>JARDVY010000011.1:6537500-7810000 GCA_029030555.1 Ornithoptera alexandrae | reverse complement strand
TTTCAATATTGTTAATCATCATCATGAGGTGCTTTCTCCAAAAGGCGGTCTGATTTATAAAACTATTCCAGTATACAGCAACTCTTAGTAACTGATCGTATTTAAGGGTTATTACTTTATATCGGCAAACCCTTTCTGCTAGGAGCGGGTATATTGTTTAATGATTACATTAAATTTGATTCATCATTGGCATTGGCGTAAACGTTAAGTACGCCTGTCCGGTTTGAATGATGTGAAAAGAATGGTCAGTGCAAAATAGCGTTTCAGTGATATAATTATGTGGTAATGCGACTCCGCCCGTTGCTCGAACCATGGTATAGATGGATGAGGAAAGATCAGCACTTTACGGTGTCAAGAGTTCGTACTGGCATTAATCAATGCAATTCATGCATGTGTTAATCATACATTTCCAATTTTTTATCCACTGTTTGGTATCGGGAGAAAATCTTTGCAAAGATATCCTCTCTTCTAGGGAAAAGTCTGGGATATATGAATTTTTTTTTAAAAACCCTTTAGTTATCGTTCTTACACTATAAAGGGGAGGTCACGGGATCGCCTTTTAGTTTACTACCTGAACCCCTCTATAGCTATAATGCGATAGCTCATCCCGGATTCTTTATACACTTTATATAATCAGAATCTTATAGCTATCTTTGTCTTTGGGAGAGGCCTATGTCCAGCAGGTGACGTCTATCGGTTAATGATGATGAAGATGATGATGATAGTTATCTAAATATAAAGACAAACTCTGCCATATTACTGAAAAATCACTCCA
This sequence comes from Ornithoptera alexandrae, assembly GCA_029030555.1. NCBI lineage: Eukaryota > Metazoa > Arthropoda > Insecta > Lepidoptera > Papilionidae > Ornithoptera > Ornithoptera alexandrae. The sequence goes on along the minus strand of JARDVY010000011.1, from coordinate 7,809,225 downwards.
AATAATCAACCTCGTATATGTTTCGCTCACGAAGAAAGTTTAGTTTTAATTTATTTGGACAATTATCCACAAAAAATGGATATTTCTGTTGCAAGACAAAGCGTCAACAAATATGAATGTTCATATTAACATTGGCAACACAAAGGTCTTGTTCGTATTATAGTTACATATTCCTTTGCGGTAGATCTAACGACCGATTGTTTGAAAACAATTGGTAGTTATATCTTCACACAGCGTTAGGTGGGATTCATTGCGGACAAATGTTAACTTGAACCGAAATTAATGTAACAATTTATCCTTTTCACAGGAGCTACGAACATATATATGTATATATTCAGTAATTGGATGTGATTGTCAGTCGTCACCTACGCTTATGAACTGGCGAGTAAAAGCTAAGGCCTATCGAACAAGCTAAACAAATCCAAATAGAAAAGTTATTGAAAAAACTAGAACTCTCCTCATAGCTCACTAAAAGAATCAGAAGGACAATGCGGTATCGTAGTGGTCTTAGAACAACCATAGTGTTGACTATGGTTCCCTTTAGGTTGTGTTAAGACGTAATGCGTAGAAGGCCCCTCGTTATTTATCGAGGGTTTACTATATCGATATTTCATCGAACCTTAAACCCTCCCTCTAAAAGAGAATCTTCTGAAAATTGGTGGTAAAGCGCACTAGTCTAGAAGTAGAAGCTGCATATTCACTCTGCCCTTTAAGATACTTATATCGCACCTTGACGGAAACAATGAAATCTTTAGTTGCTCGCATTAAATGTATTCTGGCATAGTATGACATATATTTAGTTTACTTTATTAGTTATGTATTAACTGTTCATTATTTGGAAGACTTAATATTTAATGTATGAAATATAGAACATCCACTATAATTTACTGGTGATAGCTCTCTGTTCCTGGTGACCATCTAAGTAGGTACTAACACAGCTGCTATATCTACCGTCAAATAGTATTGTGCCATTATTTGCTATTGTGTTCTGGTGTGAAGGACGCTGTAGCTAGTGTAATTACTGGGGTAACGAGGCTTAACATCTTAGTCTCAAGGCGACGAGCGCATCTTGGTGCTGTGAATACTATCCTATCTAGCACCACGATGTAATTGGCTGGCGTATCACTAACCATCAGGTGACCGACCCAAACGTCTCGTCGCTTCATTAAATAATGAAAACAATTAAAGCACACTTTAACACTACGGATAAATTCTAGGTTCTTTAAGGTCATCTACAGCACCCAAAAGGAAATGTTATCTTTTACTTCGGGAAACATTGTTTTAAAGGTGCGGTGCAGTGATAAAAATGACCTACATGTAGTGATCAAACGATTGATCCATTACCTGAACAGCGGTAGCTAAAACTGTACAATATAGTACATCTATCAATGTCCGCAATAAGCGCTATCCTCGTGAAAAACCATTAGGTGATTTATCAATCCATCTCCTCTGGCGACGCACCGGCACTGACAGGTTATATTAATATTAACTACAATACAAACGCAGCGTCGAACGAATGGGGAATGCTATTTGTTGGAAATTTTATTTTATAGACCCCAGTCACCTAATAAATATCTCAGCAAATCATTAGAAGCAGATGGAATAAGATTTCGCCGTGATGGAGTCCTATATCCACGTTTACATTAAACTAGCTGTTCTCTGCCTGCTTCGCTGGTCGTATTCAACCCTGCAATTACCTTCGAGGAATTAATTTTGTAAAATCCTTTTTTAATTGACCTCTCAATGTCAGAAGAAATATCTATCAAATATTGAGTGTTTATGTCCAATAGTTGTTCTGGTCTGTTGGTCTCGTGATGTCAAAAATCTCTGGATATCTCCTGTATTTATATACTGTTGCTCCTCCCCCGCTTTGCTGACCGTAATATAAAATTTGTTTGAAATATTCATTGAGAACGACCGCAACCGCAAATAATTTTCTATAGCGAATGTATAAATTATACTAAAAAAAAAATGTTTATAAAAGTTAATTACAAATAAAACGACAAAGGATCTATGAAATTCAAAAAATTAATCGCCTGTAACCATTTACAAATCATTTCGGGACGAATGCTCATGTTATCATGTCAATACGTTCACTAGTTTTCACGTGATTAGCGAACAAACAAAACTTTCTTACACGTATAGATATATATATAGATAGGTAGAACACTTTTGTTACATGTATAGATTTCACCATCAAATAAAAGGAAGGGTGTTATGAATTATTGATACGATCAAGATCGTTCAAGAGCCAAAATTGAATATTATTTAAATTTACAATAAAGTGCCGTATGAGACTACTGGTGGTAGGTCTCTATTGTCGGAGACCGTCTAGACCTATTGCATCCAACAAACAGTACTGTGCAAATATTACCGTGTTCCGGTTTGAAGTGCGTTGTAACGGATGTGTATATCAACTAGCGCCATATTGTTATGGGCAGGTGAACGTTTCGCTCGTCTCGTCGCTTGATAAAATAAAAGATATACATGAAGAGGACATGAATTTTAATTTATGATATAGACATATATATATATATATATATATAACTCCCACGAACGCTGTCTTCGGTCGACTGCTAGCTTCGCTCTTCACATTTCTCTCTGCTAAACTAATGTTTTTCTACAATTCTTTCACTTCTAGATCTATAAGAGCTTGGAATGAGCTCCCACCTAACGTACGGGCAGCTCGCAGTAAAACATCCCTTAAGCGAATATTGTGGGACCACAATATGTATCTATGAGACGTCCTTTATATATATGTAATATATTTATAATACTTAATATTACGAAATCTTATTATAACTCAATAATACTTAGGAAATGTATATATATTTTTACACTTGCACGATACTGCACCCATACTTCTACTCTCTGCTCAATCCTAGGGTAGACTGGGAGAGAACGCCATTAAGCATTTAGTCGGCCTTTTTACATTTTTTTTTGTTTTAATATATATATATTATTTATTTAAAACTTTATTTGCACATATATACAAAATATAGTATATACATATATACAAATTTAATTATTCCATATGACTGTAATGAACGAATGCAAATGTACGAACGTCTCTATTTGCAGCGCTCCATCGCGGGGAGTTTCCGGCGGGCGATGCGCGCGCGCATATGGCGAACCTGTGCCTGAGGAATTATTCATGAACCTGTGTGATCATGTCGACTGGTTACGTAGCGAGGAGATTCAGAGCATCGCTAATGACGTTATTAACCATTCGAATGTTAGACAATAATAGAGAGTGCAGCCCAATCAAGCATATCCAAATTTGTTATAAAACCCATTGTCTATTAAAGATAGTAATCTATGCCGACCATTACTGAATAACCATAATTTTTTTTTTATTAATGAAACGACGAGATGGGTACGACGTTTACTTGAAGGTAAGTTGATAAGCCTGTCTATAACAATTCGGTGTTAGTTAGGATGATATACACTGCACCACATCGTATTCGTCGTATTTCGTACCAACGAGTCTATAGTACGAGAACTCGGCATCAAGCAGCTGTTATCATTTTTGGTGCAGTCTCGTATCCTCACCATTTTTGGTCACGCATGCCGCCAAAAGGAGGTAGCTATTGAGCGACTTATAGTCCAGGGAAAAGTTGAGGGTACCAGGTCAAGGGAAAGAACGCCTATGAGATGGACTCACCAGATAAAGGCGGCGATCATAGAAGAATCGCGACGTTTTTTTAAGCTTGCGACCAACACCTGAAGTGATCACCACGACCACTCTGTCAAGAGTTATACCGACGAAGAAGAAGAATAACATCACCGTTAAGTCAGAAGAGAATGTATTGTTTTAGTGATACTGTGCTGCTGCTGCATTTTAATCAGATTTATCGCAACAAACTCACTTCATGTATTGCACTGCAGTGTATATAATTGATTATAGAATTAAATGAATGTAAAACGTGTTTTCTTCTATTTATATTCACTTTATATGTTTGTCACGGTGAGCGTGAAATGCAACGTATTCGTTAGTATTTCATGTGGTGGTTGATAGTATAAATCTATGTAAATATATTGGTGACTGCGTACAGACAGCATCAACCGCACAAACCAACAGATTGACTTGATTAAGAAAAAAGGGAAAGTGTGTTTGTACAATTTTCGAATAAAACCACTTTCACCGGCGCGTTATGCAAAGGTTCCCGAAAAACTTGATTTCTTACTTAACGCTTGTTTCCTTCATTATTTTTTCGATTAAATAATAATAATTTATCGCGTTAATTGCTACATAATAGTTCCAGTATTTAAATATATACAAACTACTCAGTTATTATATATGAACAAACATTAATAATAATATTTTAAAGTTAGCCGTACATATACTTAGAGATTCCGACTCGGGCGAAGGTAGTCGGGGAACGGGTCCGCGCCCGCCCTCGACGAGATTCGACAGAAAAACCAACAACCAGACACATTGTGCACCTCCGTCGTCGGATAACTACACTCCATGTAGTACACGATTTTTTGAAAACAGGCCGTGGATCCGGCTCCACGAGCCCAGTGACAGATAAGCTGTAAGAATCGCCTTGGCTTGCAGCGCTAACATTGTTATGAACCTAGGTATATATATATATCATTGTCATCAGCCGATAGACGTCCACTGCTGTACATAGGCCCCATGAAAGATCTCCATGTCGATTGGTCCCGCGTCGCTCGCGTCTTGTGGGTTTCCGCGATTTTCACCAAATCTTCGGTCCACGTTGTGGGAGGCCTCCCAATGCTACGTCTACCGGTACGCGGTATTTATGTATATATATTTAGATATGAGATATCCAGAGATTCATTGACTCATGACGAGGTGTCTCCGAAACTCTGTGTTACCTACTGTACGCCCAATCTAGATATCAAGTTGCGATAAAGTAATGCCAATGCCATGGGCCGGTGCATTGTTGTGAGGCTTCAATATACTATACATACCACCAAAGGTGGTATCACACCAGTATGACTTTGTATTTAAATCATTCATTATACTTCTATATAAATTAAATATAGTTTTGAAAAACGACTCCATAAATCGTCTTGTTTATGGTTAGGTTTCAATGTATCTTGTTATACCTCCCGTTAATAGGTCTCTACTGCCGGAGGCAGTCTACAAACATTTGTGGATTCTGGTTTGAAGAGAGTTGTAGCCGGTTAAAATACTAGGGTAACTAGACTTCACATCCTATGTGTCAAAGCGATGAGTGCAATGTGTGTAGTGTATGTCATCCTAACTAGTACCACGTTGTTATGAACAAGCCGTATCACTTCCCATCAGGTAAATGCTCGCTTCGACTCGTCGCTTCAATGAATAAAAAAAATCTAAAAAGCTGTTAAAAAATATTGAAATATGAAACGATGATATAAAGGAAACGTTTACTTGATGGTAAGTGATACGCTTGTCTATAACGTGGCGCTAGTTAGAATGATATACACAGCGCCACATCTCGCTGCATTGACACAATAGATCTCATTACCTCAGTAATTTCATTATCTACAGCGCCGTTCAAATCGAAACTCAATAATGTTTGCACACTACAGTTTGTCGGCAAAAGTAGGAGGGTCGGTGGAGCAACAGAGACCTACCACTAGTTAAATATATTAATACAGTATCGACTGACCTTGTGATAGGTATCTTTCTGCCAGTTTTTGATCTGTGCGATGACGTCGTTCACGAGACGATCCCTCACGCTGAGGTGCAGGTCAGACAGTCGCTCGGCCTCCACCATACCGCCCTTCCACGCTGCTTCCATTGTGCCATATTCTGGACCTGCGGGTGGAAATACAATGGTTATTTTTTATATTATAAATCATGAGCATTTTACTATGATCCCACCTAATGGAAAGTAGAGATGTAATCTAAGTGGTAAAGCGCGCTAGTCTAGAAGCCTATTCACTCTTCTCTTGAAGACTCACGTCAGAACTGGACGAAGTTATTTTCTATAACAACATTAAATCAAGAATATCACTAGTATATTATAAAAAGGAAAAGTAAAGAAAAACATATATTTTCCTACAATAGGTTTCTTATGTAGCAAGGTTAAAAAATCTTGGTTGCGAATCATAACGGAGTGGACCGGTATTACCAATGTTGGACAACTGTTCCATATAGCTCCAGACGTGAACAAATTTACAATTCTCACAGCCAACCTCCAGTAATTGAGATGCACTTTAAGAAGAAGATTAGTTTTTTTTCTTCTACGAAGCCACATGACTTGTCGGTCGCTTACCCTATGGCCATAGGATGGTACGCCTACCCATAACAATTTAGCGCCAATAAAGATTATAAACATTACACCATATTTTGCACGTGGTGTTGAGACAAATGATGCCAAAAAGTCTTAAGGGGTAGCGAGAGTGTTACCTCTGTAATATCACTAGTTACAGCAACAAATATATAGTAAAGTAGAATGAGGAAACGATAGAGAGCACCCAAAAACAATGTAGTACCTTCTATTTACATAATCATTATCATCATAACCAGTAGACGTCCACAGTTGGACATAGGTCTCTTCTGATGTATTCTATAAAACTGGGTCTCAAGCTGTTTGAGTTCAGTGGCTCCTAGAGGTTACCTCCATATAGTGGGGTTGAAGTCTGTGAAAATTGCAGGGTTGCCATTCTAGCACCTTTAGTCTACGTCCATTAGTTTTACGAGCTATACGTCATGCCCATAACTACTTCGGTCTCACGTCTTATAGAGATATTTATTATTAATTTATTTACAAAAGAAAACAAAAGGTTAGAAAAACCTTGGCTTATCACTCAGAACAAAGTCAAGGGCCATTTGTAGGTTAATGCCATTAAAAGATCATGGTCACCCCATTAATGTTATGTAACACTAGTTCTTCTACTAGTGTCTTCATTTCTGATTTAATTTCGCATAGATTTCTTTTTTATTCAATGACGCTGCAAGACCAGCGGAACGTTCACCTGATGTTAAGTGATGCCTGAACATAACAACAAGGCGCCAGTTAGGATGTTATACACTGCACGATTTTACGCTCGTCGCCTGAGACATAAGATATTGAGTCACGTTACCCTAGTAATTACGCTAGTTACAGCGCCCTTCAAACTAGAATGCAGTAATGTTTACACAGTACTGTCTGGGGGAAGAAGTAAGCGCTGCGGTGGTACCTACCCGTTCAGACATTGGCGACAGACACCTACCACTAGTAAAGGAAGATAATTATTACTTGTGTGTAGTACATAATAAATCAACTGTTAACATTGACCGTGTAGAATGTACTAGCAGCGAGTTAGCCCTAAGTTTTAAACTTCATACGTGCTCTGAATTAATATATACTTCCGTGGAAATTGTTGGCGCACCTCCAGTTCGGGTCGGCGCCATCTTTATCAGGTAATCAGAACGAGCTATTAGGCAAGGAGGGTCGGTGCCTGACCGGGTTGTGTATGCCAATTTATTATAATTAAACGTGTTTTACAAAGAATCTTGTTCCAAGAAGCAATTCCAAGATTATAGTGTTTACATAACCCTGATATTTTTCGCAAATGAAACAACGCAATTTGCAGGTCCAGGTAGGTACCAACGCAGAGCTTTACTATTATCATTGTATTTTTGTTCACAAATAGTAGTGTGCAAATATTACTGGTATGATTTGAAGGTCGATATGAAGCTTAGTAAAATTACTGAGGTAACGCTTCAACATTTAATATCCCAAGACAGCGAGAATAATGTGATGAAGTATATATCATCTTAACTAGCTTTATCTTGTACATTTAACAAGCAAGGGAATTAAAGTGAATGTAAGCAAGACGAAAGTAATGTTTTTTGAAAGAGAAGAATGTATGACAAACTGTGACATAATGATCGAGGGACAAAAAGTGAAAGAATTTGTACATCTGGGTTCATAGTTTACGAGAGATGGCAAGTGTAATGGTGATATTAAAAGGGAATCAAGTGAATGGGGCACTTCATAACTTTATGAATAGCTGGAACGTCACAAAGAGCACGACTAGCTGAGCATAGAGGCGTGTTGATCCCCCATTGATGTACGGTAGTGAATATTGGGTACGGCAGAAGAAACATGAAAGTAGGATTAATGCTGTGGAGATGAGAAACCTGAGAAGTATAACTGGAGTGAAGCTGATGGATAAAGTGAGGAACAATGTGACAAGGGAGCGGTGCGATGTGGTTGAATATGTAGTGACAAAGATAGAGAAAGGGATGCTTAGATGGTTCGGCCATGTTGAAAGAAATGAAAGAATATTAACTAAAGAGGTATACAAGATAAGAATGATTGGAAAAATCGGTGCACGTCGACCTAAGCGGACATATTCCGATTAAATCGAAGATGTCCTAAAGAAAGGCCGGGTCAAGAGTACTCGCAACCGACGAGCATGCTTGAAGACGCTCATGAAAGTGGAGGAAGCGAGAGAGGTGTGCCAGGATCGTAGCAAGTGGAGGGAGGTGGTCTTTGCCACCCCCCACTAGGAACGAGGCGTGATATATATGTGTATATGTACGTATGTATTGTACTGGTTACGAGGATCACTTACCGCCGAGTGAACATCTCAAACGATTCAAGGCTTCATTTAATAAATATTTAATTCTTAGTAATTACATGTAATTGGTCATATTACCAGAATTTACACCCTTTTGTATTTAATTCAAACATACCTAAGCATAAGTAATTAATGCCTGATACACGAAGTATTACACGACTCTTATGTACAGTAACTTAACGCTACTTCTAATACATAACAGGACTTCTAATTAATCATAAACTTGTAAAGTTATATGAAAATTACTTAATTTGTTGACATGTTTAAGAACATCAACTATTACTATGATGATGAATAGAATATGTTGCATACGCAAATTGAGATTCTTAATGGATATTAAGTAAGTACAGATGATGACAGTGCGTTTAAAACTCAAAGCATAAGTTTTGACTTAATTACAACTTAGGAAATTTACAAAGCTAAAGACTGGCACCTTCCAAACTATAGTAGTACGTATTATAGACAGATTTAAAGTTCAAAATCGTGTGTAAGTGTGTAAGTTAACACTTCGTTAAGTTACGGCTTGCAGCTGAAGATATATTTGAAGACTACGTACTTGTTTCACAGATGGTTTAGCTTAATCGAATCTTAAGTTAAAGTGATGGTAACGAACAGTACTTTCCTTAACATTCAACGTGGATAATTTGAACAGGAACTTTTACACCTCGAGCTAGAAGAAGGTCGACTATTTACGGAGCTACCTTCAGACGTGAAGAGGTGCGACAAGAAGAATGTTGCTATATATACGAATACATACGTCTTTACTAATATACCTAGCCTTTTTGTATGACAAGTCTAGTAATAAATAATGTCGCTTTTCAATATATTTTAAATCTAATTTATAATAACTTGGCTAAGCTATTGATAAAAAAAATCGATGATGGTTTCCTCCAGAGATTCCCACCTCGATCGGGTAGATATTTATATAGGGAGATTTCACACCACGCTGCTCTAATGCGGGTTGGTGGGAGCCAGAGCCTCGTTTGTTTATTATCAGGGTGCACCACGAGCAGGTAAGGTTGCTTGGAGCCTGTAAGTTGTGCGGGAACCCTTACACCCCTTGTTTTACATGGTCGCCTTTTATAAGATATCGACTGTATAGTGGCTATGATAGTGACCATGTAGTGTAGAATAGATTGCAGTAATCAATAGTACTGTGAACATGATCATCACCATTAACCCGCGGTAGTCCACAGCTAGACGTGGGCCTCTTCCAAGTAACATACATAAAAATAATATATATGTTTGTAGGTAAAGCATTACCAAATTGTAAAATATTTCATTATTACAGCAAACCCGAGTACCTCTCTCAACTTTAACACGAATATTACATAAGTCATATGTAAGTAATTTCTGTAATAAATTTGTGTTCAACTTAACTCTAGGGTACGACGAACATAAGTTATGAAATATAATTTCGGTAATTTTCACGTTGCCGAGTGAAATTAAGTAAGACGTAAGTATAATGCCACATACGCAATCAGCGAGTGAAAAAATTACTCAAGTAAAAATATATGATGTAAGTATTTTCCCTGAAAACGTTATCCTTTTCTCTTCTTCACTGTTACAGTTAATATAAATTTTTTTTTATACTGTTAAAATCGTTTATCATTTAATACTTATGTATGATCGTGTATAGTCGTAAAAGATGTAAGGGAAAAACGTTATCATCATAATCATCGGCCGATCGACGTCCACTGCCAGACGTAGATCACAAAGATCTCCAAGTCGCTCGGTCCCGCGTTAAAACGTTATATTAAAAATTAAATATAAGCTTCTTCTTTATCGTCGGTTAATAATTTATGCAAACATGTACTTATGTATGTAAATTTAAGCGTCAATAATCCCCCGATTTTCCGTGACCTTACAATTTATAGGTTGCTTTCAATACTGTCCTATACAGTACTTCATTACTGACACTCCGACGTAAATACCAGGTTTAGTCGGAAATTTTGAGAAGCAAAATATCTATAATATTACGCTTTAAAAAAATTCAAATAAAGTAATTAAATGTATTGGTAACATATATAGTATAAATATTCACTTTCTTTAAAAAAAATTTTTTAATATTCAATGAAGCAACGAGACGAGCGTGACGTTCACCTGATGGTAAGTAATACACCTGCTCATAACAACGCGGCGCTAGTTAGGATATTATACATCGCACCACATTACGCTCGTTACCTGAGACATAAGATGTTGAGTCTCGTTACCCCAGTAATTACACACTACTGTTCGACGGCAGAAATAGCCGCAGCGGTGGTATCTACTTAAACAGTCTGTGGCAATAGAAGCCTATCACCAGTAAAATGCATGTCGTGCTTGCAGTGAATTGATGCCGGTTAATGGTGGTGGTGATAAAGATACGTTGATGTATCGTTCTTGTTTAATGATTAGCCAACGCGTAAACAGGTAATCGTAACTTAAATAACTTACAACACCTCAGTAGCGCATGTTAAAAATAAATTTAACTTCAATGGTGTAATCATTGTAAGTGCGGGTGTAAAATTACAAGTAATTCAGCAACATCGCGTGAGGTGCCACCGCTGTTGCATTAGTCGACTGAAATAATGACGAAACACTGACAATGATTTAATGATATTCCGGTCCGGCGTTGCTTTGTCATTAAACCATAACTTACAGTAATGTGTAAGTGGTTCTCGTTACTTGAAATGATTTCAATTTCCAGAAAACACTCTTTATATTCAATTGTGGTGTGGTTCCTTTCCCTGAACATAAAAGCTATACTAGTGGTGGGTCTCCGTTGACGGATATCGTCTAGGTGGGTACCACCCCAGCGCCTATTTCTGCCCACAAACAGTAGTGTGCAAATACCACTTAAGCTTAAGGGACAAATCTACTAGTCGGACGTTAGACCTGTCGTGTTGTATGGAGCCGAGTGTTGGGCCATCAAAGGGTCGGATGAAAGGAAGTTACATGTGGCCGAAATGCGAATGTTATGATGGTGTGTGGTGTGACGAAGATGGATAAAATTAAGAATGAGTATATTAGAAGAAGTCTGAAAGTTGCTCCAGTGACAGAGAAGTTGAGGAGCAAGAGTTTAGCGTAGTACGGGCATGTTATGCGGAGAGATGAAAGACATATAACAATGAAAGTAATGAGAATGAACGTGGATGGTTATAAGGGTAGAGGAAGACCGAAAAAAGTGTGGATGGATTGTGTGAAGACGACATGTGTAGGAAGAGTGTGAACTCAGATATAATGGCTGATTAAGGGATATGGAAGAGAAATACATACTATGCCGACCCCACATAACTGGGAAAAGGGCAGTAGTAAGAAGAAGAAACAGTAGTGTGCAAATATTACTGTGTTCCAGTTTGAAGGGCGCTGTAACTAGTGTAATTACTTGGGTAACGAGACTCAACATCTTATGTCTCACGCGACGTGCGCAATGTGGTGCAGTGCATACCGGTTTTACTAGCGCCACATTGTTATGGTTTGGCGTATCATTTACCGTCAGGTGAACGTCACGCTCGACTTGTCGCTTAATTACATAAAAAAACTTTTAAGTCAAAGGGGTAACAGTTAACAAATGTATCCGTCAATTACTTGGTAAAATATTATAAAATAAAATTTTAGAATGTATTAACACAAGGGCAACCTTCAGACATAGAGGAAGTACGAAGAAGTAGAAGAACAATACAATATTCGATTTAGTAGTAATGAAACAGTTAACTAAATAGTTAAAGTGGACTATAATTATTCGATGATATTCCTTGTAATCATTCGCTGTCTCTTCATCGCAGTATTATTAAAAGCGGATAGAGACAATGGAAAAGAAAATACACATTCTTTTGTATAGATTATTAAATATCACATGAGACTTCCAAGTGTTACCAAGGTATGACTTTATTCAAGTATTATTGCATAACGCCAATATTAGAACCTTAGGCGACTAAATTTTAAACGCTAGATATACGTCGCGGTAGATAAAGCCAAACTGGTAATTTTATATAACGTCCATTCGCTGGCTCGTTACCTCATAGAGCAGTCACACAGGCAAGAACACGAGGCGTCCCAATGTACCGGAGCGGTATAATTGTGGACGGGTGAGCGAGGAGTGCCGGGGCATGTTGCAAGTGCAAGTTTCATAACCGGCCGATTGGCAGTTGCGTGTGCAGACGTGAGGCTGGCCTTCCGTGAATGTAGGAGAAACCTGTAGTAAATATTTGGAGAACATCTAAAAATGCTGAAGGACAGCATTTTGTACAATTTCTAAAACCACACATGAGAGGTGCGGAGGATATTTACATAATGCTGGATTTTACCATGATTGCCTTTTTTTTAATTCTACGAAGGGACGAGACGAGCGTTATGTTCATGTGATGATAAGTGATACGTTTTCCCATAACAACGTGGCGATAGAATGGTATACACTGCACCACATTACGCTCGTCACCGTTACCGTTTAAAATTTGAGGTTGATATGGTTATCAGTTACGGATTGGATAGCTACGTTAGAACATATAAATCATATATTAACGAGATATATAGACTACAAATAAGGATACTTAAGCCTACTGTGCCTTATAAGATTAAAAACAAGTATAGAAACGATGATGAAGGTCTATTTAAGTATTGCCAGTTGTTGAATGTACATGACAAAATTAAATTATTAATAGTTAATAATTATACTTACTCTGACTCGCTTACAGAGTACAAAGGTCCATCAAATTTAAGAGAAATGAAAGAAATTGTGGTTCCGCAATACAACAATGTTTATGGTACCAAAATGTTTTATTATATTATACCGAATTGTATAGCTTACCAATAGTTATCCAAGATATTATTGTATCGTCGGGATCACACCGAGCGAGATTAAGAAGATGGCTCATTGCAAACCACCCCGGATGTGACTTGCGCTGCGGCTGGACCACGACGACTATATTATCCAGATGAAACTTACTGGTTTTCGGATAATAATTGTCAACTGGTTGTCTCAAAAGATATATAAAAAAAACCTTGAGACAAGATGTTAAGTCTTGTTAACGCAGTAATTCCACTAGCTACAGCGCTCTTGAAACCGGAAGCACAATGCAACAGCACTGTTTGTCAGCTGCAATAGGAGCTGGCGAGGTAACTACCTACACATCCTTCGGCAATATTGGCCTGCCACCAATGAAAAAATTTAAGTAACATTTATAAAAACGTACAACGTAAGTTACTAGGGTAACTGCATATTCTATGTCTCAAGGTGATGAGGACAATGTGGTGCAATGTATATCACCTCAACTTGCTTCATGTTATTATGGGCTCGAGTAACCATTGGCATCGTAGCTCACTAAGCTGTACCATGCTACTTGTCTTTTTGTTACTAGTATAAAAAATATTATATATAATATAATATAAATACTCCCACCAACCCGCATTGGGCCAGCATGGTGGGAAATAGCCCAAATCCCCTCACACGAACCCCTACAAACGACGGACCCTGATGCCCGACGATGCAGGCAACGCAGGATCGATCGATGGGGGATCTTTGGGAGGAGGCCTGTGTCCAGCAGTGGACGTCTATTGGCTGATGATGATGATAAAAAATGGATGTTTCTTGTTAAAAAGAGCTCGGTGGTAGTGACACTACATCAATAGTGTACACTACAACTTAAGTGAACGGTCACGCACGATACTTTCGATTTTCGTTTTCGATAAAGTATGCAAGTGCACGCTTTCGGCGTAACGATCTACCCACGGATTCGAACCCCGTGATCTGAATCAGCGATGGATGGTGTACCCCGATAAACTTTCAATTTCTCTCACTGTTTTATTCTGGTTGCGTACAGTTAAGTATCAGTTATGTTGCAACCTGTTACATATATACAGGTTGGCGCAAAAGTAATCCTCCTATCAGAAAATGCTATAAATTTCGCCGTGATGTAAAAAAATTAAAAGACCAAATAAAAATAATCCACAAGAAGAATCAAAGTTTTTCATATTTTCATATACCTTGTATACAAGGTGGCGCAAAAATAACCTTCCGATGTTTTTTGGTTGTAATTTAAAAAAAATATGAAAAACTGATTCTTCTTGTGGATTATTTTTATTTAGTCTTTTAATTTTTTTACATCAAAGCAAAATTTATAGCATTTTCTGATAGGAGGATTACTTTTGCGCCATCCTATATATATATATATATATATCAGCTGTTCCTCGCCATATTATATAGATATTCCTTGAGTGTAACCGCAATAACAAATGACTTTCTATAGCAACCATTTTTTATCCAAGGTAAAAGCCAAAACAGCGCGACGTTCACCTGATGATAAGTGATACGCCTGCCCATAGCAACATAGCGCTAGTTAGGATGATAAACATCGTGCTCGTCGCCTTGATAAATAAGAAGTCGAGTCTCTTTACCCCAGTACTTATACTAATAGCCATAACGCTCTTCAAGCCGGAACACAGTAACGTTTGCACAGTACTGTTTGGTGGTAGAAATAGGCGTTGCGGTGGGACCTACTTAGACGGTCAGTTGCAAAGAGACTTTTTTCTTTTTTTTACGAGGCGAACTGCCTGCGCATACTTACCCTCGCCGGTGGCAAAGACAGGTTATGTCGGACTTGCACCGACTAAAACCCCCACGATGTTGCAACTCATCGCCTTATGACAGGGTCACGGGAACGCTTTCGCACACATCCGCGACCCCACCAGCGCCGGCTGCTTCATGCAGTCCCACCTCGGCAGTGAGGGACGAACCCTCCCTTGCCACCTCTGTAAGGGCATGCCGGAACACACAGCGCGCCCCTTCATCGGACTCTTGCAGTCACCTGGGCAACGGGTTCCCCCGAATCCGTCACCCAGAGGCCATGGGAGCCAAGAGAGAAAACTCTCCAGAGTCCCTGGGGCGGATCCAATCTTGGGTTCCGCTGCCACCCGTTATACGGCCGCGGATGATAGGGAGAGCGGCGGAACGCTATACCGACACTCCTCTTCCCCAGCGGCCTCGCCGCAGCAATAGATACCCACTAATAAAATAGTATTTTTTTTACTATTAGTAAATTTTAAAATAGATACATATTAATTTTATTAATGTTTATAGCAGCTATGCCGTACCCGTGATTAGGATGGTCTGGCTTACTTGTTAACCAACATTTTCTTCGGGGTTTAGCACGAGGAAGTGTTGAGATTGTTTGTGTGTCTGTAGGTTTGTACTATTACGTGAGCGCTGACGTAACAACGTGCGTCTTGTAATCCGTTTAAATGTTTACCGAATTCATTACATTACGCTGTCCTCGCGATCTAAATACTACTAAAGGAAAGTCCATAAAGGTGTTTACTTATTGCTGGATACCGACTAGGTAGGTACCACTGCAGTGCCAATTTCTACCACCAAGCAGTGCTGTGGTCCGGATTGAAGGGCGCCTAAGCTATTGTAATTTATTGGGGTAACGAGACGCAATATCTTGTCTCAGGGGACAAGCGCAATGCGGTGCAGTATATACCACCTTAATTAAATTAGCGTCTAGTTGTTATAAGCACACGTATTACTTACCATCAGGTGAACGTCACGCTCATCTCCTCGCTTAATTAAATAAAAAAAATCATTATTAATAATAGCAAACATGTCGTTACTCATGAACTATAAAGGAGGTATTTTTTTTTAACAATATCTTATGGTATAAAATCTTAGTGCTGATAGGAAGGAACAAAGAGACCTTTCTTCACTATGAGATACTTCGACTAATATTATCACCAGCATCATTAACTGGTGGTAGGTCTCTGTTGCCGGAGACCGTCTAGGTAGGTACCACTGCAACGCCTATTTCTGCCGACAAATAGTACTGTGCAAACATTACTGTGTTCCGGATGGAAGGACACTGAAGTTAGTGTAATTACTGGGGTAACGAGACTCAACATCTTATGTCGGAAGCGCAATATGATGCAGTGATTAACATTCTAACTATCGCCACGTTGTCATGAGCAGGCGTATTACTTATCATTAGGTGAAAGTCCCGCTCGTTTTAACTTTTAATCGAATAAAAAAAAAACAACATGACCGTCACAACAGTATCATAAAGTTAACATTACTCTATTTGATACCAGGGAACTTGCTCACATGAGTTACTTAGTAGATATACTTTATAAACTTCTTAAGCAAAGTCTCTTATTTCGTTATTAAAAAGGAGTTGACCTTTTTGGTAAGCCGATGAAGAAGCGCTGCAAAGAACTAGGAACGTAATGCAAAGTTCTCCAGTAACTTAAAAAAATAATTCAGTATAATAATCTTGGCTATTCTCATATCTATATATGCGGGTATGTTGGTGACCTTCAGCTGCTGAAAGCAACGGGTGCGATGAATGGACAAGGGGACAAGAACAGATACAGACATCCGGCCCTAATGCCGATGTCAAAGGGTATCCTGTACGTAAAGTTGAATTAAAGCGGCCCCTTTGTTATAGCACGTATATTGAAGTAAAAGGGCTCTAAATGATTTAACTTATTGTTAAAACTCTGTCACGAGGAGCAGTAATTACTAATAACAAATTTTTAATATTGACAGCACTAGTTTTTTTTTTTAATTAAGTTATTTTTTTCGTTCGACGAAGCGATGGGACCAGCGAGACGTTCCAGATGGTAAGTGATACGCTTACCCATAAATGCTAGTTAGTTAAATTGATATACACAGCGTCACATTGTGCTCGTAACCTTGAGACATAAGATATTTTCATTACCCCAGTAATTACACTAGCAACAGCGCCCTTTAAACCAGAACACAGTAATGTTTGCATAGTACTGTTTGGCGGGAGGAATAGGAGCTGCGGTGGTACCTACCTAGACAGTCTCTGTCAACAGAAAATTTTTTTCAACGGGAAATTTCCACCAGATATCCTGTTTCTGGTGGGAAGCCCCCTCGGTGGGATTCCTATTGCTTTGCAAGTGGTCCCGAAATTTTCTACGGAACACCGGTGTCTCTCTGCACTGTACCTAAAAATGTTCCGGGGTGTGCCGAACACCTCCTTAGTAATCTCTCTGGTACGATACACACGAGACCATTTGTCGTTCGGCCGAATGAAGTTCATGACCTTCAAAGCCGGTTAGTTCGAACCCTTTTAGTCGTTTTCTGCGACGGGCATAGGTTACCTCAGTCCCGTTCATAATAGCCTGAGACTGATGGGCAAAACAGACACTTACAGGAAACCGATGTAATAGATGTAAGTAGTACCTTTCTCTATGAGATCGTTCCACTTCTTGCCCCAGCCGCGCAGGCTCTTCGCGTAGGTCTTCTCGATGTCGGCGCGCTCCTGCACGAGTGCCTGCAGCTCGCTGCAGAGCCTATGGCCATCGTCGATCCGGCGCGTAGTGCGTTTGTAGTTGCCCGGCTCCCAGAACGAGTCGGAGGCGACCGTCAGCAGCGCTTGCTCGTCGCTGTGATGCGACATGGTGGCGGTGCGGCAATCACACACCGCCCCTCTGTAACAAGTAACAAAAATCATGTCATACTAGGATACAAACATTTTTCATTTTGCCATACTGCAAATTTACAGTTAAATGGGGGCTTATAGTGGTGAAAAGAATAGCTGAAGAGACAGGGTTGGTTTTTTCATTATAGGCATCAACTTCAGTTTGAAGAATGCTCCTCATGATAATGATCATTTTTTTATTCGACAAAGCGACGAGAGTAGCGAGACTTTCATTTGCTGGCGAGTGTGATACGCCGGTCCATAACAACGTGGCGCTAGTTAGGATGAAACACCTTGCAACACATTGTGCTCGCAGCATATATCGCAGAATGCCATCAAAGAGAAAAGGAGAGGTAAACTTCGAAGGGGCGTACTGTTTCATCACGACGACGCACCCGCGCACAGGTCAGCAGTTGCGATCGCTGCCATTCAGCAAGCTGGTTTCGAATTGGTTGACCACCTCCCTTATTCGCCAGATCTAGCACCTAGCGATTTAATTTGTTCCCCAAATTGAAAGAACACTTAAGGGGTAACAGGTACGAAGACCGTAACGAGATGATGGATGCCGTGGAGAGCTTTTTGCAGAACCAAGACAAAACTTTTTTTTTTAAAGTGATTGAAGGCTTGGAAAAGCGCTGGACTTGGTGTGCTGAGAGACTCGGAGACTATGTAAAAAAAAAAAAAATTATCAAATTATCAATAGTCATTACATTCTATAGCATTCTCACTACTTTTTGATGCCTTCCCGTTCCTTCCCTTCTGTAAATATTACATAGATTTAATTATTTACTGATGTTCGTGTTTCAGGTGAATTGAATAATAAAATTAATAAAATGAAGAATGGAGTAACAATATGAACGGGGAAAAATAATTCATCGTAATAAAAAAAAACTAGGCTAGCCATAAATACTGTTACAAAAACTTTTCTTTTTTTCAACTTTTTAATTATTTTGAATTTGAGACACGTATATTATTTTAAAAACTTCTTTCGATTTTCCGCTATTTCACATACTTTTTATGTTCTTTATCAAGCTAATATTAATAAGAGTTGACCTAAAGGTTGTAAATACCAGGTCATAAAATCCCAAAAAAAAAAACTTATCAAATTACAATATGGAATGGGGTATTAAATAAAATAGGATTGCAGTGATTGCCTTGCACAAAGTGGGTATGGAGCCGGTCCAGTCGGTCATATTCCAGACACTTCAAAAGCTTGGTATCCAGCCGTATGTTCGTATATCGTACTATCAACAGATACAACAACACTTCCTCTGTTCAGAAGAAGATCAGAAAAGATCGGGGCGGCCACGTGCTGTTAGAATTACAAAAGCTGTCAATGCTGTTCAAGTCAGAATTAAATACAGTGGTTTATCCTATACTCATGAGTAATATGGTATATCTATCATCGTTGTACATACTATGTATATATATTATGACTATATCAGCAAATGGACAGCTCGTAGCTTCAATAAACGTTTGTGCATTTCATCTGGGATATGCCTTGTGCTCCGTTACACAGTTGCAAACACATTAAAAAGCGAGTCGCATGTGATATTCATTGCCCCAGATAAAGTTGTTCCGTGTTGGTTTTGTTTATATAATTTTTATATCCCGCTTCCAGCTCGCTGCATAAGTTTAGATGGAGGGGAATGAAACATTTGTTCCAAATGATAATACACATTTCGCTTAGCTAATATCTGTTCTGGAAGTGTAAGGGGTATCGAACACTAACTCAGGGGACCTAAGACAACCTTACTCGCTCGTGACACACCTTACTAATAAACAAACGAGGCTCTGGCTTTCATCAATCCGCATTTTGCCACCGTGGTGGGAAATGGCCCAAACCTATACAAACGTCGGCCCGTAGTGGCCGGCGGTACCGGAGGCCATGCTGATTGTATGTAGAGATCTTTGGGAAAGACCTATGTCCAGCAATGGACATCTATCCGCTGATGATGTTGAAAATCTGTTATATTTAAACATGTTATATCAACAAAAGAAATGTATCCATTGGTATTTAGGCGAATATTACATGTTTAATATAAATGATATGTGGGAATTTAGTCGCTTGTATTTATCATAAAGGAAATTTCAAAACACAGCCTCATTCTACGTAGATTAGACTGTAAACAATAATTAAACAGCACCAGATACTCGGTAATGAATATGATGTCAGGACATCTCTCAGCAATGTTTACCATTGACCACGGCTGCAGCAAAGCACTCATAAAATCAGAGCGATTAATAATTAAATACATTATATGATTATTAATAAGAGAAAATCATTAATAATTAAATAAAGTCTGTTATATTTAAATATTTTTTACCGGTGTTAGGTCTTTGCTGCCGGAGATCGTCTGGTAGGCACCTCCGCAGCGCTTATTACTGCCACCAAACAGTAGTGTGCAAACATTACTGTTTCGAAATATTCCGGTTTGAAGGGTACTATTGTTAGTGTAATTACTGAGGTAACGAGACACAACATCTTAGGTCTCAGGTGACGAGCACGAATGGTTGTTAACATCATTCTAACTAGCGCCACGTTATAAGGAGGCGTATCACTTACTATCAGTTGAACGTCTCGCTCGTCTCGTCGCCAGAAGAAAAATTGTTTCGTCATATATAAACATCATGTTGGTGATATTGTAACATTGACGTAGAAAACTTTTTACATTCATATATATATATATGTTGTAAAGTAGAGCTGATTACAACCGTTTAGATCTTAATTAACATGCTTCCGTTCCGAACTGCTTCCGTGTTACATCGAGTAACCCGTTTGCTTTTGAACAGGACGTCTATGATTTAATCATGAGACTACATTTTAATATTGTTGTAGTTTGTAGGTGTTAGGATTTTTTTTTTAATTAATTAAGCGACGGGACGATCGTGACATTCACCTGATGGTAAGTGATACGCCTGCTCGTAACAACGTGGCGATTATTACGATGGTATATTTTGCACCGCATTGCGCTTGTCGCCTGAGACAAGATATTATATATCGTTACCCCAGTAATTACATTAGCCAGTTTGGCGGCAGATATAGGTGCTGCGGCGGTAACTATCTAGACGCTGTCTGCCAGCAGAGACCACCAGTAAAATTTGTTTGTTTTTATGTTGTCAATCACATCAGCATTGCTCTTCCTGTCGCAATACACAAGAGATCTAGAATATTCTGAATAAGTACTCTTCACTACTTCCTTATGCCCAACAGAGAACAGCCATCGGTTTAGATGATGATGTTCTTCACATCACGTAATGTGAAATTGAGGACTTATCCCGTAAACTACTGCAAATAATAATGTAGACTAATACAAATTAAATTTAATGGTTAGCTCTTTATTACTATTATAAACGGTGTAAGCATACACATACATGTTAGTATAGTGGTATCAATAGTATATATCACATATCTACTATTAATACCATTAAACTGACATATATATATATATATATATGTGAGTGTGCTTACACACATGTTGACAGGTATTAAGCTCAAAGCTTTCTAACATCTATTGTCTGCCAAGCGCACGCCTGTGACACTGCAAACGTTACTCCTCAATGAAGCTCGAGATGCTGCGCATAGTTCTACTGACATAATATGCCAAATAGAAACATTCTTTCACTACTAACGACCTATATATGAGATATTCTACTTGTTTCCACTTGATGATAAAAATAGTAACTCAATTTTGTTTAATTCACCATAAAAACGAAAACCAACGATTTTATATACTACAATAATCAAAAATGTGTTACCTTTTCCAATAACTGTTAACAGCAGCTTGAAATTGAGAGTAGTGCATAGAAAAAATAATTTTTTTATTCGACAAAGCCACTAGACATACGACATGTTTACCTGATGGTAAGTTATATGTCGGCCCAAACTACAACGAGCTAGTTAAGTTGACACAACCACATTATGTTATCGCCTTGTAAAATAAGATGCTAGAACGCGTTACCTCAACAATTTCAATAGCTACAGGCCTACAATCCGGAGTAATAGGCGTTGCGTTGTATATACATAGACCGGTTTTAAGTAAAGAGACCTACCACCACCAGTAAAAATACTACACTCCATTTCCTGGAACTTCTCTCACGACTATATTAGACTATTTTATATAAATCAAAACGAAATGCTAAATAGTAGAATGATAGTCTTTGGCAATAGAGATTAACAACCAGTGCGGCAACCTGAAGAGAGTTGGCTTTCGACACAAGAGATCCTCAGATATTCCCTCAAAAATCATCTTCAAAATAGGAGTAACTGGAGTTTCACTTATTCTTCAGTAAATACGACACGAACACGTGAATCGCCTTACCTCATTATGCTTGTCGCGTAAAGATATAAACTATTATACAAATTCCAATACTACAAAGTCTATCAAACTGGGATGTAGTAAGAAGGAGTACTAACGATTGATCACTATTCCTCTATAGCAACACACTAACGGATAAGTGCCTAGAAAGCTGTTGACAAGTAACTTTTCATGATCAGTAAACATCTGCATATTCTTAATACTGTAACGCTTTAAGGAAGCTGCATAGCAATTTTGTGTTACTTTATATGATAGCTTGTTATGTAATTCGATAACGAAATTGTGATGCTATTTTTAAGTAACATGTTAAACGTAGTTATTAACCATAATAAAGTGATCTACTAGTTAGAATAGTTTAAAACCGTTTACTTATTTTTAAATAACATCATATTAGTTCACATTTATTTTCGTACCTTTTTGGTACATTCGTGTTTTTATCTTATTTCGGTGCTTTAACTATTGTTACTATTTCTTGCTATGGTGTTGGCTATCACCTCTATGCAATACTTTATAAATATGCTATTTTTAAGTAAAACGTTAAACATAATAATTAATAATAATAAACCATTGATCCAACAGTTTGAATATTTTAAAACCTTTTGTTTATATGAATGGTAAAATTTCGGTTTGGCATTGAGGTAAATCAATTTGGTTGATAGTTGACGCGTGTGGCAATATTGACTGCACCGGCCGCAAAGCGGACATCCGGCTACACCCCACGTGATTCGTTATTGGTTCTGTATATTTCAGTGCTTCGATTTGCAATCACTTCAGAATCTTTCTATATTACATAAATAGAATTTTGAAACCAGCTATTCCATGTGTGTTTTAATTAATTTAAGGGAAATAAGGAATGAAGTCACACGTAAAGTTAAAACATCTTTTTGTTTATTATTTCCTATGAAAAATTACTTCATTTCATCGTCGTCATCAGCATTAAATCTAGTAAAATATATATAACTGCTTTCGTGGCGAATGTTAAACGCCTTTTAAAACGGAGATCCCCGGTTCGATTGCGGAGATACATAGTCATCACCATCATCACCGTCAGCAATAGACGTCCACTGCTGGACACAGGCCTTACCCAAAGATCTCCACATCGATCGGTCTCGCGTTGCTCTTTCGGTACTCTATTTATTACACAAAAATAATTATCCTTATCTAAAAGAATAGTATATAAGCCTGGTGAATAAGTAAGTTTCAGCGAGTTCCAGCAAGGGACTATAAATCATATAAATTATTAAGAGACCACTTCGCATCTAACTCGGAGGCAGTTACCTCACATTAAACATTCATACATAACGCTGTAGAGGTATAAAGCCGAAAATGTAACTTTCATATTTATGTTACTAAGAGATTTAAACCAGCAAATTTAAACAGAATTACTTAACAGAAAAAAATATATATACAAGACGGCGATAAGACTGATCCTGAGATGTACGATAGCGAGACCTGGACACTAACGCTTAGAGAAGAAACGCGGCTCCTGGTTGCCGAGAGGAAAATCATGCGTAGGATCTTGGGCCTTACCCAAAGAGCGGACGGTAACTGGCATAGCGGGCTTGACGCAATATCGAAATCGAGATGCTGGTTGGCGAACCGAACATCATAAGGGAAGCCAAAGCCTACAGACTCCGCTCGATGAGTCACTTGCTAAGGATGGGAGACGATCGTAGCATCAAGAAAGCGTTCCTCGGAACCTCAATTAGGCGCCGACCTATCAGCCGGCCCAGATATCGTTGAAAGGATGCCGTAGAGCACGACCTGCGCGAGTTTCAAGCAGTGGACTGGCAAAAGACAGTGAGAGACGGACAACGCCGGCGCTCTCTTGTGACGAAGGCCAAGATTCACTTTGGGTCGCTGCACCAGAGGTAAGTACTTAATAGAAAAGTTTAGGCAAACCTTAACGAAATATTTTTATTGTAGACACTATTTACTTATTTAATAGTGGTAGGTCCCTGTTGCCGGATACTGTCTACTTAAGTAACAACACAGTTCCTATTTCTGCAGACAAACAGTAGTGTGCAAACCATACTGTATTCAGCTTTGAAAGAGCTGTAGTTTAGACGAGCATTATATGGTGCAGTGTATACCATCCCAATTGGTGCCATGTTGTTATCGTCTAAAATAAGCAAGTCGCGTCTTTTACTCTAAAATATAGGTCCACAAGTCTTGATCTATATCTGTAAGAATAGGTTTATCGTTCGTGGTAATGATTTCATCATCTGTAAGCGAATGATAAAGACGTGCGGAGGTCGAGTTGCGTCATGTTCCATACCTATGTGATTTGTCAGTATACTGTTCATGTTTCAAGCGTGATGGTCTCCATAGGAGACCAGCCGTATATCGCACTGATTGCTAGCATGCAAGACAATGATGTTATGATTGAATATATTTTTTAAACGTCAATTTTCAAATAAAGTAGTTTAACAGTGAATGTTACTTTTTTAGTGTTATTATAACTTAATATGTTAATTAATGATAACAAAATGATAAAAGAAATCTATCATAATCATTTCAACCTATCAATCAATCGATTTCAAGCGTCTGTTAGGTTTCAGCTATTTTCACTAGGTCGTCAGACCTCTTATGAGCAGTTCGTCTCAGGCTATATTTGCGCCAAAACAGTACATCATCGTCCTTCGTAGATAGAGCTTCAATTTTGGACACTGTCTTTACTAAGGTTATGTACTTGAATCGATCCTGCGCTGTTCGCGTCCAACGGTTTCTCGTGACCTTAATCAAATCATCTGCCCATCTTGTAAAAGGTAATACACAAACACAACAAAAAATATATACAACTTCTAAATGTTTATTCTATAAAGCGAAGAAAAGGACGTGACGTTTGGTTGGTGTTAAATGATACACTTGTTCATAACAACGCGGCGCTAGTTAGGTAGTTACACACAGCACTACATTGCGTTCGTCGCCTTGAGACGTAAAATGTTAAGTCTCGTTACCCCTGTAATTTCACTAGCTACAGCGCCGTTTAAACCGGAACTTTAATGTTTGCGGTAGAAATGGGAATTGGTGTGGTAGCTAGACGATCTCCGACAACAAATACTAGCCAACATTTTTCCTTTTTATTTTGTTAAGATGTTAATGTTTGATTTTACTTTCAAATGTTTAATATAGTTGTGGATGGGAGGTGTTTAGCTGGTTGTCAAGTTACAAAATAGGCAATAAGAAAACATTTACCCGAAGTACCGCAGCGCGTGGTGCACTTTCCCCTTGCACCGGCTCGTGCGCCGTTTCTCTCGCATTTTACCAATGACGCGGCGCTAACGAACTCACTTCTAATAACTGATGCACTTGCTCTTCACACTTCAGTATATGAACAACAAATAATTTCTAAGGCAATGGAATTATTGAGTTCGATCTTCAATCCGGAATTTGTATAATATTTTATAAACCACTGCATTGAATAAATAGTATACTAAACCGGTTACATTAAACTGTAAAATTTTATTGTAATTGTATTGTTGTGCAAGACAATAGTGATAGTTTACAGATTAATTTTATTACTTAGTTTTAAGAGATATGAGGGCTTGAAGAATGCCGTAGCGCACGATCTACACGAGCTTAAAGCAGTGGACTGGCAAGAGACAGAAAAGGCTGGCGTTCTCTGGTGTCGGAGGCCAAGACACTTTGGCTCATTGCGCCAGAGGTGTAAGTTTAAGAAATAGGTTTATAGTTTTCTCATGCTCTGT
The DNA here is from genome assembly GCA_029030555.1 of Ornithoptera alexandrae. Classification (NCBI taxonomy): domain Eukaryota; kingdom Metazoa; phylum Arthropoda; class Insecta; order Lepidoptera; family Papilionidae; genus Ornithoptera; species Ornithoptera alexandrae. Next base: position 7,783,248 of record JARDVY010000011.1, on the reverse strand, counting down.
TGCTATCGTGAGCTACCGCTACAACTAATGGTACCACCCAAGACAGCCGACCAATTACAATAAAATTGCCGCGCTCGGGAGCTTAAGCTGGCAGTCATCGGATTCCAACGAAGGAAGACGCAATAAGAAAGAAGGCAGTCGTCAGGAGCATGCAAGAGTTCTACAGGACCAAGCCCAAAGCATAACAACACAACGGCTTATTGTAATATTATTTGTAAATATCTTTACGAATAAATTTGATTTTAAGTTTCTACGGCCGCTTTCACTTCCTTAAAATCGCATCCCTCATAATTGTCATAATATGCGTATTACAAGAGTTTAAAACATATGAAAATGTTTCAAGTATATGAATTTTTATTTAATATGCCACAAAGAAGTTGTAATAGCTCAGTTTATATGGCATTTGTACGCTATGTGGAGTTGACTGTCCACTGAGCTTAACCTTCTCATTTGAAAGAAATATATTACGAAAACCAATGTGTTCCTAGGACAACAGGTTTGTGGATATTTAACATCCTGCAACCTACAATTGTTTAAAGTTCCTTGTAAGAGACGATTTCGAGTCCCACTGATACTTTATTGTATACTTACTTGGCAGACCGTATTTTGTGGAACATATTACAAGAGACCTGTGTCCAGCAGTGGACGTCCATCGGTTAAAATGATGATGATGATACTCAACAATATTTTTTAATACTCTTTAAACCTAATTTTTGAACTTAAATAATTGAAGGCAAAAAACAAATTGAACACTGAAACATATCCCCTGGTTACGAAACATAAGAGAGTGGACCGGTATCACCAGTGTTCAGCATTTACTTTATACGGTTTAAGATAGATACTCCAGTAATGGAAAGGTATTTTAAAAAAAAGTATTTAATAACAACAGAGACCGTCTAAGTAGGTACCACCGCAGCACCTATTTCTGTCGCGAAACAGTAGTGTGCAAAGATTACTGTATTCCGGTTTGAAGGGCGTTGTACCTAATGTAATTAATGGGGTAACTAGACTCAACATCTTATATCTCAGGCGAGGAGCGCAAAGTGGTGCAGTATAACGTGCCACGTTGTTATGGGCGGGCGTATCACTTACTAGTAGGTGAACGTCTCGTAAGTATTGTTGCTTAATTATATAATAAAAATCTAGAATATTGGGAATAATTAATGGTCCCTTGGCAACACCGGCAATGAATCACTCCCGCATTCCACCGGCGGCCGATAGCCAGCGGTAAGCAGACCCCGCGTGCGACGGGCTGCACTATTCTCGGATCGCAAACTCTACCCTCGCCGTTGGATCGCGGTTTAATGGCCGGACATAGCACTTATACATTAAACGTATACATAAAACTGTTAATGACGATCAAACTATTAATGTATAAAGTGTGAAATAAATTGATCATCGTAATAACGTAGACTAATCGGCGTTGAGATATTTAGAGGAAATCTATGTCCAGCAGTGGATGTCTATCGGTTGATGATGAGCGAAGCGACAAGATGGGCGAGACGTTTACCTAATGGTAACCGATACACGCCTGCCCATAACAACGTGGCGCTGGTTAAAGGTGAAACATACCACCACATTGTGCTCGCTGACTTAAGACATATGACGATGAGTTTTGTTACTACAGTAATTACACTATCTACGGTGCCCTAAAATTCGGAACACAGTAACGTTTGCAAACTGCTTTCTGTTGGCCGCAATAGGAGCTGCGGTGTAATGTACTTAGACGGTCTCCAGCAACAGAGACCTACCACCAGTAACGTACCACCGGTATGAGATGTGATAATTTGCGTTACAATAAAAATGTAGAGAAAATAAGAAAAGAGTGACAGGTAAAGGATGAACAGGTTAAAGTTATTGCGGTAATAAGAAGCTAGGCTTTGCGACGTTGTTTATCTCCGATCAAATGTACTTATTGCTGATGTTAATTTTCTAATTATATACTTAGACCATTAGCTTTCCAATATTCTGATCATTTTCTCTATAAGACCAAAGCTATAAGTTATGTATCACAAATTAATTCGGTTTATATGTTTATTTTGTTTATTTATACAATTAATACCAAGCAGGCATTTTGTTATACTTTTAATCTGAATGTATATCAGATATTTCTACCTATGTAGAGACTCATCCCGATATCTCTGGAACCAGAAGACCTGGAGACTTGAAATTTGGTAAGAATACTCCTAATGCCGAATATAGATCACTTAAGAATGGGCATCCAAAATGTTACCTCCGAAAGTGGTTGCGGGGATGCTGCGGACAGCAGACCAGGTTGGGGAACAGCTAGTTAAAAATTAGACAAGTTGACGCATTCTATTATTATAGTGAACGGTTTCAATATAATTTGTGTGCGTATGAGCATTACATTTGTTTACACTCATGTCATGTTCTTATTATAGCTGATGTTTGATTGTACTATGGCTCATGATCAATGTAACGTTTCCTACATATATAACATTATTGTAGATAATATTAATTCAGTTAACATCACACAAATTACAATGTGGATAAAAAACTAACAGGAAACATTATTATTTAATGAATGATGAACATGATACAGGCAAATGACTAAGTAAATACAAAATAACCAAGACATATTTCTATATAATGATAAATGAACGTACATACGTTTTTTTTTTTTTCAAGGAGGCGACGAGAAAAGAGAAACGTTCACTGATAGTAAACGCTTGCCCAATAATAACGTGGCGCTTGTTAGGATCATATACACAACACCACATTGTACTAATCGGTTTGACATACTAGATTAGCTATAGCACCCTTCAAACCGGAACATAGTGATATTTGCACACTGGTATTTGGCAGAAGAAATAGGAGCTGCGTTGGTACCTACCTAGACGGTCTCAGGCAATAGAGAACTACCACCAATAAATTATAGTGGATGTTTTATATTTCATACATTAAATTTTATTTAAGCCTTCCAAAGTTATAAAGAGTTAAAACATACAAACACCTAATTATGAATTCGAGCATGTTTTAATTTGTGCTTGCTTCAACGTTATCATTAATCCGAAGGTCACGACGTCTATAGATACATATAGATCATTACAAACATTTCAGTTAAATGAAATGGAAAGCCTTAAGCTGCATGTATAACCTATTCATTGACTCATCGCATGATCTCCGAAACAATTAGACGCAAACAATCAAAATTTCATAAAGATATTGGTTTTGCCATTAGAGATATGAATTTTAGAATATTTCATCCCCAAAGGGAGTTATTTGCAGGGATGTTTCGGCCAGCAAAGCGGGCGAGGAACAGCTAGTTGTGTTATAGTGAAGAAATTAATTTCTAGTATAAACACCGAGAAAATTGCTGTATAATGTTTAAGTTTATAGCTAGGAATCACTACAGGTATTTTTTGATTGTTAAAATTAATTATAGAATTGATTCCTTTTAAAAGATATTGATGATAATTTTCAAGATTAGTTGTAGGTATTGAAAATCATAATTATTAAATAACTATGAACACATTCTATAGTTTTGTTGTACGAAAGCAGGGATTTATACCACATTTATGATCTCATACCTCAAGCAAACAACAGAAATGTATGGAGCGAACACGCTAAGTTATGTACGGCGCAATTCTTGCATAACTATTATTTTTAGCGTTTGCAGTATCAATGCAAATGTTTAATTAAGTCATAGCAAAGATACATGAGCATAGAGGTGGCTGTATATATAAGCTTAGTAATTTTAGTATATTTTATTCATGTATAAATATGTAACTGTAATGATGGTAGGTGTCTGTTGCCGGAAACCGTCTAGGTACCACCGCAGCTCCTATTTCTGTCGTCAAACAGTATTGTGCAAATAATACGGTATTAAGAAAAGCTGTAGTTTATGAAATTACTAGGTTATCGAGAGACAACATCCTGTCTTAAGGCGATGAGCACAGTGTGGTTCAGTTTATATTAATCTAAGTATTGCCACGTTATTATGGGCATTAGTAACACTTACCGTCAGGATAATGTCCCATTTGTCTCATCGCTACGATGAATGAAAAAAAAATTGTGTAACAAATTAAATAATACAACTTTTGTATGGATATCAAACAATTTAAAAGTAACCGTTATAACGTATATTATCCTATACACAAACATAACCGGTTTAGTAGTCTTCATATAATAACAAAACTACGAAAGTATTATCAGGTGAACAGTTCTAGTAGAACCTTTAACACTGTAAACACTGTTATACACGTAATATCATTGTTCGGATAAACACAGCACTAATGCACCAGTTACGCAACCTTTCAATTATCTAAGAGTAATAAAATTTAACCTTAGTATAGTACACTAAAGAGCAGTGTATATATTTATTAAATTGGAGAAATGTATTATAACTTAGGCGCTGTAGCCAGATCCCGTGACACCCGACCGCTGAATGACACAAGTTTCGAGTGTGGATACAAAAATTTGCAAGCATACGGCGACAGTAGAAGGCTCCGATTACGATTCTCGTCCTTATTGCTAGTGGGAGATGGTTGATGTTGATGGTGAGGTGCGCAGTCGGACGGCAGCGGTGGTGACCTCGTGCGGCGCGGTTGATTCACGTACGTAAGTAAACGTAAAAATGCCGAACGATTAGCTTGAAGGGAAAAATTACCGGAGTTATCTAAAAACCGGAATTTTCGTTTTAATTATGAAGTAGTTAAGCTTATGATAAAAGTAAACTATTGATCCATATGGTTATTAAAAGGATGTTTCGAGTGTTCAACAGCGTCCATGGTCACGGGAGGACTGAGATGACAGATTTTTTTTGGACGAAGATTTTATTTAGATGAGACGAGCGAGACGATAACTTGATGTTTAATGAAACCCTCGCATGTAATCGTGGCGCCACTTAGGATGATATACACATCACCATGTTGTATTCATCGCCTAAGACATAAGATGATCTTACTCATTATGACACCACACTCATTATGGTGTATTACGGCTTCTTAATTATCGTTTATAATCAGATTTGCGTAGAATTAGCTCACTGTATAAAATGGATAGTATTTGTTAATATAACAAGAGGTTAGTATTTAATAACAATGGTATTTTAAATGTTTTAAAGTTAAAATATTATACATAAGCTATTGGATTACTTTGAAGTGCTTTATTATTGACAGTAAAAATACCATGTTAATAATCTAAAGAAAAGTATTCGTGAATGTAACTTAGACTTGGCATCTTAATTCGCGCAAAGCAGACGTGATAGCTTATATACTTAACTACTCAGGAATTTAATATATTATAGAAAAAAATATTTTTCCATAATGACAAACTTTTTTTATAAATGACTATACTAAAAAAAATTAAACAGTAGTATAAAATCTAAAAACAGATAATCTAAATAAAAAAATATTGTTAATTAAAATAGCTGTATTGTTATAAACTATTCCATCGGTTTCATTATATATCATAGTAGTAATAAGAGATTTACTCCTATATAGCGACTATCACAATATTTAACCACCATAAGGTTTGGGGACTTAAAATTTAATAGGAATATTCCTTTTGTGGAGTACGCTGATCGTAGAAGGGATGTTACGAAATTCTTTCCTCGAAGGGAGTTGCTAGAGTGTTAACTGGAAGATGCTCGGGGTGTGTTTCGTTACCGACGGGCGAGAATATTTTTGACAAATTTTAAGTCTAAATGTCAGATCTTATTCTATATCCGTAATATATATTGCCGTACAAGCGAAACAGGAAATACCTAATTGTTATATACTCGTTTGACCTATGCCTTAAAATTATAAATTTATTCGTCAATACTCTTATATATCATCAAGATAGCTTTGAAGTATGAGAAAAAAAATGTACACAACAAATTTGAATACAGGTTAGTGCGCGGTCCATGCTATTTGCGTCTACACAAAAACCACAAACACTCGGTTACCGCGGCCAACAAGCAAACATTGCGAGATCTATAAATATAGATCTCAGATCCAAAAGCAGTCCCAACAGGCTTGTGTATATGGAGGTGTAATTACAATGCAAAGTTATTTTTTATAATGAATCCAGCTTCCGGTGATTAAACCTTTACACACAGATTAAATGATCAGGAAGATTAGATAATCTGAACTATATTTTAGTGGAGTGTGTTCGCGTAGAATATGAAAGATAGGATGCAAATTGTTTTTATACGTTTTTTTTGCACATCATCATTATGATCAGCTGATAGACGTCCACTTAAAATGTCCGTCCTTTTGCACTTGTGATGAATTTCGAAAATTTTAGTTTTCTGACCTACAACTTAATTGATCAGGAAATTGACTAATAACTTGATATATATATTATTTTTGTACACAAAATATGAAAAGAAAACAAGATTATCTTAAAATATACTTACAAAGGCGAGCATAACTCTAAGACAGCTCTCAGTAAATCTTAACGTGGACAGGATTTGATGCTTTATGCGGGCAGAACAGTGGTTTATGGTGTGTTATATATATATATATATATATATATATATGTATATTATAAAGATCAAAATTGAAATTGCATTATTAAGTCTGAAGGCAACGAGCACGGTGTGTTGCAGTGTATATCATTCTATCTAATGCCATGTTGTTATGGGCAGCCGTATTTCTTACTATCACATCTACTCAATCGTCTCGACGCTTCGTCAATTAAAAAAAATACACTGTTCAAGTTTTAATGATGCTGGGTAAAATTAGTTCAACTATAATCCCGACCTCCGTAAATCTGTAATAAAATAACCGCACGCCGTGTTTAACAACAACCGGCACAGTTCCAATTGTTCGCAATTAGGTAATTGCACGTAATCCTAATTAAACCATTTGTTTAATGAGGATACATACATTTATCCCTTTGGGAAATGTATATGGACAATGGTTGTGGTAGTGATAATATTGTTTAACTAACATTCTATATAGTATTTTCGTTCATCTGACGTGCAACAAAGTTGCACTAATTAGCATGATATACGCAGGACTACTTTTCGCTTGTAATTTCACTAAGCACAACGCCTTTTAAACCGGGAAACAGTGATGTTTTCTTAGAACTAGGTGTACTAGGTCTCGGTCAACAGACTTAGTTAAGTTCAGTGTACGCTGAGTATGTTATTTCTTTTGTGATTCCGACGAGTTAGCTTATATTTAATTACATTAGTATGAAAGATATCTTAGTCGGATCACGTTATACATATTTATAATTCAATCTGTAAACTTGTAACATCAACACACCGCTCACACGGAGCTCTAATGCGCGTAAAAACTTTCAACGTCGTAATAAAGGTGGAATTAAACGCGTCTATCGAATCGCTGCAACCCCCATAAGGGGCAGATCGACCGCCGGACAAGTATCGAATTAACGTATAATCACCTCTTTCGCGATGCGCGCTAGAAGATGACGGACAAGTTTTCTTGCGATCGGACAAACGCGAAAACATTTCAATTACACAGTGCCGGTGCCTATTCACCTTTTTAGCGCACAATCGACGCCATAAAACACAGGCCTTATCATGTAATGTATTCTATTACCCAAGGCGGGGCGCGACTTGAACGGAATCAACGTGAATAACCCGGCGGATATGCGACGTAACAAACATGTAACAAAAAAAAAAACAGTATGTAACTGTTGGAATATCCTCCTGTTGAAAAAATAAAAGATTGATACTATTTCACTAATTAAATTCTATAGAATTCACAGTAAAGTATACTTCAAATTTAATTAAATAATTTACATATAAACTATACTCGGTTTTCTGTAGCTGATGCCAAAATTACTAGAGCCAGAGTGCCCGCAAAGCATTCTGACGTTTCTTCAATGTTGTCATATTAAAAATGTTACCAGTATATAATTAGCAAAGGTAGCGTTACTAATATAAAAAAACAATATATTTTATTATTAAGAATATGAACTATAAATAAATACAGAGAAAAAGTTTAATTTTATTTAAACTGACGTAAAATAAATTCAGGTCTCAATTTCCTACCATGTTCTGATAAATCTAATATTCTATAAAGATAACTAAGATATATTATATGTCAAAAAAAAAATCAAAATAGAGGTTACGGTGACAGGTTTCTATTGCAGGAGATATATAGTACCACCGCAGCTCTTCCTTTTGCAGTAGGTGCAAATATTACTATGATCGGGATTAAAGAGCACTATAGGCAGTGAAATTACTGGGGTAACTGAACGGTTTATGTATATAATAACTAGCGTCACGTTGTTATGGGTAGGCGTAACACTTTACCATAAGATGAACGGGTCGCTCGTGTTTTCGCATATTAGAATAATTTAAACCTATTATTCTTCAACAGTACCAATGTAACAGAACTAGAAAAATCCATGAATCGTTTTAATCATTTAAACATCACGCTGGACGTACGTCTCCCCGGAGATATCCAAACTGTTACCGCATGCAGTAGTTTCCCGCCACCTTCACCAGATCATTCAGTCCACATTGTCCATTAAATAATATAAACATATTCTATATCAGTATACTATTACAATAATGATTTTCATTGGTCACGACGCAAGTAAACATCCGCATAGTATATCTAAAGTATTTATTAACAGAAACTACATTATATTTATAATAATAGTTGAATGATCTACTTGAGCTGATTGTTGCATACCGTGGTTACTGTATGTAAGTAGGGGTGTAAGGGGTCCCTTACAGCTATTCACGGGACCCAACCCGACCTCAACTGCTCGCGGTGCGCCGCGCTAATCAACAAACGAGGCTCTGGCTCCCACCAACTCACATTGGGCCAGCGTAGTGGGAAATGGCCCAAATCCCCCATAAGAATTCCTACAAATCATGGTCCCGGTGCCCGGCAGGTCGAAGAAAGCCGCTGGATAGCGCAGGACCGATCGATGTGGCGATATTTGGGGAGGTCTATGTCCAGCAGAGAACTTCTATCTATATATATTATGTATTCTCTAAGTTTAGAAACCTATACATATACAGGACATATCCAGAAAGTCATTGATCACTTTAGTCACTATGCGAACGCCGAAACTATTAGATATGAGCACTCAAAATTTGGTGGAGATATTGCTTCCGCCATTTAAAGGTCAACCAAGAACGGATTTTACAAAATCTTCACTATAAACGGCTTCATTATCGAATTGTGTAATGAAGTTGATGCAAAATTTAAAAAAAATCTGTTTCATTACAAATACTTCCACTAAATTGATAAAATGCTTAAATACATGGTCAAGTCAGTTCGCTTTTAAATGTTTAATATACATTAATATATCGTCATGTACCATAACGTTGCTGCTAGATTCTACTTACTCTTTGGCGTAGGGAATGTCGCCTCGACCTGCCTCAAGGAGCGAGCATTACGAATGCGACGTAACACGACCCATAAAAGCAATTTATTGCCCTCTCTCCTCCCCATCTCCCCAACCCTCCCATGTCCGGTGTACGTGTCTAGAAGTGTAATTGATGACAGCAAGACTTTATACTTTGTGGTTACAGCGTAATGCAACGATCATAGACTTCCTAGTCGTGATAAGGCCTGCGAAATTTCATCATTACATCATAATCAATTTTGAAAGGCTAATGATATTATCATACTTTAGATGCTTGAGTTATAAAGAAATCAATAGAGAGTGTAGATTGTGTCATACTAAATATATCTTAAAAAAGGAAACATCATATATGAGGGGGTCCTTTACATATGAAATTAGCGTTTTATCGCACTGACGACCACTTTGATCTGAAATATCTCCTCTTTGGTTAAGAATTCCAAATTCGAATTTATAAATTCGTTTAGCTGTAACATTTGAATTTTGAAAACAGTCCATTCATTTGTTTTTTCCTCATTATTTTTTTCTTTGGCGTCGCTTATTACCGCATAATGAAAAACATGAAATATCGGTATATTTACAAGTACGAGTTCTATCTTGGCACCAGTACCAGTGCTGCAGAAACAGCTCGAGGGATTAATGATGTGTACGGCGCTGGTGTCGCAAAAGAAAGCACGGTACGTTTTTGGTTTCAACGTTTTCGTTCTGGAAATTTCGACCTTACGAACCAACCTCGTGGACAGCCGGAGACCAAAGTGGAAAAATTAAAGACTATTAAGGAAGCGGATCCATCACAAAACATTTAAGAAATAGCTTCGGGGTAAGTGACAAAAGTATTAATCCACTTGAAGCAAATCGGGAAAGTAAACAAACTTAAACGATGGGTACCTCATGAATTGAGTGAATCGAACTTGCGAACACGCGTCGACTGCTGCTGCTGTGTTACTTTGTGCTCCACCGACACAATGATGAAGAGATTTTAAATAGAATCATTATTTGTGATGAAAAGTGGATACTGTACGATAATCGAAAGCGCTCGTCGCAATGGCTGAACCCTGGAGACCCAGCCAAATCCTGCCCTAAATGAAGATTGACTCAGAAAAAGTTACTTGAGAGTGTTTGGTGGACTAGCGCCTGTGTCTTTCACTACAGCTTTCTAAAATCTGGCCTAACTATTACGGCAGATATCTATTGTCAGCAACTGCAAACCATGAAGGAAGAACTAGCTGCTAAACAACCGAGATTGGTCAATCGCTCTAGGCCACTACTGCTTCACCACAACGCAAGACCACCACAACACACTGCACAATAAACAACCACTAAGTTACATGAGCTACAATTGGAATGTCTGCGACATCAACCGTACTCCCCGGACCTTGCCCCAACAGATTACCCTTTTTTCCGGAATTTGGATAACTTCTTAAAAGAAAAAAAATTCAACTCCGATGCGGCAGTCCAAACCGCCTTCAAAGAGTTTATTGATTCTCGCCCCCCATGGTTTTTTTTAGTAAAGGGATTAATGAACTACCTATGAGATGGCAAAAGTGCATACATAACAATGCTGCATACTTTGATTAATTAAATATGTTTTACAAAAAAAAATTGACTTCAAATCCCTCTCCTACATAAAACCAATTTCATATGTAAGGACCAAATACTTGTAATTTCTTTTCTGCATGGGAAACGCGTTAGACTATTACCACCAGTAACCCCAGAGGTATCACTGGGTGTCGCCGACCCAGCAGAAACCTTTTCACGCCTTTTCTGAAATACTTCATATTGTAGCTTCTAGGAGAAACCTCGACGGGTAATTCGTGCTACAAATTGAGTATTCTCGGGAGTAAAAAATCTCAGGAACCAGACCGTACGTAACCACTGCGGTTCAAGGGAATGAGGATGTATCGCTGCCGATGCCGAGCAGTACGATGATGAAATGTGGCCGTGGGCATCATGTCAGGTCATTAGAACACATCCCGTTATAGAGGTGGTAGAACACACATAAGGAGGCAAAATCTCTCCTAGTAGACAAAAGATAATTTATTATTATATACATATTTTTAAAATACAAAGTAAGGCTTCTTCTTTCTCTTCAGTTTTAAATTTTCACACGTATTAAAAAATAACAAAACAGATAAAGATCTTTCTTCTTTTCGAAACGTATCAATAGAACAAGTTGAGTTGTAAGTAGTGGTATGGGAACCGTGTCAAGGTCGAACCGCCTCCGCCCCGCTGATCGCGTAGTCTGTCACTTGAACCGCAGGAGCAAACGGAAAGGATTAGCTTACTCCAAAGAGATTACACACGGACACCTCGCTATTTGCACCTCGTCATCTTAACGGTAACACTATTTAGCGTACTGAGCCTCTACTGGGAAGAAGACGTCAAGACCATACTTCTAAACATGTTTGTCTGATTTTGTCATTTAATAGCTTTTTTCTGTTTGACTATTAATATCGCTTATATTTTAATTAAAAAAAAATATATGTATGTACTTGTTACTCGATAATAGTATTAATAGACTTTGCATGAGGTTAAAATAGTTATCTTTTAATTTAGGAACAGTTTGCGTAATCTGTATTAGTTTTTTAAGTTACCTATCGAAATAAATCTATTTAAATTTATTTTCAACCTAATTACATCTATCCTTATAAATTAAGTTAAAATTGAAGGAAAAATAAAAAGAAACATCTCGAAGTGTCATCAAGGCATTAAATGGAACCTTGAGTGAAAGCAACCTTTGTTATGGTTACATTGTTTCAACCCTATTATCAAAATTGTACTCGTGAGCTGGAGACTGTGATGCCATTACTCTCTTGCCACTTCATTACAATAAATTAAAAAATTATTGTAATTATTTATTGGACAAAGCGACGGGACGTGCGAGACGCTCATCTGGTGGTAAATGATGCGCCAGCCCATAACAGCGATAGTTAATATGATACAGAACCATATTGCGCTCATCTCCTCGAGACATACCACGTTAAGTCTTAACGCCCTTTAATTATACTAGCTACAGCGCCCTCAAAACCGGAATACGGTGATGTTTACACACTACTATTAGGAGCTATGTACCGTCTCCGTCTACATACCACACGCAGACGGTCTCCGGCAACAGAGACTTGCCACCAGTAAAATGAATGCTCGTAAGTAGTAAGATCGCCTTTACAGTTATTGTGTTAAAAGACGGCTTTCGACAGTTAATACGAGCAAATGATATTTTAGAGAACCACTTTCATTCAGAAAAATCTCGGATAGATAACCGGCTGAGGTTTATGTAAGTAATTCCCGCAGTCAGCTGACGTGACCCCCGGCGTTGACGGCGAGCGGTGAAAATGATCAACGCGGTCCATTCATCTGCGTTTGACTTTCACTGACGTTTTCCACACGACAGCCCGCCGACCTGTCGTCGGCGTATCGCTAATGCATACAGATGCATCTGTATTCATCGCTCAGCAATTACTGAACGTATGCAGACGTTTGCAGCGGTAGTTAACTGTTTATAACTTTTCTAGTATAACATTAACTGTAGCTTTAAATGACTAAGCGCTATTTTAATATTATAATCTATCAAGTCGCGCCTGAAACAGGTTTTTCTGATTTTACTATGTGTTAACTTTAACTTAGCACAAAATATATTCTCTTAAGAAAAGCGTTGCTTTATTCATAAGTTATAAAAATAAAACTTAGTCCGATAATATCGCACTGTTATAACTGCACGTACACGTTATAGCTATTTCTATATCTAGGCTAGGTATTAATTCTGCCCTTGGCCTACTCTGTGATGTATTGATTTTTACAATTTATCGAATACACGGTTCGCAGACTGTCCGGTTTCCGCCTAAAGCAGTATCAATATGAGATACTAAATATGCCACTTATCTTCTGCATAATAAAGAAAAGTTCGAGACCATAAAGCAATTTACTAATGGTTGGTCTCTGTTGCGGGCAACCCTTGACGATGCAGCTCCAGTAATGTGCGATTAATATTATGTTCTAGTTATAAAGGCGCTGTAACTAGTGAAATTACTGAGGCAACGAGCGCAATGTGGTGCTGTGTATATCATTCTGACTAGCACCACATCGTTATCGGCAGGAGTATACTTAACTTCATATGAACGATTCATATATCTTAATCAATCGTGGCCAGGTTACATCGCTCGAAGGACCGATGGCCAATTGGCGCAGTAATTTCCTCGAATGGCGCCCGCATACCGGTATATGTAATGTTGGGAGGCCTCCCACATGGTTGACCGACGGTCTGGTGAGAACCGCGGGAACCCACTGGATGCGAGCAATGGTGGACCGATCGATGTGGAGACCTTTGGGTGAGGCTTATGTCCAACAGTGGACGTTTATCGGCTGATGATGATTATTATGAATCAATTGTCAAATGAACACGTCAAAATTGGCGAATATTATCATTAAACACATTATAGCGTTAAAGAAGGGAGTTTTGTCATTCCAAAAAGGAAGAATCCTTAATATCAATTTCTGGTTTAGCTAGAGCTAAGCGAACTCCAGCATGACTCCGCAACTATTTAACCGGGCTAACGTTAAAGCAAGTATTAAAATGTACTGCAAAGAGACATCGGCAATGGGCAGTTAAGTGGGCTATCACGAAAACTGCCCGCCGCCGACAAGTTCCCAAGAGTTGCCAACAGGCGTGCCATGTAACGGTGTTTAACGGGGCCAAACGCCGCGCGATTTGGCATAGACGCATTTACTTAGATTACATCTCTTAGCTTTACTTATTTTTATCACTTGTTTGTTTTTTAAACATTTGCCAAAACGTTTTATGGAGATGCTAAGAATTTTATACATTTTTTTTATTAGACCAGATGGACAAGACTATTCGCCTAATGGTAAGTGATATGCCTGTCAATAACAATATATTGCTAGTTCGGATGAGATACAACAGCTCAACATTATTATACCTGTGGCTTTGTGAATTAAGATGTTAACTCTGGTTACCTCAGCAATTTCACTAACTACAGCGCCCTTCAAACAAGAACACAGTAATAATAAAACACTGTTCCTTGTCAGTTGCAATGGATGCTGTGTGGGTACATACCAAGATGGTATCAACAAACCTGCCATCAGTAATTAAGTGTAGTACGTGTTGCTCGCGTACCGGTAAGATACTAGGTACTTTAGTTAATATTTGTAGCCATTTGTCAATCGTTGTAGCAACACAGTAATGACTGATAACACAATTTTATGGTTTATCGTTAAATACAAAAATGAACCTGAATATGTGTAATTAATAATGTTTCCTTTTGTTAACTATAACATTAATTAAATAAATAATATTTCTATGAAAACATAAATAGTAACACTGACGGAATGTAAAAGTTGGCTAACAGTTATAATTGTTTCCCAGCTGCTTGACAAAAGAGTTAACTATCGTCGATTAAAATATATACTCTTGTTATTGAGTTATATTAAGGTTAGACTAAAACTATTAATAGTTTCCGCTTTTGTCTATTATGAAAACCGTCGAAAATAATTTAGTAAATCTAAATGCGAGTTAAAATTTAACCAACGTCGCGGAATAAACGTACCGTCACGTTAGGGGCTTCTGGGTCAAGTGTATCGAATGATATTTTAACTGACAGGACGTAGTAACATTTAAACCGGACAATAATGAGGTGAAACAGATTTATCTATAACAAATTATATAAAAGCATAAGTTTTATTTTTACGATAGAGTACATAACTATTGTAAAGAGATAGAGTAGTTAAATACGATGCTTGTATAAGGCTGATTCATCATCATCATCAGCCGATAGACGTCCAGTGCTAGACATAAGGCTGATTCTGTTGCCGGAGACCGTCTAGGTCAGTGTTTTCCCAACGTGGGGCGTACGCCCCACAGGGGGGCAATTTGAAAATTAACCGAGACGACTTAACCCCTTTGCTATAATTTAATTAATTAATTATAATTTTTTTTTTATTCGAATTTCTGGTTTTAAATTGTATTATTAATATTAATTTTTTCTTTGAAATTGTTACTATCTTATAGTATTTTTTTAAAATACTTTTCATTTATCTTAATTAAAAAAAATTAAATAAATTTTAATGTTTTGAAATTTATAAGAGGGGCATGAAGCTTTGAAAATTGCTAAAGTGAGGTATGGCTTAGAAAAGGATGGAAAACACTGGTCTAGTTAGTAACCACCGCTGCGCCTATTGCAGCCGACAAACTACTGTACAAACATTACTGTATTCCGGATGGAAGGGCATTGTAACTAGTGAAATTACTGGGCTAACGATACTTAACATCTTATATCAAAACGACGAGCACAATGCGAAGCAGCGTATACCATCCTAACGATTTACGTCCTGCCCGTATCATCGCTTACTTGAAAAAAAAATTATTCAGAAAAATAGTGTCAATACAGATACAAAATTCTATTCACATATAATTACATGTTACTACACCGTAATAATATATAATATTTGTGTGGCAGACCTAGGTTTAGTTTCCATTATCAATCTTTTCCTTAAGTAGGTCACATGCAGCTCGTAATTAGTAACACTGTACGTATAAGTAATCTTAAATATTTCTATAGATTAACCCTGATATGAGAAAATATTCATAATAAAAGTATTTATTCTTACATACTCTGCCGGTTAATTTATTTTATATATATATTGGGGGTTTATTACTACAAATCTATTAAGAATACAATGTGAGTTGTATGAGGGTACTGTTCACTACCACGTGGATTGACAAACAGTTACGTGGAAATAACATATGGTATAACAGCTGTGGGTACAAAAACACGGCTCAGTTTCAATGCGATCATTACTCCGTGAGGGTCGCCTGGTCTGAATAGAGGTGCTAATTTATTTTGTATGACATCGAAATAAATATTGTAGTGTTATGTTATATATATAAATTTAATTGCTACAGAGGAATTGTTTTTTTAACAACGCGGTGATGCGGAGGGAGGATCACTTGATAGTAAACGATACGCCTGCTCATAACAACGTAGGGCCTGATGTAGCAGGCATCACACAGCAGCACGTTATGCTCGCCACCTTGAGATGTTAACTTTCGTTACCAAAGTAATTACACAAGTTATTATAGCTCGCTTCAAACCGGAACACAGTAATGTTTGTACACTATTGATTGTCGGCTGCAATAGGAGCTACGATGGTAACTAGACGGTATCCGGCAACAGAGGCTTATCACCTACAACAGGTCGATAATTAAGGTACATACATCAAAATTATAATATATACTTATATATATACAATTAAAAATCTATAAGATTTAGCAAAAATTTTAACATCATATTTACAAATTTAATTTGTAAATAGACTGTAATAAAGAGCGAGGTGGTGGTGACCAGCACCACGCTTATAATGTCGCGACGTGACTCCATTAATTTTTTACATTTAAACATTAACAAATAAGTTATAAACGCCTTGTTAGCAATATATACTACAGTCTTACAATTATATTTTTTGTTCACATTATATTCGTTAAAGGATGTTAAACCGGATATTAGACACACTACCCAATGTACTGTAGGTTTCAGTTTCTTGGTGTGAAAATTAAATTTTAAATAAAACCAATTATTTCATATATTTGAAACATACTTTCTTTTTTGTATACAGAGTTCACCTGATGAACAACGTGGCGCTAGTTAGGGTGGTAAACACAACACCAAATAATGCTCAGCGCCTTGACACCATAAGATATCAAGTTCTGTATTCCATGTAATTTAACTAGATGCAACGCCCTTTAAACCGGACCAAGGTAATGTTTGCACACTAATGTTTTACAGCAGAAATAACAGCTGCGGTGGTACCTAGACGGTCTCCGGCAACAGATCTACCACCAGTAAACATTACAGAACGTTATATATCTGTTTGCATGCGAGGATGTGAATGGCGACGAGCTTCAAGAATTCTCTCACGGCAACACTCTCTAGCAGTCTCGATAACCAAATCGATCGTCTAACCAGCGAATCCAGTTTCGCGCAGCTTTCGCCGCCCGTGCCTTACGCGACCGATTACTCGTAATTATCCCCGGTTACGGCGAAAACGATAAAGCCAAGGCATCGTTCGTTCAAAGAGAATTATAAACGACCGGCTATAAATATATATTTTCGATAGTTTTATTAATTATAAAAGTATACTATATATACTTTAAAACTTCCACGAATGAATATTACTATTACCTGGTAAACAGACGATATCGAAATTGTATATCGATTTATATGAGAGTTCCAACTATGTAGATATAGCTATCATGGTATCTCTGAAACCATAGGGCCTGCAGACTTGAAATTTGGTAGGAATATTCCCTTTGTCAAGAAAGCTTGGCTAAGAACAGATTTTACAAAATGTTAATTACCAAAGGGGTTGCTGGGATGTAGGGCCAACAAGGCGAGCTGGGAACAGCTAGTATATATGTATTAGTTTTATTTTTTTTGTTTTTCTTCAATTTACAATGAATAATTTATATAACCTAAGCTCTCCGAAGGGTGTAAAGGGTTCCGCTCAACATCTTACGGAGCCCAAGGCAACCTACCTCACCTGCACGTGGTGCACCCTGCTGAATAACAGACGAGGCACTGACCACTCACCAACCCGCACTGGGCCATGGCCATCGTGGTGGTTTACGGCCCAATTCCTCTCAATGAACTCTTCGATGTGGAGTTCTTTGAGGGAGGCCTATGTCCAGCAGTGGACGTCTATCGGATGATGATGATAAAATTCTCCATAGTTATATCACATAAAATCTTCCCTTAGAAAATTAAAATATAATATATGACAGACCGTGCCCGTTGTTATAACATATTGAATTAACGCTATTTACATATCAACCGTGGCTATATTTAACGAAATTCACTTTCGCTAATATACTATATAAATATATATTTATTACCATACACACACAAACATATGTATATTAAACTCCTTAGTATCATAAGTTTTCTCATACATTAATGTACATTATACACAACGAATAGTACTAGTTCCCAGGTAAGTACTAACATAATAAATACTTTATTCATTAAATATGATAGTAGCAGTATGGTTCAAAAACCTTACCACCATCTTACTTTCACCACTTCTCCAATGATATCCTCGCTACAAGGTATGCGATTACCCACCAATGAAAAGATTAAATAGTATATATATAAAGATTTTTTGAACCTGTAGTCTTTATGGTAGATCTTCGTTTTAAGATAAATAATATTCTTTACATACATGCGCTGAAGCCATCTCAGTTTGTGAGGCGGTCGCACGCACTATGGTTTTCGAGGAGGCGCGGGTTCGATTCGCAATGAGTTTCAGCTTCCGGTGAAGAAAAATATCATAAGGAAACAGACATATTCGAAGAACAACAGGTCTCTACAGTGGATAAATAACTTTGACAGCAACATTATGAGGACTGATTATTTTCATATATACGTAATTTACCGGACTTTATATAATAGTAAAACAAATCTTAACATTATAAAGTTTATATTATAATAATTAATTAACGTAATTTTTTTAATTTGACCAGGTGACAAGATGAGCGAGACTTTCACCTGTTGGTAATACGCCTACTACCCATAACGTGTGGTTAGAAAGGATGATATACACTGTAATATATTGAGCTCGTCGCCTTAAGACGCGAGACATTAGGTTTTGTAACTCTAGTAATTTTACTAGGTATAGCGCCCTTCAAACCGAAGAGATATTGTTTGTACACTACTGTTTGATGGCAGAAACAGGAGCTGTGATAGAACCTAAACAGTCTCCGGCAAAGCTGAAGAAACGACAGACGTTCTGTGTTCAGATATACTATTATAAAATACTATAACATGGTTATAAATCGCTGGTGCCCGTGATAGGTAATAAGCCCATGTCACAGGAGTACACGGAGTAAACAGAGGTAGACGTCACCGGTATTGACAGAATCCATAAAACTCCGCAAAAAATTGAAGCTCGCATTTATTTACATATTTATACAAGCTCCTCTCCTCTCCCACTTTGTTGATCGTTATACCCCGCAGCTTCCTTTGGGGAAGGAATTTTGTGAAATCCATTCTTAGCTGACCTCTAAACGGCAGAAACAATATCTCTACCAAGATCGTGATGAGTCAATGAATCTCCGGATATCTCATATATATAGAGGTATTTATAATGCACCGTTGTCATTGAGAGGACGCAAATAAAACGGTAACGGATCGAGACTATTCATGATCCATCTAAATATAACGAACATGTAGTATGTACTGGTTTTTTGATGTAATTTAAAACAAGTGCTTTATTATCATCATCCCCATTTGACTACTAATAGAGATATAGTCTTGGTAGTGAAGCGCATTAATCTAAAAGAAACCTATTCAATTTAGTGAATTTTTGGTAGGTCTCTGTTGCCGGAGACCGTATAAGTAGATTACGACCGCAGCGTTTGTTTCTGCCGCAAAACGGTACTGTGTAAACATTATGGTGTTCCGGTTGGAAGGGCGCTGTACCTAGTGCGATTACTGGGGTGACGAGACTTAACATTTTATGTCTCAAGGCGACGAGCGCAATGTGATGTAGTGTGTACCATTGTAACTAGCGCCACGTTGTTATGGGAAGGCGTATCACTTACCATCAGGTGAACGTCTCGTCCGTGTCATCGCCAAATAGAATAAAAAAATACTGTGCTAAGAATGATGAAATAATGAAATGATTAGGATGAAGAATTGGAAGTCTGTTAACGTCGATGTTATTATTCTAGTACAATCTACAATGAAAATCTTTAAAAGAAAATAAGTATTTTCTGAAGTCTACTATCATAAATATAAAACGTGATCAGGAGTTGGTCTTGATTATTTTTTAATATACAATGGACTAATATTAAATCTTAATTTCACATAGAATATGTGATAAGGAAGCCATAGATGCTTTGCCCGGACTGCTCGGACCCTCGTATGTTGACAGCTGGAAGATGGCAAAGGTATATTTATTTTTATTCAATGAAGTAACAAAACCAGTGAGACGTTTACCAGATGGTAAGTACTCTTCCTGGCTGGGTAAAACTAGGATCAGCTAAGAAAAGATTATCTAAATGGGGCCAAGTATGGGCTGTGATTACCTTAGATGGTAACCGTGTGGTTAAACGCGTGGCCATAACGTATGCATCTACCCTAAGACAACAATCAATCACATGGTTCATATAGAGATGCTTTCTAGGTATGACACATGTTTTAGTCTTAGGGTAGATGCATACGTTATGGCCACGCGTTTAACCACACGGTTACCATCTAAGGTAATCACAGCCCATACTTGGCCCCATTTAGATAATCTTTTCTTAGCTGATCCTAGTTTTACCCAGCCAGGAAGAGTAGACATGCTATTGGGGGTTGAAGTCTGCGCCGAAATATTAAAGGATAAAATAATCAAGGGTCCTTCTGCGTCTCCGTGTGCGCAAGAAACCAGTCTGGGTTGGATTTTATTTGGAAGAGTGAATGGTGCAGCCATAAATAATATTTCGGTTATGCACTGTCAACTTAACTTAGACGACATGTTAAAGGGTATGTGGGAACTAGATTCGTCCAAGCGACAGAAACTGACAGCAGACGAAAGATTATGCGAAGACATTTTTACAAATACGCACACAAGGACAGTTGATGGAAGATATATGGTAAAACTTCCCATGAAGAACAAGCAACCAGTATCAACTCAAGGTGAGACAAGGAAGTTAGCTCTAAAGAGATTGAATCAGTTAGAGGGACGTTTTGATAGAAGCCCAAAGCTCAAGGAAGAGTATTGTAAGGTAATGTCCAAACATATTAATGCAAATTACTTAGAAATAGTGCCTAAAGATGAACTTAATAGACCTTCCGTATATTTATCGCACCATGCTGTTATAAAGGAGGAGAAAGACACCACCAAGTTGCGGATCGTGTTCGACGCATCAAGCAAGGGGTCTAACAACAGGTCTTTAAACGACGATTTACTAGTAGGTCCACAACTACAGGAAGATATGAGAAGTCTTATAATGAGATGGAGAATGAAGCAGGTCTGCTTTGTTGCAGACGTTCAAGGTATGTATCTACAAATCCTGGTAACTAAAGAAGATAGTGATTATCAACGTATTTTATGGAGAAAAAATAAAAATGGTGACATCAAAACAGGTATAATTGCTGCCAAAACTCGCGTCGCACCAGTCAAACCGGTGACTCTTCCTCGTCTTGAATTATGTGGCGCCGTATTGCTATCAAGACTTTTGAAACAAGTAGGAGAAGCCACAAGAATACCCTTGACTCAAATATTTGCGTGGACAGATTCGACAGTTGTTTTATCGTGGTTATTAGGGGATCCTAGAAGATGGAATGTTTTTGTTAGTAACAGAGTAGTTGAAATATTAGATAATATAGGCAACCAAAGATGGTATCATGTGCGATCAGAAGAAAACCCTGGTGATATAGCTAGCAGAGGGTTATCTCTACCGCAGTTACAACAACATGGTTTGTGGTGGGAAGGCCCTGCATGGTTACGAAACAATGACCTTCCATTCAAACGCCCAAATCAGCAGACAGAATTAGAAAGAAAATTGATATGCAGTACAAACTTATGTTTAGAAAATATAGAAAAGAAAAGGTCATTTGACAATTTTGATACATTAAATGAACTATTTAGAGCAACGGCATTCGCGGTAAGATTTTTACATATCAACCGAAAACCTAGAATGGCTACAAAAATACATACAGAGGAATTGAATGATGCTCGAAACAGAATCATTAGGCTTACCCAAGCTGAAGAATTCAAAGATGAAATTGACAGATTGAAGAGAAATGATAACGTAGCTAGTAAAAGTAAACTGAAATCCCTCAATCCCTTCCTAGGCAAGGATAATATTCTCAGGGTGGGCGGTAGGTTAAAACATGCAAATATACCCCCAATTCAAAAACATCCTATAATTTTAGGACATACCAATCCACTAGTACCGCTCTTGATTGATGATTCACATAAGAAAACACTTCATGGTGGGGTGCAGTTAATGATGGGGTATTTAAGAACACAGTATTGGATATTAAGAGTAAAAAATCAAGTTAAGCTACATATTAAGAAGTGTCTTATCTGTGCACGGCAGAGAGCTACAAATAGGATACAGTTGATGGGCGATCTCCCAAAGGAACGCGTGACTCCAGCTCGCCCTTTCTATAATACTGGAGTCGATTTTTGTGGACCTTATAAACTACTTGCTCACAGAGGCAGAGGCGCTAAATGCAACAAGGGATATATCTCTATATTTATCTGTATGGCCACCAAGGCCATACATCTTGAACTGGTTGGTGATTTAACATCTGAAGCATTCCTAGCAGCTTTCAGAAGATTCGTAGCTAGAAGAGGAAGATGTGGCAACATATTCAGTGATCAAGGCAGTAACTTCGTAGGTGCAAACAAGGAACTACATAAATTGTGGCAAGACGCTAAACTTGAAATTCCTGGATATATAACCGATATACTTACTGAAGATGGAACTCAATGGCATTTTAACCCACCCTATAGTCCTAATTTTGGTGGCTTATGGGAAGCAGGGGTGAAGTCTATAAAATACCACTTAAGGAGAGTTTTGAATACAAGTGTGACCTTTGAAGAAATGTCAACCGTTTTGTGCCAGATCGAAGCATGCTTAAACTCAAGGCCATTGTGTCAAATAGACAGTACTGATGTAGACAATCTAAACATTTTAACACCTGGTCATTTCTTGATTGGCGAATCCCCGATTAACGTGCCGGGGTCGAACTTACGTGATTTTAACATAAACAGGCTATCTCGATGGCAGCATATGCAGAAGTTAACGCAAGACTTCTGGCGTCGCTGGCAGTCAGAATATTTATCGAGACTTCAGCAACGACCAAAATGGCAAAGGCGTGAAACCGAATTTAAGATAGGTGATATAGTTCTCATAAGGGAAGAAAATATACCACCTGGTAAATGGGCTCTGGGCCGTATAGTGAGCAAACATTCTGGTCATGACAATGTCTGCAGGGTGTATAGTGTTAAAAGCGGTGATAAAGTAACAAAACGGCCTATATCTAAATTATGTGCATTGCCTATAAATACTGATTGATTGGTGTTTAAATCATGGAATAGTCAAGGGAAAGATAAATAATAAGCAAATAGTTATATAATAGTTGTTTAGTCCATGATATGTTATATTTGTAATTCTTAAATTACATTTTTGTTTTCAAAATGTAGGAGAAAATGTTCACGTCTTTTATTGTAACTAAATCTATTTGATAAACTATATCTGGTTCCCGTTAAAGGGAAATTAGTCGTTGTTAATACGAGTAATTAGTAATTATGGTACACTTTCCACCCTTTGTAAAAAGAGTAGTTAAGTGTTAAGAAAGGTCACTGCAATTCGGTTTGCATCATCCAGTTAGTGTATACGTCCGTAGGATAAATATCATATTAAAATTAATTATTATGTAACTACTTATGAATTGTCATCATGCAATTAAAGTATAGTAATTTAAGTACTTTTGAGGCAACCTGTTCATGATCTGTTTGTAAAAAACGTTGTTTTTTGGTGGGCGGTATGTTCAAGTCAAAAATATACTGCCCCGTGTTTGTATGCGTACACAGATACATTTACACATAAAATGTTGGTCAGCTGATAATTTAGTACAAAATAAACCAGCATGTAAGAAGGCCGCGTTTTATTGAATTAAAAATTCCCAAGTAGACGTTCCTTATTGTCAAGAACAAATACACCTGCCCATAACAACGAGGCGATGGTTGGGATGCTATACAGTACCACATCGTGCTTGTCGCCATAAAACGTAATAGTTTAAACCTCGTTACCCCAATAATTTCACTAGCTACAACTCGGTTCAAACCGGAACACAGTAATGACGCACACTACTGTTTGGCGACAGATGTAGCAGCTGCGATGGTATCTACCTAGACACTGGCAACAGAGATCTAGCAACCGTAAAGTTGAATAAACATGACGGTTTTACATAAACGTAAGCGTCGCGAGGCTGAAATGGCAATCAGCAGGGCACAAACTTTATAGAGCTGATGGACATTGCGGCATTAATATTCTGAAACGGAACCACACACCGGAAAGCATAGCGAAAGCGGATCCCTCCCTAAGTTAGGAGACGGCATTAAAAAAAACACTGAGAGCCGTCATTAAAACCTATGTCCGATAGTAGTCGTCGTAGGGTTGAGATGATGATGGTTTTAACTAGGTAGGTGGATTCGAAAGGATCTACTACTAATCAAACTCCTTAACAGTGGCCCTGGAATTGAAGTAGACACTTCCTCTTTATAACGCAAGCGGTTAACCACTTTACGGAACGATAAAAAAAATAGTAGTATTTATAATTTTAATCATACGCTTTACTTTATATAATATTTATTTACATAGGTTAGACTATAAGAAAATATAGTTCTTATTGCAACGGGTTAAAGCGTTTAACCGCTAAGCCGTGTAGTTAACGATTGAATTGTAATTACGCAACGAGGTCTCGGATTCGATTTATATGTTGCACGCGTTACGTTACGACGTATTGTTCTTATTTATTGCACAAGTGTTATTTCGTGTGTTATTACATTGTACATTGATTAATTATTAAAATGATGAAACTATATGTTAAACAAAATACAATTTAGAACACACGTACGATGGTGCCTTACGCCATATGTTTTTAAGCAACAATTTCAATTCACATCAACATTTACTTTTATACAATAATCTTTATTGCGACAAAAGAAAATTACTTAAAGGCGGTATTGTTGCTAAAGCGAGTTTCCTTCCAGATAACCATGGCGTGGACTGGTTTAAAGAATAAGGAAAAATTTACGTGTAACATAAATATAATTTTTTTTTTATTCCTCTAATTAAATCCACCAGCCATGTGATGCTTATGATATACACTATACTCTTTGCGTTCGTCGCCTTCACACTAAAGGTTAAGACCATCACAGTAATTTCACTAGCTAAAACACCCATTCACGCCAGAATACCGTAATGTTTGCACTACTGTGGTGGTACCCACCTAGACAATATCCGACAACAGAGATCTACCAATAGTAAATTTTGATAGCTCTGTCAGCCCTATCACATCATAAACTACTACTTATTTACTAACAGTTTGCTAACCGTGATACTCCCTGTACTCCCTTTGGGGTAGGAATTTTATAAAATCTATCTTTGTTGACCTCTTAATAGCAGAAGTAATATCTCTTCCAAATTTTTAATAAGCAGATGAAGACACTGAAGACGGAATGGTTGTTATGGTGTAAAGATAAAAAAAATTTTGCACAGAATAACTTTCGCGAGTCCAAAGCCAGCCGTGTATACATAACATTAAGAGAATCGATTTTAAATAATAAACATCGCCAATATTACTTTCGCCGGTTATAATAACGTGAAATTCAAACAGGCGTATAATTAATAGAAATACTTTCATTTATACATTAAGTTACGTAAAAAAACAACAATCAAAATTAAGTGTGATGAAGCATAGAACTCGTGTATCAAACGCGACAAGAGAATATTTAAATTTGAATACTTATGTGAATATGTAAAAAGTAAATGTTTATATAATAAATCAATTGAAACGCGCGAGCGCAATGCAACGGACACGGGGCGATTACTCAATGAACCGGCGGCGGTGTCTGCGTAACCTCGATCACATAACGAACCTGCTGCCGGTGAGGCACGCAACCAACCGACTGCCACGCGAGACCCATTTCTTTTATACACGACGAACTGAACCGAATGGAACTGATGGCAAGTGTGAAGGGGTGTAAGGGGTACCGCAAACCAACTCGCGGGACTGAAGCCAACCTCACTTGCTCGTGGTGCTTCTTACTAATCACCAAACGTGGCTCACCCCACATAGAATATAGATCTCCCCAAAATATCTCCACATCGATCGGTCTCCCAATCTTCATATATGACTCTGTGTAATTGAGAATCTTTTTTTATATATATTTCAAGTATAAACAATTGAATTAACAATCGCGATGTTATGTTTAACATATTTTCATACAATTTCTATAGCAACTTAGAGTTGTATAAATTATTAAACTTTTTTTTGTTTTTAAACTATCTATATATATATATAAATTGGTTACACAATTTTACATATCAATTATATACAAATATGGACGAGGTGTGGTGATTGTTGATGGAAACGTTGGTAAAGTTAAAAATAGCCGCTTTTAAAATTCCACTGCGTCATGATGCGGGGAAGCCTTGCATAATCTGAGCACCACATCAGCATACTGTCCGCACGCATACCTGCATACCTGCATACCTGATAAAGGTCTTGCGTGACACATGACGACACGGTCACACGTCCACTGGAATCACTAAGGTCTCCACATAAGTAGCTGATATACTTTGAAATGTTGGAAATAGTTTATATTTGTTAATTTTTTTTTTCGATAAAACGAGCGAAACGGTCACCTAATGGTAAGTTATACGCCAACCCATAACAGCGTGGCGTTAGTAAGAAATTAGAATGATATACATAGCACTACATTATATTCGTCGCCTTGTGACATAAGATTTCAAGTCTTATTACCCCAGTAATTCCAATAGTTAAATCGCCAAAACGGTGTTTTACATAGACGGTGTCCAGCAACCGTCCCATCAGCCATCAGACCAATCGCCTCATTATTTTTTTATATTTCTTAAATCACCAATTAAAAAAAAAATTATGTTGTTAATTTAAACTTGAAATAAATAATTAAAGGAAACATCTTTCAGTATTGTACTAATGGTAGGTCTCTGTTGTCGGAGACCGTCTGTGTGACACCGTTGTAGCGATTTAGCTAGTGGAATTACTGTGGTAATAAGATAAGAAAACTTATTGTCACAAAGCGACGAGAGCAATGTGGTGCTATTAATATCATCCTAATTTGTTACTAAAGTCACTTAGTTATGGGTTGACGTTTAACTCACCATCAGGTGGATACCACCGCAGTGCCTATTCCTGCTGCCAAACAGTAGTGTGCAAACATTACTGTGTTTCGGGTTGAAGGGCGTTATAGCTAGTGTAATTACTGGGGTAAAGAGACTCAACGTCTTATGACTCAGGCGACGAGCGCAATGTGGTGCAGTGCATATCAACTTAACTTACCTTCAGGTGAACGCCCCGCTTGTCTCGTCCCCTAATTACATAAAAAAAACAAATACCAAGATATATTTAATGACTTCAGCCTTGGATTGGTATAAGTTCGCCGTAATACATATATTAAACAAACTATAATACTTTGAAGGGCGTTGTAACTAATGAAACTAATGAAACTACTGAAGTAAAAAGTATTAACTTATAATCTCAAAGTGTAGGCACATTAGAGTGTATACTTTTATTTATTGCACAAAATAACAAGATTGGTGAGACGTTCAGCTTCCGTCTGCCCATAATAATGTAGCAATAGTTAAGATGATATACACAGCACCATATTGCACTTATCGTCTTGAGACATAAGATGTTGCCTTGTCACCGCAGTAATTCCAACAGCTTTAACATCATACAAACTGAAATACAGTAGTGATTTTACATTTACCGTTTTGTCAGCAGGAATAGGTGTATTGTTGGTACCTTTACCTTTATCTATATTCTTGAGAAAAATGTGTTAGTTTTAGTTTTTTTTCCTGCAGACGATTATAATTCAATACAGTATTGTTTCATACTTAATTCTGCGTTAACAATCACGAGCGCACAATCGTGATAATATAACGCTGATTCTTCGAGCTGCCTTAATACGGACGTATCCTGCATACTGATTATGATAGCGAATCAAGGGTTTGTTTTGATTTATACACATATACAATAGGTACAGTAATTGTATTGTACATAACAACAGTGTCGTGGGTTGGTACGACCAGGGAATGCCCCGTATACCCGCATATGAGAGAATACCGCTGTAAAATGCGATCAGCTTTCGGCTGTCGTCATAAAATGACCGGAAAGGGGATATTAAAACTAATAGTTAATTTACATTTGTTAAAGTACACAAACCGATTTGGTTTGTTATTGTTAAACAAATACAATAAATAAAGAAAACACAACGATTTAATTATAGTTTAATAACGAGTCATTAATCATTTACTCTTAATATAATAATATTAAATACACTAATAACAGATGCTTTTCTCCTCGATTCGGGATTTATATGGAGGGGTTTGGGTCATTTCCTACCATGCTGGCCCAATGCGGGTTGGTGGGAGCCAGAGCCTCGTTTGTTGATTAGCAGGGTACACCACGAGCAGGTGAGGTTGGCTTGAGACCCGCGAGTTGTTGAGCGGGACCCCTTACACCCCTTAAATAACTTATAAACATCTATTTAAGGACAGTGCCAATAACATGTTGTTCCTGTTGAATGGAGGACACATTGTTCAGATATTTGGCTAATAGATTTTTCTTACATATATATATATTTATTCAAAAAAGCAATGAGACAGACGACAAGTTGAATTGATAGTTAATATGTATTAGGTCCTTACATATAAAATTGGCGTTTTGTACGGGAGGAACATAGTCAATTTTTTATTTAAATATATTTAATTAATCAACTTTGATTGCATACTTATGCACCGTTGTTATCTATGCACTTTTACCATCTCATAGGTAGTTCATTGATCCCTTTACTAAAAAAACCATGGGGGCGAGAATCAATAAACTCATTGAAGACGGTTTGGACTGACGCATCGGAGTTAAATTTTTTTTCTTTTAAGAAGTTATCCAAATTCCGGAAAAAAGGGTAATCTGTTGGGGCAAGGTCCGGGGAGTACGGTTGATGTCGCAGACATTAAAATTGTAGCTCATGTAACTTAGTGGTTGTTTATTGTGCAGTGTGTTGTGGTGGTCTTGCGTTGTGGTGAAGCAGTAGTGGCCAAGAGCGATTGACCAATCTCGGTTGTTTAGCAGCTAGTTCTTCCTTCATGGTTTGCAGTTGCTGACAATAGATATCTGCCGTAATAGTTAGGCCAGATTTTAGAAAGCTGTAGTGAAAGACACAGGCGCTAGTCCACCAAACACTCTCAAGTAACTTTTTCTGAGTCAATCTTCGTTTAGGGCAGGATTTGGCTGGGTCTCCAGGGTTCAGCCATTGCGACAAGCGCTTCCGATTATCGTACAGTATCCACTTTTCATCACAAATAATGATTGTATTTAAAATCCCTTCATCATTGTGTCGGTTGAGCAAAGTAACACAGCAGCAGCAGTCGACGCGTGTTCGCAAGTTCGATTCACTCAATGCATGAGGTACCCATCGTTCAAGTTTTTTTACTTTCCCGATTTGCTTCAAGTGGATTAATACTTTTATCACTTACCCCGAAGCCTGCAGCTATTTCTTAAATGTTTTGTGATGGATCCGCTTCCTTAATAGTCTTTAATTTTTCCACTTTGGTCTCCGGCTGTCCACGGGGTTGGTTCTGAAGGTCGAAATTTCCAGAACGAAAACGTTGAAACCAAAAACGTACCGTGCTTTCTTTTGCGACACCAGCGCCGTACACATCATTAATCCCTCGAGCTGTTTCTGCAGCACTGGTACACACTGGTGCCGCCACGGTAGAACTCATACTCGTAAATATACCGATATTTCATGTTTTCTATTGTACGGTAATAAGCGACGCCAAAGAAAAAATAATGAGGAAAAAACAAATGAATGACTGTTTTCAAAATGCAAATGTTACAGCTAAACGAATTTATAAATTCGAATTTAGAATTCTTAACCAAAGAGGAGATATTTCAGATCGAAGTATTCAGTGCGACAAACCGCTAATTTCATATGTAAGGACATAATATATAGCCTTACTAAGGATATGTATTGTACTACATTATCCATGTTACTTTCTTCAACTCAGTAATTTCATTAGTCTAACTTCCTTCGAATCTTAATAGGTAATATTGTTTGCACATGTTTGGGGGCAAAAATGGGTGTTAAGGTTTCACCAGGGATACGTGTAAGAGTAAGATTTCAATTAGATAGTGGGAGAATCATTCCGCGCATCCATCAGGCGCGCGCGGCGCGTCAGTTCTCCGGGCGACCACGACTGCTCCACAATGCGAGATAGCCTGATATGTTCCACTTAAAATAACCAGGGTTGCGATCACTATCCCCTTTTTTTAAGTGAGAAAATACTTAACGGAATAACAATACCCATTTAGACCCAGACCTATTATTTCCATGATTCATTATTGAGTAAGATTATTCTGGGTCCGTAGTAGTCAGTTCAATGAATGGAGCAATGGGACTTCATCCTAATTAGTACCAAATTGCGGCTGCGTCATTGTGAAAACATCCTACTAGCTTAGTTGAGTAAACAAAACGATACTCATGTTAAGCTTTAACTATAGACAATATTCTTTAATCAAAAAAGATAAAGATTCTTAACGAATTTAGATGACATATGAAAATATCTGTATATACGCGATTAAGAATTTTAGGATCGTGATTATTCTTCTTCTGTATCGTTTACTCTGGACAGAGCGATCGTGATCGTGGATTGTTTAAATATGTACTTGTGTTGTATAATAATGTTATTGTTTTGTAGTGGTAGCCCTGTTGTGAGACGGCACTTATTCATAAGTCACTTGCAGCGGGTGCATCGACCCGGCTTATTGGATGATTGTATGCCATCAAGCAATTGGTGACAAGCGTTTCGCCTTTATACCAGCTAGCTACGTGGCCGTCTATTAGCACCGTGTCAATTGCCTCGCCGCTCATATCATCTCTATTATTCAAACATAATGTGGTAACATATTTATACGTCTATTCAATACTAGAGATTAAAAACAGCGATCTTTTATCTGTATACTCAAATATTTCATCTCAGTTCCACTCGGTGTTTCTTATTCGACGAAAAGAGACATTCACCTGATGTTAACTGGTACTACAGTCCATCGTGGTGGTAATTAGTATGATGATGATCTTCGGATATAAAAAGTAAAGACTCGTTATCCAATTTATTTTAATATCTACATCAGCTGTCAATCAAGAACGACAATGTTTGCGCAGTACTGTTTGGCGACAACAATAAGAGCTGTGGTCGTACTAGACTGTCTGCAGAAATAGAAACCTACCATCGGTGACGAAGATTCAGAGAGTTCATCTAGAATGCTCTAGTTTTCATATGGATCAATATAATAATTTTGTTATGGAATTATATTGACAAAATCTACCTACTTGGCTTCGAATCCACTATCCGAACTATAGCTACATCTATATTACAAGATAAGAGAGTATGCCACTGCACACGGTGACGGTTAAACTGTTTAAGTACTTCCGCTTGTAGAATTGAAAATAGGACTATAAAAAGTATTTTAACATTGTTTATTTATTACTTCCTTGTAAGTCTGTCAAAGTAGCAACCAAGTGAAGTTACTATTATTACATAGAAAAACTTACCTGTTGCTTTGTATTAAACTAAGACAAACACAAATAAGCAGAGATGTTTCATAGTGTACAGACAAAACTAACTAAATAGGAGTTTTTGTCGAAACCAGTGATTTATTACATGCTTGAATATCTGCAAGTTTTTGTTTTAGTCGTTGTTAAAGTTTTTATATCAGATTGTAGAGAAGGCGGTCGAAATTCGCCCGAAGCTATTACGTCAACACAGTTTGCCACATACTATTATTTCCCGATTAATTTTAAGATGTTTTCCTATATCATTTAGAGCGCTGATAACATTAAGATTCGAGTTTAATCGTATTTTGATTAGATTCAATTATGGTGGTGGTGGTGTTACGTCGAATGAAATTATAGAGGCGCGCTTTATTTAACAACGTCAAAACTAACATCGTTAGATTTAACGTTAGTACCGGTTACAATCACTATAATACAGATTTGGTTTTGTTTAGCACCGGAAATGTAATTCAATATAAATTTATTTTGATTAGCAGTATTCATTAGTTTACATTGAAAGTAACTCTTATTAAAACGCTATGAGTTCCTTTAAATAATTTTTGATAGGTTTTACATATATACCTAGTCAGGCCATAAGTTCTGTTACAAATGAAAATGTATTTTTTTAATGTAGCAAAGTAATATTATTAAAATTTTATGTACATATTTATTAGTGCGAGCAAAAATAAAAAAAAAAATCTATTCAAAATGGCCACCTTTGGCTTTTATACAGGCTGTCGGTTCGTGGGGCAATGATGTAAAAACTACTTTATTTACAGAAATCACTAGTAGAAATAAAGATGATAATTGCTTTATGTTTAAACGGTAAATCCTTATCGCAACAAAAGGAAACAATAAATTTGTAAGAAAATGCGTACTAATGTCTTAATTGTAAAGATTGATTTAGGGCATGTCCTGTATGTCAACCGTGACCTGATAAGCACCGAGCACTGAGCTTCAGGTCTTGATTTGTTATACGCGGCAGAGTCCAAGCGGGAATCTACGTTTCTTGCGATAAGATTTTTTGATTTGCCCCCTAATGGGGTTTCGACGAATTCCGACTTAATAGCATGAATAGTCTTTGTAGTTCTAACAGCACGCGGCCGCCTCGATCTTTTCTGGTCTTCTTCTGGACAGAGGAAGTGAAGTATTGTTGTATCTGTTGATAGTACGATATACGAACATAGGGGTGATACCAAGCTTTTGAAGTGTCTGGGATATGGCGGAAAATCGAAAGAAGTTTTTAAAATAACATACGTGTCCCAAACTCAAAATAATTAAAAAATTTAAAAAAAAAGAAAAGTTTTTATGTAACAGCATTTATACCCAGACTAGTTATAAGATAGATGTTTGGTATCGACCATATACCAAAAGATTACCATCGATTTAATCGCTAAGTACACTATAGCTAAATTACATTGCCGCCAAATATAAAGAGAATAGTCACAGATGTTGCAATTCATAATTTAAAATCATCATCATTAGCCGATAGACGTCCACAGCTGGACATAGGCCTCCCTTAAAGATCTGCACATCGATCGGTCCCGCGTTGCTCGTATCCAGTGGGTGCCCGCGATTCTCACTAGATCGTCCCCTCAAATGAATCCCCCTTAATTCAGACACACTATTATTCTATAGGTATATAGATACAGATATGCCTTTTTTTATGCATTAAAGCATAGAGGCGGGCGAAACTTTCATCTAAAGGTACATAATACGTTTGCCGATAACAACGTGACGCTTGTTAGGATTATGGTCACTACACCTACTGATGCTTGTCGCCTTGAGACATACGATATTAATGAAACCCCAGTAATTTCACTAGCTACAGCACCATCGAAACCGGAATACAGTAATGTTTGTACATTACTATTTGACGGTTAAAGTAAGTGTAATTGTACTTAGGTCTACATCAACAGAGATCTATCGTCAGTGAAATATTATCGAGTGACAAATACAAAGTTGCATGTAAAGCTAGCAGGTGTTTATCAAGTTAAAGGTGTAGACTCACAGGTAATAAGAGCACGCAGCGTGTCGGGACGCTCCTCTAACGCGAGGGCTAACGACGTTTCATGGATACACCTGGCGGCTGCAGCACGGACCCTGCCGACAGAAGACAATTTTAAACATTATAAAAAAAATCTGGTACAACCAAAATTGCAAATTTATTGCCCTCATGGTTTCTTTATCAATTAACCTATGACTTAGGAATGCAATGGTATATATCCCAAAAAGATGAAGCAAAAAAGCGTTTGAAATTAAAATGTAGAAATATATGGTTACATAAACAAACATTCACTTATTTTTTACGAGCAATACTCAACGCACACATTAATATTTTATTTAATATATGCGACGAAACGAGCAATACTTTCTCTTGGCTGTGTTACATTCGCCTATAAAAATGAGACAGAAGTAAATGGATGATTAGGACATATACATGCCACCAATCGATCATGTTGCTTTCGTCAGTCTTAGACATAAGATCGCCAGAAACAGTTTTATTTAATTTTAATGGTTATACCGTTAATGAAGGATAAAGCTGTATATGGAACTTAATTGGAGTTATCTAAAACATCTCAACAGGTAGTTAATAAACTTTTAGATTAATCGAAGAAATATTGAAACATAATAACCAAATTTACACCGCTCCTGTCCTACAACAATTCAAGATCTGTCCAACCATATTTACGAGAAATCTGTGAACAGTCGAATATCGAAATATCGATATAAAATGTTAACACACAACAAGACAGACTTACATAACTGTACGTATATAAGCAAAGTGGACGCGGATTATGCGAGCTACCGTGGGCCGGATCTTCACAATGGACGGCCTTGGGCGACCCTCATCTCCACACTCGTTCCTACCTACCGCAAAGAGCATTAGTATCGACAATGGAAACGCAACTTTAAACTTTACAACTTTAGGTATGTTTTAAAAAAACTTCGTCTACGAAAACATTACCCAGATTTTAAGTTAGGTTTTAGTCATTACTAGAAACGACCTGCAGTTGTGTTAGCATGCGCAATCATTGCTGTGCGAGACACGCAAGCTTGTATACGTTTTAAAAACGAAAGATACAGATTTTTATAAATATTAAGTAAAAAGTACTTAAAGTAAATAATGATCATAAATAGATATTTATGATCTTTATATCTCGAATAGTCGCGGATTCAAACCCCACAGAGCTTGACGTTCCGGTGAAGGAAGACATCGCTAGTCAAAACCAGAACCTTGATTAATATTTACCAGTACCACATTTATCAGTTTATCCATGTAAAATAGTTATCCAATTAGATAAGTAATTAAATTATTAGGAAAAGTCCGAGCAAAGTAATATTTATGGGTTTGGTGAGACTATATTATCTGGACACATGAAATTAGTCCTTCAAGTACATTTATCTATATATGTCCTTATTTATATATGTATATAAATATGTATTTATTTTTGTATGTATTTTACATGTTTATATACATAGACATATTTGATCGTATATGTATATATTAATACATAGCACATATGTATTAATATATATTTTTGTTAAATGATTCTCTTCACCTACGATAGCATCTCCCTACTTCCTTGGATGATTGGTAGAAAACACCCATAGGTATTAAGTTCGTCTATTATAACCTAATTTTAAGTGTCACAATAAAGATTTT
Source organism: Ornithoptera alexandrae (assembly GCA_029030555.1). Lineage (NCBI taxonomy): Eukaryota > Metazoa > Arthropoda > Insecta > Lepidoptera > Papilionidae > Ornithoptera > Ornithoptera alexandrae. The sequence goes on along the minus strand of JARDVY010000011.1, from coordinate 7,747,889 downwards.
AAGTAAAAAAAAAAATAGCTACAGAGCTTTCGACTAAAGACCAGTGTAATTTAAAGACTACTGCCTTTGGGTGGGGAATAACTACTGCTGTAGTTATAGTTATATAGATAACCGTTTGTAGCTTCTGAAAGTTCTCAAGGGCGGTACTCATGTGCGGGAGATATTCGGCACTACCCTTGCTATAAGCTTAATATTTTGAGAATTATGTCGAGTTGTTTTAATTAATTATTCACAAATTATTCAAGTTCATTGCATCGGTGCACAGGTTCCAACATTCACCGCTCGTACATAATGAGGCCTTCTGAATCATCGCAGTGTAATCGCTGAATCGTTTTGCGTTAACTGCGGCTAATTAACCAGATTCGCGTATTTAAACCTCTTGATAATTACTTTAACTGTGTTTTCTTTATTGTTTTTTCTTTTTAAATATGATGTTGATTCACTAATGAATCTTCATTGTATAGATTACTTAGTGAGGCAATACTTTATAAATATGTAAATTTTTTATATTGCAACATGCTCTTCTCCTTTGTTTAGCGTTAGGAAAAACGAGAGATTGGCAGTATATGTTTTTATTTATTGGAAGGGATCTCGGCATCATTTGTATAGTTAACCAGCAGATTTTACTATGGGCTATTTGCGACTCAAGTGTTTAAAGACTTTAACGTAGTCTGGTGTTGTGTGAACATCTTTTCTTGCTCACAGTCTAGTAGTTTTTTTTTAATTCACGAAGCGACGAGATGCTTGTGATGCTCACGAGATGGTAAATGATACGCGTGCCCATAACAACGTGTGGCTAGTTAAAATAATATACACAGAACTACATTGTGGTCGTCCTCTTGGGACATAAGTTGTTAAACCATATTACCTCAGTAATTCCAATAGCTTTAACATTATTCAAATTGAACTACAGTTCACACAGTACTATTTGTGGGCTGCAATAGGCGCTGCGGTGGTTCCTGCCTAGACGGTATCCGGTATTAGAAATCTATCAGTAATAAAAGTTTCGCCTTGTAAAAAATTTAACAGTTCATCGGTTACAGAAATGATATCACGATGGATCATTAACCTCCACGTTACGGCACGGAATTGTGTATCAACCTCGGCTGGTCACAATGCCTCACTCCTCACGGTCCGCTGGCGTACCGACCGCAATCCTGTAATTGCATTACCTAGGTCTAGGTCCAACGCGATACGCTAACAGAGTCGCGTGCAAGGCTATCAAGGTCCTAGCATTGTTATACAACAGAATACGAGTTTAGGTGAAGCACTGACTTCGTGCTTAGTGGTCAGGACCATCCGTAATATTCCTCTACTTATGACAATCTTTTACACTGATAATTGATTCTTATCGATAACTGGTTAACACTATATTAGTCTCACGAGATATTGAGTGATAATAAGGCCGTAAATTGTGAAGCGTGTTCACCCAGGGTAAATCTAGTAAAACTGTCTTGGCAGCAGAGTAATTATACGGGTGAAAACTAGCCAAGCGGGATTGAAAAAATGGAACTAGGGATTACCGTATTAAAAGACAAACTATTAACTGCTGAGCCACGGCGGCAATTGGAACAGTTTATGGTGTTTGTACCTGATATACAATCCTGTTTATTATAACATAAAATCGGGGACTAATCTTGCAGATGTTAGCGTAGCGACAGCCCCGCGTCCATCACTAAGTTACTTTTCTCGAACGCAGCAGAGGCATATCAGTTTATAAGGAAGGTATGGCCAACTGGACAATGAACTAGATATTGACTGGCCACGGCGGATTCTACCAATAATAGAACCGTTTCAAGCGTCGGGAGACCCCGTCGTGCAAATGTGATGACGCCGTGGAGGAAACGGTTCCTCATTTGCTGACGGAGTGTCCTATAAATAGATGCCCTAGATATGACTTTAAGCAGGAGGCAGGCTTAAGAACAGATACAGCCAGTCTACCCGAGATGATAAAAAACAAATTAGTTAGAAATAAGTTCATAACTTATTGTATAAAAATATGTAAAGTAGTAAACAATAGAATTAAGTACAAATAAATGTTACTTTATTCATATCTACATAATAACATTGTGTAATTCTGCGAATATTACATAGTTAAATAGCATAAGTATAGATAACGTAAAAAATTAATAATTAGAAAAAATTTACATAAATTAGTAGTGAATATTTTGTAAGTACATGTTGTAAATAATAAGATAAGGTAAAGCCCTGAATAATAATATCAGGGAAAATTAGAAATAAATAATTAAAAATAAACCTAGCAATAGCCATGCATTTATGATCATCATCATTTCAACAGATAGGAGTTCACTATTGGAAATATTTTTCTAATGTATAGTGTCTTTGTGTGTATGTCAATTTTTTAGTCATGCGAATGTAATAAGTGTGAATTACTATAAAATATTTTGATCGCTATAAGGGATAGTCATTCAGCTTTTACAGCTGCCCAGCATCGCGTGTTAATAGATCGTTAGCTAACCATGTGACTTGAGCGTTCATCTAGCGCGACATACACACGCACAGACGTACGACTACGGTCAAACGCTTTGGAATGATAATTTACTGAATACGTTTTACACATGCAATTCCTACTTTACTCACATCAACTCTGCAATATCACTTAGCATCCAGTGAGAAAACGATTACTTAGCCGCTTAGTTACGTAAAAAATACGTAAAGGATACCTGTTGTATAAGTAGCAAAGTTACACTACAACATTAATTAATAAACAACATAGAAAATAAACATAAAACCTAACACATACACATACACGCATGCAACACACATGCAAGCACACGTATACATGAAAACATATATAAATACACGCACTCTAATTATTGCCATTTTGTCAAAAAAAAATGTGTATGATACTATAACGGAAACTGGTTCCCGACGTACAGGAAATATCTCTAGTTCGGGAATCACGGATCATGACAACTTTTATAAGGAAAATTAAATAAAAAAAATGAATAAATATAATTTTATTACTTGAATCCTTTCGGTCTATACAAAAGAGGTAGCGCATTTAATGGATGGTCTTTAATCCGCCTGTTTTTAGTATTGGAGGGTTAGATAAAATGCTTTAAAGCACCATAACATATATATATACATATGTTATGGTGCTTTAACTTACAACGCTCACCGCCGCTTGCCTCCTTGGGCAGAGGAACCTGGCGCCGCGACCGACAAGGGCCGTCGGTCCGGCGCCCCCCTTGGAAAGGGTTCCTGGGGCGTATCTGGCGACGCGTCTCGTATTCCGACGCGTCGCCGCATAGTGATAGGGATTTTGTCAGTTGGGAGGGATGCTTCACATCCCTCCCCGAGGCGGGCCCGTTCGATCCGGGCACCGAACGGGGGTTGCGGAAGAACTGTCGCGTTATCCCGCGACCCTCGTGCATTTATTTGCGGAGGTGATGGAATACCGTGTGAAGCTTTTTAGTCGGTTGGAGTCCGACACTACCCCGCTACCGGCCCAGTATTGGTACGGGGTGTGCGTTCCGTTAGCATTTTGTTATACACGTTAATAAAAAAAAAAAAAAACTTACAACGCTCGACAACCTGAAACAATAACGTCCGCTTACTACCGCTTGGCGATAAATATAAAATGTTGGGTATATAGTAAACAAGTCATATTTATCTACTGTTGAGTGAACGTGCTGTTAAAAAAGGCTTAATTTAAAAAAAAAACTAAATCATGTTTTTTTTTTGGAAAGTTTTAATATACAGGTAACGTAAACGTTTTATCAAATGAACAGCTACAAATCTTAGATTAATTTAAACTTGAAATAATGTTTCTTTGATGCAATAGAATTATTTAATTACCTACAGTAAGTAACGGGTTTAAGGGGTCCCGTACAACAACTTACGGGACCCTTACCTGCTCGCGGTGCACCCTGCTAATTAACAAACACGGCTTTGGCTCCTACCAACCCGAATGGGGCCAGCGAGGTGGAAAGTGGCCCAAAAACCAAATGAAACCCTAGAAACGACAGCCTTTCGTGCCCGGTGATGCGGGCGACACAGGACCGAACGATGTGGGGATATTTGGGGGAGGCCTATTTCCAGCAGTAGAAGTCTATCGGTTGATGGTGGTGGTGGTACAGTAAGGTCTCTGTCAGGTAAATAAAAAATGAGAATAAACAACCTTTACTGACATTTACGCTGATTTTGTAAATAAAAAAATTAAATAAAATGTCTACTAGTTTTCTACTGTCTAGTAGTTTTATTGAGTTAGTAATATTAATGCAATATGCAACATGAAATGAGGTCAATTAAATGCAAAGCAATGACTACAAAGTAAAGATATGGCCGGTTCGGTACGCACGAAATGGGGTTAGCTATTTATTGCACATTACACAATAGAAACATCTACAAGGTCAAAATACTAATTACTGGATGTTCACGCTAATTTGCTATTTAAAATTTCTTTATACAACTAAGTAAGACGAGCGGGGTGTTTATTTGGTAAGTGATACGCCTGACCATATAGTATCTATAGTTAGGATGATATCCACGCCTGCACACCGTACTCGTTGCCCTTATCCATAAGATGTTATGTCTTATTACCCCAGTAATCTCACTAGCTATAACGCTCTGCAAACCGGAATGCAATAATGTTTACATACTAATTTTTAACTGAGATGGTACCAATCTGGAAGGTATCCGGCAACAGAGACTTAATAACATAGTACAGTTTTTTTACTGTAGATTATTGTTTTGGCTACGACCTCGTCTTATGATATGCAGATAGTATTTGGAAAAGCCTATCTATATTATATATATATGAGACGTTCCGATTTATTGACTCATCACGAGATCTCCGAAATTATTAGACATAAAATTTGGTAAAGTGATTGCTTCTGCCATTTAGAGATCAGCTAAGAATGGACTTTACAAAATTCTTTTTGCAAAGGGAGTTGCAGGGGTGTTACGGTCAGCAAACCGGGCGGAAAACGGATAGTTCTAAGGTAAAAGAAGCCTCCCAAGAAAACTCTGAAGCTGACAAACTATTCAATCCTCCATTGTTTCCCTTAAAAACGTCAAAGAGAAACATTTTTTTAATGCACGGAATCCACCCGATTGAGTATAGCATTTTTATATAACACATTTACTCTATACCAAAAAGAGTGGTACAGGATCTAACAGTTTTCTTCAACTGATCACCCGATTTCAATTTGAAGATGATGGTGACATTTATTCAAGAACATTAGGGGTACTAATTGAATATATGAAAACAAGGGAGTATTATAACGAACGATACCTCTGTACAATTACTAATAAAATTCGAAAGTGGTAATTCAACAACTTACTTCTCTGGCGCAGCAACTCAAATTCAATAACAGGTTTACATAATTATACCAAATATACTACAATTTTAAATACATGAGTTATATATTAGATTCTTGACTCTGTGTTAACTGCAAAAAAATTCTTTACTTATATCATACGACAGCATAATAGTACGATCTAATAGTGCTCCATTAGCCAGCGCCGCTCCCGCATCCGACCCGCGTTTGTCCATGCGTGTATTGCCGGAAGTCTATTCCGTTAGATCGATCTCTATCCTATTCACTAAGTGACCGATACCACCCAAGCTGAGAGCCGTAACGGCACAGGACCCAAGAGAGTTCAATGCTGGGGATGCGGAAACAGAACTGACCTTTCTAACTTTATATAAAATCATAATGCAGCTGACATGCATAAAGCTATCATATTCAACTACTATAACCTTTCACTTTACATAGAAAATCCTTGAAGTCAAAAATTTTATAGCGGATTAGAACCTGTGACATTAGATTTTTATATCACAAAATTAAAGGTGGTGCTGTACATTACTCAAGTAAATTTACATTATGTTTACTAGTGATAAGGATTTTTTTATACGACAGCGACGAAGTGTGACGTTTACTTGATAGTCAATAAAACGGTCGCCTATAACAAATACTGCTAACTGGCGCCAGTTAGAACGATATGTATATATATATATACACATAACACCTCATTGTCTACGTCGCCGTTTTAGGTCTCATTACCACAGTAATTTCACTAGCTTCAACGCCCTTAAACAGGAACACAGTACTGTTTGTCCGCTGAAATGGAGTTGCGATGGTACCTTCTTAAACGTTTTCAATGAATAGAAACCTACTATTAATAAACTTTTAATTTTCCTTGTGATCATAAGATAGTAGTCTGATAAAATGCAGTATTATAGGAGATTATTTTGTCTGCAGAAGCTTGTTTATTGAGTCTGCCCGTCGTTCGTTTTTAAGTACACTAATTAATATGTTATATGTGTGAAGCAATAGGTGACTCTGTCGCTACAGTAGGATTACGAGCTAGCATTGCGAAACTAATTACAAGGTAATCATTGCGCCATTGCGAGGCGACGCGTAACCTTTAAAAAGCGCTCACAATCCGTACGGGGAATACGATCAGTAAGAATATAATGAGCTAATGACGAACCGTGTCTCGTGATGACAAATATAATCACGCTTTTAGTTACGCATGTTTTTTTAGATACAATTGGCTGAGACTAAATCTCAATATTACATATGCCGTCGATCGTATCTCGGTTAAAATACTATGCTATAGCCCTATATGTTAACAGGTGAAACAAAGTATTGTTGTAATCGCAGCAGATTATCTGAGAGCTAGCGAGGACCGGTCGAAAAAACTCTATCACCAATCAAAGTTGACAACATTTGGCCCGGGAATCGGAAACTGGTGTTACAAACCAAGCGTTTAACTAACGCGTCACGGAAGTATTTAGTTGAACAAGCAGTTTTGTTGTTTTACGTAATTTTCTCCATATATTTTTAATTCTTCGCCATCGTTATAATTAACATAATTAGACATATGTTTTCTTGTTTTCCATTCCACTGTGCAATACGAGCATATCGTCCAGGCGTTAATGCTGGAGAATACCTCTACTCTTATCAAGTTCCAACTTTTGCGAGGACGGACTATGTGATATATTTAAGAGCACAGAATTGTCAATAACAAAAATTCAAGAATATATTTCAAAATATTCAGTCGAATATAAATTTTGCTGAAAATAACCTAATAATTTTCAATTTATAACCAGAAGAATTAACCTACTTGTGGAGAAAATTATTTACAATGAAAACTATAACTATAATGATTCGATCGGGATAACTTAAACGATCAATGCATTGAATCGGTGAAATATATATATTAATAAACTTTATAATCCAAGTTAATAAAAAAAATATTGAAACATTAGCGCCTTTTAATTTAAACAATATAAATTTGTATAAATATTTAACGGTTTTTCCATGTGTATTACGTCTCTCCACTGTTCTAATAAAGGAGGCTGCTTAGAAAGTTGTGATGCCACTTTGCAATGTTAATTAATATAATTAATACTAACATTACCGTTATCGGTTTCACCTCAAAAAAAAAAAATTATTTAACTGACCGTTCACCAGGATGAGGGGATTGAACGTTAGATTCATATTGGCTAATGCATTAAATTAAACTTTTACAGATTTCATTGGAATTTATGTTTGTTGTTAAATCATATAACAGTAATAACTTGTTGTTATATATATCACTGCTCGAAAAAATTTGAGTTTCATACATTACTTTTTAGTAAATATATATATTGATGGTATGTGATACTCCTTCTCATAACAACGAGCCACTAGTCAGGATATTAGACACAGCACCATATTACGCTCGTCGCTTCGAGACATGATGTTATGCTTCGTTACCCCAGTATTAACACTAGATACAACGCCTTTCAAACCAGAACACAGCAATGCTTGCGCATACTACTGCTCGGCGGCAATAATAGGCGCCAGTGAAATATACAATCAAGTTGCTTGTTAGTGTATGTAGTATAGTAAATTACCATCGTTCTTCATATTTCTATGCTGCAGATTATAAGATGTTCTAAAGCATAAAATTTTTAAAGATAATTTTAGTGTTGTTAGACTTCCTAGATTGGTCAACACTGCAGCTACATTTACTGCTGCCTAAGCAGCATCATGAAAACATTACCGTGTACTGTTATATGGTGCAATGCAGCTAGTGAAATTACCGGGGTTAGGCGCATCAGTCTTATCAGACACAACCATCATCATCATCATCATCATTATCAGCCGACCGACGTCCATTGCTGGACATAGGCCTCTTCAAAGATCTCCACATCGATCGTCCTGCGCTGCTCGCGTCCAGCCGCTTCCCGTAATCTTCACCAAATCGTCGGACCACCTGGTGGGGGGCCTGCTAAGACTACGTCGTTCTCCGGTACAACAACACAACAACATAATCTTAAAATTTAATTACACAGTCAGTTCGTAAAGCGTTCCACTAGAAAAATTATATGATGATGATTTTTAAGATGATATTCATTACAATATATAGAACAAAATAATTCCCATATTTTTTCTTCAACGAAGCGACGAGACGAGTGAAACGTTGACCTGATAGTAGGTGATACACCTGCCCATAACAATGTGGCGCTGGTTAGGATGGTATACACTGCACCACATTGTATTATACTAGTCGCCTGACACAGAATGTTAAGTCTTGTTATCCTAGTAATTTCACTACTTACAGCGCCCTTCAAACTGGAGCACAGTAATATTTGCACAGTGCTGTTTGGCTGCAGAAATATACGCTGCGGTACCTAGACGGTCTCCAGCAACAGAGACCTACCACTAATAATATATAGACATCCTGAAAAACGTAAACAATAACATACAATTTGCTTAAAATTCTCAAAAGACGTTTAACTTTATTAATAAATCAACGAATGATAATGTTTTAGAATGTAGACATAAATCATCATCATCGTCAGTCGATAGACAGCTGCACATAGGCAACCAATACACTGAGATTAACACGACAGTGGTTTGTAGTGGTTTATAAACATTTCAACTAGTGCTACATTCTGTACGTGTCACTCACAAAATGGTGAGGCTCGTCTCGTGGTTGTGTAGTATAAACTTCGTTACAGTTCATCGTCCGGAGTATGTGGGCTGGGCTGGGCTCGTATCGTTAGTAAATATAGTACGTTAACGTATACAATGCCCTCGTAGTGTCCGAGCTATATTAGAGCGTTGTTTATTTATATCTAACCTATTTCCAAGCGCTGACTCCGCTTCCTAGATTTCTACGCAATCCGTAAAGGTACTGGCAAATATAGACCCTTGCTACAATTACCGATTGTTACGTGTTGTGTATGACAATGATCGATAAGTATAAAAAAAAAAGTAATTTCACTAGCTACGTTATATACCACTGACTACGGAGACAAACACTGAAGCAATAACACCACCAGTACATTATAATTAAGTTAATTCAATGTAAAAACTACTGACTGTGACTACTATCTTAGATATCTTTATACATATAAACTATCTTCATATTTCTTTCAAATTTACATGTTTAATTTATTTTTCTGTTATTACTAAAAACTATATATTACTATAAGTATTATACAAGAAATTAAATGGCCATAGATATCGTAATCTAGGACTCGGAGCCTTCTCACACAAAAATAGAGTCAAGACTGTTTAAATATAGTCAACTTTTTTCGTTTTACCGTTCCTTTCCCAGACACAACTTTTACAGCTTTTTTGGTTTCAAAATATTATAATAATATTTTACAGCTTTAAAATAAAAATGAAAAAAGAACCGAACCCAGTTATCGAAGCACGGTGGTAGAGTGCCTTTTGACAAGTCAGCGTTTCCCCCGTAGCGTACTTAAATGCGCTTGACATTTTAAGGCATTATCTTTTATAATTTTAATGAAAAAGTTATTAAATATTAAAGGCATATTTAAAGAGATAGTTTTTAAACGAAAAATGAACTTCGAGAAACCTTGTTAAATGTTCACTGTAGCAGCAATTATCCTCGAAGATATAATGCATAAACTGAGGACCTCCGAAATTGAACACACTGAATCATAAAACTAGTATTTTATTTTAAGTACAACAGACAAATAACATTTATGTGAGGAAAATATTATAATATATTAAATTATATATATTTATAATTTGCCTGGAGACTGTCTAAGTAGATATAATCAATTAGTAGTGACGTTAGCAATAACCAACAAGCAACCTGATGAGCTGAATGTACAGTGGTTAGTGATACAGCATAATAGCAATTAATTTAATAATATGGAAAAGGCGTATCCATTATGTAAGCTTCAAACAGGGTTTGATTCAACTGATCAAAAAAAGATGTTGATACTTAAATTGTTTAACCCATGTAATGGAGAAGTCAGATTTCTTCAAACTGATAAAAAAAGGCGAATTACACATCAACTACCAGTTCCCCGCCTGCATTGCTGGCAGTAGCATCCCCGCAACTCCCTTTAGGAAAGAAATTTTGTAAAATCTGTTCTTAGTTTTTTCGAGTTTTCAGGCCTTATGTTTCCAGACATCGTGATGAGTCGCTTGTATAGCTTGAAATATTTTATATATTGATAGATAAAAAATCCTGTCGTTGTTGAATAAGTAATGTTTGTTTAAATGTAAATTATGTGATACAAGATAGTAAAATGATTCAGCAATTTGGTACAGCTGAAGTAATGCGGTTAGCGTTGAACCGCTCGCGCTGGAAATCGATTGCGAAGGCGGCGGACGTTCAACGACGTCAATCGATGTGCTTATATGAATGAATTTAAAATAAATCCTATAAATTCAATTTTAATGTAAACAGACGAAAGTTGAATTACAGGAAGTTGCTGTCAATCAGAAGCCGACGTTGGGAGGATGCCGTAGCAATGCGGAGGGATACTGTCGAGCCCTTGCGCTAAGGTCACAGAACAATGGGCCGCAGACACCGCTGTCCTCTCCTACACTAATTAGATTTGATAAAAGGTCGTTCTACTTAAGCCTATTATAATTAAAAAGCATTATAACTTAAAGATGTGGTTAGCACAAACCGGTTCAACATATGACAAGTATGCGTATGAGTATGGTACGGAAAAAAATCAAGGTTTTCTGTGAAACTTGCCTATGCTATGAATACTCTAGCTATGAATACTTAATAATTATCGGAAATTAATAAATTTGATAAACTCTTTATTACTTTACACAACTATTCTACAATGAACTTCAAAATATTATATATACTAATTGCGAAATATAATTATTAAAATATATATGATTTAAGCACATAAAGAGTGAGAACCAGAGATAGGAGTCAAAAAAAGGATATCTACGTCGCGATAAACATATGATTAATGTTTTTATACACGGTTAAGCATAACTCGTGTCAGACCGTTAGACGTACAAAATAACATGTTCATAACACCGGCTCAGAGGCCATTAACATACCTTAAGTCCTGCAACTTGACCAGCCAAACAAATACAGGTAATGTTGTTTAAGCGCTAAAGTATATTTTCAAATGTTCAATTCTAAATTTGCAGCGTGTCTAATAGGCGTAGAAAAGATCTCCTGGTAGGAAATGTAGAAATATCTCACTGGAATATACAATCCAACGGCCTTGCCCATCTCTCGACCATCAGTCAGAAAAGTATATAAAGATACATGGTAATAAAAGCCATAGTACTTTAATTTGGAAGTTTTTGCTTCACTTTAAAGAATATAATACTACTGTCATCATCACCAGCTGATAGACGTCCACTGCTTGACATAGGCTGCCTCCAAAAATCTCTACGATTGTAGGGGTTCATGAGGTAGGATTTGGTCTTTTTCCCACCTACAAGCAGGTGACATTGGCTAGGATCCCGTGGGTTGTTGTGCGGGACCCCTTTACAACCCAATAATACAGAGGTTAATTCAATTTGTATAACAAAATATTGTTAATATACACCACAAATATAGAATTTTTTTTTTATAAAGAATTAACCGTTAAAAATATTTTATATTCGTTTATCTGTTTTTTCTACAAAATAAAAACGTATTGGCATCGGAAAGACGGATACCATAAGCAAAGCAGAGACTATGAAAGAAAAATGTAATATAATAAACTACTTAATGTACTTAATAACTGGTTTACTTTGTTAGACTTAACTTGCCCCGTCACCTTAATATTATAGAAATTGTGAAACCTTCAACTTGACCTTTTCATCTGCATAATCATCCTGCAGTGATTATGTCATCACGTTCAATCACAGTTTCTGTGATAAATGATCCATCAACTCCGATAATTGCGCCACATGATGGCTAAAGTTCAATGATAATGTACATCACTTCTAGTATAAAGCCTCTATCTCTCTATCTATATCTATTAACTGGTCTCTGTTGCCGGAGAACGTCTAGGTAATTACCACCGCAGCGCCTATTTCCGCTGCTAAATATTAGTGTGCTAACATTACTGTGCTCCAGTTTGAAGGGCGCTATAGCCTATGAAGTTAAAGAAGTAACGAGACACAACATCTTATGTATCAAGCGACTAACACAATGTGGTGCAGTGTATATCATTCCAACTAGCACCACGTTGTAATGGGCAGACGTATCACTTAACATCAAGCCTCGCTCATCTCGTTGTTTAATTGAATAAAAAAAATGCAATTAATAACTACAATTTTGGCTGAACAGCAATTGCCCTCTATTTCGGCGACAGCGACATCAATTTAACAAACTCCTAGTTAGTAAATATTTGAGACTGAAACGACAAGTCTTAAAATTAAAACATGCTTTTAGACAGTGTTTTTTTTTATTTCAATCTGTTATTTTAATAATCTTTACAAAATAAAATCTAAAAGGACGTGATGATAATATATTGCTCTAAATTAATGTTTGTCACCAAGAGACATAAGATGTTAAAGTCTTATTACCCTTATAATTTCACTACAACAAAGACTGTATTACAACTGGTATACATAACGTATTACGTCCGACTGCAGCGATATCGGTGTACGGAATTGACATGAAGCTATGCGGTATTGTATAATACCGGTGATAAGTTACATTCATACTCTACACACACGAAACTGTATCGTGTTACGCAAACGACCAATGCTCTAGATATGGTCGCCAGTTAAATTTGATCGACTGGCGTCAGCGATATCGTGACAGAGGCCTCGATTACTAAAATCGAAATAAGGGTAACTAAACTTTAACATATCTTTTATCCGTGACCAGCAGTTCCCGCCGACTTTTCACCTTCCAAAACATATCAACTGGTACACGGCCGTCATTCAAGAACCTTACTGTCCCATCAGTCGTCAATCCTTCCAACGATGTATCGTGCTTATTGTCATTTAAATCTAGCTATCCTTTCGGCTATATCGGCAGGATCGATCAGTGTGAAGATTTTTAGTTGAGGCGTACATCCAGCCGCGAATTATCGTTTAATGGTGACGATATTTAACGAATGGAAACATCATCGTGGACACCGCGAGAAAAGTGGTAAAACGTTCTCACTCAAAATAATATGACATAAGCACGAAGATAGCATAGTTATAAACAAATCAAATTGATAAGAGAACCGTAACCAGCAAAGATCAAAAATCCCATTTATGTGGTGGAACAAATGAGGAACTTCTGTAACTAGAGTACCAATTATCTGCTGATCTACTAGTATTTCATTATACGGAAATGTCTACTTACTGATAAAAAAGTCTTTAAACTCTAGGCGCTCGTTAAGGTTTGAAATTAAAATTCAATTACTTCTGTTTGAGGAAAAAAACAATGTCCTGTTAATAGCTTTAAAAATAAAACATTATGGCTGCGATAGACACGAAGGACATTCAGCGGTTTAAATATATGTTATTATATTATATGTACTGTTTCTCCACATGTCAACAATTCAGGAGTGGCAAAGTTCAACAGTAGTCATAGACAAATTAATTATATTTGTATACAATATACTCTCTGAACAAAGATTTTTAACGTCATAATAATGATTCCTTTTACTTATGTATATTTTAAAAAATAAACTGTTATATATTATTATTTTTTGTATTCTTCATATAATGTCGGCGAACGAGCAAACAGTTCACCTGGTGGAAAGTAATTACCAATGCCCATAGACAGTCGGCACACCAGAGGGGTCGCGACTGTCTATGGGCGCGTTGCGAACCTTAAAATACTAAAATTATACCGTCTTTTTCACGACGAAGCCAAGAGAAGTAAATATTTTGAGCGAATTTCTTCACGTAGTCTAACGAGCAGCCGAGCAACAAGTCAATGCTAAATTAAGTCATACAAATTAAGTACTATAAATGTTTTCCTAGATCGAAACAAACAATCGCTTGTAATATATATAAATATCTAGAAGGCGTACAAAAACCAACACGTTAAGGACGGTGTGTCATAAAAATAAAACAGTATTTAAAGTCCAACACGGTTGGAAAAGTTAAAAACAAAAAATGTTACTTGTGTAAATTTCGCAAACCGGTAGGTACGTAAAAATATAAAAAACAAGTTTTCGAACACGTCAAAAATGACACATCGAGGTGGTGTGACCTAATGTTTCGTGATGCTTATTATCAACAGACTATCCATCGAGAAATTGCGTCCGGGGTTTTACACGACCTTACTCTCTATCAAACGTCACTGATGTAAAAGATGGAGGGACGACCTAATTAAAGCGGCAGGAAGCAGGTGGATACGAGACTCCGAGTTAATTTGGTGGAAAGTGTTGGTAAGTCTATATAGCAGACTGTGATTAGTTTCCAGACTACTTTTTTTTATTGAAGAAAGCGATAAGATGAGCGGGACGTTCACCTTATGGTAAACGATACGCCTGCCCATAAGAACGTGGAGTTAGTATGATCCGTACAGCATCATGTGCTCCTCTTGAGACGTAAGAAGTCTTTTACTACCTAGAGGCTGTTTGAACTTATTAATGATGCATATCAAATGTATATTATTAACTGTTAAGTGTTTTCTATCCCATTCTGTTATCTCCAGTTTGTGGTAATCATTAATTAATAATAGTTAAATTATTTATAATCATGACACTGCTGGGTACCTTTATTGTATTACCATGTTAAAGTGCAGAAACCGTCATCAAAAACACAACGTCTTCTGGTTATATCTTGTCTTCGAATGACCTGTTCGGATTGCGGAAGCCGTCTCTCATAAAAAGATATTGAAATATAATTTTGACTTCCCGCGACTTGTTTATGAGTCGACTGCGCGATCTTCATAAAGAGGATAGTTTCGGTGCTGGTCATGTTCTTCAGGAGAAAGTATAAAATTATCTATATATATTCTTATATATAAGAGATTTCCACTTATGTAGAGATTAATCCCGATATCTTTGGAACCGTAAGTCCTAATGACTTGAAATTTTGTAGGAATATTCCATTTGTGGAGTACCGATCAAGTAAGAATATTAGGATATATTCTTATCCCAGAGGGAGTTGCGAGGGTGTTACGACCACAAACAGCTAGCATGTTCATAAGAATGCAGCTTAACACTATATATATAATATATTCTAGTTTTATAAGTTTAAGACTAGTCTAGTTGTATTGACGTACGAGAAGAATATTCTAAAACTCGTTTAAAAAAATAACATTAGATTAAAACCTCCCTTCTTAAGTCGTGTTTATCCTGTCATAGGGTTATGGCCACTTCCATCCATTGATTATCGATTAGACCTAATGGTCTATAATCTAATCGATAATCAATAGATGAAGCCTTTATACCTTGTTATTTAACAAAGTACAAGGAATAAACTAAATTATGCCTTTAAAATATATTTAAAAAAAACTCCATAAAACATCACCTGGTTATATTACTATTGTTTCGCGAGTTACAATCCTCAAGTTTAGGAGACAGGTTTAAATATCTATCACACGATGCTACCGACTAACAAGAGATCGCTTTAAGCAAAAGGCAAGAGATTTCTTCTTAGACCATTACCTTCTCTTCCCGCATACCAAGCAAAACAGATAAAGCAAAAACTTTTTGTGAGGCCCAGCAGTGGATATCATTAAGCTTAAATTATGCAAGAGATGGTGTGGTTGATTACACAGAGTAAATATAATAGCAGATAGTATGAAATCGAAAACTGCGAAACCCTTAGTCATCGGCTGTACCGAGGCCGTCCCCGCTGGTCACAGGAAGACCAAGACAATGCGTTGTAAATAACACTTCCTCCTTCGGCCGAATTAACGTCTAGACTTTACAAGGAAGCGCGCTAAAATTAACACTTTGTGTTAGCGCACTTATTACTACGTAATGGCGTAGAGTACTGACACGAGTTTTTATTTAACCAAGAAAGAGGTTCTCGAATCGACAAGTTTTTATTTAACCAAGAAAGAGGTTCTCGAATCGACAAGTTTTTATTTAATCAAGAAAGAGGTTCTCGAATCGACAAGTATAATATAGTATTTTTTGTCTCTCTTTTCCGTGCTTAAACAATCGAATAATTTTCATTACTATCCTTTATAGGAAACGGATGCCTCCAAGTTATTTTGCGGTTTTTCTTTGACCTTATAGTTATGTATACAAAACTGGCTTAATGCAAGTTGCCATTCTCTACCAGCCAACCTTTGGTGAGGTGAGTTGCTGTGTTAGGAGATAATTTATCTGAAGTTATGGTAATATATTTATTTTATGCTACGAAAGGACGAGACGAGTGGGACGTTCATCTGATAGTAAGTGATCTGTCCGCTCGTAACAACGTGGCGCCAGTTTGGATGTTACATACCACATTGTGATGGTCGTCTTGATATATAGAATGTTAAGTATCTGTACCTCAGTAACTTCACTACAATTCCTTTCAAAACGGTACACAATAATGTTTCGACGTTCAGAAATTAAGAGCTGCGATGGATGGTACCTCCTTAAATAGTCTCCGGCAACAGAGACCTACCACCAGTAGAAATTGCTAAATGCCTATTAGTGAATTTATAATTGAATATAACGGTGCGCTAAATCGGCGACCCTGGGCGGCGAGCGCTCCGTCCGTTTTGTGTGAACTCTCCAAAACAAGCTCCGCTGCGTTTCCACTTCCACACACCTGACGCAATCACCAACGCGTTTCTACTGCCGTCCGTGTCGGGCGCTACCGGCGGCGTAAACGATATAAGGATGTCCGATTCACGAAACAGTAATTCCATATTTAAGTAATACATCCGAAATGAGGTTTACTTTATCGGTTAATTAAAAGTTATTCCAATAAATTACCGAAAAAACTTTAGGGTTTTGAAATATACGAAAATAATAAAAAAACGACAAGACGAGATAGTCATTCATTCGATGGGCCCACCTACTTCAAGATGATATCATCAACATCCTTTAGACGTCCACTGCTCCACATAAGCTTCCCCCAAACATCTCCATATGGATTGCTCCTGCGCTGCCCGCATCACCGGGTACCAGCGACCGTCATTTGTAGGGATTCATATGGGGGGGGGGGGGGACTTGGGTCATTTCCCACCACACTATCCCAATGCGGGTTATTGGGAAGATAATATACAGAGCACCAAAGTGTGCTCCTTTTAAGACTTAATCTTATGTCCTGATACCACTATAACATCACTAACTACAGCGCCCTTCGAGCTAGAACGCTACAATGTTTGCACACAACTGTTTGGCGACATAAAAAGGGGCAGTGGTGATACTATATAGGTACCAGCCCCACAGAAACCTACCACCAGTAAAATCTAATTCAATTAATACTTATACATAGTAATAGGATTGATGACAATTAGCAATATAAGTTTAATATTAATTTATTTTTTGTTGTCTCTGGCACCAGCTGTAAATCAGCGTTGCAGTTTATGACTGCAGCATGAAGCTGAGTTGGATGCCACTTCCTCGTGTTAATATAAATATGTATAAATGTTAAATCGTAGTATGCCGAATATATGTTTTTCTTTCTTTTTAACTAAAAAAATATATCATCATCATCAGCCGATAGACATCCACTGCTGGACATAGGCTTAAAAAATATATATACGAAGAGTAATTCAAGACGCGAATTATATACAACAGATAATTTTACCTCAAACAAAAGAGAAATCAATAAACAAAAGTTAATGATGGTTTCCCCTCAATGAACTCTAACAAAATGTGGAGACCTTTGGGAGAGGCCTATGTCCTGCAGTGGACGTCATTCGGCTGATGTTGATGATGATAATGATAGTGAGTCGAAAAGCAGTTTATGAAAATAGTGAAATGTTGCATTGAATAGATCCTAATTAAAATTATATTTTTAAGGTAATGAGGTGAAACTCTTAAATACATTAACAACTCTGTTTTAACGGAAACACCCACTTTGCTCATTTAGAGCCCGGAACATGAGGACGCTTCGAATTTTTAAAGACAAGGATATACGCTTTAATTGTATCCCGGATAAGTTTAACTTACATATATCCTTTAGTAGAGAAATCGTATAACTTTTAGAGGTTTATTAATTAATAACAAGTCATTAAAGAATCGAGTTTAATTTGCTCGAGATCGTATTTTGTGGGATATATAACAAGAGATCTAAGTCCAGTAGTGGACGTCGGTTGAGGTGATGATGATAATGTTGCTTTTGCTTTAAAATTTTATCTCTACGTCAACGTACGTTGTTGGAAGTTCTGGACCAATCGTATGTTGTTGGAATTGTTAAGTATGTTTTTTTTTAACTGTTTACACACCTAATTTTTAACATTAACATTTTTATACCCTCATCTCCTCGTCAATCTCTTGTAATAATAATACTCCAGTATTTCTCCTAATTACTGAGAAATTTAATAAATAAATAAAAATAATAATATATATCGTTTGTACCCACAAGATAAAAAATATTCTTCGATCATGTGGGGAAGACCAAGACCGAAGAAAATGTGGATGGATTGTGTGAAAGATGACATGTGTAAGAAGAGTGTGAATTCAAATATGACGGCTGATAGAAGGATGTGAAAGAGAAGTTATAAAGTAAAGCTGGGAAAAGGGCAGAAGGAAGGAAGATCTGGCAAAGGAACCAACTCAGGTAACGTTTATCTTATACATGATCATAGTTTTGTATATAATCTTATAGTCATATAGGTTATTAGATAGAAATCCCACATGACCACGCCTTCTCCCCCAAAAACAAGGTATTATTTTAAGATTTACCTTTCATACGCACAGATCGTAAAAAGGTCTCCGTTTCTAGAAACCGTCTAGATAGGTTATAGCAGTTCCTATACCTGTTGCCAAACAGTAGTGCACAAGCATTACTGTTCCGGTTTGAATGGTGATGTAGGTAGAGAAATTATTGGAGTGATCGTTACTCCACTTAATATGTTATGTATGCGATGTGTATAATGTGCCGCAGTGTATATTATCCTAACTAGCGCCACATTATTACAGGCAGACGTTTTGCTCACCATCAGGTGAATGTCATTTGTCATTAAACAGACCAGAAACTGTATAAACATGTTATCTGCAATTCCACATGTAGCGTGTTGTAATTTGCTTATGCATTTTTTTTTTCTCAAATAAACCGTAAAAAGTGGGCCAAAGCCGAGTCATGTGTAATTGCATTAGTTTCACGCTTGTGCAGTAACATGGCTATTTGTGTATATAACTTATTGTCACGGTAGGTCCGCGTTGTCGTGTGACAGTGCACCGTGTGAGCGGGTGGTAAGGCTGGTTGTGGTTCGTGTGTGTGTGCGTGGCTGTGTGTGAACAGCGGCGACAGGGCGCGCGACCTTGCCACGGTTAACCGGTGCAAGCAATCCCCGAATACCGTTAATTCCTCAGCATTACAAAAGCCCGCCCGACAAATGCTCGCGGCGGAACAATTGATTTAATAAAGAGGTGATAATAAAGTAGTATGCACATTGGTTCTAAAACTACGAATAAATATTTTTTTGTTTTTATTTAACAGAGCTACGAGACAAAATGGACGTTCACATTCAACATCGTGGCGCAAGTATGATGATATACACAGCAGCCACATCGTACTGGACGCTTCAAAACGTAAGGCCTTAAGTGTGAGATGTAACTTTAGGTAGTGAAATTACTGAGGTAATGGGGCCTTTACATCACCTAAGTAATTTTTCAAATGTGTTCCGGCTTCAAGAGCGTTATAGCTCTTGAAGCTGGAACATGGTTATCTAGGCATTGCAATGTTTGGCAGATATAAGAACTGTGGTGGTATTGAGATGGTGTCCAGCAATGGAGACCTATACCAACAGTTATCCGTTTTTAAACCTATGTCGTCGTAATATGACATAACTATAAATAATATGACATGGAGTTGAACAAAGGCTAGATGACATATAACAAATAGGTGTGGCTATTGGTACTTGAAGAGTTGTCTACTATTTATATTAGTTTAAAACAATACAATTATTTTAGAATAATATACATATATATTTTAAGAAACAGCTTCATGAAATAAATCTAAAACCATTAACTTAGTACACTGTAAGCGACTATTACTAAAGCCAAGTGAATATAGTTTATCTTTAACTGAAAATGAAAATATCACAAAAACATCAGAAGTAAGAAAAAAAAATTAATATGACTTATCATACATATAATATTATATAACAGATTAACAATGCTCAAAATCTTTTTACCAAGGGACATAACTTTTATAAACTTTAATTATATCTGTATTGAACTAAATTAATTCACTCCATAGAACAAATAGTATATTGAATATGGACATTTTGAATATACCTTATGTTTCACTAAAAGCAGAAGTTAACTGTTAGACATACAAAACGGTATATAACATTATTTCCTCATCGCCAACCAAAAGGTTTATTGGATTTTAATAACTATTCAAATTATACATGTTTGTGTACAGTTATAATACACAAGTTTAAATATGAAGATATAAACAATAAGGGATTCACAAGTGTAATGCAGGCTGCAAATTAAAAAACAGGTTTTGTCTGTCAACATTACCAATGTCATTGAGAACCTGTTCTGCAAGGTATTTATATTGATAACAGAACATGCAAATCAATTATCAATTTACATATTTTATTTGATAAAATAATAAAGAATTTAAAACATCTAAGGGAATACCTATTCAACAAGTTAATGTATATAAATCTAAAGCTATCAGGACAGAAAAGAAATAATTATATGAATCATAAGAAAACTTTTGATGGGAGCAGATCAGGACTAATCTTTGAGAGGGGGTTATGAGCAGCAGTGAACACATATTTGCTGATATATTAGTATATGTTATAAAAAACCTGGACTTGAGTTATAAACATACTAATAGAATGCTGATATCAACTTTAGTATAAATTAAACTAATTATTAAAAAAAATGTTTAAAGATAATATATTATGAATAAATTATGAAAGGCTGTGATTTATGATAATGATTTAATAATAACCTAACCCTGTTCAATAATTAGTAAGTTTTTATAAGTTGCTTCCCTAACAATGCCTGTTTATATACTTAGTAATACACCTTGATCTATGTAATGTGTTAGTAATATAGTGGTATTATAGTACACTTAGAATAACATCATTATCTACATTAAAAAAATAAATTTGTACCAAACTAGAGCTTCCTCTAACTTTACCTAAGATTATTAAAATATTAGCTCAACATCAACGTTTTTATAATTTTAACACAACAATTTAAATTATACATACTAGTTTAAATCTTATTATGTAAACTAAACAATTATGCCTAACTTTGATAAAAAAAATGGTTATATGACTGATTTAGAATCATAAAAAATTTCAATGTTTAATATTTCATATTTCAGTAGTTTTGTTATTGAAGTAGGCAACCCTAATTCATTAGATTTTTCTATAGAAACAAATGAGGCATTGTATGTAAATGACATAGACTGAAGGTTGAAGCAATGTTTTTATTTTATATCGAAATTTTACAAATGTATTCTACTTGATTGTGTAACATAACATTTAAAATATATTACTATAATTTACAGATAATTAGGGGTCTGATGAAATAAACGTCTTATTGCGTTATATACCAGTAATTAGCTAATGTTTATGCAATAGTTTTCAAAATAATTTCACAAAGGTGTTTCTCCAGAAAATATATTAATATACACTTTTTTAAATAAAAAATATTTTTATGTTTAAGGTATGTTTTTGTTAAAGAGAAAAAAGTAAAAATCTCTATAAAACACTTAACAGTTAAGTAGTGTTTAAGTACAATAGGTTAAAATGTAATTAAAAAGTCATGTAAACACGAGTGAAAGTATAACAATTTTAGCAGTTCATGCACTTCAAAATATTTCGAAATTTATTTAACATTCAGTGAGAAATAGAGCATAAAAATTTGATTTACGCACTGCCTCAGCCGAGATGTTCAAAAATATTTATGGAGTGAAATTTAAATTAGTCATGAAAAATTTCTCGCGGTTATTTTTTATTTTTAAAAAAATGCAATCTTATCAGGATCACCGCAATCTTCGCTAATCATCCGTTATCTTACAAGAGCGTTAGAGACAACTCAAAGACTTTGGCGTTCGTGGCAAAAGCTCTAATATAAACTTTGTATAAGGAACCGAGTCTTAACTTAAGTTTAACTCACCTATAGCTGTCTATTTAAATGTATATACAGCAATTCGTAATCCAATATTATAATCACTTTTATCCTATTACTTGAAAGGACACAACAAACATTCTTTTTATCTAACAGCACAATTAATTTGGTTACAACGAGATGCACAAATACACACAAAATGTTAAAGAATTTAATCTAATTCACATTTAACCACCGTATCGAAGGAAACTTAGTAATTTTTTAACACCGATTCTCAGTAACAGCCACTCACATCCATTCCATACGACTGACGGCCATCACTAAAAATGTTGCCACTTTTAGAAAGTCACGTTATTTCTACGCTCACGTGTTGATATTGCCATATATATATTGTAATATTGCAAAAACTGTTTAAAAAAAAAACAAATTTAATGTGATATTTTTTGTAATAAAAATTTTAAATGGTAATAACTTAGTAAACGTAAACCATCGCAAAAGCATTGAAGTACTTAGTTTTTTTATATAATTGTTTAATGTTTATAAAGAAGCGTGTTTCCATCAGTATGAATACCATTAAAATACGCAATATTTACATAATAGCAACATGTCTATTAGTTTTTTTTACGTCATTATATTTCTATTAAAACATAAGTATTGCACAAAACATTATGAATTTTGTCACACTTGTTTAAAAAAAAAGTTAAATTCTTCATAAAAATAAATTTAAGTTCTCAGATAATTTGGACTCCAATAAGGTTTTTTTCAATTTATAGCCGTTGACGAGCTAACTGAATAACTAGATGGCGAATATGTGTAAATAATACGAACCAAATACATAAAACTTAATTTTTCTAAATTAATCGCCATAAGCATCGGAAAATATCTAGCGCAGATCTATTTTTTTTTACCAACGATACTAGCATATGTTCGATCCATCATTAATCACCTTTGTATGATATCTCGAAGCATTGTGCCATTTAGAGAATTAAAAACAGGAAAACACTATATTATATTTGAAGTATATAATTTCATTAACGGTTTGCGACGTATTAAAATCAGTTTTAATCTTGTGCTTGAGTCACGTTACCTCAGTAATTTCATTAGCTATAACGTTTTTCAAACAGAAGCATATTAATACAACAATACAGCATGGATGCAGATACTGTTGTGATACCCGTCTTGTCTAGACTTCAGTAAAAAAGCTACCACTAGACGATATTTAAACTATCGAAAATATTCCTAGTTTCCGTCACAGGATTCTTATTTGAGAATGTCTCTCGTTTATGTGTTTACGCTACTTTTCAACTACATTTTTTAAAGAAAATAAGAAAAATATAAATGCCCATATTATATTTAATAACAATTCCTCCGTAGCTGCAAAGTTTGTAACAACCATTTGAATATTATACCTATACAACGCCATAACGCGGCTTACCAAAATGTTGACAGTATTACAAAAGGTAAACTACATTTTTACATTAAAATTAGGTAAATTGAAAACAAAGATATAGACAATTAACAAAAACATGAAAATTTAATAGTAATAAAAAAAATAAGTAACAACTGCAGAATAACTGTGTTAGGTTTAAAATATCATAAAACAGTAATATTTTATATCGAATATTAGTAAATAGAATGATAATCAGACATTGATAAACATGAAGCTATTATATAAATTATTATGCACCGATTATAATATATGATTACCGATGCAGGCACAACTCCATAGTCCTATATAAAATACATTTAGACAAAAACTCAGTACATTTTTAAGTTTTATTTTACATAAGTTTAATCTCATAACTCTGAATACCTAATTACAATTGCATCAATTCATCTTTGCAATAACGTTGAATTTGTTATTATAATATAAACCCAAAAAAAATCACCGTGTCTTGCGTTAATAACAACTGACGTTTAAATCTGTCCCGTTATGTATCTTGCGAACGACGAAAAAGAACATACAATATTGTGAAACGACTAAAGCTTTTATATACATTTAGTAGCCAGGACCCTGTTCAAGCATTCAAGTCCATCAACATGAAAAGATGATATTTAAAAAAAACTACCACTGCATTAGAACAATGACCTTATGTCTTTGTCCAGCTGTGGACTACTATCAATCGAGGCTATGATGACGAATCTTTAGAAACTCTAAGCGACAACTGGTTACCAGCAAATAACTGCTATTCAGTACTTGTCCAGATTGGTGACGGTGATCTTGAATTTGTCTTTGTGATTAGTGCTGAGTTCCAACTGTGGGAACAGGTGGACTGTTTATCTAATGTTAGTCGTTGGCAAGATACATAATAATCATGGAGGTATGTCAAAATTTCGTTTGGATAACAGCAAGTTCATTGATAATTATATATAATTATTACTATGTACACTACATACTAAACACTTTTCACTAGCACTTGGTAATATAGTCACGTGATAAATATTTACAGATATATATATTATATAACATTAACATCCAAAGCGCATGATAGTTAAATTCAATGGATATAATATGCTTATAAATTTTAAAGCAAGCCTCTATAATGGTTGCTGTGATTATTATCAAAAACAACACAAATTTTTCTTCTCGTATCTCTCTTCGTGTAGACGTCGCATTACTTTATTTGCTCAATATTACTATTTATAAAAAAGTTATTGGGCACATACTGATCATCACTAAGCAGCCATAAAAAAAAGTTCTTTGTAATCATGCATCAAGTTCATAATCTCTTTCAAGTACATAAGAAAAACATCGTCACACATTTTCAAAGTTCTATACCAAATAGACTTAAAAGTAATTTTTACGTATGTATTACTTCGATGGAAACAATTCTCAATTTTTATATAGAAAAAAAAATTTTTTTTTTCAACATTCACATAATGATAATATATTAAAAAAAATAATGGTTAATTTATGAACTAAATGAAATAAAGTATAATTAATATAGTTAATATTAATTACACTTTATTCAAACAGTAATTAATATTAATTGTTCAAAATTTCACGCAATGGACGTTTGTCGGCTGGTGACGATGATTCAAAGTTTTACTAAAACCATTTGTTAACAATAATGCTACAGTAATTTGTACATACAAAAATATTTCCTCTAATTTATGACATTAAAAAAAACCGTTAATAAATCGTCCATTATAACAATTTATAAGATTTTATGTTTTATAGTACAGTAGTTATGTTTTATAACTGTATTATACCATACAACATGTAACATTACCATACTGTAACTGTTTCACCTTAGCAAGGAACTCGACGATTCTTCGAGTCCTGAGACAATCTTCAGTCACAAAGTTATAACATATACAAGATAAGAATAACATATGACATTTTTTTTTGTTTACAAAATACATAATTCCTTTCTGAAATAAATAAAAGCTAATGAAAATCATTAAAAGTTTTGAGTCTAGTATAATAGATTAAAATTTTAGGATGTATTTATGTAAAAACGTTAAAAATTATTGATTGTACATTGAAAAGGTTAGTTACCTGGCCATATGAGTGGGCAGCCTTGTTTTTTTTACAAATCAATATTATTTAAAAAAAAAAAAACAAAAATACTGATTAGACAATTTATGTATTTAAATTGCCAATATTTTTTTATCATTGATATGCCATAGGAAGACTTCGCTTATAGCAATATTTATGTTTAATTATTACGTAACACCATCATAACTCATGTTAAACAGTATTGTGCAAACATTACTGTTCCAGTTGAATGGGTATTATAGCTAGTGAAATTACTAGAGTAATGAGATATAGCATCTCATATCACAAAGCGAAGAGCACAAGTGGTGCTGTATACTATCTTAACTAGCGCCACTTCGTCATAGATAGGCGTATACTTACTCAAGCTATTAAGAACGGGACTAAGGTAAGCCCTGTCTGTTCTGGAAGGCGATTAAATCAGTCTTCAGTTTCGCGGGCTTTAGCGCCCAATACACGAGCTCAAGATGGACGAAAAATACGATGTGGTCTCGTGCTTAAAGTAGCATAGCACAGGCGTTGGACAGAGTTACAGGACATCTATGAAACGCACTAAGACTTCGTGCACTGGTGCGTTCCATTGAAGATCCTGGAGCCTCCGCAATGCACTGACTGGATGACCACCGCAGCGCTTTTAGTGTATATATATCCTACATAACTATGATTTCTCCCCAGAAGTAAGGTATCCTTTGAAGACTAAAAAAAGGCGTAATATTTACTACCAGGTGAACTTCTCGTATGTGTTGACGTTTAGTCGAAAAAAAAAATCCTTAACTACCGCGGAGCAGACTGACAGTAAACTAAATGTGCCATCTCATTGCTGGACGCGCTCAATTTATAATCAACATGTATTGCATCATTGTTGTGGTTGTCGTCTTAAGCTTGTCTTAATTTTCCTTACCCTAGTAATTTCACTAGCCACAACGATCTTCAAACCGAAACACAAGAATATTTACACACTAAATTTGCTACATTCAGAAAAAAAATTAAATTAATATTTTAATATTGCTGCATCCTCAATTTAATAAAGCACCTAATTTTTAATGAAAGTACTTAAAATTGCAAAAAATAGAGAGGCGAGAAAATTATTAACTCATAATCTATCAAATGGTCAATCTGCACTTCACTAGCATGACATAAATAAACATGACTACCTATCTTTGCGATGAGACTAGACTCCCAAGTGTAGTAGGAAGATTGTGCTGTATATTTATTTTAAAGTATTTCAGCAAACGTCAGTTTTGCTCTAGCACCCTTTTATAGATCATTTCAGTTGATGCACTGCTGAATATGAACTGAATGAATATTAGACCATCTAGTAGTCTGTTTGATATATCTAGGTATGAACCCCTTGACGTTTTGTTCGACGGAAATAAATAATATTAATTAATTGTTAATATTAACTATTCAACAACTAGAACAAGAACTTTACGTGATAGTAAGTACGCTTATCCATAACAATGTAGCGCTAGTTAAGATGATATACATTGTTCCGCATTGTGCTCGTCGCTTTGTAATATAAGATGTTGTTTCGTTACTCCGGTAATTTTAGTTATAACGCTCTTCAATCCTGAACACAGTAATTTTTGCACACTACTGTTTATCGGCAGAAATAAGAGCTGCGGTGTCACCTACCTAGTTGGTCTTACGCAAGAGATGTACCACTAGCAAAGTTTTTTATATCCACGAGATAAATACATTGCGATTTTAGTGAACTGGTATATAGTATGTATACTTAATATCGAATGTAGTGTTATGAGTGAATTATGCACGGTGTGGTAAGGCGTCGGATAGTTGGGGGTAAGGGCGGAGTGGTAGTGAGACGCGATCCATCATCGCCGGTCGCCGCAGCACGCCGCGCAGTTGAGGCAGCACTGCGGCGCGGCGCCGCGCGACCGCTACCTCTTGCCGCGGCCACCGCTCACTTGCTCCTGCAATATATTTATAAAAAAAACCCGGTGAAGATCGGAGGGAATACAAAGAATAGAACATAAGAAGAAATCAATTCTAGAGGCGTATGTTCAGCAGAGGCCATAAACCTATCTAAATATTTTTTTTTTAACACAACTTTGCTTTGGCTATTGCTAAATTGGTACTAAATTCACCGAGGTCCTAAATTGGTAAGTTTATTTTAAGTATAGTTAAGAATTGGTGTGGTTTCCATACCCTACACGAAATCTCTGAGCCCGTGCCTGATGTTCAACGGTCATCAACATGGAATAACAATGATGGTTTTAATAAATGCAGGTAAAGACATTGTAATCGTTAATGATACGCCCACGCAAAACAATGGGGCGCTAGTAAGAATAGGTACTCGTGATATGTACCTGTAATAGGCGTACAGCTTCCAGCAGCTCTTGCTTGTCGGCCAGCAGGCTGGCGGCTTCCTGCTGAGCCGCGTGGACGCACTGCTTAAGTACAGAAGCCTCCTCCACTTTGCTGTAACGTATCACAAATAGATACTTTGTAAACAAAATTAACCACCATTAAAAGTCGACTCAGTTTTTAGTAGTTGTAGTAGAGATAAAAGATTTAACAGTAAGATAATGTATATTTCAGTTAATATCAATTGTAAAATTTAATAGTTTTGGTATTAGCTCCTAGAGAATCTACATAGAAATAAAATCTGTAAGAATAATAATAAAAGAATATTTCTTGAGTAATTATTGAGTTTTTAGTTAAATTGGTGTTTTACAAATTCATCAGCCCCTTTCATCGATCCATTTCTTAATTAAACAATTAACAAGAAATTATATCATGCTTATTAACACATGTTAATAATAATAAACTAATAAAACACATCAGATAATATTGGTGATAAAACTCACGCTCTTAGCTCCCTGTTATCCTCTGCTATCCTGGCGAGGGTGACCAGCCGCTTCCGCAACTCCTCGTTTTCTCTGCTCAGTTGATCGATCTTCTCGGCCGCTTCGTCATGCTGCGGCACGGGTGTAGCTGGTGACGTCACCGTGGAAGGAGTGGAGAGGGGCGGGCCAAGGTACACAACACCAGAGGTGTCGCGCGTTAGGCGCAAGGAACTCAGATCCACATCCAGCGGCTGCGGCGGAGGTGAGGAGATCGACCGGGTTGGGCGGTCCTCAATCAGGTGCAGTTTCACATTCTCTATCAACACCTTGAAGAGGAATATTTTATTAATGAACAAAGGATACTTGATGTCATTTATATTTCATGTTCATGTTAAAACTCCAGTCACTTTGTCTCGTATGACGTCATCACATGTACCGACGTCCAAACAAAGCCATATTATTATTATTACAATTAATTCTTTGGATGCGCCAAGGAAAAAGTTGTATTATAACATCAAAACTTTATTACTAATAACAAAGTACCTCTAAAGGCATTGGGGGCGCGATAATTTCATCCTCAATGAACTCAGCCAAAGCGAGCGCTGTGCTCATGTTGAGAGCAATGGTCAGGTCTCGCACGCGCGCCTCCAGCAGCTCTTCGTACGACGCCAGTGTAGCGGACTCGCCCTGATGATTAACAAATGCTAGTTTATTTAACCGGTTGCTGAATAAGTTATGGTGTAATAGAAATATCTTTCTGTACCACGACTTATATTTTATAATCGCGATCGTGTCTGAGAGCGTCAACCATAATTGGGCGTACTATATTGTAAGAGCTTAGAAGTAAAACCAGAGACAGAAAAGACTGTACCACACTGATCGCCAACCTTCACTAGTTGAAACGCACTTTAAGAAGAAGTATCGGAAAACATTTGAAATAATAGATCGGCACCGACAACGTGCTAAAAAAGTGTATATATCTTCTCAACCCTTACCTTCTTACTAACATACAATAAATTATGTGTGGTATAGACACAAATAAATCTTTAATTTAATTTTTATGTAGAGTAGGTTCAATTTAAGTAAATAAACATTTAATAGCAGCTAATTTGCAGGCGCAAAAGCCATCATTTATATTTTAATTATTATTTTTTTTCAGATAAACGCCCCGCTTGTCTCGTTGCTTTGTGCTTCAACATCAGTTGTCCTATCACCAATAAGGTAGCATTATCGACCTTAATGGAAAACTATCTGACTGACCTCGTCGACTGCATGCGGCAGCTCATTCCGGATTAGCCTGAAGGCGACGTGAGTAGTGTCTCGAGTCTTCAGCTCTGCTTCGTCGACCGCCGGCTCCGCCCACGCGCGGGCCCTCATCGAGAATTTGTTCTAAGACATTCGTTTGACGCACGGTTTTAGACAAAGTTGGAACCAATCACTATATAATAAATAACTGCTTAGCACGTCTACTATAACTTGCAATCAACTTTGTCTAGACAAATTTAGCATGCGTTAAAGTATATATTTTTTTTATTTTAATATGATTGAAGTGTGAGACATACTCTTATATAAGACTGATTGAATGTGAGAGGCATGGGTACCTATTACTAACAACACACATCTTCGACGTAAAAAATATGTGGTATGAAAGTAGGTCAATTTTAGCATCGGAAGAAAGAAAATAATATAAAGAAAAAATCTACACAAGCCTTATAATTGTTGACGTACCCGACATACTAAAAAAAAATATTTTGAAATTAAAGTTACAAACAGATAAGTGTAAAAGTGTTTTAAAATTTTTCAAAATAACTGTGAGCTAGTATTAAATCAAATTTTAATAATAGAACAGAGACCATCCAAGACCTGTCCAGGTCCGTCTACTAAGTGTAACTAAAGGCATATAAGCGAGATGAAGCTATGACAATTACATAAATATTAGCTTGTGAATGTAGAAGATAAAGAGGCTTTATTTTTTGTCTGAAGATGAAGTAGTAAAAACTCTAACCAGCACAATATTGTTATGAGTAGGCCATAACGCTTGTATGATCTTTTTGTTACATGAGATGAAAGTTTACTATTATGACATCTAAATGCCCTAGTAATTTCACTAGCTACAAACAATCGCACGTGTGGCTCCGGTATAGAACCAGGGATGTGCGCGATGCAAGTCAAGCGCTTAGGTTCTATATAATGAAGGCAGTTTCAAAAGTCACCAGCAAAGTATGACCTACCACCAATGAAACGATGCGAGTTAAGGTAGATGATTATTTTTTAAGATTAAATCAATTATTTATATACAATATTAAAAGGTTAAACATCTATCAGTTTAACTGATTAATAAAACTTCGTTAAAATGACTCATGTAATTTAATAGTTATATCTTAATTTACTCTTCTTATCTCAGCCATAATTTCTTTCAGCTATGTCGGAAGTGAAAAATATAAGCGTAATTGGCTTTAAGACAAAAGTATAAGGTTTTCGCAATATTTTTTTTTTTTTTTGATATACAAAAAGCTATTGCTCTGGCAAAGGCAACGCGTATGTCTCATTTCTTCCGGTATCAAAGTGCTTTAAACCTACGAGACATTATGCTACTTTACAAGCAATTATGAAGATGTTTCCGTACCTTATCTTAGCAGAAATTGTAACTATGATATTTTGATAGTACAGTTAAGTGAAGTATCGAAATTGATTTTATTTTGCAATCGGACGGAAACAACCTCGGACTCCAGTCACTCAGTCACAGACAGACCCCCTTGGCTACGACACCTCTACAGACTATATCGCACCAAACATAACATGATACCACTACTTTGTGTCACAGTGTCGCGATTCGACAACCGCGCGTACATGGAGAATACCTTGAGCCGTATCTTTGCGCGAGCCGAGCGGGCGGGAGTTGCCATAGAGAAAAAAAAACACACACATAGACAACAGAGTTAAGGAAAAAAACGGATGCATAAAATTTTCGAAATTGGACAATTTTTGAACTGGATACATATTACTATGAGTTGTGATGATAACTGGCATGCATGAACCGTGAACAAGCCTCTGCTATGTCGCTAAGTATCATCATGACTATTTACAAAAAATAAATGATATAAGTAAAAACGTGGTAATATTTAAAATGTCGACGTAGCAGAGGTCCAGATTGTAATGTAAATGAGACAATAGAAAAAATGAAGACCATACGAATTGGTAAATGTAAAACATGCTGGGATATTCTTTGATAACTTAATATAAGTTAATTGTTGTACAAAAGGAATATTGTGTCATATAATGGTATGCGGCAGTTATTGAGTATAATCTTGTAATATAAGATGTATAAGTATCCTCTTTAATGTTCTCATTACTCCGACACAAAACTTTCTCAAGATGAAGGCCATATATCTACAATGTACCAAGTACAGGTAGTTGGATGATGATATCAGATTATTGTTTATAATTAAACCATGTTCAAGTAGAAATGGTGATGAGAACTATATCGTGTAGTAACTGTATATTGTTTTTTTCGTACTATATACAAGAAAAATGGACTGTTCACAAGTTATTTTTGAAATGTCAGTTTTTAAAACAAGTCTATATATTAGGGAATAAAGTTGCTTAAAAATAAATTACGAAAAAATATGACTAAAATAAATCCATCAGTGAGCTCTAGATGATTTTTTGTTCACAATATCAGAAACTAATCGCGGTTCGAGTTTCACCACAGATTAAAAATTAATCGATAAAAATGTTGTGAACCATTTTTAATGTAGATGTAGATATGTTTTAGTAAAATGAATCTTACTGTGATAAGTTAAAGTGCAATTTTGTGTAATGATAGTAATAGTCACCTGGAATTCGTCCCAGGGTATGGAGGAGCACTCGTCGGTGGTGAGGTCCTCGGCGGCGAAACGCAAGCAGGATTTCCCAGCGGCGCTCTGCTGTACCAGGTGTATGTTGTTCAGGCGCCATGTGCACGTCGAGATCTTCGCCGATAATTTAAAATATGACACAGGATTTTTTTTACTTATAACAAAATCTCTCTGTATTTAGATACATTTAAATTAGCTGTGCATATATATTATTTTTATTTGACAAAGCAATGAGGCAGGCCAGGAGTTTACATTACGATTTATGATACGCCTACTTAACACATTGGGGCGATAGTAAGAATGATACGCTTTAAGACTTACGATGATCAGTTGCTACTCCAATAATTTCATTAGTTACAACACCCTTCAAACCAGAACACAGTAATATTTGTACATTATTTTTTGGCCATAGAAACAGAAGCTGCAATAGTACCTACCTAGACGGTCTCTAGCAATAGGGACCAGTTCACAATCTTCAGCCCCAAACTGTCATTTAACACTACTCTATGGTGGGGTAAAATATTGCTAGTATCCATTAAAAATTGTATAACCGTTTGAATATTAAGGACCCTTCTCTAAATAAATTTTTAAGAAATTTTTGATAATTTTAATTTCATATTCTCACCAAGTCGCGCCTCCTACAGGAGCTAGTGACGGAGTGGTCGCTGGGGGAGGATGAGCGTTCCACCACCTCGGCTGCTACTTCCACGCCGCTCGACACACGCCCGAGTTCGAACTCTCTGACAAAACCCACAATCGGGAATATTAAAAAATTATATAATTTAGAAGAACTTGTTTTACTATCATTGTAGAAAATCATAGCAACTGTTTATGATTTTTTAAGTAATTTTTTTTAAATTGGAAAGTGCGCAATGTTTTCCTAATAGTATGTCATTATCAGCCTGCTCATTACAATGTAGCGTCACCTAAGATGACACAAACCACATTTCACTGGATGCCTTGAGACAAGGGAAGTTTAGCGGCGGTAACAGGTTATAATCTAATGTTTGTTACAAAATAAAAGTATCTTGTAAATCAACTTTCTTCTTTGTTGTTTTTATTTTAATATCTCTCTCTCTCTCTCTTTTCTAATTTCATTCTCCAATACACTTGCTGTAATGCATTTTATTTACCTGAAAGCGACGTCAGCGTCATCAGGGGACTCCGCGGCGAGCCCCACAAGCACGTAGCGCTCGCTGTCTGAGCTGGCAGTGGATGCGGCGTCACTGCGCGAATCGTCGCGCGCGAGAGCATCGAATGACGTCACCAATGATGTCAGACCGCGACGCATCGATGAAAAACCTGAAGGACGATAAATTCTCCGATAGAAACTAAGAAGTATCAATCTTTTCTCAGCGCTTCAACATTTCTTTTATCACTTAACAGAAGCAGTATATTTAAATTATAATCTAAATATTGCTACTAACCACCAAAACTGATCCCAGGACTAGGCGGCACCTCTTCAGCAGGCAGAGGTTGCGCGCTACACACCTCTATAGACGCAGGTAACGCTATGACACCGCTATCTCGATCTTGCATAGATGGCGCCATCGTCGCTTCAGATCCTGAATTTATTTATATAACCATGCATTAAGGTGATCATATCGTCCATTTTTTCAAGTCAAAAAAAAAATATGCTGAATAAATTTTGTTTATTACTTAACCTATTTTATTTGACATATTTTCTAAACGGAACCTGTCAATTAATAAGGCGGTCATACGCGATTTTACGCTCGAGGAAGTGCGGATTCAATCGTTACAGAGCTTGAGCTATTGGTGAAAGAAAACGTATGCTAAAGTGGAAACATTCAATGGTCTGTTTATTCTTAGTCTATATTAAAGATTTCAGCCAACCTTCGCTATTCGGAGAAGCAGTTTAAGAAGAAGAGATTTCAGAAGATGATTGTATAACAATACTCTTATCGAAATATGTATTAATATATAAACTTAATAAGACAATCTCACATCCTTAGTAAATATCGGTTGGTGAAAAGAATTGACAAAATGGTTGTAGATATGGCGTCCGTCACTCGTACAAACGTTTATGTATCAACTAAATTTTTCGTTGTAAAAAATTGCAGTGTGAAAATATTATAATAAGTTATTTCGATCCTTATACAATGTTTAATTTTACAGCTCCTTTAATATTATGGATCATTCATACTATTTTAGTAATTATTGCAACTACACCAAATTTAAAATAATTAAAGAACATATATTGAAAGAGGCAAATAAAGTGTATTTACCCAGTTTTAGATCTTGAAGGCTAGACGAATCTAAAGGCACACTATCAAGATCTCTGGAGGACTCTTGGCCCGGGCAATTGGACGGCAATACCAAAGTGAGTTCTACAGCTGGAATCACTACACCCACGACTATTGATCTGGAATAAGAATATGAAGGTATTCTTAATTAGGTTTAATAGTGTGTTCAAATTGCACGAAAGATTTTTTGTTTGACTTAGCGACGAAATGATCAAGACATTATTATTACAGTACACACTCGCCTATTAAAACATAGCGGTAGTTAGTATGACATACACTGTGCTACTTTGTTTTGTATCTCAGGGCTTCCATTATATTTATCATCACCATCATTTCAACGGATAGACGTCCACTGCTGGAGATAATTCATTAATATTACCACAAATAATCTAAATTAAGTAAATAAAAAAGTTCACCCATCATCTCCCTCAGGCTGCCTTGCGGCGTCGTGCGACAACCAAGCTAACATCTCTGAGATCCTTTCCATCTGCCTAAGTAGGAACAGAAGCTGGTAGTGGTTGAGTTGCAGGCCGGCCAGACCGCACGTGCGTCCTATCACCCATATGCGAGAGAAACCCTCCTCAAAGTACATCTATTGGAAAATAAACGATAAAAAATCAATAGGCGTTTTAAAAAGCTATAAAACTAATGTGTTAGTAATAATTTGAAAACATCATAGGACGCCAGGTAACTAAACAAATTAAAAATAGAACTACTCGTTTTTTTATTTGATAAAGCAACAGGACGAACTGGATTTATACTTGATATTAAGTTATACGTCAGCTCGTATTAATATGGAACTAGTTAGAATGTTATAAGACTACAGCATATTATGAAAAGCTATATTGTTGTTGACAGCGGAAGAAATGGTTTGATGACATAATGAAGTGGACTAGGCTTAAATAACATCAGTTAAAAAGAATAGCTGAGGATCGAATTGGTTTTCTCAACCTGATCGCCAAACTTCAGTTTGAAGAGGGCACCTAATCATGATGTGCTAAGATTTAAATACAAAATGTTAAGTCTTATTACCGCAATAATTTCACTATAAACAACAAAACGTTGACGTTACTACATGAAGCTTGTGTACACGTAAAGGCTGATGATTGGAAAAAGGTAGTTGAGAAGACAAAAAATGTGATTCAAAAAGATTGGGAGCGCGATCTTCAGTTTGACAGCATATGCGATCAAGAATTAATTATTAATCTACCGGACTGCTCTAGTGACGAATCTAAATTTGACTTTGATTTCGGCTGTACATCTTCCAACAATTAAATTTTTAAATACTGTTATTCTTCTTTCTTTCAATGTCGTTAAAATGTATTTTTTTAAATAAACTCATTTCGATATGAATATCGATAAAATATGAACGATGTCCCATACGCATTACATGTCATTCTTACAAACGTCTCAGGTATCAAGCAATATTTTATGAACTAAGTAGCTACGGTCTTCCAAACGGCACACAGAATACTGTGCCGCCATATTAGATTGTAGTAATGTATTTGCTACAGTACCCATGCAGTGAGCGGCGTCGCATCGAGCAGTGGTGCGGGCTTGTAGTTTGTTGCGCGCGCGCCGCAAAAGTCCGCCCACAGCGGTTCGACGCGCGCGCACCACACCGCGCGGCTCTCGCGCCATAGCAGCTCCGGGGTGATGGCAGTGCCGCGTTCAATGTCGTCCAAGTCTGCAAAAATATTTGGACGCAAATGTAGATATTATAATTTTGAAGGGTATATGTAAGTCAGTCCGTAACAACCGCAGGAGAATACCGAGATCAATTTTTTTTTCCATTCCTATGCTGCGTAATTTATATACAAAAATGAAATATACTTAGTCAAAATCGGGAATTATCTAAAGCAAATGGTAATATATCGTATGGTGGTAGAGAGTATATAGTGGTAATGAAATTTTGCTATCACAGTCCTCTGTATTACAAGACTAGCTAGTTCAACATGGAGGGAGCTAAGGATCTAGATCATTATGCACTCACAGCCAAATAAATGTCCATTTCTGGAAAAAGGAAAATGTTAAAGTTAAGGAGTTATAAATATACAAAAGAAAACGAATATTGGAGATGTTTCAAAAGATACCCCGCTTTGGGGGAGATAGCAGGAACGAGGAATTTGTACCCACTAAAACACTCTCAATGGTCACTCTCAACAAAGTAATGGGGGACCCCGGGAACTTCTGATTCCTTTATTCTGGATGATGTTCGTGCTGTTAGTCTTATTGGCATCTTTTATAGCTTTATTGGACTATGAGCTGGTGCTCTAAAAGCTAAATTATATTTTGGAACGAAACGGTGCCTACAAATGTACTTACTGTCAGCGTGCAATATGAACTGCTCGTGTATGGGATCAAAGTCTTCTGGAGAGCAGGGGAACTGGCCGCTTCGGGGCGCAGCACGCCTCAGTCCTGATATAATGGAAGCTAGGTCTGCACGGCTGCCTGCTGTATCTGAAAATGTTTTTAATTGCAACAGGCAACTTCGTCCAGAATTCTTTGGCCTATATATGTCGACAGTCAGAACGCAATAAAGGCAACAAATATAATATATGGGTGTTAGCTAGCTACTGTCGAAGGTACTAGATTATATGGGTCTCGAAGTGAACCAGAAACTTCCATGCTATGCATGTGGTTAGCCAATATGTCACGGATGCAATAAAATTTTAACTGCAACCGCAAATAGGAGTGATAAATTTATTGTTGTATATGAAAAGGAAATTTATTTCAATCCTGTTTTTTAATTGAAAAGTATCTCGGTCGAGTTTTCAAAGCTTTAGTTAAATTATCTGTACATCAACTCACTGGCTCTTGGTGACTCGCGGATGTTGGTGAAGGTGGCCCTGGCGGTACATATGTGCAACTCTTTCGGGCGATCCCTTTGTTGCGATATGTGTTCTAGTCCAGCTTCCAGTACTATCTGGTTAACATAATTTATACAATTATCTAGCTGTACAGACAAATCCTATGTAGCAGAATCATAAACAACGGTTTATGTCGCACACTCCAAGTAAGATCAAGGATTCATTCTTAACAACTGCCGACAGATGACCTCTGCTGGACATAGGCCTCTAAGAGATGTTCGTATCGAGCGGTTTAAACATTAAGTATCTATTAATTTTCTAATAACGATTTTTTCTGGGAGAAGTCAGGATTTTGCCCATTGAAGTATTCTTGGTTATTACTAGCATGATGGGAAGCCTGGAGATTGCGCACAAATCCCGCTGTATTACAGATGTAGTATGCTTAGAAAAGAACCTTTGTTAGGAATAGCCTGCTGTAACTTACCTTAGGCATGATTGCCTCCATGCGTACATCAATATAGGCGGGCGTGTGCTCCTCAACGGAGGCGGTGGCGGTAGCGACCGCGCGCGCTACGTGCGGCAGGAAGGCGGACAGCCACACCACGCTGGTCACGTCTACAGACACTCGCACGGGGCTCAGTTGAACGTACAGTTTTGGTGCAGGCACTATAATATATAAAAGAGAAATCACCATGAGCAGGCACCTCGCTGCTCCTGATTACTGGGGTAACGATATATAATATCTTATGCCCTAAAGCAGAGTAGAATGTAGTGCAGTGTATATAAATTTAACAAGGGTCACATTATTATCAGCGGGATTATCAGTACCCATCAGAGAAACAAGTTTATATATTATTACATAATATTATTGGTTATCGTAACCACTCTAAAGACACTAACAATAAGTAGACAAATATCTAACCCTACCAGGGAAGCACACATCTCCAGGATAATAGAAGAAAGTCAGTTCGGCGTGGAGCAAGCCTGCGTCCCCGGGTAGAGTTGCTTTCTCGGCGCTGACCAGCGGGCGTGGCGTTTCCCTGGATTTAGATCCAGTTGATACCTGTGGGAAGCATAATTTTTAGTAAACTTTTGACATTTTTTAAATTCAATTCGATCTGCTATCGAATGGTCATCCTCACCAGCGGTTTGGCGTACTGCCGTTCATTGAAGAGAACGAGAGAATGGTATTTATACTCGAAAATAGTTTTCGCTTAACGCTACGTGGCGAAAGTAAACTAGTTGTGCTTCACGTGAAGTGAGAACACGGAAGCATGATTATGATGGACAAAATTACATCAACAGTTTTTGGAGATAAATCAATGAACAGCATAATATACAATAGTAAAAATAAGCGTGAAGAGATGTTTGATGAGTAAGTGTTTTATTTCGAAGAAATTTGGTGATGCTGTAGGGTGTAGGCCATTAATTAATATTTAAAATATAAAGTTGTCAAATGTGTAGAGATGAATAAATAATGTCATCTTACAAACAAAAAAGCAGCACCCTTACTAAAACGTGTTTTTTTTTCTATTACCAGCACTTCTTTTATATAACCAACACTCTGAAGGTTACCATCCCTACTGTCCAAAGATAACGGATACGTCATTAGACATGACGCATGTCCAATA
The DNA here is from genome assembly GCA_029030555.1 of Ornithoptera alexandrae. Lineage (NCBI taxonomy): Eukaryota > Metazoa > Arthropoda > Insecta > Lepidoptera > Papilionidae > Ornithoptera > Ornithoptera alexandrae. The sequence continues at coordinate 7,708,652 of JARDVY010000011.1, read as the reverse complement.
CATCCATTTTCATACGTACATATAACTTCATCATAATAATCATTATGAACCGCTAGAGGTCCACTGCTGGACGTGGCCTTCACTCGAAGATTTTTACACCGGTCACATGTACTCACCTTATTAACAGTGAAATCGTCTATCCTAAGTATGAGACACGTCGTCATCAACTTGCCCAGCTGTTGCAGTATCCTCGTACGAGTGGGCGACGCTGCAAAGTAGTGCAATGGTAAAAAAAATTACGACGAAAATGTCTATTGATGAACACTTTTATTCCACGACGTGATAACAAGCGCAAGACGTTCACTTATTACTAAGTGACATGCTTATCCGTAACTTTGTCGCGTTAGCATCGATATTTGTCGATTTGAAATCATCGCGCTATAACTTCACTAGCTACAGCTCCCTTCAAACCGGAACATAGTTATATTTTCACAGTAGTGTTTGATGGCAGAAATAGTGGCTGTGGTGGTACCTAGACGGTATCCGGCAACTATTTTATTGCGAATTCAATTTTTTTATATGTGCATAATTAAAAAAAGTTATATATGTGCGTGTATGGGTTTATATATATGTAATTTTGATATGCGTGCAAATTACCTTGCGAGGTATTATTTGTGGACGGAGTTGAAGAGGGTGGGGGTTGACTGGGCGCCATGTTCGCTTTGTAGTTCAGTCCGTTAGAAATGGGAGCTTCTGTCTTCTCCTGCTGACTTCGCTGCTGTTTAAATCAAAGATATACATCACAGAATAAAAATAAATTATTAGTCATTTACGAACTTAACCTGTTAACCTGAGAATTCCGGAGAATAAGTATTTTTTTATTTATGCTCAAAATAAATGAAGCATATATTTCAAGGACGTATTTATATGTGCCGCTCGGTTAATAGGTTAATTAGGATATTGGTCACTGTGATATACTAGTATAGTTATAGGTTTTACAAGAATTCATATAACTTAGGAAAACGTAGCTCTTTGCTAATATTGCATAATTAAGTAGTACCAGAAACTATTAGTAGAAAATACTATTATTTAGTACTGCAATTCCGGCAATGAGGCTGTGAATGATGGAGCGCGCTCGTCCAGAATACTCAGATCCGCATTTTTTTTTCATCTCTTTAATCCTACGATCGGCTTAACAAGCGCTTAACAGATATGTTGTAGGAGTCCATTGGCAGGAAAGCACTGTTCCTCCAGACTCCACTGGACCTCCAGATGTGTTGGCGTTTGAGCCTTCTGACATTGGCAGTCATTTTATCGTGTTCTAAATAACGTAATATAGGTATATTAATGGTGGCATGATAAGCGATCAGATGATGACAATTATGTTCCTACGGTATACCAAAATGAGCAACAGGAATCAAGTGTTCAAGAGCGAAAGGAAAGCAAACCAAAATATACCTTATTACTGGGTGTTAAGGGTCTAGGGTCTAACGAGTCCAGTAGTGAGGTGCAGAAGGACGATAAAGCTTGTGATAGCCACTGGCTGTGCGGTGTTGCTGCTTCCCTGGAACAGTCACATGGTTTTGTGTATACGTAAATGACGAAGTGTTTTGGGTAGTATACAGTTAATTCTAACTGATTTTACCCCTGTAAAAGTTAAAAAAAATGCTTATATTGATTTAATGATGAATGATATATATGAACAGATTATTTAAGCTATATTTTTTAATTATTATGATCAGTATAGTTTTTAAACAATTTATGACACAGTTTTTATATATCGATTGATTTACGATTTTATGTGCTGCTGCATAGATGATAAAATGAATTATAAAATATTTCGTTAAAAAAATGGATTTACTAATCTAATGTCACAAAAGTGAATACACAAAACCACTAACCTGTATCCCCTCCAATGTCGCCTATTATCGGACGCCTTATGGTAAGGGAATAGATCAGCTTGCATGCTCACGAGAGTCACCTGCAGGGCGCCACCCTTCACCAAGGATGGCATTTCTGACCTACCCACTGTACATAAATTAATATGTAACTTTTAAAAATGAAAAACATTTTAACTTGACCTTATACATACATGGTGTTAAGTAACAAAGACGCCGTACGTGACGATTCGTGATCACCAAGAATATTCTGGTTGAAATATATTAAGGATCAAAACCCAGAAATGCTGTTACGGCGACAGAATACTGTGAATATTAATAGTTCTATACTTACAGCCCGGATCGTCGCACAGGTGCAGGTCTATCCGTGGCGCCAGCAGGTGGTACGAGGTCTCCCGGACATCGTGTTTCGCGAACATACGAGCCAAGATGTCCCTGTCCCCCGAAGTTGGTCTACTCTGTACTGGTTCCCGGGGCTCTGCGATCTAGTAGAAGTTAGTTCGTCATACTTAGCGATTTACTAATGAGATGAGAAGTAAATTCGACATGACATATCATTATCATATACATTATGGGGGTGTAAGGCTTCCCGTACAACAGCTCATGGGATCCAGGCCAACCTCACCAGCTTGTGGTGCATCCTGCTAATTAACCAACGAGGCTCTGGCTCCCACTAACCCGCATTGGCCAGCGTGGTGGGAAATGGCTCAAATTCTCCCATACCACAGCTTCTAGTGCCCAGCGGTACTGGAGACCATGCTGAGTGCATGTGGAGATCTTTGGGGTAGGCCATTGTCCAACAGTGGACGTCTATCGGTTGATGATGAGTAAATTCTCAAGTCATTCAAAAGGTATGCTACTACACTGAATTGAAATTTGTAAGTATATTATTAAGTATAAAAGATTATGTACAGATTACGGATATGGTTTTTTTTATACTATCATGTAATTTTTTCCAGTAGGAATAGCCAGAGGCGAATAAGCACCCACTTTTCGTAAGATTAGGTCCTGTGTAACAGAAGGCGAGCCCGTTGCCACTTTACTGGGGCCACCACATACAAAACAAAATAATTTCAGTGTGTGGGTTTCCTCACGATGTTTTCCTTCACCGTTGAGTACGTGGTAATTGTAACAATATGCACATTAGGCATTGAAAAACTGCCTTAGAGGTGCATGCCTCGGCCGGGATTAGAACCCTAGTGATCTAATTGCGATGTCCGAGTACATAGCCATTGAGCCACCACGACACGGACTCGGATGTGGTATGCACACACTAATCGATATCTCTGCGCGTGCATTTGATTACCTTGCGCGCAGCGGCTGCACGCGTCGCGGCGCGCGTCGCCCGGCGCACCGGGCCCGCCAAGGCCGCCGCGCACGCGAGCGCCGCGCGCAACTGGCCGTCGGTCAGCGCCCACGCGACCGGCTCCGGGCGGAGCACCAGCCGCGAACCAGTAACCGCGCAATCTAAACATATTGAACATACATTTTAACCCCTGTTTGTAGGTCTCTCTTACTGGAGACCTATCTTGGCAAGTACAATCGCAGCCCCTATTTCTACCGCTAAGCAGTTACTGTGTTGAGGTTCGAAGAGCGCGGTATCTAGTGAAATTACTGGGGTAATTAGACTTGACATCTTATGTCTGATGGCGATAACTGCAATGTGGTGCAGTGTCATCCTAACTAGCGATATATTATTATGAGCAAGCGTATTACTTTCCATACGGTGAACGTGTGGCCGGTCTAATTGCTTCGTCGAATAAAAAAATAATCCCTACATATGTGAATTACGGCAGGAGAGGAAAAAGATTTTTTTATATTTTCATACGTTCAGCTTAGATATGCTATATCACGATTGCACAGTTTGCGATCCCAGATTTGGGGAAGCTAACGTCTGAGGGTCAATATAGATTAAAGTCACTTCAGACCATCAGTATGAGTAAATACCATAGGATATGACGATTCATGAACATGAGCCAGTTGGTCTAATATCCTGTTGTGGTTAAACAAAAGCTTTATTTTAATAAGAGTGGATGACTCAAAAACCGCTGTGGTAATTGCTAATGGATTGTTACCGGAGAGTCTTTTCTTGATGACGATTCTGCAATGCGTGTTGCCTAGCAACAGCCGCAGAGGCGGTAAATTGGCCGCCGCCGCCCCGTACGCTTTCGCCTCGATCCTTGCACTCTGCCATTCCAGTTCCTAAAGTGAGCGACATAAAACAACATTTTTTTTTGTGTAATCACTGTAAATGTTTGTTTTTATTTAATAAAATAATAAAAATAATTAAAGACAAGATTTAATTAAGCTTCATAACAGTTCAAAAAATCTATATTAAAAATTATTGCTTAACTCCGCTTGAGTCTTGAAAGGGTTGGCATTGTGTTGTATGCTAGAAAATTGGATATATGCGTTCAAAAAAAAAAGTTATTGGAGACGTGTAAATCATCTTAGAGAATAATTTATTATATATATATTTACCGGTAGTAAGGTCTCTGTTGCCGGGGTCCATTTATGTAGGTACCATCAAAGAGCCTATTTCTGCCGCCAAGTAGTAGTCTGCACTACATTACTGTATTCCCGTAAAAAAGGCGTTGTAGCTAGTGTAATTACTGGGGTAATGAGACTCAACATCTTATGTTTCAGGAGATAAGTGCATTATAGTGCAGTATATATCATCATTATTAGCGCCGAGTTGTTATGGGCGGGCGCTTCACTTACCATCAGGTAAACGTCCCTCACGTCGCGTTGTTTAATTATATATATATAAAAATAATAATAGACCCACAATTTCAATACTTAAATTAAGCACACACCGACTTAAAAAAAATTACCTTAAATATTAAAAGCTGCCCGGTGTCTGGTGATTTGATTCTAGTCAGTCTTAGGTCTCCCTTGCGACCCTCAGGCGTTCGGGATTCCACCGTCACTCTAGAGATCTGAAATCATACATATCATGTAAACGTATGACAGTTTCAATAAAAAAAAGGAAGCAGCAGTATGTGCCAGTTATACCTGGTGATAAACGATAAGCCAAACTAAAAGAATGAGGTATTAGTATGTATTCACTTCACCACAATGCCGTTGTAAGATTGAAGGTTTCGTTACCAGACTAATAACAGAATGTCGAAGATGACAAGGTATGAGTGAAAGATAGAAAGCATGAAAGAAGAAAAGAAAATGCCGAAATTAGGGAAAAGAATAGTATATAAAAATAAAAGCTTAAAATGAAACAGGAAAAGAGATACTCTGGCCCAAGACAAGCCGGAAAGAACGATTTAAAAAAATAAAATAACAATGGCGATCAGAATCAGATCATCTCTGTATTTTAAATACTTATGTTTCCAGAAATAGCATCAAGAAGTAATGTGCAACATCTCTACAATTCTTCTCAGAGACTTCTGGCAATATATCTACTTCCAGTAAACAAACATTAGATATATGGTTAAAAGATAATTCAGACAAAAATAAAACTTTGTATCATAATAAAAAGTAAAGAGATCAATTAGTTTGTCTATGAATTAGTTATTTTATTAATTGTAAAAAAAAAAACACTATATTATACAATACCTGAACACTACTGGTGAAGGCATCGCAGTTGAAGTCAATTTGCACTTGATTCACGGCCACCGAAATACCGTCTATGACCTGTAGAGAATAGAGTTAACAATAGGTTAGAAAACTATCAATATACTATAATAGTTATTTTAAATAAAAAAAATACTTTATTTAAAATATAACTATGATCATCATCATTGTGATTACAACCGTTCAACGTCCACTGCTGGGCGGGTGTTAATAAATTCCACAAAACATTTGAGTCCAATGGAAGGGAATTGATAATGAAATGCCAGCCAGTCCAGTATCAGATAAGCTGTAAGAGTCGCTATGGCTTTCAAGCGTCTATATCACCAGAATCAAGAACTAACAGTGGTATTGGAACAGATAAATAGTAATCCAGTACATCACCTTGTGTATATAACTGTATTTCCCGGGGACGGGCATCGCGCCCGCTGCACCCGAGTTCATCACCCGGGGCTCCGTGCACACCTCCAGTGCTATATGAACCTCGTCTAGATTCTGAAACAAGTATAATATAACTATCAGTTCTTTGACCGAGTTGCTAGTTTTAAAAGCCCTTTGGGGAAGGAATTTTGTAAAATCCTTTCTTACTTGACCTGTCATCATCATCGTCATCAGCGGATACACGTCCACTTCATCACATAGGCCTCCTCGAAGATCTCGACAAACAGTCAGGATGGCCTTGGTACGGCTGGGCTCTAGGGGCTGTCGTATGTAGGAGTTCATATAGGGTGAGGTGATTTGGACCATTTCCCACCACTCTAACCCAATGAGAGTTGGCGGGAGCTAGAGTCGTTTGTTGAGTGTTGTTAGTAGGGTGCACCACGAGCAGGTGAGGTCAACTTGGGTCTCATGCCTTACCCACCTGAACTGTTTATGTTTTCTTATAACCCGATTGCAATTTTTTTACAATAATCAAGAAACTTATGTTTTACTCTCTTATCACCTATTAATTCACATATATTCAAGGATTTCAGAGAAGGAGTAAGCAAATATCCATACTTCGGAGGAAATCTTATCTTCTACAAATCAATGTTTCACCAAAAGTTTCAAATAATCGATATTGAATTTAGTTTCTATATGTCTTAGGTTCAAAATCTAATACCTTTACCTATATAATATTAAAATGGAGACACTTTTTCATTTTACAATAAGTTTAGAACTATATGGTGAATAAGAGCGATGATGATGAGATTGGTTAAAACTAACAGGCTGTGGACTAGTATCAGATGAGTTGTAAGAGTTAAAATGACTACCGAGCGCTACACTTCATCAGGGAACAGGGGGGTTAGACCTAGATGAGGATGGCCGAAGATCTTATTTAATGTAACGAAATTGACCGAATGTTTAACAATGAATTTATAAGAATTATGTTAAATTTGAAATTCCTCCTTTTGCTCGCTGGTTAAAAATACACAAGAGAAACCCGTTGCGAATCAACATAAAGCAAACAATCAATCGCTCACCCTGAACGTTAACAAAGCAACATCAAACGTTACCAAGGCCAAGAAGTTAGGCTATGTTTAAACAACAGAATGAATCACTCACAAATAAGGGCTCTGTTTGTTTTAATTTTCTAAACTTCTGTTAATTTCATATTTATTTTGACCTGACACGAAAAAGGGAGATGAATCAAATTTAACGACTCGTATGACGATTTTGTTGTAATTGTTCAGTATGAAAGAGAGAGTATCAAGTTTGTTTATAGCTCAAATAGTTCTGTGTAAGTGAGAGGTTCATTTCACATTATGTTAAGTGACTAAAATATAGTGAAGTGAGTACACCCGAATACTCACGACTGTGGTAGCCAGCCAAGCCAAGTTTATCACAATCTAAACCCGATCACACGGCAACCGATTAGCCGTTGCGCCACGAATTTATATAATAATTATATAGTTTATACTATACTATTACTAAGTAATTGATTCATATTGCTCTTCGCAGTTTCACAAACAAAAAACAAGTATTTATAGACTCAACATCATCATTGGATACATCGCCATGGTTGTCAGAAACTACTCATCGACACAACCACAATTTATTTAATGATTTTTGTTTATGCTATTATTTATAAAAGATTCGTCCTATTTATATTTAATATTTCGCATTAAACTCCAGATGTATCTATAGATCTTTAGAGTCATCACGATATCTTTGGAACCATGAGGCCTGGAGTACCGAAATTTGATACGAGTATTCCATTCGAAGAAAGTTGGTCAGTTAAGAATGGATTTTACGAAATGTTACCATCAAAAGGGGTTGCAGGGATTATCATAACGAGGAGCCCAAGGAGTGGTTCAAATCAAATTTTGTATTACGGCTAGCAAAGCGGGCAAGAAACAGCTAGCATGTATGTACGTACATACTAGGTATTCACGTGTATATATATATATATATATATATATAGGCTTTACAAGTACGAAAACCACTTTAGGGCTTCGTTACAGCCGTTATTGTTGCGTAAGTATTAAATGTTAAAAACTGAAGAATAACATACTTAGTTAAATTATTGGACAAACAATATGCATCCTCATGTTTTAAAGTAATCAGGGCGATTGAGATGCTTTCCGTAGAGGTATAAGCTACGCAACAACTTCAATAATAATTCAGTCTGTAAAGATTGAGCAGCATCCCATTGTCGTGTTATACTTAGTATTATTGAAATATATCTTTTATTATCGACAGAGTAAATACTACAGGATTTCTAAGAACGAATAGTATGCGCCGCTCAGCCCGTGTCTTAAAAAGTAAGGTAAGAGGTAACTAACATAAACGAGCAGTAGTGTTTCTTGTGAATAATGAAAATATTAATTTCAACAAAACTTGATAAGTTCAATGGATTTTTTATTATGGATAACAGTTGTCGTGGTGCTAAAAGGGCTTCCATCAGATGAACCAACGATTCAATGAGCGTCCTGCATCGAGAATTTCGGGAAGGTCCATACACGAAAGTAGACTTTGATCGGCTGTTGACGACAACAACATGGTACAAACTTCAAGAAACTCGACAATATCAGTTATCAAAATAGAACTAATCTATAAAAAGTAAAGCGCAGTATTATATACAAAAGTAAACCAAAAAGGAAACAAAAACGGGGTATTCGTCGAATTGGGAATCTCCTGGTTGCCTTTTAAAAAAATCCACGCGTCCTTTTAGTGCGTGACCAAAATATTTAGTATCCTTCATGAATAGCTCTCGATCATGACACACATACATATAGTCTAGAGGAAAGATATATAAATATGCATTTCACAAAAACCGGGCAAGCTTTTAAAAATATACTAAAATTCGGGGTTTATTAGTTGGAAACATCTTAATAGTGTTATCAGCGCTACTCTGGACGTAGCAGACGGAGATCCTGTTTCAATTAGAATTTTTTTCTAATATACCATAAAGTTTGATTACGACTATTTGATGTCAAATGGTAGTGTGGTCATTTACCACTCCCTGGAAGATATCCACGACATGTTTGAAAGGATATAGTTGGATGGGAACACTGACGCCGTCTAGTTGTTTCACATAGTTTGTAGATACATAATCAGCATATATATAAAAGATTTCTATGTAGAGACTCATCACGGTACCTCTGGAACCATAAGGACTGGAGACTTGACATTCGGTAGGAATATACCTTTTGCAGAATATAGCGCAGTGGAGAACAGATTTTACAAAATTTTACCCCCAAAAAGCGCTTGCGAGGTTGTTAAGGCCAACAAACCGGTAGAGGAACAGCTATAGATAGATATAACTGTAGATAGTTCATGGTCACATGTATATGAGCAATTTGTAATATTGAAATAGATTTTAACTGTTTCTTCCTTTCAACGAAGCAATGAAACGAGCACCATGGAGCACCATGTATTGTAATAATAAGCTGAAGACTGGATTATTTTTCTCAATATGACCGCCAGACTTTAGTTTGACGAATGCATCTCATGATGGTGTCTATAATATAAAGCTATGCACATGCACCATGTTTTGCTTGTTACTTTAAGTATCGTTACCACAATAATTTCTCTAACTACAGTGCCCTTCAAACACAATAATATTTGTTGGCAGAAGTCGGAATTACGATGGTACCTACCTTGACAGTCTCTGGCAATAGAGACCAGTAAAATCCTACGATATTTGTAATTGCATTGTATTATCTTTAGACGGATATTAGTGAACGAACCGTCTGGCGGTCGTTGGCAAGTTGGCAGATATTATACGGCTTCTTTGTAACGAAGTAATATCAAACAATACATTACATGTTTGATTTCGAACAATCAGTATAATTTAGTTTATACTAAAAAATGAAATATAAAAAAAATTATCTATATTTTTAAGTCTCAAAAGCGTGCAATCTAGTGTTTATTTAAAAATTATTTCCATTATTTCAAGAAAGGTAGGCAAACTATTATCATCATCACTTCAACCAATCGTTGTTCACTGCTAGACATAGGTCTGTTGTAATGTGTTCCACAAAGCATGGTCTTGCTCTGTTTGAATCTAGTGGCTCCCAAAGATAAAGATTACAATTATTTATTGTAAAGCAAGTATCTTGTATGGAATTAAGAAATAAATAAAAAAAATATAAATGCTTATAGATAACTTTTATATTTTACAATTGTGTAATAATCAAATAAGTTTAATATTAAATACAGAATAAATCTACTCTTTGGATTATAACAATAAAAAGTTAAAATATACACTACAGAAAAGTTAATAAGATAATATAAGTATAAAACCAAATAGTTTCTTTTATTACTTCACTGAAGCTGTTTGAATATATGAAGACACACCCTTCTTTGTTTTAAGTGCTACCATGCATATTAAAAAATGCAATTGTGGTAGTAATATATGTTTTTATTGAGTCTTAAAATAGCTATGTTTATAATACAACAACAAGTTGGCACAGAAAGGAGACTATATGTTTTTGGTATGCCAACATAAAAGTTATTGGTGCTTTGTCATCTAACATTCTTAATAAAATAATAGGAAAAATATTTAGTGTTTACAATAGAAACATCTTTCAAACTAATATAATTATAATTATTTTTTACTATTTATAATTATTTTTTAGCAGCAATCAATGATATGCTTGTTTACTTTCTTTATTTTTATTCTCATATGAAGATATTTCATTGTTTAATTAATTACAGTTTGTCATAGTCTAGAAGTCATAAATGATCTTCACTCTCTCATTGTGAGAGAAGGCTTCAGCTCCCAGTGGAGGGAATATTAAGTGGGCTATATTTAATTGAATGATTAATATTTAATTAGCCTATGCAATGTTGTGTTCATCTTCATCTTAAAATGTAGTGTTTATTATTTAATCATTCCTATAATGTACATAGAATACTTATAAATTAAATTTGTTACTAATTTGATTTTACGGTTTAACCAAAAACTTTAAAATGTATATTTATTTTATTGTAAGTAACAACCTTAAGTTATAAATTTATATTTAACTTTAGCTTGGAATTACAGGTGCCAACTTTTTAATACAACAAATATTGTAATACATGTTTTTTTTTTAGTACACAGATATTAGAAATCAGTGTTTAGATAATAGAGGAAATATAGTATTAAGACTTGTACCTGATATATTATTGTGCCTATAGGTGTTAACATTGTTGCATACTTAGAAAAGGCTGGACTATTAGTTTACTAGTTAGTTACTTATTTTTTATCTGTGGAACTTATTAGAACAATATATAAAACAAATTTAAACATTCTTACAGAAAAGACATGCATTATTTAACTTATTGATGTGATAGTGTGCTTGTAGTCTACTTGGTTGCCACACTACTTAAGTAGGAATTCAAACAGTTATGCTATATTGTGATATAAATAAGAGACAAAAATGTCTATTTTATTGGAAGGTACTTACCAGAACAATAGGAACTGTCTTGAGTTTGGTCCATTGTATTCTGAAAGACACCCTATTGCATTTAGCTGAAGTTAACCTCACCCAGGCTGGCAGTTCTAACAGATCTGTTAAAAGATCTTCATCTAAGGTCAAATCTTGAAGCTCCCCAGAACCACGGAGAGCTGATAGCGATATCTGTTCTGGCGAAAGGTTCTTTGTGTACCTAATGATTTGAACAAATAAGTAATGTAAGCAAATTATTTACAACTTCTCCTTTTCTGCATATTTTATAGCTCAAGTTTAATTAATATTTGATAAACATATCGAATTAATGTAACTAATTGTTTTAATATTTTTTTTAAAAAAAGTGGGTACTGTTTTTTTATCATTTACAGGGATTCTATTTGCTTTAAAGATAATTAAAAAGTATTGATAAATATTGTAGATTAACTTTAACAATTCTCAAGTTACTGGCATTAAATAGAACGTTTTGCTCATTACAGTCTACTATTAAATTAACTGTTTTGTTGTATAGGTATAACACATAGTTACTCATAATTATGAGGAATCCTACCTTGACAAGTGTTTCAGCAGCTGATTCTTTATTATCGTAACCATCTTTAAAGTTAAAGTATATCTATTTGTTATTGATCTATACGAAAACCATATTTTCCACTAAAACAATTTCGCCGACCCTTCATACGAAGGTATTTTCTTTCTTTTGCGATGATGGTGATCTATGAATGAATGGAGAACGTGTTTGACAGAAGATGTCAACATTCGTAAAAGGGCTGCCATATATGAAAATTATGATTTTTATTAATAAGAGAATTATTGTAATAAAAGTATAAAAAATTCATTCAACTTAAATTTAAGATCATCTTAATAATAATTGGCAAATATTGTTTAATTATAACTATTTAATAATGCAATTAATTATAACAAAATGATAATACAAGTTTGAGAAAATAATGAGTATTTGTAAACATTTTTTTATATTTTTATATCATATTATTAATTAATAATTAATTATACAACAGAGATTCCGACACAGGGGTAGGTGTTCGGATAAAGGGCTTATGCCGCTCAGCGACGACGGAGTGCATTGCCGATATTTATTAAATTATTCTAAAAAATTATGTGCAAGCCATACTTTCTCTCGATCTCCAGCTAAGGTCAGTTTGTATCTTAAAATCCCATATCAAGTTCTTGAGTTTATACTTTAAATTGTTAAATATTTGTGGATAACACAGATCTTGTGTTAGTTATAGATTGCTATAAATTTTTTATTTTTCTTTATTTGTGGTAACTGAACGTAACCTAGCAACCATACGTGTGGCGCGGATTTTATTTTTGTGTTGTTAGAGCGCATTATTGATTTTGTGAATTATTTACAATAGGTTTAAAAGTTTGTTAAGAAAAAGCTAATATGACAATATCGTGAACCTGGCTGTTCACAGCTTTTGGATTTAATTAAGAGTGGATTCTAAACACAAATACTTTGGCGTGTAATTTTTTTTAATGTTTCAAACTTCGTTATGTCAATTTTTTCTTTACTTTCTTTGCTTTGTAGTAATAATATTTACGCTTGCAGTACTGTTTTGATATATAATTAATCTATTTTAACATAGTGATAATAATTACAAATACTCTGTGGAAGATATTTGGGTCTTAGAGCTTAATAAAGTAGATAACATTTTTATACAGAAGAAAATAAATTATGGTACATGTGTGCACATTTAATATATTTTCTTATTTTTAGAATTTGAATAAACCAATAAGCACGCTTCAACGCATAATGTCACGTAGTGAAACAATAGTAGATGTTAATGGTTACATTGATACGGAATTCTCATCAGGAGACTCTAATAAAATGAAATCTAAACAATTATACCAGGAGGAGAACAATAACGAGGTCGATGAGCTCTCGAAAGAATTCACAGAGATGGGGTGCATAGTGGATGCTGTGAAACGTCCCCCCAACATCTGCGTCGAGACATGTATATACGAAGAAGAAATAGATTCGGGGAAGGATAAAACGGACACAGAATCCAACGCTAATGACGATGCGGCGTATTCTGACGATGAGTTTGAAGATGACCAAAGTGAGATAGAGGATGATTTTAAACAGCAGAGTAAATCCGTTAACAGTATTAGTGTAAAGCCGTCAACAGAACCTCTGGTAAAGTTATCGAAAAGTTTATCAAGTACTTCTACTAATAAACAGACATCAATATCAGTGAAATCGACTAACTATGGGTAAGTTCATAGTACAATGATTTATTTATTTAAAGTAAAAATTTCATGGGGGTAGATCTTTGTTGCCGGAGAGCCTCAAGATAGTTTGTGCCTATTTCTGCTGCCAAGCAGTACTGTGGAGACATTACTATGTATAGTAACGAGATTTAACAACATGTCTCTAGGCTGCCACACCACTCTAGCGCCACGTTGTTATGGGCAGGCATATCACTTACCATCAGGTGAACATCTCGCTGGACTCGATATTCGAATTAAATAACAAAAAGGTTTTATATTTAATATGAAAAATTTAAAAGAATGAAGAGTTAGTTCTTCTAGAAATAAATTATTTGTACGTACGAGCGCACTTACTAAGATATAACCGGTTATTACTACTTAGTACCACTTAATATTAAGTAAATTTCGTATTAGAAGTGAATAGTTGGAGGAGAGTGACACTGGATGCGTATAGTCTCAATTGGGCCAAGTGGCATTGCTTGGAAGATGCTTATGTTCAGTAGTGGGCTGCCGCAGTCTCATGTTAGTAATGATGAAATACAGATCACTATTCGTGCTCTGTTTCGCTTTACTACCATATACATGTCGATTAATCCGTGGCTGCTTTGTATAATCTATGATCTCATTCTCATTCCTTGTTAACTTTACCAGCTCCTTATCAATTCCGCCCACACGACGAGTTAACATGTCTTTCACCAACGAGAGGCTGCGAGAGATTGAGAGGCACAACCACATCTTATTGAACAAAATACTGAGCGTCCGCAATAACCGCAAGTCTGCAATATCAGTCCTGGACCAGCCGCCCAGAAAACCTGTTCCACCAGCAGCCGTACACAGGAAGCTTCAGCAAAAGAAGATTGATCACGACAACATGGTAAACCATTTACCAAGTACAGTAAAGCTTCTGTTTATGCTGTCTCTTTTTATTTCTTTAGTGCTAAATGACAACGAGGCCATGGATGGTGACACTTTGATTTCATATGTGGATAGCCCGATAACACAGCGGTGGTGTTGGGGTGGCGGATTTGCAATATGAGCTTGGTAAGGTAGACTGCTACCGCCGATTGCCTCCTTAGGCAGAGGAACCTAGCGTCACGACTGACATGGGCCGTCGGGTCGGCGACCCCCTTAGAGGGTACCCGGGGTGTATCTGGCGGCGCTTCTCGTATTCCGACGCGTCGCCATGTAGGGATTTTCTGTCGGGAGGGGTGCTTGACAACCCTCCCTGAGGTGGGCCCGTTCGATCCGGGCGCCGATCGGGGGTTGCGACAGAACTGCTCGATATTATCTCGTGCATTCTTTCGGAAGTGATTAGAATTCTATGAGAAGCTTTTTAGTCGGTTAGAGTCCGACACTACCCCGTTACCGGCCCTTCTGGTTCCGGGGTGTGCGATCGTTAGCATTTTTTTACACTGGTTAAAAAAAAAATGTAGACTGCTCGAAAAACCGTACCACTGACCAAAGTATATGTAGAGTAATTGAATATTGCCCACGATCACCCAGGGCATAACAATCTTTTTTTCTTTTAATTTTTTTTGTTCCACGAAGCTAAAAGACGAGCGAGACCATTACAATGTGGCACTAGTTTGGATTACATGCACTGCACCACATTATGCTCCACGCTTTGAGATATTAGATTTCTTTACCCCTTCAAACCGGAACACTGTAATGTTTGTACGCTACTAGACGTTCTCCAGCAATATAATAGATAGAGTAAAAATAAGAAATAGTTACTTTTTTGCTGGTGGTATGTCTCTGTTGCCGGAGACTGTCTAGGTAGATACCACCGCAGCGCCAAATTCTGCCGCCAAACAGTACTGTGCAAACATTACTGTGTTCCGGTTTGAAGGTCGCTGTAGCTAGTGAAATTACTAGAGTAACAAGACTCGACATCTTATATATTAAACCGACAAGCGTAGTGTGGTGCTGTGTATAACATCCTAACATGCGCCACATTGTTATGGGCGGGCGTGTCACTTACCACCACGCAAGTGTTCCGCTCGTCTACGCGCTTCGTTGTATACTAAAAAAAATAAAGTTAATAATAAATCTTGTATATCTATATATTTGGGTTTAGACTTTCGTTAATGTTTGTTATTAAAATAGTGATCATCATCATTAACAGCCTTTGTTTATCCACTGCTGGATACAGGCCTTCCCCAATGTCTTGAAAAACATTGGGAAAAGTGTTATTGTAAACAAATTAAAGACATTGTGATAAAATACTCTCTCACTCCTCTGGAGCAGCGACCAAAAGTGAGTCTTGGCCTCCGACACAAGAGCGCCAGCGTTGTCTGTCTCCCGCTGCTTCTTACAAGTCCATAGCTTGGAGATCGGGTAGGTAGTGCTCCACGGCATCCTTCCAATGATATCTGGGTCGACCAACAGCTCCACGGCCATTCGTGTTTCCGAGAAATGTTTTTTTAAAATTAGTGATACAATAACTTTTTAATAATTTTTAGATACTTTTGAAGAAAATCCAGCGCGTGAAGTCGTCCGCCTGCAGCCTGCGCCGTTGATACAGGCGGCGCGTCCGATGCGCGGGCGCGTGCGTATCACGCACACACGTTTTGTTACACGCGGACAACCGCGATGAATATATTTTATACTCCCGTTTCATCCATGTATTTTATTAAAGTAACCCTGAGAGAATCTGCAGCCAGTGATATATGTTAACGTAAAACCAGAAAGCACGGACTACGTCGCGTGGTAGACCAAGCGGAGGTGGAGAACAGGCTCGTCGTCTTCGACAACAGACTTTAACAAAAATAATGAAAATCCAGCACCGGATAATTACGTTCCTAGTATTTTTTTTTATGTTACGAAGTGATTACGCGAGCGGGACGATCACTTGATAGTAAGTGATACGACTACCTAAAACAATGTGGAGCTAGTTAGGATGTTAGTTAGTTATACTGCACCACATTGTGCTCGTCGCATTGACACATGATGTTTAGTCTCGTTATCCCAATACAGCGCCCTTAATACCGGAACACCGTAATGTTTGTACATTACTATTAGAGGGCAAATATAGGCACGGTGGTACCTACCTAGACGGTCTCTAGTAAAGGGGACCTACCACCAAGTAGTTAGATTTTTTAAATTATTTATTTTGGCTATGGACACCGGGCATGCGAGCATAGTAACAAATGAGGTATGTTGAAAAATCTTGACGTTGGTGACTTAATGCTGGGATGGCGCACCTGCACCGGAAAGCGGCAGCCCTGCATCGCCTGGCCAGCTGCATACCTCATATTGTAAATCTGCTAACATAACATCGCTGTACTCTAGCTACATATGAGAGCCGGAGACGCATGGTACTTTATAAAATGAAACGACTCATTTCCGTTAAGTAAACACATTTAACAGGTTTTATAAATCACCATCAAGACAGTAATGATTAATAGACCTAATGACTCCTGATAAACAGTGACATGCAAATAATGCGAGGCTAGCAATAAAAACAAGCCGTTGGTGGTGCTTCCACAACAACAAGGTCAGAGGTCGACAATTATTATCGTCTGTCTACAGGACCGGCGACAACATCGCGCTGATATCAAAGCAAACAAATTAAGTAGTAAGTAAACACATATTTTTTTATTCAATTCAAGCGACGAGACGAGCGGCACGTTCATCTGATGGTAAGTGATACGCCCGCCCATAACAACATGGCGCTAGTTAGTATGGTATACACAACGTTACTTTATGCTCATCGCTAGCTACAGCGCCCTTTAAACCTGAACATACGAATTTTTGCATACTACTTTTTGTTAGCTGCAACAGGAGCTGCGGTGGTATATACCTAGGCGGTCTCCAGCAACGGAAATCTTTTACCAGCACCACTCCTGCCCATAACAACGTGGCGCTGTTTACGATGGTATTCATAGCACTGCACTACATTGTGCTCATTGCCTTGAGACGTCTCATTACCCCAGTAATTTCACTAGCTATAGCGCCCTTCAAACCGGAATACACTACTGTTTGTTAGCTGCGATAGGAGCTACGGTGGCATACATACCTATACGGTTTTCGGCAATGGGACCTACAAGTAAATTGTATTAGATTTGTTCCCATTAAAAAGGTCAGTGGTTTCCCTCAGTGGGAGCCCTAGGGGCCCTGGTATCTACACTACATCTAATCACCTAGAGAAGGCTAGACTTTTATTAAATGAGCTATGATCTGAACTTCGGTAGAGAATGATTAGGTACGTCTTTTTGTAGCGTGTATTTGTACGCGTATACACTATCTGCCGCTAGATGGCAGAAGTTGTTCACTGTTGGTAGGTCTCTGTTGCCGGCGACCATCTAAATAGGTGCCACCGCATCGCTCATTGCAGCCGACAAACAGTAGTGTGCAGACATTACTGTATTACGGTTTGAAGGGCGTTATAGCTAGTGAAATAACTTGGGTAACGAGACTCGACATCTTATGTCTTAAAGCCACGAGCGTAATGTGGCGCTGCGTACAACATCATAACTAGCGCCACGTTGTTGGGAGCGCGCGTATCATTTACCATCAGGTGAACATCTCATTCGTCCCCTCGCTTAATGGTAAAAAAAAATTAACAATTTCGATTTGTAAAAAAATATATATGTAATAACCTAGAAATAAAAATCTGTGAATCAATTGGAGAGGTCTAATTTCGGTAGTAGACGATAGTTTGAAAAGATAATGATGAAGAAAAATACTCAATAAATATGCAATGAAATTTTTTTTTTTTACAATAAAGCGACGAGACTAACGGCACGTTCATCTGATGGTAAGCCTGCCCATAACAATGTGGCGCTAGTTAGGGTGGTAAAGACTGCACCACATTGCGCTCCTTGCCTGAGGCCTACAATGTTGAGTATGATTACCCTAGTAATTACACTAACTATAGCGCCATTCAAACCGGAAAACAGCAATGTTTGCAGAGTATTGTTTGTCGGCTGTAATAGAAGCTGCGGTGGTATTTAGACGGTCTCCGGCAATAGAGACACTACCACCTGTGAAATAAGTGAATCATTAATTATTTTATTTTTTAAGGGGTGTAAGAAGTCCCGCATATCAACTCATGGGATCCAAGCCAACCTCACATGCTCGTGATGCACCCTGCTAATCATTAAATGAAGCTCTGGCTCCCACCAACCCGCATTGAGCCAGCGTGGAGAAAAATGGCTCAGATCCCTCCATATGAAACCCTACCTTAATTGGGAATCTTTGGAGGAGGCCTATGTTCAGCAGAGGACGTCTATCGACTGACGATGATGATTAGTCATTTAAGTTATTTTATAACATGATTCGGAAACTACGCAATTTGTAATCGATTAATTGCGATCAGCGTTTATAAATAAACACAATCAGCTTGCGATTGGTTTCGTTGCTGATTATTTCCAGGTGTAATCTATAGTATGATACGCGGCGCAAAACATTCATGATTAATTGATTTAGACAAACAGAAAACATTGATTATATCATTAAAAAAATTTCAATTGTGAGGGGTTCCGCTTAACATCTCCCGGAGCCCAAGGCAACCGCAACTGCACGTGGTACAGCCTGCTGAATAACAGACAAGGCTCTGACCACCCGCACTGAGCCAGCGCGATAGGCTAAGGTCCAATTCCGTTTTAATGAACTCTAACAAAAAACGCAGATATATTTGGTTGAGGCCTATGTCCAGCAGTAGACATCTATCGGCTGATGAAGATGATAAAATATTTTTTACAACATTCAAATCTATGCAATTTTGTTTACAGCAATATTTGCATACTACTGTTTGTCGGCTGCAAAAGGAGCTATGGAGGTACTTACCTAGGCGGTCTCCGGCAACAGACACCGTTAACTAATGGAGAGATTTTTTTTTATATCGGAGAGAAAACTTCGGAAGATGCTCTGTTTCCGTGAGAAGTCAAACATATATGGGATTTTTACCCACTAAAACTCCTTTTAAGGTATCCTTCAATGCATTAGGAGAGACTCTAGGAACTCCTACGGGACGCACGGGTGTCCCTCTGCATTCCGGGTAAACACATCCCAAGAAAGAATAAAGCTCTCCTTAGTGTCCTCGCTGTGCAACAGTAAATACAAAACCGTCTTACATTTGTTGTCATCTTAAAGCCTCTAGTCGAGCTCTGATAGTTCTCAAGACCACTGAACAAGAAAAATCTTTTAACGGCTTTCTACCACCGGCAGCGCTTACCTTAGTCCTATTCTTAATAGCCCGAGACTACAGGGCAGAAGTGGAAAGGCCTTGCGCCAGTAGAGTGTTATCCTCCGATAACTCTCCACCGTCTAGGTAGATATCTCTTATTTCTACCGTCAAACATCATTATCGAAATATTACTGTTTCCGTTTGAAGGGCGGTGTAGTTAATGAATAAACCAAGGCAACGAGAGTTAATATTTTACTTCTCAAGTCGACGAGCACAATGTGGTGCAGAGTGTAGTATTGCAACTAGCGTCACCGAACAAGCGTATCACTTACCATCAGGTAAAAAATATAGTTAAATTTTAATCTTGTTGAGGAATATTTTGTTTTACCTCGAATCAAAACAAAACGCTTTTGTAAAAACCACGTTGTTTTCTTCCACTAATACGTAGATGTTATTACTTTTAAACGAATAAACTAAACTTCGTTTTGGGGATTTCCTGTCGATAAAAACTGTTTTTTTTCAAATCGTTACGACATAAAAATTTTATAAAGCTTATCAACGTTGGCAAAAAGATATATTTTAGTCGTAGTCATATAAAGAATACGTTGTCCATACATGATAAATGAACTCCTGGTAAAGAGTTCTGATATCATCAGTTTATATGGATACTTGATATTATATTTGTTTAAGGATTTAATTATATGTAATTTGATTCATCGAAAGCAAAATTGTTATCAAATCCAATCAAATTTGATAACAATTTACTCGAAATGTTTATAGTTATATTTTCGATATGTTAAATTGTATGAAATATTAAATGTTTATAACATGCTATTGAAATGACTTAGATCGTTATACTAGTCAAATAATTATTTGGCGATTAAGATAGAGGTTCTCGCATTATAAATGACCCTGAGGAGGATGGAATGGCTGGACGTGGTCTCCCACTATTAAAGTAGTACTCGCGAGCGTCATAGAGACTGCTTAAAACGGACCCCGGGACGAGTTATCCGAGGATACTGTTAGAGACGCTGCTGTTGTGTTTCGAACGGAGATCCTTTGACCTCACTGAACGCTAATGATCGAATCAGATCGAATATTCGAAAAAGTTATAGTGGATAAAACATCTCTATATAACTCTGATTTCTCTCCAGATGACAAAGTATCTTTTCGGATATATTTTTGCCGAAAATAAAAAACTCATACAATTATATGGTTGTATAACATTGGTTCTAAACAAGGCATAAGCAATTTAGATGGAAGCAGTTTACCTTAAACGCTCAGGTTTTTGAATTAGCTATGATTAACACACAATTATTCAGAAAGCATCAAATAGAAGCGTAACTTCATTAAGAACAGGTTATCGATAGGAGTCATGACACTCAGCATTGAGGAACCGACTTAAAGAGAGACAAAATTAATATAGTGATGAAAATGGTCTTACAAAGATAGGTTTATTTTTTATAGATTTCAAAAGAGGATACCTTTATGAGTTTCCGTCGTAAGTACTGAGGGGGTTAAATTTCTGGAAATGAATTGATTTATAAATTGTACAATTTAATCAAAAGAGAATGAATTTGGCATATTGAGAAAAGAGTAAATGAAGACCGGACTCGTTTTCTTTAACTGTCCCCCAAACATAAGTTTAAAGAAGACGTCATGACCATAACATTATCATTGCCAGCCGATAAACGTCCGCTGCTGAACATAGGCCTCCCCCAAAGATTTCCACATCGTTCGTGTAGGGATTATTATGAAGTGATTTGGGCCATTTCCCACCTCGCTGACCCATTGCGGGAAACAGAAACGATAAATGAATATATTATGCAGAAATTTGTTACTAACACTTTAAAAGTTAAAAAAATCAAACTGGGGTTAAAACTAAGATTGATATTTTCATTAATATTTTTATTATTGTAAAATATATTCCTTTTCAATGTTATACATACATATATAAATCTACACAATCAATTGTACGACCAACTGTAGATTACTTTCAGTCTACATGCTACCAACGGGTTCTCAACTACTTTAGCTATATTGTCTATCTAAATGGTTTCCGATAGACACCACCGTTAAGTCGATTAGATTAATAATTACTAAGTTTTATATAATATCAGTCCGTGAAAACAAGTGATATTTAGAAGTGAGGACTTCTCGCAATAAGGTCATCATGCCGCTTGTATAATAATAGATGCAATTACTTTACGCGACAAACAAAAACATAATATATTAATGACATCATACTTTGTGCCCGTGCTTGTGTTAGTCTTTGCGCTGAACACATTAATGTAGCCGAAGCCGTTACTTACTGGCAGTGAGCAGTAAACACAGTGTTTTCAATTCGTGTAATTCTCCATAATGGATGAGCGATCATTGAATTATTGAGAAATCAGTAAAGTGCTCACTTTCATTACTGCCAATGACGCAATCGGATTCATTTAATTACAATGTGTGTATAGCAGTGCTGTCCTGTTTTTAAAATCCGACGATAAAAGGAGAGTGCTGTAAGATTAACGCGTATTTGTGTGAGCTCCCATACTGTTCGAATTTGATCTAATTGTCTTGTTCATAGGTCCCTAGTCTATGATCTAGGAAGGGGTCTAATCCTCGCCAGCAATTTAAAAAGGCGAGAGCTCCAAGAAATCCTGAACTATAAATAGTAGAACTGAGATTCTCATACGAGTATGTAATAAAGCCTGGAGTGATCGAAATGAAAAGGACCCGCTTTGCTGTGATAGAGCATATATCTTAGCATGCTATTTGGAATTCCAACATGCTGTTCAGAAGTCCAATAGTTAAAAATTGGATAAAGAGGATCCAATATTTTATTATTGCATATTTATTTTTTATCGTTGTACACATTTCAACATCACTTGCTTACACTGTTCGATTATTTTAACGATCCCGTATATAATAAACACGTGGACATATTGCTAGTTTGACTGAAGGTCGACACATCAATAAGGTCGCCGAGTGGTGACTGCCTATCAGTAGAAGGTGCTGAAAGGTCTTCCATAGAGTGGATTGACATTCTGGTGAAGGTCGAAGGAAGCCGCTAGCAGCTCACAACCGATTCGTGTGTAGATCTTTAAAAAAGGCCCATATCCAGCGGTGAAAGGCGATTTGATGATGATGAGTATTATTTTATTAATGTCATATAAATAATTTTATTAACATATTAACTAAAAACAATAATAATGTTTTCCATTGATTAGTAAATAATAACTAAGATATGTAATGTAATAATCTTGAGTTGTTATTGATAAACGAAGTCAGACTCGGATGCGGATGTGACGTTATGATAGATGTTTTACTGATACATCCGTCATTAATGGAGATAACCACCCAGCTATCATTTGACATTATTATAATGTTTTAATCTTCATATCGATACTACAATGATATATACATATTTTTATGGGGTTTTTCTAATCTTTATATATATCTCTTTCTTAGACGTAGTAGGTAATAGATATTATAAATACTAAGAATAATTTTGGTTATAGATTTTTTATTATCTTATCATTGATGTTCGTCCGATCAGTTTGGAGATTATTGGGGGAAGCCTACAAACGAGGATGCTGTTCATGTAAATTCAATTACATTCATCTCTCCGATTGCAATAAATATTTACATACAACCTAGGTACAGCTCGTCAACAAAGCAATTAAAGTTATTTTTGTATTTATCAGTGAAAGGCGTTCTTGGCGGTACGGAAGGTCCAACATAAATATTACAAAAAACAACAAGATGTCTTATTTATAAAAAATATCACAGATTTATATTGTTTGCGGGAAATATTTTTCATTTGTATTATAATATTATATCCTAGTCGTTCCCCGCTTGCTTTGCTGGTTATTATATAGAATTACATTCGAAATTTGTCTGAAATATTTCCGCCGGGTGGTAACTCGCAACCCTCCTAGCCTCTTCCGTTATTTCACCCGCTCAATTACTATAGGGGAAGGAATTTTATAAAATCCATTCTTAGCTAGCCTCTAAATGGCAGAAGCAATATCTCTACAAAAAGAAAATAAGAATTAATACAAGATTGCTAGACTTAAAGTGACAGTGGGCAGCGTACATTGTTCGAAGGACCGATGGCCGATGGGGCAGTAAGGTCCTCGAGTGGCGTTCGTGTACTGGTAGACATGCTGTTCGGAGGTCTCCCACGTGGTGGACCAACGATCTGGTGAGAGTCGCAGAAACCCGCTAGACCGATCGATGTGGAGATCTTTGGTTTATGCCTATGTCCAACTATGGACGTCTATCGGCTGATGATGATAATGATGAATATCTGTACCAAATTTTAAGTAACTACGTCTAATAGTTTCGGAGATCTGGTGATTAGTTAAAGAATATCTGAATATATTCTATATAATATAGATTACAGAAAATAGCCTATTCGATTAATTTCTTATGACTATAAAACTAGTTCATACAGCAAGTACTATATATTTTAAAGTATTTTTATACCTAACTTCTAACTCTAGTATTAATAACCTGCAGGATAGCCTGATGTTGAGTTCTGCAAGTACCTAGGTGCAGTACAAGTGTTCAATGTGAATACAATGGTAGGATTACGCCATATGGCTAAGTGATAAACTTATATGTACATGTACTATGGAATAATATTGCGCATGATTATCTTATAACAATTTATTCGTATGTTATCAGCATCCAATCAAATTACCGCAATGTCGTTATATATGTATTTTTAAATATTCTTATAACATAATGCGACATATTCTTATAGTAATAACAGCACAGTGAACACACCCATCATCATATCTCCTTGAAACTGGTTGGTCAGTTAATACTAAAATAAAAGGTATCCGAAGTACTTCCGGCAGTACGGAGTCACACATTTAACTGTTTCAAATATATATTATTGTGTAAACCTGTTAAGAGTAACGAGTTATAATGAAAGAATTAGAAGTGGCATTGGACATCGCTGGAAGAACTGATAGCCGATGGGGCACAAAGGTCCTCGAATAGCGACCGCGTACCTGAAGACGTAGTGTAGTTAGACGCCCTATCAGCTGGATGCGGGCAGCGCAGGGTCGATCGATGTGATGATCTTTGAGGAAGCGTAGTCCAGCTGTGGACATCTATCGGCTGCCAATGATGATGATGATTAGAATATTTTTTTTAACAATTCATTTAATATGTTTCTAGAAAGTGAATACAGAACTATAGATATAGGTAATACCATACAAGAAAATACGCATTAGTGATATAATTCCAGTGTCCGTAAGCACATAATAAACCATGATAACTTAAAATCCGTTTATCTCAGATTAACTATACATATGTTCTTTTGTTCACTACGTATCTATCGATAATAATTTTGTTATGTAATTAATTAAAAAACTCGACACAAATTACGACTTACTTATATGTGATGACTTTTTCCAGTATGATCAGCTCGTGGCGATTCCTTTTATATTAAAAAGAGTGCTCCTTAATTGTCCTTAAAAATATACTTTAGGTGGTATAATGAAAAGGTTAATTTTGCAGCTGTAAACTTCTGTTTGTGTGAAAGAATTATTTCAGGAGTAATCCCGCCCATCACTGACTATACTTTCAATATATCTATTTTTATTATCGTTATATTGTTCCTTTGATGTGCAATAGTTTCTTGTTATAGTCTTATAACTTGTTGTGAACAATTATTATTAATTACATTTCTAGATAGTTCGTAAACAAGGTACTCTATATAAAAGTATAATGGATGTAAACATTAACTTGTTTACTTAGTTACCGCCGTGCGTGTCGAAAGATTTAATTAACAACGCAATTGTTTATAGATAGTGTAAACACATTTAAAAACAATGGACGAATTTGTTTAACTTGTTTCTTCTATTCAACAGTTAAGTTTTTACGTCAATGCCTTGTTCGGTTGACGTATGTTACGTACGCATTTCGAGCTGAACTAAGAGACAATGATTGTCAAAATTGATGCTGATTGATAGAGCTACTCAAACCTTAGCGATACATCCAGATCCGTTTCTTTCTAAGAGCGACCTAGGTAAAATTATGCTATGGATTCCATATCCTCCACCTTCCCTCCTTGATTTCGACGACAACTTAGTCTGACGTAGCAGTAAGAGTGACATATTTTTTTTAATTTTTCTTAATTTGAAATCAAGCTTTTAATAATGATAGCTTTATTAAAACAAAAGATTCTTTACCTACAATTGGCTAAACAAATATTTCATAGTGGATAGTGGACTTGGTCAGAAGTTTCTTGCTTTCATATAATGACAGCTACAATACATCAACGCTTTTATGGCGGCAGGTTATCAATACAGGGGATGGTGATATCGGCGGATTCGAAAAAATCCTCATCATAATATCTTTAATAGACTAAATATTTATACAATTTCGTTGCCATTATTAAAACCGGAATGGTGCAATATTGTTAACGTTTAACGAGACCGTTGCGCTCGCCGGTAAACCCCACCACAATGACGTGGTTAGTTTTGTGTCAGCCTCGTAAAATGATTAAGTCATGATACAACGGTAACATATCTACTCTTCTACGTCTCTACGTTTAATCATTGACCGATGATCTTTAATTCTGTACTGATATTGACTCATACAAAGAAAACGTATTGTTACGACATCTGAACATAGGATTCTTTTATGAATTTCTAAGCTTGATTTTGATAGGGCAAAAGCTCCAGAAGGCGAACTGTTTGTAGACAGCGGAAGAAATGGACGCTAAATTCCGTCAGTTGAAAAGAGTAGCTGAAGATTTTTTTTTTATTTAACGAAGCGACGAGAGCAGCCGGACTCTCACCTGATGGTAAGCGATATATCTAACTATAACAACGTAGCGCTAGTGAAGATGGTATTCATAGCACTATATTGAGCTCGTCGTCTTGATACATAAAATGTAAAGTCTCGTTACCGCGGTAATTACACTAGTTACAGCGTCCTCCACACCGAAATACAATAGCAAACATCGGCACACTACTGTATGACGGCAGATATAGGAGCTGCGTTGGTACCTACCTAGACGGTCTCCGGCAACAGAGACCTACCACCAATAAATTATAGTGGATGTTTTAGTTGCGGGTACTAGGTACGTACATATGAAATTAGCGGTTTATCGTACTGACCAATTTGATCTGAAATATCTCCTCTTTGGTTAAGCATTCCAAATTCAAATTTATAAATTCATTTAGCTGGTACATCTGAAATTTGAAAACAGTCATTCATTTGTTTTTTCCTCATTATATTTTCTTTGGAGTCGCTTATTACCGTACAATGGAAAACATGAAATATCGGTATGTTTACGAGTATGAGTTCAACCGTGGCGGCACCAGTGTGTACCAGTGCTGCAGAAACAGCTCGAGGGATTAATGATGTGCACGGCGCTGGTGTCGCAAAAGAAGCACGGTACGTTTTTGGTTTCAACGTTTTCGTTCTGGAAATTTCGACCTTACCAACCAACCTCGAGGATGGCCGAAGACCAAAGTGGAAAATGAAGAAGTAAAGGCTATTGTGGAAGCGGATCCATCACAAAGCACTTCAGAGATAGCTGCAGGCTTCGGGGTAAGTGACAAAACTATATTAATTTACTTGAAGCAAATCGGGAAAGTAAACAAACTTAAACGATGGGTACCTCATGAATTGAGTGAATCGAACTTGCGAACACGCGTCGACTGATGCTGCTGTGTTACTTTGCTCAACCGACACAATGATGAAGGGATTTTAAATACAATCATTATTTGTGATGAAAAGTGGATACTGTACGATAATCGGAAGCGCTCGTTGCAATGGCTGAACCCTGGAGACAGAGCCAAATCCTGCCCTAAACGAAAATTGACTAAGAAAAAGTTACTTGTGAGTATTTGATGGACTAGCGCCAGTGTCGTTCACTACAGCTTTCTAAAATCTGGCCAAACGATTGCGGCAGATATCTATTGTCAGCAACTGCAAACCATGAAGGAAGAACTAGCTGCTAAACAACCGAGATTGGTTAATCGCTCTAGGCCACTGCAGCTTCACGACAACGCAAGACCACCACCACACACTGCACAACAAACAACCACTAAGTTAGATAAGCTACAATTGGAATGTCTGCGACATCCACCATACTCCCCAGACTTTGCCCCAACAGATTACCATTTTTTCCGGAATTTGGACAACTTCTTACAGAAAAAAAATTCAACTCCGATGCGGCAGTCCAAGCCGCCTTCAAAGAGTTTATTTTGATCCTCGCTGCCCATGGTTTTTATAGTAAAGGGATCAATGAACTACTTATGAGATGCAAAAGTGCATAGATAACAACGGTGCATACTTTAATTAATTAAATATATTTTACAAAAGAAAAATTTACTTTATGTTCCTCCCGTACAAAACGCCAATGTAAGGACCTAATATTATTATGAACTGTAAATTTCTCACAGCCCAGCCTCCGTCATGCAAAAACCGGAGTTCGCCATCGTATAATTTAATCTCTGTGCGACTTAGATAGGGGAGATAAACGAAGGGGTGTCCATCCCGTACCCTTGCAACTTGTGCACCCTTAGTTTCGCAAACACCGGTTGTAATTATTTCTATACTCTTGGGATAACATAGTGGGATATAATTTATGTGCTAAACACAGGGATAGTGTGGAATTATTATCAGAATGTAGTGTACTATTTGTAAGGCTAGTGGTTTTACTGTGGGGAAATTAAGACTATTGTACACCCATTATTACGTGTCGCTAGTTAGGTAGATATATACTGCACCACATCGCCCGAGAGAGTAATTTCACTAGCTACAGCGATCTTCAAACCGGAACAGATCAATGTTTGCGCAGTACTTTTTGTCGACTGCAAGAGGCGCTGCGGCAGAAAGACAAAGTGGTATTTTTAAATAAGAAAAAACAATAAGAAGAAATGTTTAAGAATGAATGCAGAAAATGTTTTTCGTGAGTTTCAAGTCTTTTCTAGAGGAATGGAAGAAGGAATTGGGATGCTGTTTTAGAAGAAAAGAAGCGTGTAAGAAGAGCAGAGAGTGAAAGATAAGAAAGAATTAAAGATTGAAATGAGTTACAACTAGAAATAAAAGAAAAGATGGTAAATGATTGGAAAAGCGAAGGCCCTGACCCACCACACGAAGGGCGAATCTACCTAGACGATCAGTAGCAACAGAGGCCAACCACCAGTAAAATTGGTGCTAGACCTTAATGATCCAGGCAGTGATTAATATTTTATATGTACAAAAAAGAATAATATTAATTTAATACGGACACAGACAGTACCGTGTATCGTGCACATGTTTAGCGGTTCCTTCACCTTATCTCCTCACATCACTCCAGAGGCCATCTGGTAGCTTAGTCATAACATTCCCGAAACGATAAGCAGGAGGAAATCGAAACGTTAATGGACTACACTTAACAGTTATAATTTTTTTTTATCCAGATCGAGCTGGCATATGACCTCAATTTCATCAAACCGCTGCGCAGTGTATTTGCTGTATCATGTATTGAATATCTTCTTTTCTAGAAGATATTTATTACAGCATTAGTAAAAATATTTACTGACGACAGTTACTAAAGCTCTGTAGTTTCTTGCTAGTAAGAGCAGGACTAATGTAAGCCCTGCCTGTCGTAGAAGGCGACTAAAAGTCTAGGTCTAGGAGTTTTGAGGGCCTTGAGTGTGGGGGCCCTTATCGATCAACAAGTGAACCTGCGTGGGACAGCGTATAGCCTCAGTGCTTAGGAGAGTTAGGTTCCTCCTCAGAGACGTGTGAGACAAAGTGTAGAGTGGCACCGGTGCGTTCTATAAGAGATACCGGAGCCTCTTCGTATGCACTGATGCAGACCACCGAAGTGGTTTTAGTGAGTAAGAATCTCAAATGAACCTGTCTTCCCTCCAGACGCAGGGTATATTTCGAAGATTTCCTCGGAAATTAAAAAAAGGTCACTGTTACTGAAGACTACCGGAATGAAAACGTTAATGTTCCGGTTTGAAGGGCGCAGTAGCTTATTTAATTACTGGGGTTTACTGATAGCGGTGCATTATATATAATTTTAAATAGCGCCTCATTGTTATAGTTAAGCGTGTCACTTACCATCAGGTGAACGCCACGCTAGTTTCGTCGCTTATTTGAATAAAAAAATACGACTAATTGATCAGTTCATTTGTTTGCTGGTAAATGACAACCAGTAGTTTTAGTAGCTACAGCACTCTTCAAACCGGTAAGTAAGAATTGGGAACAATCGAATAGATGCCACCGCAGAATCTATATCTGCTGGTAAATAGTACAATGTCAACATTGCTATGCTCCGGTTTCAAGGGTGTTGTAGCTGATGAAATTACTAAGGTGACGAGTCTTAACATCTCATGTGTCCGAACTTGCGTTACGTTGCTATGAGCAGGCGTATCACTTACCATCGGGTGAATATTTTTCTCATCTCGTTCTTTCGTTGATTATGAAGGAAGTGTTATATAGAACAACATCATGGATACTTGTTACAGTCTAAAAAGACGGTTTTTTCGACGACGCGAGGAGACGAACAAGATATTCACCCGATGTTAAGTGTCACTTCTCCCTAATAATGTGACGCTATTTAAGATGATATACACTGCGCCAAATTGCGCTCGATGGGAGTGACAATCGTGTTGTCTCGATACCCAAATAATTTTACTAGCTACGGCGCCCTTCAAACCGGAACACAATAATATTTGCACAGTACTGTTAGTCGGCATAAATAAGCGCTGCGTTGGTACCTAACTAAAGTCTCTCGGGAGTTCTTGTTTGATTGAAGAGTAATTTAATTAGGGCATATGCTCCAACCCTGAAATACTCGATACATCCGGTAGCGATCCGGATAATACGCGTTATAACCGCCTTCGTGTATTGGATGGTCGCCAGCTCGTTACAGGGGCTGGGTTTTCCGCGAACACCGTGTATTCCCGGTAATAGCGAACGGTCATAAGGCGCCGCCATTTCATAAACGACGGTGGTAATAAATCATTTTTTTTTTGTTCAGTAACAGTACTGCGAATATATAAATAATTAATTTTCGTGTTCTTTCAACAGGCAAATGTTTATATTTTAAACTTTTATTTATAATAATAAACGTGTCAATAATAGTTAGTGATGTAAAAATTTTAAATAAATTACTTAAAGTTGCTGTTAAATGAAGTAACTAATTACTCGTCTTCATCATCATCATCACTCGTTAGACGTCCGCTGCTACACATTGGCCTTTCCCAAAGATTCTTACATCTACCGGGTAGGGATTCGGGTCATTTCCCATCAGACTACCCCATGGCGGGTAGGTGGTAGCCAGAGCCTAGTTTGTTGTTTAGCAAGTTGCACCTCGAGCTGGTGAGGTTGGCTTGGATCTCGTGAGTTGATGTGCGGGAAACCTTACATCCCTAAATTATTATTAATATACTTTTAAACAGATATATCATCATCAATCATTAGAGTATACTTTACTGGTAGGTTTCTGTTGCCTGATACCGTCTACGTAGATACCATCGCAGGGTCTATTTCTGTCGGAAAACAGTACTATGTTCCGGTTAGAAGGGCGTTGTAGCTAGTGTAATTACTGGGGTAACGAGTGTCAACATCTCATGTGTCAGGTGACAAGCGCAATTTAGTGCAGTGTATACTATTCTTTGTAGCGTCACGTTATGGGCAGACGTATAACTTACCACCAGTTGAACGATCCACTCATGTCGTCGCTTAATTGAATTAAATATATATATATATATAAGACAAAAATGGGCTTCCTTTGTTCGCCAATCACGTGAAAACTAGTGAACAGCATTACCGATCGACGCGGAATAATATGTATATGTTTACAGGCTATATACTTTTTTAATTTCATAAAACCTTCATCGTTTTATCTCTAATTAACTTTTTAAACACTTTCATTTCATATTATTTACGCGGTTGCTATAGTAACGGTTGCTATAGAAAGTCATTTGCGGTCTAATTCTATATTACGGCCAACAATGCGGGCGGGGAACAGCTAGTAAATACTAGCTATAATGATATATTGAATGTAGCAAAGAATATTGAGTATGAGATATAAAACACGGTTACACAAAACCGTCAAGGTTATATAATATACATGTATATTTAAAAACACTTGAACAAATATTAAAAAACGAATTAATTGTTAAATAATGAAATTACCTTTTCATGATATATAACACTTATTATAGTATATTAGTGTATGTATATGTTACAATTTTAATGTTAATAAATCACGTATTGTATTTCTGTATGTGTTTCAACATCGACGAGAATACATTGACTTTATACTACGAAGATGTTAACAGCCAAGTCTTCCGGCGTCAGATTCACCGCTGCCAAATGTTAATGAGCCAAAAGTAAGACCAATTACATTAATTTCTAAATAATTGGTTTAAAAATAGAAGTATTAGCTGGACAAGCCCACTGGCACATAAAATCCTGAAAGATCTTCACACCGACCGCCTCTACGCTGTCAGCATGCAACAGTTTCCCTCGACCCTAGCAAGATTGTTAGACATACCGTCTCTGATTATTATGGATCCACTGCAGCGCCTGATTCTGCCATCAAACAGTAGTTTGCAAACATTATTGTGTTCCGGTTTGAAGGGCGCTATAGATGGTGTAATTACTGGGGTAGCAGGACTTAAAGTCTTATGTCTCAAGGCGACGAGCACAATGTGATACTGTGTGTACCATCCTTGTTAATGCCACTTTGTTATGGGCAGGCGTATCACTTATCAACAGGTGAACGTCCCGCTCATCTCGACGCTTGGTAGAAAAAAAATAATGGGCGCGACAGTAAAGAGAAAAGTACTTACTGGCCCAAATTCTTCATGAATGTGGTTGAGCTCAGCACACGCTCCTTCTTTTATGTTGGAGCTTCTAAAGTAAAGATTGTCATGAAGATGCAGACTCCACCACAGCTCCTACGCCAGACATGCATGTTGGCGAGTTCAACAAGCTAATCTATTTCTAGAGTTGTTTCCTCCAATGTCTAGGTGGATATTGTTATCTATATCCTAAACATTATATTATCTATCCTGTGATGATGTTTAATGTTAACTGTCTTCAGCTTATCAGCTACTGGGTTTGCGCATCCGGCTTCTCCTAACTAAAGCAAATTATACAGAATTATTACACCATTATTCCGTTGACGGTTTTGACCCTGGAATCTACGAAGACCTTCGAACTTTTCAGCACAGTTTTAATTAATAATGTGAACATCATACAAACAATAATAATTGGCTCGATGCTAATAGTTTAAACAATAATGATATGAATAAAACAGTTAATTATAGCTAAGTAATGACAGTAGCAATGATTGTGTCGCTTAAAATGCAATTAAGCTGGCAAAGCAGATCATCAATGGGAAACGGGTAATCTTAAAAAATTATCACTCCATGTTGATGATTATTGGTTTAATATCTGTTGCCGGAAATCGTCTAAGGGAAGTATTTATATAGTGTACAACTATATTATGTGTTACAGTATTTAAGCCGGTATATGCTAATTAACAACCACAAGCTGGACAGCAGCTTGCTTTGAGATCATTGGTTATATACGTGAACTGTTTATATTTAAATCAGTTCATTAAGTGGAAGAAGGGACCAACTTCTGTTGCACGGATTATACTTAAAACTCTCTGTTTCCTTTTTCTACCTTTTCGACTTACCAGCTCTTATCCCAAATGGTGGTGTTCTCAGTTCTTTCTCCTTCACTTGGCTCTGTGTTCGATATCGCCGCCGGTCGTATGTTAATTTTTTTTTATTTTTTAAATATTCGAAAACTAACAGTGACTTATCATATAATTATAAAAATTTTATATATTATAACTAAGCACTATTTATTTGTTTTCACATCTGTCTCTTGTTCGAAGTTGTTCGTGAGCACTATATTATCTGAACATATTATACCAAATATAATTACAACACGTTATCGAACCAGCGCTTATTTAATAAAGATTTCAATAAACACGGTTTTGTTGTGAAGAGTCCACCAACTCATTAAATTTCTCCGATGATGTATTGAAATATGAATGTTCTCTATAGTTAGACTTCCAGAAGGGACCATACAAAAAGAGCGTCGATACGACCTTGTAGGAATATATATATTTATTTTCTAGAGTAAATACGGGCAGTCTATGTGCGATTGTGCTATTTTAAGTAAAAATGCAATGTCAGCAACTATCCGTCTTTCTTGAAGCGCGAGGATATGATGTGTCTTCCACATCTCTCCATAACTTATATTATATTTTTTATTTTTGTGCTGCACGAATCTAAGAAATTTACGCTGTATTAATTCCAGCCTATCTGCATATATATACATAATACTGGGGATTCTATATCTGGGAACAATACTCGAGGATGCTGCGCACAAAAGAGCAGTACAGTATTTTGCATACTTTACTATTGATAAATAGTGAGCTGGATCTTAAGACAAGTCCCATCGACCTATTAGCTTTTTTACATAAATAGTCAATGTGTTTACTGTAAGTGAGTTTTGAGTCGTGCAACACTCCGGGATCGCGTACTTCGTTAACTCTTTGGAGGTGACTTCCATTAATTGTGTAGTTGTGTTTTATGAACTTTGGCTTCCGGGTGAAAGTGATAAATTTATATTTAGTGATGTTCACTTCTTTATTTCTTTACATTTCTTATTTTTCTTTCTCATTCTCTGCTTCTTCTATACATTTTAATCTTCTATTCCTTTCTCTCATCTATGCTCTATCCTAATTCCTTCTTTCATCATTCCATTAAATAATTTGTGGCACACACTTTTTTTTATTTTCCGTTCTTGCGTCTATTACATTCTTTTGTCCATTCTTTATTCTATACATTATGTCCTTAATTTCTTCTTACTTCTACATCCAGTACATCATTTCTTCCCTTAATTCTATTCTTTTTTTTATTTTCAGTCTTTTCTTCTTTTGCTACCCTGTTCTATTTTGCCTTGTTTTCATTTATTACTCTACTTAGTGTCTCTTTACAGAAATGCACTAACACAGGATAGCTGTCGTCCTCACTCATCAGGGAATAATAAATAATTTAATTATGAACTCCATTGTAATAACTTGGACCGTAGTCAAGTGTCATAGTATTAAAAATGCTGAGGTGACAGTCTTAGGGAAACGAATATGGCGTACAATCATTTAAAGAAGTAAAAGGCCGGATTATAGCAACTTTGAAATGATGATAGGATTATAATTAACAATGTATCAGTGGTAGCTAGACAGAAGTGCACACGAAAAACCATAAAAATGTGTAGCCTTGATAATGAATTAGTGTCTTCGCGTTACAAGCTGTTTTTTTCCCCGTCCTCGCGGGGTCAAGGAGTGGTTATGTCGGACCTGCACCGACTAAAACCTCCACGATGTTCCAACTTATTGCTTGATGGTAGGGTCACGGGAACGCTTTCGCACTATCCGCGACCCCGCCGGCGCTGGCCACTTACGCAGCCCCACCTCGGGAGGGAGGGATGAACCCTCCCTTTCCACCTCCGCAGGGGCACGCCGGAACATGCAGCGCGTCCCCTCCTCGGCCTCTTGTTATCGCGCGGGCGACGGATTTCCCCGAACTCGTCGCACAAAGACCATGAAAGCCAAGAGAGAAAACTCTCCCGGCTCCCCGAGGCGGATCCGATGTTAGCCCCACGCCACCCGTTGTTAGTCGCAGACGATACTCCCTCCGCGACTCCAACAGGCTGCAGAAGGCCTGAAGGCCCCAACCGCCCCTGCAGCCCCCGGCCGCTCCGGTGAGCTCCAGTTATCCAATCGGTTCTCTAACCTGGGCGTGGGCGACCTCGCTACGGCTTCTGAACCCCTCCGCCACAACAAGGCGGGAACCTGTTGGGGGGCGTTACAACCTGTTAACCGCTGCGCCAGGCGCTAAAGTCTTAGCCTTAGGTTTTGTGAGGCACGAACTGAATCTACAATATCTGTTTCCTTGACAATGACGAAGGCGACCAATTGATCACTGTGTCGTACACGTATTCACGAAGACTTGAATCGCGTGAGCATATATTTTACGGTATGAATATATGTATAGACGCGGACAAATCATCACACAACCATCGAATACAGGTATTTTCTAGATTTTGACGTTATTACGTATCTGCTTCCAGTAATCAGGAAACAATCTATTAAAAGTAGAAGACATCATTTGTTCATTTCCCCTAGGAGCATTCTAATGATCATAAAGTAATAGAAATTATTAATTGCTCGTAGGTACTTGCAGCAGCAGCCCTGTAGTCGCAGGCTAGTAAGAATAGGATTAAGGTAAGTCCTGTCTGTCGTTGATGGCGACTAAAAGGTTCTAAGAGTTTCGCGGGTCTTGAGGGTGGGACCCTTATAGCTAAATAAGCAAATGGCTCAGCGATCGTGACTAGTAACACAAAATGTAGAGGGCACCTGTGCGTTCTATAAGAGATACTGGAGCCTCTTCGAATGCACTGATGCAGACCATCGAGGGAGTTTTTGCGAGTAAGAATTACACATAACCCTAACTTACCCCCTAAAGGAGGGTATCTTTCAAATAATTCTCCCCGGAAACCTAAGAAATAAGTAGTTGCAGCAGACCGTCAAGGTATCAATGTTAGGATTTGAATAGATATAAAGGTGTTGAAGATTTGCTGGGACATCTCAGGTTTGGCTCGAGTAAACCAATATAATCAAATTCACATGCAAAGTACACTCCTAATCGTCGAGTTAAGAATACTGTACATTTAAAGAAGATTTAACTTAAAAGGTTACAGGGGAGTCTACAGGAGCTATAATGTTTCCTTCCTTTTCGAGGATTTTGCCATACCAGTCATTAACAATTAAAAAATATACAATATAAAAATATATTTAGGGGTCAATGCTAAGCGCTTTATAACACGGAGGACCCTGGTTCGATTCTGAGGTCAGATATTGTAGAGTTTGAGTTAATAATGATTCTTCCGAACTCAGTTCTAGTTACCTCATCGCTGTTTTCCGATTGACAATGTGAATATTTTGGGCAATCACGCTTTACTTTTCACGGTGTCATTGTCATCAGACACCACCTGAAATTGAGGATAAATGTTATTCAATTGTAGATAAAGAAAAATTAAACTAAAGAATTTTTAAAGTCAGATGAACTTTGATCTATTCTTGTACCTTCTGTTTTAATAACAGCTCCCGTTTCCGATAGCAGCGGTCAATTTGTTGTTGCTATCTCCCTCTTTAAATAATGACTAAGCTCATATTTTTATTATCTGTTGTTAGCAACGGCGAACTTCGTAAATATGATGGTAGGTAACGGTATTCACTGCCATCATAACAAGATTCTTGCTTAGGCTATGGAATATATACTATATGGAATATATA
Organism: Ornithoptera alexandrae; assembly: GCA_029030555.1. Lineage (NCBI taxonomy): Eukaryota > Metazoa > Arthropoda > Insecta > Lepidoptera > Papilionidae > Ornithoptera > Ornithoptera alexandrae. Next base: position 7,671,647 of record JARDVY010000011.1, on the reverse strand, counting down.
ATACAGGTGTAATCTTATCTGCGAGCACAATGTTATTCAGTGTATATCATCGTAACTAGTGCCACATTTTATGGGCAGACGTATCACTTACTATCGGTTGAACACTTCGTTCGTTAAATGTAAATAAAAAATTGTAAGTATACAGGGTGAGAAATAATAGGTGTTAAGGATCTGGAAGGGCTACAGTATAGCTCGTATCCTATTTATCTATGTATGGAATATCTCATCCAAAAGCAATAGTTCTGGAGTTAATAATTTTTTAAATATATTTCAAAAATTCCCGATTTCTCAGGAAAAAATTTGTTGATTTTATTTCTTACTCATTTGTACACAAACTTTAATGTAATAATTATTGTTTAATCATTGTTTTATTAAATTAATAATCATCATTTAAGCCTAAAACTTTTAAATTAGGTTCCTTGAAAGTTGTGACAGTAAAAAATAAGGCGTCATACTTTTTTACTTAATCTTAAAACAAAATTTTACTTATTAAAAATACGTATAAAGCACGTAAATAAGTAGCTGACTTTAATACCTATTCGACACGGTATATGAAAGTACATAAAGTTTCTAAAATAAAAAAAAAACCGTTGTAATAAAGCCAAGTACCATGAAATATCAAACTGTAGAGATTCATAAAAGTAGACGCCGCGCCGGCCCTTAATGTGACTCTATTGTTATTGTTGTAACACGTGCGAGATTATTGTTGTCGTTTTCGATATTGAGTACAGAGTAAAAGTTTCAAGTAACAATTAATTTAAATTTTGTTCAAACTGACGGCTTCGGTTCTTGATATAAGCACGAAGCCTTTTCCTTAAGTCAGATGGAGTGACCCGCCCTGTGAGCTGTTATCTTATTTTGTCAGCAGCGATGATGATGATGCGTGACTTTAAATCTTCTAACGAGTTAATTGGTGTTGTATACATTAAAAATTTCATGTGACCTCATAAGTAATAATCGCAAGGTGTTAAATCAAGACACCTTACGGGCCACAGTGTTGGTCCGCCTCGGCCGATCCAAGGTGTAAAGACCAATTAACTCGTTAGAAGATTCAAAGTCACGCATCATAATCGTTGCTGACAAGATAAGAGAACAGCTCACAGGGTTCAAAAGTCTACTGTGAGGAAAAGTCTACTGCGAGGAAATGTCTACAGCGAGGAAAAGTTTACTGTGTGGAAAAGTATACTGCGAGGAAAAGCTACTGCGGGGAAAAGTTTACTACGATAAAAATTACTGCTAGGAAAAGTTTACTGTGAGGAAAAGTTTACTGAGAGGAAAAGTCTACTGCGATAAAAAGTTTACTGTGAGGAAAAGTTTACCGTGAGCAAAAATCTACTGTGAGAAAAAGTCTACAGAGAGGAAGTCTTCTACAAAGAAAAGTCTACTGCCAGGGAAATCTACTGTGAGGAAAAGTCAACTGCGAGAAAAAGTTTACTGTGAGGAAAAGTTTACTGTGAAGAAAAATGTACTGCGAGGAAAAGTTTACTGTGAGGAAAAGTCTACTGCGAGTAAAAGTCTACTGCAAGGAAAAGTCTACTACGAGGAAAAGTCTACTGCGAGGAAAAGTCAACTGTGATGAAAATTTTACTGCGAGGAAAAATTACTGTGAGAAAAAGTCTACTGCGAGAAAAAGTTTACTGTGAGGAAAAGTTTACTGTGAGAAAAAATCTACTGTGAGGAAAAGTTTACTGTGAGCAAAAGTTTACTGCGAGGAAAAGTTTACTGTGAGGAAAAGTTTACTGTGAGGAAAAGTCTACTGCGAGGAAAAGTCTAATGCGAGAGAAAGTTTACTGTAAGGAAAAGTTTACTGTGAGGAAAAATCTACTGTGAGAAAAAGTTTACTGCATGGAAAAGTTTACTGCAAGGAAAAGTCTACTGCGAGGCAAAGTCTACTACGTGGAAAAGTCTACTGCGAAGAAAAGTCAACTGTGAGGAAAATTCTACTGCGAGGAAAAATTACTGTGAGAAAAAGTCTACTGCGAGGAAAAGTTCACTGTGAGGAAAAGTTTACTGTGAGGAAAAGTTTACTGTGAGTAAAAGTTTACTGTGAGGAATAGTTTACTGTGAGGAAAAGTTTACTGTGAGGAAAAATTTACTGTGAGGAAAAGTTTACTGTGAGGAATAGACTACTGCGAGGAAAAGTCTACTCCGAGGCAACGTCTACTTCGAGGAAAAGTCTATTGCGAGGAAAAGTTTACTGTGAGGAAAAGTTTACTGCGAGGAAAAGTTTACTGTGAGATAAAGTCTACTGTGAGGAAAAGTCTACTGCAAGGAAAAGTCTACTGCGAGGAAAAATCTACTGCGAGGAAAAGTCTACTGTGAGGAAAAGTTTACTGTGAGGAAAAGTTTACTGTAAGGAAAAATCTACTGTGACAAAAAGTCTACGGCGAGATAAAGTTTACTTCGAGTAAAATCTACTGTGAGGAAAAGTTTACTGTAAAGAAAAATGTATTGCGAGAAAAAGTTTACTGTGAGGAATAGACTACTGCGAGGAAAAGTCTACTCCGAGGCAACGTCTACTTCGAGGAAAAGTCTATTGCGAGGAAAAGTTTACTGCGAGGAAAAGTTTACTGTGAGGAAAAGTCTACTGCGAGGAAAAGTCTACTGCGACGAAAAGTTTACTGCAAGGAAAATTTTACTGTGAGGAAAAGTATACTGTGAAGATAAATACACTGCGAGGAAAAATTTACTGTGAGGAAAAGTTTACTGTGAGAATAAGTTTACTGCGAGGAAAAGTTTACTGTGAGGAAAAATCTACTGTGAGGAAAAGTCTACTGTGAGGAAAAGTCTACTGCAAGGAAAAGTCTACTGCGAGGAAAAATCTACTGCGAGGAAAAGTGTACTGCAAGGAAAAGCATACTGCAAGGTATAATCTACTGCGAGGAAAAGTTCACTACTAGGAAAAGTCAACTGAGAGGAAAAATCTATTGCGAGGAAAAGTCTACTCTCGTCTAGACTCATAAATGGTAAGTAAATGCCGCGCAAGCCCTTAAATTGACTCTTGTTTATTGTTTCTCTAGTTTTATATTTTATGGTACTTGATTTTATTACAAGTGTTTTTTCTTTCTAAATTTTAGAAACTATGTACTTTCTTATACCTTGTCGGATAGGTATTGAAGTCAGGTACTTATTTATGTACTTTATACGTATTTTATTGTAAATAAAATTTTGTTTTAAGGTTGAATAAAATTGTAAGTAATGCGCCTTATTTTTAACTGTCATGACTTTCAAGGAACCTAATTTAAAATTTTTGTCCTCTAAGTGATGATTATTAATTTAATTTTATAAAACAATGATTAAACAATTATTATTATTTTAAAATTTGTGTAGAAATAACTAAGAAATAAAATCATTGAATTTTTTCTTAGAAAATTGTGAATTTTTTGAAAAATTAAAAAAAAAATTAATAACTCTAGGACCGTTATTTTTGGATAGGGTATTCCATACATAGATAAATAGGATAGGAGCTATATTTTAGCCCCGGAAAGGATTTTAACCTGTAGAATCACGGAAATATTTTCTTTTAATTTTATCTATTGAAATTCAAGTAACTAAAGTAAGTATTTATTATCACTTAGTGGTAAGTCTCTGTTGCCAGTAGATAACGCCGCATTACTTATTTCTGTCAAACAGTAGAGTCCAAACATTACAGTTACAGTACCGGTTTGAAGTCCTACTAAACTAATTAAAGCGTTCGCTTCAGTTAGTGAATTAACTGGAGCGCCGAGCCGTCTACATCCTTTTTCTACAGACAAATCACCATCAGGACAACATGCTATTCCTGCCGTTGTTGTGTCCGAAATCAAAACATTTTCCAATGATATATTTTATTATTCCAAGAAAGAAATAAATATATTACTGTAGAACAATTTTTGTCAGTATTGTAAAGTCACGAACACAGAAGCGGAGGACCAAGCAAGGTCGCATCCTTGAACACACCGCCATATTTATATTATCATAACTATCCTTTTATGTAAGAACTTTAAAGTTCAAGTATTTAAAATAAATCTTGGCTTAATATTCATTACTTAACTGTTGCTGTTGTAACTTTGTAATTTAATTTTTATTATTACTTTATAGTTCAAATGTCAATATGTTTACATACATAATATCCACTTTTTTTAATATATGAAAATATCTCTTTTGAGAAAAAAAAAATAGGTATTAGGTCTCCGGTACCCGAGACGTGTAGGTAGATACCGCCGCAGCATTTATTGCAGCTGACAAACAGCAGTGTTCCATTACAACCAACATTACAGTGTTCCAGTTTGAACTAATATAATTACGGGGGTAACGGGACTCAACATCTTGTCTCAAGCGACGAACGCAATGTGGTGCTGTATATAACATCCTAACGCCTTTTTTTTTGGGCGGGCGTATCACTTACTATCACGCGAAAGTCCGTCTGATCTCGTCCCTTCTTTGAATAAAAAAAAAATATAATAATATTTATCAATTTTTACAACTGTTCATAACACTGGATAAATATTTGACTAATGGTAAATAAACCATCATGTTCCAACAATAACAGCACCCGGAGGCATGAGAAGTCCGTGGTGGTTAAAGGCATAGACTTTCTTCTTGAAAATATAAAAAAAAAAAAAAACAAAATAGTAAGTATTAATGTTTTTAAGTTTTCGTTGGGTATTATAACGGCAGTAATTGGAACCCTGGTATCATTAACTTGGTATTATATATATTACTAAATTTCTGTAATTGATAATGAAATAACTTTTACGATCACAGTAATCGTGTTTGATCATCGTATTATCCAATACCGATTTAATTTCGCCGAAATCGATTAATTTCCTGCTAATCGATTCTTCCATTGTATCGGGACCAAGGTTGTTACTGATGACAATTTATTCCATTGCTCGGTTCTTAGGAAGCGGGTCAAGCGTGTGCTGCCTATGCAATATGCATCTCGAATCTTTTAGAACTAGTCATATCCAGGTCACAGTACATGTGCAACTAGGGCTGTATCGACAAATACATCAAGGCAACACTTTAGACATACTAATTGAATAAAATGCTCTTGTTGATATTGATAAAATAATTTTTAGTTTAAGCCATTCTTTGGAAGCCTAAATATTTGTTTATATATCTTGTTTTGGTTTAACATATTTTTATTATAAACGGCAAATACTAACAAAAATCTCAGATTGAATGGCGGGAACATGTGAAAAAAAAACATATTGTAAACGTATTTAATTAGCTCTAGTGAGATGGTAAAGGTACTTAATATACCATCAGTTGAAAAGAGTAGCTGAAGAACGGAACAGTTTTTTTTTTACATCAGACTGCCAAATTTCGGTTTCAAGGCGACACTTCATGATGATGATTATGTATGAGATCGTTCAGCGACTTTTTGCAAAAATAATTACTTACTGCATACATAATACGTAGCAGTCGTTCAACAACGATTATTATTATTATTATTCGCTAGGTAAAGTAATAACCTCGCTATTTTTGCATATTACAGACAAAAATATTTAGTGTTGAACGTATTGCGATTATGAAAATACCCAGAATGAAATAAAAGGAAAATTTCAATGTTATGGAAAACTCATTTACTATTGAAATACCACCAGCTCGTGCGCCATCGTTGCATATTTTAAACATGAAGGTCAGTTATATGCATAGATGGATAAGATTGTTTCATAAATAATATTATTTTATAAATAATTGAACAACATCCTTGACCCTTACGATGAAGGTCTTTTATTAACTTGAGCCACTACAAAGCAATGAATCTTTGTCAATTTAATTATATTCATTCTTCATGTCATACATTAGCTATTTAATGTGCTAGGAGGGCTAAGAGCTGAGGTTTTTTTTTTAAATTTGGTACTGCACCATAATAAAATCAAATTCATCTCATCAACTGATCATCATCAGTTTTTTCTAACAGCCTTAACCCACTGGCCTTGCCAAGAGACATCGCATCTCTTGGAAATCTTTACAAAATGTACCACGGGAGTGTTCCAAAGAGTTCTTTGGAATTATTCCTGTCGCTACTTTCCACCAGCGCAGTACATGACACAATGCCTAGTTCCTCCTCACCACTTGGATGACTGGCGACCCTCCACTTTGTGTTTCAAGCGCAACTTTTCACCACGCGCTACGACTTTGTGGAATCAGTTTTAACCAGCGGTATTTTCGAATCAATACGACATGGGAGCCTTCAAGAAAAGACAGTATCATTTCCTTATAAGTGGACAACACAGCCGTGACTCCTCTGGTAAAGCGACTGTCTATTGGTGTCAGTGATCACTTTCCACCAGGTAAACTGTTCACTCATTTGCTCAACCTTCCTATAAAATAAAAAAGTTACAATATTCAATTTAATCTAAGTTACATATCTTGACTGTAGTAAGGTTGAACCTCTGATTTATATATCACTGCGAATTTTGAGACCAATTTCTTACCACAGACACCTTTTTTATTGCATCTGTTGTCTTTGAGTCTATTCCTGTGCTGTGACTCTCCAATTATCCTTGCTGTCAATTGGTGATACTGATTACATACCTTTTCTGTATGTGTAAAATGTGACGTCAGTTACGATTATATACAGCACCAGCAGTCTTGAACAAAAATTGAGGACATTGTCTAATGTTTATATATTAAAAAAATGTTATATATTACACACAAACAAACTCATAACTTAAGATTATATTGCACTTAAGGGAATATATTCAGTAAGTAGTGAAAAGACAATACATATTTCACATATATAATATCATACATATTATTATACCATATATCAAAATCATTTAATAACACAGTCGTTACGAGGTGTAAACAAATATATTTAATGGTTTGTAATGAAATCATAAGAGCCTCGTTTACACCAGTCAAAACTTGACCCAATTCGAGACATTTAATTGTGTCAGCACCCGAAGTGATTCTTTGATGCGTGGGTTATCCTTGATGCCAAGAACATAATTTAGGGTCATATCCATAAAAATAATTAATGATATTACAGAAATGTTCAACGTGTTATTTTATATATAGGTATTGAAGAACTTGCCTTAACGGCGTAGTGGCTAAACGCTTGCTTGTTCCTAGTTGGATTCCATGAGCACATTTGGAATTTGGCTGCTGGTCAGCTTCCACTATTATATTGTGTTGCTATAACAGTATAGGTGTGTTCCACTGTCGTTATACGAGAGCCTGAATATTCTGGAACAATCACACTTTACCATCGATGGTCTACAGGACTAGTCCATCGTAGGTTAAAAATAAATACTCGTAAATATTCGTAGATATTGTTTATGGCCCTTCCTGCGATTTAGTGGGAAAACCCGCCATCTTGTTGAAATGGCTCATGGAAATGCACGGTTGTTTTTAGGTTATTTATTTAAAATTTTATTGCATCTTTAAAATAAAGTATAGTATTTAGTATTATGATTAGCGCAAATAATAATATATCATCACTATTTATTACTCATCAGATATGTAAATTTTATTAAATAGTGATAGTATCAGACTTAATATGAAATAATTTAAAAATTTTTATATTGCATTTAAATATATATTTTAAAAATAATGTACGGTCACATTTATATATTTATAGCAATATACAACCGTCAGAAAAAGCGCTTAGAATAGATAATCTATCTAATATATAAAAGACTCGCCTCTTAAGGGTTTGAGATTTGAAATTTGGTAGGAATATTTCTTATGCCGAATATAGCTCAGCTAAAAACAGATTTTATAAATTTCCGTTCCTCAAAAGGAGTTGTGTGAGTGATAATAACGGGAAGAGGCTCGGGAAGACCCGGTAGAAATATTATTGACAAATTTCAATTGTATTTTATATTACGGTCAGCAATGCGGGCGGGGAACAGCTGCAAGTAATTGACGTTTTGCCTTTCAGATGCCGCTCCGTCTGAAAGGCAAGAAGTCAATAGTAGGATTTATGGATGACGTCTGAAAAATTCAATTACATTATTTATTGATCTTTATTTATTGAAGAAGTTTCTTGAAATAATTCCGATGCCACCTAATTTAAGAATAAAGTATTAATTCTTATATGAGTAAGCATCATATGGTTCTGTATACATATTCTCACTAGCGCGACATTATTTATTAACAAGCGTATCACTTACCACAAGTTGAACGTCCTGCTCATTTCGACGCTTCGTTGAATATAAAAAATAGTATCATCCGATCCTATTCAAAGTATTACAGTTATGTTCTGAACTGGTCAACCCAATGCACTGAATTACATATTAAAATATTTTGTTTGTATTCCTTACTATACAATATTGTGCTTGTTGTGTTAAAGCGCCCTTCAAACCGGTACACAGCAATATTTGCATATCTCTATTTGGCGGAAGAAAGAGTTGTGGTAGTACTTAGAGGGTCTCAGAAAACAGGAACCTATTACTAGAAAAAGAGAACTACTCCTAGTAACAAATAGTAATTTCATTATTGATATCATTAAAACTATTCTTATTTAGTCAAGATATACTTTCTTTTGCTAAAATGTACCATACTTTGACCTTACAGTTTTGCAAAATATTAATTAAGATAGAGTAGTCATCAGTGGTGAATTTACTATTAGTATAGTAACTAAACGTTAAATAAATAAATTTGAAAGTATATATAATATTTATTCCAACTCTGCTTATGAATGTCAATAAAATAAATATTATTGTCTCTGTAAATATATAATTTCTAAGGTCTTCGACCTGTAACTAGCACCAATCGCAAGCTATATATTTAAATCGGAGTGTAAGGAGACGTTTGGAACAGAGCCAACATCACCTGTCCTTGGCTGGCTGATGTATACTACTGAGGAATCATCTGATGCATTAAACTTGGGCAATCAAGTTATTAACATTTAGTTTTGAGTTTTTTTTTCGTTAAATTTTGTACATGTCTTGGATAACACATAATCTAGATCTTTTTGCATTTGTAGTAACTCATAGAACAGAAAATATTCTTTTCTTTTCACGAGTACACTTAACTTGGACGGATATACTTTCGCTGGGTACACTAAAAGAATTATGCTGGAACCTGACCGGAAAAATCTCATGTTATTCCTCTTAGCTTAAATCTGACGAGTTTGATAAAAAAATTCACACTCATTCCTCGTGAATCAAAATCTCTATGAAGTATAACATAAGAAATATGTTTAAAACATTTTTTTCTTCTATTTCTAAGACTACTCTAAAAAGCTAGATTATAATGCATTAAGTATTCTGAAAATTATTCTCTTAAACGCACTCTGTCACTTGTATTAAATTTTTAACAACCCTCTGTTTATGAGGATGATTAATAAATAATTTGTTAAACAAAGCGGGATCATTGACACAGGTTTAAAAATAGTTGACATTTATTACTTAAGACCATTGTAATTGTAGGAATCTAGGTCTGACTCTTTGAGTAACCTGAATTAGTTACTTAGAACTACGACTTAAATAGCTTCTACTTTAAATGGTCGTTTTCGAAATAGAACGGACGTTCACCTTTTATTTAGTGATGCATCTCTATAAAATATTTACTTACTAAGGTATGACATATTGCACGATTAGATTAAGTCTCTAACCGTACAAAGAAGATAAAATCATAAAAAAAAAATTAATTAAAAATAATGTGGAATTCAGAAACTTCAAGAATAAGAAACAGTAGTGCATTTATGATTCAATCTGAAAAACAAAGCTGCAAAATAAAATCAAATGTTTATTTTTACTATAAATATATCTTTTGACAGCACCACCTTAATTGGTTACCCAATACCTTCAGCAGCTACAATACTATTCAATCGAAGATGTAATGTTTTGAAACTGTTAACCTATGAAAGGTTTAGTTATAACAGTGGTACCAACACAGACAGTCTCCAACAAGACTTACAACCAGTAAATCTCAGTTTCCCAATATGACATTGCCTCAAACCTTCACATTAACGAATGATTTTCTTGTCACTATGTGACGCAGTATTTGCGAACTATAAGTATGAAAATAAAAATATTAATTCATCGGTGTACATGTAAAATGGGATTATACCCAAGACAAGATTAAATGTTCGTCTCGAATATCCCAAGAATCCTGCCGAGAGGAAATTGGCACATACTCGCTTAGACAGGGGTGTGATCCTAGGAATTCATAATTTATGTGCAGAATTTGGTTTAATCTATTTTCCCTTTTTCCTCCAAAATTTAGTAGAAAATTTTAAGACATTACAAGATCTGGAGTCTAATTTAAATTTATAATTTCTAGTCAAGTAATTATGATAAAATATTTTGTGTGAAAAAATATAAAAGAGATCTTTTGATATAAAACCTGAAACCGAACCTATTACAGTAAATGTTCAATCAAACAATCTCAATAATATTTATTCAGGACAGTAGATAAATAACATATCCGTGGAACACATTTTACAATAAGACAATGCGTTTTTTTTTTTTTTTAAGAAATTTAGAATACTTTGACATTTAATACCTTTGAACAGGGGATATGTGGGTCGTTAACTGAAATGGCGCAAAGTGCGTCAATTTCTATAGAGGTTATATTGTCAGCTGAGTACATTGCGCAGATAGAAAAGGCTTGGGAGTGTATACCGCGACACCATACACCCTGATAACGTTTCGTTGTTTACCATGACGAGAACAATCGCGTCCCCGGGCGTAACGCGCGCGCAGTGACGCCAGAACGAAACACAAACCTACACGAAGTACCGCGGACGCTATAAATACGACGCGCCGGCGCCCCGCCCCGCACTCTGCGTTCTACTCTCTCAGCGAGCGCACGCTTTGAAAAATAAAATAAAAAAAAATGGTTGTGAAACTATCAGTTGCTCTTTACGCCGACGTGTACCCGACCTTGGCTAAATCGCGCGGACGGAACATGGACTGCGAATCCAAGCGGCAGAAAGGCAACGCTCTCCCCGCACTGGTTGAAGACGATTCCGAAGTCGAGTTGGAACAGGAGCAGCACTGCCACATCCTCCGCGCGGAAGGTGTCCGCCGCCAGAAGTCGATCTCGCCGCAGCGTCGGCAGAGGATGCGGCGCACGCTCGCGCTGCCCTCGCTCTCCGAAGACGAGGAGCCTTGAAAATGCGGTCAATGAATCATGGATCAAGTGTAACGCCGCCGACGGTTGCCAGCCGGCACCATAACCGATCAGGAGGAAGTGAAATTCGTCGCCTAGAGTAGATCGATCGGTGTTCGGACCGTGGCCGTTTCGCCACAGACAGTGAACGGAACTCAAGTGTTAAAAAGTGATGAACAAAATGAACGTTAAACCAAAGTTTGTTAACCAGTAGATTAAGTTGGTACGTGTAATAATACATTATATTAATGGGAATAATAAATTCGTGTTACATAAAACTGAGTCTTTATTATTTACAACTCCGGTACGTAAAATTATATATCGACGCGAAATTACACTTTCCAATAGTAACAATCGATGAAATATTCATGAAAGTATTAACGGATACGAGGACAAGTTTATGGCAAGTAAAACATATATACACGCAGATAATTATTTTTTTGAAAACAAAGTATTTATAATAATTTTAAAACAAGCGAAAATGAACACGTAAATGCATGCAAGTTTATAAATAGCACCTTTAACGACTGACCCAAATAAAACTGTGTCACTGGGCTTTGGAAATTTTACGCAAAATCCTTGATTTAAACAATAAATTGCTGAGAAAATGTTTGTAAGCACACATGCAACCTATTTCAAAATTATTTACTACAATTACTCGTATATCTCATAAGAAATCTTAGAAAAGAATGCAACCGATCATTATAAATATTTTTAATCCATGAAATCTTAATAGATTAATGTGAAACTGAAAATAATGAAAAGAATTCAATATTAGTAAACAGTGTACTTTCATTTGCTTGCTTTATGAACGCATGAAAGTTAAACAGAAGAGAAAAACAATTACAAATTCTTTGACTCTAATTTGGAATAATTAGAAACGTTAACCTCTTTTTTACTTGCAATTACATTTACATCTTCGCAGCAGTCAATATTTACGTACATTAATTTTTTACCATTTCATATAACAATTTGGATGTGTTTTTTAATATCTTACTTCCTTAATAATCGTTGTTTTAACATCTGCAAAAGTTATAATTTTAAAGCTGTTTACTATTGTATTTTAATATTCCTTTATAATCATTTGATGTATTACTTTATTTGTATTGTTCAAATCCGCCGTTTTAGTATCATTAATACCTATTATTAAGCGGAAATGTTTGCAATTAACACTAAATACTTCCATAAAAGAACATTAACTCTTCCAATGGATTTCTCACTAATGCCGGGAGAGATTCGTCAAGTGTTATGAAAACGATAGACCTTTAAATTGTGAAATTGAAATTATTTTATTGGTTTTCTTAATTAAACTTAAACATAAAACAGTAAATTTGATAGTTCATTCATGTATCATTCATCTGAGGGGAAATTAGGGTTAAAATGGATTTTACTTACTAAACCTCTCAATACGTTGCAAGGGGCTTCAGTCTTCTATGAAATGCACAGGTGTACTACGCCTATGCTATGCAGCGCGGGCTGCAATCCTCTAGCACCATCCCTATTCTACGATAAACGGAAGACTTCAAAGAAGTCCTCTACCTTTAAACCCTTCGAACCTAAAGTCCCTTGATAACAAGCAGGGGTTACTTTAGCCCCATTAATAAATAGCTCGGGAATATAAAGTTGTACAAGTGTGTGTATAGAGTTGAAAAGTACATAATCGACGATCTTTAACCTTTTGAAATTGTATTACTTCGTAAATACGTCCTTTCCTTATTCTATATATTTGGATTCTCTCACGCTCCATTACGTGACTACTGTACCCGTTAGATATACAGACGTTAATTTCCTCAAGCACGTAAATAAAACAACGGATGTTAGAACAATAGTGATTGTTATTATAAGTTCTAATCCCGATATTTAAATCGAAATAATACGTTTAAGTGCTGTATTCGTAAAAAGTTTCTTTAAAGATGAATTTTAATAGTGCACGGGAATTTTCTATGGAAATTTAGAAAATATCTTTCAGACAATATAGAACCATGTTGATATATATGATTATATGCTGTCATTCTTGGAATGTTATCTACTATTAATTTAGTTTCTGATCGGAATCTATCTACAGATAATAAATTAATAAATGAATTGCCCTCTTAATTAATATTTTTACTATTAGGAAGTCTCATATCTCTTTCACAAGGAGACTGGCCAAGTGCGAGTTGGTGAAAAAAAAACAATATGTAATTTATTAAATCTCAATACTAAACGTTTCGTAAATGTACTTCACATTGTTCAGTTCGAGGGATTTCTCTAGAGACTTAACAATCGATCCTTGCGACATCCTTTCAAGGTTATAGATCTAGAAACTAAATTGACACGAATGAGTCAGTAGTGTTTTGGTTTTTTTTCCAAGTAAGGTACCTCAGTGCTGCTTGTGTTGAGGAAGCGTCTGTTGTTTAGAGGTCACTGTTTTACATAACAACTGCGCTGTTTTGAATTTGAAATTAGTATTACGTTATAAAGTGATTTACGACAAAGTTTTCTTTCAGTGCTAGGAGTATGAGGAAGACTTTATTCTTATTTGTTTGTTTGATTACTAATTAGTTATTATTTTTCATAGAAGGGATGTATAATTGTTGCAATTATTACTGATTGACACACAAAAACGGCGATGTATATTATCGTATAGAATACAAAGGCAATGACTATTTTACATAATTTATTCTTTTAATCTTTTATAAATTTTTAAAGATAATTTAGTGTTAATTAAAGTTGAATATTCATGTACATGTAGTGTTGGGAAGCCTCCTACAAGGTGGACCGACGATCTGGTGAGAATCGCGGGAACCCACTGGATGTGAGCAACGCGGGACCAATCGATATGGAGATCTTTGACGGGCCTATGTCCAGCTGCGGACGTCTATCGGCTGATGTTTATGATAATGATTCATGTACCTTTATTTTAAAATTATTATCCCCTTATTTGGTACCCTACTTTCTTGTACTCCAAAATTCGTAAAAATAAATTGCAATAACGCCATCCAGAGGGTGGCAAACCTTCCCCGGTCTGCAGTCTCCCCTTTCAGTAAACACAAAACATCGACACAAAAATTTGTATTATTCTATAAATATAAACTTTTGTTGCTTTTGCGAAAGAATTAGGATTATTGAGAGTTTTGAAATTCACCGACATTGTTATGCATATGCATTGTAATGCACTAGGTCGTCTTGTAATTGTTTCATTCTTATATTCTTTAACCGTTCTTGTTTCATTTTCATAAAATTCTCGATGAGTTCATCCAATTCTAGTAAAGAAGTATTTTAACATTAGTTAAATTTCTTATCACATTTTCATATTTATTACAACTCACTGTAGATATATAAAAAAGGTAAAAGCAACAGGCTGTATGATATATTCGTTGGTACAACAGAAACAGCACAAGCAGTATATATACTCGTACTCTACAGTGAGGTCTATTATTTTTGTAGATTTATGGAAATCTAGCAAAAACACAGGGCTGTAAGAGTGCTCGCGTGATAATTCACGGGACCCAAGCCAACCTGATCTGCTCGTGGTGTATCCTGCTAATCAACAAACGAGGCTCTGGCTCCCACCAACCCACATTGGGCCAGCGCGGTGGGAAATGGCCCAAATCACCCCATATGACCCCCTTTAAACAACAACTCCTAATACCCAGCGGCACTGGAGGACATGTTGACTGTAGGTCTCGGGAAGACGCTGGATGCGACAGTGGATGCCTATCGGTTGATGATGATAAACAGAAACATTAAAAGTCATTTAATAATATACTAAAATACACGAAGTTCTCAGGTAGTGAAAGCAATTGTTAACTTTCGTTACGAGCTGAAATCTATTGTTAACTATTCCCATCTTTACCTTAAGATGCAAGGTCTTTAAAAGACTATCATCCAATAATAACCTCAACTCTTGCATTGTTCGTTCCGTCTTCTTCGATTCGTTCACAATAAGGTATACACTGATCGATTATCATCAGTTTCATGGTTACATCATCGAGTTATTGTCAATTATCTTGACTCCAGCAGAAGCATATGATTTAACTGGTATGATGGCATATACGGTATGAAACGAAAGTGTTTTAAATGCTTTCAAACTTTAATTTTTGGATATAATCTGAACCGCAGTTTAACTTACATTACTTCAACTTATGTATTGTAATATCCGATACGATAGGTTAGTTATAGGTTATAACTTGTTAAAAACTTAATTATGTTCTTAGGTTTTTGGCCACTTTCAAATGTATATGAATAGTTCGCACATCATGCATGCATGCAAATTATTGTCTTTGTATTTTGCAATCTCAACATTATTCTTAATAATTAGGTGCTTTGTGGTTATACAAAAAACTTTACATCATTGATTTTTCTACCAGCTAATAGATATCCTCCAAAGGTTCCCACATCGATTGGGTGAGATTCGTATGAGGGATCTGGTCCATTTCCCACCACGCGTGTCCAATGCGGGTTGATGGGATGATTTTTATATAAAACTTATAAATGTGAAGCGAGAGACTTTCGTCAGTTGTTAGTAATATTTTCACTTCATATTGTTGATTATTAAATAGTTCCAAAATATTAACATATACGATAACTCGTATCAGAATAAATTGGCATGAGTTCAGAAAAAATTGTATTAATGTAAACTGTAGTACATAAACAACTATCTTAAGTTAGTACTTAGTGATTATTTCAATAATTAAAAATATGTATATATCTATTCATACGCAGGTAGGTCTCTTTGCCAGAGACTATCTGGTACCACCGCAGCTTCTATTGCAGTTGACAAACAGTAATCTGCAAACATTACTTTAATAGAATTTGAAGGGTGATGTACTTTGCAAACATTACTGTGTTCCGGTTCGAAGGGCGTTATAGCTAGACAAATAACTGAAGTATAGAGAGAGAACATTTACATCTTGTCTATAAAATCTAGTATAATGTGTGGGAGGATATATTATCCTAACTTGAGCCACGTTTTGACAAGTGTTTTGACAAGACAAACTAGTTATATATATGTATAGTTAGGAGCGATACAATGTGTATCCTCAGAAGAATGCTTGCCTTTTCTGTCAAAGCTGTACGTAAAAGACATTCTCTAAGGAAACCCAATGAAGGCCAGGTAAGAATACAATAAACAACGACTACATAATTGGGCACAGCAATTATGTCCTGTAGCTCCCTCGATAATTGTTCAATGTGCTTTTGTTATTGGGGTACTTTTTACTTAAAACGTAGTTGTTGCTTATAAAATTATATTTGGTAAGCAAAAACTACGTTTGATTGAATTGTACGAATCCAAATAGTCCGGGTTCTGTCGTCGACCAAGTATTAAAACGCAAAGACAAGATAGTTTTTACGTATTTCTTGCATTCGTATTAATTTAATGTAGTCTATTGAAATAATTTCGCGCCTTGTAATCTCTTACTGGTGATAGGTCCCTTTTATAATCTAGATCACCACCATAGTTCCAACTTTTATCGCCAAACAGTAGTACGCAAATATTACTGTGTTCTGGTTTTAATATCGTTATAGTTAGTGAACTACGTGCATGTCTTGTGAATAAGCATCAAAGCAATAAGCACATGGTGGTGTAAAGGTTTTTATCCTTAGCTTGTTCATATAATAGAAGAATGTGAGGGTTGGGAGTTCATTGTTAGTGTACTACAGTGAATGAATATACTTCGTAGTTCAATGGTATATCTTTTTTTTCTCTTCCCGTGTAACCGTTGTAAGTTGTCTCGCTCTTAGGGGAATGCATCCATTTCATCGTTCTCTCTCTTTGTGGTTCACGCATGCGCCTTTAGGTACTAGGAAGGTACAGTGCATTATTAAACACAAAACAAATCGATACTCAAGTACAGTTTTTATGCTATGTTGTATCGTATAATTATTCTCAGTACGCTCGATTTCAAAACGGCCACGTGGCCGCAGCGTAATGGCTTCCCATAAATGATTCCAGTCGCCAAGATGCTATGAAATAATACTTTTCACCCGGAACAAGTTTAATAGAAAGGATTTCGATAAATCTGCATTAATTTGATGAAATCAAAACTTGGCGACTGATCTAGAAGTTTTAAGATTAGGAAAACAATTCTAGTCTTCAGCTGCCGGGGAGCACGTGCTTCAAAAACGCAACCTTTCTTTGTCTATTTCTTGTCATCAGCTTACGAGTACAGTTCAAGGACTTGAGTATTTGAGATAAACTTCGATGTGATGTGACCCTAACATCCGACGGAGTCACCACATCTAAAATACTTGTAACCAGACGGAGACAGAAACCAGATAAGTTTATTAAACGAGCTATAAATAAACGTTAAACAAACTCGTTTGTCTTTTAATATCTCTAGCTGAAGGTAAACGTTGAAGAACTTTCTACTTAAATATTTGAAATTTACTCAACAATTATTTATATCACAGATAATTATTTCGTTGTTAATATACTCGTAAATACAGATAATAAAGCGGAGATAAGGCGGCGTGCGGCCGTCGTGTGCCCCTACAATGTTCAGAATCGGTTTCTAGGTCGATGCGCTCATTACTGATATCAATTCTGCGTAATTCGTTTACGTATCGAACAGTGCACCTGCGGGATTTAATTTAATTTAAAATCGATTTTAAAGAAAAAATATGTTTGCGAATTTCACCATTCGCAAAGAACTCAAAGTTTCCAGTGTTTTGCAACAACTATGGTCACAGAAGAATTGACCTAACAGTTGTTCTATCATAGTCATCACCGTGTAGTTGCAGATTTTTTTATTATTAGATACAGTCCAATCTATGCAGAATGACCTCACTGTGCCTTGAAGTCGATTAAGCCCCATTTTGAAGTCCGCCATCTTGATAAATAGTTTAAACACGTTGATGTAACTTTTTCAGCGTCGACCTAGTTTCGTTTCTAATTCTATTATGAAATTTCTAATAATGAATGTTTAGTTTTTTTTCTACAGTGGCCTTAGACCTGATTTGAAAATTACATGGTGTTAAATAACAATGTGGCCGTGGATGGTGAAGTGTGTCGGCCCAGAATGCCGCCTCTCCTGTGTGGACAGCTGGAACACTGTCGCAACACAATACTGTTATATCGGCTGATTTACAATACAGGATTCGTAGCTGGTTAGGCACCTGATTTGTGATATTACTTGAATATATTATAATTTTTTATATATATGATAATTAAAATTCGTTAGTACACCAACGTCACACCTAAACAATTGTTTCACTACAAAGCTAATTTTCAATGTGGCTCCGTGTAAACATTCTATGGATAGGTTTCATTGTTACAGGGAAAGCAGTAAAATGAAAAAAAATCACATACTTCCGGCGATAACCTGGTAAAATGACTCATTTCTCCGCTTGATCTTGATATTTGGAAACATTTTTGTATGATGATTAAAGGATTCAAGAAAAACATAAGAGCTGACACACACGGATAAATTAATGTATTATACATAAGATAAATTCTTTTGTTTCTTTGATCACATCACACCTTACAAATAAATTTACAATAAACAAAGAAATATTAATAGGAAATAGTTTAAGTTAAACATTATATTTTTTATAATTTCTATGTGTACTGTTTACAAAATGTAAAGGTTATGAATATTCTAGAAGGGCCGCGTGTAAAGGGAACTGATACAAAGGTTAACAACGCGCCGTATTCCTCAAGTTAAACGACCGAGGGCGAGCGCAACTGACATGATATGGACATAACTGCCCAGATTAGGTTTTCGCAATAAATCTATTACTAATGTTTACTTTAACAGATGTACTTGTTACGGAGAGGAGGAAATCTTCCAAAGATACCTGCTTGTGAAGAGAAGTCATTGTTACGTGAGATTCTTACTCACTGAAACCATTCGGTGGTCTGCATCAGTGCATTCGGAAAAGCTCCGGGATCTCTTATAGAATGCACCGGTGCCCCTTTGTCTCTAAGGCCAAACCTTCCTAGGCACCATCGTTGAGTTACAGCAACATGACACAACGCTGGTCCGTAGACACTCTTAATTGCCTTCTACGACAGTCAGGGCTTACCTTAGTGCTTTTCTTAATAGTGTCGAGACTACAGTGCTGATGCTTCTATTGCCTGAGATCGTCTAGGTGGGTACCATCGCAGCTCCTATAGCAGCTGACAAACAGTATGCAAGAATTATATGTTCCGGTTTGAAGGCCGTTCCAATGAAATTACTGAGATAATGAAAGTTAATATCTTGTCTTATATAATAGGGTGCGGTTATCATTATAACCAGATTTGATGGCAAGACCATCACAATATCTACTGATGATAGGTCTCTGTTGCCGGAGACCGTCCAGGTGGGTACCACCGCGGCGCTATTGCGGCCGCAAAACAGTAGTGTCCAAACATTACTGTGTTCCGGTTTGAAGGGCACTGTAGATAGTGAAATTACTGAGGTAACGAAATTCAACATCTCATAAAGATAAAGATAAGCATTATATACCATCCTAATTACTATCACGTTGTTATGGGCGTGCGTATCACTTACCATCAGATGAACGTCCCGCTTGTCTCGTCGCTTAATTGTATAAAAAAAATTGCTTTTACAATAACAGTTGACATTTAACATATTTCACCTGAGCGATACTTTTTTTTATTTGCACTCGAGCAACTATTGGGCAGCTTTTGAAACATGTGATTGCGTTCACTAGGTGATAATTAATGTAACTGAAGGCTTTCAATTTCAGCAATCGTTTGTTTTTTCTCAAGTTTTCCTCTTAATATGTAAGAGTATCAATTATGAGGCGATAGTCGTCCACCGCTGGACATAGGCCTCCCCTAAGATCTCTACATCATATGGAGGGATTTAGGTCCTTTTCTACGACGCTAGCCTTATGCGGTTTGGTGGGAGCTAAATTTTCGTTGGTTAATTAGCAGGATGAACTACGAGCAGGTAAAGTTGGTTTGGATCCCGTGAGTTGTTGTACATATATATAGGTGAAATGGGGTCTCCCCTTATACCCCCTGAAAGATGATATTTGAAAGTTGTTTTTCCTGGTTTTAAACGAAAGTATAAAAAAACCTTTGCTATTATTTCTCTTGATACAAATAAAGTTAGTGTTTTGTAGTAACAACGATAAAGTTCTGTTTTGAGTATTAAAGCGTAGACCGTAATGTATATTATATATAATAAAAATAAGTTTTCTTTATACGCCAATCACGTGAAAACTAGTAAACGTATCGACATTTTATTTATAATTACTTTTATAAACATTCTCATTCAGTATTATTTAGGCGGTTGCTATACGAAGTCATTGTGGTCTATTTTTATATTACTATCAGCAAACCGGACGGGAACAGCTAGTGTATAACTATATGGAACTACTGCTTTAATGTTATGGGTTGATGTAACTCTTACTTCGTTTATATTCCTTTATTTTTTTTATTCAATTAAGCGACGAGAAGAGCGGGTCGTTCACCTGATGGTAACTGACACACACGCACATAACAACGTAGCCCTAGTTAGGATAGTATACCCAGCAGAACATTGCTCGCGTCGCCTGAGACGTAAGATATTGTCTTGTTGCCCTAGCACACTAGCTACAATGGCTTTGAAACCAAAACACATTAATGGCGTACTGTTTGGCGGCAGAAATAGGCTTTGCAGTGGTACCTAGTTTCCTGGACGGTCTCTTACAACAAACACCTACCACCGGTAAACGTGTAACAGTACTGAGGTGACCACTTTACAGTTAACAAAAAAATTTATAACATTTTTAGTGCTGGTATGTCTCTGCTGTCAGATGCTATGTAATTTGGTAGCAGCGCCAATTTCTACCGCCAAACAGTAATATGAAAACATTACCGTATTCTAATTTAAATGGCGTTTTAGCTTGTAGAATCACTAGGCCATTGAGACAAATTCTTGTATGAGGCGAAAGCGACGACAGCGATCACAATGTCCTGTCGTGATCGTCTCATTTCGTAAAATAAAAGAAAAACCGAATAAATTTATCAAGACCTCGAAAGTAATCTAAACTAATAATTTACAAGACTTATTTTAAATTTATAATGTGATGTAATTAATACTTGTAACTGTAAAGGAAACTTACATAATCGAACAACGCAAATGACGGATTCACGATGACATTAAAAAAAGATGGCGTCGGTGGTGCACAGATAAGACAATTTTATTGTAGCAATTGTTCGTGGAAAATTTATATTTACTATTATCGCTGAGTACTTAAAAAAAATATTTACGTATTCCGATAATCGTTTTACGTCTTAATTTACACAGTACGGTTACGTGGAATAATGATAATAGTGCCACGAGACTTTTTATTGCTGATAGGTGTCTGTTGTTGCGACTGTCTAAGTAGTTTTTTTTTTTTGTTTTATGTGGGGTGAAATGCCTACGCATACTCGTCCTCGCGGGGGCAAGGACGAGTTATGTCGGACTTGCACCGACTAAAACCCCCACGATGTTCCGCCTCATCGCCATGATGGCAGGGTCACGGGAACGCACGCAGTCAACCGCGGCCCTGCCGGCGCTAGCCGCTTGCGCAGCCCCTCCTCGGGAGGGAGGGATGAACCCTCCCTTTCCAGGGCGCGCCGGAACATACAGCGGGCCTCCTCCTCGACCTCATTGCGTGGGCGACCAGTTCCCCCGAACCTGTCGCCCAGAGGCCATGGGAGCCACTGGAGAAAACCTCTCCCGGCTCCCCGCGGCGGAGAGATGTTGGGCCCGCCGCTACCCGTCAACGGCCGCGGAGGATAGGGAGAACGGCGCTTCGCAATACCGACACTCCTCTTCCCCCGCGGCCCCACCGCCGCCGCATCGCCGGTGCGACACCGGTTGGCCGCAGAGGGAACTCCCTCCGCGACCCCACTTCGGCTGCGAGGGGCGGTATGAAACCGCTCCTGCAGCCTGGTCGCTAGGGCAGCACACAGCCGCCCCTGCGGCCCCCGGCCGCTCGGGTGAGCTCTCGGTGAGCCTCCGGAGCTCGAACCTGGAGCGGCCGCTTCGGCCAGCCCTTCGCCGTGGACCGGCTGGGTGGGTTCCACTTAGCTTCACCGTGTTCCGGATCACGGTTACTAAGCCTCTCCGCCACGACAAGGCGAGAACCCGTTTGAGGGGCTGTCTAGGTAGTTATCATGGCCTAGTAGGTATGGTAGTTACTATGGCAGCTGACAAACAGTATTGTGCAAACATTCCAGTTTGAAGGACGCTGTACGTAGTGTAATTATTATTTTTTTTTCGGAGGGAAAATTCTCGAAAAGATACCCTGCTTCTGGGGATAAGTCAGAGTTTTTCAGATAATAACCCTCTCGATAATCACCTTCAACAACTTGGAGAGGTCACGGGATTTCCGTTTGTAACATAACTGCAGTCTTTCTAACGCTGTTCTGGGATTGCTCGTCCTGGGGTCTGTTTTATGCAATCCATAACACCCTTGCGAGTACAATGGTCGAAGACAATGTCCAGTCACTGTCCTCCTCAGGGTCGTTTAGAAGATGTAGAAAACCCACATCATGACCGCCAACGACCGAGTGTCGTGTAATGTTATTACTGAGGTAACGAGACTTAACATCTTATGTTTCAGACGACGAGCGTAATGAGGTGCAGTTTAAATCAACCTAACTACCCTATGATTTACCATCAGCTGAACGTTGCGCTCGTCAAGTCACTTAATTGAATAAAAAAAAATACTATGCCATATTTGTTTCGTTTTCTCGATGATTAGAGACCTTGCCGTAGAAATAAGGAAAACGGTATTCATTGGAATTGAATTAATTTCTCAGCTACTCGTTCTTACGGCTTCGCTCATTATACTTGGATCGAGAAACAAAAAAAGACTGTTGTATTCCTATATTTAAATATTTGCCATACGCACTTAAAGGTAAGTTTCAGTAGTAGAGTATTATTTTTTTATATACTATCTGTTCCCTGACTGCTTTTCTGGGCGTTATATAAAATTAGACCATAAATGACTTTCTATAGCAACCGTGTAAATAATACCTGTATATGGAACTAAGTTCATAAAAGTTAATTAGAAATAAAACGATGAAGGATTCATGAAATTAAAAAAGTAAATATCTTATATCCATCTACAAAAAATTCCGCGTCGAGTGCTCATGTTCCCATGTCGATACGATCACTGATTTTCACGTGATTGGCGAACAAACATAACCCATTTTCATTATATATATATATATCTTAATTATCCATACAATAAATTGTTATGATACATTTTATTGCGGATAGGTCTCTGTTACCGGAGACTTATTTCTACAGCTAAAAAGTAGTGTGTAGTATTACTGTGTTCCGGTTTGTAGGACCTTTTTAACTAGAGAAATTACTGGGGTAATGAGACTTAACATATTATGTCCAAAACGATGAGCCCAATGCGGTGCTGTGTATATGCATCTTAACTCGCGCTACTTTACTTACTATCAGGTGAACATCACGCATGTTTCTTCACTTCGGTATATTAAAAAAAAGTTACTAAATATTTATCGTCTATTTTTAAGTATTATTTTCTTAACGTCTAGTATTTTATGTAATGCGTCAAGGTGCTCTATTTTTCTAAGCCCAAAATACGTTACTTGAATTTATTTAAGTGAATCCGACGTGAACTTGTAACAGACAGATGTACTTTTGCATTTATAATGTTAGTATTTATTAGTTGTACGAATCGCTCTGACCACATCACGTGCTCCGATGTTTGTTTTCATTAATATTTATGAAGGTGACGACCACACAGTCATACAATGAGGAGAGAGGTCGCCGGTTCTCTATTAACTGAATGATTCATTTTCCAAACGTTTGCATAAATATATATTAAACAATTTAATTACTTCGTTAGGTGACAATGAGGTTAAAAACATATTTTCACATAATTTTCGCTTGCTGTGTTTTTTGTCTGGAATTTTGAAATAATCGGTACATTACAGGGAGTATTAGGTTGTTGTGAAAAATCCCTCCCACTATCAAAACCTCACCATTTAAGCATCCTTGGGATCTAACCTATTGCTTACTCCCTACACAACGGAGGCACACACAAGTTCTTATTAATACTATTTATTCGAGTAATTAATATATATACTGTATTATAGTAAATATTTATTGAGCATTATATCAGAAAAAACTGTAGTAAAATGTGAAAAAAGATATTATTATAGACATTGTAAAAAACAACAATCCTAGATTCTTTTCAAATCAATTATTTTAACATAGAATCGCTTTCAACTGGCTAAGATGTTTACACAGCACCTCAATTCTTTCATCATCGTGAGAGTTAAAATGATACCGTCTCATTACCTAGTTTCATAGCTATAGCGCTTCTAGATCTCAATATGGTAATCGTTATTGGATATGATTTAAATTAATTCGCATACTTACGAACTAGTAAAGTTTAGTACGATAATAATTATTATTAGTCGTTGAGTTAATTTAATTTGATATCCTTTCACTCCTTAGGTCCGGGTTAGATTCCGTGTAACGGCGCCCGTCAAACTGTCAAAATTTTAATTTATAACATTATAAGCAATTGTTAACAATCACTGAAGGTTAAGTAATCCAAATTACTTGTATGTTGTATATTTAACTTGTAATGCGGAGATCCCTGATTCGATTCTATTATTATATATTGTAAGTAATGGTTAGAAATCGCTCTAGAGCGTCACATCCAAATATACAAAGGATATTTTCGAGACCTTTAATCCAAACGTCTGGAAATAACTTATTACGCTATTCATTTATCTATTTGTATTATAGTTTGTTTACTTTTCTCAATAAATCAACGTAATAAACAATCATCTCCCCTTTATAAATTTTCCATTCTACGAATGCTATTTTTAAAAGGTCAATGCTTAAAAAGGTTAAAGTGATAAGTGAGGAGAGGTCAGTCTGCACTTACACAATGGCGATAACAGCCGCAGACCGCATAAACAAATATTTTTTTTCTTCGGGGACCTTAGTTAAAATAGTTACATACATTTAAATGGCACATATATACTCATCTGCTGTGGCTCTTGCGTTGTAATAAGAAGGTCGCTGCTTCAATTCCTTGGCAACATAATCCACACGATCTTTATGTTAAAATATGGAAGCTGGACTCAATTAGAGAAGTTTCACTATCCCCGGCTTCCTTAACACAATGTGAAATTGAGTTGAAGCCTATTGTCTTTATCATTGATGTGTACTTCTGAATATAGTCCTCTCCAATTACCAGCAATTGGAGTACTCGTCACGCCTGGAATGCGGGTTATGAACTGTAGTATGTTAGTAAAGGTCACAGAGAAAGCTACTGACCTTTTCCTGGAGTTATTCCCTCTTAGATCCCTTTTACGTAGGTAGAGTAGTGATGTAGATATTCTAACCTAACCTGTTTCCTCGCGCGCAACGACTTTTTATAAACTGTTGAATGACTAAAAAGTTTGAACTGGACCAAAAAAACATTTAATGTGTCACCAATACAAAAACACTGGGAAAAACCTCTTAAATGATATCCGCTTTATCTTAAAATTACACAGAGTATGTACTTTATCAATTCACTGTTTATTTACGTGATAAAGCAAAAGGTACGATAGATAAATGATAACATGGCGCCGTTCACTATCTGCATTTCAACGTAATTAGATGACAGGTGATAAAAGCTATTGATAAAAGTCATATTTATATAAAGCTGATGAACCGGTGATAGCGTGTACAGTTACTGAGTCATCTGTAACGGTTTCAATTCCTCAACCTTAAACTGTTTATCTATTTTATTATTTTTGTCTCATCGATTCCACCACAGTTGCGAAAGGCAGTGGAAACCTGCCCCCGCGACCCACCGGCATACGGAGCTCACTTGAGGGGACTACCTCGGGCCTTCCATACTTGCTTCTGCCTTGGCCCGGCCGGGTAGGTTTCTCTTAGCTTCACCGTGGGTGACCAAGCCATGGCTATTGAGCCCCACCGCCTCGACAAAGCGGGTACCTGTTCAGAGGGGTATATCATCCTAACTAGCGCGACATTGTAATAGGCAAGCATATCATTACCATCAGGTGAATGTACACCTGTTGTTGCTTAATCGAATAAAAAAAAATTTGGTTGATGCGATCTATTATACACGGGCGTGTTAAACTTACGACACCCCTGTTTTAGATTTAAATAATTACGATGTAATAGTTAACGGTTTACATCAAGCGTGTGTATTGTCAGAGCGAGTTAAGTTTACGTTCAAGTTACCGACAGTTACATAAAGTTAACGTACGTTGCGTTCGCTTGTGATCCTAGCCAGGTGTCGGCGACGGGCGCCACAAGGCCAGCAAACCGTGAACTTGCATATATTAACCGTTTATAACGACTAACCGCCTATATATCATCAGTACATAGCAACGGTTAAACTCACTGGCATTGTTATAATTTAAAAGTTATGATAAGTCCATGTAATCCTGGCTGCGAAACATGAGGGAGTGAACCGGTTTTGCCAGTAATGAACGACGGATCCATACGGCCCAATCTTCAGTAATGAAGAAGCACTTTGAGAGGAAGAAAAAGGACATTAATAAAGATATGATGAAAACACGTGGCTTTAATGATACGATTTTTTTTAACCATACCTACAGAAATGAATAAATAATTAGGCCTTTTGATGGTTCCACTACTGAATCTCAGCAGTCTACTTTGACAAGGACATAATCAAAGCCATTTAACCACCTCGCTGCTTCTACCGCAAACCGGACGTTTCCTCACTATGTTTTCCTTCACCGGCAACTCAAACTCAGAGAGGTTTGAACCTGCTTCGAGGTGTACAGTGCTAACGAGTTATGCTTGATAGCTTCGACCAGCTTCGTTGGAGATGAAATGCCAAAAGTTTATAAAATCTGCTATATAATCTATTTAACGTAAAACGTATACTTAAAAAGTATCTTTGTAAAAGGTTATATATATGTATATTAAAAAAAAATGTCTATAATAAAATACACACAGGTTGGCAATGCGATGGTGATGGTTTGTTAAGGGGGTTGCAAAATAACCAGCATCATCTATACGAGTGTAGTCGAGATTATTTATGTTATCTAGATATCGGACCAGAGAGATTTCAAGCAGAGTTTGCGGTAACGCTACAAATACAGGCTTTCTAAGCTATAACATAATATACTTAATAATATTTTAACTTCTAAAATAACTATTTATTAAACAAAAATAATTAAAAATATTTTATAAGATTTTTTAAGGAGGACATGCTCCTTTTGCTTTATAACAGAAAGACTCCAAAGATAGGTATATATTTGGAAGATATTATACATCAGTATCATCAGCTGATAGATGTCCACTACTGGATATAGGCCTTCCCTAAATATCCCTACATCGATCGATCCTGCGCTGCCTGCATCGCCCCACACCAGGGGCCGTCGTTTAACTAGGAGGACGGCAAATGCAGGGTGGTTTTGTATTTTCTGTAGCACAGTGGGGTTCTAAGGAGGGCTTTGCCCTTCTGTGGGATGTTTTAGTCAGAATGCAGGTGATAGTAGGTGGTTTCGTAGGAGATCACGGTAAAAAAAAGAAAATTTCCCACGCGATAAAAAAAAGGGGCCGTCGCTTGTAGAGATATATATGGAGGGAATTAAGCTATTTCCCATTTCGCTGGCCCAATGCGGGTTGGTGGGAGTCAGAGCTTCGTTTGTCGATTAGCAGGGTGCACCACGAGCAGGTGAGGTTGGTTTGCGTCCCGTGAGTAGTTGAGCGGAACTCCTTACACCCGTTATATCATTTAAGATATACGATGTTGTGGGATGTGATATATAATATTATCATATAGATATCGTGTAGTTCTCTGTATACATTTCAGATGAAAACAAATAATTTACACGAAAGCGATGGAATAACAGGTAAAATGCGAGATTTACTTCTATGACGTCATACGAACGTTCAACAAAGCGAACGGACCGTGTTTACACAAGCGCCGCGCTGTAATTATACACCATTTCTGTGTATTGATGATGTTGGAAGCAAGAGGATGACCAATAAACTGGATAAGTTGGTACTGCACCGCGTGCTCTATGCGCGATGACGGTGAAAAAGACGTCAATGAGATCTACAGCATCCATATCATTCGAAAAATACTGACCGCTGCTCTATAATTTAAACCTTTATTCTTAGGTCAATATTTCCGGAGATTGTCTAGGTAGCTACCACTGCAGCGCCTATTTCTATTGCCAATCAGTAATGTGCAAACATTACTGTGTTCCGGTTTGAAGGATGCTGTAGCTAGTATAATTATAGGGGTAACGATACTCAACATCTTGTCTCAGACGACGAGCGCAATGTGATGCAGTGCATGCTATATTAACTAGCGCCAAGTTGTTATGGGTGGGCGTATCACTTACTATCAGGTGAACGTGCGCTCGTCTCGTCCCTTAATTAAATAAAAAAAGAAAAACCTTATTAACCTCCAGCACAAATCACGGAAACTATTGTTTGTTTTATTTTTCTCACTTTCAAGTTTACATCATCCTTTCTATTACATAACTTCAATATCTTTCTCTCCTTCCGCATCTTATTTTTAGCATCCTATTTCCGTCTTCCACACTAAATGTAGAAGATTACACAATTTACTTATTAAGTTAACAATTTCTATAATATAAATGTTATATTTATTTTTCTTTTACATTGTTCTTTATCAATACAATTTGTTACTTTACTATATTTTATTAATTTCTATAGTATCTACTATTACTATCTTATAAACCCTAATTGATAATTGATTCCTTGTCGGTGATCATGTCATGCGAAGGGT
The DNA here is from genome assembly GCA_029030555.1 of Ornithoptera alexandrae. NCBI lineage: Eukaryota > Metazoa > Arthropoda > Insecta > Lepidoptera > Papilionidae > Ornithoptera > Ornithoptera alexandrae. The sequence goes on along the minus strand of JARDVY010000011.1, from coordinate 7,642,868 downwards.
ACTGGCTTCTCCCGTGGTCCACATGAAGACTATAAACCTGGCTACCACTCCTGCTGTGTCATGACAAATACGAGACCTGTCGTCCAACCCCGGTCTCAGTAGGATCTGTGGGTCTCTCATATTCAAACTTCATAAACTCGAAGACCACCCTACTCACCTCTATCGTATCATGGTAAATGTTTTTTTTATTCATTCAAGCGACGATAATAGAGAGACGTTCACCTGATGCTGCCTGTACTTGTGCCCATAACAATGTCGCGCTAATAATAATGATGTACACACCACAACTGTGACATAAGATGTTAATTCTCATTACCCCAGTAATCTCCGCAGCTATAACGCCTTTCAAACCGGAACACAGTACACTACTATTTGTCGACTGCAATAAATGCTGCTTAAGTAGGTAAGTACCTAGACGGTCTTCGGCAGCAAAGACAGCATCAATAAGTATTGTATTTAATATAGCTTTTTACTCGTCTTTATTTCTACGGATACATTGATTTTTTTTAATGGTATTAACTGAAAATTTATTCATGAATAAATAGTTTAATGAATTTAAGACGTTTTTTTTATATTCTGTCCCTTGTAGCTTAAAATAACAAATATAAACGAAATCGCTTGCAGCGGTATATGTTATTTAAATGCCGTAGTTCGTGTGTCGAAAACAATGTTTATGAAGTTCTTTCACACTGAAATGCATAATTTATAAAGCATTGTGTACTAAATGAGGGGGGAGGTTAACACACTTTGTGACTTGTTTTTAGATGCTTTGTAAAGTATGAGAGTCTAGAATAATGAAGATGTTTCTGTAACGTCACAATAACCTTTAAAAGGCATTTCCGAATAGACACAGCTGAAAATGTTTAAAGCAGAACATGACAAATTACTTTTGTATATCTGTTAAGATATGAATTAAAAATATTATTTAATAATTACATTTTTACTACTCGAGAGTAACCTGTTACTGGTGGTAGGTCTATGTTGGCGGAGATCGTCTCGATAGGCATCACCGCAGCGCCCATTGCAGCCGAAAACAGTACTGTATAAACATTACTACCTTCCGCTTTGAGAATTAAGTTTCGTTAATCTAATAATTTCACTACCTTCAACGCCCTTCAAACCGGTGTACAGTAATGTATGTACAGTACTGTTTGACGGCTGCGATAGGCGCTGCTATGGTAACTAACTACACGGTCTTCGGCTACATATACCTGCCAGAAGTATTATGATGGATGCGAATAGCAGAGGACCAGATTTTTACTGGTGGTAGGTCTCCGTTACCTGAGACCTTTTAGGCGGCGCTGCGATTCCTACCGCAGCGCCTATTTCCGGTTCGGAAGGCGTTGTAGGTAGTGTAATTACTTGGGCTACGAGGCTCAACATCTTATGTCTCAAACGATGAGCGCAGCCTGGTGCAGTATATATCATCCTGGCTAGTTATGGGCTGGCGTATCATTTACCATCAGGTGAACATCCCGCTCGTCTCGACGTTTAATTGAAATCAAAAAAAGAACCGAGTTTAGTGAAAGGAATAGGAAAAGGTATAGGAAAGCCTCCAGTACAGAATGAATAAATGCTGATGATGATGATTGTTGTGATAGTATTTAACAAGGATATTCAATATCCAAAGTAGTTTATTGATTGCTAAAGTATATTCTTGTTCCTCGTTACTGCGAAGATGATTGCGTTGTAAAGAGGGACGGGTCGTGACGTCATCGTCGTGACATGACGTATGGTTACTTGGCACCAATTGGCACAGGAGGGACGTTACAACGTAAATAAGGACATGCATAGGTATGTATAATATGAATTAATATTTACAAATATATGTTAGTAGAATTTTTTTATTTATATAAATGGACATCACTTTCTGACTTGGTACCACCCCAGTTCCAATTTCGAGGGGTAACAAGATTTAATATCTCATGTTTTAAAGCGACGAGCACAATGTGGTGCTGTGTATATCATCCTAACTAGAGCCATATTATTATGTTTGTATCACTTACCATCAGGTGATCGTCCCGCTCATCTCATATCATCTCAAAGGATGTTGCTTGATAGAATATGATTACTGGTAATAAAACAAGTTGTTTAATAATGTTAATAAATAAGTTATACACGTTTAGATCTATTTTATAACATATGCAGACCTACGAAAATGTAACCAGACATTCATCGTCGTCATCATTATTAGCCGATAGATGTCCACTGCTGGACATAAGCCTCCCCTTAAAATCCCCACATCGATAGGTCCTGCGCTGCCCGTATATAGCGGCTTTCCGCGACCTGTTGGGCATCAGATATATATATATATATATATATCATAGAGCAGTGATAGCAGCAGCAGAAGTAGTAGTAGCAGTAGTCATTGTTCATATCGCCTAACTAGGATGTATTGAATAGTAGAGCGAGTGAAAAAAGTAGGCTGCTTGTATAAATTTTTTGCGGGAGATAAATCAACTGTTAATATATTTAAAAGAGATGTCGCACTACAACGAAACGCTAACACTCTACAAGTGGAACATCTCAACATCATAGCGTATAAGTGAACTGTAGGGATATAGCGGCGTTAGCATCTTCCTGTAGATCTCTCTCGTTTGTCACAATGGAGTTGAAGTGGTGATGAGGATATAATCATCTATCTCCCACATTAGCTTTTTAAACGGATCTGACGTATATGTAAATACTTTTTCCTCGAAGATTACAAATAATACATAATAGAGGCGAATGATTGAACTGATGTATTAATTGAACTAAGGGACAACAACAAGGAACTATATAACAAATGACCCAAATCCCTCTATATGAACCCCCTACAAACGAAGATCTTCGGGGCGTGGCGGTACCAGAGGCCATACTGATTGTAAGGTCGAGGGCAGCCGCCGGATGCGAGCAGCGCAGGACCAATTGATGTGGAGACCTTTGGAGGAGACCTATGTCAAGCAGTGTACGTCTATCAGCTGATAATGATAATGATGATGATATCCTTTACAATCACTAGGATTTTTTAATTATTTTTATGTATCCTGTAACTTATTTCCAATGATCTCTGATTCGTTCAGTTAAATCATCATTTTAAGATTAAAATTTATGACTGCCACACTTCACTTAATGTATCCCTTTAAGTGAATATAATTCGTCAATAAAAATTAACAACGATATAACAAAGAGAAATCTCACAGATTAAAAAACAACACTTGATACCTAACATGGGGTTTAAGTGTCAGTCAGCCTGTCTGCCTTCTAACTCCATAAACATACAGCATCAGTGAAAACATCTAACAGATGAATACTAAGAAATCTTTAACCGACTGGAATAATACAGCTGTGCGTTGAATACATGTTTGCATGCAAAAAATAAATATTTAAATGTAGTCATACTGACATATAGTAAAGTATTTTACGTCTGATGTACTCACACCACGCAGTGTATATTTATTACACTTCATATAAATATATATAAATAGTCATATATTATATAGTAACTATCGTAATGAAGATTACAACGGGTTACAACAAAAAGGGTTAATAGAAAACAATGTTCCTAGATAATTTGGAAAACCCTAACTAGCCTAGCTAAATATATAATAAGGAGGTACTAGGTTCGATTTCGGAAGCACACAAATGTAATTACCGTGATGGTAGATTTTTTTTAATCCATCTCACCGACTGCTATCGTCATAGTCAATCTCCCACCAGAATAACATTACTGCGTTCCCCCAATAGTACATGTGAGGTATGATTGGAAACCAGTAATACCATAATCTGTCTCTATATATATATATATATATATATATATATATAACGAAAATGGGTTTGTTTCTTCGCCCATCACGTGAAAACTAGTATACGTATCGACATGAGAACATGAGCATTCGAACCGGATACATTTGTAAATGGTTATAGGTTAATTATTTATTAAATTTCATAGATCATTATTTTATTTCTAATTGACTTTTATAAACAATTCCATTTTGTTTTATTTACGCGGTTGCTATAGTAACGGTTGCTATAGAAAGTAATTTTATATTACTCACAGCAAAACAGCTAGTATATATATTGTACTAGCTGTTGGTCAAATTGAGACAACAGTTAAATTTAAAAACCTTGATAACTTAATTAAACTTATACAAGCAAACAACATGGGAGCGTAATTAAATTAAATTATTTAAGTACATCGACTTAATTTATATTATAATAGAATTAGGGAAGCCGCGGAAGTTCAAAGATAAGTCAGTTAATGCATCTTACTGCACACGGAAACTACTTTGCCCGCATGCAACTCTTTGGACACCATTGGAAACGATTTTAAGTTTGTTTTTATAGCATCTATATTGTTTAAAGTTCACATCCATTCATCTCCTTAGAAAAACCCATGAAATAGTAATCCGAGGTTTAATAATTTATTTCAAAATAATACTTATTCATATTTGTTTTTATATTCAGGCTAATTTTGGATCTATATCTTCACGATCCAAGGAGACAGGGCCTTAGATAATACTAGCAGTTCCTTCGCCCGCTTTGCCCACCGTGAAAGCTGCGCAACTAACATCGAGAAAGTAATTTTCTAAAATCTGTTCTTACTGACCTCTAAATGGCAGAAAAAATATCTCTACCAAATTTTGAGTGTTCAATAGTTTTGGAGATCTCATGTTGTAACATTGAATGATTGTTCCACGGCCGCTTTGCTGGCCGTAATACTTCCGTAATTCCCTTTGTGGAAGGGTTTGTGTAAAAACCATTCATAGATAACCTATAAACCTAGTAATCAAAGCAACATTACCCAAAAAAATATAAACCTATAAATCAAAAGGAATATTCCTAATAAATTTCTAGTTTGCAAAACTTGTGGTTCCAGGGATATCATGATGAGTCTACATAGGTGGAAATCCTATATATAACTATCTATTTATATATATTTATATACATATAATGAAAACGGATTTCCTTTGTTTGCCAATCACGTGAACACTAGTGAACGTATCAACACAGGAATATGGGCATTCGACGCGAAATGATTTGTATATGGTTATAGACTATTTATTTTTTTAATTTCATAGATCCTTCATCATTTTCTTTCTAATTAACTTTTATAAACATTTTCATTTCGTATTATTTATGCGGTTGCTATAGTTACGGTTGCTTTAGAAAGTCGTTTAATTTTATATTACCACCAGCAAAGCGGGCGGGGAACAGCTACTATATATATATATATATATACAGAAATATGCGAGTTGTGATAACCCTGGTAGATCTTTATCAGTATGCGACACCGTCCCGCGCCTAACGCGCTATTATTAGCCGCAATTAGTTTAGGAAGCTGTCGATGACCTTCACCAGATCGCACGAGGAAGTTGCGAGTTATATCGGTGCCAATGTTTGTATTTACAATTTTTTTTTTTTAACAAGTACACTTTCTATGATTTTGTTTTCAGATATGTTATTCGGCTGACATGGTATCCGGCAACAGACAGTTTAGCACCGGTCTAATACAGGTTTAATAATGATGATGAACCATCAGGTGATTGTAGTAACTAGTAATAACGGATGTGAGTAATTGGTGTAAAAAATTTATTAGTGTATCGTATACTCGGTTTATTTCTGTAATGTTTACATAGTGCCTCGTGACCTGGTGGTAATAATAGTACGATTGCAAGCGTAGTAAGTACACCGGAGTAATGCCAAAAATTACGTTCAAGGGAAAGTCAACTTTACAATTATATGAAGACAATCTTTAATTGTAATTCTTTTTTTTATAGCATCGTTAATATATATTGTAATGTACAATATATTATTTAGTGCTCGCCAAAAAAAAAATTGTCCCGTGAGACCACGTGATAGTGAATGTCTTCCGCCTAATAAACATTTTCGCTTATAAAAGTACCCAATTAAAGTTACTTTGCCATGTAAGAAAGAGAGAAATAGAGAAGAAGAAACAACGATTTATCCAATAAGCCACATTGACTTTATTTTTTTATTCTATGAAGCGAAGCGACGAGCAGGACATTCACCTGATGGCAAGTGATACGTCTGCACATAACGTGGCGCTAGTTGGAATAATATATACAGCACCACATTGAGACGTAAGACGTAATCTAGTTACGTTAGTAATTTCACTAGCTACAACGCCCTACAAGCCGGAACACAGTAATGTTTGCACAGCATTGTTCAATAGAAACTGCGGTGGTACTTACCTGGACAGTCTCCGGCAACAAAGTCCAGTCACCAGTTAAATGAAAAAATGGTCTAAGCCCAGTATATATATACATATATATATTTATATCCATATACATATAAATATATATATATGTAAATAAAAAATTATGTATACTACCGTAACAATGTCTTTTTTTTAAGTCATCACCATCATGAGTCGATAGACGTCCACTGCTGGACATAGGCCTCCACCAAAGATCTTCACATCGATCGGTCCCGCGTTGCTCGCATCCAGTGGGTTCCCGCGACTCACCAGATCGTCGGTTCTTCTTATGGATGGCCTTCCAACACTACATTTTTTTTAGTAATAGGGGTTAACTTGGCCATTATCGTATTAGAACTAATTTAACCTCTGTCTATAGAAGGCGACACTTAATGATGCCAGTTAGCCAGTTCTCTCTTGATGTTAACCTGTCTAAAGAATTCGGAAGATTCAATTTAAAGGCTATATGGTGCATTACCACCGCCCAGGCAATGTCGCGATTATTACTGAGTAGCTAAAGGTGTGTGGTCCAGCGTTATGAATGCAAAAGACCGACCTTTCTATTAATCAATTCCAACGGCTTTCTCTCAACTTGTTGCTCTCAACACTTATTGGCAGTAGAGATCAGAATCAATGGTCCTGGCCAGCGGTATAATATGTTTATACACACAACGCGAATAGACTTTATCCTCAATCTACTACAATGAATAATAAAGAGGTTTTTATAAATACTATGAGTTTCTTTTGGTGATATTAACATTAACATAAATATATAAAAAAATATATAACATTTCAGTGTATCACTTTTTGGACTAGTGATCATGTTAACTTTGAAATGTTCACAAGCTTCTCTTCCACGGCAACATTGTGCAGGCCAGCTCATCACATTCTTACTCAACAGAAGACGCGCTGTTGTTGCGTAAACAATGATGACTAGCGCTCTCAACCGGCGGGGTTATTACGTACCTTGCGAACGATTAATCGTAGTGAAAATCGCACAATAATTGCTACACTTCATCATCAGCCGACACACGTCCACTGCTGGACATGGACCTCCCCCAAAGAACTCTACATCAATCGGTTCAGTCAGCATAGTCTCCTTTATCGCTGGGCACTGAAAGCCATTTCCCACCACACTGACTCAATGGGGATTGGTGGGAGCCAGAGCCTCGTTCGTTGATTAGCAGGGTTCACCATGAGCAGGTGATATTGGCTAGGAACCGGTGAGATATTGTGCAAGACCCCTTACACCCCATTGCTACACTACTAGGCTAGAAAATAATGATGGAAACAAATTATATTACCCTAGTCATTATTTTGTAGTCGATTGTTTATTATTAAATGCATTTTTTTTAACTTACTCTGTGCCATAGTTCTCATCATCATCATCATCATCATCTTATTCTTCTTTTTCTTAAAGTGCCTCTCCCTTACAAGATGTAGGCTATCATATTAATAGAATGGACAGAAACTGCTGAAAATAGGCCTTCTAAAAATCGATCCATCGCTATTCCGTTTCCCGTGACCTTCACCAGGTCCTCGGCCCGCCTCGATTATCACTGATATATATAACACTAATTAGCCATTTAAATGCAGCTATGTTTGCCGCTGACATCCGTTCGCTCGATACGTAATAACATGGGGGAATGCCTCATATAGCAGTGACATCGCCACGTGCACGAGGTGACTCATCATCACCACAAAACGGGACAGTAGTACGTTCTGGTTGGAAGTCAGATACAAGAGCGATCATAATGCCTTCCTTAAAAGTATAGTTTATAACGCCTGCCCATAACAACGTGAAACTAGCAAGGATAATATATATTTTTTACGCGAGCGAATTCTTCTTAAAAGGTACCCTGCTTCAGAAGGGAAGAGAAGGTAATGTGGGGCTTCTACCCACTAAAACGCCCTTTCTGGTCTCTCTCAGTGCATTAAGGGAGGCTCCGGAATCTCCTACGGAACGCGCCGGTGCCCCTCTGCACTTTGGCTAAAACAGAGATGGGCAAAGCCCTCCTTAGCACCCCCGCCTTCTACGACAGGCAGGCCTTAGCTTAGTCCTTTTCTTACTAACCTGAGACTACAGGGCTGAAGGATAATATACCTGAACGATACAAAAATAACGGTGGTAGGTCTCCGTTTCCGGAGACTGCTTAGATAGGTACCACTGCAGCTCCTCTTCCTGCCGCCAAACAGTAGTTTGCAAACATCACCATGTTCCGGTGTGAATGGCGTTGTAGCTAGTGTAATTACTGGGGTAACGAGATTCAACATCTTGTCTCAAGGCGACGAGCGCAATGTAATACAGTGTATACCATTCTAACAAGCGGCACGTTGTAATGTGCGGGTGTATCACTTACCATCAGGTGAACAATGCGCTCGTCTCATCGCTTCATTAAATACAAAAAAACAAAGCTAGTTGTTTTACATAGTTCGTGTATATTTGTAGTGTAAGACGAGTATCGAATTAATACACTACACGCTTTTTACGTTGGGAACAAAGTGCTGGAATACCGACCACCCACTGGTAAGCGCAGCGTGAGCAGACTCCCACCAGATGGACGGATGACATAAGAACTGCTGGGAATCACTCCAATCAAACATAGCAGGCTCGCACTTTGTGGAACATGTTACGAGAGACTATATCTAGCAGTGGATGTCCATCGGTTGAAATGGTGATGATGATACTTTTCATTTGCATCATCTAAATGCTGGAAACTGTACCACTGGTATTAAGTTTTGCTGATGGTAGGTCTCTGTTGCAGCAAACCACCTAGATAGGTACCACCGCAACTCCATTGTGCAGCATTGTTCTAGTAGCCTTGAGACATAAGAAATTAAGTCCGATTTCCCCAGTAATTTCACTAGTTACAGCGTCCTTCAAACCGAAACTCAGTAATATTTGCTCACTACTGTTTGTCGGTTGCAATATGCGCTGCGATGGTAGGTACTTTGACGATCTTCGGCAACAGAGACCTACCATATGGTAAATAATAAAATTAAAATATAAAAAAAACAAGTCATGGTTCAAAACTGAAATAAAAAATAGAGATAGAAAATTAAACTGTAAAAAAATAAATAAAAACAAATAAAGGAGGAGGCAAATATTGTTAAAGTAAATTAAAAGAAGGGAAGAAGAAAAAGAAATTAAAATACGAGAAAGGAATGATTGTTTCAGGCTACGAGGTTGTCTTCTCTTCGCCCTTCAAATCGCAACCCAGTTATGTCTCTGGCAACAGGTTTACCACCAGTAACCATAATCCAGTTATAATACAAGAGACTACTATTATTGCAACTGGATCTTGAAGGTATACAAAAAATCCTATTCCCCTGCATTGAAGCAGCGAAGTTGGACATCGTGAGGAGTTTTAGTGGATGGGAGTCCAATATAACCTCTTGCCTTTTTTAGTGTGGGAGGGAAAGCTTCCAACATCCCCTGCTTCTGGAGGACAATCAAGGTTTTGTATGATTTCCTCTCACAGAAGAATTGTTGGCTGAACTCTTTAATGTCTTGGGAGAAGCACTAGGATCACATTGGGAACACCGGTGCCGCTTTGCACTTGGACTTACTACATCCCAAGAAAGTGTAAGGCCTTCTTTAACATAATCTGTTCTTGCCTTCGCAGCCGGTATCCATAGTTGGGATGGTAAGGTTGCTTCGGTTTTTCTGCCTATATACATATGGTGCTAGCTCTTCTTTACCGGAGACAGTCTAATTAGGCACCTATTGCAGCCGGCAGGCATTACTGCTCCCGATTTGAAGGGCGCTGTAACTAGTGTAATTATTGGGGTAACGCGATTCAACATCTCATGTTTCAGGCGTCAAACACAATGTGGTGCAGTATATACTATCCCAACTCACGCTACATTGGGCCGGACCGGACCGGGCGTATAACTTACCATGATTTGCATGTCCCGCTCATCTCGTCGCTTTATCGAGATCATCATCAATTCAACCGATGGACGTCCGCTGCTGGACATAGATCTCTTGTAACGTGTTCCACATAGCACGGTCTTGCGCTGTTTGAATCCAGTGGTTCCCATTTTATGTCCTCTCTCCACTTAGGGGGGTGTCTGCCAATGCTGCGCTTTCCGGTCTCGTCGCTTCGCTACATAGTACGAAATAAAGTCGCTTCGCGCTGTCTGTCCTTATATATGCTTAGATCTTTAAAACTACGCAACGAATTTTGAGGCATTTTTTTATGAGATAGAGTTATTCAAGAGGAAGGTTTATATATACAATACATGTATAATATAGTAGAGAAACACTGATAATTTTAGATGTTTCTAATGTGATGTAAATAAACACATTTTTTTGCGCTTACATTGTAATCGCTAGTTGAACTCTACGGGATAGATCAAAATAATGTACTACAGTATTATACACCTTAAGACGGAAGAAAAATCACTAAAAATTTTCATAATAGAGTGCACAACACTCACCGGATGTGGTACCGGAGAAAATGTATCGATTCCCCGAATTCCTCTGACACCATCGGATTTACCGTTCCAATTTAAACGCATGCAATTTCCGGTAAAGATATCTTTTGTGTTTTGATCGTTAAGAAATCTCAGGGTCAACCTTTCAACGATGCAGGTTTAGATTTAAGATTTGAGAGTTTTTCACATGGCCAATTATGTCGCTCTTCCGAGTAACCAACTTCTAAAGAAAACATGTTTATATTGTCTAATGACAAAAAATCTGTGAACGTAGTGCATAAAGACCTTCTGTAGTATATTTAGTATCAGCTTTAGACCAATGCTAAGCCGGGGCGGGTCGCTAGTAACTGTGTAAAAAAAAGTATTGTCCATCTAGTGGAATGTATTGCGTATAAAGCGTTACATTACGTTTAAGAGCGTTAATAAGAAGAGCGTTCAATGTCGCGATGTATATGAAGAAAATGTGTGCGCTTTGGCCTTGTTCGGTACTGCGCACTTAGTTACAGTACTTTGTTGGTCTTACGTACAGCATACTCGGAATTATACATTGTATTACCAACCTCAACTGCTGACAGAGGGTGTTGGCAACGACAACGTTCTCAGCTAATTAATTGGATGAAAACAATGATGTTTGTTTTCTAAATAACAAAAAAAAAACAACTCTCATACAGTGAAAGCAGATAAAGAGAAAGCCTTATTGCTCAGTGGACGTCGGTTATAGAATTTGAATCCGAGTGTTCGAGTTGTTAGTGTGAGATATTCAAACGAAACCTTATTTAAAACTGGCAGGTCTCTAGGTAGGTACCATAGCAGCTCTTACTTCCGTCATCAAACAGTAGTGCGCAAATATTACTGTATTCCGGTATGAAGAGAGTTGTAGCTAATGAAATTGCTCAAATAAAGAGACTTAACATTTAGTACCTCCGGGCGAAGCATAATACTGTGTATATCTTCCTAACATTGTTATGAACAGAGATATTATTTACCATCAGAATAACATCTTGATAGCCTCATCGCTTCATTGAAATTGATCATCTCGTTTTTCATCAGAACATGAAGCTCACCTAATCGTAAGTAATGCGCGCGCCCATAACAATACGGCGCTAGTTTCAATGGTATAAGCACCACATTGTGCTCGTTACCTCGGTAATTACACTAGCCACAGCGCTCTTTAATCTGGAACACAATAATGTTTGCACCGTGTAGACGGTCTCCGGCAACACGAACCTACCACCAGTAACAACACGCTATCTTAAAAATGTATTAGCGCGATTAAAAAAAGTTGTTTACTGTGGTAACGCCGTATTACTTACGAGGTAGTAAGCACGTGACCGCAAATATCTCAAAGTCCAGTTAATCTTGAGCACACAATCGGCCGTTTATTTTCCATTGTGACGTGACGTCGGATTCGCAAGCCGCGATACGAGGATAACAATAAAACGTTGCCACGTGCCCGCCGCACCGGCCGGCATCACGCGGTGACGTGCATCCAAATGTTATCAGGTTGACTTATCCTCCAGTTTGACAAATAGATGGTCGAGATTTTACTTAAAACTTTTAATCAAAACACAATAAAATATATGCAATACTCTTGAAACCACTTAATACCAACTATCCTCGCTTTCCTCTCTAACCGTCCGACGCGTCCCTTATAGCCCTCCGCCATCTTGTCGGCGCGTCGCTTCCGTGTTGTCATATTTTAATTGTTGCCAGTTTAATAAATAACAATAGTAATGATAACGATATAATGCAACATAAAATGGAATATATTTTAATATTTATTTCGTAACGCTAACAATCATACAATATCTTTACGATGTTGATCATGAAACAATAGAAAAAAAAACCAATCACCAGTAATAACTACATATTCACTATTAATAATTGTTGATATACAATCGACTTATACTAAAAGTTTTTTTTATTTATTTATTTAAGCGATGAGACGAGCGGAACGTTCAAGTGATGGTAAGTGATAGTGTGTGATAGGCCTGCCCATAACAACTTAGCGCTAGTTAAGATGATACTACTACACCATTTTGCGCTCGTCAGCTGAGACATAAGACGTCGAGTCTCATTACCCCAGTAATTACACTACAGCACCCTTCAGACGAGAACAGTGATGTTTGTCGGCTGCAATAGACGCTGCAGTGATACGGAGCCTAGACGCTCTCCGGCAACAGAGACCGCCAGTAAAGTTCTAGATTAATACACTAGGCATTATCTTAGGATATATATAGTGCACCGCACTAGAATGACCGCCTTTTGATAAATTAGAAAATCAATACAATATATCAAGATGTGTTGACTCGGTTATGATTTTGGGTTACTGTAAATAACTCATGATAATGTCAGTAAAGATATCTGTCAAGTATAATGTACTTACCAGTCGGTCAGATTGACTTTCAAGTCACACTTTCGGGATAAGAGAAGAGAAGTGATTACGGAACTGAAGTCATCGACGTAATCCAAATTATTGCTATGGATTTAAAAGGTAACGTAGGGAGTATTGGTCTGGGAACTGACGGCTGATGAATAAATTCTTTTTATTTGTATACAGTTAAGGTGAGTGATACGCCTGCTCATAATAACGTGGCGCTAGTTAGGATGATGGATGTTGAGTCTATTACCCCAGTAATTACACTAGCTCCAACGTCAGTTAAACCGGTACACAGTAATGTTTGCATGTTATTGTTTGGCGGCAGAAATAGGCGATGCAGTGGTACCTACCTAGATGGTCTCTGGCAAAAGAGACCTACCATAATAATAATTTATCTATCTATTTATATATTATCATCGTCATCAGCCGACAGACGTACACTACTGGACACAGGCCTGTTCCAATCATCTCCACACCGATCGGTATTGCGCTGCCGCATCCAGCATCTTTCCACAACGTTCCCTAACTCGTCAGTTATATATATATGTATGAGAGACATCCACCTAAGTAGAGACTCATCACGATATCTGCCATAAGGCCTGGAAACTTGAAATGTGGTAAGAATATCACTTTGACCAAGTATGGGTCAGCTAGAAACGAGTTTTACAAAATTCCTTCCCAAATGTTATCATCACCCCCTTGTGGTGTGAAGGGGTCTGTGGGGAAGCGGGAAGTTGTCAAGCGAGAATATTTCGTATAAATTCTAAATATAAATTTCCAATCTAATTCTATATTACCGCCATCAAAGTGAGCGGGTAACACCTAGTCTATAAAATATAAAAATATAAATCGAGTTTTGTTTGTTCGCCAATCACGTGAAAAGGCGTGAATGTATCGACATGGGAACATGACGATTCGACGCGGAAGAATTTGTAGATGGTTTCAGGTTATTTATTCTTTTAATTTCTAATTAACTTTTATAAACATTTACTTTTGGTATTATTTACGCGGTTGCTATAGTAACGGTTGCTATAGAAAGTCATTTGCGATCTAATTCTATATTACGGCCAGCAATGCGGGCGGGGAACAGCTAGTATTTTATAATGATATATTGAATGCAGTAAAGAATATTGAGTATAAAATATAAAACACGGTTACACAAAACCGTCAAGGTTGTATAATATAAATATAATTTAAAAACACTTGAGTAAATATAAAAAAATTAATTTATAGTAAAATAATAAAAATACGTTTTAATGATTTGTTATAATATTATTACTAATATATGTATATATATATATAATAAGAAAGAAACGTCGTTATCAAGTAGTGTGATCAATTTACTGGTGGTAAGTCTCTGTTAACGGAGACAGTCTAAGTAAGTAAAAAAGACAAACAGTAGTGTGCAAACATTACTATGTTCCGGTTTGAAGGGCGTTGTAGATTGTGTAATTACGGCGATAACAAGATTCAATATGTTATCTCTTAGACGATGACCGCAGTATTACGTAACTCATACTAACTAGCGACACGTTATAGTCAGTAGTGTCACTTAACATCAGGTGAACAACCCGTCGCTTAGTTAAATAATGAAGTGGGGGTTGATTACGTGCGGTGTTGTTGACGTAGTGAACATATCCCGGCGTTCACTCGGTGGACGCGTGAGACGTTGTTTTCAGTCACGAATTCGCTGATAACCGTTTATTTATAAACTGGAGCCGCAGACAATGCCACCAGTTTCATGGTTACGACGAGCGACACTAACAAGTGTGAAGTAACCTTACACCGGCTGCGGCTGTTGTGTAAAGATTCACCAGTAACGCAGTGCTTCGTGGTAAAACCACGAAATGGATAAGTCGATCATTAAAAATCGGAAATTAATTGGTTTACGGAATTCGTTAATGATAAACAAATACTATAAATGATTTTTTTTTTTCAATTGAAGCCACTAGACGAGTGGGACGTTCACTTAATGTTAAGTGATACGCCTGTCAATAACAACGTGGCGCTAGTTAGGATGGTACACGCTGCATCATGTTTCGCCCGTCGCCTTGTGAGTTTAGTCGTTGCCTCTCGATGCCCCATTATTTTCACGAGCTTCAGCGCCCTTGAAACCAGAAAACAGTAATGTTTGCACAATACTATTTGTCTGCTGCAATAGGCGCTGTGATCATATCTACATAGACGGCCTACAGCAGCAGACGCCTACGAGTATAAATACTAGGATGAAGAGACTTGGTAGTATCTGTCTGAAGCTAACCAGGACAATATGGTGCAGTGTATATCATCCTAACTAGCGTCACATTATCATAGAAAGATGCTTCTAATGAAATTTGTTATCTTTTAAAATTTGGACACGATCTTTATAATCTATATTGTCCATATGGATATTTTATACCACTTAAGTGGAAAAGAGCCTTGCGACCGCGTGATGTTAAACGGTCACCATCACTACCTATAACCGCCAGTAACACCAGAGGTACTACTGGGCGTGTTGCCGACCCTGCTGAAACCTTTTCACGCCCTTTTTGAAGAACTTCATACTGTAGCTCCTAGGGAACATCTCGACAGGTAACCCGTTCCACAAGTTAAGTGTTTTCGAAAGAAAATATCTCTGGAACCGGACCGTACGTGACCACAGCGGTTCAAGGGTGTAAGGATGAATCCTCTGCCGAGGGCGAGCAGTGTGATGATATGATGCGGTGGGTTATGGTGACAGTTTTCAACTTTAAACTGTATAGACTTCGTCGGTGTGTTTAATTATATGACCCATTTGTTTATCAACTTGTTCACTGTTGTAAGTAATCATGTGCATCATCATCATCATGGAAACTAGAGAATGGCGAAATAACACCTTTCTTCATATCCTCATAACCTACATTTTTTACTGGTGGTAAGTATCTGTTGCCGGAGACAGTCTAGGTATTACCGCAGCTCCTATTGCAGCCGAGATTCATCACTCTGCAAACATTACTGTTCCGATTCGAAGAACGCTGTAGTTTATGAAATTACTGAGTTAACGAGACTCAACATCCCATATCTCAAAGCGACAAGCGCAATGCGGTCCAGTGTATAACAAGCGCGACTATGGGAATGACTATCACTTAACATCAGGTGAACGTCCCGCTCGTCTCGTCGCTTCGTTGAAAAAAAAATTCACATATTAAGTGACTATGCTGCAGTTTACAACACACTGCTCTTAACACGTCTCCAAGTGAAGATATAATTTTCTCCCTGATAAGGCTGGTAAGTGGATAGGAAATGCACACTGTGATACAGTGAATTCCATATATATATATCTGGATATATTCCATATATATATATATATATATATATATCTGGATTTCACTGTCTGTATATATATATGTGTGTATAGTGTTAAGGTCCCACTATAGCCGAATGACCTTCAACAAACTACCATATAGTTTTTATTGTGATATAAAAAATAACAACATACGTAAAAAAATTCATTTCCAAATACATACAAAAAACAATATAACAATTTTATTTAATTATCTCAAACCATTTTAACGAATATGTTTTTTTTTTTGTATATCGAAGCGACGAGACGAGCGGGACGTGTTCACTTGATAGTAAGTGATACGCCTGTTCATAACAACGTGCCGCTTATTAGGATACCTTACATTTGAGACATAAGATGTTCAATCCAGTTACTCCATTAATTTCATTCGCTACAGCGCCCTTCAAATCGGATACCAGTAATGTGTGCTGAGTATTGTTTGGCTGCGGAAATATGAGATGCGGTGGTACTTGGTCTTCGATAAAACTTACCATCAGTGAAATGAGTCTTTTGAACTTCTTTGGATTTTGTGCGCATGATGAATCTTACAGACTTAAGCTGAGATCATCATCATCATTTCAACTGATAGATGTCCATAGCTGGACATAGGTCTCCTGTAAGATATTCCAAAAGGCACGGTGTTGCGCTGTTTGAGTTTAGTGGCTCCTGTCGATTCTTTTGATATCCTCTGTCCAGGGAGAGGAGGTTCTGCTAACGATGCTCTTTGCCAGATAAGGTCAGTAAACAATAAATTAGGTGATCACTGGTCAATTATTACTATAATCGCTTTTCATGGTTTATCGTCATCTTAGGTGTCCTCTTCAAACTGAAGTTTGGCGATCAGATTGAGAAAACAAATTCCATCCTCAGCTTCTTTTTATCTGATGGTATCTAAACCCGGTCCATTCCTTTATGTCGTCAAACCATTTCTAGCGCTGTCTACCATGTGCACGTTTGCCAGGAATTTTACCCTCCAGGGCACCTTGGGAACTCATAAAAGGATCTTCTTTGAAGGTGTCTTGGTCCGTACAAGCCCCTTAATAACAATGGCAGGTGTACGCTATGCGACCGTGCGTGAAAAACACGAGTCGCTGCATGTGCATGCATATACTGTCTGATAGTCTCGGATAACCGAGATAGATAAGACCTAAGATCGTAATCCTCATTCAATGAGACGAGCGAGATCTTCACCTGATTGTAAATGACTCGCCTGCCCATAACAACGTGGCGATAGTTACGATGGTATACACTGCACCACATTGCGGTCATTGCCTTGTGTCAGGATGTTAAGTCTCCTGAGAAGGACAATGGCTGGACGTAGTCTTCGACCATTGAAGTAGTACTCACGAAGCTGGTGACCAAACGCCGAAGGTGACCACCGAGAAGGTTTCATTGAGTAAAAATCTCAACATATTTCTGCCTTCCATCAGAAGACAGAGTATCTTTTCGAAGATTTAGCCCCCTCCCCCCCAAAACATAAAAAAAGAGGATGTTAAGTCTCGTTACCCCAGTAATTACAATTGCTACTTCCCTTTAACCTAGAACATAGTAATGTTTGTATACTACTGCTTGTCGGCTGCAATAGGAGCTGCGGTAATACCTACCTAGACGGTCTCCAGCAACAGAGCTACCAGCAGTAATAACAGAGACCTGCCACCAGTAAAATTAAACTTACTACCTATTTAGTCAATATGCCGGCAAGTTTTTTCACTCCTTTGCTGTTCTCATCAATACCGAGGACGTGGAAGGAGGATCTGATGAGATGGGATGGCTAACAGCATCTAGTGACCTTCATTCTCCTATATGCAGCGCTCAATCAACCCTGAACATATTTGAAGGAGACCTATACTTAGTAGGACGCGCTAGTTAGGATGTTCTACACTGCACCACATAACTCTAGTCTCTTTGAGACGTAAGAAGTTAAGTCTTAATACCCTCAGAATTTCATTAGCTACAGCGCCCTTTAAACCGGACAACAGTAATGTTTGCACATTACTTTTTGGCGGCTGCAATAGATGCTGCGGTCGTACCGAGGCGGTCTCCAGCAACAGAGACCACCAGTGTGCTAAGTTTATTTAACTGTACCTTCATAATGTAACTTAACTAAACTAAACTTTAACTCGATCAACACACTCGGACGTCACTTGAAATTAGGTAAGCCGTTGGTTGCGGTGTTCGCGCGAACACTTGCGTCATTGAAATATTTCAAACGTCCGCAATACAACCGTAAAATCGCTGAGACAACCACATCATTTTTCATTATACAGTTTTCAATAAGATTTCATCATCATCATCGTTACTAGTGATGATTTCTTTTATTTCAATTAAAAGTCGAGACACCGAGAGTACACGTTATATTGAGTGATACGAGTACTCATAAAAACATAGCGTTAGTCACGATGATATTTACACCACATTGCGCTCGTCGCCTGAAACGTAAGATGTTGAGTTTCGTTACCCCTGTAATTACACTAACTACAGCGCCCTTCAACCCGGAACACAGTAATGTTTGCACACTACTGTTTGGCTTCAGCACTAGGTGCTGTAGTAGTAAATGATGAGCAAAGCAAGAATAAGACCAAGACTTGGATAACCTTGGTATTGGTGTTGGTCTTATTTGTCTTGCTTAAATATTTCTAGACTTAGTTTCGGTCTTGACCATTAGGTACTGATCTTAGCCCTGTAGTCTCAGACTAGTAAACATAGGAGTAAAGTAAGCCCTACCTGTCGTAGAAGGCGACTAAAAGGGTCTAGGAGTTTCCCTGTCCTTAAGGCTGGGATCCCTTATCGCTCAACAAGCGAACCTGTGTAGGACAAGGTATGGCTCAGTGCTCCATAGTGCCTAGGAGGGTTAGGTCAACGTCCTTAGAGACGTGTTCACACAAAGTGTAGAGGGGGCACCGGTGCGTTCTGTAAGATATCCTGGAGCCTCTGCGAATGCACTGATGCAGACATACCACCGAGCGGGTTTTAGTGAGTAAGAATCTCACATAACCCTGACTACCCACCAGGAACAGGGTATCTCTCGAAGATTTCCGTCCTGAAACCAAAAAAAAAAGGTCTTGATCTTGTTTATGTAAAATTGGTCTTAGTCTTGCTTTTTCGCAAGATCAAGACCAATTTTACTCATCACTAATCGCCACTGATGGACAAAATATTTTACTTTCTAATTTATATGAGAGACTACAGGTTTATATCTAGCAGAGGATCAGTTGAGTCATAGAGGAGATCAGTTGATGATGGTGATGAGCTGAACTGATCATGTTTTCTTCTTTAATTTTGTTTTGTCTTCATAGAGCTAAAAGACAATTTATTTTTTTTATTCGGCGGAGCGACTCAAAAACGGAGAGGAAGATTTTCAATTGATAGATCAAACTGCATCACATTGATCTCGTCGTCTACAGACATAAGATGTTGAGTCTCGTTACCCCAGTACACAGTAATGTTCACACTACTGTTTCTCGGTTGCGATAGGAGTTGTGATGGTACCTATCTAGATAGTGGAGACTATGGTGGTAGGTATTTATTACTGGTGAGTAATACATACCTACCACCAGTAAAAACCTAACTTGTTTACTAGTAAATAAGTAGATAGAAGTTCCTGGTGTAAATTTCCCCTCAGTTGCATATTCAAGTATGCAAATTTCCTGTTAAGTCCTGTCCTCGATCCGAGTGCAGTACTTTCACGAGTGAAACTGAAACACACCAGTTCCACTTTCTTGCATAATAAATTTAATAAGTTATACATATATTTATAAAAGAGTAATGTCCACCCTCTCCCTATCAACCCTTGCTCACCATTTTATTTATCCTAAGCAATGCTTATTAATTTTTACTTTAATATTTTTATGTTTATTTATTAATTTAAATACAATTACGTCTTCCTGGTGGTAGGTCGCAGCGTCTATTTCAGCCGATGGACGGTAGTACGGATACATTACTGCGTTCTGGTTTGAAGGGTGTTGTAGCTAGTGAAATTATTGGGGTTACGAAACAACTTACGTCTCAAGCGACGAGCGTAATGTGGTAGTGTATACCGTCCTAACTAGCACCACGTTCCTACGAATTATCACTTAAGATCAGGTGAACGTCCTGCTCGTTTCGTCATTTAATTGAATAAAAAAAAATAAGTCACGTATCAGTGTCAACGTATCAAATCCTTATTATAACCGAATCACGAATCGAATCCTTTCGTTAGACCATTTAGAATATCCTGATAAAACTGGCCATTGTTACTAATAACAAGTGCTGTTACCAAGCTTAATAATACTCCGTTCAGCGGTACAAAATTACAGTGCGAGTCGTTAATTTGTACTGTGCGAATTGTGTGACCCACATCCCAACGATGGGCAACCAGAAACGAGCCGTTATCGAATATTATTGTGTTGAAAACTGTTGAACGGGGACAGGAGCCGTTATTATGTAAACACAGCTCCGTAACGGTAACAGTTTACAGTTCGATGCGACGTGAACACTGAAACACGGCCGCCATGTATTATTCAATTCCCTCGCTTTCAATATTTAACATGTGGACAACGGCCATTCCCATATTAAACCTTATAGCTTCAAGTTAAATACTAAACTTAGTTATCGTAACGATAGTCGCTACTAAAATACAATTTACGAACAATAGCCGACCTCAATTTCACATGGTGATAACTTACAATGAGGTTGAGATGGTGAGACGTGCTCGCCTGTAATACACCAGCTCTCGTAACTTGACCGGAAACTAAAACACGTCTAAAATGTATATAAAACTTTAATTTATTTATCTATTACTGATCGACATTTCACCTCAGTTTCATACGGTTAAGTTACAATCAGGTTCTACAGGAGGTGCTCGTTTAAAATCCTCAGGCTATATGTTGCAAGAAAACGAAGATTTCTTTGTGATGGTAGGTCTCTGTTACAGGAGACCGTCTAGGAAATACCTACTGCAGTGTAAAGGGTGTCTAGCTAATGTAATTACTGGGGTAACCAGACTCAACATCTTAAGTCTCAGACGACGAGCGCAATGGGTGTGGATGAATACAATTGTAACCAGAGCTACGTTGTTATGGGTAGGCGTATCGCTTATCATCAAGTGAACACTTAATTGAATAAAAGAAAAAAAAAGACCTCTTCATGTGATCCTGGAATTAAACTTAACGGGAGACGCAGTTATTCGCTTCGCCACGAAGATACTCATTTTTTTTCTTTCAGGGAAGATATCTTTAAAAGATATCCTGCTTGGGAGGAAGTCAGGGTTATGGTAGATTCTTACTCATTAAACCCCTTCGCTAGTTTTCACCAGTGCATTCGGAGAGGTCCCGGAATCTCCTGCAGAATGTACCGATGCCCCTCTACAGTTTGTGTTAGCACGTCTCTAAGGAGGGGTCAAACCTGCCTGAGCACCATCCTCAACCTTATAGTCGCTTACCACAACAGGCAGAGCTTATCTTAGTCCTATTCATACTAGTCCGAGACTACAGAGCTGACAACAGTCTAAACAGCGATGATTCGTATAGTAATGAGTTAAGGTTCGAAAAAATTCCACCATCAATGACACTCCACATACGACTCCAAAATTGAATGTGGAGAGAGAATCTGTTATCTGCTTTTGCCACGTAGTCACTCATAGTCTAAATGTCGATGCTGTTGAAGTGGCGGATCTACAAAATAAGGGTAGTGACTAATCAAGATTCAAAACAACAATTATTTCTATTTTATGGTACGGCGGATAAGTAGAGAAGCGGATATCCGCTATACCACGAAGATGGTCATAGTTTCAATACCGATGGTGTTATAAAGCCAGATTTACAATATGAGAATGTTAGTTATATGAGCTACAATAAATGCTATGGAGGTAGCTATTGAGCGACTTATGGTCCAGGGAATGGTTGAAGGTATCAGGCCACGGGGAAGAACCTCTTTGAAATGGACTGACCAGTTAAAGGCTGCAGTAAATGACTCACCACCGTTAACACTATATGAACTAGGAAGGCGGTTGTCAGAGAAGAATACCGACGTGTTGTTAAGCTTGCTACCAGCATCTGAAGTGATAACCACGACCGTTCTGTCAAGAGTGATACTGACGAAGATGAAATGCTACCAACAAACTTACACGTGACCATGGAATCGAACCAGAGACATCCAGCGAATCAAGTTTATATTCCATTCAATTATTTAACATTCGGATCGATGTGGAGATTTTTGGGGGAAAGCTATGTCCAGCAGTGGACGCATACCGGCTGATGGTGATGATTCACCTGTTTGAATAGTTATTGCGTAAGACGAATTGCGTCAGTAAATTCGGATAGTTGCCTTAAAGATGAGAAGTTAATATCACGAGGCACGTGGCTTATATTACTTCCTCGAAAACAAAAAAAAATATATTTACCCCACACCAAATGTGTGTAAACGATCTCGCATTTGGGATTTCTCGGAATATATACACTGCGTTATCCCTTGAATTATTTATTAACCCTGTAAAACGATTTATTTTCCACGAACGTTGCCAAACTTTGTTTTGGTGTTACAGATGGTTGGGTTACATCAGCCTTTTTTGCCGTTTTAATTTTTTTTTTTTACAAACAAGTAATTTAGTGACAATGAAGTCTAAGATGAAGACACTCGTTAAGAATACTTCAGTTCTTAGACAATATTGTTATGGAGGTTTAAAATATAAAGGTGAAAATTAACAAGGGGGAAGAACCCTTCCACCAATCACACTCAATATATGAACTAAGAATCGAACCTAACAAGGCAAGTAAAGACAAAACTACTTTAAATCTGTAAACTGTGTTCCGGTTTTAAGGACATCACAACTTATTAAATTACTGAGGTAACAACACTTAAGGCTGTACTGGTGATGGTTCTCTGCTGCCGAAAACCATTTAGGTAGGTACCACCGCAATGTATACCACGTGGTAAGAGGTCCCGCACAATAACTTACGGGTCCCAAGCCAACCTCACCTGCTCGCGGTGCACCCTGCTAATCAACAAACGAGGCTCTGGCCCCCGCCAACCCGCATTGGACCAGCATGGTGGGTAATGGCCCAAATCCCCCATATGAACCCCTACAATCTTGGCGATCTTTTGGGGAGGGCTATGTGGACGTGAGGGTATGTGTATATGTATATGTATGTGGATGAGTGGACGCCTGTTGGCTGATGATGATGATGTAGGGCTATGTGGATGAGTGGACGCCTGTTGGCTGATGATGATGATGTATACCATCCTAACTAGGTTCACATTGTTATTACACAGAAATAATTCCTGCTCGTTTCGTCGTTAAAGGTTCATTTAACTGCAAAAACTCTTAACGTTTAAATAGCTATTGAGATATATATACGAGAACATGAGATGTCGGCCATTTAAATGATATTAAAATAAACTCTTCGCTCAGACAGTATGGCGGCCGCACGTCCTCGTGTTTTATATAGACCGTGATGAGAACCCGTCGCTTCTGGTTCATATTATTTATATTTATCTCGAAGTAAACCCGTTCGGTTACCAACCAGATCACTTCGACGAAAACGATCAATAAATGCATACGTTTTAATCCGTGATAAAGTTAAAATTTCCTGCTTGGTTCATAACCGTTAAATTCTCAAGAACGAGTGCAGACTTCATCAAACGGCAACCGTCATGTATAAGGGAACATTAATTGTATTATTCTTTTGTAACTACTTCAGTTCTTCCAATTCATCATCATCATTATCATCATAGACGTACATTGCTGGACTTAGGCCTATCCTAAAAATCCCCACATCGGTTCACAGACAGAATTGCCTCCGTTACCGCCGGGCACTAAGGACAGTCGTTTGTAGGGGTTCATGTGTGGAGGATTTGAGCCATTTCTCACCACGCTGACCCAGTGCATGTTGATAGGAGCCAGAGCCTCGTTTGTTGATTAACAGGTTGCATCACGAGCAAGTGAGATTTGCTTGGGTACCGCGAGTTGTTTTGCAGGACACTTTGCACTCCATTCGCTTCTCTTCACTTCTCCCGTTTAAAGGGCAAATTTTTGCTGGATGAGAGGGATGAGGTTTGTAACTAACCACAAATTTCCTCAGTTTCAGAGTCTAGCAACCTACGGACTAATCGAAAAACATTATTAATTGCTGCCTATTCAATAGTTATATATGTGTAAAGTAGATTTAAAATTTTGAAGCTTTATAGAAAATATCTTTGCATTGGACTAAACCAAAGAATCTATGTAATCTATGCAACCTGTGAGATCTTTGGGGGAGGCCTATGTCTAGCAGTGGAAGTATATCGTCTGATGATGATGATGATGATGCATCCTATGTTCAGACTCCAGATTCTAATAAACTCTTGTTACTAGGAGTATTTACCAACTCTCTCTGTAATGGATTTTAATTGTGTGAATTAGGAACCATAGTTCCTATATATATCAATATTAATTATATTATTCTTAATATTATTCTCGATTATCATCATCATTAATATCATTATCAGCCGACAGACGTCTACAGCTGGACATAGGCCTCCTCATAAAGTCTCCACATCGTTGTTGGAGTTCTTTGAAGGGAATTGGGCCGTAAATACATCACACTGGCCCCGTACGGGTTGGTGGGTGGTCAGAGCCTCGTCTGTTATTCAGCAGGGTGCATCGCGTGCAGGTGAGGTTGATTGGGCTCCATGAGATGTTGGGCGGAACCCCTTACACCCTCTGTATTATTAATAGTCAATATTATTATAAGTTCATTACCTTCTCCATTAAACTCTCTTAAAGCTCCCACTAATGGTGCTCCGAGCCTTCGCTCACAAGGAGAGGAGCAAGGCGATTTGTCACCCACACTGGCTCAATGGAATGATAGATTCTCATCCGAGAAATCTCTTGTTGTTGTCTTTACGACATTTTGCTTCACCAGTAGCTTAGTGGGAATCGAACCCGCAGCTCTATCAAACGATCAAAGCTTTAACGGAACAAAATGCCTTCTACAGTTAGTAGTTATTTAGTATCTTTTCGTTCTAAATTGGTCAATTACCTACCGAATGTTAACATTACACGCGAGACGGCTATTTTAAGTGAGACATAGTTTTATTTACCCCAAACGAACAGACGATTTTTGTTTATATTAATCAGTGTCGCTTCAAAGCCGAGATCAAAGGCCTTAGCCGAGCAGCTGATATTTAGAAGGTGAGTCATTATTATTAAGTTTCACGGCTCTTGAGAAATTGATGAATAAATATAGAATAAAAACTTATTATTAAACATTGCTTAATTTAGTTTCGGACGACAATTAGGACTTGTTTTTAAACGAATCCTGTAAACATTCAACAAATGTGGGTAGTGTGATAAACAATAAAGAATTGGCGCGTCAATGATTCATTTGTACTTCGACCGTCGCAGCGTGCAGTAGTGCCTATCAGAATATCTGTGTTTAATAAAATATTTATTACACAACGACTAAACAGATATTTACAATCCGAATCCATTGTCCAGAGGTCATTGACAAGCATCAAGTCTTATAGTGTACTTTCATATTACATATGAAATTGACAAGCGCAAGCGTAAGCAGGAAGTAAGCATCATTTAGTAAGTCACACTGTTGGTTGTTTTATGACGGTAACGGATGTACCTTTCCTTAACAAACAAACATACACTGCACCAAATTGTGCTCGTTGCCTTGGAACAAGGACTCGTTGCCCCAGTAATTTTAATACTCATTTCTAACTGGAACACAGTAAACACAATACTGTTTGGCGGCAGAAATAGGCGCCGCGATGGTATCTACACGGTCTCCGGCAAGAGACCTACTAGTAAACTATAAAATTTTGAACACTTAAGTTGAAATCAAATATTAGAGAAAACCCGGTAATAATAGTCACTACTCATGCAAAAGAGGATAGGAAGGACCGATGATCTGGTGAGAGTCACAGGAACCCACTGGATGCGAGCACCGCGAGACCGATCGTTGTGGAGATCTTTGGGAGAGACCCATGTCCAACAGTAAACGTCTATCGGCTGGATAAACTTGTAAAAAAAATTTTAAATAGTTAAACCGTTTAGAAGCTATAAAGGCACAAATATACACGTAAATAGAGTAAACTGAAATTTATTCCCGTTTATTCTACATTTGATCACATATGTCATACGATGATGAGTGGTGAAGAGCAAACATCCTATCTAGCGTCTCGTTCTTATCAGTACGCTTCCTGCTCATGTATACATATTGTCGTATCTTTGAAAATACATGACATTAAGCATTGAGCTCTTTGTGATACCAAAATACAACTCGGTCACCAGCCACCTGAAGTTCTACACACAAAGAAATATGCTATTGTGTAAAAATATTTGCTTATCAGCTAAAGCTCGAAGTTCGATCAGCTGCATCTAAGCTTAATGTCTTACAAATATAAGGAACAAATTAAATACTAAACAAACTAAAATAAACAATAAATACCACACAAAACATGCAGCGTATAATAAAGTGATAACGGGCGCTTTGAGTAAACACTTGTTTTCACCCCGAACGAAGTGTTCACTCGTAATTTGGTAAATTAATATTTATTTATATACGGCACTATGGAAATAGAATCCAAATGCGCGGATGAATTCAAATCAATACATTACTAAAATATATTGTACTGGTGGTAGGTGTCTGTTGCCACAGACCGTGGTAGGTACCACTGCAGCGCCTATTGCAGCCGACAAATATTGCTGCGTAAACGTTACTGTGTTCCGGTTCGATGGACGCTGTGACTAGTGTAATGACTGAGGTAACGAGAATCAACATTATATATCACTGGTGATGAGCGCAATGTGGTGCAGTATACATTATCCTGACTAGCGCCACGTTATGTGCGGACGTGTCGCTTACCATCAGGTGACACCCCACTCGTCTTCTCACTTAATATATTAATGATGTATGACATAGCGGAGCTTAAAGTTTTCCTTCGTTTCCTTGTTAAGTATAACAAAGATATACAAGTAAAATGGTCGTAGACCGACCATAAAATGGTGTCGCTAGTTAAGATGACGCACAGCACCACATTGTGCTCGTCGCTTTGTGACATAAAATATTCAGTCCCATTACCCCACTAATTTTACTAGCTACTAGCACCTTTAAATCGGATCATAATAATATTTGCAAATTACAGCTGATCAGAAGATATAAGAACTGCGGTGGTATCTAAACAATTTTCAACAAGAATGAGCCCGTGGATGATGTACAGATTTACAATAAAAGGGTAGTTGGTAACCAGACCAGTTCTATAAAACACTATCACCCATCAAACTTCAGAACCGAGGATCTTTGAGTAACGCAAGCGCTACGGAAGCAGTTATACAGTAGTGCTTATGTATATATTCTAATCAACCTGTTTTACTACTGAAGTACTTTAATACATTATTTATATGGTCATTCTTGGGTAAAGGACAACAAACTATAAACCTTGGTTCAAAGCGAAGCCATATACTGTAGATATATGAACAACCCGTAATCCCACCCATAAAAGCCGTCGTAACTGGGCCACCAGGGATAAGCGGAAGCGATATCATGACCACAAAATGAACTGATGCTTTACTATAGAATCTGATGAGATGTTCATATGTTGTAGTTTTTATTTAATTTTAACATAGTACAATAAATAAAACGTAGAAAACAAGACGAGAAAATACAATATACCAGTAGTGTCACCGACTGATCCACCTCGCAAAAGACCGGAAGGAAAGAGATGAACTGATCACCAATCTTCGCTAGTCGGAGAGGACCCTTAAGAAGAAGTAGTATTATATACACTACTGTTCCATATGTACTATATTGAAAAACCTATATATTTATTTCTTCAGGGGATTTTTGATGGAGGACATAGAGCAATTATATTATTCAAACCCTGGACCTTTACTGGTGGTGATACCTATTGGTCTTTATTGCCGCAGACCCTCTGAGTTCCTATAGAATGTTACCTTCGAATAGTTGGGTGCAAACGATAATGTGTTACGGTTTAAATGGTGCTGAATCTAGTGTAATTACTGGGGTAACTACATTTAACATCTTGTTTCTCTCTTTTGTCTCAAATATATGCTATCCTGATTAGCGCCACATTGTTATGGACAAGCGTATCGCTTACCATCACGTGAACTTCCTAGTTGTCTCTTCGCTTCGTCGAAAAAAAAAAAGCTTTTATTCCTAGTATATATTCCTAACTTCATTACCGTGTTCCGATTTGAATGTTAGTAACAAGTGAAATTACTGGGATAACGAAATTTGACATCTCGTGTATCAAGGCGAGGAGTCCAATGTTATGCAGTGTATATCATTCTTATTAACGCCACGTTGTTATGAGAATGCGTATCCATCAACAGGTGACCGTCTTGGTAGTCCACTTCATCGAACAAAAAAAATCATTTTTCCAAAGAATTCAATTTATGCACTAAAGACACAGCGTATTTCAGATATTATCAGCACAAAAAATTAAGAGACCCAAGCCACCCCCACCTACCCGTAGTACGAGGCTCTGGCTCCCATCAACCCGCATTGAGCGTGGTGGGAATTTTCCCAAATCCCTCCACACGAACCCTTACAAACGTCGTCACCTAATGCTCAGCGGTAACGGAGACCATGCTGACTGTATATAGAAATCTATGGACGAGGACTATGTCTAACAGTGGACGTCTATCGGCAGACGATAATGATGGTCTTAATCTAACACAATATAAGTATTGTCATTTTAGGTCGTAAAATGTTACTATGCTATTATTTCATTACAGCTTCTTTTCCCGTTTTCAGCGGCCATTTTATTACAACGCCATAAAGCCGGCAATGAAAGATGTCCCCATTTGTGTCTTTATGGCAAACATTAAATAAATAACGTTGTTTGACATTATGTCTGTACACGACGACTTCGCTCGACGATTCAAATTGTTTAGTAACATTTTTCCATTTAATCTCTTGGATAGGAAATT
This sequence comes from Ornithoptera alexandrae, assembly GCA_029030555.1. Classification (NCBI taxonomy): domain Eukaryota; kingdom Metazoa; phylum Arthropoda; class Insecta; order Lepidoptera; family Papilionidae; genus Ornithoptera; species Ornithoptera alexandrae. Next base: position 7,613,629 of record JARDVY010000011.1, on the reverse strand, counting down.
CCCTTTTTATTAATCTTTATGAATTTAATTACATCAGTAATTACAACTACAGCACCTTTAAATACGGAACACAGTAATATTTGCACAGTACTATTTGTCGGCTGCAATAGGCGCTGCGTTGGAACCTATACGGTCTCCAGCAACGGAGACCTACCACCAGTGAGAAGCACTGTTCTGTTTCAAGAAACTCATAGATAATTCGTCAGCTATTAAACTTCAAAGTAACAATAGAGAATTTGTATACTTACACAACGATTAAATCATGTTAACGCTTCATATTAAACTCGACAAAGTTTGTGTACAATAGTAACTCTGTATGTTTAGTACTAGTAATGAGTAGAATTGGTCTTGATCTTGCGAAAAAGACCTATGATGAAACACCAAGACCAAACCAAGACTGTGGAAAACTAAACTAGAAGAAAAAAAAATTATTATATTGTATTTAGAAAAAAAAATAAAAAAAAGCTCAAGTATTATATTGAATGAGTTAAATGAGTACTGAATACGCAAGACCAAGACCAATACTAACATTGTCCAAGTCTTGGTCTTGTTCTTGCTTTCCTCATCACTAGCCAGTACATATAGCTACGTATTGTAATTCCTCGAAGCCCGCGCTAATCCTCTGGCTTCGCGCCAAACGGCAAATAATAATGTTGCCTTATTTAAAAAATATAATGAACTGAGCGCCAAGCCAGTTTCATTACTCGGAAAAAAAATACGCCGCTGCTTTTTTACGCCGTGTTAGGCAAATGTTTGGCGAGTATACAGCTAAATTTCTTGAGTAACCGAATAAGGAAAAATTATTTAAGTAAACAATATCTTTAGCAATAATTAGTTTTATTATTTATTTTAAATTAAATTAAACGACCAGACGAGCCGGACGTTTACCTGGTAGTAACACCTGCCCATAAGAACGTGGCGCTAGTTAGGATGACATATATTATTTATTTATTTATTCTTTATTGTACATCAGTTACAAAAAATGGAATATATTATATATATACGTAGATGTACAATCGGCGGTCTTATTGCTCAAAAAACTATTTCTTCCAGACAACCCATTGGAAAGGAAGATGTAAACTAAACAACACACAACAATAACAACAACACAACACAACATATACTGCGTCGCATTACGCTCGTCGTCTTGAGACATAAGATGTTAAGTCTAGTTACCTCAGTAATTACCCTAGCTACAGTGCCCTTCAAACTGGAATACAGTAATGTTAGTACACTGCTGTGCGTCGGCTGCAATAGGCGCTGCGGTGGTACCTACATAGACGTACGACCAGTAAAATTAATGTAAAAATACCAATAAAAGAAAATAAGTATTATATATTTAATACTATGAATAAATTATATGTAATATTTCTTATATGTTGTCAATGTAATTTTATTATAATTTCAAATAGTATTGGAAACAAATATACACTAAAACAAATTCTAAAAAATATATAATAGTATAAATAAAGGTAGCAAGTAAGCTAGTAAGATCCCCGAAGGAGTTTTCGCCTCGCTCTACCCTTCGCAGTTGTGGTGGAGAGATGTAAGTGTCAGTATTGCAATTCGCCGCTCTCCCTATCGTCCGCTGCCACATAACAGTTGACGGCAGAACCTAGGACCTGGTCCGCCGCAGAGAGTTTGGAAAGTTTTATCTCTAGGCATTCATGGCATCTGGGTGACGGATTCAGGAGGATCCGTTGCCCAGGTGACAATAACAAGCAGAGAGTTTGCCGCTCTAGGTATTTATTCCCCCGAAATGGAGCTGCGCGGTGCAGCCAGCGCTGGTGAGATCACGGATGTGTGTTTTAGTCGGTGCAAGATATAACCTATCTTTGCCCCGCGAGCGCAGGTATGCGAAGGCATTTCCCCCCACGTAATACGTAAGATAGACTTTCTGTCTAGACTTCAATTTATGTCTCTTTTATATAAGAAAGCAGACAAACACTTTACAAGGTCAATATACTTATACATTTCCAGACGAACAATCATTACACTTGGCTGCTGTCCATAGATTGCCTTCTATAATATCAATGGGAGGGATGAAATCTATATATAATGAAAATAGGTTTTGTTTCTTCGCCAAGCACGTAAAAACTAGTGAACTTATAGACATGGTAACATGAGCATTCGATGAGGAATCATTTGTAGATGGTTACATGCAATTGCTTAAATTTCATAGATCCTTTATCGTTTTATTTATAATTAACTTTTATAAACATTTTCATTTGGTGTTATCTATGCGGTTGCTATAGTGACGGTTGCTATAGAACGTCATTTGCGGTCTAATTCTATATTACGGTCAGCAAAGCGGGCGGGGAACAGCTGGTATTCTATATATATAATATGAACTTCCAGAGAGTTCTATTCCATTGGGTATACTTCATTGAGCTTTTATTGCTTTATATAAACCATCAAATCGTTACACATAAATCAATTTTCTTATTTAACAGGTTATTCTTTTTTTTATTTAATTAAGCGACGAGACGAGCGGGTCCTCACCTGATGGTAAATGATACGCCAACCCATAACAACGTAGCGCTAGTCAAGATGATATACACTGCAATATATTGCACTTATCGCTTGAGACTTAAGATGTTATATCTCGTTATCCCAGTAATTAAACTTACTACAATGCCCTTCAATCCGGTATATTTGCACATTACTGTTGGTCGGTTGCAGTAGGCGTTGCAGTGGTACGTACCTAGACGGTCTCTGACTAGAGAGGCCTACCAGCAATAAACCTGTTCATTGTATGTACTTTCGGCAATGTGTATACATTACGTTAACTTGAAACAAGTTAATAAATGGTGATTTCGATTCTCGTGACTTACGTCAGAGATTCGAGTATATGTACATACACGACGGCAGTTACATGTGTGGGCAGTTTAACTACCATTACCACGGGGATATTTAAAGAAGAAAGATGTGAGTCGTGGACGTCACGCTTAATATTGGTTTTTGAGGTCGGCCCGTCGCCGCGCTGTCTCTATATACCTTGTCCTTTCACAAAAACAGTACATTTGATGATGGTGCTCTCATCACAGATATCAAATTAAAGTGACAATTTATCAATTCATGCAGAGAAAATTACTCCAAACACATTGCTCGTAAGATGCTGCGAAAGATCTGAAACAATTAAAGCTTATGCAGAATACATATTAATTTGATTGAAGCTGTAATAGCTCAGTATGTAAAGCCGAATGACAGTCCAATTCCCACAAAGCTTGAGTTTCCGGTAAAGGACAACATCATATTTCCACTAAAAGGATCATAAGTTTAAAGATATAATTTTAATACTGACTTGATCATAGTTACCATTAAATTATGACCTATGAATAACACAATACCTAAACACAGGAACAATAACTAAACTTTTTTATCTGAGGGGGGAGGAGGTCTTCTAAAAAGATACATTGCTTTTGGGAGGAAGACGAGGTTATGCGAGATTTTTACCTAATAAAACCCCCTTGGTGGTTATCCTCAGTGCGTTGCGAGAGTCCTTGGGATTTCCGACGGAACGCACCGGTGCCTCCTGGCACCAAGCCTGAAGAACGTCCCAGGGAGAGCTGTAGCTTTCCTCGACACCCTCGCTTTATACTAAATACACTAGACCATCTTGTACTTGTCGTTCAAGTTCTCGTTCAATTGACAAGAAAAAAAAAAGTGGAACGCTTCACGACTTTGCGTGTAATCCATGTGCAGGGTCATGCAACCTACGTATCATTCCAATTTTAGTACATGTATTTCCGAAGCAAGCGCAACAATAACCTAACCTAATAAAAAATTTATAATTTAATTCCGTTTTTTTTTAACACCTGACACTTGTTTAAAAACTGTAAGAGTGTCATATTAAAACGAGGGAACTGAAAAATTTTACCTTAGTCACAGATCTATAAGTATTGTTTAATAATAAACGCATATATATTCGGGTTAATCACTCGTAAAGCTTAATTCATTAGCATTAGGCTGAATTATTGTAAAGAGCACACTCGCTAAACGCAACAGGAATGCCTTTGATGTTGACAAAGTGACGGAAAATGGCGGGAAATAATGACAGCCGACGCTGCGTTCTTTACTGTATGCTTCAGTGAAGGCGATAAAATAAATAAAAACTACCATCGCAGTAAATTAAAATAATTAATTTATACTTGTTAAATTTCTCTTTAAACGAAAAGATAAAATTGCACCTATTGCACTTTACTGGTAACGAGATTTTAACGAGAGACGCATTAAGTGACGAGACGAGCGGAACGTTGACCTGATGGTAAACGATACGTTCGCCCATAACAACGTGGCGCTAGTGAGTATGTTATACACTGCATCACATTGCGCTCGTCGTTTGAGACAAAGTTGTTGAGTTTCTTTACCCCAGTAATTACACTACAACACCCTACAAATTTGATTAAAGTAATGTTTACAGATTACTGTGTCGGCTGCAATAAACTCTGCAATGGTACCTACCTAGATGATCTTTGGCTATAAAGACCTACCACCAGTAAATTGTTCGTAACAGTCCAGTAATTCGTCACCGTCCAGGTAGGTACCACCGCAGCACCCATTGCAGCCGCAAAACAGTAGTGTGCAAACATTACTACTGTCCGGATTGAAATGCGCTGTAACTAGAGTAATTCTGGGGTAAGGAGACTCAGCTTCATATGTTTCAGGCGACGTGCGCAATATGATGCAGTGTATATGTGTATATTCAAACTAGCGCCATATTGTTATGAGCGGGAGTATCACTTACCATCAGGTTAACGTCCCGCTCGTCTCGTCGCTTAATTGTATAAATAAAACTTTAAATGCGTGTTTTTTTTTGTTCGATGAGGCCACAAACAGAACGTTCACTTGATGATAAGTGATATGCTAGTTTGAAACATCGTGGCGCTAGTTACGTGGACGTACTGCACCACATTGTGCTCGTCGCCTTAACATGAGATGTTAAGTCCCATTACCACAGTAATTTCACAAGCTTAGTAAGCTTTAAGTTGTGTATATGATTTTTGACAATTACTATGATGACTAATAAATTCTTTATTGTTATTGAATATTGAGAATAATCATTTAAATTTAAAACGTCTCGCTTTGTATTTTTTTTTTATTTTATTGTGTACTAGCTGTTCTGCAAATGACTTACCATAGCAACCGCATAAATAATATCAAATGAAAATGTTTTTAAAAGTTCATTAAAAATAAAACTATGAAGGATCTATGAAATTTATAAAATAAATAGCCTCTAACTGAATACTCATGTTCACTAGTTTTCGCGTGATCGGCGAACAATGTAAACTCATATTTATTATATATATGTGTAGTATAAAACATATAGGATTATATATATAGAGATACATACTATAGAGATAAAAATAAATCCGTATTTCGTTGAAGTAATAAATTTAAAAGTAAAACTCGGAAAATCATCAGCGCTCTGGCGAAACGCCAGCGTTTTGAAATATCTAAAAATAACCTATTACGATGTTAAAAAAAATTATACACTACTTACAATTGCACTCGTTGCATAGAAAATACTGGGTCTATTACAATTAGTGCTGCCAAGTCTAAAAAGTTGTTTGCCGAATGTTTGAGTAAGGAGATGGGAGGCAGGAATAAGTATTGGTAAGGAGGTACGGTTCTGTTGCACAAGACCGTCTAGTACCACAGTTCATATTGCAGCTGATGTCCATCTGCAAAAATTACTGTTCCGGTCTGAAGGGCGCTGTAGCTAGTGTAATTACTGGGGTAACGAGACAATATCTTAAGTCTCAGGAGACTAGTGTAATTTGGTACTGTGTTTATTATCCTAACTAGCGCTACGTTGTTATGGGCGAGCGTATCACTTACCCTAAGGTGAACAACCCTTTCGTCTGGTCGCTTAATTTGAATAATAAAATGGAGACCGGACAGCCTTAAAGATTAATACTTTGTATTAAGCATGGAGATCGACTTCCTTTGGCACCTGGCCATTAATGTAAGAAATGTTTGTCGTTAAATCTTCTTTTCAAATTAATATACGCATTAAACATCAATCATCATCAGCCGATAGACATCAACTGCCTCCCCCGAAGATCTCCATATAGAATATTACTGCACTGCCCGCATCCAGCTGCTTCCTCATTGTACACCTATTTGTAAACATTACCAAAGGTTAAATTAATGGAGCATCAAGACGTTGCTGTTTAGACAGCGAGCAGATGCTACCTATTCTCTGATGATGTTTAATGTTGTTAGGCATTTGGCCAGCCTCTAGTGCTCATCGTACTCGTGAACGTGAACAGAAGATATCGTCAACTATTTTATTGTTTTAATCAAGGTTCATGGTTCAAAATAGTAATACATGGATGAGAGTGCTCGAAGATAGACAGACGAAGACAGAGTACATAGTGGCTTCTTGATGATCGCTTTATTGAGCTATAACTTGATTTTATCTGACATTAAGGTCATGGATGGCGACGGGTGCGCGCCAATAATACTTTGGGTTTCATATGCAACAACAACACAACAATGCTGTCAATGCGGCAGATTTACAATATGTTGTCTCGAGCTATTAGGAACAGGGCTAAGGTAAGCCCTGCCTATCGTAGAAGGCGACTAAAATAGTACTCGGGTCTGTGAGCTTTCAAGGTGGCGGTCAATGTCCACTAAACGAACCCAGGATGAACGACGAGTAGGAAATGGTCTAATATTTGTCATACCAAAGCGAGGGTGGTGAACATGGCTACAAGCCCCCATGGAATGTGCTTTAAGCGTAATGTTGGGGGCACTGATGTATTCCGTGGGAGATCTCGGGGTCTCCCACAACCCACTGAATATGACCACCGCGGGGGTTTTATTTGATAAAAATTTCACATGACCCTGTCTTCCTCCAGTAACAGGGTATCTTTTTAAAAGATTTCTCCTCTCCTCTCCTGCATTATAACTAAAAACAAAAGAGATCTACAATATAAGCATGGTAGCAAAACGTATGCGAAAAAATCCTACCATTAACTAAACTCCACAAAATTTTACCGTGGAATCGAACCGGGGATCTTCATGTTACTAGGCTTGCGGGTAGTCGTTCTCTCATATTATGTAACAAGTGTTAAAGTTTCTGTCTTTCATTATACCATCGCATTAACACCAGCTCACCAGACAAAAAGTAAACTTGCTCACAGATAAACTGCCAATGGGTTTCAGTCTAAACAATGCCGAAATGGATCCGCCGATTGAAACCGGTCGGACGTTAAAATGGTTTAGACGAATGCATTTGAACCTGGATAATTTCCATATCAAAGAGTTTTATATGTGTCTGCGAGACGTCTAGACATCCGCTAATGTTGTCTTAATATATCCATAAGTCCGGTGAGACAACACTAAACTAAAATTAATGACACAAGCAAAGACACAACACGATAATAATTATGTCACTAACACAACAGAGCGAGTTCTGACTATTTATCAAACGCGCGGAAACTAAACATTTCCTACACAGTTTAAGTTGTTTTTTCTTTACTCTACGAAGCGACAAGACAAGTGAGATGTTCATCTGATGGTAAATAATACACAGCACCACACTACGATCATCGCAATTGTAATTATATTAGCTACAGCGCCCTTCAAAATGGAACACAGTAATGTTTGCAAAGTGCAGTTTGTCGACTGCAATAGGCGCCGCGGTGGTACCTACCTAGATTATCTCCGGCAACAGAGATCTACCACCAGTAATATTATAGTCAACTATTATTGGTGTAGCTACCTAATTTCTAGTACTTTCGAAGAGGACATTAAAGAATTTTACAAATGAAACAATAAACTAGTAGCTAAAAGACATTCAAAGTACATGTTTAACTATCTTGACTGGTGCACGCCTTTTCGTGGAAGAGGTGCTTAATAACCTTGACCTGGTCACCTACGATGATACGAAGAGGAGACACGCAACACTTCCCCCTATTTACATGGACCAATAAATTTATAATACCTTTTTGTCATTATTATTAACAAACAAGGCTCAGGCTCCTTCCAACTCACATTGGGCCACCATGGTGGGAATGGTCCAAATAACCCGATGTGTATCGCTACTTGATCCCGTGGGAAACTTTGTGGACGTTGTCAACTGACGATGATGATTATTATTATTAACATAACTAGCAACTTCATGTGTAATAATGCTTTAATATTAAAAACCAAAAGTTTACAACAAATGTAGCTATTGTAGTTAACAAAAATTAATAGTCAAAGCCCCTCAAAAAAAACAATAACGAAAAATAATAATTATTAAGTTAATTAGGCTCTCACCTCTCAAATTTCCCAATGTCTCAAGGACAAAAGTCTTTAACCAGTGCGTGCGTCCTCCCCACCCTTTCTCGCAACGCAGAGATGTGACACCTGACCACAGACAGAAAGCGACGGAAAGAACTATGCTTGGAATTACTGTAAGGGACAAAATCCAAAATGGAGAAATTGTCGACGTAGCTCTCAAAATCTGCAAGCTGAAATGGCAGTGAGCCGGCTATGTCTGTCGTGTCAGTGACGGCCGATGGGGGAGGAAAGTCTTGGAGTGAAGGCCGCGCACAGATCGCCGGAGTGTAGGACGCCCTTCCTCCAGATAGACCGACGACATCATCAGCGCGGTTGGAAGTGGGTGGATGCAAGAAACTAACGATCGCGTTTGGTGGAAGACATTGGGGAAGGCCTATATCCAGCAGTGGATTAACAAAGGCTGATAATGGTGGAGGTAATCAGTAACACGAGACGTGTTTTTAGATATAAGTTAAAATTTATACATAACCTCAAATCAAAGACGTTTTTGTCATACAAAATATAGAATTTTTTTCACTGCTTAAAAAGATCACATCTTTTCATAGTATAAAAAAAAGTAGTAGAATAATGAAGGTAGACATGGAAAAATCTAGATACATCATCACCATTTTAACCAAAGCTGACCATCAGATCTAAACAGAGCCGTATCGCACATCTATCTCATGGCTTAAACAGCTTAAGAATTCTCCAGAGCGTTTACCTGAACAAGGTAAATACTGGTTTTGAAGCACGTAGCTTAAGTTCCTGGTGATTATCCGAGTGTACAAAGCCGATTAAATAACTTAGAACATTATTAGCTTGGCTGCGTCATGCAGTGAGCTGCTCGGGAATTCACTGCACTCGCTATTGTTAAGTTATCATTTTATATACTAATACGGGTTTCAAGTTCGAAACCCATATGTATATATAAAACATGGTTTGCTGTATAATTTTTTTTTTCTTGGTACGAGGAGACATCTTCGAAAAGATATCGTGATTTAGTGAACCTTGTCCTATAGTCTCGGGCTATTAATACTAGTACTAAAGTAAGCCCTTCCGGTTATAGAAGGTGACTAAACTGGTTTTCGGATTCGTGGGTTTTCAAGATGAGGGTCCTCATTGTTCGCTAAGCAAGCCCGAGATGAACGACAAGTACCAAGTGATGTAGTGCTTGTCGTACCAAAACGAAAGTGCCCAGGATGGCTACAGCCCTCTCTGGGAGATGCTATAAGCGTAATGTCGGGTGGCACTGGTGCGTTCCGTAGGGAGATCTAGGAGCATCACGCATCACACTGAGGATGAACACCGAGGGGTCTTTAGTGGAGAAAATACCACATAAATTTGTCTTTCCCCAAATGCACAGTATCTTTTAAAAAGATTTCCCTTCGATAACAAAAAAAAGGGTAAGGTTAACTAACAGGATGTTGTGGGATCTCCTTTTGGAATACAACCGTGAACTTTTTAATACTATGCTATAATAGCCTATGTTGGAGTATATATAAGCTATGAGCTATAACCTGTAGTTACTCTTTTCTAAGCTCTTGTCTACTGGAAGGCTCGGACCCCAGGGTTATCTATCACCCGGGCGTATAACTTACCCGCAACCGTTCCCTCATGTATTTATAAACGACGAAGTGCTGGCAGATCAGTCTGTAAAGTTGAAAGACGTGCCGTGCAAGTCAGAAAGTCGTGGGATCGAACCCGGCTGAACTTTAACCAAGGAAAACATCATGAATAAACCAGCGTATTTCAAAAACAGCTTTCGAAGACATACGATCACTGCCAATCCGCACTTGGTAACAGTGGGCGAGTCTACTTTCTCCTTGTGAGAGAAGCACCTGCGTCCCAGCAATGGAACCATTACAGGAGCTTGTTTAACAAAACCAAAACCAACGACCGAACTGTAGTGTGTAACGAGACATAAGTGCATTACTCAGAGTAATCAGAACAACGTGGCGCAGTGTATATCATCCTAACTGACACCATGTCCAAGCGCAAAAATTATATTTTAGCTTGGTGATGTAAAAAATTAAGAGAAATCATTATAACACTTACTTTAGGGCACTGTTGTGTTTACTTTAAGTAGATGAATGAGGACTGTATGGGGGTCCCGCACATCAGCTCACGGGATCCAAGCCAACTCTATCTGCACGTGGTGGACCCTACTAAACGAGGCTCTGATGCTCATCAACTCGCATTGGGCCAGCGTGATGGGAAATGGCCGAAATGCCAGCATATTAACCCCTACAAATGTTGGGATCTTTGGGGGAAGCCTATGTCCAACAAAAGACGTCTATCGGCTGGTGATGATGATGATATGAAATTAACGGGGTTTTTTTTCACAACATTATCAGCCGATACACATCCACTGCTGGACATAGGCCTCCCCCAAAGATCTATACATTGATCGATCCTGCGCTGCCCGTATGCAGATGCTTCACCAGATCGTCGGACCACCTGATGGGAAGCCTGACAACACTACGTGTTCCGGTACGCGGTCGCCATTTTCATATTTAGTTTTAGTAATTTCACATAGCTCTGTATATATAGATATAGATTACATGATGTGTGTCAAGGTGAGCTAATTGAGTCCGTGTGTCATGGTAATGCGAGGACGTCCCTCAGCGATGACGAAAACCGATTTGCGCCGTATCGTTCTGGAATCGAACCTTGGACTATATTCTAACGACTCGTCGAACTATCGATTTACAATAATTTAAACACGAGTTTATACAAAGTTGTGCTTTCCTATTATTAGAGATGATTTGAGAGTAAAGCCAGATGCACTAGCGATATGGTGAACATCGCAGAGAATACTTTTATATAATTTATTTTGAACCGGAACTTGCTTGAAGAAGTGCATGTTAAGTACTATGATAATAGAATGAAATGATGATGAGATTGATGATATAATACAAATTTTGAGTAACAAAGCGAAGGGATTTTAGATTTGCTGGTGGTAAGTTTCGGTGGCCGGTGATGCCTAGGTTTCTTTATGTCATCGGTCGGTACTATGCAAATATTACTCTATTCCGGTTTGAAGGGTGCTGTAGCTAGTGTAATTACTGAAGTAACGCCTAATTTAATATCTTAAGATGAGAGATGGGAGGTGACAATGTGGTGAAGTGTCATTCTAACTAGCTACGTTGTTATGAGCAAGCGTATCACTTAACATACTAATACCTAATATAACACTACCTAGTTACTAATAATTAGTTATTATTATTAATATTGAGTTGTATGTTTTTCTACTATTAAAAAAAATATATGTTCAATGGACAGTTATTACATACAATACGGTATTGTTTCAATTTGAATAACCTTGACGCAACCTTATCAGTACATTGATAAGAAACCACATGAACAGTTACAGCCAACGATTTCATATGTATTTATGTAAAATATCTATATATATAAGAGATTTCCACCTACGTAGAAACACATCACGATATTTTTGAAACCATAAGGCCTAGAGGCCACAGACTAGGTGGACAGAGGCCATAAAAGGAATCGCTGGGAGTCACTGGATTCAAACAGCGCAAGACCGTGCTTTGTGGAACACATCACAAGAGACCTATGTCCAGCAGTGGACGTCCATCGGTTGAAATGATGATGATGAAAGCCTAGGCACTTGAAATTTAGAAGGAATAATCGTTCTGCCAAATGTAGATTTTTCGAAATATTACCTCCACAAGGGGTTTGCAAGGGTGTTAATAACAGTAAGGGGTTCAAAGGACAAGGAGTTGCCGCCGGGCAGTAGTATTTCTGATAAATTTCAAGTCCAATTTATAGTTACGGCTAAGGAAGCAAGTGGGGAACAGTTACTGTATAAAATAAACCCCTTGTGAGAAACGGTTTAGTATTCTCTATCCGTTACTCTATTAAGGGTATAACCTAAAATTCTAGACGAAAGAAATATTACACCGACATCTCCCTAACCTGTTCCTACTTCATGTGGACTCAGCACAACATATCTTTTTTATCCTGTTAGCCCTACGTCAAGCTTCCTTATGAATGCTATTGTTAGAACATCCATATCCATCCATCCATATCCATAGCACATTAGCAGGTTATATTTTTTTGAGCTTTGATGATGTTGCGATCCCCTTTATCATTTAGTCGTCTGTTACACCCACGGGATAAGATGAGATGGCATTACTCAGCTCTGCCGGTTCCACGGATAATATAAAATATGATTTACACTAGACATAAATAAGCTGGTCTACATTTTGTCCGTTCCTAGAAAATTAGTATTCATGAAATATGTTCTAAATAGTCAATTTAATCAGCCCGCAGTAATAACTGAACTGTAACATTATTCCTAGAACTACTATCAATGTATTTGGCTACCAAAGTTTGTAACATCAATGCTAATTAAGAATATGACAGGGTTGGATCCGAGGAATCAAAATATCCGTTGGATTAGAGGAATCAAAATACCCGTTGGATTAGAGGAATCAAAATACCCGTTGGATTAGAGGAATCAAAATGACCGTTGGATTTTTTTTTTTTTTTTTACTGTATAAAAAATTACATACATATTTACAATTAGAAGAATTTCGCTAACATGTATATCAGATATCGAGTTAATCCAGATAATCGGTTCGATAAGCGTGCTAACGAGATGAACTTCAAGCAATTACTACAATACATAACTATCACCATCATCATCATTAGGTGTCCTATTCAAACTGAAGTTTGGCGATCGAATAGAGATACATAATATACTGTAGCATCTCCACAAGCTACTTGTTTTTGTTAATGAATGTATATGTAGCCAATATTTCAATTTATTTTTAAATATTACCTAACTTCTAGCTGAATATCTCGTAGAAAATTTTTGGTATTAGGTAATAAATTCATACAATTCACCGGAACTGGTTCTCGGTTTTTCGTGGCGGTTGGGCTTATTAACCGTGGTTTCATCACCTTCAGTGTAGGTAAACCCAAGAGAGGATAAACGCCACTGTATATTCGTTTAGCCTTTACAGATGAGGTGGAGGCGAGTACTTTCTCTGAAGCAGTGCAGACGGTACTGAGCCAACGCAGGTGGAACATTTTGAGAGTTTTAGTCAGTGCAAGTCTGATATAACCTATCTTAACCCTATATTTGTAACAGACTTACTGTTTGATTTGTTATAAATTGTAAGTTTGTAACAGCAACCCATAAATCGGCGAATGTAACATGTGGAATATCCTGATGCATTTATTTTTGTCTTCATTGCCTTAACATTTGTCCTTAACGATTCATAGTATTAAATGTTTTTAGAGCCAAATAGTATAGCGAAGCGCGATCGCAACAAACATTTTTACCTCACAAATGGTGATTTCAGAACACTGTTTAACCAGGTATCTCCATATTAAAAGACCATCACTGACACGCTGCGCCACAGAGGCATTCGAACCTACGTGAAATCATATTTCATTTTAAGAACGTTACTGTAGTGTCGTGTGCGGACGCCTCTGTATTAAATTTAATAGACTGACGTAATAATCTGACTGTTGTATCTAATACAAGAACAGAATTCTAAATATAACACGCTATTTTTATTACCTGATATAAATAGGACACAAAATATAGCAACACCAGTGTATGGGACTTTTACTCGTAAAGAGATGGAGAGAAGTCTATTTGTTCTTTATAGTCGTTTATATAAAATACAGCGAGAAAATGTATATGTAAATATAAAAATATACATCAAAAGTTAAGTTAAATTAATTTAATTCATATTTTCCGTCATAATGCGGCCCTGGCAGCACTCATTCATTACTAGGAAATGGGTAGGTAGGGTGGGGCTCGTGTCGAGAAGTAACGAGCCGGGGGTAATGCGCGCCTAGGCAGTCCATTCATACCCAGCCCAGTTCTACGTACCTGGGCGACGTCACAATTACTGTCTAGCCCTCAAGGTAACCGGCTAAATACTCATTAAACAATACATCAAGAGTACCGCTGGCTCAAAACTTAATTGGTTTCCTATTCATCAAAGCCGTTGCTTCAGGCTCTTATTAACACTCTTCACAATCTTTGTATCATAACTACTCTCCTTCTTATCTTAAAGATAGTTTCTCAAGGTTATTCACCTTCTCATCGTCAACATCCTCGTTCCATTAATCTTCTTAAAATATGGACAACTCTGCATACATACTGGTGGTACGGCAACGTGGCCAGAGACATCTAGGTTGTTCTATCGCTGCGCCTATTTCCGCAGCCAAACAGTAGTGCGCAATGATTACTATGTTCCGTATTGAAGGGCGCTGTGGCTAGTGAAACTATTGGGCTAACAAGACCTAAGATTTTATATTTTAAGAAGGCGAGCACAATGTTGAGCAGTAGATATTATCTTAACTAGCGCTACGTTGTTATAGGCAGGCACATCACTTACCATCAGGTGAACGTCTCGCTCGTCTCGTTTCGAATAATAAAAAAAATATTAGGCCGTGGACCCCGAGTCCGCGACCCAAGTAGTAGATCAGATTTCCACGTCACAAAATGATTGGCAAGCGATAGACATCTATAATAAAATGGTGCTAGCCAGGATGATATTTTATGTCTACCTCAGCAGTTTCACTATCTACAACACCCTTCAAACCAGGAACACAGCAATGTTTGCACACTATTCTTTACCAGTAGAAATAGTAACTACGGTGATACCTAGACGGTTTCAAACAACACAGATGTACCATCAGCAACAATTAATCATCGTCATGATAACAAGCAGAACATTAACCAGGTCTTAAGTTACGCCTGCGCATAACAAGGAGTAAATATGGTTATCATCAAATTGCAGAGCTCCGCTGCTGGACGTAAGGACCTACGAAAGAACACCATGTATAAAAGAAACTCTTGTCTGATTGAAAATGATACACAGAGGTTCTGCTAAACCTTTTGTATCAGATAGTTTTAACGTCGACACCTGAAATTTAGTAAATATTAAACGATTGTAAATCGATTTTTAAAACGCGCCATCCGTGTCAACCCTTAAACACTCAACCTCCCCCTTTCTTCATCGTTTCAATGTTGTTCTTTTAAAGCGAACGACAGTCCACATCCTCCGGCGTAGAAATGCGAAAGTGGGTTATGAGTTCAGCCATTTTATAAAACTAGCGTATATCTAGTTTATCTCTTAAAGAACTATGTTATTTTAAGTTAGGTTTTCCGTTAAAAAACTAAACATATATAGACTATGCAGTATATATATGTTATATATAGACGGTATAGTCTGTATAAGTTTAGTATATGTACATATATATGTAATTTTTAATATAATAGAACGCTTTGAAAAGACGGGCATTCTTTAAATTGAAGGTACGTAGTAGAAGTACTTTGTTACATTAATACTGCCTAACAACAGAGAGCCTCTTAGGGTCCAGCTACCTAGAGACGTAGCCTCTTCTGCGACAAGTGTAGCTTTTCGTGATATTCCTACTATACTAAATAGTCTTGTATTTACCATCACCTTGAGAGGCTTCGTCGAGGACTTCAAAACCTTCACCCACGTTAACCTACGACCCGCATAAACACGGGTTCTGACCCCATTAGACAGGAGGGCGGTAGATCTACAAGACGCTAACTCCACAACATCCACGGAATCGAACTAAGTTTTTAGTGTTACTAGACAAGAGTTAAGTAACTGTGCCATAGGTACAGTTAAGGAAACTCAAGTTAAAGTATAATAGTATTCAAATTTGTGGTTATTTCATTCTTAGATTACTTTATTTGCATATTACGTCTAGAATGTTCGACGGCTGTAGACATTTTTATTCCGTTACAGAAAACAGTTTGAATACAATCTTCTTGCGCTCGCAGCATCTTTTTTCCGGTATATACAATCAGGGCTGTCACTTAATCATTTGTTTAAATATTTATGTGTGATAATTTACTATACATATACATATGACTGATTATAGATCTATATAATAGTGAGGAATTTTACTGGTATGGATGGTAGGTACTACCGTAGCTCCTATTTCTATTGCCAAACAGTACTACATTACTGTGTTCCGGATTGAAGGGAGTTGCAGCTAGTGAAATTACGGGGGTAACGAGATTTAACATCTTATCTCAAAGCGACAAGCGGAATGTAGTGTAGTATATACCATCCTAACTATCATTGTTGTTATAGACAAATGTATCACTTAGAATCAAGTGAACTTTCCGCTCGTCTCGACGTCGAATAAAAATTATTCACATTGATTATATAAATTTATTCTTAAGAGCTTTATGGCAACTATAATATATAAAATAACAGCAGCTGCAAATAACTTAAATAAGTTATTGCTTATAATCAATGAGAATTATATTAATAAATACTGCATAATATTAACCTAAAATACAATAAAATATAGTTATTTATTTATGTTTAAACTATAATACAAAATACATTATTAATTTATTTAAATATTGTATACTATAGAATAAAGTACAATGGGCGGAATATATGTTAATGAGCATTATCGTTTAATTTATCTGAGAAATCTTCAGATTAAAATATAGGTGGTAGTGTTTCTTTTGTACCACCATCAAGTTATCCAGCATCCTTATTTATAGCTGAGAAACATATCGAGATGAGGTTTAGTATTCTAGACTAGCCACAATCTCCACCGCTATCGTCACAACGTACTGTGTGAATTTAGAGTTTAGTGTTAATCTAAGATAAAATATACGGGCTCTCGCATCCGGTTTAATGATATAGTGTCTTTAATCAATTAAGTGACGAAACGAGTGGGACGTTTACCCGATAGTAAATAATACGCCTGTTCATAACAACGTGGCGCTAGTTAGATGGTATAAGCAGCAGTACATTGCGGTGGTCGTCGTGGGACATAAAAGGTTGAGTCTCGTTACCCCAGCAAATAACTAGCTAGAGCGCCCATCAAACCGTAACACAGCAATGTTTGCACAGTACTGTTCGTCGGCGGAAATACGAGATGCGGTGCTACCTAGTACCACTACTAAGTATGTAAAATCTAACGTATACTTTCGATTTATTTTTGTGGCAACCCCACTAACATCCCGCGCAAACGTGATCGTGTTGTAAAGTATTTATTAACGTAACATCACAATGACATCAGTGCGGTGGGGGTAAACGCCATTGTTTATCATCAGCTGTACCTTACCCACGAACAGCTTCCGATAATTTGTTTCGGATGGTTTTACACGCGACAAGATTATTCTCGCTGTTAATCACATCCTGTATTGACGTATAAATGGATGTGTTAATATAATCATCCCAATTTTATATATCACTGCTGGGACTCTGATCTTGTTTAAAACAGACTTAAAATCCATACTAATATAGGCTTTTCTGCAGCTGACGTCAGGTCACCAATATGGGGATTGTGTAGTTTTGTTCTTGTAAATAAATCGCGTGATTCAAACGGTACCCATGTATTTCTTAAATTCACTTTACAATGGTAAAATAAGTTAAATATTAGTGTATACAGTTAATTCGGCTGTCGTAGAAATCTAAGTGATCTCTACCGCAAGACTCCCAGTCTTTTATATAGGATGGCGCAAAAGTAATCCTCTTATCAGAAAATGCTATAAATTTATATATAGGGTGGCGCAAAAGTAATCTCTTATCAGAAAATGCTATAAATTTATATATAGGGTGGCGCAGAAGTAATCCTCTTATCAGAAAATGCTATAAATTTTATATATAGGGTGCGCAAAAGTAATCCTCTTATCAGAAAATGCTATAAATTTATATATAGGGTGGCGCAAAAGTAATCCTCCTATCAGAAAATGCTATAAATTTATATATAGGGTGGCGCAGAAGTAATCCTCTTATCAGAAAATGCTATAAATTTTATATATAGGGTGGCGCAAAAGTAATCCTCTTATCAGAAAATGCTATAAATTTATATATAGGGTGGCGCAAAAGTAATCCTCCTATCAGAAAATGCTATAAATTTATATATAGGGTGGCGCAAAAGTAATCCTCCTATCAGAAAATGCTATAAATTTATATATAGGGTGGCGCAAAAGTAATCCTCCTATCAGAAAATGCTATAAATTTATATATAGGGTGGCGCAAAAGTAATCCTCCTATCAGAAAATGCTATAAATTTATATATAGGGTGGCGCAAAAGTAATCCTCCTATCAGAAAATGCTATAAATTTATATATAGGGTGGCGCAAAAGTAATCCTCCTATCAGAAAATGCTATAAATTTATATATAGGGTGGCGCAAAAGTAATCCTCCTATCAGAAAATGCTATAAATTTTGCCTTGATGTAAAAAAATTAAAAGGCCAAATACAAAGTATACAAGGTGGCGCAAAAATAACCTTCCGATGTTTTTTGGCTGTAATTTAAAAAAAAATATGAAAAACTTTGATTCTTCTTGTGGATTATTTTTATTTGGTCTTTTAATTTTTTTATATCAAGGCAAAATTTATAGCATTTTCTGATAGGAGGATTACTTTTGAGCCACCCTATACTTAATTGAAAGCGCCATACTCGTACACACCGCGCTCTTGTTTACTTCAACGCATTGTATAAATAAACAAATTAAGAGCTCAACATTTGTTACAAATATAAGCGACAGATTTGATTGCTTAGTCTTTGAGTGGCAAGTGGCAGGTGAGACGGAATAACAAAGAACGTCTGTCCAGAGCGGCGTCACGACGGTACTCCTGTGGTGAAGGATTCACGCCACACTGGTAAGCGCGAGTTGGCTGATATATGTCATCCAAAGCTACTCTTCAAAGTGGGACAGAGCCTTGTACGTCTATTTTCCGTTTATATGTTTTTATTTTTACTTACTATACCTTTACCTGTGGTACAACTCTGTTTTACTTGTGGCAAATTTCTGATGCCGGAGACCGTCTAGGTAGATACCACTATAGCTCCTATTGCTACTGAAAAGCAGCAGCAACATTACTGTGTTCCGATTTTGAAGGCAGTTGTAGCTAGTGAAATTACTGGGGTAACGAGACATAATTTATATCTCAAAGCGATGAGCATAATGTGGTGCTGTGTTTGCCATCCCAACGCCAAGATGTTATGGGCACGTTGTGGACGGCTTATGACCGTTCCACACGTATCGTCGTTTGAATTAATAAAAAAAAAATAATGCATATTTAAGTGATGCAAGCAGTAGCCCTAGACGTATATAGGTGATGTGTCAAAGTGAAGAAGGTCGCGGAGAACTATTGGCGGAGATTTTTAATTTTATTTCGTTTAGTGCTGAGACGAGCGGGACATTCACCTGATGGTAATACACCCGCACAAAACAACGCGGCGCTTTCTAGAATGGTACACATTGCACCACACTGCAATCATCGCCCTGAACATAAGATGTCGAGTCTCGTTACCCTAGTAATTACACTAGCTGCAGACACTACTACTGCTTGGCGGCAGAAATAAGCGCTGAGGTGGTACCCAACTAGGCGGTGTCCGACAACAGAGATCTACCACCAGCACAGAGATGTAGTAGGCTGTGCCTAGCAGTTGGCGTCTATCCACTGATAATAATCACCATTCTTTTTCTCTCAACAAACTAAAATTGTGTTTTCATTATGACATACAACCATTAACATATAATATACTTTATACGGCCATTACAAAGTATTTCAAGGTTCAACATATAGACTAGAACTTTAAAGTAGTAAGCATTTTTTTATACCAAAAAATTCGTACTCATACTCATACTCATACTCGTACTCACACCCACATACACAACTACGCCCACGCCCACGCCGACACTCACACTCACACTCATACCCATACTCATACCCATTCCCATACCTATACCCATACTCATACTCATAATCGTACTCGTACTCGCGCTCATACTCATACTCATACTCATACTCATATATATCATCACAGCGAAACTGTATTAATCGATCTATTTCTATTCTAACATGTATTCTAAGAGCTGACGTAAATATTTACTTAAACGCAACGTGCAAGTTTGTTTTGGTACTGAAAAGTAGGTTCCGGGTGACCTGGAAAAAAGAATCAGAAATAGTGGCACGGATGTTAAAGACGAGGATTCTTTGGAGTGTATGTGTGTAGCAGATGATGGTGCTTTATATACTTGTTTGTTATTGTTGTAGGATGAAGTGTAGTATTTACTGAACACGATTTTTATTTGACGAACTCACGAGATGGACGTCTGCGTGATCGTGAATAATACGTCCAACGGGGCCCAAGCGAACCTCACCTGCTCGTGGTGCACCCTGCTAATCAACGAACGAGGCTCTGGCTCCCACTAACCCGCGTTGGGCCAGCGTGGTGAGAAATGGCTCAAACCTTCCCATATGTATCCCTTACAGCTATGGAGACCTTTGGGGACGCCTATGTCCAACAGACGGGGTGATATTTTAAGTCTCTACACCAGCAGTTTCACTAGCTACAACTCCCTTCAAACATGAACACGTTAACATTTGGACACTACTGGTTAACGGAAGGTATTTTTTTTTTATATATATTTAACCAACAAAACCAGCGAGACATTCACTTGATAGTACGTGATACATCCACCCGTAACAACTTTACGCTAGCTTGCGCTCGTAGACATAAACTGTTGAGTCTTCCCCAGTAATTACACTATCTACAACGCCCTTCAAAACGGAACACAGTAACGTTTGCACACTACTGTTTGGCGGCAGAAATGGTGGAACCTACCACCAATGTTTGGTGTGATAGTGTTACCGATGAGGATGATGTAGCGTGTTCGTAGAATACTCCGGCTCTCGCATGTTTATATATTTACGTTACGAGGGTTGTATGAGAGGGTGGCGGGTTACATAAAACCGTATCACCAGCGAAGCGTAAATCATCTAATTCATGTTTTGTTTTATAAGTACAATAACTTATAAAAGTATAAACAAACTTACACTTAGCAACGACATTTATTTACTATCGTTTCATTATTCACACATTATTAAAGGTTACTTGTTGTTGTGATTTCGTTTTGTTTATATTCGTATTAACATTTATATTCTGTTTTATCTTTAGTTTATATTAATGCTTCAAATTGATAACTACAACAAAACAATAAAACAATGCAAATAAGACAATAGTACGATGACTGGAGGACTTGTTGGATTCGTTGGGGGGAGGAAATGTATTATTTTCCGACATCATCCTTAACTCTATCGACCAAACAGTTTTTGGCGGTGGATCCTAAGACGAAGATCTGTCTCAGGGAATCGAGATAGTTTGCACTCTTGACTCTCATTTCCGCACGACAGATCCGTTGGAGAACAATCCAGATACGAATAATAAATACGAGTAGAAAAGCGCTGCTTATATTGTAGTGCGTATTCATACCAGATGAGGAATAGAGGAGTACCTTTCCTGGCATGAAGCGAACAGTATTGTCAGATAACGGTTGTGTGCAAAAGCTTTGCTGTGATTATCATCATCATCATCAGCCGACAGACGTCCACTGCTAGACGTAGGCCTCGTCTAAACATCTCCACATCGATCGGTCCTGCACTGCCTTCATCCAACTGCTTCCCGCGACTTTCGCCAAATCGTCGGACCACATACTAGAAAGCTTGCCATTCCTGAGAATTCCGTTGCGCGATCACCATTCGAGGACCTTGTTGCGCCAGCAGCCGATAGTCCTTCGAGCGATGTGTCCTACTCATTGCCACTTGAGATTAGCAATCTTTTGGACTATATCATTGGCCTTAGTTCTCCTGCGGACCTCCTCATTTATAACTCGATTATTTATTGTGGCTCAGTTTTATTTCAACCGGTTTATAGATATGCACGGGGCTAAGCCAAGTACAAATCCGAGAGGAAATAACTAGTTGGTTTATGACAGAAGGGCTGGTGATATCAGAAGGGTATTAGTGTGTGTTTAATACAGACGTTATGGATTCCAAAAGTGGCTGGTTGTTGTTTTGGCTCTATTTGTAAAAAAATTCTCACTATTCGGCATGTATTTATTATTACTTTTCAACAGCCAATTTACGTCACCACTGTTGGGCCACAGGCCTACCCTAAATATGAGAGCGATGGACCATAGTCACCACGCGGGCCCAACGCGGATTGGAGACTTCACACACACCTTAGAATAAATTCCAATTCACGTGCAGGTTTCCTCGCGATGTTTCCCTTCGCCGTTTGTATTCCGCTGTTGTTACTAAAGTTCACAAATGTACGTAACTTAAATATTAAAGTCATCGGTACATGCCGAGATTCGAACCCGCGACCTTCGGGATGAAGGCCGCATAATCTAACCGTTAGGCCAGCGAGCTTTAATATTATTAAAAACAATCAATTGAAATGTAAAAATGATTTTTTCATCTATTCTAAATATTTATCAATTGTAAAACGAATTGTAGTAGGGCCTTTATTTGTAGTATATATAAGAGACGAGCGAGACGTAGTTAGGATGATGTACACAGCACCACATTGTGCTCGTCGCTTTAAAACACATGATTGAGCTGAACGCAGCGTCACCAGCGGTTAAATAGGTGAAAGCTGATGCATAACCCAATTGCGGTCAACCAACCCGGTTACAGATATTACATGAACAGAAATAAAAGGATTGACGTAAGCGGGAAGCGAGCATCTACTCCATGTCCAACCACTACTGATGGTTATCGATATATAGATTTCGCGATTTCAACTCTAACATCGGGATACGGATGTGTTAACATTAATCCAAGGACTAAGCAAAAAAAAAGGTCATATCCTGTAGGATACTACGCTTACCTGTTACGTTACGCGACACAGACTCGGTCCGTTAAAATTCAAGCCACGTGGTTTTTTTGTTACTAAAAATAATCTTAACTTATAAGGAAGTTCATTCGCAATCGGCCGTGTTACTAAAGTAATAACAATGAGTTGAATTTTTCTAACGATATTTTTGTTGCTTTAAAATTGTATACCGGAAATTGAAAAGAAAACAATTAAGTTGTACCTTGCGGAAGTTAATTTGTGCGTTTGTTTTTTATTTGCTCACATCTTTTCAACTTTCGGCGTAATGTTAAAGTTAGAATAATATCAAGAAAAGAGCAATAGTTTCCGTTATCACTTTTACTAACATACTCCTTTAAAGCCCAAGGGTTGTATTTGCATGTTAAAAGGGGTATATTACTAGTTTAAATCGCCTGTCTTTGATAGTGTAATATTACAAAGTTTTTAATAATTGTACTCCTTTGAAATTACGGTTTGGTAATATAATTTTTTTATTATGAAACGGAATTTCGTTTGATCAAGCGAAATGAAAATCTACTTCCTTCAGATTAGTACAAATACGATCTAAGATTGTTTTTAATGTGAGATTTTAGGAGAACCGTAGCTACTGCTTATAAAGTTTAAAATCACTCTTCAAAGACGATCGATCTTTTCTTTTAACTATGCTGAGGGTAAGGATCGAGTAACTCACTGATAGCTGTACCATTAGATTTGAATACTTCCCCTTCAGGCATTTTACTTCTACGGTAAAGTGATTTTTTTTATAATGGTTCGCTTTTAATGAATATTTCATGTACTATTAGAAAACGAGAAACGCTTGAAAGTTATTATATAGTAAAACTTGTAAATTCTACTATCATTTCCTCTTCTCTTAGCATTGTCATAAATTTTGGAGAACTGTGAAAATTTATGTTAAATTTAAAAAATTGTTATGACTATTATTATTATTATTTTCTCAATGTATGGAATAATAGTCATTTACGCTTTTTTTTATAGTCCGTAATTATCTTAAGTGTCAAATAGTTAATATACGGTGTGGTATTAGTGTCGTCGTTTTCATGCCGATTTATCTCTTTTTCCAATACGTTCACGTATTATTGTCGCTGTGAATTATTTTGAAAAGTCAAACCACCGAACAAAAGGTAAGGGTCCGCGAAGCCGTACGTGATCGAATCCCCTGAAGTTTATCCTTGGACAACTCCGGGTTCGTTCCCCTTTCGTGCATGTTGCCCGATTCTCTATCTAAAACATTTCGGCCATAGTACTTTGCTAAATGTACTTACGTCATATACTGGAATTTTTTTTTGGAGCTTTTATCTTAAGCGATACGCCAGCGCCATTGATTTAAAACTACATAACCCTAAATTAAATTATATAAAAAAAAATAATTTAAACTAATTAACAATACAAGGGTTAACCAACGCTTAAACATATCAAAATAATATCGCGCTGCTCTGGACTTTCGCTCACTCAAAACCAATTGTGGAATGCCCAGGTCTTGTATACTGATGTTAAGGTACAGGCATTTACAAACATTACTGTGTTGCAGTACCATTACTGTGTTGCAGTACGAAAAGAATAGCTAGTTAAATTACTGATGTAATAAAAAGTTACGACGCATTAAGGCGACAAGTAGGTCCAGGCTATGCGGTGAAGTGTTTATCATCATAACCAGCGCATCAATTGTTTTGATTAGGCGTATCACTTACTATGAGGTGAACGTCATTCTCACGAACTCGATAAGGGAACTAAAAAGGTCATAATTTGGTCAGTTATTAAAAATTTTAAATATCAATATAGCATTACATTAAAACTCTTGATTCTTTAAATGTACACAAACAGTCTCGCATGATTAATCCAAATCGATCTTCTAGCTCTTCAATGTTTTTTTTTAATTAAAAACAATACCTCTTGATCACGACCCCACCTGAAGTTAAGTGGTGACTATAGACCACATATAGCACACTAAACTAAAAAGAAAAATCCGTTCATAAGTAATTCTCTCACTAGTTGGACTCGACCACCGGAGCACCGTGCCTTCCGCAACCGAGCACCTGACGAAGCATCACCTGTCATCGCAACTGTTTACTTCCAACTTTCATTAAGCATCACGTCGGAACATGACTAGGTCATTTGGCGGCGTGGCTTTGCCTTAAGGGTGGTACCGTGAGCCATCAGGCGAAGCTCACCACCGTGGACATCCCCCAAGCTATATACATCTAAATAAATAAAATGTTATTTATTAGGTGTATTAAAATTTTATATAGTAAATAAATTTTAACATCCGCGTGTATTTAATTTTATTTTAACCTTTGCTTTTGCTGTCGTCTTCAGCATCCTACGTTCACTGACCTTGGCTCTGTCAAAATATACTCTCACGAACACCACGACCATGTAACTTGTCGCGTGCATTCTGATACTGCAAATTGTTCAAATTAGTAACTTTTATTAGAAATATCAACAATCTCCATCCTTAGTGCTGATATCTCCAGTATTTCAGGCGGACTAAGGCTGCAGTAACTTACCATTAGACCAGCCAAACGATTGTACGCAATCTCATCATAACACCATAGCACGAAGTTTAAATGATAACAGTTTGTTCTATACACTGGTAGTACCGATTTCTATTTCTACAATAGTGTGCAAACATCACTTTGTTCCGGTTTGAAAGACGTTGTAGCTATTGTTATTACTGGGGGAACGAGACTGAACACCTTATACCTCAGGCGACATGGGCAATGAAGTGCTGTATACCATCCTAACCAGTACCACGTTCTTATGAACAGGCGTATCACTTACTATCAGGTGGACGTCTCGCTCGCCTCGTCGGTTAACTAAATAGAAAAAAAAAATTATATATCCGTATTAAATATCAATATAACTATTTTGTGTACCTTTCACATGGATATTACATGTAACAACTACAAACTTTATATGTCACTTAATATTAATTAAAACGGCTTGTTCTCTAGCGCCCTGGAGTACGCGATCTGTTCGAAAAAAAAATTATTTACTACTATAAAAATCATATTATTAAAAAACATATAATAATAATAAGTTCTACAGCCCAATTTATAACTTAAATCATAATGCTAGTTTTCTTACAAGCGAAAGAAGCAGAATCGAGAAAAATTGCTAAGCAATCATTTGCCTAACTTCGCAGATAGTAACTAAGTTAACTATAATGAATGAATAAATAGATATGTAAAGAAAACTTGTTATATTATTCATCATCATTTCAACCGATGGATTTCGAGTGCTGGACATAGGTCTCGTGTAATGTGTTCCACAGAGCACGGTCTTATTAATTTATTAATATATTGTGAATAATAATAATAATAATAATATATATAAATTGAATCTACCAGTAATCCTAATAAGCTAAATAGCTAGCTAAGCTAAGTAACCTAATAAGCTTAATACATATCCAACCGGAGAAAAAGCCGCGATTCTCAACACCTGTCGTAAAGTTATAGATAGTGACAGATACCACCAACAAGATTACAGCAGAACTTGAGCACTTGGCTTAGGCCGGTGATGCTCATTATTAACCCAAATTCTGTTTATGAGGGTCTTCAGAGAAAATCATTTTTAACGAACTAAAATATATACTAGCAACTCCTTATCTGCTTTACTGGCTAAAATATAAAATGACTTTCTATACCAACCGTTACTATAGCAACGGAGTAAATAATAACCAAATGAAAATGTTTATAAAAGTTAATTAGACAAAAACGAAGGATCTAGAAAATTCAAAAACTAAATAGCGTATAACCTACAAATCATTCCGCGTCGAATGCTGATGTTCCCATGTCGATGCAGTCACTTGTTTTCACGTGATTGGGAACAAACACATTATCGTTATATATATTAGATATGTAATTATCATCTGTCTGTACAATCGAGCTCGGATATTCACGTAGACCTTTGACCTTCCTCATCCACATAGGTATCTCTCTCCATTATCTCATCCGTACACGTAATGCTACATCTCCCTCTTTTCCTCAAAATATTCTAACATATTTTCCCTATAATTTTCTATATATGAGAATAATATGAGATTCACTGACTAAGACGAAATATTAAATACAAGATATTCCAGGACTCGGTCGAAGCACACTGATGAATCATCATTCGTTACTCTTGCGAATTAGTGATCACTTCCGACGTCAACCGACTAAAACTGGTTAGTCAACCAATTGATGCACCGGACACATCTAGAGTACAGGCGGCTTCCCTGAAACTTCATGCGTCATCTAAACATTGACGAAATAATGATCTGATCAAGTGGGTTTCCCTTTTTTTTATTCGATGGAGCGATGAGACGAGCAAACGTTATATATATATATATATATATATATACATATACGCATCAGTCTGACCAGATCCGCAATACATCCGACTCCACAGTCTACGATGCTCTAAGAGTAGCCGGAGATAGGACGAGATGGCAAAACATAAAGACATGGTGGATGGGCGGAGGTAGTCACTAATCGCAGACACGAGGAATTAGATTTGAGGAGCAGGATGAAATAATGAGTATAATTTGAAATATCGTAACAATATATTACATTTAATAAATACTTTTTTTTAATACATAAATACATATGTAATAAAATACGCAGCCTCAACATACCCCGCAAACGACGGAGGGGAAGATCTCCTTTCTCTTTTCCCAGCTGTGGGGTCGGCACAGTATGCACATTTCTTCAATATCACTCTATCAGCCGTCATATATGAATTCATACTCTTCTTACACGTGTCATCTTTCACACAATCCATCCACCCTCTCTTTGCTCTTCCTCTACCCTTACAACCATTCAAGTTCATTCTTATCACTTTCTATCTTATATGTTCTTCATCCCACCGCATAATATGCCCGTACCACGCTAACCTCTTGCTCCTCAATTTCTCTGTCATTGGAGCAACTGTCAGACTTGCTCTATATCTATATCCATTATATATACATATATATAACAAAGAAATGTTTACTAAACAGATCGACAAACAAATTTCGTCACTTTGACGTAAATAACAGGTATGAACGCTTTGTCTGTTATATTTATTTAGTTGTCGAAAATGTTAGCGTAACGTATGTACCACTCCAGGCGGACGTGGTGCCGCACAGCAGCAGACAAAGCGAACAAGAT
The DNA here is from genome assembly GCA_029030555.1 of Ornithoptera alexandrae. NCBI lineage: Eukaryota > Metazoa > Arthropoda > Insecta > Lepidoptera > Papilionidae > Ornithoptera > Ornithoptera alexandrae. The sequence goes on along the minus strand of JARDVY010000011.1, from coordinate 7,585,538 downwards.
CGGGAAGACCTGGAATGAGATTAAGGGTGAAGCCCAAGATCGAACGCGATGGGGAATCGCTATGAACGCCCTTTGCCTATCTTGTGCCATAGGAGGTTAATAAAAAAAAAAATATCATCAGTTGATAGAGGTGCAATGAACATAGGCCTGCCCCAGACCTCCACGTTTGCAGGGGTTGGTATGAGAGGATTGGGCCATTTCCTACCACGCTAGCCCAGTGCGGGTTGGCGGGAGCCAAAACCTCGTTTGTTGATTAACAGGGTGCACCACGAGCAGGTGAGGATTTGTTCCGGTGAGTTATTGTGAAGGACCCCTTCTTCTTCTTCCTCCTGCCCTTTTCCCATTTTATGTGGGGTCGTCACAGTATGCACTTTTCTTCCATACACCTAATACACTCCTTAAAATAATATATAAGCTAAAAGTCCATGACTTATTTCTGTACTGAATACTTTTTTAAAAAAATCCTTTGTAATCCGGTGGTAAGAGAGGCTATAAGCTTTTACTTGTTTTGTTTTGTTTATTCAATTAAGCGACGAGACGAGCAGGACATTCACCTGATGATAAGTGATACGCCTACCTAAGATTACGTGGCGATAGTTAGGATGTTATATATTGCACTACATTACACTTGTCGCCCGAGACCTTAGTCTTAATGTCATCTTAACGACATCTTAATGTCGAGTTTTTTTACCCTAGTAATTTTACTAGCAACAGCGCCCTTCAAACCGGCCTACAGTGATGTTTGCACACTTCTTTTTCACGGCAGAAATAGCCGCTACAGTGGTACCTACCTAGACGGTCTCCGACAATAGAGACCTACCACCGGTGGACATCATGATAAGATCTCATAGGTTTTTTTTTTATTAACGTGTATAACAAAATGCTAATGGCCGCACACCCCGGAACCGGAAGGGCCGGTAACGGGGTAGTGTCGGACTCCAACCGACTAAAAAGCTTCACACGGTATTCCAATTACTTCCGAAAATATGCACGAGGGTCACGGGACAACATCAAGCAGTTCTTCCGCAACCCCCGATCAGCGCCCGGATCTAACGGGCCCGCTTCGGGGAGGGATCTGAAGCACCCCTCCTGGAAGAAAATCCCTACGTGGCGACGCGTCGGAATACGAGACGCACCGCCAGATACACCCCAGGAACCCTATCTAAGGGAGGCGCCGGCCCGACGGACCATATCGGTCGCGACGCCAAGTTCCTCTGAAGATGTCATACGTTCCACATATTCATACTAACAACTTTAATTTCGCAACTAAACATTCATTGTGTTTACATGGAACTGTACCAGCAATGGACCCTGTTAACCTATCAGCGAACAAAAACGTGATACCGATACAGACAAACACTGGCATTGTTTATAGTTCCAAATTGTTTGTACCGGATATAACTGACGGTATCCGGAAAACGTGTGCGCAGAATTAAAGATTAACTGGTACAAACCGCATTAAGTAATTATTTGATAATAGCGTCTGTTTCAATAACAATTTACATGCTGTGTTTATGTGATACTGTAGGTAAAAAAAAAAAAATTTTTTGTCAACAAAGCGACGTGAAGCTCAAGACCTAATGGTAACTAATACGCCTGCCCATAATAACTTGGCGCTAGTTAGAATAGGGAAACAAAACGATCAAGACGTTCAGATTATGGTAAGTAATACGCTTGCCCATAACAATATGGCGCTAGTTAGGATGACCACATTGCGTTCGTCGCCTTGAGACATTAATTATGAAGTCTCGTTACCCCAGTAATTACATTAGCTACAACTCCCTTCAATCCAGAGCACAGTAATGTTTAAACACTTCTGTTTGACGGCAAAAATAGGAGATGCGGTGGTACCTATGTAAACATGAGATTAGAGGCAAGTCGTCGCCAACGGAAACCTACCACCATTCTCATGACATACATATATGTATTTTTATAAATATATTTATCATTATATATAACTTTATAAAAATACTAGCAATGAATTCCAAGTTTGCGTGAGAGCGGATATTGTAACGGTGGCGTACACTTCGTAACAGTACTATAAGCAAGTAGGATAATATTAATGTTGCCTTCTACAGCCAGCTTATATTTGACCACGATTTCACAGGATCTTAAATGATTATAATGCCGTAGATTATTAAGAATTCTAATCAGTAATACTCAAGTTCCATGTGTTGATAGCCGGAACACAGCAATGATAATACCGCGGCAGATCTACTCGTACAATACGAGTATTATAACTAACCAGCGCGATTCGAGAAAACTTAAACACCAATTAAACTTTATACCATGTGGGTCCGGAATTGAACCAGCGATATCCGAAAGCATGGAGGCAGTTGTACAACGAACCGGAATTTGCGTGTGTGATGAAATATACCCGTGCGGAACGTGTTTTCAGATATTGTAAATAGCGTCTTACGTCTTAATGCGCAGGTAAAAAGTCCTACGTCACTAAAGCTAGTTCACACGTACGTATGCTATTATATAAAACGTTTTATATCGACATTACCTTTAAAGACCTGCTACGTGATATCCGAGTTTAAGACACAGTGTCTACCCCGTGTGGGAGACGGAATTTAGTATCCGCACTCTACTGTTCACACGCAGTTACTATGTGAACGTTATCAGCAATATCGCAAAAACATGGCGAAAGTTATGAGTATGGCAAATCTCCCTTCCATAGTCATATTAAATTATAATAATTAAATATAATAAGACAATACTTTTAGAGTTAGATACCTTCCAAAGTATTCTACTTAGTGCGATAACTCAGTATATGCAGTCAGTGTTGCGTTAAGTCATCTTGAACAGATCATTCCGCCATCCGGTCAAAGAAATGAATCTTTATCTAAACTCAATATCCGCCATGAGATATATCACAATAAATTAAACCTCTTTGACTCCACTGTAACATTTAATGCAATGGTTAATAAGTTTGTATTATAATTTTAAAGCGTTAAAATTGTAAATCAGAGCATTGCCAGGTTAAACTTCTCGTTTAACCGTTTTTCGTTTCTGTAACTATTACAACCAAGACTATTAAGTCACAGGTAGACTTATACTCTACCTAATCCCTAGAAAATTAAGACACATGATAAATCAATTTAAAACCGTCCCCGAAAATGGCTGCTAGAAATTGTACACGATTACTTTCTCATAAACGATTTATTTTTATTCTGTTAAGGATTAATCTAAGAATATATTATATTTGATTAAAGCAACAGAACTTCGTTTAGTTTAATTTTGTGATTATTTTTGTACTCCATTTGCATAATGAACATGTTATATCCTCTTCCGATGATAAAATACTTGTCTAAAGTAAATAATTTTAATTTGCCAAAAAAAACTAGTTTGAAATCGGTCGAAACGTTCAGCAGCTTCAATACCAGACGAAAACGTAAGTACTTGTGTCAACGTAAATAAGATCTTACCTTTTAGGGCAGAAATTATAAATGACGAAACTATTGAGCGTGTGAAACAGAATTATCTTCATCACGCCTAACACGCATCATGTGAACGTTAATACGTAGTTGATATTACGTAAAACACAATTGCGTATAGTCTACGGCCGGTTAAACCGAAAACGAAACCGTGAAGTGTGACAGGGTTTTTCTTATCGATGACGAGACCTTGTGATGGTAGTGTTTTTCTATACCGTCAAATTTGACGTATAGCTCGTAAACTCCGTTGACGTATTATGTTTTTTTAACCAAGGTCCAATCGATTATACCAGAAACTATTCGGTGGCGAATGTACAATATAAAATGAATAAACAGACCTCTTATTGCTTTCCTGTTAAATTCAAGACCGTTTATCCAACACTGTCCACGTGCGGGTTGGTGGACGTCACATATCCAAGAAAGTTGTTATTCTTTTAACATGTTGGTATCTTTATGATGATTTGATTGCCTCCTTAATATATATAGTGCGTACAATGGCCTAATTTTTTTTTGTTTTACGTGGGGGAAATGCGTACGCATACCCTTCCTTGCGGGGGCTATTTTAAAGTCATTAATCATCTTACTTAATAATAAATTTAGATAATTGTTTTAATGTCACTGACACATGTAATAGACGTTTACGTACTCTCTATTGATATTATTTATTCTGTACTTAATGAGTAGAACGTAAAATCATACAAAATTAAAAAAAAATGATTGCGACTACCAACAAATGTACGAATTTGTATAGGCCCTTTTACAATACTGTATGCCTCTATGAAGCCATTTTAACATTACTGCCATTGTCATGATTTTGCAGATGATATACATGAAAACTAAAAACGATTCAGTATATTCAAAATAAAAGGACGCAGTATGTCCATCTGTTGTATGTTAATGAAAAAATTTTTTATGAAGCCAAATAAAATGGCACCTTTCATATAACCTTTTTTTTATACAATAAAGCATTGAGACGAGCGGGATGTTTTTTTTCTAGGAATGGTGGCAAAGGAGAGAACGGTTCACCTGATTGTAAGTGAAATGCGCGCTCATAACAACGTGGCGCTAATTAAGATGTTATACACTGCATCACATTGCGCTCCTCGCCTTAAGTCATAACATGTTAAGTCTCGTTACCCCAGTAATTTCACTAGCTACAATTCTCTTCAATCCAGAGCCTAGTAATATTTGCACACTACTGTTTCGCAGCAGAAATAGAAGTTGCGGCGGTACCTACCTAGATTATCTCCGGCAACAGAAACCTTAAAAATTTATGGAATCTTATTCACTATCGTTATGCACTTAGCAGACCGAACATTATAGTGCCACAATAGTACCAAGGAGATACTTCGTCATCAGTCGCAATTCTTCGACTACTAAAGATTATTTTGACAATTCATCATGGCAAGCATTCTTCTTCATTAAAAAAACTATCCATTGTATAATTTTAAAAAAGACAAGAGAAATTATTACTATGAAAAAGTACCCGCTTTTCAGCATACTGAGCTCCACAATGCTCATGCTGACCTTGGTAAATATGCTATCACTTTTGACAGACACTTTCTTTTAGCAATAGATATCGACAGGCTATAATGAAGAACTAGCAGAGAAGCATTTCATATTTCTGGGGATTGGATCGATAAGAATACGAGGTACAGATGAGAACATAAAGGTCGACCCTTGTTGACAACTAACATTACACACACTATGAGTTATGTTCGTGAATATAATAGAATTTCTTCGTTTTCACAGAAAAGCTCCTCAATTAAACCAAAGAGTAAATATTTAAAAGTAGCACTACCGGAAAGATTAATTGATTATAATAAATCTTAATATAGCTTCCTGTTTATATTTTATCTGTTGACTGATGACAATTGTTGTTGATTATAATTCGTCGCATGATTTTTCGGCGATAATTAATTTATTAATAATAATTAATTATTTAGTAATTATTAATAATAATACATTTATAAAATTCACACTAAAATTATCGGACAGTAATTAGATTTGAAGAGGGAGAAAGAATGTTGAAGACTATGAAAATGGCGATTGTGTAATTTTAAATATGCTTATTTTGTCGATAAAATAATTGGAAATTGTTATTTAATAAAATAAAAAAATATCAACAATTGTATAACAACTTTTATGCGAAAACTCGTTAACTGAATAATGGCTGTTAGGTAAAACACAAAACAAATTGAAATGTTACGTAATACAACTGTTAGTTAAAAATTTGATTAATCGGAACCGATGATGTAACTGAAGAGATGATAGGCAGACTTTCTTCAATATAACTATTTTTTATGTCTATTTAATAATATTTTGTAAGCAATACTGATGAATATTACCAAATGAAATTATCTACTAATTTATCCCAGGTTCGAACAGACATTAATTAAAAGACACAACATAGTGAACTAACTGATTACCAGTATACTAACTACTACCTAATGAAATTACTGGGAGTGATTAGACTTAACATCTTATATTTAACAGAGAGATACACAAAGTGTTGCAGTGTATACTATCTGAACTAGCGCTATATTGTTATTGGCAGGTGTATTACTTACTATCAGTTGTCGTCTCGTAACATATAAATAAAACAAAAAATATATTTATTTTCAGTTAGAAATACAATGTTTATTTGTTTTTGCCGAAATGCAGTTAATGTCTTAAACAATACAACGTCCATCATTTTAAATGAAAATAGACTGGAGGACGTTCTCTCGCATCATTCTTCACGGCAACGGTCGCAAAGCCCGGTCGTACGAACGATAATGTAATGTCATGGAATATTTTAGTATGCCGATATGTCTTATCAACTAGGGAGTAAACTTTAAATAAATGCCACATTTACTTTACAATAATATTGTTTGATTTTAAACGACTACCAAACCCGTTGTCTATTTCTAAAACGATATAATTTAAAAATACAACTGTTTAGATTTAAATCAGAGAAAATAATTCATCAATATTGCCATTAAACTTCCGGAAAGCACAATACTTACTGTATATAATTCAATATTACTAACAAGCATCACATCACATATGGATTGATGAAATAGTGCAGTCAAGAATAACATGTATAATAAAAGATAGTAAACAAAAAATAATAAGGTTAAGATAGAATCTCATACAGGGCAATTGATGGAAAGAAAATAATATGCTTAGGAAGAATTTTTTCTTTAAAGAATCTATGAGAATGATTTAGCCTTAACAGACTTTTGTACTACAAACTGCCTCCACGGTCAAATATGCCATGATAATTACACATCTTTAAAATAAAGAGCAACAAAAATGTAATACGGACATACAAGGTCATAATATAAATCATCAGCCTTGGAGTTATAGGTCAAGGTTGTTTTATATATTTTTTTATTGTACTGTGATGTGATGGTCAGTAATACACCTGCCCATGACAACATGGCATAAGTTATACACTGTATCTCATTGGGCTTGTCGTTTTAAGACACAAGGTGTTAAGTCTCGTTACCACATTAATTGCACTATCTACAGCACCCTACTAACTGGAACACAGTAATGTTTGCACACAACTGTTTGTCAATTGCAATAGCTGTGGTGGTGTCTACCCAGCAACAAAGATCTACTGCCAGTATATGAAAAAAAAGATAACCAATTATTGTCCTTAGTAATAGATTCCTTTAATTAAATTCTAAATATCTTTTTAACCAATATATTAAATAAAGTTATTTTTATCGGTGATTAAGTTTAAAATTTGTAAGTCTTTGTTCCTCTTACTTTGGAAATGTTAGTCCTATTCATAATTAATGTCTTCTCTTAAATATTTTTTGTATAACAGGTAAACCATACTTTGCCAGCAACTTTTACTCTTATCAACATTATACAATATGTAGTTAATATTTGCATGATAAAAAATACAAACAACAATTATATTTTATTTTAAAATTTATTTACTCATAAAAAACATAGAAAAGTAGTGTAATCTATCTGCGAACAAACTACAGATATCACAGATCAAAAAACTTAAGACAAAAAATACAAAACTTGACTAAACTTTTACAAATTAATATTATTAATATAAGAAAAACAAATTGAATGCAAATTATTCTATTTTTTATAACAGAGTACCTAAAACGACTCACCAGGGCTTACTTATAATTAATGAATGAAACTTTTATTTTATGTAACTAAAACTTTTATGATACAAACCATTAAAAGTTTATGAACTTGATAAATAATTAATTTCTTCAAAGTACCTACATCGGATTTTTTAAAAATTGTTTAATTTTTTAATGAAGCAAGCTTATTAGAATTATCATCTTTTAACACATTGTGTCGAAGGAATTGGCGTTATGATTCTGTAACATATGAAGAGGTGTTGAGCTGAGGTTACATATGTGAAGTACTTAGCAATTACTTAACTATTATGTCACTATTACCAGAAATAATATCTCTCCTAATTAGATAATGTTAATGAAGATATTCAATGTAACTATCTAAATAAATAATTCAACACATGTCGGTAAATTTAAAACATAACCTATATTTGGTAACATCTTATGAAAATAAGGAACACTTTAAACATCTTATTTACTTTCATCTAAGAGTCAACACTTAATCAATCTATAGTTAATGAGTTAAAATCCAACAATTACAACATTTAAAGGTTAATTAGGTATGGTTTAAGTGACTAACATAAATCACAGTACAGTAGACACTCAACATCACTTCTCCTTATACAATAGTTTGCTCCCTATTTATTATTTATTAACCCTTATTACCAACATACTATTCGGGCACACAACGATTTACACTTTTTACGAAAACGATTGCAGTACATACCTAACGAACAACAGATTTGAAGTATTACAATTTTTCAATACCTTCACGTGATGTTTCATTGAGATCTTCATTTTTTCTAAACGCACTCATTTTTAAAAGCATTTATAAAGACAATATGAACAAAATATTTAACATTCCTCAATTTCAGGTACAGCAGGTAGACAGGCCCTTAACCGCCTTTTTCGAACGTAAGTTTGGTTACATCTTCTAAGCTCTGTATTGGTGCACTCCTTACCCTCCGGCAATGGCGCCAAACTATGGTAAATATAGCGCGGTATTTCCGACTCCCATTCCATTTCATACTTCTCCCATATCCTCAGAACAAACACGTGCGGGTAATACAGTGATGAATAGAAGAGTTTCATTCTCCATTTGAAATTATTGCGGTAACGTACAGACATTCTTCTCAATGTCGACAGAGCAACTGTCCATCTGTCAATTACGAGACGCATTTATGCGACCAGGTTTTAAAACTAGGTATGTACTTCTAAGTAGGCGCAGAATGTACTGGAGAAAAAAACTTGCAAGTATTTAATACTAATATTTATATCTAATAATACATTATTTTAGATGGATTTTTGTCGGGATTTGTATAGATATTTTATAGTTTTTATCGTAAACATCGTACATAATGAGTTAAATTTATATTCGAATATTACATACATACATTACTTGAAAACAAGAAAATCATACTAGAAGTCTTCTACGGCTGATTTAGCTCGTTAAGTGCTTGGAATAAGGCTTAATTTTATGTAGCAAATAGAGAAAATACTCTGAAGTATATTAAAACTTAGTTTCAAGTGCTGGTATTTCATAATACTTGTACTAAGGCGCCATGTTATCGAATTTTTTTTTCTTTTTTTTATTTCGTTCCACCCGGGCATTTTTTGGGCCTGGGCTTTTGTCCTTATCCTTTTTACATTTCTTATTTATTTATTTCCTTCTTTCTTTTCTTTCTTTCCGTTCTTATATTTCTTACCATTTCTTATTTCTCTTTCTTTCTCCATACTAATTCTTTTTCTCATACGTCGGACTCGAAATAAGAGACAACCGTTCTTTATTTTTTTTTTCATTAAACTATTACATTTCCTTTACTTATTCTAACACATCTATTTTACCTTATTTTCTTGTCAATTGCTGTGCATTTCTCTTGTTTTGGTTTCCTATATTTCCTTTTGCTTATTCTAATACATTTAAGTTTTTTGTTTGTTACACTTCTTTCCTACTCTACTTGTCTTTTTTCATTTGTCTCATATCTTGTTTTCTTAGTTACTTTATCTATAATCTTTTTGTCTTATCAGAGAAGCGATCGTCCTACCTTCGATCCTTTGTTTCAACTCGATCTCCATTTCTGCGCGTCGCGCCCCATATACAGGGCAGTCAGTGATTAGGTGCTTCACGGTCTGGTCCTTGTTCGGTTCACAGGTATACGAGGGAGTCTCCTTGAGTTTAAACCTGTGAAGGTACTCCGAAAATCCCTCATGTCCCGTGAGCATTTGGACCATGTACGGCTCCGGCTGGGTTTTACGGACCACTTTATGGGTTGATCTGACGTACGGGAAAAACATCCACGTGGTGGACGCCGCATTACCTTCCACATAGCGCCTGTTCAGAAACAGGGCATCCCTCGTAATCCGTCGTCTTTTACTCTTTAGGGCCGCATCCTTAGTCAGTTGATCCGCCCTCTCGTTGCCCTCCGTCCCATTTGCGGTTTATCCAAAATAACCTTACTTTCTTAGCTTCCGCTTTTACTTTCGCTACATTTTTTTTCACTCTCAACGCTAAGGGATGGAGGGTGTCTGATCTTATGACTGTCACCAGGGCGGATCTGGAGTCGCTCAGTATAGCACATGACTGATACGACTCCCTGGCCGTGTACCCTGTCGCTTCCGCCAAAGCCAGCAGCTCAGCTTGATAGATGGTGCAGTAGTCCTCCAACTTGAGTTTTTTGGTTATAATTTTTACGGCATCACGCAAAACGCAGAACACCGCACCCACTTTGCCTTCTCTGCGGCTGCCGTCCGTGTACACGGTGGCAGCCGCCGTGGGAAGCTGGTCTCCCCCCGCACCCTCCCCCTGACAGGAGAACTCCACACCAACCTGACCAGACGGGTATGGCAGTCTCCTGTATTTAACCGGTACCTCTAGGTCCCGGTCTCCCAGTACCTGCCGAGAGTGGCCGCGGTTTATTTCAAATAAAGCAGCCGCTTCTAGAACCCGAAGCTCCAGGGGAAGCAGCCCGGCAGGCACTAGGGCCGAGTGCAGCGACGCGGTTAGATTCGTCCGCGCAATTTTTTGCGCGAATCCGCGTTGAACCGCATCGAGCTGCCTGCGGACGAGCAGCTTCTTAGCCGCGGCGCCCATGCACTCGCCGCATACAAAATTACCGGCAACACCACTACCAGATGCGTCGTTTATTATCTAGGGCTCAACACCCACGATACTTTTGCGGCTCTGCACAACTGGCGATAGAGGTTCTGCACCTTTTTGCTCACGTTCTTTACATGCGTGTTGAACGTGAGCCTATCGTCAACTATGGGACCTAGTATCCGCACTTCCCGAGTTCAACTAAGGGGCTCCCCTCTCATGGACAGTATTGGGTTGTAGTACTTCAGCTTATTAGTTAGCACCATCACATTTGTCTTGTGAGGTGCGAACTTTAGCTTGTTTCTGTCTCCCCAATCATGTACATCGACGAGAACCGCATTAGCCTTCCTCGTGATGTCCCCAGTCTCTTGCCCTGAGAATTCCAGCATGATGTCATCTGCGAACGCCTGGTAGTATGTCTCGCCCCTGACTACCGCCTCCAGGAGTGGATTTAGGAAGAGGATCCAGAACGTTAGGCCGCCTACGGATGCCTGCACGCATCTCTTGGTGGTCTCTCTGGCCCACTTTGCCCCCGCATACCTTACGGCCACCCTGCGATCGCTGAGATAACTATCCGCAAGGAACTGCAGATTCACGGGGCAGCGAGTTTCAGCGAGTCTGCACCGTATAGCAGGCTACCGGGCATTGTCGAAGGCTCCCTCTATGTCCAATGAAACCAGCACTACGAACTTCTTTTGCTTCAAGCGAGACCGCACGTGCTGGATCAAGTCATACGGGGAGTCTTCGGTGCACCTTTGCGGCATGAAGCCGTATTGGTGACGACTGATGTACGATGCAGAGTACCACCGGATCCTCCAAACCATTATCTTCTCTAATATCTTGCCCATGACGGGTAAGAGTCCGATGGGCGGGTAGGAATTCGGGTGCGTGTAGTCTTCCTTGTTCGCCTTCCTCCATCTAGGAAAATGGGCAAAGCCGAGGCACCGGTTAGAGAGCGACAAGAACCCTGCGGCATCCACATTGATTGCCGCCCGACGAAAGTCGGCAGTGAATCCGTCACTGCTAGGCGCTTTTTTAGCATTGAAGGTCGACGCGGACCATCGGAGCGCTTCCATCGTAAACGGGGGTCGCATGTTTTACCATGCTCCACGTCGTTGACATCCTCGGATAATGCTCTAACTGTGCGATGGTCCGCGTTGTCCTCCCCGGAATCGTCTTCCTGGAAGAAATTCTCCGTCAGCGTCCTAGCCGATCCCGCTGCGTCCAGTACCTTCTCTCCCTGGACGATGGGAACGTATTCACGCCTAGTTTCCGTGCGACGCATCCATCGGTAGATGCCGTCCCACATGTTGTCGAGTTTAGCAAGTAGGACATGCCTACTGACAATGCAAGGAGGTGGAGGTGGTATCAACGTAGCGACGCGAGCGAAGTCGTGCTAGGTCAACAGTATTTTTAGGTTCACACTTGCATAAAACTAAAATTAGTGGGTTTTGGTGGGTATACAATATATTGAACAGGGGATAGAGCCAAGTACCTTATCTGTCCTAATCTTGTGAAGGTTACCCGTACGTTCTACAAGTAAACCAATAAACACTACTAAATTATTTACAGTTTAAAAAGAATATTATTATTACTGTAGCAATAAAGACTGTTTTAATCGAGTTGTTAAGGCGATCGTCGGCTAGAGTACTTTTTTGGTGACAATATTGTATAATTTTAAGAAACCATACCTTCTATGACGTGACACCCTTATATATGAGGATCGTGAACGCAGAGTTGCATCTGGAACGGAAGTTCGCGTCTTCACTGTGTTATACGCCTTTAAACATTAAATAGCATGCATCAAGCGATATGGAACAAAAAATATAAAAAAATTAAACAAAAATCTTATATTTTGGTACAATCTACTTTTCTTTTACGAAAATAACAACCTTACAATTAAAATAAGGAAATTACAGTAGACAGTATCAAATTAAAAAAAAAACAATAAATATTTTTTCTTAAATAGTTTTAAAAATGTCATATACATGTAATTTTTTTTTATTCAATTAAGCGACGGACGAGCGAGACGCTCACACGATAGTGTGATTTGATTGATTATATTGATTGATGATTGATTTCACTTGCACCATAACAACGTGGTACCAGTCAGGATGATATACACTGCACCACATTGCATCCATCGTCTGAGACATAATACGTTGAGTTTCGTCCAGAAATTACACTAGCTACAGCCCTCTTTAAACCGGAACACGGTAATGATTACACAGTACTATTTGTCGACTGCAATAGGCGCTGAAGTGGAACCTACTTGGATAGTCTGCAGCAATAGAGACCTATCACCAGCAAAAATTCCACTTGCCCCCATTTTCAATTAATTATATTAACTACTGAAGTACACTTAATACTGAGCATCAACATTAAACATATAGCTTGTTATAGGACATTCCCAGATAATAAAATATGAAGCGGCTGCCAAGTCAGGCACGTTGCAAACCATGTGGCTCTCGAAAACTATTACTCATGCCACGTAATCAGCAATCAGCTGTGGACTTGTGTATGAATCTGAATAAGAACTACTATAAAAAGTCACAACAATTTAGTACATTGCAAGGAGCTACAATATATTGTTATTAATACTATAGAACTTACGTCGAAGACATAACAGGTCAGGGCGTAGGTATCTGTTGCGGGAGACGTTTAGGTAGGTACCACCGCAGCTTCTATTTTTGCCGCCAAACAGTATTGTGCAAACACGTAAGTGTTCCCGTTTGAAGGGCGCTGTAGCTAATGTAATTACAGGAGTAACGAGACTCAATGTGTTTCAGTATATATCCTAACTAGCGCTGCGTTGCTGTGGGCGGGCCTATCACTTAACATCTGGTGAACGTCCCTCTCGTCTCGTTGCTTAATAGAATAAAAAAAAAAACATAATTCTTATATATATTCCTGTATAAGAAATAACAACACGCTTACAGCGTTAAATATTTCATTTAATAAATACAATTTGTTCGAACATCAAACTAATAAACACAAATACTTTATCACAACTTCCTTAACATATAACAAGTTAGTTATAATTGTTATTGCAATGAATAAGAACAATTATAAAATATCTACATTTAGATTAACATTGAAAAGATAAGAAGTATGTCGGAGTTTCCTGCAATTTGTAAATAGTACTATGTTGCTAAAACAATGTGGAACTTCCCACAGTTCCGTAGGAAATATGTATTATGATAACAAACGCTAAATGAACGACAATCACACACAACTATTACAAACGCAAACCATGTGATTCATTACTGTTAAGGTGCGTAACACTACAGCGTAAATATTTTTTTTTTGTTTAATCAAGCGACGAGACGAGCCATACGTTTAACTGATGGTAAGTGATACGCCTTCCCATAATATCGTGGCGCTAGTTTGAGAGACATGAAATGTTAAGTCTCGTTACCCCAATACTTTCATTAACTACGGCGCCCTTTAAACCGGAACACAGTACCGTTTGACGGCTGCAGAAGGCGCTGCTGTGGTATCTACCCATACGGTCACCGGTAATAGAGACCTACCTCCAGTGTTATTAATTAAAGATTCATTATTTTGGGCCAAAAACGAGATTAACTATTTTAAAACATGCAACCGAATCCCACAATATTTAAGTTTTATCGTCATCTTCAGGAGAAAGATCCTCAACTCTTTCCAAATACACTTCACATTTGAAGTGTATCTATATATATATTTATAAACATCTTAAAAATAACATCCTCCATCCAGACATCCAGACATACAAGTTCAGAAGAACCGATTGCTATAGAGATTGGGGGAGGGCTATATCCTACTCGTCACTACACCTGTTGATGATATATATATATATAGTGTCTATATAAGTGTCTGTTGGCCGAGACTGCCTGGTTGAGTTTTAATTTCTGCCGCCAAACAGCAATGTGCACACTGTATTGTGGTTCAGTTTAAAGGGCGCTGTAGTTAGTGAAATTACTGGGGTAACGAGACATCTCGTGTTTCAAAGCGACGAGCACAATGTGGTGCTGTGTATCTGAATAGTCCTTACTAGCGCCACATTGTTATGGCAGGTACATCACTTACCATCACGTCACCGTTCCGTTCATATTGATGCTTAAAAAAAAAATGACTGTAGTACTATTATTCGGCTTAGCGCGTTGTCGCCCTTAATCATTACAGCATTGGCACGCTCGAGACCAACACTACGTGCATCGAATAGTACCTAATCCATCAAGCAGGTTCGTATACCGTATTGAAAGAATAGTTACCTTAATACCAGTTCCGTATACATCCATATCATAGCAGCATATTGTTGACAGATTATTGTTTTTTTTTTTTTTACTGAATTGTCTAATGCTTTTCTACAATCCCACCTGATGGTAAACGGAGATGTAATCTAGGTCAAAAATTTTGTTATAGGATGATTATTATATTACTAACAATAACTGTTTATTCTGTATTATACTTTAATATAATATTATAAGAAATGACGATCATCATGCTGAATATAATCACTACATGGGATTAAAAATATCTCTTCCGTTACTATACGCACGCCACATTGAAACTAAGCGGGAATAATATTCAAGGAAAGGGCAGCAACTTTCAAGGGAAAGTTGATAACCGAAACCGTTACCCCTATACTGTGTTCGCTAACCCGCATGGCTGCTGCCAAACGGTAGTGTGCAAATGTTACTGTCATCCGGTTAAACGGGTGTTGAAATTAGTGAAATCATTGGGGTAACGAGGTTCAACATACAATATCTCAGTACAATAAGTGTCATCATCATCGTCCCATAGACGTCCACTCCTGGACGCAGGCCTCTCACCAGAATCTCCACATCGATCGGTCCTGGGCTGCCCGCATCCAGTGGCTTCCCGCACCTTCGTTTGTTGGGGTTCATATAGAGCGATTTGGGCCATTATCCACACTGGTCCAAAGCGGGTTGGTGGGAGCCAGAGCCTCGTTTGTTGATTAGCAGGGTGCAGCACAAGCATTTGAGGGGCTTAGGTGAGTTGTTGCGCGGGGACCCTTACAATGAGTATAGTGTGATGTACTGTACATCATACTACAATATAGCACAATCACGACTTAATACTTATCAGGTGAAGCTCAGTTCGACTTATTACTTTAACGAACAAAATAAAGCGTGGCATGTACGAAAATTATTTCCAGAATTGGCAAGGTGTATGTTCTGTTGTTATCGGCGGACATCAATAGACTAAAATTATGACTTGCAATGAAAATACCGATAATATAACAGAATTTGTTAGTCTTTACATCATCGTTAACCTCGATTATTATATCATAGAAGTAAGGTCACAGACCGAGATTAGAACCAACATCATTCTATTTGCAGTTGTGTCCCTACATAAAATGTCAATCGGTCATGAAATACAGAATTTAGTTCAACATCTCATTCCAAGTGGATCATTTTAATCCAATAAGCGATCTTATTGTTTGGCGGCTGCCTTGCCCGTTGGCGATCAACTTCCGTAAGTTTTGGCCAATGTGCAATGATACTAATGCATTATCATAATATAAAATACATATACGCTAATGAAGCACAATTAAAAATAAAAAAGTGATTAATAACTCAGCTTAACCGAGTTTATGTTTCCGATAACGGTAAAACACATGAAAAACTATAAGTTTCATTATTAAGATCGAAGACAGGTGACATTCGACAATCTTTTGTTACTGTTGAGGATTATGGTCATAACCCTGTCCTTGGGGTGAAGTCCTCGCAGAGTCGAAACAGAGGAAATATAAGTTGATTAGCATATATATACATATGCAAGCCTAATAATAAAATAATTTAAATTATTCAATAATCATTCAAAGTTAATAAAAATATTAAATCTTAATTTGTGCGACTACAATTCGATGTTACAGTATAATATAATTAGATACTAGAAAACAATAATTTTGATAAATAATTAATGAGCATTTCACATACACTATTTTAAGTTTATATTTCATAGCATTTGCTGAGCTTTTGGGAACTGGAGCTGCCTTCTATGAATATTATTTTAACTATATTAGAATTAATCCCTGTGTATTAATTAATAATGTGTAATATGCATTAACTTTTTCAATAAAGCAATGAATTCGTCACATATCTTTTTTAATTATTAATAAATATTTTTTTAAGTATTTTCTTTTCGACATATTTTTAATTTTATGCAAGCTAATAAAATTTAAAAAAAAAACTAAAATATTTAAAAACGATTCTGTTCGTCAAAACGAATGTAAAATAAAACATATGTAATAAAAACGATAATCTAAGAGTTTTTATTATTCAAAAATATTGTTTTCGCGGGACATCTAAATCCATACCATCTAAACATTTTGAAATGGCGGGCGCTTAATTCGATTAAATAACATTATCGATAAAAAATTACAAAATATGTGTTATTCTAGAAATGTATAAAATAAATGTTGTGGATAGCTTACAAAATTTATATACAGTTGGCAGCATTATTTTCATTGTATAAAGAAAGCAAAGTATTTTTCTGTACATTTTTCCCTTTTTATTTTAATTTTTAATATTAGAATCTACTACTATTATCCAATTAATGTCTTTTTAATTCCATCATATCATGAAATCAAAAATATTTCTTTGTTTAGAGTAATGACCTGAATATAATTCCCCGAATGCAATGGAAAAGATAACCAGGTCCTGAAATTAGAATACATTTTAAAAATATTAAAGGAAAAAATATCAAAGTATAACATTCATAAACTTAATGTCCATATGTATAACATTTCTAAATTCCATGGCTAATAATTAAAATATTTTGTAAAGTATAATAAGACAATACTTTTATTAAGATACAATTCTTTAATCATCTATTATAAAACAGATAATTTTTATTCTGTATTTCTTGTGCTTAGCTTTTAAATGTCATTTACATTAAAATGGTGGAATAACATTTAAATGTCAAGTGTGCAGAAAGTGACGCTTTACAAATTTCTATTAGAATTTTATGAATACCAATATATTAACTTACTCTTTACGAGCTGATAACTTATCTTACAGGTGAGTATTGAATCCAAAAAATTATAATTTCTTAAACGTTTAATGAAGTACACCGGTTAATATAGTAGAAAGTAAATTCATTTATTTTATAAACGGTGTTAGCGTTTTTTGATCCACTTATTTACATTCATATTCATTCATATGCTATTATAAGAATAAATTATTGCGTATTTTTCAATTGTAAATAATTATTATATTGGCGGATTAAGCACAATTATTCAATGGTGGTTATTTCTGTTAGGTTAACTTTAGTTCAATTAGGGACTATTAAAGAGCCCTGAGAATAACGATAGTAGGATGTGGTCTCCGGTCACTGAGCTAGTAACGGCAATGAAAGAGCTATTTTTATTCAGTTAAGCGACGAGATGATCAGGACGTTCACCTGATGATAAGTTATATGTCTGCCTATAACAATGTGGCGCTAGTTAGGATGGTATATACTACACTACATTGCACTCGTCGTCTGAGAGATAAGATGTTGAGCCTTGTTACCTCAGTAATTACACTAGCTATAGTGCCCTTCAATTCAGAACCCAGTAATGTTTACCTACACTACTATTAACCTAGAAGGTTTCTGGCAACAGAGACTTACCACAATAAAGCTAGAGATTGCTATGTAGTTCTTGGTATTGTGTAAAAGTATTATTATATTAAAGAGGTGTTAATTGTATTCTGATTCAAGATACTCTTTTCCAAAAGCTGTAAACAAACACTGAGGTTTTTGTAGACAAACATTTCCACATAATCCTCGAGTTCCCTTGAGAAGACATTATGGTTGGGTGTTCACACATTGTAGATTTAAAAATCATAGGATGATGTGCAGAATGGACAGTAGTCTCAGAGATTATACTTGAACAATAAAGTATGTACACTACTGTATGGTAATAGAAATAGGTTTCTAAAAGGAAAGGAAATCTAACTGGAATAATTCTGAGCAACAGATACTAACATTGATGAGTTAAATTATAATATCTAAATGGATGTATTCTATGGAAAGCCTATATTGCTGAGTTATAATTATACTATTATATCACTATTTTTTATTTCAGAGTGTGTTCATGTTATGGCAACACTGAACAGTTACAAACAGAACACATCAATGTCGATGCCAAGTCCTCAAAGCAATCCGCGTTTGTATTTTTCTTTGTTTTTATTTTCAAACCATCTGAATAAATAAATTTCTTCAACAAACTTTATTTATTTACATAGGTGCATTAAGAAAATAATAATAATACACTTAGAAATGTACACGCATCTATTTTATATCCTAGAATGTTGTTAGTTACTAACTTTAACATTTGAAAGTGCTCAAGTCCTTGCAATGCGAGCTTAGCAAGGTTCAGTACAATACTTGGTATTGCTGGTATCTAACCGCTGTGTTGATGCTGACCAGCATGCTGCCGTCTCTGCTTTATCTCAATAAGTTTTTTGCATCTGCAACTTGTCTATTTATGTTTCTCCATTAATTTTATTATTCTTTATGCATTTTAGACTTACATTATTCTATTTTGTTGGTTTTGTTTCATGTTATGTTATGTTGAAACAGACTACATGATTGCGGGGCCCCCAATGAGTTTCGGTATGATGAAAGGTAATAAAATAAATTTACTTGGTTATTATTCAAAATTGTTCTCACACACTCATCCTATTTTGGATTTAGGTACTTTATGGGGTTTAAAAAAAATTTAATTACACGAAATTTTTCCGTTTCCAAATTCACGTGCGTACCATCTTACACGATCACTTCTGTACCAATACCTATTATCTGCTGGACTTGTGCCTACCTAACAAAACTAGCTGTTACTGACCGCTCGCTCACACTAATACTCTTCTAAACACTGATCAAGCAATCTATCTAGATTTAGTGCATTTATAAGTTTATCTTTTTTATTTGTCCTTGCCCCTATCCTGTCCTATCCCCTTATGCTTTTTGTTTTTTCTTTCATTGTATTGCCGCCCCGCTGCTTGGCTTGAAGGCGGTATGAATGCACCGCCACACCATAACCAATACCAGTACCACCCGCAATACCAAGGTGGGCCAGTGAGCCACGGGGGCCATGGGGGATTTGGAGCGTGGCCGCCACCACAACAACCGCGTTTCGCTGCAGAGAATGCAAGAAGGACCACCTCAGGGGGCGGGGGTGCCACCACGCAAGCCACCAAAGATGATAAAACAAGTCCATTCATATCCACCGTGCATTCACATCCCGGATTTCAGCCGCAGAAAATTGGGAAAGGATCTGGTTCGGTAAGTGGTATAAATGAATTCCAAAAGTTTGTTTTTAAAAACAACTGATAAATGTTAACTATGGTAAATTAATTAGGGATAGCCCTAAAACTAGTTCGCCAACAACAATTTTGAGTAGAAAAAAAATTTATTTAAACATCCATTTAACAGAAAAAGCCATAAGAAAAATTGGGTGCTCTTATCACATAATCTCTTGTACCTCAAAGTCACATTCCACAAATAACATGCTATCATACACTTACATATATATAGACCTAGGAGGTTCATAACACAGGTTTAGGTTTTTCGGACTCTTATCTCACATCATTAACACTATAAATAAGAAAATGAACCTCTTTATACCACATTAACAAACCAGGCTAATAACTTCAGGTAGAGTTTTGGTTGATGGAATGATTTTTTTCAAACCCATCTGACTAGCCTACATTTTGTAAATGTACTAGTATAATAGAGCTGCGGCGTTCTAACTCTATATATCATCAGTCAGAGTATTTTAGGTGAGAATGCTTGACCCTATCCAAAACCTCATTGTCATTTAACACTGAAATTGAGATCCAGCATTAGCCCGTTGGAGATAATAAAATATAAAATTTGTTATATCACTGTAAGATTGAGATTTTATATATATAAAACATTGCTTTTCTATATTCAGTAATCTGTATATAAGTAGAATGTAGTGTGTTTGACTAATATTTGAAATATTTAATTACCAGGGTTCTAGTTTACCAAAACCACCGAAAGCGCCAGAAAAGCCTTTAATGCCATACATGCGTTACTCCCGCCGAGTATGGGACAGCGTGAAGGCTGCACATCCTGATCTAAAGCTATGGGAGATTGGCAGAATTATCGGTGGCATGTGGAGAGATTTACCTGAATCGGAAAAGGCTGGATTCGTCGATGAATATGAAGCGGAAAAGGTACTTACATATCACAGTAATCCTTATATTGCAAATTTATTGTAATTCTTAGTCACAAAACTGAACAGTTTATTCTCTCTCTCTCTCTCTCTCTCTCTCTTGTTCTGTCTATAATGGCGGCAGATTTACAATGCAAATATTGATAGATAGTGGTGTAAGAATGAGAGGGAGCTAGGCAAGTAGGTTCTTAAAGAATCTTATCATCAATCAAAATCTGCAACATATCACTAAAGAATCGAACCAGGAACCTCCGTGTCCACAGGACCCATAACATATTTACTGGAGTAATCACTTTAATGGCCAAAAAGAATTTCAGAACACAACAATTATCATTGGATTTTTTGGCGTCGTATTAGAATGTTTTTAATGATTTAGTATAAAATCAATTCAATTAAACTTTGGACTCAGGCGCAGTACACAGAAATGATGAAAGCTTACCAAAGCTCGCCCGCGTATGTTCAGTGGCTGACGCATAAAACTAGAGGTATTGCGATTTGAACCCTATTACCGATCATCATTGGGATCAGTTTATGTATACCACGCCTCCACGTCACTAGCTTCATTTTAATACGGGCTTAGGTGTGCTATGTTGATGTACATGTATTTTCTGTTTTTTTTTTATGTATATACATATATATATAAATCCTGACCATATAAACTTTTCAGCAAAAACTGTTAACGAAAATTATTTCAAAACAAGCGATGTTTCAATATAAAACAAACATGACTTGGTCATTAAACTTATCTATTTCTATGATGATGTATGCTGCTTATCATTGGAGCTACTTATGGGTAGATGATGAGACTTATAAAATGTAAACATATCTTTAATATATTTGCATTCAGATCTTGAACAAAACATGCTTTATTGTTAAAATAAAATTTGACTCCGTATAAACATAAGTTCATATGAATAATAAATAAATCATTCTGCTGTGTATGTATCCCTTTAAAATTAATTTAATTATTATCGTTATTATTTTAAATTATAGTTATAACAATCAATACTTTGCTATAACAAAGTGATGTACCTGCTGTGAAACAATTGATTATATGATGATGAAGTTTGCGCCGCAAGTTTTATTGACAACTATTGCAGCTTCATCGGTCTCTGGGCTCGCGGAACATGTATCCGCGAGCTAAACCGAAACACAAAAACTAAATATATACATAAATATGTAGATAAAGTTCTATGTATAAGGGAGAGCAGAAAGGGGAGAAAATATTGGATGAGGAAGGGTTGAACACACGGACAGTGCTAAAGGGGAAGAGATAAGGGGAAACAATTGAACTGCATCTCACCCATTTATTCTCTCGTTGAAGACATGATAGCTCAGTTTGTTAGGTGATCGTACGCGCTGGTCTTGAGCTTCCAGTGAAAGACACCATGGTGACAAAACCGATATGTTCAAAGCACAACAGCTTTCATGAATATGTCACCACCGACCCACATTTTGCCGTTATGGTGGATAAAAGGCCTTCGTTCCAGTGACGGGAACATAACTAGGCCTACTTACTGAGATGTTTTCCTGATGGTAGGTCTCTGTTGCCGGAGACCGTCTAGGTATATACCACCGCAGCGTCTATTACAGCCAACAAACATTACTGTGTTCCGGTTTGAAAGGCGCTGTAGCTAGTGTAATTACTGGAGTAACAGGATTCGTCATCTTCAGTTTCAAGGTGACAAGCACAATGTGATGCATTATGTGCAGGCCTATCACTTAATATCAGGTGAACGTCCCACTCGTCTGGTTGCTTCTTTAAATAAAGATTTTTTTTAATTAATATTATTTTTGTTTAGTAAGCTTTCGCTTAAGATTTTACAGCACTAATAAACGATAGGCTAGACTAGATTTAAGTGACAGTGGGCAGGGCACATTGCTCGAAGGACCGACGGCCGATGGGGTAGTAAGGTCCTCGAGTGGTGCTGCGTACCGGTAGACGTAGTGTTGGGAGGCCTCGCACAAGGTGGACCGACGATCTGGTGAAAATCGCAAGAACCCACTGGATGCGAGCAACGCGGGTCTGATCGATGTGATCTTTGAGGGAGGCATATATCCAGCTGTGGACATCTATCGGCTGATGATGATGATGAATAAACGATAAAGCATGTTTTCAAACAAGATATTCAATAAATAGACTTTGGCTATATATTTTTGTTAAACCTATTGAAAGGTATATAAATAAGAACTGTATAATTATTCTAAAGCTAGAGACAATTTTTTTTTTTCATAATACATATTTATTTTAACATTTTACTCATAGTCATTACACATAAAACGTTTTGTATGTAACTAATGGCAAAATCAAATAACAAAAAAAAATATTAAATAAAATAATACAACAAATTGAAATATATTGTTATTAAAATGAAATCCTATGTTATGAATAATTTATATATATATATATATATATATATATTATAATAATAACATTTTTATGTTGGTATATACAGCGGTGTTATGTCATAATAGTGAGCGAACGTTACCGTGTTCCGGTTTGAAGCGCGCTGTAGCCAGTGAAATTATTGCGGTACGGAGGCTTCACATCTCATGTCTCAAGGCGACGACTACAATGTGATGCATATATCATCCTAACTGTAGTTATGTTATTATCGACACTTGTCATCAGGTGAAGATCTCGCCCGTGTTGTCGCATCGTCTAATAATGAAAATAATCAGCTTCATCATCATCAGCCGATAGACGTCCACTGCTGGACATAGGCTAATAATCCGACCAATAAATCATTAGTTACTATACCGATTTATATACTTGTAAATGTTGCTATTATAAATATTCTTGAACATGGCAACATTTGTTATACTAAAAAAAAATTTAGTCTTTACTAGACCAAAAAAATATAGTTTATTACCAATGATCGAAGAAAAAAAAATATTTAAATGTAATAATTTACACACGCTTTCAAGTTTATTTGATTTTGTTTTACGTAAACACATTATAGCTGTGACTAACATTCACATTGATTAATTGCATTTTTGTCCTCCCACATGCACCATCACCTCATAAATATTGTGCACGTATGGGGTAACACCATGCTTTGTTATGGCCGCTAGTCGGAGTACGAGAAAAGTCTGAAGGCTTACCACAACTCGCCCGCCTACCTCGCGTACATTGCGGCCAAAAATAAAGCTGTAGGTAAGGGACTCGATAATGATAATCACCATCACACTCGCCATCATCTCATTCCGGCCTATTGTTATCCCCTGCTCAATATGGACCTTACCAAATGATTCCGTACAATTGTCATCACGTCGTCAGTCAGATATCATTGAACCAATTCGTGGCGGTGGTCGGCATTGTCGTCAATACTACAGGCTTCATATGTTGACAGCCAAAACAGCGATGATGATGATGGCAAATTTACAACATGAGGATAATGTCCAAACAAACAGATTCCAAAATATCTAACCAACAAAACTTCTCGCCTCGGAATCCAACCAGAGACCTCAGTCCAGTCCCAAAGTTAATAACAAGAAGAATCTTTATATTCAATATAATCTATAAAAAAATAAAAAAATCATTTAAATATTTATTAATACATTGTGTCAGCAGTAGGTAATCTGGAAGAGGAGAGCTCAAGTAAAAAGGGAAGCTCGCAGAAGGAGCAGCAGCAGCAGGACAGGAGGATTGACATACAACCAGCTGAAGACGAGGAAGGTACTGGTAATACAGAATATACATTCATTACTCTTTGATCTAATCAATTGTGGAATTTTATTCATATGTTATCCTTCACCGGAAGTTCATGGTCAGTGGGGCATCCAACCCATTCTACAACGATATAAACCGCGTGCGGACACTGCAATCTGTGCTATAATGGTTTCCGTAATAAACAATTTTACTTGAATGTAGTTTAACTTACGCTTTAGATTCTCAGCTATCAGCAAAAAAAAAAATTATTAAACCGGTTCAGCCATTACGAATATAATATGGAACAAACAAACACTGGTGGTAGGTCTATTGCAGCCGACAAACAGTAGTGCATACATTACTGTGTTCCGCAATGTGGTGCAGTGTATACCATCTTAACAAGGGCCACATTGTCATAGGCAAGTTTATCACTTACCATCAGGTAAACGTCCCGCGCATCTCGTCGCATAATTGAATAAAAAAAAGTGACTAGAAATATTGATTACACATGGTTCCCCAACTTTGTGAATCAAGTCTTCGTGCTCCAGTAACAACTCGACAGCCTCCACGAACTCGGCGTTGATGGCTTGTATCATTGCGTTCTTCGTATCTACTCCCATTCTTCTTCATTGGTAAAAAAAATGTGTCCCGCCAAATGTTATGCGGCTGTTTGCATGTTGGTAGCCCTGAATGGCTACATTGTTACACATTACAATAATTCAGATATTTACGTATTGCCAATATAATAATAAAATATTTCTGAATAAAAAGAGACTAATATATTCTTATGATATTAAAAACACGTATTCTATAGAAATAAAAGTATAGAATAAAAGTGACGTCATTTATCTGTAAGTGTAAACAATTATTATTTTGCTACTATTTCCCCCTTTTTATGAAAGTTTTTTTTCGGCGAATGAACGAAACGTTCACCTGATCGTAAGTGATCAGCCTGCCCATAACAACGTGGCGCTAGTTAGACACAGCCACACATTGTGCTCGTTGCCTTGAGACGTAAGATGTTAAATTTCGCTACTCCAGTAATTTAACTAGCTATAGCGCACTTCAAACCGGAGCACAACAGTCCGTTTTGTGGATACATGCTATGTTGAGCTGTTGATGTTAATTACAAATTCCTTTTAGATCAAGACGAAGGTCTGTCGGTGAAGCATGTCGCATACGCGCGCTTCCTGCGCAACCACAGGTTGGTCAACGAGATATTCTCCGACACCGTTGTACCGGATGTGCGCTCCGTGGTCACAACAGCTCGGATGCAGGTGAAAATATTTTTCTATTTTTTACTTCCAGCAAAAGCTTGTGTATGTTGATAAATAGACTTAATATTATAAATTTTACAGATCTCATGTAATTTTTTTTTTCCATTATAGATCTTAAAGAAACAAGTCCAATCTTTAACGATGCACCAGAAGAAATTAGAAGATGAGCTGCAACAAATTGAGGAGAAGTTTGAAGCTAAGAAAAGGAAATTCATAGAGAGCAGTGAAACTTTCCAAGAGGAATTAAAGAAGGTAACATTCTATTAAACACAAACATTAAGGATCACCGAAGATCGAGGGCAAATGATCAGATCAGAATGGATAGATGAGAAATCATTTTTTTGTACAATGGTTGACACACATTATCTTAAAATGACATGGTGTTAAGTACAATCAGGTAGGAGATGGAGAAGCATGCTCTCCAAGTGTACTATGGCTCTTGTATGTTAACAGTCATGACATAGCGATATTGTTTAAAATTTGGGGTTTACAGGACCCAAGCCAACCTCACCTGCTTGTGGTGCACCCTGGTAATCAAGAAACGAGGCTCTGGCTCTCACCAACCCGTATAGGGCCAGAACAGTGGCAAATGGCCTAAATTCCCTGAATGAATGAACACCTACAATCGAAAGTCACTGAAGCTGATGAAAAAGAACAGCACATGACCGATCGATGTGGGGATCTTTGGGGGAGGCCTATGTCCAGCATTGGACATCTATCGACGGGTGATGATGAGCTAAAGGCCCAAGCAGTTCCTCTCATCTAGATTCTACCTAATATTTTTCTCATATCCAACAGCACTGCAAGCCAGCGGTTGATGAAGACACTTTCCAACGTATGGTCGACAGGGCCTTAGAGCAGATGCGTCGTGGTGTTAACCCAACACAACCTTTGGCGCTCAGCGTCACTGAGAGGAAAGACGAGGTGAATATATAAGAAATATATCAGCGACGTTGCGTAAAAGCCCTAGGTCTTGAGTTGTGAAGAATAGGATTAAGGTAAGGCCTATCTTAGAAAGGCTGTGGACTTTATAAAATGGTCTCGTATTATTCATAGTCATCATAGTATAGCAAGAGCCAGCACTCTTGCTTTAGTTTGAGGGTTACGGCTCTCCCTGTTCTGAAGTTAAGTGTAATCCAGTTAGTGACCGGTGGTGATTTCGTGAGAGATACATGTGCCCTTAACGCACTAGGGATTACCACTGATGAGGTTTTAGTGGGTAAATATCCTTCATAACATTGTCTTACCCCTAAAAGCAGAGTATCTTTTATTATTAAATTATTGATGTGGCATCTGCTCATTCAATTTGGTGCTGTGTATATCATTCTACCTAACACCACATTGTTATGGGCAAACATATCATTTACCATCTGTTCAACGTTTCACTCGTCTCAACACTTCTTGGAGATGATAAACTGATTTTTTTTTGCATCAGCCAATGGAACAGGACACCAATCAGATCAAGACTGAAACCAATGGACCAAACCCACCCACCCAAGTGGACAAAGTGTCCACCACTGAGGTTAACAAACCCGATGGCAATGTCACCACGGAACTTAACAAGCCTGAGGTAGAGGTAGCAAGTAAGGAGCCACCACCACCGGAACCTAACACTAATGCTCCTGAGAATGAAAGTAAGTCATGAATTAATTTTATACTTCAGTCTTTTTTGACTGCTATTCTTCTTCAGTTTTAATGTTTTTTATTATTAATTTTATTAAAGTATATCATTATCATCATCCTCATCACCATGACATTGATCTTACTGTTAATTATGACCTTTCTAAATGGAGATACTTGACATGCTATGCTGGTATAAGTCAAAGGGAAAGCTGCATCTTTAGAATTATTTATTCTTACTCACCATTTATGGCACTCCAAGAATAAAGTATATTCTATCCCGACTTCTACAGAAGTTGTAAATTTCTAATGTACTTTAAGAAAAGTAGCGCATGCATCTCTTACTTGTCTGTCAAAGAAGGAATCCCTACCTCTGCGTGAGCTTGCCCACCATCAATATTGTATAATGTTACCACATTCCTATTCAAATTGAACCATAACAAATCCAATTAATGATAGCATTAATGACATAACGTAAAGATGACTTCTAATTGCCTGTATGGTTCAGCAGATTCAATTCAAAACCATGAGTTGTGGACTTTGGAGAGTGGTATTGTTTTTAATAAATACCTTTCTGGCTAGCTGTTCCTATAAATTTGTCGCTATTAGGGTCTTGTTATGGGGAAGCATACTTCACCAGCCAATCTTACTGTCATTTATTACCATGTGAAGTTGTGGTTGTGTATTAGCTGATTATTGCTAAAAAGTAAACTTAAATATTTATTTCCCATAGTTAAGGAAGAGAAACCCGTGGAGCTGAAAGTGGAAGCTAAAGAGCCACCCGGAGCCCCGGCTCCTGGAGTACCACCACAACAGTCACAACAGCACATTGCGACTCATCATGGTATTTTGTTTCCTTAAAAATATTTTTAATATGGTACAAGCTATCAAATATTTAAATGTGACAAAAATCGGCACTCTTTTTTGCGTAAGTCAATCTAGGAATGTACCACAGTAGTGTTTAATTTGGTCATCAGCAGTTAATACAGTTTTAGCTCAAAAGATGCGGTCGGTACTGAGAAGGACGACTTAAGATCTATTCTAGGTGACATAGTGGCGAACTAAAATAATCATCCTTACTGGTGATCGAAGGCAACAATACTTTTCATTTTAGTCCTATTCCAATATTTCGCTGAATAGTCAAAACAATGGCATTGGATTTTAAAAGTTTTCTAATTTCTTTATTTTCAGCCATGATGATCCCTCCGAACCCAAACGCTGGACCTAATCAAGGTCCTCCACACGGCGCCCCACCGCCACCACCCGGTATGATATAATTTATTCGTTTAATTAGTCAAAATCTGGAAGGTCTAAAAATTCTTTCGTTACTCTATAACTGGAGAGTGATTGAAAAATTGTCTTCAGGCGGTGCAGGATATGGCGCGGGCTACGGCGGGCGGTACTACGGCGGCTACGGCGGCGGTTTCCCAGGCGGATACTACTATACGGGCGAGCACTACTCTCTCCACGGCCATCCACACCACCCGCACCATCCGCCGCACCACGCGCCGCCGCACCCAGCGCCGCATCCGGCCCCTCACCCCGCACCCCATCACCTAGTCAAACGTAAGACTATATTGATTACATAAACTGGCTATAAATTTTTTTTTTTCAAATCTAACCCACTATCTAAATTTCACATGAAGTTAGTGACAAAAGGCCATAGCGGTATTGACGCAGTGTCCAAAATACTCGGACTTTTAACATATTGATAGCTGGACACCACGCTTTATACCACGGGGTTGCAAGCGTACGAACCGTTTGGTTGTATGCACTCATCATAATCTATGGATGTCTGTAAAATAAGGACTTCAAGCAAGTTGTCATCCATGGATACACCTGTTTATACTAAATCTTAAATTTCGTAATATCTATTATCTGATGATGATAAAAATAAAAACTTTTTTTAATATAATTAAAATACATTTCCACCTAATAACGTATATATGTAGGACATAAATACTATTTATATATTACAGCTGAAGAACCCCAAGTGAAGAAAGAAGGAGACTGATTATCGCCGAAGCGCGTCGTTAAGCGACGCCGCAAGTCCTCCTCCAAGGAGTAGCAGTGACAGGACACTCAGTTAATAATACTATGTTATTTAAACCAACATCAATTAATAATCAAGTTGACTCTAAAACAGATTTATTTCAATGTGTATATGACGTGTATAGCTGCAAGGTGTTGATATCATTCTTACGTTTATTAGTCCCGAAGGATTAGTCAGCGCTTTAGGACAGTACGTTTTCAATATTTCAGTCCAAGAAGGAAGCCTACTGGGGGTGGAGAGTGTTAAGCTGAGGAGACATTCTAACTATAACTTACCAGCCACTAGTCGTGAATCACTTGCACAAATGACAGTGGTCTCTGCTTTGAGTTTTAACTATGTCGGCGATATGATAAATCTGACGCCATACCAGCATCGCTATTCTGGTTGTCGATTTAAGAACCAGGATATTCTGAGCGAACACTATTCACCATCCACGGCCCCATCACTTAACCCCATAAAGAATTGGAGTGAAGTTCTCTTGTAGATAAAACTTTCATAGACATTGCATACATCGACTTGAACTTGACCAATTTAAGTAAATGGAAGCTAAAGAGCTGACTCTCACTCTCCTTATGACCTGTCCTGAGTCCCAACAGTGGGAGTTAAAAGTTCATTTGAATTGCATAGGTTAGTTATTAGTACTTGAATTAAACACAAAATAATATGTATTATATTATTATTAAGGTCTGTGTGCAAGCGAAGCTGCCGAGTAAAGTATTTAATAGGGTATTTGACTGGTTTAAATAAAATTACTTTATTTTTATTATAACAAAACATTTGCTACATTTGATTTATTTCTCCGATTCATTTTGTAAATTAATACATAGTTTTCAACTAAAATCTGACATCACACGCATGATTGTTTAGAAATCTATTGTTATCGTATTAATGATTTAAAAATTAAATATTATTTACAATATGTTAGATAGATAAATAAAGACAATTTTTTTTTTTTTCAAAAAATACCTACTAGTCTCCGACTTATTAATCCAGCAGGCAGTGTAGCTTTAGATTCCCCTCTCGTGACTAAAAGAACAATCTTTATCTCTCCAAAACCTTAGAGACAACCGCATAGGGGATTTTAGTGGGTAAATATCGACATAACTGACAACGCACAAACCTGGTGGTAAGTCTCTGTTGTTGGAGACCATCTAGGTAGGTATCACCGCAGCGCCTATTTCTGCTGTCAAACATTACTGTTATATTTTAAATGGCACTGTAGCTAATATAATTTAATTAATAAAATTAAAACGAGATTTAACATCTATGTGTGAGGCGTCGAGCGCAATATGGTGCAGTATATCAATCCTAACTAGTGCCACGTTGTTACGGGCGGACATTTCACATACCATTAGGCGAACATCGTTTCATCGCTTTAATGTTTAAAAGAGTATAAGAGCCCCATTCTCTCTTCCCATTACTAAACAAGAAGCACTAAGGTTGGGTTATAAACTTCAGAGACTCCCAACTTTACTGGGAAACGGTTTTAAATACAGAATAAAATATTAAACAGTTTTAAAATAATGACTCCAGTAATCTACTTGGAAATTAAAACTGCTAATGCTGTCTTTATACTGTTTAGAAGTACCTTTCTATCTCCCTCTTCTTCCCGCGATACCACAAAAGCTTCAAAATAATGTTAAACAACAATATGATTGATATTTTGATTGTAGTCAAATACCCTATTGTTTATTCATTGCTTCAGAAGCCTGAATATTCTATAATTATATTTAACAGGTAAGGTTTGAATAAGGTATACAAAAAAAAATTATGATAAATCTAGACATTTACATACACTAAGTTTACACTGATTTATTTTAGTGCTATAATAAATACTTAATCCTTACTTAAGTTATAGTAAGGTCATTAAAATATATACACGTTGTAAATAGATGAGCGGCTTTATCTGTTGTCATCCTGGATTCTATTACTGTTCCGGCCGAACTGAGCGATGATGGGTCGGCCGCACAGTATTGTACCGTTGACCTCGTCCAGGGCCTTGATGGCCAGATCTTCAGCTGTAATTAGAGAATAAATGTTTTATAATAAACTGTTGGTTTTTTATTATTAATTAAATATGCGCTTCATAATCGGCCGATGAACGTTCACAGCTGGATAGGCCTCCTCCAAATATCTCAACATCGATCGGTCCACTGTTGCTCTCATATGCCCTTATTGTATCTTTAAAAGAACATTCTAGAAAGGCTGATTATTACTGGTTGTGTGGAAGGAAAGAGAGTGAGGGGGCAGTATCCTACAAGATGGACACACAAAACTCGGGACACTACGGGGGCTACCCTACAAGCATCCATCCAAATGGCGCAAGACAGAAATGGTATCCAGGGCAACGCAGCATAGTCACGTCCCTCAGTCATGAGGTTACGACAAAGATCTTTAAAAGGGAATATATGCAAGTTTTTTTCTTGCATGGGTAATATATATAGATACTACTTCTACAACTATTGTAGTACTATTTATTAAAGGTGCTTTAAATGTTAACATTTTTATATTCCATTTAATACAACAAAACAAGCAGTACTTTCTTAAGATGGGATACAATTGTCATCCCATCCATCAGAATGTTACATTTGGATGATATACACATTACCCTCATCACTGAAATAAGATGATGAGTACTGTTACATGGGCTATTTCACTAATTACAGCAGAGTTAACAGGAACATTAAAAATATTCTTTTCTTTATTTAAACATAGCAAAGCAATATCCGCCCATAACATGGTGCTAGTTAGAATGATGTACACTGCACCACATTGAGTACCACAGTAATTCCACTTGCTATGCTCTTGAAGCTAGAACACAGTATCAGTTTGCACACTACTTTTTGATAGAAATAGGAGCTACAGAAGTATCTAGCTCAATGGTCTTCAGCATCAGAGACAACCAGTGTATATTTATATATACATCTGCTAGTTTTTATTATGTATAAGAAAAACCAATAGAGTCAATTCATACTTTGAAAAGTGACAAAAGCCTGTCCCCTCATTCTCCCACTAAGGATTCTCAACTCAATGGGCCTGCCATTGTCCAGCAAGAATTGGTTGAACAGCAGTGACAGCTGTTCCTGTGACACAGTTGGAGCAATGTTCTTCAAATACAGTACCTGAAATAGTTAACATTGTTATTATGGTTAACATCTTTGATTCAATGAAACTTGTAATGTTATTTGGCATCAAAAATAGGTATTATGGTGGTATCTGTTGTAGTGATGGTCTCCAAACGAGACCTACCACTAGTAAAGCTTAATACAACATACAGCCAAATATGATGAAGAAAAGACAGCCCATAATCCTTAACACATGACTAGTGCTGATTACCAGATGTCACATAACTTGTATAGTATTATTATTAAAACATGTCAGTGTTTTCATAAAGCTTTTGTCCAAGCTCAGTGATGAACAAATCCTTTCATCTATTTACAAGTCATATAAGATACTGTTCCACTGCAATTACAGATAAAATTAATAAAGTAAAATAAAAAAAATTACTTACTTTTGAAGGAATCCCTGGTTCATAGTTTTTAAACCTGTCTATCTTTTTAATATCATCTAAACACATTTTGGTGCCTTCTAGTAGCAGTTCCTCTGCTGTATTTATTGGCATTACAATGTCTACAGCCCTGAACTCATTGTCACGTTCAAATACATCATTTTCCCGTCGCACTGGTTCCAATCTCACAATTTTATTTTCCTTTATTGTATATCTGGTAGGTTCCCTTGGTCCTATTATTTTATCATTTTTTAGTTCACACTTAGGTTTGATATGTTCAGGCATATCCTTTAAGTCCCACAGACTCCTTGGATTACTTGTTGATGGTTCTGATGGACATTGATTCGGACAAATGTTTATTTGCTTTTGTTGTGCCAAAATTCTTTCTTTCTTCCTTGCAAGTCGTCGTAGTAATTTGCGTCTTTTTGTAATAGGCATTATATTGTCATTCCTCAAATGGCCAAACAGATCTTCCTCTATCTCCTTCAATTCATTCATGGGATGCCCCTCAGGATAGAATTTGATAGATGTTTTCTGGATTCTTTCCTGTACTTCATCACTTTTATTTATTAACATACTTTCCGTTTTAATATTCTGCTTTGAACTAAAAAATTTTGGTACACTACATTAACAAATAAAAAATTAGATTTATAATAAATTTATTACTTATATAAATTACTGTGGAGTAATGAAATAACACCTTATATAAATATCTTCTTTAACCCCACATTTATTATGGCCAAGCACAACCCACTCAACACTGTTGCTTATCTTATGTATATTATATAGGGTGCGTATCTTATAATTTAATTCAATAAAAAACATTTTTACTATACATAATTGACATTGCATTTCACAGTCATGTGAATGTTCAGAAAACTTAATATTTTAACAATTAAGTACCTTATTTTATTTCTTTTCAATGTTTACTATTTAAATAAAAAAATTTAATTGATTATAATCAGCTATTTCTACTACTTTTTATAATTTTATTGTGGATTTTTTATGTTGAAAAATAATATTTAATTATTTATAAAATAATATTTAGTCAAAACATTTAATAAAATTATTTAAGGTGCGTGTTTTAAAATCCTTAAGACATACCTGCTAGCATTTTGATAATTATTAATTTTGTTATAAAGTTCTTCCAATTGACTTTTCAAAATATTCGATTCAATTTTCTTTCGCTGGTCTAACAGACCCGCTTCATTATCTTGATATAATTTCACCTCCTCTTTGGATAAGCCTATTTTTTTAAGCAATTCTAAATGTTGAATATCTTTTTCTGCTTTGGAAAATTCCTGTACCGTCGACAGACCATACTTGGTGAATGGTAAAACTTCTGTATTTTTCTCAAATTCTTTTGGCAATTCAGAGCTGAAATAATAGAAACAATGGAAAGATTTTGATATTTCTTACAAGATTCTTGATCGTTTCTAATATAACTTACCACATTTTTTAAATTAATATGATCGAATGTTTGAGGTCAATTTAAATCATACATAAAAGGTTTATAGCGAATATATATGTCTAGAATTTTCAATCATTTCAAAGACGCTCAATAAAGCTTATTTATTCCTGTAACCTTGATTATTACATTGTCTACTAGTGACGTTCCTGTTAAATATTTCGCTAAAAAATATGAATAAAACAGAACTAGAGAACTTAGTATTAACAAGTATAATAAAGTGTAAATTATGTTTATAAATAAAGTAATTAAAAGTTAGCAAAAATTAATAAATTACTTAAAGAATCTACTAATATATTATTTGAGTTACAATATACTTAAGTAGCTTTGATAGTAGTTTTAATTTTTTTGTGCCGTGGGTAGTGGTATACACCGTGCGGTCCACTCTGCTTATGACTGCACTCAATGGAGATTGTTTGTGCGTGGTCACGATTATCAGCATTGAGGGAGCGACGAAGAACAAGAAGAATCTTTTTGTACAATAGGGTAATAGATTCACATAAATTTCGATTTCCAGTCGAATTTTTAAAATATTTAAATGCATCATTGCTTCATTGGTAAGAATGATTGGATAAATCGGTGCAGGCCTCCTAGGCGGACATATTCTGATCAAATCGAAGATGTTCTAAAGAAGGGCTGGGTCCAGAGTACTCTCAACCTACGATCATGCATGAAGACGCTCATGAAAGTGGAGGAAGCGAGAAAGGTGTGCCAGAATAGTAGCAGATGGAGAGAGGTCTCTGCCTACCCCATTAGGAACGAGGCGTGATACATATGTTTGTATGTATCATTGCTTCATATATCATCATCAATTTTTTTTTAATTTTTTTATTCGATGCACTTCATGTGTAACAATCTTAAGTAAAAATGATTAAGTTTTTAGTAATTTTATCAGAATATTATAAAGTTATTTAGAAGCTTCTTGTAATATCCTATGATAAATAATTATATAAAAAATATAATATATTTTATGTACAATATAAAATTATTACATAAACAAATAAATTAATAAATAAGCTGAAGATTATCTGATTTTAGCCTGTCTCGAATGAGACGAATAGATGTATAGACCACTAGAACAACTCTACAACTTTACCTACAGTCATAGATTGTCATAACAACTTTGGTATATAGTGTACGCTACATATATAATAACAAAAACAAATACTATTAGACATAAATTGTAAATACGTGTAGTGTTGTTAGGATACTAAAATAAAGGAAATATAATGCGAGCATCTAGTCATACAAAAAAAAATTATTATGTACATAAACTAAAAATGTTGTAGTTGTAAAGTATGAATTCTTGGGGTAGTCCATTTGCAATGCAGAATGCAATTGCGGTAAGTACTGCTACACATTTTATTTCGATTTCACCTAATTTATTGCACATGAAAACAGCAGACCAAACTTTGCTATGTTCCGATTTGAACCAATCCGTAGGATCGATCGATCAGATCCGCAATCACTATGCTAACGGATTTTGGTAAGTTTTAAAACGGTGTATACAATATGATGCGTTCAAAACCTTCGATTTATTGTTATATGGCCAGCATATAACTTACTAGCAAGTAAACAAACTATTTACTGCTTCTTTTCATAGAAACATTTTTTTAACAGCCACCCATTCCGCCTCTAATAGGACCCGTTCCTCCTGATAGAACAATGAATGCACATAATGTTGAAAGATTAGAACTTCATGCTGGGAAAGTGGAAATACAAAATATGAAAGCCAAAAATAGCACACATTCTCAGCAGCACCTTCCATCGGAGCGAGGACATAGTGCTCACAGCTGGGATAAAAGAGACCATTCAAGAAATTATGTGTATTGCTCAAATGTATAACTTTTAACATAAAATTAAATGATTTTGTCTATTGTATATATTGCATAAAATAGAGCTATACAAGATTGGGAAGTATATAGCTTACATATAGTAATGTAAGAAGATATTTTCATGTTATTCAAGTAATTGTTAGACATGTCTTTAAATATATTATAGAATTATTACTTAAGAGTGATGCTCCTAACCTTAATAAAGAATTATTTCTAAAAAGAAATTAGGAATTAAAGTATTTGTAAAGTGACATGCCTCCATATTACCTGTCATATTATATTATTAAAAAGAGCTTCATAAATCTATGTAGAGTTTATGGTATTGTTCAGGTACAATAGTCTAAAGTGGCAAGACTAAGGTCACTTACCAATGCACATGCATTAGTTAGTGAATCATCAATATTTTATCCTATTTTAGTTTTAGCTTTTTTGTTAATGGAATTGTTTAGTCGCCAAGTGCTATTCAATTTTTTGAACTTAATTCTTCTTTAAAGATAGACCGCTCCAGATCTCGAGACCTTAATGATAGGAGAAACTATTTCTGTTTTTTTTTTGTTTTACGTGGGGGAATGGCCTACGCATACTCATCCTCGCGGGGGCAAGGACGAGTTATGTCGGACTTGCACCGACTAAAACCCCCATGATGTTCCGCCTCATCGCCATTATGGCAGGGTCACGGGAACGCTCGCACTCAACCGCGACCCTGCCGGTGCTGGCCGCTTGCGCAGCCCCACCTCGGGAGGGAGGGATAAACCCTCCCTTTCCAGGGCGCGCCGGAACATGCAGCGTGCCCCCTCCTCGACCCCATGCGTGTGCGGGCGACCGGTTCCCCCGAACCTGTTGCCAGAGGCCATGGGAGCCACTGGAGAAAACCTCTCCCGGCTCCCCGCGGCAGGGAGATGTTAGGCCCGCCGCTACCTGTCAACGGCCGCAGAGGATAGGGAGAGCGGCGCATCTCAATACCGGCACTCCTCTTCCCCCGCGGCCCCACCGCCGCCGCATCGCCGGTGCGACACCGGTTGGCCGCAGAGGGTACTCCCTCCGCGACCCCACCTCTGCTACGAGGGGCGGTATGAAACCGCCCCTGCAGCCGGCCGCTCCGGTGAGCTCCAGTTACCCCAACCGGTGCTCGAACCTGGAGCGGCCGCTTCGGCCAGCCCTTCGCCGCGGGCCGGCCGGGTGGGTTCCACTTGGCTTCCCCGTGTACCGGACCACGGTTACTAAGCCCCTCCGCCACGACAAGGCGAGAACCCGTTGGAGGGGATATTTTAACACGCTAAACGCCATGGGGGTCACCGGTGACCTCAGCTATGTATTTGACTGTAACTATGTAACCCATGTACAGAATTGAATAAAACTTATTTTCTATACGTATCGTAACATAATAAACAAATTACGACCAAAAGTATTTTTACGATTTTTATTTTTTTCTATCGGCGTTTAACGTGTTAACTATTACATTATGATGAAACATTGTTGATATATTTATAAAAAACTAATACAGATTTTCAAAAAATAATATAAATAAATTTTGATTTTTTTTTTAATTTCTTTAATATTACAGTTATAAATAATTTTACACGAAATATAACAGATTTTAATAACATAACACCAAACTGTTTAATTGGACAGCAGCAAATGGATGTTCAAGTGCACAACATAATGCCTGGTTTAACCTTAATGCCAAACATATTACCAAATGTTTTAGATCAAAACATGATGTTGATGAATCAACTTTTAATACCAACTGTACCCAACTAGCAGATATTCTTAACTTCCGGTAATCTGATGCCTCCGATTCCGGGAAGCCCCGTCCCTCCAAGATGTGAGCGTCCAAAAAGTTGTCGTACTCTCGTTGTTGCCGGTCTACCGAGTAATGTCAACTCGGAGGGTTTAGTAGAGATATTTCAGAGGTTTGGGAGATCACCGAAGTAATGTCACCAAGGCAAGGCATATTCCATGTCTGGTTTGCTTCGCCAGAGTCAATGGAGACGGCATTCTCGTTGTCTGGATATCACGTCAAGTTCCACGATCAAAAGGAGACAGAAGCGACTGTTGTTTATTGTTATGCTTTGGTAAGATTCTCACTAAATAATTTTGTCAATTAATCAACCTCGATTCCAAATTGTGGAAACTTTGAAGTTTACGGTAGACTCATTTGATGGATTTTGGTATTCTTTTAAAAAGTACAAATTGAAAGTATAAATCTTTAACCGTT
The DNA here is from genome assembly GCA_029030555.1 of Ornithoptera alexandrae. Classification (NCBI taxonomy): domain Eukaryota; kingdom Metazoa; phylum Arthropoda; class Insecta; order Lepidoptera; family Papilionidae; genus Ornithoptera; species Ornithoptera alexandrae. The sequence goes on along the minus strand of JARDVY010000011.1, from coordinate 7,547,084 downwards.
TTGCTTTAGCTTTTCTTATTATCTTCCATAGAGTAGTTTCTACTGTTTTATATTTATAAATCATTATCTCAAACCGGGGGTGTAAGGAGTCCCGCACAACAACTCACGGGACCCAATCCAACCTCACATGCTCGTGGTGCACCCTGCTAATCAAAAAAACGAGGCTCTGGCTTCCACCAATTGGCATTGGGCCAGCGTGATGGGGAACGGCCTAAATCCCCTCAAGCGATGTGGTATCTTCGTGGGAGGCCTATGTCCAACAGTCGACGTCTATCGGCTGATGATGATGATCTCAAACCGATCGACGTCCACTACTGGACAAGTCTTTTGTAATGTACTCACTTAAAAACGGCCAAAATTAATTAATTAGAAATAACGTTTGATGGTAATCTTTTTTTATATTGTTTACATTGTAGAATAGGGATGATGAATCTGAATACGAGAAGAATCAGCATAAACGTGGTAAAACACCGTCACGCGTGGTGCCGTTCACAAAAACAGCCCTGTCGTCGATCATGGAGAGGATTAAAAGTGAATTAGAGTTCGTTAATTCTGCACCGGTGAGTACTACAGGTGATAGCATATTTCATCATAAGTCGATAGCATATTTGCTTAATAAAATTGCTTGAAACCTATTGCAAAGTGTTCTGGCTCCAAAAAGCCCACCACCAACCACAATTCACAAATCATGGCAACAAATCTAGGGACTCTGTGTTACGAGGCCATCCCTTAACTTCTGAGTCATAACAGTAGTTATTAATTGCTCACTCTCTCTTTCCTTATATATCTCTCTATCTCCATTCATTCCTTCTCTCCATCACTCTAGTACTATTTTCTCGTGTTTCTTCCTCTAATATGATAGATACTGGAGATGGATAGGTTATTATCACCATATCAATTTAAAGGTCGTCGTTATATTTCCACCAAATTGAAACAGACGAATGTCCTTAATGCTCTTTTATGAGAGAAGCTCCCAAGCCCCAATTCCCTACTCTGAAAACATTAAAAGTGCTGTTCATGTATTTATATTGATGATATTTTTTTATTACATATTTTAATTTACGTTTAACTTTGTTCTCCAGACTTTGGCTGGTCGGCTAGAGCGTGGTGAATGCAATAAAAAAACGCTAATATCTTTTACTCGTTTATACAAGCCAGCAATAACGAACTGCAGAGATTATTCAATGAGAAAATGCAACTGGATGAGGAGCAGTAAAGCTTTTTTGGGTTGGGTAGAGAGTGGATCAACAAGCTCAGGTAGAGTATTCTAGATAAGCATATTAACTTACCATTACTATTTTCATTACCATTAAGTGTCTGCCCATTATGGACAAAAAACAATGGTCTAATGTTCTAGGATGTAGATAATATAAAAGAGGAGTTTAACAATAACTTCGAGGGTGATGATGGGGATAAGATTATTTCAAGCAAATCTATGGTGTCTCCAGAAAAGTACGAAAAGTTAAAGGTAAATATATATCATTGCCACAGAATGTTGAATTCGAATAGTGCTATTCGCTGAAGGTAGTTTTCTGTTTATGTAGGTGCACAAACATTACTGTGTGCCAGGATGTTGTAGCCAGGGAAATTACTGGGGTAATGAGACATAACATCTTTTGTCTCAAAGCGACGCGCGCAATATATACCATCCTAACTAGCGCCACGTTCTTATGGGCAGGCGTATAATTTACTATCAAGTGAACATCCGACTTGCTTCATTGTTGCATAGATAAAAAAGTGCATCAATTGATTTAGAGAACTTCGATCTTTGTCCAGTTGTGGGCGTCTATCAACAGATGATGGAACGAGAAAATTTTGTGAGATACAGCTTTAATGTATAGCTTCTTTGTGGTAGACCTTACCAGATACCATCTTGATATCATCTCATCTACTGCATTATCATCGGTACGCACATCATTTACTTTTAAGTGAAAATCTCGCTCCTCCAAACATCTGTAGAATAAAACGGTATTTTTAAGTTTCTTCTATCACTTTAATGTTGCAGACAGGAAATGAAAAGCTTACTTATGAATTAAAAGGTTACAAGAATGAGCGTATTTGGCAAAAAATGAAGCTGGGGTGAAGTTTGAAAAGTTCAGAGCACATTTCATAGCCCAACAGGCACTACAAAACAAACAGGTAATGTTCAATTCTTAGTTGTTTCGATAGCAGAATGGCCTAAATGTTACTGATTTACGAGATAGGGTACCACAGCAGCATCTATGTCAGCGGTCAAAATAAGTGCAGGCATTAGTGAAATTATTGAGGTAATGTAATTTAATGATTCTGTAATTTAAAAAGAAATACTAATAATCAGTCATAATACCTATCTACATTTTCTTTTTTAAACTATTATGTTGGTTTCAGATATGATTTTCATTTTTACAGATTTACCCAACTTTACTCGCTTCCAGTTTTCTACAAGAACAGATAAGACCATCTTCAATGAAATCTCAGCTATCTCCTTCTACACCACAAGACGACAGAACCGGTGCATTCTCAATAACTGTTCAGCAATCATAAGCCAAACTAATTAGCATACTTACAGCTTTCCTAATGGTTCATCCACTAGGAGTTTCACTGGAATATCTCGTTTCATATGTAAGGTCCATGACGCTAAATGTTACCCAAGCAACTGTCCACCAAATTTTACAAAAATTCTCCGACGTTTTTCGTTGTAAAACTTCAGGCGTTGGAGCGACCATTGAACATAGATGGACCTTCATAACATTTGATCTAATTAAATCTGAAGTATGATTAAATTTGTAAATATACTAAAAATCAAAGAAATGTTTTCAATGTTTATTACTTAACATTTCCAAGCCGTGATCACTTAGTTTGTATGGCAGTCGTGTGGTTTGCTCTATACGTGTCTCTTTCAACCGATCCAGTAATGTGAATTGCATCCTATTATCTAGCAGCAGAAATAGACGCTACGGTTGTAGCTACCACTAATGTCTTAAGTACTAAGTACTACTGTCACTAAGTACAAGTAAGTAGTACTGTCACTAAGTACAAGTAAGTAGTACTGTCACTAAGTACAAGTAAGTAGTACTGTCACTAAGTACAAGTAAGTAGTACTGTCACTAAGTACAAGTAAGTAGTACTGTCACTAAGTACAAGTAATAAAATGTATACCATATGATCTCTATAGTCTACGTTCACTTTGTTTACTCTTTTATTGTAAGACATCAATTTTGATTTACTATACCAAATTTGTGATTTATCATTTCAAAATTTTTATTTAGAATTTTTTTAATTGCGTCTTGAAAAAAAATTATGAAATAAAAATTTTTCATATTTGGTCATAAATTTAATAATTTACTTGGCAATACTGTTGACAGCTAATTGTCTTACTCGAGCGGAATAAAAACTTTTTAGTGATAATAGCTGTCAAAACTTAGTAAGCATTTGTAAAGTTAGGCTGTGGACGTGTTTCAAATCTTGTTTTAATTTATTTAAATAAAAATGAAAAAATGGTGGAATTGGATATTAGGCATTGCCTTATTTTGCTTATTATTTATCGCGTTACCGCTGTCCTTAACCGGTGATAAAAGTGAAGATTTAAAACCAATGTTCGAGCAATATATTCAAAAGTTTAATAAAACTTATAAAGATAATCCTGAAGAATATGAATCGAGATTTCGCTATTTTGTGGTAAGAATTATGATATGAATTCGAACAAATAACTTTTTAAAGATATATTAAGTCTTTAAATTTGAAATAAAAGTTCAGAACGTTTTATTCTTGAATCTTTTAGGCATCAGTGAGAGAAATAGAACTTCTTAATTCGGAAGCTAGGGGTCCCGAACAACATCGAGCTCGTTATGGTCTCACTAGGTTATCCGATATGTCTAAAGCTGAGTATAGAGATATTCACCTTTCCGATGAGAAGCCTCGTAGGAGAAGAAACAATCAAAGAAAGTCTTACAACAAGAAAACAAATCGTACTAACAGTGTTTTCGACACTGATATGCCAGAAGACGACAATTCTTCTGGTAATTCGCCACATAATAACATTTACATTATTATCAGAAAGAGAAGGGCTTCCCTGCCACTGACAGTGGACTGGTAAGTTTTTAATTTAATTTTACATCATTTTGAGATTTACATTGGAGTATTTTGTTCACTTGTGTTGTGTGAACTTCTACTTGTCTATTTTCATAGTTTTCTTTTTATTTACCAAATGGTAAGTGTATATGAAATTTAATACTTTTTACTGTGCACAAAGTGGATTTTTCAGTCTTAATATTATAGTCTCTTCATAAACTACGTTAACTTGAAAGTTGCTATTTTAAATTGTGTTTGGTGTTAAATAACGGAGTAAAAATATTCATTTAAATATAAACATAAAACACATTTATTATTAAATAAAAAAAAAGTACTATTGTACATTTGGGTAAATATAAAATCAACATATTTTACATTTAGTATACATGTAAAAATAAAATAGATATTTTTTATTGAACTAAGTGTTATTGCTTGTCTTGTGATAGGCAAGACGTTTGCTTGATGGTTAGTGATAGACCTGCTTGTGACAATGTAGTACAACATCCTGGTAAGATGTCCAGCACAACCACTCATGGGACCCAAGCCAATCTCGACTACTTGTGGTATGCCCTGCTAATCAAAAAATGAGGGTCTGGCTCCCATCAACCCACATTAGGCCGATGTGGTGGGAAATGACCTAAATCCTCCCATATGAACTCCTACAAACAACAGCTTCTAGTGCCTGGTGGCTTCTGGTGCTTGGTGGTACTGGAGGCCATGCCGAGTATATGTACAGATCTTCGAGGGAGGCCTATGTCCAGCAGTGGATGGCTAGCGGCTGATGATGAAGATGGTGATGATACAACATCATGTTGTGCTCATAGTCTTTAGACATAATTATTGACACCCAGTATTTAACTAGCTAGCAATGCCCTTCAACATGGGAGAGATTACAGTAATGTTTGTGCAGACCACTGCAGTTAGCAGCAAATATAGGAGCTATGGTTTTACCTACTCAGGCAATCTCCAACAACAGAGACTTATGGTAGGGCTCATATGTCTACTTATATACTGTATCACTGAACCAAATTGTTAAATGTCTCCAATTTTCTCAATAACTACTTCATAAAATAATAATATTCAAAAAAAATACATTTTTCCACAACAAAATTTTACTTTTGGATTATCAATACAAAACTGTAAAAAAATCTTATTCATATTAATTCCAATTCTCTCCATAGAACATTGATCAAGGACGGTGGGTTGAGTCAATTCTTTTAAATTATATGCCTTCTCTGATGTATTAATAACATGTTGCTCCAATTTAGAACTTAGCTTAAATGTTAATTATAATACATTTATTAATTATACATTTATCAAAGATCAACTTTTTTTAAACAGTACTCATTAAAAAGTTTTCAGCTATTATTCTGTTGACATAATTACCAGCGTAAGTAAACTAACATAACAAATCTTATTTTGATGTTTAATAATAATTAAAATTTTATACAATTTAGACTACTAGTGGTTTTTCTTTAACTTTTTTTTATTGGTCTGACAAGAAAACTAAAATACATTATTTATATAATTGCGTTTTGATGTTACTCTTATCATTTCTATTTACTCAACAGAGAATATAATTGATAAAGATTCATTGCACCTTGAGAAATTACGTAGAAATATACAGTTTTTGATTCTTTATTTGTTATATTATTTACTACATTATTTAATAATAAATTTAAAATCTTCATAGTCTAAATTGACGAATGAGATATTAAGTATAGGTTTAAGTTAATCTCTGCCTGTGTAAGTCGATTAAGTGTTCGGGTTCGCCGGCTTTAATGGCGAAGGCCTCAGTGGCATTAAATGATTCCTACAAAGACTGAAAATGTGAAAAGATCTTGTTTGTGCGACGATGTCGGGAGGGTTACGGGCGAGGGAGTAAGGAATCCTGCAAAGCAGTTCCTTATTCCCTGACTTTTTTGTGGGTAGAAATTGTTCATAACTCTCACTTACCCCCCAGAAATAAATTTTGAAGATCTTGTCCCCCATAAAAAGAAAGGTATGAATTGACGATCGCTAATTTTACTATATAATTATTACGCATTTTTAACAAATAATTAACGGCCAGTGGGATTAATGAAGGAGAATTAAGGCAGATCGACAAATCTTTATATATAATTCTGCTCACTATTGATCAAGTTTTAAATCATAACACATAAATTTATAAAATTTTACGCGGTAAATCGATCTATCTAAACATGTCGAACAAGGTCACTAAAGTAGTTACAACAAAAAAAAATTTAATAATTTTAATACATATAATACCGGGCACGCGTGTCCGAATCATCGTATTCATGAAAAGATAAAACCAGTTTGCTTAAAGTTTCATTCCACTTTGATATTAATATGTTAAACAGTTAATTTAGGATGTCTATGTCTAGTTAAATTGAATATGTGGATGATTAACATATAATATTTTTTTTTAATAAATTTTGTTACGAGTAACAACTGTTATATATTTTTAACTACCTCTTCCCCGCTCGCTTTACTGGTCGTAACAGTTCTGCAACTCCCACTGGGGAAGGAATTTTGTAAAATCCATTCTTCGCTGACCTTTTAACGGCAGAAGTAACATCTCTACCAAGTTCTGAGTGTTTACGTCTAATTTAGGAGATCTGATGAATCAATGAATCTATGAATATCTCCTATATTGAAAACAAGTTGTCCAGCACAACAACTTCGGGACCCAAACCAACCTCAACTGCTTGTGGTGCGCTCTGCTAATCAACAAACGAGGCTCTGGTTCCCATCAACCCGCGCAAGTCCAGCGTTGTGGGAAATGGCCTAAATCTCCTCATATGAATCCATACCCGATCGATATGGGAACCTTTGAGAGAATTCTATGCTCAGAAGTGGACGTCTATCGGTTGATGATGATGAAACAAGGTTTTCAGTCTGGAAAGTATTTTATTATGTTCAATGGAGTGACGGAGGAAGAACGTTCACGTAATCACAATTTTACTGGTACGTCTGTCTTGCCGGAGACCTTCTTAGCAAACGTTACTGTGTTCTGGTTTGACGAGCGTTGTAGCTAGTGAAAATATTGGAATAACAAGACCAAACAGCTTGTCTTATGGCGACGAGCTCAATACGGTGCTGTGTTCATCTTAGCTAGCACTACATTGTCATGGGCAGGTGTATCACTTGCATTTCAGAAATAAAAACAAGGTCTCATGCCGTTTCAAATGAATCTGTCAGTAAATGATACCCTGCCTATAACAACGTGGCGCTAGTTAGTATTATACACACAGTACTCGTTTCATACGGAAGTTGTTAGCCTAGTAATTTCAATAGCAACAGCGCCTTTCAAACCGGACACAAATGTTTTCACAGTACTGTTTGATGGCAGAAATAGAAGGTATAGTGATATTAAGTCAGACGATCTCCGGCAAAAGAGACCCACCATCAGAAAGATATGATGTACACATTTAATAAGTAAATATGAATTATTAAAAGTTTATTATGGTACATAGACAAGAAGATAAAAATAGAGTGTAACAAATTGCATAATAAGTATTAAGATGTCAAAGGGTGCTCCGCCCTTAATACCCGCTCGCTGCGAATGCTCAATGGCTTGCATACCGCGACGTGCACGCTTCTTAGTTGTAATCTAATAACCCGACGTCTCGGTAACCTGGTTGCGTGGACTGTAACCCGGTGATCTATTTCATCTAATGAATGTCAATAGAACGACAACCTGTTTACCAGAACCAAGACATCATCAACCAATCATATTATTCAACATATGCTTCATTGAAGGTCCTCATTACAGGAATAATAGACTAAGATATGATGTGTATAGAAGTGTACACGAGATCTGCATCACATTACAAGCATAGACAAAAGTTTTTAAATGTTTCTGTAAGAGGATGAACAGACCAAACTGTCTTCAGGTCTATTCTATCGGGAACAGTTACTTTAGCAGGTTTCCAGGAGGAAAGTATGGTCATTAAGGATTAAGTATACTAATGAAAAGCAAGTTCCTTTCGCTTTCAAATTTATTTCAACGAAACATTTTTGTATGCTACGAAATTCTTCTACAGGTTATACAAGGCAAACTAATGATATTTTAAGCTAAAATTGGAGTTTGATCAGCGATATTGATTTGATTTAGTACGCATGATAGTCCATAGTCGCCCGTAAAGTCATGCAATCAACTTCATCTATTTTTAAAGTATTCATCTTCACGTTTATGTCCTCTTCCAATTGGATTTGGGCTTGCAAAAGGTAACGTAGTGCAGCAGTCGCTTCTTGCAGCATTTGCTGCAGTTGTTCAACGCTGTGCCTCAGCATTTCACATTCGTAATACAGCGATTGACCCGGAGGATCGCGAACTAGCTCAGTGCTGACCCTCTGAGCCCGCCTGCCCAGTCGTGTGTGCGCCAAACCCACGTTACCCTCTTTATCCGACAAAGCCTTCTGCAATTGTATTATGTTGTTTTGCATATCTGAAATCTTTTGTGTTGTATCTCTATGCATGTCCTCCAATTTGGCTTTTGCGTTTTTAGTCTCCTTTATTCGCTCGTTAAACTCGTGATTACATTTATTGAACGCAGCCCAGAGATCATCAATCACTTGGCTAAGTAAAGTGTCTACAAAAACTCGAATTGGACGAGCACTTGTCACCTCTTTAGCAGCTAACTGGATGTTTTTAGCTGAAACAGCGTTGTACTCTTCAGCTGATATACTTGCTGGATCTAAACTCGCGTACCCTTCGTAGACGGAAAGACATAAGTTGGTAGATTTTAAAGACAGGGAACCTTTGTCAGAATCAATAGCAGCTTGTTTGTACTGGAGATCGCGATCTAGGAGATAACGCACGGACCGCAGACGCCGCATCTGTTCGTTAAGCTGTTCTAAAGTGCGTTTAATTAAGCTCTGTGCTCCCAAAATGGTCGTTACTTCCTGTTGTAACGCATTCTCAACGTCGTCCACAACTAAATCTATACCAATCCGTCCGTCACGCAGTATGAGACATTTCCGGCAGATAGTGAGGGCGTTTGCTTGCAACGCAGCTAAGCAATCTAGGCATCTCGTCTTGTACACATCAAGGGCTTCTAGTTCCAAGCACATCTCTTTCCTCTGAATTTGTAGCTCGTTCTTTATAAATTCGATATCACCGATACGCTCTTCGATGCGCCTGTCGGTGGTCGCTTTCATAATGTCCGTTCGTTCGGCGGTCTCTTCGCGGATCCTCTCGGACTCGCTGAGCACCATGTCCGCGAGTTGCTGCTGATCGTCCGTATTCCTGCAGCGTTGATCGTTGTTCATTCTCCATTCTTCCAAAGTGAATTTAGCAGAACGTGGCGGAATACAAACGATACCCTGTTCAGACAGTCTTGTTATTGCGACCGGAGCCCCAATAATGTGACGCACACCGAATTGACTGTCGGACATTCTATTATTTTATAAAAAAAAGTATTAAAAAAGGTATAATAATAGCAAAATTTATAAAAACATTATAAGAATAACAATATCAAACAATACTTTGTCAAAAATTGATAAAACTGTTACTATGGTAACGTAATAGTGTAATGCCTTCCATAGATAATTGTTAAAGCTACATAGAGAAAGATTTTATTTCACCCACTCGATTGATTACTGGGCTATAGTAAAAAACATATTTAAATTTTCTATGGTGTGTTTGTATGTCCATTTTATTCGTGTAATCTTGGACAGATTTCGAATCGTCTTTACTATGTTTATATTAGGTCCTTATATTAATATGAAATTAGCGTTATGTCGTACTGACCACTTTGATCTGAAATATCTCCTCTTTCGTTAAGAATTCCAAATTCAAATTTATAAATTCATTTAGCTGGTACATTTGAGTTTTGAAAACAGTCATTCATTTGTTTTTTCCTCATTATTTTTTTCTTTGGCGTCGCTTATTACCGCACAATAGAAAACATGAAATATCGGTATATTTACGAGTACGAGTTCTATTGTGGCACCAGTACCAGTGCTGCAGAAACAGCTCGAGGGATTAATGATGTGTACGGCGCTGGTGTCGCAAAAGAAAGCACGGTACGTTTTTGGTTTCAACGTTTTCGTTCTGGAAAGTTCGACCTTCAGAACCAACTACGTGGATGGCCGGAGACCAAAGTGGAAAATGAAGAATTAAAGGCTATTGTGAAAGCGGATTCATCACAAAGCACTTCAGAGATAGCTGCAGGCTTCGGAGTAAGTGACAAAACTGTATTAATCCACTTGAAGCAAATCGGGAAAGTAAAAAAACTTGAACGATGGGTACCTCATGAATTGAGTGAATCGAACTTGCAAAGACGCGTCGACTGATGCTGCTGTGTTACTTTTCTCAACCGACACAATAATGAAGAGATTTTAAATCGAATCAATACTTGTGATGAAAAGTGGATACTGTACGATAATCGGAATCACTCGTCGCAATGGCAGAACCCTGGACCCAGCCAAATCCTGCCCTAAACGAAAATTGACTCAGAAAAATTTACTTGTGATTGTTTGGTGGACTAGCGCCGGTGTCGTTCACTACACCTTTCTAAAATCTGGCCAAACGATTACAGCAGATATCTATTGTCGGCAACTGCAGACCATGAAGGAAGAACTAGCTGCTAAACAAGCGAGATTGGTCAATCGCTCTAGGCCACTGCTGCTTCCCGACAACGCAACACCACCACCACACACTGCACAATAAACAACCGCTAAGTTAGATGAGCCGCAATGGGAATGTCTGCGACATCCACCGTACTCCCCAGATCTTGCCCCAACAGATTATAATTTTTTCCGAAATTTGAACAACTTCTCACAAGGAAAAAATTCAACTCCGATGCGTCAGTCCAAACAGCATTCAAAGAGTTTATTGATTCTCGCCCCCATGATTTTTTTTAGTAAAGGGATCAATGAACTACCTATGAGATGGCAAAAGTGCATAGATAACCACGGTGCATACTTTAATAATTTAGGTATATTTTAGAAAAGAAAAAAATATTTAATATTCTTCCCATACAAAACGCCAATTTTCATATGTAAGGACCTAATATGATAAGACATATAAACTTAAAGTTATAAACTTATTTTTCATGTTAGATATTCTTAAAACACTTCATTTGTACTCACTACCGTATATCGATGTAAGTAAGGTATATGTCGTCATTATCACTTCAGTCTATTTTCGTTTATCGCTGGACATGGACCTTGCCAATAATTTTCCAGCACAACCAGTTCGATTAACGAAGTCCTGCCTGTTCGATCAACGATCTAGTGAAGCTGAAAATAGACGATGCTTCGATCTGATCCTGTTCGATCCGGTCATGGATAATTTATTAAGTAGTTCCATGTTCACCCATGAAAAGCAATAGGCTGAAATGATGATAACCACATAACTCTAGTCTTTTGGACTGACCACCTGCTGATGATAGAAGAAATTAGATGCAGGTGACTTTGAACCGGTTGCACTAGCAATTTATTGAGAAAGACCATATTCAGCACTGGACAGCGATAGGCTAAAGTGATGTTGAAGACATATATATCGAGTTCACAATGTGGATGGAGGTAGACAAGGGTTCCCGCACAATAACTCACGGGATCCAAGTTAATCTCACTTGCTCGTGGTGCACCCTGCTAATAAACAAACGAGGCTCTGGCTCCCACCAACCCGCATTGAGCCAGCCTGGTGGGAATTGGTCCAAATCCTCCCTATCCCCCGTACCCAATCGAGGTGAGAATCTATGCGGGTAAAAGGGAATGCACGGTTATCGGCTGATAATGAACGTGGGTAGATAGTAATTTCCGGGAATAAATAGCTAAATTGTTTCTTTAGTTCCATATTTACGTCATCGAAAAAAGAATTAGTTCTTTACAAAAAATGGTAATAATTCTGAATGCTAATTTTCGAGGCCCTCATATGTAAAAGCTGGTTCGAAGACACAGCTCTTGAATAAATCTCGAAACGCGTGCCATTAACATTTTGGTATGTCACTGTTACCATGATTCAGAGATAACATTGGGACTGGTACCATTTAAATAAAATAAATATTTCTTTTATATTATTACCATCAGCCGACAGACTTTCATTACTGGACTTAAGTTTCCCCATAGATATCCACATCGAGCGACCCTGCGTTGCTCGCATCCAGGTGCTTCCCGCAAGCTTCACCAGATAGTCGGACGGACTATCTAGTGGCGGGCCTATCAACGCTGCGTCCTCCGGTACGCGGTCGCCATACCTTGGTGTCCCATCAGCCCTTCACTTTTCTTTTATATAAATCAATAAAATTTTCAGTGCCGTATGAAGTTCCTATAAGTAAGGTGTACGGAAAAATCTGTGGCTTTCTGAAGAACACAATTTGAATCGAACACTATAGCTGATTAATTAGTGGAGTCTTGGAAAAGACGTAGAAGACGAGATTGCCGCTTTTATCACATCATCAGCCAATAAATGCCCACCGCTTCACATAGGTATCCACTTCAATCGATCCTGCGTGATTCGGTTTCCAGAGACTTTCCTTTTTCCTATGCTTGGTTAATTTGGAATTCGTGCTTCGTATTTGAATAATTTGCATGAGTAAAATCAAAATCTAGCTCCATTTAATACTGTATATAGATTAATAATAATATTAAAAAAGTTTGTGTATATCATTTGATATTTTTATTTATGATTTATTGAGAGTAGAAATTTTTAAAAGATGCTTTGTTATCTTGGGGATATCTCCTCAACATTAACAGCTTACTGAGTAAATGGGATTTAAGGCCATATGTTTCAAGACAGAGGGCACATTGTGGCGCAGTGTATATCATTCTAACCATCGCCACATTAGTATGGATGAGTCATATCATTTTCCACTTAGCAAAAATTTTTATAGTCTTGTTGCTTCGTCGAATAAAATACCTCGGTGGTGCCTTTCAATGTATTGGTCTCCGGGATCCTCTAAATTATGGAGTCTAAGTACACCTTAACATAATATCCTGTTTGTTGTGTCCCACCAGAGTTAGCTTAAAGAGTGATTGGTGCTGTCACTGTCAAGGTCCTAGACCCATTTATTCACTTTAAACGTCAGGAGTAACTGTAGTATTATTACTAACCCGAGACTACTGTGCTTTATTAAAACAATATTAGTAAAGTATAAACTGTCAAGGGTCCCCCGTAACAACTAACGGGACCCAAGCTAACCTCACCTACTCGTGGTGCACCCTGTTAATCAACAAACGAGGCTCTGGCTCCTACCGCCCCGCATTGGGACAGCGTGGTGGGAAATGGCCCAAATCTCCTATATGAACCCGTACAAACGACAGCTTGTGTTACTCAGCGGTACCGTAGGCCATGCTGACTGCAGCGCAGGAGTCATCGATGTGGGGATTTTTAGGGGAGGCCTATATCCAGCTGTGGTCGTCTATCGGCTGATGATGATGATGAAACTGTCGGGAAGACTTTAAACTTTTAAAGACCATATTAATGTCGTCCTAGAAAAGTACCTACATGGGGTACACGTAGTCATATTCAAAATGTTGTGTAGGCTTTGGACCGGTTTCCGTTTTATAATTTCATAACACCGTCCAAGCCTCTAGTACATTCCCTATTATTAAATTATTTTAAATATATGCTTTATGTTAACTTGACTAGATGATGTTGTGTAAATAGCTTCTTTTGTTTGCTTGAATTTTTTTTTTGTTGTAAAATTAATTCTCATGAGCTGAAATCTGTATTTAGTATCTTTTATATATTCGTTTATATTCAAAAAATTAGACGAGCGCGACGTTCACCTGTATGGTAAGTGGTACGCCCGCCCATAACAACGTGGTCCTAGTTAGTATGTTATAAATTGCATCACACTGGGCTCGTCGGCTGAGACGCAAGTTGTCGAGTCTCGTTCCCCCAGTAACTACAGTAGCTACAACACCCTTCAAACTGCAATAAGTAATGTTTACGCGCTTCTCTTTTGCGGCAAAAATAGTTAGGAGCTACGGTGGTACTTACTTAGACGGCCTCCGGCAACACAGACCTGCCACCGTTTGACTTTGGATGGCAAGCAGAGAATATTGGTGAGGGTCACAGGAAAAGCCGATGCTCTTATCCTAAAGATATTCTGCCTTAGTAGCTAATATAAAAAAAATCACGGTTCAAGCGGAAACGTCGTGAGGAAACCGACATTTAAAACGAGCTTTCGTTGACTTCTGGGGACCATTGGATTTGCATTACAAGAAACAACACATTATAAGAGACCTATATCCTGCTGTGGACTCCCATCGGCTGATATGATGATTGTGAGGATGTACTGGCTTGGCTATCGAGATGCATAGATGATTTTGACTATCATTGGATCGTATTAATGGGAATAACGAAAAGACTGATTTAGAATATCTATCAAGTGAACGTATCCTGTTCGTATCGTGGGTTCGTCGAATAAAAAAAATATCTTTTCTGCCGAGTGTAGGGCGGCTAATAATTTAGTTGTTTTTGGATTTTAGAAAAAGTTGATAAGAAGGAAGGTGTTACGGCCAGCAAAGCGGACGGGGAACAGCTACTATATCATAGTTAGTCTTGACAGGTTCAGATTGAAAATGTTAATTTTATGTATAGTTACATAACCATAGATATTTTTTAACCGTTCAAAAAACCTTCAGCAACAGCAACAGGAAATATTAGGTCTCTTTCGAAAAATATTTAGGTGGGGTCATAATTTAGAGATTGCGCAATTTTTAATCTTAATTATACAGCGTGTTTTTTTTTTAAATAACCAAGTAGACCTCCAAAAGGTATAAGATTTTGAAAGGGCAGATGGATAAAGATTTTGATAAGAAGAAAATATTTAATAGGAAAGAACACTACTGTAGTTTTCTGTGGCCAGAGAGCGTCAGGTAGTAAGCAAACATTACTGTATTCCGCCTACTTTTTTTTATTCAATTAAGCGACGATACAAGCGGAACGTTCACCTGATGGTAAGTGATACCACCGCACATAACAACGTAGCGCTAATCAGAATGATACACCACATTGCGCTCGTCGTCGCCATATAAGATGTCGAGTCTCCTTACCCCAATAATTACACAAGCTACAGCACCCTTCAAACTGGCACACAGTAATATTTACACACTAGTGTTTGGTGGCGGAAATAGACGCTGCGGTGTTACCCACCTAGACGGTCTCCGGTAATACAGACCTACCACTAGGAGGTCACCATCTTGAAAGGCGGTGTAGCTAGTTAAATGATTATAGTAACAGTAGACAGTGCAGTGTATATGATCCTAACTAACACTACATTTTTATAGTCGGGCATATCCCTTCAAAGTTAGCTTTACACGAAATTAGATGCATCACTTATGGCGATGAGTACAACGTGATGCTGTGTGAATATTCTAACCAGTGTCTAATCAGCCATCCGACTTTCTTCCAATTTTGCAGAATAGTTATAAATAGAACTATTAAAGAAAATAAAACATGAAAAAAAAAATATAAATGTAGTAGGAATAGATATAAAAAGAATCAGAAATGTAAGAGAACGTAATAAATGAAGATGTAAAATAAAAACTAGAGAGATGTAAAGTAATAAAATGTAGAATAAGATGAAATGTATAAAATAAGGTGTAAGGGGTCCCGCACAACAACTCATGGGACCCAAGCCAACCTCACTTGCTCGTAGTGCGCCCTGTTAATTAACGAACGAGGCACTGGCTCTTACCGACCCGCATTGGGCCAGCGTGGTGGGAAGTGGTCCAAATCCACCTATATGAAATCCTACAAACGATGTTTCCTGGTGCCCGGTGATCCGGGCGGCACAGGGCCGATCGCTGTGAGGATCTTTGGGGGAGGCCTATGTCCAGCAGTGGACGTATATCGGCTGATGGTAGTATAGAATAAGGCAAAAAATGTAAGAGAATAAGAATGGAAAAATAAATAGGGAACGGCTGTCCACTGCAGAAAGAAAATGGAGTGGAGGATGAATGAGACACAAAGAAGCTAAAGCAAGATAAGAACGAATAGAAATAAGAAGATTATGAAAGAAGAGAAAGAAGTTAATAAAGTAAAGAAAAAATGTTGATACAAAGATAGAATCGAAACCCAGGCTTACAAATGCCCAGGGAGGCGTGAAAAAAAAAAAAACTAGTGTCTAATTGTCATGGTTAACACGTATACCATCAAATATGACCAGTTTCCACATTTAATGGTTTTCAACTGGTTTCCGCGATGCCAAGTGAAAGTGGTTTATATTAACGCGCCAAATCAAAGCCGATCTGTTATTAAGTTGGCGTTTTAAAAGTTTAATTTGTATAACCAAGCAACGAGATAAGCTTAAGTTAATTTCAATGCCATACTTACATGATTATATACTTTAACACACATACACATGTATCTGTAAGTGAGACGACCACCTGATGCTAAGTACGCCGACTATAAAGCTTGGCTAGTAACGATAATTTACAGCACCCTTCAAACCGGAACATCAGCCTATAAAATAGTGCTAATTACAATATACACAGAACTACATTGTAGTCTTCGCCTACAGACATAATACATTAAAATTCATTACCGCTGTAATTTCACTAACTACAACGCCCTGCATACCGGAACACAGTCGTGTTTGCACATTTATTTTTTTCAGCAGATACAGGAGCTGCAGTCTCCTGCAACAAGAAATCTATCTTAAGTGTTATCTGTACACTGCTACAAATTTAGTAATTATGTATCTCTTGCAGGAGGGTAAAGGGAGTCGTTGGCCCCGTCAGGGACCAGGGCCTCTGCGGTGCATGCTGGGCGTTCAGCACTGTTGGCATCGTGGAATCCATGGCGGCCATAAATAATGGCCAGCTTCAATCTCTCAGTGTGCAGGTGAGAAATAAAATTAAATTTAGCTTAGCAGCTGGATAACACCCATTGCTGGGCATAGGTCTCCCTCAAGGATTCTCATTGTGGAGTACTTGGCTCTACCACGCTGACGTAGTGCAGGTTGGTGGGCGGTCAGAGCCTTGTCTGTTGTTTAGCAGGGTGCACCGTAAGCTATAGGGTGGAACTCCTTACATCTCTTTATATATATATATATATATTCATGTAGGAGATACCTAGAGATCCATTGACTCATTATTTGAAAATTTGGTAAAGATATTGCTTCAACTATTTAGAGGTCAGTCAAGAATGGATTTTACAAATTTCCTTTCGCGAAAAAATCTGTAGGGGTGTTAATAACGGGGAGGGCCTCGGGGTGGATCGGGTTGTCGGCAGGCGGGAATATTTCCGACTGATTTCAAGTCTACCTTTCAATATGTAATAGAATTCTTGAGTCGCGGGTTCGATCACCACATAGCTTGTGCTGAAATCGACCTGTTCCAACTACGGCTTTCGTGAATATTCCACATCCACCGACCTTCACTTGATGAGCGGCATTTATTCCGCTTGACTCTCTCCTTTTGAGAAAAGACTTCGAGTTCCAGTAGCAGAAATAATACGAGGTAGACCTCATATATCATCAGCCGATAGATACCAGTTCTATATATCTACTGCTGAACATAGATCATCCCAGTCAAGAGATGTTTTTTCCATATGATCTCCATCCACATAGGATCTTCCTGTATTATGCTGTTCTATCATACGACCCATCTCATACTACTACAAACCGATCAAATACAGTATTGTATTACTTTAACTGGTAGGTCTCTTGCCGGAGACCATCTAGGTAGCAGCCACTGTGATCCGGTTTGAAGGGCGTTGTATCTAATGAAATTATAGATGTATAGAGATTTAACACCTTGTCTCAACGCGATGAGCACAATACGGTGCTGTGTCTATAATTCTAACTAGCACCACGTTTGGAAGTCGTATCACTTACCATCAGGTGATTGTCTCACTCGTCCCGTCACATTGTATAAAAAAAAATTAAAAGATGTACTGATATTACTTTCTACTGTGCAGTTGTGTTTGACCATATCGATACCCGTGTATTAAAAGGGCGTAAGCGCCGTTATGGTGCATGTTACTTTTAATCCTAATCTCACTCAATTTTACGTGATCCGTTGATTGGTAAATCTAGTGATAAAATTCTCAAAGGAAATGGAGAAAGAAGGTACACTATAAACGCCGCAAAAGTGTGCAAATATTACTGCGTTCCGGTATGAACGGCACTGTAGCTAGTGTAAATACTGGGGGAACGAGACATAGTATTTTATATCTCAAGGTCACGAGTACAATGTGGTACTGTGTATAGCATCCTAACTAATGCCGCATTGTTATGGGCAAGCGTGTCACTTGCTACCACGTGAACAACCGATTGGTCGCTTAATTGATTAAAAAACTGTATAATTTTTTATAACTATACAAACAAGAGATGATGTGGAGATCGTTTAGAGAGGCCTATGTCCAGCAGTGGACTTTTATCGGCTGATGATGATGATACAAACAAGGAGGATGGTTACTCTTTTTGAGAGTAGAGGTATGGATATTTACTTGTCAGGTTTGAAGTAAGACGTGGAGATAAAATTAATGGGTTCAGTTCAATTAGTTTAATAAAAAAAACCTTTGTTAAAGATAACGGCGTGTTAAAGATAAGACTTGATGAGATCACATAAACCATCTCATTGTTATATTATCATATATTTGAATGTTATATATTACATTAAGTAATGTTATGGTAAGTGACCATTTTGGGATAAATACTTTTGGAGTACCGATCGGTGATCCAAAGGTATCTGGTCTAATATAGAATTAGTACTAATATTGTCAGAAATATACCCGTCGCGCGGCATATCACCAACCCTGGAGCCCCTACTGTTATCAACACCACCGCAGCCCCCTTTTGGGGTGACATTTCGTCAAACGTTCTTAGCTGCCCTGTACTTGACCAAAAGAACATTCCTACCAAATTTCAAGTCTCTAACCCTAATGGCTCCAGAGATATCGTGATGGGTCTACATAGGAGTATCTCTCTTATAGAAATAGTTTAATTATTCGTTATATGCAATGAGCCTAAATTTATATATATCTGTTCGTATTCACATATGTGTTCCGGTTTGAAGGGTGTTATACCAAATGAAATTACTGAGGTAACCAGACTTCACATATTACATTTCAAGGCGATGAGCATAATGCAGAGCAGTTTATATCATTCTAACTAGTGTAACATTGGCAGGCGTATCACTTATAATCAGGTGAACGTATCGCTCGTCGCGTCGGTTACTTAAATCAAAACTTTTATATAGTTCTGGCTTACGAGTTTCTTATATCATTATGATCAACCGATGACGTGCACTGCTGGACATGGACCTCCCGTAAAGATTCCCGGATTGATCGGTTAGGGATTGATATGGGGGGATTTGGGCAATTTCCTACCACGCTGGCCCAACGCGGGTTGATAGGAGCCAGAGCCTCGTTTGTTGTGCACCACGAGCAGGTGACGTTGGCTTGGACCCCGTGAGCTGTGCGGAAAGCCTTACACTCCTGCGGGGACACTTACACTCTACAAGGTATTATTAGTTTCTTATAACGCGGTAAATAGTGTTATAGGAGACTCGCCAGTGTTGTATATTCTCGCAACGATTCAGTTTCATATGTTCTGACCGTGAACCAGTCTAGAAACTTTGTGCTGTTACTTCGAACTCATCAATTCCTCAGTCAATACCCCTTGATGTCCGTTATGAGGACTACTCCGAAAATGGGTGTAATGGGTCCCGCATAGCAATGACGGACTTGCATCGACTAAAACCTCCACGATGTTCCACCTCGTTTCGTCGCTTTATGGCAGGGTCACGGGAACGCTATTGCACACATCTACGACTCCGTCAGCACCGGCTGCACAAAGCAGCCCTACTTCGGGAGGGAGAGAAGAACCCACCCCTTTCCACCTCTGTAAGAACACGCTGCAACACACAACGCGCCTCTTCCTCAGCCTCTTACAGTCACCTGGGCAACGGATTTCCCGGAAGCGTCACCCAAAGGCCATGGGAGCCAAAAGAGAAACTGTCGAATCTGATCTTGACTTCCGCCACCAACCGTTATATGGTCGCGGAGGATAGGGAGAGCGGCGGAACGCAATACCGACACTCTTCTCCCTCCGCGCCTCCACCTTGAATGCAAAGGGCAGTATAAAGCCGCCCCTGTAGCCCACAGCGACACATTCGAGGTGAGCTCACTTTAATAGGAGCTCTAATTTGGAGCGGCCGCCTCGGGCCCCACCGACAAGACAAGGCGGGAACCTGTTCTGGAGAAACTCACGGGACCCAAGCCAACCTCACCTGCTCGTGATCTTCTTCTTCGTCGCTCCCTCACTTGCTGAGGATCGTGACCACACACAAACAGTCTCCATTTAATGCGGTCATATGCAGAGTGAACCTCCCGGTGTATACTGCTGTCCACTGCTATTTGACCGCTTCCATCCTTGTGGTAGAGGCTCTTCCTTGAGCACATCTGCCTTGAGGTCTTCTCAAAATAACTTGCCTCTCGAGATAGGCCATTGGAGAATGCATCATGTGCCCAAAAAAGTTGAAGGCTCTTTGTTGGCCTACTGAGGAGAGCCTAATGGTTATTTTGAGTTCTTTTAGGATGGATTCATTTGTCCTTGTGGCTATCCATGGTACATGGAGAAGCCCTTGCCAGCACCGCATTTCGAAGGCATCAATCCTTTCCCTATCGCGCTTTCTCATAGTTCAGCCTGCCCGTGGTGCAGCTTACTAATTAGCAAACGAGCCTCTGGCTTCCATAAATCCGCTTGGGCCAGCGTTGTGGGGAATGATTCAAATCCCCCCGCCCCCCCATAGGAACCTTTACAAACGACGGCCCTGGATATGGACAGCGCAAGACCGATTGATTTGGGGATCTTTGAGAATCGATGATTAAAAAATCTTTTTGGATTTAAAACTATGTCAGATAGATTTCTGTTGTCGGATACCGTCTAGATACCACCGCAGCTGCTATTGCAGTCGACAGAGAGTACTGTGCTTACGGTACTGTTCCGATTTGAAGGGCGTTATAACTAGCGAGATTACTGTGTTACTTTATTTTATCTTTATCAGACTCATGGATCTGGTATCCGTGAGCTAAATAAACTCAGTGTGGTGTTGTGTATCGTACTCTTTGGAGAAGGAATTATGTAAAAACCATTCTTAGCCGACCTCTGAATGGCAGAAGCAATATCTTTACCAAATTTTGAGTGTTTATGTCTAATACTTTCGAAGGTCTTGTGCTGAGTTAATGAGTCTCTGGATATCTCCTATATACGTAAAATGTTGTCACAGCATTGTCTGATTTAGCACTAGAGCTGGAATCTGCTAATATCTAGATTGTAATAGTTAATGTTTTCATCATCATCACCAGCCGATAGATGTCCACTGTTGGACATAGGCCTCCACCAAAGATCAAAAAAAAATTTTCAATGAACATTAATGATACTATTCCAGGAAGCGATAGACTGCGCGGGGCTTGGCAACAGCGGTTGCGAAGGCGGCGACATCTGCCTGCTGCTCGACTGGCTGATGATCACCAACACGCCGCTGCTGGCCGACAAGGACTACCCGCTCCGGCTCAAGGACGGCACGTGCAAGGCTAATGCCAGCTCTTCCGGAGTTCTTATAGACAGCTTCACTTGCAATGAGTAAATAAACCGTTTAAACTTTCTTTACCAAACAAAGCACCGAGAGTGGCAGTAACGTTCACCTGATGGTACACGCTTGCCCATAACATGGCGCTAGTTAGGATGATATACACAACACCACATTGTGCTCCTCGTTTTAAGATTCGCTACCTACAATATTTTCAATAGCTATAGCGCTCTTCAAACTGGAATACAGTGATATCGCATACTACTTTTATTATATTTAACAATGTGGCAAGAGCGGAATAACCACCTGATGGTAAGTGGACTGGAGTGGATGGTATACGCACCACCACATTGCCAAATCGCAGTGTGCAAACATAACTGTGTTCCGCATTGAAGGGAGTTGTAGCTACTGATATTACTGGGATAACGAGATATAACATCTCATGTCTCAAGATGACGAGAACAATATGGTGCTATGTGTCATCCTAACTAGCACCATGTTGTTATGGGCGGGCAATTCACTTACCATCAGGTGAACGTCTTGCTCGTCTAAAAAAAAGAACATAAGATGTCAGTAATTTCGCACAGTTATGTTTGCGCACTGATGTTGGAGTAGAAGCTGCGATGGTACTTACTTCCAGTAAACTCTTGTCTATTCCATCATGTATGATGAGTACCAGTAATGGCTGCCGCTGGCTTTGAATAACCATCATCGGATACAGGTACGTGAATGCCGAGGACAAGATATTGGAGACGATCGCCAACCACGGTCCGGTGACGGTGGCCGTGAACGCGCTCACATGGCAGAACTACTTGGGCGGCGTCATACAGTACCATTGCAGGTGAAGTATACGGCATTCAGCTGTAAAATAGTTTATACTCTAAATGAATACGAGGGTCCTTACAAAAATACAGAAGATAAAAAGAAAGTAAAGTATCTTTTATCGAGGACAGTGGGATACACGTCCACTGCTGGGCATAGGCCTCCTCGCAAAGATCTCCACATACAGTCAGCATGGCCTCCAGTACCACCGGGTACTCTGGGCTGTCGTATGTAGGGATACATATGGGACGATTTGGGTCATTGCCCACCACGCTGGCCCAATGCGGGTTGGAGAGAGCCAGAGCCTCGTTTGTTGATTAGCAGGGTGCACCACGAGCAGGTGAGATTGGCTTGAGTCCCGTGAGTTGTTGTGCGAGACCCCTTACACCCCCATATATATAGTAATATACATATAATACCATCCTCATAATTATTATCAGCCTATAGACGCCCACTGCTGGACCTATGTCCAGCCTCCAGAAGCCTATGCTTCCTTAAAACCAAACACAAAATTTTGTAGAAATATCGCTTCCATTAAGAGGTCAGCTAAGAATGGATTTTACAAAATTCTATCCCCGGCGGCCCACGGCCAGTAAATCTGGTGGGGAACAGCTGGTTACATGTAAATGACTGAGATGTCTTTCAGCGGCGAACCACGCGACCTGAATCACGCGGTGCAGTTGGTTGGCTACGATTTATCGGCCGACGTGCCCCATTACATCGTGAAGAACTCTTGGGGTAAGGAGTTCGGCAACGAAGGCTACTTGAAGATGGCAATTGGCAGCAACGTGTGCGGCCTGGCGAACGAGGTGGCGTCGGTCGATGTTAAATAAAATTTTAACTGAAGACCGAGGGCGTCGAAGCTGACACAGTGGTAAACACTATAAGGGAATACTTTCACTGTAAAAAATACTACGTGACAGCGAAATTTAATATGATCACTGCTTCCGAGTTCACCATCAGAACTGAACACTGGACAAGAATATGATATAGTTCACATATAGTAATATTTCCATTTTTAATATTATGAATAATTTTTTTTTATAATATTAATCGTTAACAACATATAAGCCAAACAAAATATTCTTTAACAAAAATTAATATTATTAAAAAAAAAATTTATATGATTATTAAAAAAAAAAAACTTAAATGTGCCTTAAATAAGACTCGTAGAAGTAATTATATAGTAGTATAGTGTAAAGGGTTTTTAAAGATAAATTCTTGCCTTAACTTCAAATTTTTTTTTTAAGTGACGAGCGGCACGTTCACCTGATGGTAAGTGATACACCCTCTCATAATAACGTGGCGCTGGTTAAAACAGTATGTACTGCACCAGATTGCGCTCGTCGCCTGAGACAAATGTTGAGTCTCCTTACTCTAGCAATTATATCAGCGCCCTTCAAACCGGAACACAGGAAAGTTTGCACACTACTGTTTGGCGTCAGAAATAAGCACTACGGTGATTTACCACCGTTATATGAAATGCATATAAATTAATGGTTGCGTTTCACTACAGAGACGGTCAAGGTCATGATTCCACCGACCCGGCCAAGTGCGAGTTGGCGGAAATCACATATGAACACACAATATACAGTGACCGGTTTATTCCCTTTTTTAATTTATTTTTAATGTTAAAACTCAAAGATAGATATTAAGTGGTGGCGGGTTTAATGTTAACTGTTCACTTCCCTAAATAAATACTCGATAATATACAGGTGGTGGGAAATGACCTAAATCCTCCCATATGAACTCCTACAAACAACGGCTTCTAGTGCCTGGTGGCTTCTAGTGCTTGGTGGTACTAGAGGCCATGCCGAGTATATGTAGAGATCTTCGAGGGAGGTCTATGTCCAGCAGTGGACGTCTATCGGCTGATGATGATGATGATAAATCAATGGAATGTTGTCCTTCATTATATTAGGTCACATGCAGTTATATTATTCCCTTTTTAATCTGTAATCTTCACCTTCTTGGAGATTCAATTTTTTTTATTAATTATATATTGTTGGACCTGCATAAGGGTGTAAGTGGTTCCGCCCAACAGCTCACGTGGCCCAAGCCAACCTCACCTGCTTGCAGTGCACCCTGCTAACCAACAAGCGAGGGTCTGGCTCCCACCAACCAGCATTGGGCCAGCGTGGTGGGGCCTAGTGTCCGGTAGTACCGGAGGCATTGGTGACTAAGGTCGCGAGAAGCCGCTGGATGCGGGTAGCTCGGGACCGATGGATGTGGAGATCTTTGGGGGAAGTCTACATCCAGCAGTGGACGTCTGTCGACTGATGAATTAAAGGATGACTTGCATGGCATTGTTTATAACATACTGTTTTTTTGTAATATTAAAAAAAATCAGTGCTTTTTTATTCTACGAAGCGTGACGAGCGGGACGTTCACTTGATGGTAAGTGATACGCCCGTCCAGAACAACGTGGCGCTGGTTAGGATGAAACATACTGCGCCACATTGTGCTCATCGCCTTAGGACATAGAATGTTGACTCGTGTATCGTTACCCCAGTAATTACACTAGCTACAGCGCTCTTCAAACCGGATCATAGTAATGTTTTCACACTACTGTTTATCACCTGCAAAAGGAGCTGCGTTGATAACTATCTAGACTGTCTCCGGCGATAGATCTACCACCAGTATAGCAACCATCAGCTATGGTTGTGGAGAATATTGATTTTGCTTGAATTAAATTAGTTTTACTGTTTTTTTTATATCTTATCGATTTATAGTAATGTTGTTTTTTTTTTTTAGTTGGAGTTTTGACAGTAATGGCTGCACACTGAAATGTACTGCTGGTAAAATTTTACATAGTAATATAATATTACATATGACCTACTACTACATATGACACACACACACACACATAGGTACCACCGCAGTGCTCATTTCTGCTGTCAAACAGTACTATGTTCCGGTTTGAAGGGTGCTGCAATTAGTGTAATAAGTTTGGTAATGAGATTCAACATCTTACGACTATATGCGGTGAGCTCAATGTAGTGCAGTGTGTAACATCCTAACATGCGCCACGGACGGGCGTATCACTTAACATCAGGTGAACGTCTCACTCATCTCGTCGTTTAATTAAATAATAAAAAAAATTCTCTAGTATATGCCAATGAATAAATAAATTTTTTCAATGAATAATGTTATCAATATGTACCCCATGTATTCTGAAGCCTCATTTACTTAAACCGTTATCATCCGTTATCAACAAAATGACTGAATATAAAGGCTTCATCATCAGCCGGTAGACGTCCACTGCTGGACATAGGGCTTCCCCAAAAATTCCCACAATGATATACTATAGATGATATACTATAGATATACTAGTAATGATATGACTAGTTTAGTGATTAGCAGGGTGCACCACGAGTAGGTTAGGTTGGCTTGGATCTCGTGAATTGTGCGGGAACCCTTACACCCTTCACCCCTAAAATAAAGACTTAAACTTGGTCAATTAAGATTGTTATAATAGTTTACGTATTGAATTTGTTATCTTATCTGAAACGTTGAACAATACTCATGTTTTTAACTAGTTCATAATAAGTGCCATGTTTTATGTTCGTCTTATCGACGGACGTTTCTCTGTGTTCGCGTTTTATATACTTATAAATAAAGATAAATAAATACTCGGGGTTTTTTTTTTTTACAATTCCTTTTTTTACTACGTAGCGATGACACGAACGAGACTTGATAGTAACTGACGCGCCGCTCCATAATGTGGCGCTAGTTGTAATGACAGTTCCATAGGAGACCGTCAAGATGAGTGCAAATATTACTGTTGTCCGGTTTGGAGAAGGTTGTAGCTAGGATAATTTCACTGGGGTAACGAGACTCAATATGATGAACGTCCCCTTCGTTTTGTTGAATGTTGAATAAAAATTAGAAAAATAAGTTGTTTTATAAAATAGATCATGTAATTTAAAACCCTTGTTATTGTTATATTACTACGGAATCATAAAACAATAGGCAAGAGAACGTGAGTATTTAGATACACGGTTTTTTTTTATTAAATCAAGTGATGAGACCAGCATCTCATCACCCGACAGTCTAGTGCTGGACATAGGCCTCCCCTAAAGAGTAGTAATAGTGTAGTAGGCCTTGTTTGTATAGTTATAAAAAAATACATAGAATTTTTAATTCTTTAAGCGACGAGCCGAGCTGGTCGTTTATCAGATAGTGTACTCATTGGATGCGACCAACGCGAGACCGATCGATGTGGAGATCTTTAAAGGAGGCCTATGTCCAGCTATGGAGCGTCTATCAGCTGCTAATGATGAAGTGATACGCCCGCCCATTATAACATGGCGCTAGCTAGAATGGTATTCACAGCCTCATATTGCGCTGGTCGTCATAAGACAGGATGTTAAGCCCCGTTACCCAAGTAATTACACTAGCTACAATGTCCGTCAAACTAGAATACAGTAATGTTACTACTGCTGTTTAGCGGCACAAATAAGAGCTGCGGTGGTACCTATCTTGACGGTGACCCACAACGCAACGCATTATCATCATATAAATATCCTATGACGTATTGAAATGACTGCTGCCACCACAGATGGCATGAGGTCATCAACATGTGGTAAAGTAAATAAAATATGATGACTTGCGGTTTATTTTTTCGCACGATATTAACTTCGTACTTTTCTCTATTCGACAAAACGAGGAAACAAACACGACATTCATACGCTTTACTGTACCGTTAGTTAGGATGATATGCACTGCGCCTTGTAGTCACCGCGAACGGCGATTCGAGAGCGGTATATATACCCTCTCCAAAGTGCTACCCCCACTTAATATCTAAAGCATTACCACTTAAAACAACAAAAAATAACAGCTTCCGGATTACATAATGTTAAATGGCCAATGAGAATCGCTTCCGAAGGGAAAAGGGAAAGCAGGTTTCTGTGGTCTATTAGCGTGTGGTAAAAGCGTCAAGAACAAGTGAAGTCAGTTGTCAAAATTTGAAGGAGCCATTGGACCTTTGCTGTATTTTGTTATTGGGTGTGCAGAAACTGGCAAAAAACCATTAAGCATAAAGAAGAAGAATACGCAAATCGTACTAAAGCGCTCTGGTACAGGTATTTATAATACCAGAGCCGGAAACTAGGTATAGTAGTATACTTTCAATATTTACCGTATGAAACGAGAAAATTAAACCTTATTCAAATGGATAAAGACTAAAATCGGAAACGTATCCGGTGTCGAGTATAATTTAATCATCACCATAAAATAATTTGTCATCAAGAGAACCTTTCAGCATGGATTAAAGAAATTGAAAATCTTCATTAAAAGTTTACTTCCTTTCACCAGAAATGATACAAGGAAAATTAACCAACAACCGTCTCCATGCTCGCGGCTATCTACACAGAAGATTCATCTTAATACAGCTTTGGCCTGAGAGCCTTTTTTTATTGGTTTGGCAGAAAATCTGCGAATAATATCCTAATTCGGACGAGAAGACAGGCTTATGTGAGGATTCTTACCAACTAAAACCCTATCGGTGGTCTATATCAATGCATTTGAAGAGGCCCTGGAATCTCTTACATATTGCTCCGGCGCCCCTCTACACTTTGTATTAGTAATATCTAACGAAGGGCCAAACCCTTTTAGGCACCATGACAATGCATAAGCTGTTCCACGCAGGTTTACTTGTTGAGCGATAAGAGCCCCCTCAAGCTGTGGACTCTCTTAGTCGCCTTTTACAACAGGCACAGTTTACCTTAGTCCTATTCTTACTAGTCGAAGACTATAGGACTGTAGGCCTGAGAGTCTAATAAACTTACATACAAACTGACACATTTATAATATTAGTAAGAATTGTGGTGTGAACGTGGCAACAAACGACACGTTACTATCTTCGCGCTTCTATAAATTGTTTTCACAGATAATAAAGCATCAGTTCTTGATATGCGGCCGCCGAGGAAATACGTCTGTGAGTTTATTTGTTTATTTATTATTTCAGTTGTTATTTAATTATGTACATTGTAAAGATAATTATGAACAGGTACGTGATACGTTTGTTTCACTATATCATGCGTATACTACATAATTTGTAATAGCTATGGGGATTTAAATTGAAGATAAAATTGTATATATCTAGCTCGTTAGTTTACAAAACCAATATCAGTTCACAATTGATAGGTTCACACAGTTGATAGGTGCTTTTGCAAAAAATGTTATTATTAAAAGTTAAATTATTTTGTAAATAATCATGTTTAAACACAATTTTAAAAATTGTAATAATACTTAAACTTACTTTTAACTAATGGTAGGTCTCTGTTGTCGGTGACCGTCTAGGTCTAGGTAGTTGCTACTGCAACGACTATTTCATCCCGCTCGTCTAATCGTTTAATTATATAAAAAAAGTAACTGGATGTTAATTGAGGATCTTTATAACTTTTTCAAATATTTGTTTAATGTGATGATGTTTAATTGTAGATATAAAAAATGGTCCACCTTCTGGAGCAGGATTTTGGAAGGTTCCACAATGAGACCGTGAAGAAATACACTTGGCAAACTAAGAATGGTATCAAAGTCTCTGTCATTTCATATGGTGCCATTATTCAATCAATTATAGTAAGTGAAGTTATTTTTCTATACCAAGTAATAAAAGAGAAAATAAAAACAGAGTACTTTTTGTTAAAATACTCTTTCTTTCTTCCAATCCCTTATTCTACTTCTTCTTCACTCTTAAAGTATCACCCACACCAGAGTCTGTAATTAAAAAATCGATTCGTTGTATTTAGGACAGCAACTAATTAGATCTCTTATTCTAGGTTCCTGATAAAGTGGGAGAATTAAGTGATGTAGTTCTCGGTTTCGATGACCTTGAAAGTTACATACAGAGGAACACACCATACCTCGGCGCGACGGTGGGAAGATGCGCCAACAGAATCCGAGGGGCCAATTTCCAGATTGATGGCGTTGAATACCAATTGGCGAAGAATGTCTCCGAGCATGATCATTTGCACGGCGGGCTCATTGGTTTTGATAAGGTTAGCAATTTTCTTATTCTCACGAAATGAAAAAGACTTATCAACATCTTACCCACTCGTAACCTTTTCTAGGTTAACTGGCAATCAGTTGTTGACGGCACTAAGGTTATATTCAGTTACTTGTCGAAAGACGGCGAGGAGGGCTACCCTGGTGACTTGTTGACGAACGTGGTGTACGACGTTACGGAAGATGGCGCTGTACGCGTGGAGTTTACGGCTACCACTACGAAGAAGACAGTCGTAAACCTGACCAACCATTCCTACTTCAACCTTGCTGGTCATCAGACTGGCGCTGACGAAGTGTACAACCACGTCATATCAATTAATGCGGACAGGTAGGTTGCCTTTAAACTGGTGGTAATACTTTTATTTAATTACCTAGTGTAGTTTTTTTTAAATGTCGGATGTATATTAAAATATTCTATAATATATATATATATATATGTACAGCAGTGGATGTTTATCAGCTGATGATGATATTCATTATAACCGTTTGTTCATGTATAGGGTGGCGCAAAAGTAATCCTCCTATCAGAAAATGCTATAAATTTCGCCTTGATGTAAAAAAATTAAAAGACCAAATAAAAATAATCCACAAGAAGAATCAGTTTTTCATATTTTTTTTTTAAATTACAGCCAAAAAACATCGGAAGGATTACTTTTGCGCCACCCTATATTAATATGTTTATTTAAATTTCCCATATATTGATATACAAAGAGGACAACAGGAAGGTCTATCCTGAAAGTCCGATTTTACAGATGTAAGCATACAGTATATGTTAAAATCAAAATATCAACATCTATATAAAAATGCATATATAATAGTTTACAGAAATATATCTATAATGCAAAGGGTAGTATAAACTTGCTCCTGCAGCCCACCGACACACATCCGAGGTAACCGCACGATGCTCCTCGTCGTTGGACTGGTCATCTCGGGCCGGCCGGGTAGGTTCCTCTTAGCTTCTCCGTGGGTGACCAAGCCACGGCTATTGCGCCCCACCGCCACGACAAGGCGGGAACCTGTTCGGGGTGAACTTATAAGACCCAAGCCAACCTCACTTGCTCGTGCACCCTGCTAATCAACAAAGGGGGCTCTGGCTCCCACCAACCAGCATTGGGCCAGTGTGTTGGAAAATAGCCCAAGTCCTCCCATACAAATCCCTACCCTATCAATATGGGAATAATTGATAGAGGCCTATGTTTAGCAGCGGACGTCAATCGGTTGATCACGAATTTTGTATATTAAACTCTCCGTCCAGGATTACGGAAACCACGCCTCAGTCGATACCAACGGGAGGCTTCGTCAGAGTGGGGGGCACGCCGTTCGACCTCCGCACGCCCAGGCGCCTCGGTGACGCTATGAGGCAAGGTCAAAATCTGTTCGACGATAATTTCTGCATCAACACTTATGGGAACAAGGCGAGTTACTTTATATACAAAAAATTTAAGTTACAAGTCATTCTGCTCGGAGACAACCAGATAATCTGGATAAGCTGGTTATAGTAGGAAAGATCGGGGACAAGAGATCACGGAGTCGATCGCTTACCTGATGGTTCGACCAGATACAGCCAATCTTAGGCACTAATATTTCGAATGTCCTGACACATGCCGAGAACAGAGCGGTGTGGAGGAGGTTGGTTGACGCGTCATTAAGAGCATCTCAGGACAAGCACGAGTTTCAGTCATGAAGTATATGAAAGAAGACATTTGTGTAGACCAAATCCTTAAAGCCTACTGCGAAATAGCTCTTTAACATTTCAACCTCTATACCATTCTGCATTCACCAGCAGAGGAGGAGAATTCCATTTAGGACTTCGCATCAAAAAAAATACTCTCAACATCCAAATTTGTAAGAGTATGTTACAGGCATTATGCTTACTTTAACTTCGCGCAGTAACTTTAAGAATTTACTCTAAATAATCATGAGGTGGAAATCGGAACAGGATGGTGTGAACTTTAATATTACATTCATAAAAAAAATCATAATTAGTTTTTTTTTTTAGTTTACTGGTGATAGGTCTTTGCCGGAAACCGTCTAGGTACCACTGCAACGCCTATTGCAGCCGACACACAGTACTGTGCAAATATTACTGTGTGGCAGTTTGAAAGGAGGTGCAGCTAGTGACATTACTGGTGTAACGAGATTTAACATTCTTATGTTCCAAGGTGACGAGCGTAATGTGGTGCTGTGTATATTATATCCTAATTAGCGCCACGTTGTTATGGACAGGTGATATTAAACAAAACTATTATATTTATTATAACTTGTGCTGTAATTATAATCTGATGATTAGTAATTAATTATTATATCCAATAAAATATATAAAAATTTTAATTATTCTAGGACCTGAATTTCGTTTCACGGGTTACTCATCCACCATCGGGACGTTACATGGAAGTGCACAGCGACCAGCCGGGAGTACAGCTGTACACATCCAACTTCCTGCCCTCGCCGAACGAACCGGCTCTGGTGGGGAAGTCGGGCGTGGGGTATCGTCGCCATGGTGCCATCTGTCTGGAGACGCAGAACTATCCCGACGCTATCCATCATCCCAATTTCCCGAACCCAATCCTTACTCCCGGAATGATATACAAACACCGCGTTGTATTCAGTTTTGGTGCTGATAAGTACAGGGAACCGCAAGTAATCGGCGCTTGAAGATATTTTTTCCGGTTTTTTTTTTAACCACCCCTCTTTACATACACTATTGTTACATATATCTATTGTTTGAATAAACTTATATTTTTAAATCATCATAATCCTTTTTTTTTTATTCAAATAATTTACTTGACAACACTCCCACCTCGTGTTAAATGGTTATATTGTCTGCAGTATTAACTTCACTCTTATCCGAGGTGTACAAGTACACTGATGCCGACTAGTTACCATACGGATATCCGGATACCAGATCCACGAGCCTTGAGTCCGATGGAGCTGCTATGGTTGTCAATAATACTAACGCTGTAGACATCATCATAAAAAAAAGCGTTAAAGTTGTTCCACTCATTTGCTGTTCTTATCAAGAATAAGAAGTCATCATCATTTGAGTCTGTTGACATCCAATGCTGGAATGAACCTATAAGAACGTATTAGCTATACTCGTCACGCTTGGGATTGATGAGGACATTAAGCCTCGTTGCCATAGTTTTCATCAAATTATATCCCGTGTTGTGGTATATCTTTTTAATAAGATGACATAGATGTTCACACTCTTTAATCTTAGCCGCACACTGCCTTTGTCCACCTCCGCTTATGATGGTATTATCATATAACCTATTCCTATAACATTTATGTACTACCCACTACATCCTGTTTAGTCGCCATTTTGTATACGCCAAAAGATTGTATAGCGTTGGTGTATTCTAAATCGTCTCCTACATTGAAATATACACTGCAGAATGAGACGATTGTTTTTT
Source organism: Ornithoptera alexandrae (assembly GCA_029030555.1). Taxonomy (NCBI): domain Eukaryota; kingdom Metazoa; phylum Arthropoda; class Insecta; order Lepidoptera; family Papilionidae; genus Ornithoptera; species Ornithoptera alexandrae. Next base: position 7,514,292 of record JARDVY010000011.1, on the reverse strand, counting down.
TTAACGTGCTGTTTTTGTTATATAAGATGTATCTGGTGTTGGTGGTAGATCTTAGTAAGTCTCTGTTGCCGGAGACTGTCAAAGTACTGCGTGTTAAGTAAATGATGGTAAATTGGAGATAATGATTTATTCACAGTTTGTAGCCAGTAAATTCTTCTACACAGAAGTAAGTCGATATTAAATATATTATTTATATTTATGTTTTTTCTCATATTTTTATAAATAAATCGATCATACCCATAGCCATAAAAATAAAAAAAAATATATATAATTAAAACAAGTATTTCCTGTGTTTTTGGAATTATCATTTATTATATCAATTATTACTGGTGGTGGGTCTATGTTGTCAGAAACTGTTGAGGTAGGTACTACCCCAGCGCGTATTTCTACCGCCAGACTGTAGTGTGCAAACATTATTGAGTTCCGGTGTGAAGGGCGTTGTAGCTTGTACAAGGCGTCGAGCGCGTGTTGCAATATATATATACTAAATAGAAATATATAATATATACATACTAAATAGAACCACTTTATTATAGGGCAAGAGTATCACTTACCATCAAGTGAACGTTTTGCTCGTCTTGTCGCTTCGTAGAATAAAAAAAAATCAGTATTTTGATTGGCTACTGCGTCTCTAAGTAAACATAGGAGTGCTTTCAATCTTTTGAAACTGTTAGACGCAAACACTCAAAATTTGGTAGAGACATTGCTTCTGCCGTTTAGAGGTTAGCTAAAAATAGACTTCACAAATATTCTTACCCAAATGGAGATGCGGGGGTGTTAATAACGTGAAACGAATCGGGGGATGTTGCCGCTGGGGCAATGTTACTGACAAATTTTAAGTCTAAATTTATATTAAAGTGATCAGTAGGTGAAGAGGGAGGAGAGGGAGGGAGAAACAGCTAGTTACTTACATTGCAGAATTAGTTCACTGTGGTATCTAGACGGCTTACTGCAGTGTATATATTCTCATTCTATAAGTTTCCTCAGTGCTGATTATCGCTACCCATTAATGATAACCTGCTTCTTATAACGTTCCATCAGCGCTTTCTCTTCTCCGCCTTGTGAGTGTCATTTGTGATTTTTTTTTAACAGGAATTAGAAGATAAATTATACAGAGGGTGAGGACAACAAATACTGCATCAATTTTAAATTTTTATTAAAGACCTGTAAACTTGTAATTTTACTTTTCCACCTTAAATTTGTATATAAGCCGATGTCTGTAAATATCGCCCGGTATTAATATCGGGCTCGGGAATTTGGGGTGGTTTACGGCGTCGGGGTAGTTTTGAGTCTCGAGGCATATGGCGCCGTACTTCCGGTATTCCACGCCGGACTTGCCAACGTAGCCAGGTTTGTCTGGACCAGGCAGGGCGGTGGCGGTGTATACTTGCAGACCGGGCTGGTCGCTCAGGACCTCCAACGAACGTCCTGATAGTGGATGCTTGAGCCTGGCAGCGAAACACAGGTCCTGTAAAAGGTGGTTATTTGATAGCTTATATGCCATGTGATACCATGATACGACAAAACGGAAACCCATCTCTTCTAACACTAGCTACTGCGCCATCAAGGATTCGATTCGCTATTATAAGGATATCAATGCTGAGATAAGTGGTGTTAGGGGTCCCGCACAACAGCTCACGGGACCCAAGCCAACCTTACCTGCTCATGGTGCGAGCTGTAAATCATCAAATCAGGCTGTGGCTTCCACCAACCAGCATTGGGCCAACGTGGTGGGAAATGTCCAAAATCCCCCCATATGATCCTGTACAAACGACTATGAAATCTTTGAAGAAACCTATGTCCAGCAGTAGATTTCTATGGGCTGATGATTAATTGATTAATTGCTTGATTAAATGCTAAGATTCCCTGGTGGTGCTGCTGTTTTCCTTGATCGTCGAGAAACGAACTCAGATATCTGCTTAAATTATTATTCATGGGATACTTTACATTGTTGCCATAAGCATTTATGCAGTAGTTGCTGGCGATCAATGTCTCGTCTTTAGGCATTACGTCACCGAGGCGGGTCGGGGAGCGGAAGTCGTATATTGTATCCGCCACGTCAATGTATCTCCCGGTCGGAAGCTGGTCAGAGTCGGCTTCGGTAATTCTAAAAAAGTAAATAGTAATATCGTCACATTTATTATTGTTTTTTTTCAAAATAGTTTAAGATGATTTCCCCTCGAAACAAAAAAAATAGGATACTAGTGATGAGTAAAATTAATCTTAGTCCTGCAGTCTTAGGTTTCATTCTACGAAAAAGAAAGACCAAGATCGGTTTTACACGAGCAAGACTTAAACCAAATGTGCAAGATTAAACGAAAAAAAAATCCATTCAAATGATGATTTAAAATAATTATCATACTTTGAACATGTGCTTTTCTTCTAGAAACAATATATTTAATATACTTTAAGGCTGAATATGCAAGACCAATATCAAGATTGTCCAAGATCTGGTCATGATCTTTATTTGATCATCACTAGTGGATTACTATGATAAAACTTCATTTAAAAAATATGAAGGGAAAAAATTCAATAGTATAGTAATAGCTGATGAATTAAAGATATGAGCATATAGTTCTGAACATTTTCCTGATGGAGGAATTATGCAAGCTCGTAACAACTTGGCGGTAATTAGGTACACGCCACCATATTGTGGTCATCGCTCGCATGTTTCATCTCGTTACCTCTGCAATTTCACAAGCTACAGCGTCCTTCAAACTGGAAAAGGGTAATGTTTGTACACTGCTATTTGGCAGCAGATATAGGCGGTGGTAGCTATCTGGCATTAAACACCTGTAACTGCGTGAAGATAGCCAGCTGGTTTTGTTAAAAGAATTCTTTGTACTCGTAGACTTACCTGTCAGCGTTGATTGTTAAAATGTGATTATAAAGTTCTTCAACACCGGTTTCGTGGCCCGCCAAATTGAAGTAGGAGTGGTTTAGGAGGTTGACGACAGTTTTCTTGGTGCTGACGGCGATGTACTCGATGTTGATGGCTCCGTCGTCTGTGACGTCATAGACTACGTTGGTGACCAAGTCGCCCGGGTAACCCTCCTCGCCGTCTTTGGCGTGGTAGCTGCATATAACCTTTGTACCATTCACGGTTGTTTTCCAATTAACCTATAACAGTTTGTTTACTGTAAGTCTTTTAAAGATTCTTCCGCAAGTACAAGAGGTTATAAATTTATAAAATCTTTATTTTTAAGTTATAACCTAAATATATTTCTTAAGAAAATAGTTTTGAAGATTACTATCATGAAATAATTTTTTAATAAATAAACATTGGTACTATTATTCCCACCACCAGATCTCGGGAAGAAGAAAGAGAAGGCTAGTTATTTATCTCGCTAAAGAAGTACCAGTTGGTAGATATTACATATCCACGAAAGATATCCTAAGTGGAAGTTCATGCTTAGTAAGAATCAAACTCGCGTCCCGTAGAGGCGTAGTAGGCGTAGAGTCGTATAACCCCGCTTTATAAACTGAGCCGTCATCAGCATCATGATCAGCTGACAGACGTCCATTGCTGGACATAGGCCTCTCCCAAAGATCACATCGATCGATCCATCATGATATCTAATTGAATACCTTCGCAAATCCAATAACGCCGCCATGCAAATGGTTCTGCGGGTTCACGCGATCGTTTCTGGCAAGTTGGTAGGTGATGCCGTCGATCTGAAAGCTGGCTCCTCCGATCCTGTTCGCGCACCGGCCGACGGTAGTGCCGAAGTTGTAGTTGTTTCTTTCCACATATCCTTTGACATCGTCGAAACCGAAAACCACGTCACTTAATTTACCATTTTTATCTGGCACCTAAAAATTAATGGAAATAACACTTCGTTGTTATGAGGACACGTACTTTTATATCTACACTTGACCTCAATCCCACTTGGTGTTATCTGAACATGGGTCGTGGATTGTGAAGTGTGCTGGACTACAATACTCCGGCTCTCCTATGTTATCTATTGGAACATAGTGATGCTGTTAAAGTAGTAAATTCACCATATAAAGGTGGTAGCTAGATAAACGGGTTCAAAAACCCTCTATCATCTACCAAACTCCACGACAAGTCTTTTTGATAATCGCAATGAAATTTGTTAACTTTTTTTTTAAACAGCCAATTTATGTCCCCACTGTTAGGGCACAGATCTGCCCTCAATATGAGGGCGATGGGCTATAGTCACCACGTAGGCCCAATGCCTATTCACAAATGTACATAACTTAAATATTAAAGTCATCGGTACATGCCAAAATTAGAACCCGCTTCGAAATGAAGGCCGCACGCTCTAACCATTAGACCAGCTACTTTGTTAATTTATCAGTTACTAAGTGACCAATAAAACACAAACTATAACTTACCAGAACAGATTGCACGATTGCTCCGTAAGAAATGACTGAAACGCTGACCCCGCTGTTGGTGCTCCACGTGTACTTCTTAACCGGTTCGCCTTTAAACTCGCCAAAATCTTTCTCAATGAGATATACCATAGTGGAATTCTAAAAGCAGAAAGAATTATCAATATTCTTCACTACGCTGTAGTTAGAGCTTGAGGCAGATCTATTTAATCAGATTGTTAATTGAATATAATCTAAAAAAAATACTATGATTTTTTTTATTCAATTAAACGACGAGACGAGTGAGACGTTCACTTGATGGTAAGTGATACGCCTGCTCATAAACGTAGTTAGAATAATATATACTGCATTAAATTGCGCTTGTCACTTGAGAAATATAATGTTGAGTCTAGTTACCGCATTAATTTCACTAGCTACAACTCCCTTCAACCCGGAACACAGTAATGTTTACACACTACTCTTTAGCGGGAGAAAAAGACGCTGTAGTGGTACCTACTTATACGGTTTCCGACAACAAAGTCCTACCGCCAGTAATAATTGAAAAAATAACTGATGATTCAAAAAGAGAGGAAATACTTTTTTAATTATATATATATTTTTTTATTTGTACAAAGGCTATGGAGATGATCGATTTATTTATAAAAACATGAGAAAAAACGTGAATATAAATAATATATTTCTATTGACTTACTTCTGTGTCGAAGAATTACTGGTCACAAAATGTGTATAAGTCATTATTTCCATTTTACCATCGTTTACTTAATCAGCAGTATATTGACAACGCGGCCATGTTGTTATGGACATTATTTTATTTTTATAAATGTACAAAATAATTAAATTCTATATGTTAATAATATAAATAAAAGTAATTGTTAAAATCATGGTTTATTTGATAAAATATTTTTTTTTTTAAATTCAAGCGACGAGGCGAGCGGGTTGTTCAACTGATGGTAAGTGATACATCCGACCATAACAACGTGGCGATAGTTATGATGATATGTATTGAACCACATTATTGTCATCGCGTGAGATATAAGATGTTGTCTCGTTATCCCAGTAATTACCCTAGCTACAGCGACTTTCAAACCGGAACACAGTAATATTTGCACAATACTGTTTGTCGGCTGCAATAGGCGCTGCGGTGACTGAAAATCTGATTAAAAATCATGCAATGCGTTAACATAATTAAAAGTTTTCCAAAAATAAAAAAACACGAATCAAATCAGTAACAATTTACATACATCTGTTTAATGGTGGTAGGTCTCTGTTGCCGGAGACTGTCCAGGTGGGTACCACCACAACTCCTATTTCTGCCGCCAAATGGTAATGTTCGTACATTACAGTGTTTGAAGGGTGTTGTAGTTAATGTAATTACTGGGGTAACGAGACTCAACATCTTATGTCTCAGGCGACCATCGCAATCTAGTGCAGTATATAACATCCTAACTAACGCCACGTTGTTATGAGCGGGCGTATTATTTACCATCGGGTGAACGCACGGCTCATTCCGTAGCTTAATTGTATAAAAAAAATTTGGTATCCCTAGTTGTTTAAGGTCAAGACTTTGAGATATCGGTATAAATTATGTAAGTGTACACAATGCTTAAACTTTATCGTTTCTTACGTAAGTTTTACATAACTTTTTTGTGTTTTGCCATTGTTTATTGTTGTCTAAGTTCATTCCATTCGAAGCAGGCTAAGAACGCTAATAATACTACTTATTTTGTATACCTCTACTATATAAAAATAATAAAAGGTGATAGACGAAAATAAAATTAAAATATAAGAAAAGTAGCAAATGTAATAAAACAAAACGACAACAATAATCTCGCACGTGTTACAACAATTACAACAGGGTTAAATTAAGGGCGGCGCGGCGTCTATTTTTATGAATCTCTACAGTTTGATATTTCATGGTTCTTGGTTTTATTACAAGAATTTTTTTTTCTAAATATTAGAAACTTTATGTACTTCCTTATACCTTCTTGATAGGTATTGAAGTCAGGTACTTAATGATGTGCTTTATACGTGTTTTTTATAAATAAAATTTTATTTTAAGATTAAATAACAATATAAGTATGACGCCTTATTTGTTACTGTCACGACTTTCAAAGAGCCTAATTTAAAAGTTTTAGCCTCTAAGTGATGATTTTTAATTTAATTTAATAAAATAATGATTAAACAAATATTGATATGGTGGTAAGAAATAGAATCATCGAATTTTTTCCAAGAAAATCGAGAGTTTTTTGAAAATATTTAAAATATCAATAACTCCAGAACCATTGTTTTTGGATGGGGTATTCCAAACATAGATAGATAGAATACGAGCTATACTTTAGCCACTCCAGATCTTTTACATCTATTACCTTTCACCCTGTATATAAATATTTTTTCTTTTAAATATCATAATTCTTTATTGTTTTTTTCTTATTCCAGTAAGTATACACTGCATCACGTTGTTCTAGTCACCTTGAGACATAGATGTTGAGTCACGTTACCCCAGAAATTAGACTCGCTATTAGCCCTTCAAACAGGAACACAGTAATGTATGCACACTACTGTTCGTCAGTTACAGTAGACGCTGCGACGGTACACCTTCTAACACCTTATTGTTAAGGATATGCGCATTGCTGACGATCAAATAAACGCCCTGTTCGTTTAGCTACTTTTGATAAGATAAATTGTTTGTTTTATTTTTGTGTGCACCTTAATGGCGCATACAAATTATACTCTTCGTGGCAACCGCACACTGGTACACGCAATGCTAAATGGTATTCCATTTGCTCTGTAGTCTCGGATTTTTAAGAATAGGACTAAGGTAAGCTCTGCCTACTGTGGAAAGCAACTAAAACGGTTGCCACGTTCTTGCGCTCGGCTCAAGGTGGGGCCTTCACTGTCCTCTAAGCGAGCCCGGCATTAACGACAAATACGAGGAGGTCTATTGCTTGTCGTACCTAAGCGAGGGTGTTGAGGAGGGCTACAGCCTTCGCTTGGACGTACTCTAGACGTAGTGGCACCGGTGTATTCCCACGGAGAGTCCGGGGCTTCCCGCTCCCCGAACTTTAGTGAGTCTATATCCCACATAACCTTGTCTTCCCCCCAGAAGTAGGATATCTTTTTAGAAAATTACTCGCTCGATAACAAAAAAAATATTTAAAGATGGATTTCGGTAGAGTAAACCAAGGATTTGTTGTGAATAGCATAGTTGCCATTGGTGTAAAGATCTTTGGAGGAAGCCTAACAGACAATTTCTTCTTAATATTGTATAACCCAGTTCTCAACTACGATCTCACCTGAAGGAGATTGGAAATGTAATCTAGGTGGTAAAGCGCACTAGAGAGAACCAAATTTTTTAATGTTTAAGCGTTAAGGGAGAACATTTACAATTCAATCAAGAAAGGGATTTGACATTTATATTTTAGTAGAAAAGTGTTATTATATTATTCGTGTCCTTACAAAGAATGAAAGGGTTACTAGTATTTAATTTAATTTTATTGAACTCAATGGTTAGGACCCATGGAATTTAAACAATTGTATTAGTTTTTTTATTTCATTTATTACGTACAAAATTAAAGAACTATTAGATATTAAAAATAAATGTAATAATTTTTCTGTCACCAGTAAAGGAACAGAAGGAATTTTTTGTTAGATTATCTATTATTATAAAAAATGCAGCATATGAAATGCTTTTATTCTAATCAACAGTATAATTTGATTAATAATATTGGATTATACCCGACAACCCTTTACGTGAACGTTAATCATATCAATAATATGAAATCATGCATGTATCAAGCTTAAATGGGTTTACAATTTTTTTTCTAATACTATTTTAAACTTATGCTTATTGATTAAAATTCAATGTTATTAAAAATTTTTTGTTTAACATTCCAAAATATATTTTATAAATATCATAAACATATGTGTAAATGCTGACTTAAAAATACTTTCAGTAGTAAAAAAACTTATAAACGATGAGGACTATAAAAGAAACCATACTGGGTGTTAGGAGCCCGTCTTCGAAAACGAAGACAGGCGATAGTACTAACGACATTTTTGATGAGACAGAAAAAGAATCGATTCTGATTAAAAAAAATCATATTTTGAAAACGTTTAATCAGTAGTTTTTAAAGCTTCATCATGTTAGTACAGCTAATTGAAACGATAATTTCATAAAAAATACATTACTTTACTAAAAAAAAACCAGCAATGAAACACAAAAACAAATACAGTCGATGCTCGGATCAATGAACGCCCGGACGCGCAATACAAATCTTCCGTGGCCATATGAAATAAGGTTAAAATTGAAACCAAATACATCTCGAGTTCCCGCCGCGCCCGCGCGTGCGTTGATCCGAGCGTCGGCTGTTTTTCATTTTGTGTTTCATTGCTGGTTTTTTTTTAGCAAAGTAATGCATTTTTTATAAAACTATCGTTTTATTAAGCTGTACTAACACGATAGAGTTTAAATAATGCTAATAAAACGTTTTCAAAATATATTTTTTTTAAAATCATGATCAATTTTTTCGTCCCTTCATGAAAGGTGTCATTAGAACTATCGTCTGTCTTCGTTTTCGGAAGCAGTCTCCTAACACCCAGTATAATACATATATAATTATAAAAAAAACTGTTTAAGAATTGCTTTAAATAATAAACCTGAAATAAAAAGATATTGATCTAAAAAATAAGTCGTAAAATGGAAAAACATTAAAACGCATATTTATTTTTTTAAATTGAATCTGACAGCTGCTATTGTCAGTTCCCGCCAAAACACTGACATTATCTTTAGCATAGTAATAGATTTTACTATAGATATGCTTCATGACCATTTTGACCGTTTTGTCCGTTTTCCTTGATATTTTCGCCCCAAGTCAGGTTCAGGCTGCGCTTCATGCCGTCGTCTAGAGGCGGGATGAGCGATCGCGGTAGCAGGAATGTTGACAGATTAAACAAATCCAAAAATACTTTATAGCGGTCGCTGAAACATTAAAAATAACTTAGTAAGTTATTAAGATTTGTCTCCTAAAGTACACATTTATTTCGGAGAACTCGTTTAATGAGTCAATACATAATTTACTCGTCAACTTTAGATACTGCTGATATCTACGTCATAATATGGCGGACTATCCCGGTGATGAAATATTCTATTATTTAAAAATATCACCCAATATTAATCTTTTGCATCTCCTAGGATCCTTTCAATTTAAACAAAGCACCGTTAAAATCGATATTCGGCGATAATAACTCGATATATAACTGCCTTAATCTACGTTCTGTATATCGAAGAGGTTCAGGTTCAATCCCTGTTGTACTCTAGGTATGAAAAATATTGTAACGATAATAGAATGTTAGTAGATCAGTTCCTGAGTACAACTTACCTGAGCGTTGATCTGAGGTATTGATAACCTGAAGAGCCGCCAGTGCCTAGTTGCTGGGAGCCTATCATACGTTGCACCATTATGACGTGATTGTCTAAAAAAAATATTCACTATAAATATGAGCAACAGAAGTGGCAATGGGTAAAGAAAATCCCATATTCTTTGCTGAATGTAAACCAATAAAACATTGGTACTCACAACGCCACTTAGTGATGAGGCTGTCCATATCCATTAGTAATGTGAGGAGCTGGTGGGGTTGGGAGAACCTGGGCTCGTCACGGTAGAATGTAATCATGATGGCGCCTTGTAGAGCCTTGTGGGATAACCTGGATTTATTCGTATTTATTTAACAGGTTTTTTAAGATATGGAATGAAGACAAAGTAGCTGGTTGCTGGAAATTAAATATTTGTTAATGACCGCCATTATGTCAAGTGAAGTTCCTCTTTGTATTGCAATCATCATCATCAGTCCTGACTTGCTTATGTCTAGCAGTTCATCTAGGATTAGTTGTAAGTTGTGTTAGCCCAGTATAGATAAAAAGTTCTTCTATTTATCAGTGATCATTTGTCATATACTTCACCTCCTTTCCCCACGGGAGCGCAGCGCGTCGTGAACAGCCGGGTCGAAGATCGAGCGGTAAATCTCGCGTCGGTTCTCCGCATCCTGCAGCCGGTGGTGGCGGACCGTTTCGTTCGGTTCACGCTGGTGGGATAAAATGGCAAAAGATGAAGGAACGAATTAATCACGACTGGGGTGATTTATCAGCAAGGTATTATATATAAGATAGTATCAGGACATTTTTAAAAAATTACACAAAAAGTGGTTTAGTGTCAAGGTGTCGTACCAGGTCAACTTATAGTCATACAATGCGTTAAAAATGTAATTTTTCATTAGTTTATGTTTTACTCGTTAAATATTAAGGAAATATTTATTTACTTTTACTCCCAAGAAACGACGGGATGAAGATGACTTTATCTGATGGTAAGTTATAGGCGTGCAACTTTCCTAGTTATAACGGCCGTCAAACTGGAACACAGGAACGTTTACTTCGGTATGCAGCAGTCTGGTTCGAGACAGATATGTGTTGTGGTGGTATCTACATAGACGGTCTTCTTTGTCAGAGACCCCCTCTCATATCTGCATCCGAACATCCGAACGAGCGCCGTATCTTTATGAGCAGCATATTACTCATCACCAGGTAAAAGATTTTTTTCATTTATTCGCTTGGTTACGTGAAAAGGAATTACGTTTACCATGGCTTCCTCAATATCCTCTTTGAGCATGGTGCTGACGACGTTCTGGAACTTGCCCCAGAAGTTGAACCCGTGCGTGTTGAGGCCCGGCGTGCGTTCTAACCAGCGCTCTATCAGCGCAAGGAGTGCCGGCTCCTCCTCCGATCTGTTGTGAGGGAACTTTTGCTATATGATTGTGAATATTAACGGTGAAAATGGGCTTTATGTTTTAAACCATTGATTTCTAACGGGAGGGATTCTGCACCCTTTTTGGCGCTCGACCTTTCTTATAGTACGATTAGAGAGAGAGAGGAAGAGAGAGAGAATAATCTTTAAGGTGTCATTATTAATTGATAATAGATATACATACATATAAAATTGATATAATTAACTATTATATTTATATAGGGACGTTGATATTTTTTTTTCTTGTAAAGGAAGCGGTTGTGTATAAAAGGTTGGGATGATTTAAATAAAAACCTTGAGGGTGGTTATTGTAATATATAAATTTTTATAAGTTGCTCCTTAAATTTTATAAGATTATCTTAATATGAGAAGATTCTGTTGCCGGAAACCGTATAAGTAGGTATCACCGTAACGCTTTACTGCCGTACAGTAATATGAAAACTTTATTATTTAAATTTGAAGGTCGCTATAGTTAAATTACTGGGGTAACGAGATCTTACATCTTGTCTCTCAATATATCCATCAGGTCAACGTCCTGTTCGACCTTATTATCTAGCAGCTATAACAGCATCCTTGTGATCTGACCGTCAACATTCTTATGTTCGGCCGAAGTATCACAACACACTTCACCATCCACGCCCCATTTGTCTCGTGTTATTATTTTAAGTTGTTGATAATGATGGCTAAGTATGGTTACTTACTTACGCAGAGACTCCATGGCCTCAGGGTCGTCTCCGAATACTGTCTGGTAATTCTGATTGTACTTAACGCGAAGCGCCTGCTTCAGGCCGAGCTGTAATTAACAAAATTAAAAATATTTATATCATATGTTCTTTTGCTTTTAATTTTTAACCAGCGTATTAAAAAGAGGAGTGTTACAAGTGCATCAAGCATCTGTCTGTCGTTGTCATAGTATTCCGACAGTAAACAGGTAAAACATATATATGTTTAAAGTATTAATTATACCAGGGGGTGTAAGAGGCCCCGCACAACATCTCACGGGACCCAAGCAAACCTCACCTGCTCGTGCTGCACCCTGCTAATCAGCGAACGAGGCTCTGGCTCTCAGCAACTCGCATTGGGACAGCGTGGTGGAAAATGGCCTAAATCCCTTCATATAAATCCCTACCCGATCGATGTGGGAATCTTTGAGGGAGGCCTATATTCAGTAGTAGACGTCTATCAGCTGACGATTATGATGATATATATATACTCGAAGCGACCAGCGAGATGTTCACCTGATGGTAAATATTACGCCTGTCCATAAAAACGTAACGCTAGTTAGATATGATCTATACATTGTACTTTGACTCATAGAATGGTAACTCTCACCTCAGAAATTTTATGAGCTACAGCGCACTTCAAACCGAAATACAGTAATGTTTGTACACTAATCTTTGGCTGCAGAAATGCTCGCTGCGGTAGAGTTGAGTACAGTTGAACATATAATTGAATTACCTTATTTTCCAACAGACGGAACTGCAAGCTCTGAAAACCAGAGGCCGGTCTCAGATAGTTCCTGAAGTCCATAAAGTCCAAAGGCGTCATTGTCTCCAGGATCATCACTTGATCTACCAGCAGCTAAAACAAAAAATAAAAGGTTATATTTTTTTAGCTTTTTTTTTTTAATTCTTATAGATTATAGACTACGATCCTATTAGATGTTGCGTGCGTTTATTTTTTCTTTAAATTCAAAATATCCTACTATTCATGCAAAGATTATTTTAATTAATAACTTAAATCGCTAGATTATAGTAAAAAATATTAACGGCTTACAAATTGATTATATATATAGAATTATAATAACTAAAATTTTTAAATGCTATAAGGCCGCCATGAGTATAAACGGCCGCCATTTTGGCGCGTTGGGTGTGACGTCATTGCATAGACTTTCTGAGATAAATGATGAAAAGTACTTTCCGTTCGGAGAGGCGGAGTGGTTATGTGGTATTTCCATTTTTTTTTTTAATTTTTTATATGGACTTTTGGTTAATGTCCGCTATAACAAATGCCATCCTTTCCCGCAATATTTGAATTGTCAGCGGTGATTAAAGATTTAGTTTGTGGCACAAAAGGAAATTTAAAAAGAAAATAATGGTACGGGCGTATTTTTAAAATAATATAGAAAACAAAAAAAAATATATGTTCGAGTTGTATGAATGTTAAATATTTTAGCGCGAAAGTCTTCTGCTGCAAGTTTTCTTCTGCAGGAACAACTTTTGTTATTTGATTGTTGCTACTATGATATACTAGTATATAATGTTAAGAAATAATACAAACTAAATACTTTAAAAGATATATAGTTTATATTGAATTATAATTTAACATGAATTAAACATATCCGGAGATAATAAGTGTCAGAGGTTATCCGCTCTCATTTAGGTTGCTGTTGGCTGTAAGTATGTATGTTTGTTTGTCGTTTTTAGTTACGAGGCTCAACATCTTACGCTTCAGGCGACGAGCGCAATCTGGTGTACCGTATATCATCCTAACTAGCGCCATTTTATCATCATTTCAACTGATGGATGTCCCCTGCTGAACATAAGTGTAATGTGTTCCACAGAGCACGGTCTTGCGCTGTTTGAATCCAATGGCTCCCAGCGATTCTTTTTATGTCCTCTGTCCATCTAGTGGGGAGTCTGTCAAAGCTGCGCTTTCCGGTCCGGTCGCCATTCAAGCACTTTTATATATTTACTTCGACCTTCAGTTCTTATGTATTACATGTAAATTTTTTTGTACTTGTTTATACTTTATTATTATTATTATATACAAACTATTCATTTGAAATATGTTTCAAGTATGCTCTATTATATATATGCACCTACATACATGTTTTGTCTCCCAGGGTTGATTGACAGATAATACTATTACAGCATTAAGTCCACCCTGTGTACCCTAATTGTGTCATCAACATTTCAACCGATGGACGTTCACTGCTGGACATAGGTCTCTTCTAATGTGTTCTCGGAAGCACGGACTTGCGCTGTTTGAATCCAGTGGCTCCCAGCGATCCTTTTTATGTCCTTAATCCACCTAACGGGGAGACTGCCAACCCTGCGTTTTCCGATGCGGGATCACCTATCAAGCACTGTAAATCGTCCATTGCCACTTCAGCCTCGCGACTTGTAGGGCTATGTTGGTACACCCTCGTTCTTCTGCGGATCTCTTCATATCTGATTGGATCACGCAGAGATACTCCAAGCATCGCCCGTCGTGTACGTGTGCTAATCGTGTAGCTTAATTATAAATAAATAAATAAAATCCGTGAATATCTTTCTTATCAGTGTTGAAGGACCAATGCATACAAAACGAACGAAGCGGTGGCCGTGATGAATTATAAACAGATTTTATCAAAAAAAAAAAAAATAATAATCAGATGCGGAATTAACGAGCTCCATTTCCCGTTACGTTTCTTACGAAGGCAGTATTTTTGTTTTTTTTTTATATACATCAACTAAGATTATTTAGTAACCATTAGATTAAATTCTACATCTATGGCTAATTTTTGTAGTCTTCGTTTAAAGAGCTAATTCCTATGAAATGTAAATTGATTATTTAAAGATTCATTTCATTCAATCATTAGCCGATAGACTGGACATAGGCTTTCCCCAAAGATCTCCACAACGATCGGTCTTGCGCTGCTTGCATCCAACGGGCAGTCAGCATGGCTTCCGGTACCGCCGGGCTCTAGGGGCCGTCGTTTGTAGGGGTTCATATGGCGGGATTTAAGTCATTTCCTGCCACGTCTGCCTAATGCAGTTGGGGGATCAGAACCTACTTTGTTGATTAGTAGGGTGCACCGTGATCAGGTGAGGTTGGCTTGGTTCCTGTGAGTTGTTGTGCGGGACCTACTACTACATACCTCATTTTATTAGAATATATATATTTATATCTTTTGACATATATGTGTAATTCATTTTAATGTTATTTATAATATCACCCAGTCTACCTTGGATGATACAGAAATTAATTGTGATATAAAACATATATAAACGAATGGGAAGGGAACATGTTCAGCGGTGAACAGAGATCAGATGATGATGATGACCTACAAACGAGTACTTAGTGACGTAAGTGGTAAAAAAATATATTTTATTGTTGCCTCAAAAAGATTCAATATTCTTAATATTTTTTCTATTAAACGAAGGCACCAAAAGAGCGAAACCGACCTGATGGTAAGTGATACGCCTGCTCTAAAATAACGTGTAGGTAGTTAGAATGATATATATGTGATGTGTACGCGCACTGCTTGTCGCCTTGAGAGGAGATATTTAATCTCGTTACCCTAGTAATTTCAATAGCTATAACGCCCTTAAAACCTGGACGTAGTAATGTTTGGACAGTACTGTTTGTCGGAAGAAGTGGGAACTCCGGCAACAGACCTACCACGAATATTTTGATTTCAGTCCAGAACTATCTGGATCCGAAGCTTTCTAGAAGCAACAGGACTATCATAGGTTTCTGGAATGTATAATTTTAGTTTTTTTTTTTAAGGTTTAGAAGTATCTACGCCGTTGAATTATGTTAAACTGGAAACAGCTAGTTTTATTTAGATAAGTGAAGCAACACATTCCGAGGTGGGAGGTCATACTGTGGTATCAATCTACTCGCATATCATATTTAACTTGCAAGTATACAATATTATTTGATACACAATATTAAGTAACAATTAACTATTGTTTTTACTCTATTTAAGATTATATTTGTCATCGTAAATTTACAATGATAATATAACATCTTGACGCAATGTCACATTGATATTACGTTTATATATATATATATATATATATATATACATACTACCTGTTCCCTGCCCGCTTTGCTGGCAGTAATGTAGACTTAGACTTGGAATTTGTCTAAAATATTCCTTGAGAGCAACCGCAACCGGAAATGACCTTCTATACCAACCGTTACTATAGCAACCGCATAAATAATACCAAATGAAAATGTTTATAAAAGTTAATTAGAAGTAAAATGATGAACGATCTATGAAATTAAAAAAGCCCATGTCGATACATTCACTAGTTTTCAGGTGATTGACGAACAAACAAAACTCATTTTCATTATATGTATATAGAAAGATATATATGCCTACCTATGCCTATATCATATAGGTACCTCTTTCCCTTGTCTCCTTTGTGCCCTTCCAACTAATGAAGATTGGACACCAGTTCTGCGAATTCATTCCTGTGTTCGGATTTCAAGGGCGTTGTAGCTAGTTAAATTACTAGGGTGACGAATCTTAACGTGTTACATCTCAAGGCGATGGTGTAGTATATATTATGTTAACACCACGTTGTTATGAGCAAGCGTATAATCATCAGGTGAACATCTCGCTCATCTCATCTCATCGTTGAATAAAAAAAAAAGATAGGCGACCATCGATTCTACTTTGTGATATCGGCGAGATGAAACAGTTGCTGATGATCTGGTTAACCTTGATTATATAATAAACAACTCTTAATGTTCCCACTGCTGGACTCAAGGTCTTCTCTCACAACACGAGCGTTAATACTATTCAGGTCAAGTTCTTGTTGATGGATATCGTGGTCTGTTATTGTCGGTGCTTGAAGCTCAGTGGGGATCAAACCTGTGCTTCGTCATATAGCATTAACGCAATGGTGCTTTAAATACATATATATATACATTTACATATGAATATTTAATACCGGATGTCAGTTATAAAAAAATTTTTTTCTTTTAAATATACAACCTAGTGACCATTTCTGGTATTTTTACTTGCTTAAAATGTTAAATATTTTTTTACTGTTTCTATTTGTTTTATTTGTTACTGTATTGGTAGTGATTTGTCTATGGTTAGATATAATCATGACCTATGGTACTCAACATTTTCTCTTATTTGGCCCCTGACACTTGAGGTCATGGTGTAGCACGCCGCAAATAAAATAAAAGAAAGTATCATAAATAATGATTTCTTAGCTTTTCACCAATGATTCAAATATTAAATATATATCATCATCATAATCAGAATCGCCCCATCCTCCAGAGATCTCCACATTGATTGGTCCCGCGTTGCTCGCATCCAGTGGGTTCCCGCGATTCTCACCAGATCGTCGGTCTAACTTGTGGCAGGCCTCCCAACACTTATACACCATATTATATATAATATACATTTGTAAAGGGTTGAAGTACATCAGGCTGTAGGTTCAATATAGATTATCTAGATTCCTATGCGTCACAACTAAAAAATACCTACATCTGGTATATTGTACGTACCTTTAATATGAGCACCACCCTATTGAGCCGCTTCAATATTTCCATGGTGTGCCCCTCGTCTAACCCTTCCACGTCCAGTAATGACCGAACCGAATCCACTTCGAAGATGATTTGCTTGAACCAGAGTTCGTATGCTGGAAAATCATTTGTTTAACATATGTTACTGAATACAGCCTCGCAACTCTCATTGGGGAAGGAATTTTGTAAAATCCAGTCTTAGCTGACCTCTAAATGGCAGAAGCAATATCTTTACCATATTTTGAGTGTTTACGTAATTTCGAAGATTTCGTGATAAGTCAATGAATCTCTGAATAACTCCAATTTATATATTATAATTTTAAATTATTACAACAACAATTATTTCCGGAAGACAGCACAAACGTTGAACCACCTTGGACCAGTTTTACACCATGTGTCGGACCTATAAGACCCTTTTCCCTTTACTGTAGGTCATCAAACTACTAAGCCTTACTATCTCGTCAAAATAGAAAGCAGATTAATAACAGTTATAATTGAATATTTTTTTATTACCAATAAGTGACAAGACGAGCGGGACGTTCTCTTGATGGTAAGTAATACGCCCGCCCATAATAACGTGGCATTAGTTAAGATGTTACACACAGCACCACATTGTGCTCGTTACCTGAGACATAAGATAGAGATAGACAAAATCTCGTTATCCCAGTAATTACACAAGCTAATTGTAGTAACAATCAGGAACGTAAAAATATTATAGATTTTGATAATTATAGTAACCTTGATGTGTAACAATGAACAAATGTTCGTCGTGAACTGGTTTCGATGACTCGGCGCTGAGCATCCGCTGTGAAGCTAGAAGTTTGTCCAGCATGAGGTACTCGCCGTACAGCATGCCCGCCTCGTTGCCGAGGTGGCTGCCGTCTTGTGCCGCCGAGTGGTCCATCACTGATCTGGGAATAAGTTAATCGTGATAACTATGTTAATTAAATTTAAAAAAAAATCTGCAACCGAAATCAGAAAAGGAGTGGAAACGCATAGATATACAACTTATATCAATTTAACCCAATTGATTAAATATAAATTAAAAATAAACAAACATCCCTCTTAATGTCTCGTTACTGCTCTTTCGAAGAGAGAGGTAAAACCCTTTATCGACCATAGTGGCCTAGAGCGAGTCGGTGAATGTCCAATGTTAATGTGAGCCGTTGTTCTTGTTTTTCCATTTTCCGATTCTCGATTTTCCATTTTCCATTTGATCCTCACAGATTGAATATAGTATACAAGCAACTCCTGCTGTTGCCTGCACAAGTGTAATTTACTAAAGAAAAGAAAAGGAACGCACCTGTGTACAGCACTCACCCAGCAATGGGATTCCCGGCTGAGCAACATTTACAATAAAACACAGTAATTATATACGCGGAACCCGAACTAAATTAAAAGTTAGATCGCGCCATTTAATTGCGCGCTAAACAACGCGTAGGGACGCGGACGCAACACCAGTTAACTCGTTAGAAGATTTAAAGTCACGCATCATCGTCGCTGCTGACATGATAAGAGAACAGCTCACAGGGCGAGTCACTCCATCTGACTTAAGGAAAAGGCTTCGTGGTTATATAAGGAACCGTGGCCGTCAGTTTGAGCAAAATTTAAATTAATTATTACTTGAAACTTTTACTCTGTACTCAATATTTAAACCGACAACAATAATCTCGCACGTGTTACAACAATAAACAAAAGGGTCACATTAAGGGCCGGCGCGGCGTCTACTTTTATGAATCTCTACAGTTTGATATTTCATGGTACTTGGTTTTATTACGTGTTTTTTTTTTTCTAAATTTTAAAAGCTTTATGTACTTTCTTATACATTGTCGGATAGGTATTGAAGTCAGGTACTTATTTATGTGCTTTATACGTATTTTTTATAAATAAAATTTTATTTTAAGATTAAATAAAAATTTAAGTATGACGCCTTAATTTTTGCTGTCACGACTTTCAAAGAACCTAATTTAAAAGTTTTAGCCTCTAAGTCATGATTATTAATTTAATTTTATAAAACAATAATTATTACATTAAAATTTGTGTAGAAATAAATAAGAAATAAAATCATCGAATTTTTCAGAGAAAATCGTGAATTTTTTGAAAAATACTTAAAAAATCAATAACTCCAGAATTATTGTTATTGGATGCGGTATTCCATACATAGATAGATAGGATACGAGCTATACTTAACCCCTCCAGATCTTTTATACCTATTACCTTTCACGCGTGCTCATAATAAGATGGGGCTAGTTATAATTGTATACACTGCATCAAATTGCGCTCGTCGCCTAAGACATGTTGAATCTCGTTACCCTAGTAATTACACTAGCTAAAGCGCCCTTCAAACCGGAACACAATTATGTTTGCGTAGTATTGTTTATCAGCTGCAATAGTGGCTGCAGTGGTACCTAGGGGGTCTCCGGCAACAGAGACACTACCACCAGTCAGTTATAGGTACTTCAAACCGGATCACAGTAACGTTTACACAGTACTGTTTGTCGGCTGCAATAAGCGTTGCGGTGGTACCTAGGCGGTCTCCGCTAACGGAGACACTACCACCAGTAGCATGAATAAATAGCTTAATCATATGAAAGTTTTCGATATATAAGCTCAAGAATTATTTAAAGGACTAAAAAAGGAAAAGAGAAATTTTAACATCCCTTTAGTTTCCCTATTGATTACTTTGGCATTCATTAGAAATGAATGTAACGTTGTAAAACTATTAAGTTAGGATAACGTACACCTCCCCTCCATGGGACTTGGAGGCAGAGTTTTTAGCGTCGAGTTATGTGTGGCGCTCGGAACGTCGAACGCAAGGACAACAGCTCTCCACAAAAGAACTGGCTCTCCAGAGGTTACACGCTCGACAGTCTGTTATTGAACGGTGGAAGGACAGACTTGCACATCCCCGAGCTGGCCACAGAACTATAGATGCTGTGTTCCCAGTTTTAAATGACTGGTTGAACAGACGACATGGCGCGCTGACCTTCCGATTGGTACAGATGCTGACCGGGCACGGATGTTTCGGTAAGTACCTGTGCCGCATTGGTAGAGAGCCAACAGCTATGTGCCATCATTGTGGCAGCGATGAGGACTCGGCGCAGCAAACGTTGGAGGATTGTCTCAGTTGGACAAGTTTGCGTCGAGATTTCATCGCTGAAATAGGGACAGACCTCTCTCTTCAAGCTTTTATGAAGGCTATGATAGGAAAGGAGAAGGCGTGGAGTGCTGGCGTCGTCTTTTGCGAACAAGTGATGTCGCAAAAGGAGACTGCAGAGAGGGAGAAAGAAAGAACTTCTCTTTTCCCTATTCGTAGCCAGAGACCTGGGCGACGGAGGAGAATGAATAATAGCCTCCAACCACCAAAAAAGAGGTTACGGCAGCGAGTTCGGGGATCGCTTGTTGCCGTATATCAAAGGCCTTAATGTGGCGCGTACAGATGCGCCTGTACGTTAGTGAAAGGTGGGGAGTGGCAGCTCAACTCTGAGGCGAGATCCTATAATCGATCAATGCCGTTGGAACCGCGGAAGTATGCGCAAGCGTTCCCGTAGTTCCGACCAAGGGTCTCGAGAAGGATACCGTGGGGTTTTAGCCGGTAAGAGTCCGGCATAACTCTTCTGCTGACCCGGCAGCAGAAGAGTATCCGATGTAGGATTTCCCCACGAGAGAGAGAAAAAAAAAGGATAACGTACACTACTACATTCCATAACAAGTTTTTACATTAACAATTGCGTGCATAATCTAAGATGAGATTGTATGTGCGAGAAAGTAGCCTAGTTTGCAAATCAAACCCAGAACTGGTTCTTGTTATTGAGACTAACTTTCACTAATACACACAGAGGTGCAATCTTTTTTTATCTTAATTATATTTAATTGTTTAAGATTATTAATTAAAAAAAAAAAAAAAAACTTTAAAAAAGCTTATAACATTGTGTTGGTTAAGATGATGTACACAACGCTACAATCTGGTCACCGCTTTAATACAGTTAAATCTCTTTACTGCAATATATTCACTAGGTATAGTCTTTCAAATCGGATCACAGTAATTGCACACTACTGTTAGGCGACAGAAATTTTATTGTATATACAAAAATGGGCAAATATTAGTTTACAATTACTGTGTTCCGGTTTGAAGGGCGTTGTAGCTAGTGAAGTAATTGGGGTAATGAGAATCATATGCTTCAGGCTTCGAGCGTAGTGTAGTGCAGTAGTATCATCCTAACTAGTGTCATGTTACAAACGGGCGTGTCACTTACTATCAGGTGAACGTTTCGCTCGTCTGGTCGCTTAATTAATTAAAAAAAAAAATTATCCAGTTACAAGTAATCCTATTTTGGCTCGTGGCAAATGTATAAAATTATGAATTAAATCAAGAATTTTGATGAATTAATTTCAACATATTAATTTTAATTTATGGTAATTGAGCCTACAGTATGACCATATAAATATATTTGCATTAAATTTTTTAAACTTGTTTATTACTCTTTGATAAAATATAATAACAGATTTTAATTAAAAATATTATTTAAAAAAATATATATATATTTTTAATAAGCAGTAACCTACAGACGTGAAAACATTCATACTGGTACTAGGCCTGTGTTGCGGAGACCGTCTAGGTACAGCCGACAAACAGTACTGCGCAAACATTACCCTGTTCCGGTTTGAAGGGCGTTGTACCTAGTGGAATTACTGAGGTAACGAGACTTAACATCTGCTTCAAAGCGACAAGCAAAATGTGGTGCTGTGTATATCATTCTAATTAACGCCATTTTGTTATGTGTAAGCGTTTCACTTACCATCAGGTGAACATCTTGCTCGTCTCGTTAAATAAAAATAAAAAAAATAACCTAATCACGTGGAATCATTCATACTGGTAGGTCTCTGTTGCCGGAAACCGTCTATTATCGCCGTAACTCCTGCTGCCGCCGTCAAACAATTATTTGCAAACACTACTGTGTTCCGGTTTGAAGAGAGCTAGTGGCATCACTCTTAGGAGATTTAATATCTTATCTCTCGAGACGACGAGCATAACGTTCAGCAGTGTGTACCATCCTAACTGGCATCAGGTTGTTCTAGATGGACGTATTAGTTACCATAAGATGAACGGACTCGTTTAGTCCACCCCACGTTGTAAGATACAAGACATAGGATATATTTACTGGTATACTTTGACCAGCAGACCCAGGTAGTCAAACTTGTGTAGTAGGAAGTTCTTAAGATTCCCTAAAACGCCGTCCACCTCATGGTGACCTTGTGGTGATAGTAAAATTAAGATGTTTACACAATTGTTCGACATGAAACGTTAATTATCTTTATCACAGTAATTTCGATCGACTTACATCGCTCTTTAACTGGAATGCAGTATTGTTGGAATACTACCTTGATGGTGGCCAGGCCGTGGACACGGATCCACGAGCCTATCCAGATGAGCTGTATAAGTCCATATGACTACCAAGTGCTACACACCATCAGGGAAAATGATCGAACCGACTTGCCACCATAGATATTTTATTAATAGAATAAATAATGAATATCCTTCTTAATCTTCCCACAGCTGGGACTCAAGCCCTTTTCTTCACACATCCGCGAAAGATGTTCTTGGAGCATGACGGGTTCTTAATGATATTTTCTTTCACTGGAAACTCAGTGAAGATCGAACCTGTACCTCTTTGAGACTTCACTTCACTGAGCTATCACGACTTCCCCTTTTTTAATTTAACCTTTCAATATTATTATTAAAGAGAGAGTTATATATATAGTTATATTTAGTTTTGGATGTACGAAACGGTAAGTGGTTATTTAATAACCAGTTTTAACCATTGTTCTTCACTCATTTCCGCGTGTTCATAAGTTCTTATAGGTGTATTGATCGTCCTTGATCTATCGCTAAACGAGCCGGATGTTAGAGAACACAATTATTCAAAGATCTAGATCTGTTTTATTGTGCGAAGCGACGAGACGAGCGCGACGTTCACCTGATGGTAAGTGATACGCACGCTCAAACTAATGTGGCGCCAGTTAGGATGTTATACAAAGCACCATATTGCGCTCGGGGCCTAAGACTTAAGATGTTGACTCACGTTAGCCCAGTAATTTAAATACCTGCAGTACCCTTTACAACCGAAACAGTAATGTTTTGATGGTGCTCGTCAGCTGCAATAGGCGGTGCGGTGGAACCCACCATCAGTAGATAAAATTTGTTTACTATTAAGACCAGGTGAACACGGAAGACTGTAGAAAAAAGTTTTTATTTGAAATTTAACGAACATCGATTGTAAAATTTTGTTAATTTTTTTTAATTTTTTTGGACATTGCAATAGTACAGACAGCACCAAATCGCTACGAGCGCGATGTGGTGCTGTCTGTACTACCCTAGCAAGCGCCATGTTGTTATGGGCAGGCGTATTATTTATAACCAGGTGAATGTCCTGCTAGTTTGGTTGCTTCATTAAATAAAAAAAATAGTGGTTATCTAGGAATATTATATATGTAATATATTATGCAATTTGTTGTGAAAAAACACTACTTATATATGAATAAATAGTCATTTTTATTATGAATAAATGTATTAGTTTTTTTTTTTATAAAAAAAACTTTATTCATTGCAAACACTATTTACAAGCAAGAAAAAAATTTGTGGCTCTTTAAAAACTTTCCCGCACTCACGGGATCCAATTGAACCTCACCTGGTACCGAATTGGAATCCCGAAACCCGAATTAGGACAGCGTGGTGTGGTATCCCTACCCGATGTGGGAATCTTAAGGGGAAGTCTATGTCCAGCTATGGACGTCTATCGGCTGATGATGTAATTTTTGACTATTCCGACTCAAAAGGTTGCCGATCCCTGCCGTACACGAATGAACTGTCTTAGCAATAGCTATAATATATTGCTATCTGCAATAATATTTTGTTTGTGTTAATCGTTGTTTTCATTTGCCGCCTAGCACGTGGTTTATCGGAAAATAATAAATATAATTTCCAATATATTCATTTATCATATATGTATATAGATATTAATATTGCCTATGACTGTTACTGTTAATTCATTAATTATATTATCGACTTTCAACAAACAGTTATCTATACTTGTAAATGGTTAACATAAACTAACTTTAAACAAAAATCAAGGAAAACATTCAAAATCCTCTATTTAAATTAAGGTTAATTTAATAAAAAAAAATTTGCTTATTTCCCCCTCCCAACAGCCAATTTACGTCCTCACTGTTGGGGCACAAGCTTACCCTCAATATGAGGGCGATGGGGCCATAGTCACCACGCGGGCCTGATGCGGATTGGTGACTTCATACACACCTTAGAATAAATCCTAATTCACGTGCAGGTTTCCTAGCGTTGGTCTTCACCGTTTGTATTTCGCTGTTGTTACTAAAGTTCACAAATGGTAATAAAGTTATGTACAACTTAAATATTAAAATCATCGGCACATGCCGAGATTCGAACCCGCGACCTTCGGAATGACGGCTGCACGCTCTAACCATTAGGCCAGCGAGCTATCCTTTTTATTTCCCCCACATTTTACTAGTTATGTATATATATATATTTATTATTTTATATATATCACTGTAATATTTATATTTTTCACGTGACGGATAGTTCAAACTTACTCTCTTGGGTAGAAGAATTCGCGTATGCACATACATTTTTTTTTTCAACTTTTAAATAGTTTTAACCGTTACATTGTAATTATTTATATTATTTAATTACTTTAATATTAAATAAGTATTATAAAGTAAAAATCAATAATGTTTTAAGACAAAAAATACATTAAATAAAAAATTACACGTATACCTGTGTATTTTATTAATATTGAAATGATATCCGCACCTAGCGTTAAGTTTTAAATTACGACAACCACGTTGTTTTCATGTTCACAATTGTTTTGTTTTATTTTCATGAATTTAATTCACATTTGTAAAAACTCACCTCATTGGACACGCCATATCGGTTTGAGTTAACTATAGCAGTTAAATATTAACGGATGGTTAAAGTCGGTCACACACGCCGCGTGCTTTCTTACCGCGCTTTCAATTGATACTGACGCGGTTACGATTTCATCATTTGGCGCCTTGATTACTTGTTACTTAAAACTGTTGAAGGAGCATTTAAAAAAAAATAGCTTAATCCATTTTATTTTTAAATGAAAGCACTTATTAAAAATTTACTATCAAAACCAGCTTTAAACAACATAAACAAATTATAGGTTATGTTTTATTATAGTCAATAATTTTTTTTTTTACAATGATCTCGCTTCGTACAAAAAAGGTGAACACGATGTTATCCTGATTGTAAGAATTGTTTATAACAATGCTAATTAGAATAATAAACACTATAAATTATGTTCGTCACTTTGAGAGATTTTTGCTCTCGTTATTCCAGTAATTTCATTAAGTACAGCATCCTTCGAGATGGATTACATGTAAATGAAAATGAAAACAGTAGTATGCAAACATGATTTTTACATACTACTGTTTACTGTATCGTGTAAAATTTGGTTATGTTAATGGTTATTTAAATTAATTCGACTATTTCACATTGAATATGACTAAATTTTACGTTCTTATAAGTAATGAAAAATTATCAAAACAAAAAATAATAACACGTTTATACTTAAAATCAACAGCTTTAATTTGATACATTTCAATCATTATTCATTGAAAATGAATGAAGGTCAAGTAAAATAAGATTGTTGACACACAATTAATCGAATAGAAACAAAAAATTACATTTCTGATTCAAGTGAACGATAAAAAATTTGTTATTGTCGAAATTGGCTTACGACAAATAATAATCATTTTTAACATAAAAACTATTACTTGTGCTAATCTTACATAATAACAGTTTTATTTAAGTGTTCAGTCGGTGGTAGCTCTCGCTTACCGTCCGTCTAAGTAGGTACTATTGCAATATAATATTTCTGCTCACGAAAAGTAGTAAGCAGACACTACTACATTCTGGTTTGAAAGGCGACGATAACAATATGTGTAGTGTATATCATCTTTATTTGCACCGGATTGTTAGGGGCAGGTGTATCTCTTAGCATCGGGTGAATGTCCCACTTGCACGTCCCTTAGGCGATTAAAAAAAAATTTAAACGTGAATAACCAGCCCTACTGTATATTTAATATTTTTATTTGGTTTCGCATGAGACATTTAATTAAGAATTACCAGAACAATTTAATGAATTAAAAAAAATACGAATGAGATTAATTGAAAACTCGTTGACGATTTTTTTAATTATACTCTATTGGTTATCTTTATAAAACAGGGAAAGAAAGGTTTATGAATTTTTTCGTCTGGTTAAAACTTCCATGTTGATGTTTTGGAATTATGTATAAAATGTTCTGTATTACGTTCAAGTATTACAGCCCCTTTATTTTTTTAACACCCCAGTTAATGTACACACTGTTGGAACTCGAGGCCTTTTTTCACCAGGCAAAACAAAACACATATAGTAAATATATTGGTGTTTATGGATAAAACGGTAACAAATTATTAAGGAAAAGTAATTTGATCGTCACAAATGCGTAATGTTTGTCAAACAAGCATTATTTGCATAATAGGTTGTTACATAAAACTATGCAAGAAAAGTCATAAATTGCCTCAGCGGTCGTGCCGTTCTGACGCCGTAACCGAACATTACGAAATCCACTAAAATATTAATAAGTTGTGGCGTGATATTAAAAATGTCTTTTACAGTTCTCAATTCAATATATTCTGATTAATAATAGATTTATTATACTACCATTTCTAAGGTTTAACTGTCTGTAACTTCTTACCATCAGGCGGGTGGTGAAAGAAAATCTATTTATTTACACTATTCATTGGATGAAACATGTCAGTACTTTCACCTTGTGTATCATAAAATTAAACGTATGTAACGTGGAATATACTACTTATATTAAATCATGGATCCACTCAAAACTAAAACAGTCTTTATTAGTAACTGTAAAAAGATCTTATTCGCGAAATATTTTAAATTTTTTTTCGCCGCGAGTGCTTTACAGTATCCATAATCACACAAATAATCAATTCAGAAAATTTGAAAGGGATCATATCAGTAGAATTTTAATGATTACGTATATAACGTTTATTTTTTTTATGTGTAAAAGATCATTATCTACTGCTTTATCATCATTTATAATTTTGTTGAAAAAGTATATACTGTATGGTGTATGTAATGTATTGAAGCTGGCACTGTTAAATTACTCGTCAACAAACGATATGTTTTTTAATTGTCATTTTAAGGTTAAATGTCATGCCAACGGTATTGTCATTTTATTATATCAAATATTTTAGTTTCATAGTTGATTATTTTAGTACAAATTGCAATAGCTTTTAGATACAATAAAGTAACTGTCGAGAGAACTATTTAAAATAATAAAAATGTTTTCAGCTTCAAAAATTTTAAGGTAAATTCTAAAGTATTGAATGCTTGTTTTTTGTGTGTATAATTATTTTATTGTCATTATATATATATTAGTTTGGAACAGGGAATATTTTTTACTTAAATGATACTGACCGAAATAAATTTACCAAAGACAATTTTAAATTCAATAAAAATTGTTTATGGTAAATTTGACGTTCTGACATTTGCTGTGATATTTACTTATAATATTTACGCACTGATTTGCTCATCGGTATTAATATTGGTGGATAATTGCAACAATACATATTAAAGAAGACTTACACTAATAAATATAATATTTAAATCAAATCTGTGAGTATAGCGTGGTTAAGATTTCATATTTATATTTTGACTATTAAAGATAAGGTGTTGTCGCGTTGTTTTTATTATTGTGTAATTGATATTTTAAATATCAGCAAGTGTACCTAAACAAATATGATAGGAAAATCATAAGTGTTTTTCTCTCGGTACGTTTGATACGACATTGCTGTGACTTTTATAAAGAAAACACAGGTACGATACTTTGAAAGTGAGTATGACATCAGTAGTTAGTCATAAGTGACGAATATAGGGACTGTAAAAGAGAATTTACGGAAAAGTGAATATTTATTCGACATGCATTTTCATAGTCTTAATTATGAAATATATCTATAATAAACTATGTGCTTTATTAAAGATTCAACATACTGTGCACAACCTGTTCACAAAAAGTTATCTTATCTCTGACATCTTTATCCTAAACATGCTATCATTACTTATTTATAACTAAATAAGGAATTTTTACTATTTATAAGAATCATATACACAATATTTAAAACAGTATAAATTATCAGTACACTCAAAAATTTATTTTTGTTTTTGCTCACCTAACTAGAATTTGTGATTAGTCATACTACTTTGATGTTTGACTTACAGTGAGGAAGATGAGATACCAATACATGGTAAATATACATGTAGTATACATCGAAAAATTATATCTTATTACAGAGTGATGGGACAAACTTTGTCTGAGCCGGTCACGGAGAAGCAGTCATCGACATGTCAGGATACCAGGTATCTGGTGGGATCCTCTTGTATGCAAGGTTGGAGGGTCTCCATGGATGACTCTCATACACATATACTGTCCTTACCCGATGATCCTGGCACTGCTTTTTTTGCTGTTTATGATGGCCACGGAGGTAATTGTTATTTAATATATTTTGTTATTTATTATGTTCCCATATTTTCAGATAAGTGAAAAAGTATTTATCAAATTAGAACTTTAACTCGACAGCAATATTGCTTTTTTAAAGATTTTGTGGTTGAAAAATTTCTGAAACCTTGATTGACAATTACACCATTGTTATGTATTCAGATCCAATTGAATAGATCTTTGTAACATATTTACTTAACAATATATGTGAAATAATTTAGGTGTGCAGTTTATAATCATGTTAATAATTTTAACATTTTATTGTGAATGTATGGTGTTATAACTAAGAAAATTGCTAATAAAAGATATTTCGCAATATGTTCATAGCAAAATTGCAATTACAAGCAGATATAAACAATAGGCACTGTAAAATTTTTAAAACCAAAAATTTTCAACAGAAACATTAGTGTTAGGTGTGTAAAATGAACCTATCAACCAACTTTGAGATATACACTACTTTAAAAATAACAATCGAAGATAGATCTCTAAGCAAAAAGTGAAAAGTGGTAGTCTAATTAATACTAAATGATATATGAAATATTTTAAATCTTTTCATTTCTTATCATTTAAAAATAGGTGTTTATTTTATTACAAACTTGTTGTTATTCCAGGGGCCAACATAGCCGAGTATGCCGGGAAGCATCTCCATAAGTACATAACTAGCAGACCTGAATATCATCTGGGCAACATTGAAGATGCTATGAAACAGGTAAACTTATTATTTTTTTAATGATGTTTCATTTAGTTAATAAGCATCTGACAACAATTTCACATGATATTTGGTTATAATGAGTTAAAAGTAGCCATGGAAGATGAATCTTAAAAATTATAGCCAGAAAACTATACTAACAGATGTACAATATGGGTATGTAGGCTGGCCAGGTAAATTCTGGGAAATCCTAACACCAACCAAACTACATGACTCACATTCTCAGAATTGAACTAAGATCCTTTGTTATAAGGCAAGTGCTTACCCAACCTTTTCATCAAATCCAAATGGATGAAGTAGTGATAGAGAATTTTAGTACTGCAGTCATATTTGTTATACATCCCAAAGAAGTGCAAGTTTATCTCCCATTAAACTTGAGCTTATGATGAAGGGAAAATATGCAGCATGCCCCATTAACAACAGCCTTTAGCTATGTGTTACATCCACCAAATCTCACTTAGCTAGCAAGATGCATAACAATGACTCTTCTTGTAGAAGGATCCGAGTTTCATAATTTTTTAAATTTTAAAAGTAATAATGAGAGGGCTATTTATTATTATTATTAAGAGTTCTGGATATGCTTATCTTGTAAAATTAAATTAAATATAAAATAAGATCTTTGCATAGTTAACAGCTAGGTTTACATTAAAAGCAGTTAATAAAAATATTATTAAATATTCATTCCACAGTATAGATAGTCTCACTGCCAAATTATCATGAATATTTGTCATCAAATGATATTTTCCAGGGATTCCTCGATCTAGACCAGGCAATGCTGGAGGAGGATATGTTGCAAGAGAAGGTGGCTGGCAGTACAGCTGTTGTGGTGCTTATTAAAGACAACATGTTATACTGTGCCAATGTTGGAGACTCTCGTGCTATTGCAAGTGTTAGGGGATCAGTGAGTACCTTTTTATTAGAATTGTGTTAGTTAGAAAAAAAAATATTTATCCACTAGTAATATTTATAGGTTATAAAGTGCTTGCCCAAAGTATTAAGGCTCTGATATTTTGACATATGTAATACAGGAAAGTAGTTATGTCTGGACCTTTAACTGTATGAGACAGGTTGTTTAGACGTCCAGTAGTGAGGGCACTTGGAAGACAAGGTAAAGCAAGCGTTTAAAAGCTCGGTGTAACTAAGAGTGCGAAGCAGTACTTCACTGCGGGGCAAAGGTTGTTGCTTATATAAAGCGCAAGTCTGGCCTCACATGGAGTATTGCTCTCATCTGGGCTGGATCACCTAGATGTCAGCTGGGACCTTTTGATTCGGTGCAAAACACAGCTGTCAGAATTATCGAAGACCCTTTGCTACCGGACGGTATTGAATCCATTGGTTTTAGGAGAGATTTTGCCTCCTTATGTGTGCTCTACCGCCTCTATAACGGGATGTGTTCCAATGAACTGTTTGACATGATGTCCACGGCCACATTTCAACTTCGTACCGCTCGCCATCGACAGGTAATTCATCCTTATACCTTTGAACCGCATTGGTCACGTACGTACCACTCATAGTGGTTCCAGAGATGTTTTCTCCCGAGAACACTCAAATTGTGAAACGAGTTACCTGTCGAGGTTTTCCTTAGGTGCTACAGTATAAAGTTCTTCAATAAGGGCGTGAAAAGGTTTCTGCAGGGTCGGTAACACGCCCAGTGATAACTCTGGTGTTACTGGCGGTCATAGGCTGCGGTTACCGTCAACATCAGGCGGGTCGCAAGCCTGTTTGTCACCTAAGTGGTATGGAAAAAAAGGGTTTGGAAGACTGTTTCTGCGAAAATGGTGTGATGACCCTGTGGTCTGAATCGAAGCAGGGACTTTTGAGCTATGAGGCTAGCAGTTAGTCTCTGTGCTAAAGAAATAGTTAGGCCACCAGCTACATAGTAGTTTTATTTTCTAAATATTGGTTTTGGGCTATCATTACATATTTTTTTATTTTTTGTTATTAGGTGGAGGTGTTGTCTTACGATCACAAACCAAACAACGAGGAAGAGTTGCGAAGGATCACAGCGGGCGGAGGCTGGGTACAGCTGAACCGAGTCAATGGGAACCTTGCACTGTCTAGGGCACTGGGCGACTATGTCTTTAAGAGAAATTACAGGCTATCGCCACAAAAACAGATTGTCACTGGTAAACAAACATATCTTGTAATTGAATATTGCTGGCAGTAGGTCATCAATGCTGGAGTTTGAGATGATCAGTGCAATGCTACCACCAAGTACCATCATCATTGATGCTTAGTCTAATAGTCTCTTTAAGACGGACACTATCCATTGTCAAATATATTTATACATATAGATCTATATGTAGATCATGTAAATAAAGTTATATATTTTTTCAGCATTTCCGGATGTCCTGGTGCGGCAGTTGAATGACGACTGGGAGTTCATTGTGATCGCATGCGACGGTATTTGGGAAGTTCTATCCAATGAAGTAAGTTATTATTCTTTACATTTTTTTATTCAACAAAGTAATCAGACGATAAGCAGTATGTTCACTTGAAACTAAAAAGCATGAGATTTTGTCTCGTTACCATAGTAATTACACTAGTAACAGCACTCTTTAAAGAGAAACAAAGTAATATTTTCACACTACAGTTTAGAGGTAGAAATAGGTACCTGCAGTGGTCCTTCCAAATCTTCTTTTTCCAGTGTTCACTCTTAAGTTGTATATTATAGCTTTAATTAAAGCAAACTTCATGATCACATTGCTGGAGCTCGGGGTGTTCTCTCACAATGAGTCCAGGCTGTCTCCATTACACAAGTCAATTACTGATTGGTGGATTTTATTTGGTGCGGGTTTTTCGAAAATCTATCCAACAACTTATCCGACTTGTGTCTATCATGTTTTAATTTTAAAGTCCCATTTTCATGTCGTCTAGGAGGTCATCGCCTTCTGTCGCGCGAGGTTGCTCAGTGGCTGGCAGCCGGCCGCTGTGTGCGAAGCTCTTATGCAGAGCTGTCTCGCTCCCAACTGTGCCACAGGCGGCCTAGGCTGTGACAACATGACTGTATTGATTATCTGCTTACTACCTTTCCCGAGGCATGATGCCATGGTAAGTTATGTTTAGTTTGCTTTGTATCAATGGATTCATATAGAACTAATGATTTTATTTATTTATTTCTTTTTTTTTTGTATTTATGTATTGTATATCAATAAAGAATATAAAAAGGAAATAAATACAATACATTGTTTTGCATATGGTCGTTTCATCTCTGATAGCGATTTCTTCTAAGTAATAAACTGAGGCCCATAAGAGGTTCATGGGAGGCCCAAAATTGACCCAGGAACCTCCATGTGATAAGTCGAGCAATTTGCCCGTAGAGACATTTGCAAAGATTTCTTTTTGATATTTTCTTTTCAAATATCTTGAACATTATGTTAGTTTATCTCACGTTATTGTTCACTTGGCATTTCTCAGTCTACTTATAGCTGCTTCGACCCAACTCGACCCACTCAGTTCTGGACGATGCCCACGCGACGATTCTGCTAGTATTTTAAGCCTCCACACGCTGTAGTCATACTGTCCAGTTAGCTAGGTAGTTTTTTTTGTGACATACCTGGCAACACTAGAAACTACCACAATTACAGTTTTAAAAAAAATTAAATGTGTATAGGTGTCATTATTTTGATTACATTAATTAAAAATTTTGAAGAATTAAAAATTTAAGATTTCAAATAATTTTACCCATAACAAGAATATTGGAAAAGATTGAAAGAGATTGTATACAGTGTGACTACAGCTTCATATCTACTTGGGACTCAATGGTATAGTGATAGAGGTGTCTTCGAAGACTTATTTTAACTGCTTGTTAACTAATTTTTAAAATTTAAGTATAAATTAAAAATTCATCCATAAAAAATTTTTGCATATTTTTGAATAAAATTCTAGCAAAATCAATGATATTAAAATTGAGAAGTTGATATATATATATATAAAATGGCCATTTCTTATAATTTCCTCGTCTCGCTTATGATTTGATTTAATGATTTTGTGATGATTTATTTTTATAGACCATTTGTATGAAAGTAAATCATGGAATATCGTAAAGATAATTTTTATTACTGTTTGGTGTGATTGCCTTATTCATATATTTTAGTTGATAATTAACAATATGTTAAAAAAATATATTTTTATTTATTTACACCAACTTAACTTGCGTTGTGCTATTTTGGGTTGCCATTTAAAAAATGTGATGGAAATTAAAATTGAGTAGATTCTAGGAAGTTTTATAAATTACATTATTGTGCTTGTGCATATGTTTTTTACTAATATTAAATTTGCTTTTAACGCCTTAGAATTTTGTACGGGTAACATTGTATTCTAGATATGCATGTTTTCCTATTCTTGCATGTTTTAACTAAGGTTAACTTTAACATTTTTTTATACAAAAAAAATTCTTTATCACCGCTTTGGTTTGTTGTAATCACTGTATGTTTGTTTTTAATAAATAATTTTCACAGTCTACCTGTCTTTATTTATTCTACATTTATGCTTTAAGGGTGTCGGTAAATGCTTATAGGAAAAATGTTTTGGAATACAATATTGTATATGGCAATGTTGTAGTATCAATAAATAAGAGATACTTTCTATGTATAATTTTTTGTTTGTGTGAATCACTCCAGATCGAATTAGAAACGAGGAGATTCGTAGAAGAATTACGGTCACCAGTATAGCTTAAAGGGTTGCTATATTTAAATGGAAACGGAAAAGGGCATGTAGCTTAAAGGATTGAACTCCATTGTGGCAGTAAAATCCTCGAGCAACCAGCCAAATTGTTGTTTCAAATTGTTATTTTATGATATTTCAGGAGTCAGTACCCGCAGATCAGCTGCTTTATAATAAGTTTGTCACAAAAATGGAGGATTTGCTTTATGCGGAAGAAGAGGAAGACCTGAAATGAAACAAGAACATTTTCTGTTGTAAATGTA
Source organism: Ornithoptera alexandrae (assembly GCA_029030555.1). NCBI lineage: Eukaryota > Metazoa > Arthropoda > Insecta > Lepidoptera > Papilionidae > Ornithoptera > Ornithoptera alexandrae. The sequence goes on along the minus strand of JARDVY010000011.1, from coordinate 7,479,628 downwards.
TGTAAATAGCGTAGTGTAGAGGAAATATACGTGTTAAATGTTAGTATGGCTCCGGAAGTCACAGGTTTGAGTTCAGTTTCGTCGACTACTTGGAATAACTGAAACAAGTTCCTGAATGTTAGAAAGTAAAAGATCTTCCAAGTGACAACCGATTACTTTGTGATGAAGAATAAATTTTAAACTTTGAAATTGTGAAGGTATTTCTTTCTTGTTTATATTTTTTTGTCGTTAGACATAAAGACATTTTAGTTTGTGCAATAGCTTAGGTGCTAATTTGAGAGATTTATTTTTTATACGTGCAAATTTTTTTTTCAACTTTTTACAATTTAAGATTTTTTGATTTAAAAGAAAACTTTAAAATAAGTTCTGTTTATAATGTTTTAAGATTGTAAGACGCATTTATTATATTTTCCACACATTTTGTTTTGTGTCCAGCAATGAAATATCACTAGTTAAAATTATCTACTAACGGTTTATAGTTTGAATCGATTCTATCATATTACAAATATCAGTGTTGTATATATATGCATAGATAATCAATTATATTAATTTCAATTCATATTATCTGTGCCAATGATCGTACCCATTTTCTAGTGTCCCTTTAAAGCGCAAAACAATATGTCTTAGAAAAATAAATAGAACTAGTTGCTATGCTTAGAATTTTATGTACGATTACGAGTTGACTTAATCATTAATGGAGACAGAAAAAAAAACAATTGTATAATCACCGGCTAAAAGGTAAGACGTTAAGGATTAGTTTGTTTTAAACGATTGTCAAACGTCAAAAAACAGTATCGTATGTACCCCAGGCTGTAAAAACCTTAGTTCATTGCCTTTATTATTAGAATATGGAATAAATATTACGGAAAAATATAATTTAGATAGACATCTAGAAAAAAAATGTGTAATAAAAATTATTTAATTGCTTACAGATATAGCGGCATATAAATGTTGTAGGATAATCATAACTTAATATCATAACTAAGGATACTGTGTCTATGTCATAGGTCAGCAAAAATGTCACAAAAAATTAAAAATACATATATCCAAAGTAATAGTGTCCTTAGTAAGGATACGGTTGCAGTAGGTCTCTTGCCGGAGACTTTAAATAGGTACCACCGCAGCACCTATTTCTGTCGCCGAACAGGAGTGTGCAAACATTACTGTGTTCCGGTTTGATGGGCGTTGTAGCTAGTCAAATTACCAGGGTAATAAGACAACATCTTACGCATTCAGACGACGAGCATAATGTGGTGCACATATCAACTAGCGTCATATTGTTATATGAGCGGGCGTGTACTTACCATCAGGTGTCATGTCCTTCTCATGTTGCGAGGAAAAAAATTATTGTTAATAAGGATAATAATTTTAACACAAGAAAAGAGGTAAAATTTATTTTAAAAGTCACAGCAGCCCTTAAGCGTTGTGTTAGTCACCACTAATCCACATTTTAGTTGACTATGTATAAAAAAAAATTCTTTAGTCGTGTAAAGAAACGTAATCTGTCAATGTGGTGCCTTTAAATCATAAATTAAGGACATTGTGCGTGTAGTGTGATAATTCTATGTTTACGATTGGGTGATTACGATTCAGAAGAAACTATAAACAATAGATTTTGAACAGCTTTGTATAATAGTTTCATATATAGCACGTTTTAATTTCAATGCAGAAATGATCATATGGTATTGTCTATGGTGAACTTATGCTGTGCTAATGTCGCCTTTAAAGTGCTCTGTTCTGAGCTTTCACATTTTCCACACTTTCCAATTTGACTGTCCTCTTAAAGTTCCCACTACTGGGATTTGAAGCATTTTCATTAAACAAGGCCGTTTATCGGTTTTCTTGATCTACTATTATTAGACTTTCTTACCGCCTATTAAAAAAATATTAATATTATTAAAATAGATTTTTTTATTAGAGCAATACTTATATATATATGTTTGTAAAAAAAAATTATTAAAAATAAATATGGCGTATCGTCCTTATTACCTTTGACTTTAGCGTTGACATATTTTGTAATCAAAGAAACAAAATGGCGATCGATGGCCGGAGGACAAGTAACAAAGCAGCTGCTATTTTTCCCGCCAAACAGCTGTTTGCGAAAATTGCTGCGTTCCGGTTTGAATTACTGAGGTAATGAGGCTTAACAATTCATCTCAAATAGATGAGCATAATTTAGTGCAGTGTATATCATTCTAATCGTTGCGAAGATTTAAAAAAAAATATTTTCTTCGATTGCACTTTATTTTAATAACGAGTTGGTTATTGTAATCGTTTCCTTATAACTGTTTAATTATTTTTTATATGTGGGATTAATTTTATTTTATTAATATATATATATATATATGGTGTAGTGTATATGTATGTAGATTATTGCTTGATTGTTGTATGTAGATTTTAGTTACGGTCTATGTCCATTATACAAAGGGTAAAGTAGCACAATTTATTATTATTATTATTACACAGCATCATTCAAAATTATTCTATAAATAGTAAGTGCTGTTAGCGCGTTAAGGTTGTCTAGTAAGTGTACTATTTGGATTTATCTAGTAAGTGTACTATTTATGACATATCTGTAAACTCACTAGTCAAGTTAGACGTGTAGATTTGGTGTGTAAATTATGCTATATTATATGTATATTATGTTGGAATAAAAGTTTTACATTTTCTATATATTTTTTATTTAATGGCAAACAATTAAAATACTGCGGTAATGATGGTTCTTGTCACAAAGCGAAGAGCACATTGTAGTGAATGCTGTGTAAATATCCTAACCAATTACATTATTTTAGATGTCTCCTGTTATTATGAAGCAAAGGCTCAGCTCGTCTCTTCCATTCGAACAAGCATCAGCGAGTATAAGGCGATCGTCTCGCTATTCTAGTCATTTCGTGATATAAAAGAGTGCAGTGTTTACATTCTAACCAGCCTCATATTGTCGCTAGGAAGCTTATCATTAACCATAATGCGAATGTCCCGCACGTATCGAAGATTCTTAGAATAAAAAAAATAAGCAGTGTAAACATCCTAACCAGTATCACATTTTTACGCGCAAGCGTATCACTTACCGTAATGCAAATATCATGTGAATGAATAAAGTAATGTGCAGTATAAACATCCTAACTAGCGTATTATTTAGCGAATAGGCGTATATCATCTTTTTTTTATCGCGGAGGAAATTTTAAAAGATATCTTGCTTCTGGGGGAAGACAAGATTATGTGGGATTCCTGCCCCTTAAAACCCCCTCGGTTGTCTCCCTTAGTGCATTAGGAGGGGCTCCGGGATTTACGGAACCCACTGCCCCCCTGCACTCTGGCTAAAACATCCTACGGAAGGACAAAGCCCTCTTTAGCAGCCGCGCTTTGCTACGGCAAATACAAGACCACCATGCATTTGCCGTCTTCTTAAGGCTCGCTTATTGAGCTTTGAGAGACCCACCCACGATCCTGAGGACCGTTTTAGTCGCGTTGGACGACAGGCAGGGAATACCTTAGTCCTGTTCTTCATAGCCCGAGACTACAGTGCTGAGGTATATATCATTAAGCCTCGCCATACTCGTATCGCTGTAATCATTAATTTCATATACATTCGATAAAATGCATACTGGTCTTCCAATACTTATAATCAAGTGATGTTAACGTATACGAGTAGTGTAATTCTGAAGTTACAATAAGCAATGCGAAAGTTAATATAGTAGTTTAGAGCATTGCGTTACTGTGTTCCGGATTGAAGGGCGCTGTAGCGAATGTAATTACAGGAGTAATGAGACTCATCATATGTCTAAATCGACGAGCGCAATGTGCTATAATATATATCCTATCCAGCGCCGCGTTACGAGTAGGTGTATCACTTAATATTAGGTGAAAGTCCCGCTTAATGGAATTAAATAAAAAAAAGTTAAAATCGCATTAACACGTTATTATTAATGTGAGAGCATTGACAATTGAGCAGACAACTTTAATCTTCAACTTAATAAGCAGCATATGCTAATGTTGAAGCCTTATGGTGTCGTGGCCGTAGTAGCTCAGTACTAGGAAGCATGCTATTCGTCTGGATGCGGGTTCGATCCTCACTGACCTTAAACTTCCGTTGATAGTAGTAAGAAAACCGACTTTTTTTTTCGTTTCGATACTCTGCTTCGGGTGGGAAGGCACGGTTATGTCAGAGTCTTACTCAATAAAACCTCCTCGGTGGTGTGCATCAGTGCATTCGGAGAGGCTCGGGGATCTCTTATAGAACGCACCGGTGCTTCTACACTTTGTGTTAGCACGTCTCTGAGGAGGAGCCTAACCCTGCTAAGCATCATCGCTAAGCCATGCGCTACAGGTCAAGCCCCACAAAACTCCTTGACTCTTTTAGTCGCCTTCTACGACCGGCAGGGCTTACATTAGTCCTATTCTTTCTAGCCCGACACCAGAGCTGAAGGAAACCGACCTGCTTTAGTGGATATGTTATATTCACGGAACTTACACTTGGTCAAAACATTGTACTGTACCGGTTGAACATGTGATCAACATAATGCGTTGCAGTGTACATCATTTTAATTAGCACTCGGGGTAATAAGACAAAAATTTATATTACAAGGCGACCAACACCATCTGTTGCAGTGTATATCATCCTAACAAGCGTCACGTTGTTATGAGCGGGAGTATCACTTACCATCAGATGAACGGCCCGCTCGTCTTGTCGCTAAATTGCAAAAAAAAGTGACTTCATAAATATAAATTACTTACATATGGTTCCCCAACTTTGTGAATCAACTCTTCGTGCTCCAGTAACAACTCGACAGCCTCCACGAACTCGACCGTTGATTGCTTGGAGCAATGCGTCCTTCGTATCTACTCCCATGACTTCATTGGTAAAAAAAAATGAGTCCCGCCAAATGTTATGCGGCTGTTTGCATGTTGGTAGCCTTGAATAGCTACATTATCACACATTACAATAATTCAGATATTTACATATTGCCAATATAATAATAAAATATTTTAATGCGCCGTATAATCTTTATAGATAATATAGTACGGAAGTTTTTACCATTAGAAAATACTAGCTGTTCCACACCCGTTTTGCTGGCTGTATTATAAAAAGACTTGCTATAACAACCGTTATTATAGCAACGGAGTAAATAATACCAAATGAAAATGTTTATAAAAGTTAATTAGAAATAAAATGATGATATGAAATAAAAAAAATAAATAACGTCTAACTATCTACAAATCATTCACGTCGAATGGTCATGTTCCCGTGAGGATACCTCACTAGTTTTCACGTGATTGACGGACAAAGGAGATTCATTTTTATTATATGAAACGTTTGCGAATGTATTCTGCAATGGCCGTCAGTACAGCCAGCAACTTGTTCATAAATATAAAATGTTCATTGCCTGTGTTTTATGTCGGGCGAACGTTTTATTGAGCGTTTTATTGCTTATAGATATAAAAGTAGCTATAGATTTTCAAATAGTTTAAATTATTCAATTGGTCATTAAGAAATTATGGATAATTGTCGGTTCATCATTACTAATCGGCGGTAAGAGTACTACTCTTATCGTCGATTAGTAATGATGAATGACGTGTAGAAACATCTCAACGAAAATATAATGGACTTACTGGACTTACTAGTTAAGTAAAAAAATTATAAAGTTAAATAAAAAACGTAAATAAGTGGTGTAAGGGTTCCCGCGTAACAACTCACCTGCTCGTGGTGCACCCTGCTAATCAAAAAACAGGTCTCTGGCTCCCACCAACCCGCATTGGGCCAGCGCGGTGAGATATGGCCCAAATCCTCCCATATAAATCCCTACCCGATCGTTGTGGGTATCTTTGGAGGAGGCGTATGTCCAGAAATGGACGGCTATCGGCTAATGATGATGAAATAATAAAAAAATATGTTCATATATATGTTTTATACAATTAGGCGACTAGACGACCGGGACGTTCACCTGATGGTAAGCGACACATCCGCCCATAACAACGCGGCGTTAGTTAGGAATGGTATACACAACAACACATTGCGCTCGTCGTCTGAGACATAAGATGTTGTCTCATTACTCCAGTAATTACACTAGCCGCAACGGCTTTCTAACCGGAACACAGAAATGTTTGCACACTGCTATTTGTCGCTGCAATAGACGCTGCGGTGGTTACTTAGACAGTCTCCAGTAACAGAGACACTACCACCAGTAGAATATGTACACAATAAAGCTATAATTTATACTATTTTCACAACGCTTAAGCTAATCGTTAAGTAAAATTGATTAGGCACGTGGACAGCGATAGGCTGATATGATAATGATGATGATGAAATCTGTTTAAGTGTTATTAGATATATTATCATTGATGCAATTACTGGTGGTAGGTCTCTTTTGACGGAAAACTTTTATGTACTACTTAAGCGCCTATTCCTGCCGCCAAATAGTACTGTGTGCCGGTTTGAAGGGCGTTGTAGCTGGTGTAACTACTGAGGTAACAATGCTTAACATCTTATGTCATAAAGCGACGAGCGCAATGTAGTGCTGTGAATACCATCTTAACTAGCGCCACGTTATTATGGGCGGGAGTATCACTTACCATCAGGTGAACGTGTCGCTTGTCTCGTCGCTTAATTACATAAAAAAATATAGTTGTAGTAGGGCGAGGAAAGAATCTTGGGCTGTAAGGGGTTCCGTTGGACATCTTACGGAGCCTGAGTGAAACTCACCTGCACGCGGTGCGCCCTGCTAAAGACGAGGGCTCTGATTACCCAATAACCTGAGCTAGCGTGGTGGGGCTAAGGTCCAATTCCCACTCAATGAGGATCCTTAAGGGAGGCCCATGCCTAACAGTGGCCGTTATCCGCCTGATAAGGAGAAGAAGCGGGGAAAGCATCACTACCTTCATCCAAACTATATCGAAATCATTTGGAATCGAATCAATGACCTCTGTATCAATAATTGTTTATGAAAAACCTTTTCACTGTATCGTTCACGTATATCAAAGTGAAAAAATAAACTAGTTTTGTTTAGTATAAATCTGACACCCTCCACTAATTGGATAAAAAGGGGGGGTTGTAAGGGGTGGATATAAAACAATAGGCGGTGTTGCCGTGGCGCAGGAGTGGCGTTCCGCCAGCCTGAGTGCTCGTTTCTCGTGAGTATACTTTTAATAATTTTTCTCTATACATTTAAGGGTTTTCTTTTCGAGGATATTATTGGTAAGTACCTGTAGTCATGATAAATGCTTTTTTTTAAATTTCACTTAATTATTAGTGAATTAATTGTGGGAAAAGTTTGTCATTATACAAATAATTGATTTTACAATAATTTTAATTAAAGATATTTAAATTTTTTTAGAATATTATAATAAAAATTCATGTAATACCTATACTAGTTTATACATATATTTTACATTTATTATAGTATAGAATATTAGTAATATGTATCTTAGTTTATATATATATAAATACTTAGGTAAAAATACTAGGTATAACCGCAGCGTCTATTGCAGCAGACAAACAGTACTGTGCAAACATGACTGCGTTCCCGTTAGAAGGGCGTTGCAGCTAGTATAGTTACTGGGGTAATGAGAATCATGTCTCAGGCGACGAGCGCAATGTGGTGCTGTGTATACCACCCTTACTAGCGCCACGTTGTTATGGACGGGGATGTCACTTATCATCAGGCGAACGTCCTACTCGTCTCGTCGCTTCTTTAAATATATATATATACTTAAGAGCGACGCGACTCGATCGATGTGGGGATTTTTGGGGTAGGTCTATGTCCAACAGTGGACTTCTGTCGGCTAATGATGATCATGATGATATGCTTAGGCGCTATTTGATATCTGATTTTTTTTAACACTTACAAAAAAATATTTCTTCCCCTGGGTTGACTGGCAGAAAATGCATCTGTGGCATTAAGTCCGCCCTCTGTACACTCAACTTAAGTTGTTACGTTAAGAATAAATAAATAAATAAATACTGAAAAGATATACATGATTAACTTATTATATATGAAAATGTTTTTAATTATTACTACTATTATTAATAATAATAAAGTTTGTTAAGGACTATATGTCAAAGTAAAATTTCACCATTTTATTATTATTTATTTAAGCAACGAGATGAGCAGGACGTTCATCTGATGGTAAATGATACGCGTGCTCATAATAACATGGAGCTAGTTAGAATTGTATACACTGCACCAAATTGCGCTCGTCGCCTAAGACATGAGATATTGAATCTTGTTAGCCTAGTAATTACACTAGCTGAAGCGCCCTTCAAACCGGATCACGGTAACGTCTACACAGTACTGTTTGTCGGCTGCAATAGGCGTTGCGGTGGTACCTAGACGGTCTCCGACAACAGACACTTACCACCAGTAAACCATCAGGTGGCATCCTGATCAAGAGTTAGTTTATATATTAAAAAAATATCTATACTTATTTACAAGGTGATACATCATTTAAGTATGCCCAAGTTTCGTTAAGCCCACGCTTGGGAAACAAAAATAGCATCGCTAAGCCAATTTAAGTACAATTCAATTACGTGGAATATGGTTATTGACCTCATATCGGGTATCTGGGTGAGGGCTGATGTCGGAGCGGATTACCGTTGCCCGCACTTGTAAGACATCTGAACTCACGTACTTACACTACTTCTGGATCCATAGATCCATTCTTACGATAGATCTTTTCCAAGATCAAATGCTACAGATTCGATTTTTTTTTAATCAAATAAACGACGGGACCTTCACCTGATGGTAAATTATACGCCCGCTCATAACAACGTGGCGCTAGTTAGGATGATACACAGTATCACATTGCCCTCGCCGCCTTGAGACCTAAGATGTAAAGTCTTGTTACCATATGTAAGAGAGAGGAATGAGAGAAGGAATTAGAAAGGAGGATGACAGAGAAATGAAGGTTGAAAGATGAGCAGAGCATGAAAAAGTTGAGAGAATGAAAGAGGAGTATCAGAAAGAAAATAAAGTTACTGATGGTAAATGTAATGTACCTTAAAGGCTCTGACCCACTACACGCAGAGGAACGATAGTAAAAGCAAAAAAAAAGTTACGTTACCCCAGTAATTTCATCAGCTTCAGCGCTCATCAAACCGGAGCACAGCAATGTTTGCAAACTACTGTTTGCCAGTAGAAATAGGCCTGCCTAGACGGTCACCGGCAACAGAGGCCTGCCACCAGTAATAGCTATAGGTCCTTTAAAAATAACTTTTTTAATTTGCAACTTAACTTCAACTTCAAATGATGCTAAGGGACCAGGATCAGGTTTGAGGATTTTGAAGCTTATCTCTTAGAATATTCTAGTTTTTATCAGTATACAGTATTCTAATTTTATACCGGAATACAGTAATGCGAAAATAGTGGTAGGTTGATAAACCTAGGTCACTACATCATCCAAACTCCTCTAATTCTAGGGTCCTGGACTCAAACCAGAGACCCCAGTATTAGAAGACGAGTAGTCAACTCTTGAATCATGGAGGTGTGATAACAGCTTAGTTTTCCGGAAGTCATATATTTATCAGCCAGGGTATTCTACGTGTATTTTACTACCATGACCTCATAAGCGTTCCGGTTTGAAGGACGTTGTACTTAGTGAAATGACTAGAGTAAGGAGACTTAACATCTTATGTCTCAAGGCTACGAGCGCAATGTGATGCAGTGTATAACATAACGCTACGTTATTATGAAGAAGCGTACTGTACTGTAAAACGAAAGTACCTTCATCATCATCATCAACCTTTGGTAATCCACTGCTGAATGTTGGCCTTCCTCAATGTCTTTTGCGGTTCTCATATTTTCGCATGCACCCATTACCGACCGCCTTGATGATGTCGGTCCTTCTGGAGGGAGTGCGTACTGTACGCGGCCTCCACTCCAAGAGTTTCTTCCCCCACTGGACATCACTGCCACACATGACCCACTACCATTTCAGCGTACAGATTTTGAGAGCTACGAGGACAAGTTTAGTTCTCCGTGGAAATTCTTCGTCCCAGTTCTCGTCCTTTCGAAAATTGGCAAGAACAGCTCTCTCCATCGCTCGCTGTGCTGTGTGAAAGGTTCTTTATACTAAAGATGTTTTGTTTTATCCAGTTAACGGACACAACAGCTTTCTACTAACAAGAGTCTTCATTCACTTCACTTCATCAGGTTCACATAGTTTCTACTTAAGGTAGGTCTTTTTTATTAATGACTCAATTAAAAGCTTGTATAATATATATACAGGGTGAATGGTAATAGGTGTAAAGATCTAGAGGGGCTAAAGTATAGCTCGTATCCTATCTATCTATGTATGGAATACCGCATCCAGAAACAATGGTTTTGGAGTTATTGGTTTTTTAAATATTTTTCAAAAATTCTCGATTTTCTAGGAAAAACTTCGAAGATTTTGTTTCTTACTTATTTCTACACAAATTTTTATGTAATAATTACTGTTTAATCATTGTTTTATTAAATTAAATTAATAATCATCACTTAGAGACTAACTTTTAAATTATGTTCTTTGAAAGTCGTGACAGTAAAAAATAAGGCGTCATACTTACATTTTTATTTAACATTAAAATAAAATTTTATTTTTAAATAAAACATAGAAAGCACATAAGTACCTGACTTCAACACTTTCCATACATAGATAGATAGAATGCGAGCTATACTTTAGCCCCGCCAGATCTTTTCCACCTATTACCTTTCACCTGTATATATATCATCATCATCATCAGCCGATAGACGTCCGTTGCTGGGCGGCCAGATCCTCGTTTATTGATTGGCGGGATGCACCACGAGCAGGTAATGTTGGCTTTGATCCCGTGAATTATTGTGCAGGAACCCTTACACCCCCTATATATAAATATATATTCCTTATAGAGTACGTTTAAAAAAAATAGAAATAAGTGTAAATAAATATGACGAGTGCCGTAATGAGCGAGTATGGAGGAAATAATTCTAGAGAAGGGGTAAAAGCTTCCGCCAGTATATTCGTTATGAGTTAAATTTATTATTTATTTATTTACTCAACTATAACAGTTTACTTCTTCAGGTCTCGAGTTAATACCTCGCGGTCTTGAATTTGGATGTAGCCTGGTCTAGTTGTGACTAGCCTAAGTCATAGATTATTTTTGGTGTTTCAGAACAGTCTGGTGGCTCCTGTTAGCAAACTTCTACTAGCAATGAATGAAAAACAGGATTTAGAATGTGTAAGTTATATTTACATCCCTTACAGCACATCAACTATATAATCAGCTTGTTTACTGGTGGTAGGTTTCTGTTACCGGAGACCGTCTGGGTAAGTACCATCGCAGCACCTATTGCAGCCGACAAACATTACTGTGTTATGGTTTGAAGGATGTTGTAGGTTAGTATAATTACTGTGGTAACGAGACTCGACAACCTATGTTTCAAGGCGAGCGGAATGTGATCCTGTATATAGCATCCTAACTAGCACCATGTTGTTATGGGCAGGCGTATTACTTACTATTAGTTGTACTTCTCGCTGGTCTTGTTGCTTCGTGGAATAAAAAAAGCCTGAGTCACTCCACTGCTGGACCTTTGCTTCTCCTAAAAAACGCCAGGATCATCTATATATTTATTATTTTTACTGGCGGCGTAAATGCGATTAAAGAAAACTTTTTGGACTTTTTTTATTATAGTATTTTTGAGATGAAGAGTAAAGAGAGATAGAGAATTGCGACTAACAAGAATCGTGGAAAGAGTGTTGTAGTCTTTTTTTTTTATTCAATTAAGCGACGGGACGATCCGAACGTTTACCTGATGATAAATGATACGTCCGCCCATAGTGGAGCTAGTTAGGATGATACATACATTACCACATTGTGTTCCTTGCCTGAGACACAAGATGTCGAGTCTCGTTACCCCAGTAATTACACTAGGTGGAACGTTCTTCAAACCGGAACACAGTAATATTTGCATACTGTTGTCTGTCGGCTGCAATAGGCCCTGCGGTGGTACCTACCTAGACGGTCTCCGGCAACAGATAAACTCCCACCAGTGTTATCTAAAATTGCTTAGAAAGCAAGGAATGAGTAAAGTTTTTCCATTTCTTTATCATTTTGTTTTTTTTTTATTAGGAAATATTCCTTTTATTTTTTTCTTAATTATCCCTTTCCAGTTAAGATATGGCAGATTGATTCAAATTCTGATATCTGATGATTCTGATTACTTTGATTTTATACGACTTCATATTGCTAAATATTGTCTATAAAGTTATAGAAGTTAAAGCGTAATATTCTAAAGAAGAATCATATCACTCACCTTTATTTTGATGCAGGGCGACCCGGATATGAAAATGACAAAACACCCAATGGCACTTCCCGTTCTTCCAAAATCGCTGACCTTGGAGGAAAAGAAGTACTTACTAGCAGTGGAACGAGGAGACATGGCTAATGTCAGAAGGTAAATAATATTAGGGCATATATATTGTCACTGTTTTACCTTCTGTTCATGATCAGGTAGACCTGGAGAAAGCTTTGGCTTTATGTCCGCCATTTTGTGAATTTCCTTTATTATGGTATTAAATGTTGTAATATAATTGAAATTTGTCAAGATTCAAATAATTGTTTTTTTTTTATTTACTATGCGACGAGTGCAGCGGAAGGTTCACCTGATGGTAAGAGATACTTCCGCCCATAACAATGTGGTTCTAGTAACAATAATATCCATAGCGTTACATTTTGGTGATCGCCTGGAAACATAAGGTGTCAGGTCTTTTAACTTACTACTCCTCTGGCGAGGCGACCCAAAGCGAGTCTTGGTCTCCGACCGAAATTATTGCTGTAATGAGACCTAGGTCTCGTTACTCTAGTAATTTCACTAGCTATAGCGCTCTTAAAACCGGAACACAATAATGTTTAACCAATTCTGTATCGCGGCCGAAATAGGCGCTGCGGTGATACCTAATTAGACGAACTGCGGTAAAGAGACCTATCACCAGTAATTAGTTGTGAGGCTTTTTAATAAAACTAAGGATTTTTGTACAATATGGGAAACTAGTTAGTCGCTGCACTATAGTAATATATATATATATATATATATATATATGAGAACTTTAAAAACTAACAAGTTAGTTTAAAATTAATAATTATGTTCATCACATCATCATCATCAGCCAATAGACGTCCCTTCTGGACATAGGCCTATTCCAATATGGGGAAATTTGGTCCATTTTCCACCATGCTGGCCCAATGCGGATTGATGGGAGCCAGAGCCTCGTTTGTTGATTAGCAGGGTGCACCACGAGCAGTTGAGGTAGGCTTGGATCCCGTGAGTTGTTGTGCGGGAATCCTTACAGTGTATGTATTATGTTCATTAAAAAGTTAGTATGAATAATAATAAATTTCAATATATAGGATGCTCCAAAGAGCTCATCGTAGGAGTAACGTGGATATGAACTGCGTCGACGCTCTGGGACGCGGGGCCCTTACATTGGCGATAGATGCCGAAAATCTGGAGATGGTGGAGCTTCTCATCGTCATGGGAGTGGATACGAAGGACGCATTGCTCCAAGCCATCAACGCCGAGTTCGTGGAGGCTGTCGAGTTGTTACTGGAGCACGAAGAGTTGATTCACAAAGTTGGTGAACCGTATGTAAGTAATTTATATTTCTAAAGTCACTTTTTTATTCTTTTTTTTTTATTCAATTAAGCGATGAGATGAGCGGGTCATTCACCTGATGGTAAGTGATACGCCTGCTCATAACAACGTGGCGCTAGTTAGGATGGTATATACTGCGCCACATTGCGCTCATCACCTGAGACATAAGATGATGAGTGTCGTTACCCCAGTAATTAAACTAGCTACAGCGCCTTTCAAACCGGAACACAATAATGTTTTTACACTACTTTTTCGTGGCAGCAGAAATAGGCGCTGCGGTGCTACTTATTTTTTTTAACGTGGGGGATATGCTTGCGACCCGTCAAGAACAGGTAATGTCGGTCTGGTCCACGATGTTCCTCCTGGTCGCTTTATGGCAGGGTCACGGAAACGCTTTCGCACACATCCGCGACCCCGCCAGCGCTGGTTGCACCATGCAGCCCCACCTAGGGAGAGAAGAATTCCCCCTTTCCACCTCTGCAAGGGCATGCCGGAATACATAGCGCGCCTCTTAGTCACTTGGGCAACGGATATCCCAGAATCCGTCACCCAGAGGTCATGGGAGCCAAGAAAGAAAACTCTCACGGCTCCCTGCGCCTGCGGACACTAGGTACAAAGTAGTAATGTATGCACTTTAGTACTTTTTGGCGATAGAAATATAAGCTGCGTACTTAGACTTTCACCAGCACAGACACCTACCACCAGTGAAATCATCACATATTATTGATCCCTCCGTCGAATAAAAATAACTACTGGTTTATTTCGTACCCTTAGTCAACATTTTTTATTATACACGCGAGACGAAATGGCGCTATCCGTTTTAAAACCGCCATCACGAGACAGTAAAATGAGTAGTAAAAATCGACTCACCCGGTGTATTTAACCCACTTACGTTTGGTATAAATAAATATCTGTCAACACTGTCAATCTTTTTACTGTCATGGTTATCTTGACAAGTGTATACTAATGTACAAATCAACGCAACAACTCCTTACTGGTGCTAGGTCTCTAAGTTCGGCGGCCGTCGCCTTAGGGCATAAGACATTAACGTCTAAGCTAGTTCACAGCTCATATGTCTATCGCCAAAGAGTACTGTGCTCTAGTCAGAAGGGCTCTGTAGCTAGTGGGAATTACTGCGGTAACGGGGCTTAAAATATTAAGCCTTAAGGGTCTCCTTCTCATAATTCTTTACTTGGAATAGTTTTTTTTATTATTCTACGAAGCGACAAGATGACAAGATGAGCGGGACAGGACGTTCAACAGATGGTAAGTACTACGCCTGCCCATAACAACGTGGCTTTAATTAAGATGGTATATACAGCACCACATTGCGCTCATCGTCTTGAGATATTGGATGTTAAGCCTTAATAATTTCATTAGCTATAACTCCTTTCAAACCGGATCATATTAATATTTGCAAATTACTGTTAGTCGGCTGCAATCGGCGCTGCGATGGTACCCACCTAGATGGTTTATAGCAACAGAGACTTATCACCAGTAATAGCTATTGGTCCTTCAAACCAGATCACAGTAATGTTTGTACAGTACTGTTTGTCGGCTGCAATAGGCGTTGCGGTGGTGCTTAACTAAACGGTCTATAGTAACAGAGACTTATCACCAGTAATAGCTATTGGTCCTTCAAACCAGATCACATTAATGTTTGTACAGTACTGTTTGTCGGCTGCAATAGGCGCTGCGATGGTACCTACCTAGACGGTTTCTGGTAACAGAGACCTACCAGTGGTCCTGTGTATGTGTACTAACTAGCGTCAGGTTATTATGGGCGAGCGTATTACTTACCATAAGATGAATGTCTTTCTCGCCTCGTCGGTCCGTAGAATAAAGAAAAGTGATACGCCTGTTAAATATATACACCACACCACATTTCGTTCATTGCCATGAGACAGACACAGACTATATATAGCAGCAATACATTTTTATATATAAACAAAAACCTATGAAGTAGTTAAAGTATTTACTGGCGGTGGGTTTCTGTTGCCAGTGACCGTCAAGGTAGATACCACAGCACCTCCTATTTCTACTACTAAACAGTAATGTGCAAACATTACTGTGTTCCCGTTTGAAGGGTGCTGTAGCTAGTAAAATTACCAGTAATCTCATTACCCCAGGGTAAAGAGATTAAACATTTTATGTCTCGGGACGGCGAGCGCAATGTGGTTCTGTGTGACTGGCGCCGCGTTGTCGCGGGCGAGCGTATCACTTACCATCATGTCCACGTCCCGCTTACCTCGTCGCTTAATTGAATTAAAATAATAATAATATGGTATATACGAAGCTTTTGCGATATGTATGTACAAACTCTCCAGGATAAATCTATCGAGACATTATATAGTTAAAATTGAATTGACTACATTTGGTATTAACAATCCTCCTGGTCTCATAATCACTTATTCAAAACTCATGCAAAACAAAACTAAATTACATAAAATACGAATGTCACAATGAGGTTTAGTGAAAACATCCCAACTAGGGTCATCATCATCATCAGCCGATTGACGTCCACTGCTAGACATAGGCCTTCTCAAAATATTCTCATTACGATCCGTCTTGCGCTGCCCGCATCCAGCGGCTGCCTGAGACCTTCAGTCATTTGTAAGAGTTTATAGGGGGTTTGTGTCATTTACAAACACACTGATCCAAAGCGGGTTAGTGGGAGCCAGAGTCTCGTTTGTTGGTTAGCAGAGTGCATCACGAGCAAGTGTGGTCAGCTTGGGTTCCGTGAGTTGTTGTGAAGGACCCCTTCTCCAACTAGCGTATTTGATGCCTATTAAGTCGGCTTAAAAATATTGTAGAACCTTTCTGTTACATAAAATCTATAGTACTTTAATTAATTAACAGAGTTGGCAGAAAGTAGACCCAAATACTGCGATGTTCACCCGGGACATCACTCCGCTGATCCTGGCTGCTCACAAGAACAACTATGAAATCATCAAACTGCTGCTGGACCGTGGCGCCACCTTACCGGACCCCCATGACATCAGGTCAGATTATTAAATATTTAAGGAAAAGTGGTAGAGCGGTTTCTTCTGTTCTGGAGGATTGAATTGAAGAACTATTTTTGACATTCGATAGGTTTCTCTATCAAAAACATTTGAAAATTTCCCTTAACACATTTCTTTATTCTTTTAAAATAATTTTAGTCTTTTAGATCTTATAATGTTAAATTAAACAACGCCCAAAAGATACTATAAAAATGCTCTAAACGTACGGGTAGTTTATTATCATTAGTTTAACACGAACATTGACCTGAATAACTAAACGAAATCTAAACCGGTTAGCCAGTTTTCGCGCTACAAAATCAAAGATCATCATCATCATTAGGTGTCCTCTTCAAGGGTCTGCATAAAAAGAACCCCGGGACGGGCTATTCCAGCATAATGAGTTCCGAACGGAGATCCCACGAGCTTTCCAAACGCCGAAGTAGACCACCGAGGGGGTTTTAGTGATTAAAAATCTCCACATAACTCCGACTTCCCCTTAGACGACAGATTATCTTTTCAAAGATTTCTTCCTCGAAACAAAAAAATGGTGTCGTCTTCAAACCAAAGATAGACACACAGATACATGCGACAGCCTAACTCGGGGCGAGGGTTAATAAATATTCAGTTTATGTAATATTACCAGTAAAGAATCAATAGAATATAATTTTTTAGGTGTGGCTGTGACGACTGTATCCGTGACTCTACGGAGGACTCTCTAAGGCACTCCTTAGCACGGCTAAACGAGTACCGCGCCCTCGCGTCTCCCTCTCTCATTGCACTCTCTTCGACCGACCCAGTGCTCACCGCTTTTGAACTCTCATGGGAACTTAGAAATATGGCCTTCGCTGAACAGGTTTGAAAAATATCCATTGGTTTTTGTTAATAATATATTGGAGAAGCAGGCCTTGATTTTTTGATAGAGAAGACAGACTAAACAAGCAACTATACTTGAGGTGTCAGTAAGTTGTGTTGCCAACCCTAAAATTTATCTGATGGTAAATGATAACGCGTATTATTCAACCAAAAAACAAGATGATTTTGAAGCTCATTTGATGGCAAGATAAGAAGTTTATGCAGCAACATATTCTGCTTATTCTTTATTGTAACCTTGTAATGTCTTGTAGGAAAGTAAAGCGGAATATCTAGAGCTACGTCGGCAAACACAGAAGTTTGCGGTCGATCTTTTGGATCAATCAAGAAGCTCGCAGGAGTTAGCCGTAATCCTCAATCACGACCCAGAGGAGCCTCCGTTCAATGACGGTGAACATATGAAGTTGGCGAGGTTGGAGTTGGCGATCGACTTTAAGCAGAAGAAGGTTCGCTATGGAATCGTTTTTATTTCTCAATAATCAAAGTAGTTGTTTATGGATCGGCAAAGTTATGTCTTTTTGGTTTAAGTGAATATTACTGATTTACTTTATAATCGATTTTGAGCGGCTCATGTTCAGCGGTGAATAGCAGTAGGTTGAAGTGATGATGATGAAAGTAGAATAAAAAATTACCGCTTTAACCGTTTTACATCAAAATAAGCAATGAATCTGCAAAGAACAGTTAAAGATAATTCGTTATAGTTTTCCTTCATAGCACTTAAGGGATGGAAAAATATTATTGTAGCAATGGCGAATTACATCAAATATGTTTATTTCTTCTTGGGGAATAATTTTGTAGATGCTGCAATATTTTGTCTGATAAAATGAAGCCAAATATATGTAATAAATAAGCTAAGTGTGCTTCAAAAAAAAAAAACATGTATTAACAATACTAATGAAAGTAAAAAATGACAGTTTGTAGCGCATCCGAACATTCAGCAGTTATTGGCTTCTATCTGGTACGAGGGCGTGCCAGGTTTCCGTCGTAAGTCTGCCATGGAGAAGATAATGATAATCTTCCGAGTCGCCTTACTTTTCCCATTTTACTGTTCACTCTATATGATCGTCCCTAACTGCGAGACCGGCAAGCTGATGAGGAAGCCTTTCATGAAGTTCTTAATCCACGCATCCAGTTATCTGTTCTTCCTTTGTAAGTATTTGATTCGATAAATAGGTTAAGAGGTTATCTTTTTAAATTTCTTCTTACTGTTTTAACTAAAGTAATTCTATTGTAATAATAGAAATTTACATATTTAAAACAAATTATAAAATAAAATATTTTGGCCTCGAGTGGCTGTTTAAGATATCATAAAAATAGAATAACGAGGAGGACCATCTTGTCATTATCATTTAAAATAAAATTACTTTAACTAAAGTTAAAATCGGCGTTTATTTTTGATTAACCAAGACATCCGTAACACAATATGTAGTGCACAATGTTCATAGATTAGGTAGTGCGAGAATCTGTGCAATGGCAAGAACTGAGCAAGAGTATTTGGTTATCGTCCCCAGGGACCCTAGGGTCGGACATTTTGAAACATCAATATCCAGTAGTAGAACGAATGTAGAGATGGCAACCGTTTTGGATATGAATGTTAATGATACTAACAAGATGTATTTTTCTCATGACAGTGATTTTGATCCTGGTGTCGCAACGGGCGGAAGTGCAGTTGATACAAATGTTTGGATCGGAGCAAATGATAAAGAATCTAGAGAGCGAACTTTTGAAACAGAGAGGGAACGCTCCGACGTTCTTAGAAATCTTTGTCTTCATTTACGTTTTAGGTAAGATGTTGCTTATTTTTTATAATAGGTACAAAAAGAAAAAATCATTTTGCTTTTTAATTAAATATTATTTTATATGTAGTCCTAAAATTTAGATAGACTAATAAATATGTTAAAAAATTTATATTCGTTCTTGTAATTTGAAAATTAAGATAATATTACATAAGTGGATCGAATTATTGTTGAATTGTATAAATTCATAACTTTTATAGGATTTATCTGGGAGGAGATGCAAGAAATTTACGTGGAGGGTATTCGTTCATATTTGAGAAACATGTGGAATTTCATTGATTTCACACGTAACTCACTTTACGTCGCGGTGGCACTCCTTCGCATTGTAGCTTACACGCAACAGAAGGCTGAAATCGAAAAGGATGCCCAAACTATGTATATACCTAGAGAACAATGGGATGCGTACGATCCCCAACTTATTGCAGAAGGATTGTTTGCTGCTGCAAATATCTTTAGGTAATATATAAAATAAGATTTTCTATGAAATTCTGTTAATGTTTAAATTTAAATCAGCATAAAATCAAAATGCTTAAATTTAGTTCATCATCATTAACCTTTGCGTATTCACTGTCAAATATAAATCTTCCATCAAATGCGGTATTTCGCCTTTTCCATCCACCTTTTTTTATCTATTATAAGAAAAATGTAAAGATAATATCATATACTAAAGGTGGTATGGAATTTAACGTTTCTGGAAAGTTGTCCAAGATTTATCATATCTTAGAATTGATAGGAAACTAATTTTGAGAAAACAATAAAAATTATCAAATGCTTTATTTTAGTGCCCTAAAGTTGGTGCATCTGTTCTCAATCAATCCCCACCTTGGACCATTGCAAATCTCACTGGGCCGCATGGTCATAGATATCGTCAAGTTTTTCTTCATCTACAGCTTAGTTCTTTTCGCTTTCGCTTGTGGTAAGTATCAATACTTTTCAAAAACTGTACCACGAGTTATATATATAAATAGTACCATTTAAAATGTATTGTTTTTTTTAATTACTTAGGTTTAAACCAACTTCTTTGGTATTTCGCTGATCTGGAGAAACAGAAGTGTTACGTGCTTCCAGGAGGTCTTCCGGACTGGGATAATGCAAGTGATTCTTGCATGAAATGGCGGAGTTTTGGAAGGCAAGTCGTAGTTACTTAAGTAGTTATTCAAATTATAATTATAGCATAGATTTTCGAATCTTTCAAAATATATTAATACTTGAGTTCTGAAGTAAAATAAAAAGTGTGTGTATGACACAGTCCATTGCGCAGGATATATTAAGGTGCACAAACGTACGCGCTATGGCATGTGCACATACATAAAAAACAAATAAAAAATATTTGTTTTAAAAATATTGGTATTGTTCCTATGTTTGTTTCTATGGCAATAAATAAACTTTGTTGTCAATTTATAAAAGTAATTTAATACGATAGATTTGCTTATACAATTGTTTTGTATTTTTTTGTTGTTCTTTTTTATCGTTACAATGAGTGATAGTCAATTCGGTGTTCGCCATACTGTCGGAGCGCCGGTCGCAACGACGAGACTGTCTGAACAAAGTATCGTTTGTGTTCCGCCACGTTCTGCAAAATTTACTTTAGAAGAATGGAGATTGAGCAACGAACAACGGTGCAGAAATACCGAAGATCAGCAGCAAATCGCGGACAGAGTTCTCAACGAGTCCGAGAGAATCCGTGAGGAAACAGCTGAACGCGCTGACATTATGAAAGCGACCTCTGATAGGCGCATCGAAGAGCGTATCGGTGATGTCGAATTCATAAAACAGGAACTTAAAATACAAAGGAAAGAAATCTGTTTGGAATTAGAAGCTCTTAACATGTATAAAACGAGATGCCTCGATTGCTTAGCTTCATTGCAAACAAACGCTATCACGATCTGTCGCAAATGTTCCATACTGCGTGATGGACGAATTGGTATAGATTTGGTTGTAGATGAAGTAGAGAATTCTCTACAGCAGGAAATAACAACCATACTAGGAGGACAAAGTCTAATTAAACGCACTTTAGAACAACTTAATGAACAAATGCGGCGCTTACGTTCCATACGTTATCTCCTAGATCGCGATCTCCAATACAAACAAGCTGCTATTGATTCTGACAAAGGTTCACTGTCGTTAAAGTCTACCGATTTATGCCTTGCCGTCTACGAAGGGTACGCGAATTTAGATCCCGCAAGTATATCAGCTGAAGAGTATAATGCTGTTTCAGCTAACAACATTCAGTTAGCTGCTAAAGAGGTGACAAGTGCTCGTCCGATACGAGTATTTGTGGACACTTTGCTTAACCAAGTGATTGACGATCTCTGGGCTGTGTTCAATAAATGCAATCACGAGTTTAATGAGCGAATAAAAGAGACTAAAATTGCAAAGAGTAAACTTGAAGATATGCATCGAGAAACTACTGAGAAAATCTCGGCCATGCAGAACAATATATTACAATTGCAGAAGGCTTTATCAGACAAAGAGGGTAACGTGGGTTTAGCGCACACACGACTGGGCAGACGAGCTCAGAGGGTCAGCACTGAGCTAGTCCGCGATCCTCCGGGTCAGTCGCTGTATTACGAATGTGAAATGTTAAGACACAGCGTTGAACAACTACAGCAAATGCTGCAAGAAGCGAATTCTTCGTTACGTTACCTTTTACAAACGCAAATACAATTGGAGGAGGATATAAACGTCAAGATGAATACGCTGAAGATAGATGAAGTAGATTGCATGACTTTACGAGCAACTATGGATTATCATGCATACTGAGGTGGTATTTCAAAACCTTATATAATATATGTTTATGAAAACTAAGTCGTTGCAGGAATCCCGGGCAAGAGTAAAGCGATGGTGTACTATGAAGGTTTTCCAGATATTGCTACAAGCGACGGATCCCCAAATGTTCAAAATGTTTCACTCATTGCAATCGCAATAGCTAATGTTTCTTTATGAACACATTTATATTATTTGTTTATAAATATTTTATCGATGTGTTCAAATTAAAATAATACGAAACTTAGTTTTTTTTTATTAAGTACTGCTCAGTACGTAGTACTTCATGTAGTTATTGTTATTAATTGATCTGAATATAGAATTTTACGATTATAATTAAATGACAAATTCCAATATGAAGACTCCTCTTGTAATTTGGTGAAGGAGCAGAATAGGAGTAATATACAGTACAGTGAACCGATAAGCTCGGCGTGAAATACTGAAGTAAAAATGTGTTTTTCAAATACATTAAATATTGTGCTTAATATCTTATAAATATATAGCTTACTTTTGCTTCTAAAGCTGCATTGTTTTTCTCTCACAATGAGAAACACAAATCTGTGTATCACTACTCTTAAATTTTTCCTGTTGGTAGATAACTAAAGTAAAAAGAATAAAAAATTCTGTTACTGTTCCCATCTTCTAGAGGACATAACGTCTTCTGGTACTGCAAATACATGGAAGTAGACTCATAAGTATAAGAAGCAAGTTTCTATAACTTAACTGTTAAAATATTCAAGGTCTTTTTTAATGTCTAGCGTGTTCGAGGCATCACAGTCTCTCTTCTGGGCATCTTTCGGTATGGTGGGCCTAGAAAACTTCGAACTCGCTGGTATCAAGAGTTACACTAGGTTCTGGGGCTTGCTGATGTTCGGTTCATACTCGGTGATCAACGTTATCGTCCTCTTGAATCTTCTTATTGCAATGATGTCCAACTCTTATGCGATGATTGACGTAAGTTGTAGTTATTTAGAATAGATATAAAATAAAATTAATGTCTTTCCGATCACAAGGTTTGATCAAAATTATCACAATAATCATTATGGTAGTCACTTTTTTAATCATCACACTTTATGTCTTTGAAGTTATCACTTCATTTTGTTATCATCATCATCATGAAATGTTTATTCAAACGGGAGATTGGCGGACTAATGGAAAAGCCTAATCCAGTCTTTATCGACCCTTTTCATTTGATTTTGTTATCTGTGGCGCTAAATTCTCGGATATAATGATTTATATTGAAATACATTTATTTTGACTTATTCAGGAACATTCCGACGTTGAGTGGAAATTCGCACGAACCCGTTTATGGATGAGTTATTTTGAGGAAGGTGCAACTTTACCACCGCCATTTAATATATTCCCCACACCGAAGCTGTTCTGCAAGTTATTCAGGCTCAGAAATAAAGATAAAATGAAGAATATAAAATTGAAGGTATTTATTTACTGGTATCATACATACGACAAATTTGATGTTATTTCTGTAGCTACATGAATATAAGTTGGTGGTGAAATTTAGAAAAATAGGGGCCTTATTGTTATGAACAGATGCATCACCAGGATAGTTGAGCACATTGTTTAACCGTGTAAAGTATCATCATCGCATTCAGCCAGGTTTAGGGGAATATAGTTTAGTTTTTATACGTCAAAGATGAAATTAATCTTTTCAATGGTTTTAACAGGAACAGAAGGAGAAGGAAAACGACGTCCGTTATACAGCTGTTATGCGCGCCCTGGTGTGGAGATATGTCTCGGCGATGCATAGGAAGATGGACGATGAACCTGTTACTGAAGACGATATCAATGAACTGAAGGGAGACGTGTCTGCTTTGAGATACGAATTGCTTGATGTTTTCGAGAAGAATGGAATGGACGTATCGTTTACTGATAGGAAAGAGAAGAGTAAGTTAAAGTGACAATTCAACAAAAACTACTGTTATATAGAAAGTTTAGCTTATAAGGCCGTCATCTCCAAGAAGCGTAATAAAGAAAATTTTGACATTGGATAGTGATCGTCTTATAAATATTTTTTTATTATTATATGATTTGATTCCTGTTGAACTTGAGCTTTCGGTGAAGGAAAGCATTTTTTGGAAACTGACATGTTTCAAGAATTACAGCTTTCGTAGATATATGATATTCATCAAACCGCGCTTGCCCATGGTGGTGGATTAACGGTTAAGATTCTTTTTGCGAGAGAAGGCTTAGAGTCCACATAATGGCGATATTATGTAGGATATCTATTAGTATTTTAAAAAAAATTAAACTAAAGGTATATGTAGCCAAAGCTTGTCTTAATAGGGTGTCCTGACGTTAAGTTGATGGTGATGGTGATAACGAATTTTGTATTGGTAAAAAAAAAACACATAAAGGTATTTAATATTTAATGTATAATTAATGAATTACAATTTAAAAAGTAGTTATTACGCAACTTTTAGCGGTCCTCGCTAAGCGTATGAAGATATGGGAGAGACGTTTGATGAAGGATTTCCAAGTAGCTCCTGTGGCGCTTATTGACGATGAAGGTAGACCAGAGCACGAAACCGCTTTGTCCAGATTCAGAAGAATAGCCAAGATGGCGGTAGCATCAACCAGCTCAGCCATGTGGGATAGAACTCTGGCTAGTGCAGGAATTTCGTAAGATACTTTATTTTTATTTTTTATTAAAAAATTGCTATCGATATACATATATGTATGAAATGTGTGATTAATGCCATAAATTAAATAATACCAATACTGATAAATCGCATTTTATTATATTATATTTTAAACTTGGCATTTTGTTTTTTTTTTTTACGATATACAAATCAATATAAATCTATAAAAATTATACTTGTAATTAATGTTTCCATAAAAAAATATGTTTTACTTTTTGTTTGAATTTCACAATTTTTGTTTTATTAATATAGAACACAAATAGGCCGCTGCCGTACTAGAGAGTCATTTAAGAATCAACAAAACCTGCAGAGGGCTATGGATGAAGCTCGCAAGCTTGTGATGTGTTCACCAGTTCCGGGTAAAACTTACATTATTTAGTTTCATATTTTAATCTATGAAAACTGTAACTGAACCTATTATTCGATTACCTTTTATTGATGGTATGATTCTTCGATTAAATTTCTCAACTTCTATTTTTGTCGGTTAAAAGTAGGAAATCACTGAAATATCGATACTTGAGATCTTGTATCTCAAAGCGTTGTACACTGGTGCAGCTTTTAAGTGCACGTTTTTTCCTTGTCGCTGCTTCATAAATTAAAAAAAAAAAACTTTTGGAAAACCTTTCTTCTTTTGAGCTAAGTTACCACTATTTTGTTCTTCCTTATGCATCTTCGATTGCGAATCATTGCCTCTCCTACCTTTTGTAGGACCCAGCGCTATTTCATTTACATCTATCTATCTATCAGCGCTACATCTTTGTTTTGTTTACCTATTATAAGAAGATTATAATAGATATAAAAAAATAAAGATGATACATGTATAGCTGTGGGCGTCTATCGGCTAATGATTATGATGAACATGATAGGACTAGCGATGCTCTGATGAAAGTCACAGGAAATCGCTGGGTTCGAGACACATTAGTGTTGAGGTCTTTTGGAGGGGTCTTATACAGCAGGAGACTTAATCTATCAGCTTATAATCAGTTTATTGGCTGATGATGATGATGAGTAAACGGATTTAAGACTAAAGTACTTTGCTAGAGCTAGCCGTTGGCGCGACATCGGTGACGTGTGTAAACAAAAATTTTGTTATCAGTCTTTTTTGATAAGTAAAAATATAATTAAGCAATAACTATGTAGCAAGTGATTCCAAGCCACTTGAATTCAGTTTATTTCAATCAACTAATTATTTTATTTTGCTATAGAAGGTTCGCGAGTGCCTTCTCCTATAGAGATGCCGCCGACCCCTGGTCGCACACTGTTGGAGCTCATCAAGGACATATCGTCAGAAATTGGTCAACCTCGCTGTCCTTCGCCCGTTTCTAAATCTACTTGGAGAGGACCAGGTAGACGTGTTATTATTTAAAATATTTTTTTCTTTAATCTGAAATATTTGTTTTCATGTAGTGCAATTGTTTTATATCCGGATTCGGATTATCATGGTACTATGGAACAGGTTTCCTATCGAAAGCATTTTAGTTCTGGAGTTGTCTTCCTTCGTGCCATTTTAAAAATATTAGACTTTAACATTTATAAGTAGATTCTACAAATAAAAAATAATTCGATTTAACACAATATATTGCAGCAAATTAAACAAAATTGTGGTTTTAGGTGATGTTCTTACAGTAGGAACATATCTGAGCCCGAACATCGTTCACAGCAGAGCTGCCTCACCTGTTGTACGAGTGGCAAGTCCTGGACCGATAAAGGTTTATACTTATTTACATGTACTCTATGATATTTACTCTAAGTAAAGTAAAAATTTACAAGGAGTAAGTACACTTTGTAAGATTTCTAAGCGACTTTTAGTTACATAACACCAAATGTAAGTATTTTAGATAAAAACACGTATATAACTGTAGTTGTATATCTACTAGCAGAATTTTAAAATATTTCCCGTAATCGATTTGTCTAATTTTTTTTTCATGTTAATTATTACATGTATTTATTATATGAGTTGTATGTTATAAAATTTGTATTCCAATTTTTAAGATAATAATTATTAATTATTTTAGGTACCAAGAAGTATGTCTCCTAAGCCTGGAGCTACAAGCCATCTAAGGTCTTCATCGCCGATTTGTGATTCGGCAACAGTAAAAGATGTTACTAGAAACGGTAAAAATAATTATTATATAATATTTACACCAATTTACCATAGTTATTTAATTCTTCTCAAAAATATCTTTTTAAAATTTTAACTAAATACTCAACTTTTTTGTAGAGTCCAATCTATTAAAAACCTCGATAAAATCTGATGATGTAACGCTGAAATCTGCAAAGAAACAAGCTCCTGAAACACCTAAAGCTTCTAGTGATCAGGTATAGTACTGAACTATAGTCAAGAGATAATTTACAACGAACGTCATTGTTAGTTTCTGACAGCGAAGAGCTAAGATTAACTCTCCATTGTGAACATACTTTTTGTGGCTTCATATTAGTATTGTAGTACATTGAGCTCAGCTTTAATTCTTTTATCTAGGTTTAAAGCAGTTTTTAATAAAAAAAATAGTCATTGTTAGTTTGTGATAGATCTTCAAAAGATCTTTACGCTGATTCTGAATCCATTATTTAACCAGTTTAGTATCGTGAAAGTAAATCTGAATCAATTTGACAGTTGGATTGCGAAGCTAAAGAAGCGTCATCATTGGCCGTAGCTAGACCAGTGGTCCCTGAAATCAAACCTACAGACGGTGCTTTGCCTCCACCGCCAGGAAAACCTAAGGTTTCACTTTAATGTTTTTCATAATGATTACTTTTCTAATAATGCGACACTATGATTATTTATGATCATCATTATAATTATCATTGCAACCTATTATTGTCCGCTGCGGAACACTTGTGGTAGCAATGGTTTAATTAGTATTTGAAGTGTATTTATTTTGTTTAAATAAACTTGACCAATATTGCTTAGGTCTTTATTAGTTGACGCTTTGTGAAGGAGGCATTTAAGGAAACAATGATTAAATATTTGTTAAAATCAAAGTAACAAGTTATAAATAATACATGCATTTAAAGTTGTAACTCACCGATTCGCATTACCCATAGATTTAGACTTTAATAAATATTGTCCTAGTTTCTAATTTCTTTGATTTACATATTTTTTTACTTATTTCATTTATTGTTATTTGTTAAAGACTCAATTTGCACCATCGATGGATGTGACTTCGAGTTCACCGTCAATTAGATCAGCGGCTATTGAATCATCCCCAAT
This sequence comes from Ornithoptera alexandrae, assembly GCA_029030555.1. NCBI lineage: Eukaryota > Metazoa > Arthropoda > Insecta > Lepidoptera > Papilionidae > Ornithoptera > Ornithoptera alexandrae. Next base: position 7,451,725 of record JARDVY010000011.1, on the reverse strand, counting down.
GCGTAGGTCGCCTTCTCCCAGATCTTCTTCTCTACACTCTGATTCAACTCTAGCTGTAAGTATTAGCTTTTAGCCTGAAGTAATTTTATTTTCTTCTAGTATGTATATTAAAATAGTTACAATAGGAATTAAAAATTAAACCAATTGCAAACAAGCAAACTGATAGGATTGTTTGACAATATTTCTAGATCTTTCATTTTCATGGAGCAACGTTTTTTCTTCTTGCTCTGTTTATAGATTATCCGACGTAGCAATATGATTATTATTTCTAGACTTGTACTAGCTTTATAATCCTCTATGCAAAGAGCGGAGTGTTATAAGTATACTAATTACATCTATTTTAATTTGTGTATATGGCGTTGTAACCCCTAAAAGACTAAAATTATTTCATCATAGTTTTTTTTTGTAATGTAAGATGGTTTAGCTTTATTATGTGGTGGCAGGTTTCCCAGTTTTATTCAACAGATTGTAAATTCGTTAGGAGGTTGTATTTTTAAAATTTTTAAAAATTATACTGTCTTTCGTGTTTTAAATTTTATTAATTTACAATAATATATTTTAGTGCCCCTGTTCACCACCCTCGCCACCAACTCGACACTCGTCGACTTCTAGTACAGAGCAACTGATCCCATCACCGGGTGCGAAGACTCTGCGGCCCATCAACAAAATTGATGAAGTGAAAACTATTAAACGTCAAATTAAAACTGGATGGCTATAAATTTATCAAGTATTTTATCTAGCTATATATTATTATTACTTATATAAGTATTAAGTATTTATTTAAAACTATATATAATATTTAATGAAGATGTATTTTTTACTGCGTTTGTTAATCTATGTAAAACATACCATAAATATATCTGTTTTATTGAAATATGAGGCAATGGCTTGTAGGTATTCAGCCCATATGTAGGTATTTTTTTTATTATATTTATCCAATAAAATGTCTTTATTTCTAAGTTATACAGAGCTTAAAATTCTAAATCTAGTTTTAGTTTTGGTTAGTTTTGCAACACCGTTCGAAGCGTATCGCGTGATAAAAATTCAAAGCTCATGGTGTTTAATTGTTATTCACTTCATTGCGTGGCATATAAACCTATTAAAAATAATTATTAATAAAGTACAATAAAAATGAAAGCAGATTGTTAAATAATATTCTGGAATAAATAAACATAAGCATATTAATAGTGATGTTATTAGGCGATCATAAAACAAATTGGATAATAAGCGTGTAATTTCAGAGCGTTAAATTCATGGCTAGTTTGAATGTCTGATAGACCGCGAATATCTAGTATTTATGGTTTCCTGATAAATCAAAAATAACTCGTGGAAAATGGAGGATGTTTATTGTGGTTCATAAATTATATATTATATAGTTTCCGGTGGAGAAAAACATAGTTAACGAAACTGAAATGTTTCCATAGTAACAGCTTTCGTGGACATATGACCTCTACCAACTCATACTGGAGTTATAAAAAGAATTTGATTCGTTCTTTATAGTCCTATAACATCATTGAGAAGATCATTTATTTATTTTAATATTTTTTGCATAGAATTAACTTTTTTTTTTATATTGAATAGCGGTAGGATTGACTACAATCCCACCTGATGGTAAGCGGAGATAGATAGAAGTAATTTAGTAGGAATACATTATATTATTTATGACATAGATTAAATAAAAAATAGGAACAAAAGTCATTATTGTACTTAATATAGTTTATTATAATTTTTACTCCATAATAATATTGTTAAATGTATTTTACTCCTGTTTTTAATATATTTAAAAATATAGCTCGGTAATTACGTCGTAGTATAGTCTATAGAACTAAAATATCTATACGGATATCCACGCGTACAAATCGATTTATAGATAATTTTGTCTACGCCATTACGTTATGCAAATTCTCTTTAATCGTATATTTAAGCTTTAATTACTTATTTTCAGTTAAAATACACTCAGGTTAATTTATTCCTTTAACATGAATACACACATAGTCCTTTAACACAATACATTATTATACTTAAACGTTGATAATAATTATTGTTTATTATATATTATAAATAATTTCTCATGTATATTTTTATAATGCTATTATCTATGGAACTCTGCCTTTAGTTCATATTAAAATAGCCCAACTGCTTACTTTTGTTTTTTTTTTACCTAATAATAAAACCCTATCCATAACCATGTGTCTTATGTTATATGTTATTAAGTTTTAACATTCTTATTACCCCAGCTACCCATCAAGTCGGAACACAGTAAAGTTTCCACATACCTGTTACCGAGAACGGAAACCGTTTTTCATTCTTGTGAGTAAACCAAATAAAAAAAAGTTATTAGAATATATAGTTACTCGGCAAAAGCTATATCACCTTTTATATTCTAATGTACTAAGGATTTGCTTTAGCTAAATTAAACCTCAACTTTACCTGGCTTTAGTGATGAGGTCGAAGATGTGAAGCATACTCGCCCAAAAACCCTTCGATTATATGTTATTAGCCAACATTCAACAACAGTGTAACGCCGGAAAATGTTTCGAAATAGAACCAGGATCTACTTTATAAGGTAAGTTGTTGCACCACGGAGGAAGCTGTGTAATTTGTATTAAAACTGGTGACAGATAAATTTATAACTATCTTCTTTATAAAATAGCTGCACTTTTATACTTATGCAGGTCTTGCAAATTATTTAATAGTAACGACTGGCGCAGGTTTATCCTCGATAGTAAAGAACGAAAATTAAAAAAAAAAATATTTTACAAAAAAAAAACAGATTGACGTAGACTTACATAGAATCTAATACACAAACAAATAATTATATTAAACTTTACACGTAATAAAAATAAATTTACCGACATACTAGTAACGTAAAACATCCTTTATATTTCCATATTTCTTTGGAATAAGTAAAAGAAAAGTTAAAGATAGATAATAATCTTGTGGTGATTTGAATTCAAAAACCAAAAAGAAATTTTGATTCTGCAGATTAATAAGGATTTTGACACAGGATAATGTTTCTCTTATTGTCTTGGGACAAATGTTAATTCTCGTTATCTCAGTATTTTTTTACCTGCAGCGCCCTGGAAACCGGAGTACAGTAAAGTTTGATGGTACTTAACTTGATGATCTCTGACAATAGGGATTAGCTGTTACGTTTATAAAGTATAAAGATATAATTATATTATATATATGAAAATAAAGCTGATATACTTTGACTGGAAAAGAGAAACCATTTTAAATCCTTAGAAGATATTACAAAGAAAATTTAAATTTTTTTTTAGATGTATGGATATCCGGTCCGGTAACAATTTCCACAATTATTTTTGAGTCGTACAACAAACACCAAGGAAAGGAAACAATGAGAAAGATGAACACACCCGGGGCAACTCGTAATATTCTAGATTTTTCTAAGAGGAAATGAGATTTCAATAAAAAAGAAACATTCAGTTTAAAAACCTTTTAATTATCATCAAACATTTACCTACTATATCAACAGTATATAGTTTATAACTTAAAATATAAATTTAAACAAATCGAAATGAAAGATGTTCATTAGTTATAAAATATACAGTTAACAAATATTGCAATGAAAAGGCAGTTAAGAACATTTTTTAGACTAGAAATGAATAAATATAATATTTCAATACTATTAATAATAGTTATAAAGCAATAATAGTTAATAAATCTCATTAACACATCGTTTTCATAACTTGATATAAACCATACGTTTAACATTATGGAATAAATAAAGCGATAATTTGTCTAATAAACCATACAAATATAAAATTAGATTTGTCTAATAAATTAGGCAGTGCATTAAAGAAAATGCATTTGACATAGAATTTGTTGTTGGTTATAACATAAATGTTCAACAGTGGACGTCTATAGGATGATGATGATGACATAGAAATTATGTCACCAGCGCCAGTTGGAAAGCAACGTTGCAGTTTTCGCAGCGGCCGGTAGCTAAACTGGGCGTCATTTATCTATTTCACCCTGTCGTGTACGTTTCCTACAGTTTTATACTACCTAATAAATATTTTTATTTCTTTAAAGGAACATATTTTCCCATAAACCACTTTAAACTCTCTCAGGATATTCTCACAACGTCTATGATCAAAATGCGTAATCTTAATCTAAACTTAGTATAGTTGCGATGAATCGTTGTTCAAATTCGGTGATGTAGTATGAACTGTTAAAATTAGTGTTTTATTCTATTTATTGCTATTAATTTGTTTGTCTCACTAATACGTCGAAGTATTAATATTTATAATATCTAAACTTTCACCTAAAGCCATCCAGATACAATTTTACCAGTCACTTTAGATCTTCCTTTGTCGCCCATTGGTGGCGGTTTGGATGCAGTTTTAGGTTCCTCTGCAAATGATACTGAAGACTGTGGTTTTGATTCTGTGGCTGAAGGTTTAGACTCTTTTGTTGTAGTGGATGGTTTAGATTCTGTTGTTGAAGACGATGGTTTAGCTTCTGTGGTTGTAGATCGTTTGGAATCGGTGAGCTTAGATTCTTTATGTTGAGCCTCGAGAGTGGCAGCTGATAAGATTTGTTCATCTGCGTTTGTCGTTGGTGTCATTGGTTTCTGGAGGTTTGAATCTTCTTCTTTTGTAATGTACAAGTTCTTTGATGGACTTTCTCTTTCAGGTTCTTCTATCTGAATGACGTGGTCCTTAGATTCAGTTCTTGTAGGCTTTTTCTCTGTATCACTTGTAGTTTCCTTGGATGTACTACTTGTTGGTTCTTGTAACGATTTTTCTGCTTCTGGTTGCTCTGATCCACCTTCTATGAAAACATTAATGTTTGAACTCAACTGCGCAATAATTATTACTAAAAATATTATTAACAATTTTCAATCTTTACCTTCAATGTCTGCTTCAACTTTTATTTCGTTATTCTTCAAGTTTTCGTCATCTGATGTTTCCGGAATAGGAGTTCTGGCTCGGATTGTTTTACCTGATGTATAATATGAAGCATTTTTATATTATATTTATTTGTAGAAGATAGTATAATTATTTGAAAAAATCACACCTAGCACTATTTCATTTTGTTTATTCACTTTACCTAGATTACAGTACATTGTTTCAGTATAATTTAACTGAACTCCGCAGACTTTGTTCTGCTGGTATATACTACACATATATTTTATCTTTACATATTTGAACTTGATGGTAAGTTGTAGACACGATATATTTATGGAATTTTGTGGCTCTTAGTATCAAATTAAACAACCAGAAAATTTAAAACGTTCAAATAACTATTTATATTAATTTCCTTTTATTGGTATCAGTGCAACCTGGTGGCGATTTAAATCAAAGACGGAAATAAAAAACTATAATGTTAAAAATGATTTCGGAGATTAGTACTCTAAAACAATTATATTATTCCTATATAAATAAAGGTACAGAAGACAATTAGATAAAATTATTTTGATTTTTGTATCATGGTGTTAAAAATATATAGATGAATTTCTCTTTTGCGTTTATATCCGTTTAGAATTGAAACAGAATGCACCGGCATCTGCGATGTAAATCGTGCTTTTGAACGTAAAGCCTTTCTGAGAACATTCTTTTGCATTGAAAGATGTTCATGAATATTTTGAAAAGCTATTTCATCCCTTTAAAACAAAAAGATGAGCAAAACAGAGTCTCTATTATTTGATATGCAGTAAAATTATTGTTTTTACAGTTTTCAAATCAAACTAGAAATTTGTTTTATTGAGTAGGATTTGTACTTTCATTTTTGGAAATCATGCTCATTATCATGTAATAATAGTTTTTTTTATGAATCCGTTTTACAATAACTTATAAACTTTATTGTGAATAAAGTAATTATATAATATTTACAAAAAAATTACTATTTAGTTTTATATAAAAATACTTGGTCAATCATGATAATTAAAACTACGTACGTTCTTTTACTTCTTAGTCCATTATACATAATAACAATGTTTACCTAATATAGTATTAGAGGCAGAAGCATCTGCCGCCTCAAATACTTCATCATCGATACTGATGTCTCCTTGTGAACCTCTTTGTTTCTCCGTGAAATCTGATTTAATTTTCCTTTTCATGAATTTAGCGTAGGCCACTCTAGCAGTTGGATTAACCGATGACAGATTAGGATTAAATTCTGGAAGAAATACATTATGATACATCATATAATAACCAAAAACCAAAATAACCAATGATATAATTAAAAAGTTTGAACAGAAATTAATAGGTTCAAAATCACAGTTCTCTTTTTCTGTTCTCATTAGAACTTTTTTTTTATTTTTGTGGGACCAACATTGTGACTATTTCTGTGTTACTATGATCCCACCAACTGGGAGGAGGATGGAAGAACAAGAAGAGAGTAAAATAATTGTTACGACATACCCAAAAGTTTCTGTGGATCAATCGTTCTGCTTTCAACATTGTCCAAGATGTGAAGCCTGAGAGATTGTCGACTGCGTCTTGTTTCCGCTTCTGATGTTCTGCCGATGGGATCTCGACGGGTAGTATTGGTTCGTACTAGGGCGTTCCAATCACGTTTCTTGCTGTAAAGCAAATAAACATAAAATTGTATATGATATTAAGTATAATGCAATAGGACATGTCCCTTGTTATGTTTGTTATATATATATATATATATATATATGTTGATATACCTGTCAGTGCTGCCCTTTCTAACAATGGCTTTTGCAATTTGACTAAACACATCTTTTGGTTTGCTTTCCCTGGATATGACATCCTTTATTATGCCCTCTACGATGCCTATCTGGAAGTCTTTCAGAATTCTCCTTTCCATAACTTTGCCCTTCTTGCCGGATACTGCAATATTAAAATTAACAAAAATGGCATTCGGAAGAAATGGAAAACGTCAAGGAAAACGAAACACCTAAACGATAATTGGAAATGGGTTTATATAATATTTCGGAGATATTTAATTATAATAGTCATGATTCGTTTCAAAGCATAACATTCAATGTAGCATAGAATATATATTATATTCCTGTTTTATTTTCTTAAGTGGACATTCGGTTTATTGAAGCCTTTATAAATGTTATAACATACTAGTAGTGTCTTGTATGTTAATCCTCGGTGTTTTCATGCCGTTATTGTGCAGTATGTCGATCAGTTCGAACCGCAGCGTCGATATATCCTGCCTTATCTCCATGACGTCATCTTCCGTCACCCCGACCTCGTCGCGCGCTCGCTGCTCCGCAGTGACGTACCGACGGACTAATACGCGCATCACTGCCTCATGCTCCTGGCGTGCTTTTTCGCGAGACTTACTCTAAATATAATAAATTTTGATTAGTTATATACGTCATAGAATAATACATAATTTTTTTTTAACGGTTACAATTAGCTATTTAAATTTCATTTCACTTATATACGCTGGAACTTACAAGAATAGAACCCCGATCTCTTTTGGAGCAGCAGCGATCCATCCAGCCCTTGAAGTGTTTCGGAGTGGGGACAATATTGAACGGTGGTGGAACAGTATCGCCGTCCTCGAAATACGACATCCAGAGATTACTCCTTGCAAATTTCCATTCCATGTCGGATCGTTCCTGTTCATAATCAAGTTATGATTGGAAAGTTACAAGAAGTTGGGATTTAAATGTTATAATAAAGCATTTATATTATGGGAAAAAGTCTAGGAATCAGTAAGTTAACTAAGATACATCGAAATCTGTTTAAAAAAATACGTAGATAATGATACTAAATTTGATGAATCATTAACATACCGAGATAATTTGGTATGAGTTAGACATCATCGCGATAAGCATGTTCAAAAGGACTATGATGTTGATAACCGAGTACGATCCGAAGGTGAGAAGCGCCCAAAATCTGGTGAAACTCTTGATGCCTGTCAGTTCGAAGGTTGTCAGGTCCACCAGACCAAAAGACGCCCAGAACAGAGATTGCGATGTTTCGAATAAACTGAAATCGCAAAATACAAGTTACATAATTATCTTTAACATTTTTAATTTCAATCTGTACTAAACTCGTATTAAACTTACTTTGCGTATCGTCTCCAGATTTCGCATGCACGTTCTTGATTATCAAAATCAGGTGTTCCAGACGGAGTGTGATAACATTTGTTCTTTTCCAGTTCGGCGTAGTACCACAGAAGTTGATTCAAACCTAGTAAGTAGTAAAATAACAAAAAATACGTACATAGCTCATAATCGTCTAATATTTATTATTTTCCTTCTACAATATACTTACCGCATCCAAAAGCGAATAACACCAGCATGTAAACGAAGAAGAACTTAATGATGTCGATGATCATACGTCCAAGAGATACCTGCAATGGTCCCAAATAAGGATTGATGGAGAAGATATGGACAAGTTTGAGAAAGGAGAAAATCATTCCAGCAGCGAAGGCACCTTCGGAAAGAAGCATAGGATCAAATGAATCCCAACGCTCTCGGGGGTACCAAGGATCTAGCCCGGCACGGTAGTCTCGCTGCAATGAAAAAAAATAAGCTAGTAGTTCACTTGAAAGAAAGTGATACGCATTTCTATAATAATGAGGGTCTAGTTGAATGATTATGAAACTTTATCATGGTCAGCGTTTTAATGTAAAATTTTATGTAATTGTCCTTATTTCAATAATTTCATTAGCTACTTGCACTCCACTGTTTTACGGTAGAAATTGATGCTGCTGATCCTACCAAGATAATATCCGGCAAGACAGTGACACCACAAGAAATAATAATCTATACAAAGTTTAAGTAAAGGGAATAAATGCTTATTATACCTGTACTATGTACCAAGAAGAGAAACGTAAACTGATCCATGCTATGTAAAACATGTTCGTGATGAAGTCGACAATGTTCCACAGATCGCTTATGTACTCCATGAGACCACCGCTCCATAGCGACCTTATTTCAGCCCAAATCAGACCTTAAATTATAAAACAAGTTACAGGAAAGTTCGAGTAGAAATTTTCATTTTATTAAGATGGTGTCATATATGAAACTTCAAAAACTTATTAGAATTTTTTTGTGTTTTCCTGTTTCTGGATTATGCGAAGAATGAAGAAAAAGCTTCAGTCGTAGGTAAAGAAATGGACAAGGGAATAAAAAATGTAAAACTTTAATTATGTGAAGGTGAAATAGAAAATTATTAAAAAGGTGAGTCGAGTGGAAACTTTGACACTAGCACAAATTGCATGCTGACAAATGTAAATTTACTTGCTATGTAGATGATGACGGTAAATTCGATCAAGCCCGGAAGTGCGCCACGTTCGTGGGCTTTCCAGTACGCCACTAACTCCTGAAGCCAACGGATTCCAGACCATTCCAATACCAAAAATTCAGCTCTTTGAGAAGCTAATGAGAGTAGAGCTGAAAAATCAACGTAAATATATATCTATGATTGATACGCCACTGATTGTTTTTATTAAATGTTTTAGTTTTTTTTAATTCAATTAGAAAAGTATAATGTACTAAACGCCTATTAGTCTATTAATAAATAATCTAGATACTTATAATGTTTACAAGTAAGGGTAAGTTGAGGCTTTTTTTTTTATTTTGTTTTTTTTCTGTCAACAAAGTAACGTATTCTGTTTGGGAAAGTATGGTAACTGATGGATACATCGTTTGTTTCTTCAAACACAAATAAAGTAAATATACATAGTTAATAAATACTAACAAAGAAATAACATGTAAGATGAGCTATGACAGATGAATTTCACGAATGGTTTCTTCATGAATTTGCCGTACTCGGAGTCGGGGTTTAGCATGTAAATGGTGCAGTAAACGGGAAACATGAACCCGAGTTTCGCAACCTGAAACAAATGGAAAATGTCAAATGAAGCTCATAATTGATAACTCACAATTATATATATATATATATATATATATACATATATCCATAAGAGTGAGATTAATCTTTTTTTTAACTACATTGGACTTACACTTGCACCAAATTACATAGGATTGAGTAGACTATAGAAAATCAAGCGGCCCTTATCTAGAATATTCTTGTTCTCATATTATTTTGACAACCGGAACATATTTTTACATGGCGATAAGTTTATAATATGAAGATGACAAAAGAGATGATTTGAGACTAACAAATTTGATCATCGTTAGCCGATAGACATCCACTGCTGGACATAGGCTTCCCCATAGATCTCCACATCAATCGGTACTTTGCTGCTGTGGTTCCGGCGCCTTGCTAATATCCGTCACAATCAGTATGGCCTCTGGTACCGCTTGGAGCCAAAGGCTGTTGTTTGCAGAGATTCATGTGGGGGGATTTGAGCCATTTCTCACCACGCTGGCTTAATGCGGGTTGGTGGGAGCCAGAGCCTCGTTTGTTGATTAGCAAGGTGCACCACGAGCGGGTGAGGTTGGTTTGGATCCTGTGAGTTGTTGTGCGGGACCTCTTACACCCCTCAACAATAAATTCATTATTTACCAAATTGTTGGTCCAATTACCTGTACACATTGTCCGACGATATTTTTCCGTTTAAATCCGGGCAGGCCCTCGTACCATATCGCACCTAATAATTGTTGTACGTTCGGATGGGCCACAAACTGAAACAGATTTTTTCCCGTTTCTTATATGTTTAAAATGAATAAATAATCATTAAGATTTTTGGTGAATTCTCGTAACACTTTACTCTACGTCCAGTGGAATTCTTCTTTTGTTGTACGGAGTAAAAGCACTCACGATTTTTCGGTTATAATTTATACCTGTCTAAGTACTGAAAAGCAAAGGATTAATTAGCATTTTAAAATCCTACGTTGAATATAGATCTATCCTAAAACTTGCCACAACCCTTGTTCACATCCTTTCATTGGAATTATTTCTTCTTTAGTTGCTGTTAATGGCACCGTAGTTAGAATGATCGTGTGGATATTCCAACTATATTTTAATTTGTAGGTTAGTATATACTTTGTACTACCTCCGTCTTCTTGACTATGTATACACGCTGGTTTAACATAATTTTATCTATCGATATTATTGGAATTGTTTACTGGGACATCCCTTTATCACATAATGATTTAAAATTTTTAATTATTATTGAAAGATTTTCGTTAATATCATGTCCTTAGAGAAATGAAATACGAGTAACGCGACAACACTGGATAATATATTAGTAAAGCGCGAAATTAAAAGGTTATAAAAATTTTGAAGTATCCCGACGGGTCTATTTAATGTAGTTAACTCACGAGCGAAGGTAACGAACGAACGATATGTAAATTTTCTAACTTTAAGTTGGTGAGTAATAGTTTAATTAAATAAGATAAAATCTGTTCCACACAAATATGTATGAACTTAATATTATGAATAAATTCCGTTTTAATTTGTAAGAAACTAATTTGTGTGAAATTAAATTCTTTAGAGCCAATGGTAGTAATACAAAAATATACACAATAGAGCACGAAATTCATATTTATAACTATGGATGATGAAGAAGAGAGGGAAACCAGAAAGTAATGGTTTGTGAGTTGTCGTTTGATAGTAGGGAATAGAATAATGAAAGTGCAAGGTGATGATGATTATCCACAGGTAGCACGTTTGTCTGGTTCTATTTAAAAAATTACTGCTGCTTTAACCCCCCCACGAACAGGTCATTTTATTAAAAGTAATCACCTGCAGCGCATAGCACTACCTCAGTCATTTGATTCTATTTGTTGAATTGAAATAAACGACTTCGCTTTGTTTCAGATGTCAGATGGCAGGATATACCCAAGTACCTGTTGTTTCCGTTGAAATTTTTAAACTTTACTGTGTACCCGTATGGATGATTTACGATGTGACAGATTTTTTTGTTGCATTACAAAAATTTTAGTGGCTCAGTGTCCAAACGCTCCTATAGTAATACTGAGGTCCCTGTTACCATTCCAGCACCTCATGTTTTAGAGTGTAATTAGTGATAAGATTTTTTGACTCCATCTGATTAGATATCATCTTTATATCGTAAATTTCTTGCCGTGGTAGCATTGCTGTGTTTCAGTTTTAAGCATGTGAGACACTGAACAGTTTCGGCGAGAGCGTTTCACTAATTGCGACTTAATTATCACTTAATACATCGTGAAACCAGCGTCAAGTGTTACCCCATTGAATTGAACATTCTATATGAATTAATTATTGAAATGGTTATATAAGGGTAGAGGAAATTTGAAGAAATTGTGGCGAATGATTTGAAGGTCTGTAACTGCTATGGTGACTAATGATAGATGTTTGGAGAAACCTGTTACTCCTAAATGCACAAATGAGATGAAAAACTTTTTTTTAATTACTTTTGTTCTATATATCTTTATATGAGATATAACTAGGTCGAGTTCAGATTAAGCACATACAATAAATCGATTTCCGGACCTTTGTTTACATTTGTATCTATATTCGTATGGAACTAGCGCATTATGATATTTACACTGTAACCCAAGGTTTATTCTTAAAATGTTTACACCACGAGAAAACGTAAGTGTTGCTATCGACTAAGATTATATTGTGATGTATTGTTTACTCGTACATAAATATAATATACGAGTATATAGTTCAATATCTACTAATATAAAAATTGTGTATTATTTAAGGAAGTGAAGAAACGGATTATTCTTTTTCCTGATATTATGTAAACATCCCAATCATCGCCACCATTGACTGGGTTGTTTACATAACACCAGGTTGCAGTTTTAGACGATTGATATTAAGTCCTATTAATGACTGATATTACACTAATTACATGATCCTTCAAAACTAGTATATGTAATTAACTGTTTGATGGAAGAAATATATTTTTTTTATTCTAGGAAGCGATGAGCGAGACGTTTTTCAAGCGATAAGCCAGTCAATAACAACGTCGTGCTAGTTAGGATAATATCCACAGCACCACATTGTGCTCATCGTTTTGACACATAAGATTTTGAGCTACAGCGCCATTCTAACTGGTTTATAGTAATGTTTGCACAGTACTGTTTGTCGGCTGCAACAGAAGCTGCGGTGATACCTAGACGGTCTCCGGCAACAGAGACCTACCACCAGTAGATAATTGTCGGTAAGTGCTAAATATGACTTACCATTTTTTGTTTATATTTAATAGCTAATTTGAGTCTTCCCAGCGTCTGTCGTTCTCCAGGTTCCCAACAGTCCAGGTCCCATGGATTGTAATTGAGCATGATTTCCAGTTCCTGCGAGGTTCTTGTGTGGTCTAGTAGGGAAGTGGCGAATTCTTGACACTGCTGCCTTAAAGCCTAAAAGAATAGAGGTTATTAGATTGAAACCTTGGAGATTCTTCGCTTTTTCTTTACTGTATTTAATCTTATAAATTAAACCCTGCTAAAAATATCTCTCTCTCTCTTTCATACAAATAGTCTAATATCGTTTCTAATATAGATTTTACAACGACGATCTCTTTAGTTGAAAATTTTAATTAAATTATACTTTCTGATATTAACAATTTTAATACTAAAAACAATCACATTGTCTATTCCAAAAGCTTAATATCAATACAATTTAATCAGGTAAGTTATTTATCTATGCTTCTTAACTTTGCGTTTGTGCCTCTATTTCTGGCGGTAGGTCTTCGTTGCCGGAGACTGCCTAAGTAACACTGCAGCTTTCATTTCCGCAGACAAACAGTAGTTCGCGAACATTAGTGTCTTCGTTTGTTATTGTAAAGGTAATGAGGCTTGGAAACTTATATCTCCAGACGACGAGCCTAACCTAACCTAACTAGCGCTACGTTGTTATGGACAGGCGTATTACTAACGATCGGATGAATATCTCACTCCTCTAGTCGAATAAAGAAAAATAATGTCTGTAATAACGCAAAAAGTACAGCATCACTCACCTTGTATTCAACGCGAAATTCAGTTTCCATTCGGCTAAGGCGGCCCAGTTCCCACGAGAGCTGGAAAGCCGTAAGAAGAGGATCGGCGGAGGAGAGGGCGATTAGCGAAGGCGAAGTGAGCGCCCGGTACGCGTTGATGCGCGCCTGAGAGTGACGCAAGGAGTCCTCTTGAGACGATTTCACGCATTCGTCGCAGCCGCACCTAACAACAAAAAATATTTTAGTCAAGCTTAGAACTTGGAGCATCCATCACCATTATAGTATTGCTAACCACTTTAAAACTAAGTAGCTGTACTAAGTTCAACGCTTTAATTTAAGATACAACTGAAGCTTGTGGTAGATCTCTGTTGCTAGTGATTATCTTGTCCTATTGCAACTCTTACTTCTTCCGTCAAACAGAAGTACGTAAACATTATAGTGTTTAGATTTGAAAGGTGCTGCTATATCTTATCTCCAAGCTTATTAAAAGCATCTTAAAAGATCACATTGTTACCAGAGGAGTTATCACTTTTGTATTTTAGAATTTCTCTTCTATTTTCTGGATATTTCAATGATCATTTAAACAAAGGAAATTATCCAGGTACATGGACCAATTACATTATATAACCGATACAATTTGTACCGAATAGGTCTAAATATGCTTTGTGTCATATTCCCTTCGCTGTTCAGCGTTTAATCACTTCCGACACGGAGAGAATAATTTCGATTCCGGAGTAACAATTAGTGGAGTTTAGAATGTAATGAGATATTTCCTAACCTGTCTAGATGCTAACCACAATTTATAAATCTGCCTCCAAGGTAATGGTTATTAACATGTTCGTATAACAGTCCCAACGTTCTGCACAAGGGTTCACCACTTTCACGGTGTATAGTGTATCATATATTATTATAAAAAATGTACTATACTTATACTAATAAACTAAATAAAAAAAAACCTGATGAAATTTGTTTTAAAAATTACTAACATTCCTACAAACAGTACAAATGTTATAAGGACCAAAAAGGTAATTGTTATTAATACATATCCTAGAACTTTCATTTTCACCTAATTGGGCTAACGCCTGATAGTATATGATATCCTTCATGTCTCCAGTATAGAGGTAAAGTAGCGTAAGTTTATGTGGCTTTTACGAGGGTCTGGAGTTGGATTGCTAGGGTGATGAAAGGTCTGTACCTACTTGACGTCGTGTGGCACGGGCAAGGTGGCGCCTCTATCCAGCAGGATCTTTAGGATCTCGTAGTGGTTCCGGTGAGCTGCCAGGATTAGCGGTGTTATGTCCACAGTGAAGGTGGCAGCTGCGCTGTCAACTGATTCCCAACTCTACAATAAAATATAAGATTTATGTCACATTTATAATAAAATTGTTTAAGCTGGTTATAGTTTAGTTTGTTAGTAAAGTGAGGCTACCAACACAATTCGATGATGCTTGGATTTGACTCTTAGCTTCTGATAAAGGAAGTCATCATCAAAATGGACATATTTCAATATCTACGGTTTTTGTGGATATTCGTCCGCTAGCTAATAGGCACTTCGATAAGTGGATAAATAGCTTTTGATAATTTCATTGTTAGAGAAGACTATAACTTTTTTTTATATACCTGCTGTATCAACATTATATTTTATATATTAGCTGATATATATACTGCCTTCAGATCATCTCTCCATCGGTTCAGATTCCTGCTCTAGATTAGGCTCAATACCAACTGTTTGAGATAAGTATTTACTTGATTAATTAACAAATATTTATCTGGCTCCTTGAAAGAATCCTTTATCCAGTTGCGAACTGTCATAGTGTTAATGCTAGAAACTGTGGCTTGGTTGGTGAAAAAATATATATTCATGGACAATGTGACCATATATTTGTCAGATTATTTCTCTTTGTAATGTTTTTATTAACGGCATTAAAGTTTATCTGGTGGTAGGTCTGTATTGGTGGGGACTGTCTAGATCGGTACAAGCGCAGTTCCTATTCCTGTCGCTAAACTGTTGAGTGCAAACACTTCCGTGTTCCAATTTGAAGCGTGCTGTAGCTAGTGCAATTACCGGGGTAACGAGACAACATTCTATGCCCCAAAGCAATGAATAAAATATTCTGTGTATAGTCCTAACTAGTGCCACGTTGATATGAATCTGTGTATCACGTACCATCTGATTAATGTCTTTCTCTTCTCGTCGTTTCTTTATATAAAAAGAAGAAGTATGAATATGTATTAAAAAAATTGTAATCAATTCTCACGTATGGTTCACCAGGGACGTGATGCTCCTCCTCCCACTGCAGCAACAGTTCAACCGCTTCCACATATTCCTCTTTGATTGCGTGCAAAAGTGCGTCCTGTGAAACACACAAAATTATATATTCTTTACCAAAGGACGAAACCTTTTTTTAAAAGGTGTGAGAAGTAGATATAGTAAAATATAAATTCAAAAGTTCTACACAGATACAAAATTCTGGAAAGAGTACAGTAAGGAGTAAACAAGAAAATGAAAATTATTTAGATCCTAAAATATGTACTAGTAATTGTGTCTTATTTTTGTTTAATTCATGGGATGTGGTAATCGAAACCACTGTATGCTCATATATAATATAGGATTTAGATCTAATATTAGTAATACAATTTTTGAGTACTAAAACACACGTAATTCACATTTAAAAAAAGTTAAAAGACAAATACTGTGTCAGGTTGAAGTAAATGTCTAGTGCTGGTGGGGAATTAAAGAGATGATCAGTTATAACGGAATTTATACTATACAGTATATAATATTAATACTATGTATATGTATACGAAAAATATAAAATATATATAGAAATTAATAATAATGGGAATACATAATACTGATAGAAATAAAGTAGAAGAAATAAGATTGTATATTAAGATATGAATTAAATACATAAGTACCTTAAATTCGCGTTTTTAACTTAAGGAAGACACGTTTGTCCGATAAGTATCATTTGTTTTTTTTTTTATTTTATGTAGCGAATCGACGAGCACTGCGTTCACCTGATAGTAAGTGATACGCACGCCTTTAACAATATGACGTTATTTAGGATATTATACACAGCAACACATTTAGCTCGTCGCTTTAATACATAAGATGTTAAGTCTCGTTATCCCAGTAATTTCACTAGCTGCAACGGGAACACCATCCAAGTTCGTTCAGATATAACGTGGGGATCTTTAAGGGAATAATGTATAGGCTACGTCTAGACTGGTGACGCTTTACCACCAAAGACTGCATCGCCGTTTACCGTCAGAAGGTAGTCAGGCTCTAGTCATTACAATAAAAAAAAAAACATACTGATGTTTGTACAGGAAGCGCTAGAAACAGACGCTGTGGTGGTACCAAATCATTATGGAACTGAAGTGACACTAATTGAAAAGAGAAACAATACCCAAAAGTTAATAGATAATCGTAATGATAGAACTGTCAAAAGTGACATAGGTTAGTTTGTCAGTGAAGGTACAGATGTTGAAGTGGTGTGTGGGTAAGTTAATTTTTACGTAGACATGGATGTAGTTGTCATACGCCGCCGGCGGCTGACGAAGAAAATAAAGTTAAAACGGTTCCGAGTTTGTCCCTAACGTGATTACGGTCGCCCACTTCGCCTATTAAAGTTTCAAGACGGGCGCTCGAATAGAATAGATATAACTATGTATGTATATTCTGAAAAATATTTATTTGATACTACCCACACGCTTTGCCTAACCCAATGGTCGGCAAAGTGCGGCTCTAGCGCCGCATGTGACTCTTTGACTCCTTAAGTCCACCTCTGGCACAAATATCCACGGATGATGCAATAATATTTTCATTTAAAAAAAACACTTAGTAACAAATATATTACTCAAACTTTCCAAGGAGATGCAAGCACATTGTTCGCATTAGTAAATATTTGTTAAGTATGAAATTTATTTTAATTTAGTGTTATAAAAGTTTACTAAACAAGCAGATTTGGCTCCCATTTCTTTTTTAAATTGTTGTAATGTTCATATTTGGCTGTTTGGCTAATAAGTTTGCCGACCACTGGCCTAACCTAACATAAAATTAGACTTGAAATTTGTGCGAAATATTCGTACAAATGCAACCGCCTTTCTGTACCAACCGCATAAATAACACGAAATAAATATGTTTATTAAAGTTAATTACAAATAAAATGCGAAGATCCTATAAAATTCAAAAAATAAATAGCTTATAACCATCAAAAAATCATTGCCTGTCGCATGGTCATAGTTATATGTCGATACGTTCACTACTATTCACGTGATTGGCGAACAAATGAAATCCATTTCACTGTATACATATAGATTAAAAATAAGAAACACTAATAATGGCGCTCAATAATAACTACAGAGAAACATAAAAATTTTTTTGTTATTTCAGTATGTGTGTAGAGTTTAAATAAAAATTGTATTATAACTAAAATAGTTAATTTCCATTATTTATAATTTATTTAATAAAAGTTACACAATGTCAATACGTAAACTCAATAATGTAATTGATTAATCTAATAGGCCTGTGGCTAGTCCCCATATTTCATACATAAAATGGCGACGGGTGAGTGTTCGCAAAACTATTAGCAAAATTAAAATGTGTCTTTAAACTGTTACATACTTAAGAATTGTTAATAGTACATAACAAAACGTGTGAAAGAGTAATTATTAAAACAAATTAGTACAGAGAATGTGAATTATTTTATGACAAGCTGTATTTAATAGTTTTTAAACCACTCAACAGATGCCACCACCATAAACAATAGATCACGCTATCGTTTGTCATAGCCGAAACCTTCATAAGGATTGCACATTTTTGTGTACATTTCTTTGGGCGAACAATTAATTACGGAGAATACAATTGTATCGATTTACTGGATCTCTCTAGATCTTCGTGATGCCAGGTGTTTGGTCAACAAGTCATGACGGAGTATACAATTGTATCCATCAACGGATCTCTGTAATGTCAAGACGAAGGTCAGTAAGTCTTTACGGAGTATACAATTGTGTCTATTAATTGTTTCTCTGTGGATCTTTGTAATACCTAGACTCGAGACAATAACCTATAACGAAGTATACAACTTTATTCATCAACTGGATCTCTCTAGATCTTAGTAATACTGTTGTATTTAGTAACTTGCTCTGTAATTTGAATTGCTCTGCTCATTATCAGTATAGTGCTGATATTGATGCGTGCATTATCATATACTAAAGCCCCGCACCTTAATTCAAGACTCCTACAAAGCTAATTTTTTTTTTAAATATCAACATTTACAAGAAAAAAATTCGATAATAATATTAACATTGTTGCTAATTCTCCTCTGTCACTAGATTCTCTGGACCATGTTTTATAGAAATTATTACAAGATAAATCGAGGATAAAGATGAAAACTACATCAGATTTATCATCATCAATTAACGTTCACCGCTGGACATGGACTCTTGTGACATATTCCACAAAACACGTGTGTTATAATTAAAAATTATTTAATGTAATTCAACAAGAAAGTATGAGCAGAAGAGAAGAAGAAGAGAGATGCAGGTGACTAATACATCAGTGAATGAAGCATCCATCGATTGAGTCTACGACGATGATGATTTGGATCAGTTTAGATTATTGACATACTGTGAGATCAGAAATTGTCCTGTTAGCTTTCATTTCATTTCTTCTCTTACATCATCTCTCTCTTCTATTATTTATGTGGCAGATGTCACCAACTACATCACAAGTCAACATTAGATACTTCAATAAATATGTAACGTTGAAGTTAAAGATTATTTATCAGGTTTTAGGCACTTGCGCCTAACGATTCTCGTCTTCTCTTTGTTTGATAATGCATCTGGGTGTGCGACTGTGAAATTAATTGTTTTAATGTCTGCTTCTAGTGATATAATATATTACATTTATGACTGTTGTAGCGCAATGGTTAATCGTTTGCTATATAACATGAAGGTCTCAAATTTGATTCCCGAGTCAAATAAATTTAGACCGTAACAGTGTTGACTGAAACTCGTTTGGCAAGTTTCCACCATCATATCATCAAAGAAGCTTACTGACGGTAGGTCTCTGTTGCCAGACATCATCTAGGTAGGTACCACCACAGCGCCTATTTCTATCGCTTAATAGTAGTGTCCAAACATTACTGTGTTCCGGTTTAAAAGGCAATGTAGCTAGTAGTTTGGTTACGAGAATCAACATCTCATGTTTCTGGCGACGTGTGCGATGCGGTGCAATATATATCAACCTAACTAGCTTCATCATGTTATAGACAGGCGAATCACTTACCATCAGATGAACGTACCACTCGCCCCATCGCTAAATTGTTAACTTAGCTCCTAAAGCTTTAATATCTCAGAGGTTATATTGCGTAACCGTTCTATAGACTCGTTCTTCAGTAGTAACACTTTAATTCAATTAAGTGCAACCTCTGTAAGGCTCACTGAAGGATATTTCCTTTGATCATAAAGGTTAAATTGATTTATTTTACAAATAAGCTACTAAGCAACTTGAGTTTTTTTTTAAATCTATGATTTATGGTAAATATTCAACAAGTAACCGACAAGCTCATTTCGCTGGACAAGATGATCACATTGTATCATTATGTTCGTTAACTAAACACAAAATAATATCTTATTACTCCAGTGTTATTAATAAGAGCTACTTCTAGAAGTCTTTAGTAAACGTTGATGTGATCTATACCTATCGTTTCCGGTTAGAGAGATATACCACCAAATAAATACGTGTCTTAACGTTACAAAGTGGTGATACGTGAAAAATTTTCTCTGCTTGCTGTTAGTCTAAATGTGTAGCATTAGATTCCTATTTTTTCTTAGCTAAGCTGTAATATAAGAAAGCTGCTGAAATTCGGTTTGATAAATGATACATCTAATAACATAACGTCCAGTAACGAAACCTATTTTTTTTGTTTCAAGTCCAACATTTCTGATAACAATTATAATTGTATTTCATTCGCAAATAGTTCCTTGAGGATATATTTTTTTTTTAATAAGAAAAGCTTTGTTTAAGAAGGGGTTAGTTACATTTACTTTATCTTTTTATTAATTTCCAATCCGAAGGTTTCTGCCTCGCGGCTTCTTAAGGGAGTGACAGTTCCATAACGGAATAGATCAATACAGACAGACAGGTATATCTTGTATGGAATAAAAAATGCATTCCTATGTATAATAACTGTTTTTTTTTTAAAGTAAGATTTAATAATATTTGAGAATTTGGTTCTTCATCAACAAGACCAAAAACAGAGGAAGCTTTGTTTTTATTTTATATAACTTTATTGGTCACCGAAGTAATATGGGTGGGCTTAAAGATGTATAGCATTTTCTACCAGCCAACTTTTAGGATAGGAAGAATAGTTTAGGCGATTAAATCATACCATAAAACAAACAATTTCTGAATAAATAAAATGTAATAATATGATATATATGTATAATATAAATATTTAAAATAAATATACTTCGTTTTAAGATAATATCGTTTCGTATATCGTTTGTAGACGTAGTGTTACCAGGCCCCCCACAAGGTAGCCTGACGATCTGGTGAGAGTCGCGGGAAACTATTGGCCTACGACCAGCAGTGGACCGGCTGATGATGCAAGGTAATATCGTATCAGGTTCTCGTTTGTGTTCTTATTTTATACATTTTGTACTGTTTATTGTTAAAAGTATCTTAAAATACTAGAAGTACAGTGTATTACCTATTATGGAAGTATTTACTTTGGTTTCATCATTTTATTTAAAACTAGCTGTTCCTCGTCCGCTTTACTAACCGTAATAAACCTAGACTTGAAATTTTTCTGAAATATTCCTTGAGAGTAATAGCAACCGTAAATGTTTTTCAATAGAAACCGTTACTATAGCAACCGCATAAATAATACTAAATGAAAATGTTTATACAAGTTAATTAGAGATAAAATGATAAAGAATCTATGAAATTTAAAATATAAATAGCCTGTAACTATCTACAAATCATTCCGCGTCGAATGGTGATGTTCCCATATCGATACTTTCACTAGTTTTCAAGTGATTGACGAATAAACAAAATAGATTTTCATTATGTATAGATTTACACAATTAAAAAACAACCGTTGTAAGCAATATGATTGAACCTTGAACTGAAAAGCGAATCTAATTCGCTTAAGCTGTTGACCCGATACTCGAACGTATATAAAATGATGGAGGGGAGGATCCAATCTACTTACAGAAAATGATGCCTGCAGTACCCTCGTGCTGTAATTGTTATTGTGTATCAAAATTAGTAGCAATTTCGTGGCATATTGTGATTGACCGCGATACGATCTTCATCTACATTTAATAACTTATACAAGCATGATAATAATTTAATTTTGGCTAATATAAACTTTAATGGAATAGCAGTTATATATTTTTATCTATATTGGCCTCAATTTGACATAGCATTTCATTACAATGAGGCTGCAGATGGTGAAGAGTACGACGGAGTGCCAGAGTTAGTATAGTTAAGATTCATACAGATAAGTAGTGTAGAAAGTAATAATTTATATATATTAAATAAATTGTATATAGTATTAATATTAATTCATATTCATAAACAAAGGATTTATAATTAAATATTCGCCATCGAAAGATTCAATTGTATTCTTTAAAATTCATAAACAAGTAAAATTTAGAATGATAGAAAATTCTATAATTCGTAGATATAAAGTAAAAAAGGGTTCAAAGGGTAAATGTTTCATAAAATACAAAGAAGCGAGTTGAAAGTAAGTCACATTTATTGCATTGAGAATTGGGAGTAGAAAGAGAAGACAAGTATTATGAAAATGTATGAGACCCTCATGCAAACTATCGACAAGATGATTTCCTTATGGAACAGCAAACATATATGAAAATATAGCTCTTTAGAAAACAACAAAGTTTTGTTTATTGTTCTTAAAGATTTAAAACCTTTACTATTATATATTCTTGCTTGTCGCATCTAATCTTCTATAAAGGAATATGAGATCCCTTACAGCAACTCACGAGACCCGAGCAAATGTCAGCTGTTCGTGGTGTACATTGCTAATCAACAAACTAGACTCTGACTCCCACCAACCCGTATTGGGCCAGCATGGTTGGATACGTCCCAGATCCTTCCATATGAACCCTTACAAACAACAGCCCCTAGTGCCCAGCAGTACCGGAATCCATGTTGACTGTCGATACGGAGATCTTTGGGTGAGGTCTGTGTCCAGCAGCGGATGTCTATCGGCTAATGATTGAACACGGTGATAACTACTAATATGTTTCATTAAAATAACTAAATTTTTTGGTTAAATATAATCTGTATCTATATGTTTTGATTGTGACGTCTATACGTCAGGTAAGTCCATGACCATGGCTGTTGAAGAGCATTGGAAAGATCGATTATATGTAGTTAAATAAACGCGATAAAATGTATAAAAATTATCCTAACATTGTTTTTTTTATTATAGGTTACTGTTGCTAGGTTGATTGTTTAATGGTGGTAAGTCTTTGTTGCCGCATCCTGAACTGATTTCCCCAACAGGTTCTCGTCTTGTCGTGGCGGAGATGCTTAGTAGCCGTGGCTGGGTCGCCCACGATGAAGCGAAGAGTAACCTACCCGGCCGGCCCGAGGCGGTCTTTCCAGGTTTAGAGCTCCGGAGATGCATCGTGAGCTAACCTCGGATGCGTGCCGGTGGGCTGCAGGGGCGGCTTTATGTTGCCCTTTGCAGCCCAGGTGGAGTCGCGGAGGGAGTACCCTCTGCGACTAAGCGGTGTCGTATCGCTGATGTGGCGGCGGTGGGGCCGCGGGGAAAGAGGAGTATCGGTATTGCGATGCGCCGTTCTCCCTATCCTCCGCGACTAAATGATGCTCTGTTGCTAGGTACTGTCTAGGTAGGTACCAACCGCAGGTCCTATTGCAGCCGACAAACAGTACGGCGTTCCGGCTTGAGGGGTGCTGTAGCTAGTGTAATTACCGCGGTAATGATACTTAACATCCTATTTGTCAACAGCCCACGAGCACAACGTGGTTCTGCATATTATTCTACCTAGCGCCACGTTAGTATCACTTACCATCAGGTGAACATCCAGCTCGTTTCTTCGCTTTGTAGAATAAAAAAAAATGTTAGTTATATAATAAAGTTCTCACCTTAACTTTGATACCGGAGGCGAGTAGGAGTTTTATGAGCTCGATGTTCTCGTTTTCAATGGCCGCAATCAGCGCAGACCGGTTCAGCGGGTCTACGCAGTTTATGTCGAGGATCTCCGGCGTTGATGCATACTGATCTATCAACCTGTTAACAATATATATATATATATATGTATATCTACAGATAAATAACGAATACCCTGAGTCTAAAATACATTAGAGTATATAATACTAGCGGAATTCTGTTGTTATCCGTCTAGGTAAGTTCCACCGGAGATGCTATTTCTGCCGATAAATAAACATTACAGTTTTACGGTTTGAAGGGCGTTGTTGTTAGTGACATTACAGGTGTAATGGGACTCAATGTCAAATGTATATCATCCTAACTAGAGCTACGTTACATTATATCATTTACCATCGGTAAACGTCTCGCTCTTCTTGTCGATATGTCGCATAAAAAATCCACAGATTTTTTTTAATGTATAGGATTATTAAATATGTACACATGTGACAAAGATAAAGAAAGGGATGCTTAGATGGTTCGGTCATGTAAAAAGAATGGATGAAAGAAGATTAACTAAAGAGGTATACAAGGTAAGAATGATTGGAATAATCGGTGCACGTCGACCTAAGCGGACATATTCCGATCAAATCGAAGATGTCCTAAAGAAAGGCCGTGTCAAGAGTACTCGCAACCGACGAGCATGCATGAAGACGCTCATGAAAGTGGAGGAAGCGATAGAGGTGTGCCAGGATCGTAGCAAGTGGAGAGAGGTGGTCTCTTCTTATCCCACTGGGAACGAGACGTAATGTATATGTATGTAATATGTACATACACCAAAAGTTTATTGTTAATTTTCTACTATTTGTTCGTTATTTCCGTTCCGTATATTCAGTTCTACCTTTGCCAAAATAGCTGTTGATATTTTTTATTAAGTATTATGAGCGAAAAAGGAAATTAAAAGAAAAGAAAGTTAGATGACAGGGCTTAACAATTATATGGTTTCTTTTTAACTAACGGAGCGACGAGACTAGCGGGATGTTTACCTGATGTTAAGTGACCTACCCATAACAACGTGGCGTTAGTCAGGGTGATACACACTGCACCACATTGTGATCGTCGCCTTGAGACAAGTTGAGTCTTGTTACCACAGTAATTACACTAGCTACAGTGCCCTTTGTATCGGAACACAGTAAAGTTTGCACGGTACTGTTGGCGGTAGAAATAGGAGCTGCGGTGTTACCTACCAAGACGTTTTCTGGTAACAGAGACATACCACCAGTAAAGAAGGTATAACAAGGTAAAGAATTAACAATGATCAGTAGCGATATTTTTTTTTATTGTGGACATATAAGAACCAGATTATTTTTAGCGAACATGCTGTACCGTCTTCGGCCTCACTGTTATTTAAGGTCCAAGTATAAGTCTATTGTAAATAGAAAGCAATCATCTACAGAGGTTTTTAACCGAATATTTTGCATATATTCAAGATCCGCCAAGAGCAAGAAGTATATTTATGTAATGTCAAATTAATAAAGAAAATTCGGAATTATCTTTAAACGCATTCCTTTTGACCAAAGATAGAAAAAAAAAAATTAAAACTAGTGTAGAGCGAGACCATTTACAGGGTCAGTGCGATGAAGCGGATATGTGTGTGTGAATAAACAAGATTAAAGTGAACCTTATAGTGATTCCCGATCGGCCCTCCGCCGAGAGGCTCCGAAATAGCCTTACGTTACATTGTACGCCCGGATACCGGATCTTATCCGGATTTTAAGGTCGCGATTTTAATGGTCCTTGTATTACTTATAGTGTTTCAACAAGTGGTGTACGAACACTGTCACAACCACTTTATATATTTTTGTCGATATTTTGCTGTCCATCTTTCCAATGATGATGCTCTCTTGGGTTAACCAGGGACCGTCTAGAAGGCTACAGTAATGCCTACTTCTATCACCCAACAGTAGTGTACAAACGTTAGTGTTCCGTTTTAAAGAGCACTGTAGCTAGTAAAATTATTGGGATCACAAAATTTAACATGCCAATAACTTGTGTTATGGATAGGCATATCACTTACTATCACGGGAACGTTCTGTTCTTGTCACTTCGAAAAATAAATAAAAAGTTTGACAACTTTTATGGAAACTTACTAGAAACCGTTGTTCCGCCGCAACCATTAAGCTGAGTTTTAGGGTTATCATTTTACAGCTACGTCCTTTTATACTTGCCAAATTACATACTTCTTCAGTTTCACTTAAAGTGCTTAAGGTGAGGCTAGCTCTCGTTCATCACATTTTACAGACAACAGTTTACAGACAATTAGATTGACTTTGGTAAAGCATCTTCATCGTCAACCGATAGATATCCACTGCTGGACATTGTTGGTAAAGCATGCTCGACTACAATAGTCCGGCTGTCATATTTAATAGCCGGAAGACAGCATTGCTGTTCTAACAGATTAACAATGAAATCGTGAAAACTACAGACAACTAAACTACATTACATATGACCCTGGACACGGACCAAGGTCTTCCGTGTATCAAAGCAAGTAGTTATAAAAGATTCACACACAGATAAAGAAAGTTTATAAAAGAGATATTTAATATTATTACCTAATTTAGGTTGATAAAAATGCTAACAAAAATCATCTTATGAAAAAAAAAACAATCAATAATCTACTACAAGAAGATAACACCTTTTATCTCATCTGTGAATTAAAGTATGTTAATTTAAACCAGGGTCATATAGTAATGATCATCAGATGAATGTCCAGGTCAGGTTAGAATATCATCATGTTTTTTATTATTGTATTGACAACTGTCAGTAGTTATTCTGATGAAAGGGTTAAACTAGCACTCTAGGTCTTCTCTCAGTGACCATCATCTGCTTGGTATAACAAGGAGCTTAGTGTCATGCGTTAAGTCACATCTTGTGACAAATGCAGTTTGTGATTGTTGTGGTTTAAGTGCAACGGTAATGTGGCATTTCTCTTTGTTCTTGGAGGTAGATCCTTTGATTACCAGGCATTAAGCCATTTAAAAAGCAGACTCGGGAATGATGATGAAGTAGCCAAGTGCTAATAGCGTAGGAATGGTCGTGATCTTCTCCAGGATATACTAAGGCGTAAGGGCAAGGAGACACTTTGGGAAATTCCGGTACTTCATCCAATACACTAGTGGTGGCCATCGGAGAGACTATAATGTGTAAGTATAAAGAGGATGACAAATATAAAAGAGTAGGGTCTCCTATTTGTGCTTAGATGTAGTACATAGGTGTATTGGTACATTCTAGATGAGAGTTCAGGGCTTCTACTAGTAATATGACCACCATGGCGGTTTTAGTTTATTGAAATCCCATACTACCCTGAATTTTCCCCAGAAGCTCACATAGAAAAAAAACCTAATTTATTACAATTTTTATTAAAGATCCTCTTAAAAATTAAAGAACCTCTCTACTACGGGAATTTGAAGTCAGATTTGCTAAGTAGGCTTTATCTTGAAGTATATAAAACCGCTTGCTCTTTACTGGTAATTCCGATCTACTAACTCAAATTTAACAGCTAGATTTCTTTTAGGTCCAACGCATCTTTCGCCTGTTTATATTTGTCGTAACACATGACCAGGATATTTAATATTGGCCTTTAGACAGTCTGCAGCAATATCCAAGCTGTTCGACATGTCGGAACACGTTTAATACTGATAGGCGTCAACTGTTCAAAGGCGGCAGCATAACAATAATTATGAAAGATACGGCTTCAATTGTGAAAGAAACCTGAGAAGTTGCGTTTTGCTTTCGTTACGCCTGTCACGTGTTAGT
Organism: Ornithoptera alexandrae; assembly: GCA_029030555.1. NCBI lineage: Eukaryota > Metazoa > Arthropoda > Insecta > Lepidoptera > Papilionidae > Ornithoptera > Ornithoptera alexandrae. The sequence continues at coordinate 7,423,958 of JARDVY010000011.1, read as the reverse complement.
GGGGATGATGCTTGTTTTCTATTTCTCTAAGATTTATTATATCTATGTTTCTTAACCGATAGAATGGAGGAATTGCTCAATTCGACGTATTACTTAACAATAAGAAGAGGGCAGTTAGGCAGTAAAGTTCTGCTAAAAGCGGTATGATTCAATTGGAACCTCTCTGTTATACGAGTAGGAGTATCGGTTTTTGCTGTGGATTGAGATTCTATTAACGGATTCTGTGTTATTTAAGAATGTATTGTTGCGGCTTGAAGGACGCAGCAGCTAATAAAAAGAATAAGCTCTTGAGGTATACCAATTGTTATAAGAAGGAGAAGACAAAGTGGTCAAAAGTTGTTTCATAGTATTGTTGGTGTGACTCTGTACGTACTTTTTAACTGTTGCGTAGTCACCCCTATCTGCATTCAGTAGAAATGATTTCTCTTCCCTTGTCAGCGCTTTCTCGTAAATCTGCCGTAAGTCGTGCTGACTATTCCTTAGGGCTTCCAGGGAGCTCCCCAGAAGCTCCTCCCTGGATCCCCGATTCATTCTCGCCTGCAAAAGAAAACATCGTTATTTCTTTTACTATATAACTTTCCATTAATCTGTCACTGCTTTCGTGGTGCTGTAGATAGCTTTGGAAGACGGAGTTTGGTTGGTTAGGGTACGAAGCCACATATTATATAGTTTGATTAGTGGTAGAGGTTTTTCGTATCCGCTTTGCTAGCTACCACTCTCGTATTGTAAATCTGCTATTATAACAGCACTTCTACCCACTACCTCATTATCAGCAGCTGTTTCCTACCACGCTAGCCCAATGCGGATTGGTGGGAGTAGGACCCACGGCCTCATTGTCACTTAATACTACGTTAATTGGGGGTCTAGTTAGACTCGTTATAAATACAAATAAAACATAATAATTGAAAATTACATTGCCATATTAATCTATCTTATGTAAAGAAAATTAGATCGAAAAGGTTTTGCTTAACAGCAAAAGTCGACTAAAAGAATATTTATTGACCTTGTTTTTTTTTAAATCACCTATAGACACTTACTTTTCTGTATAGGGAAAACGCATTATATATACTAGTATATATATATTGCGAAATTGTTGTCGTTTATATATATGTATAATAATATTGACCATAGAAAAGATTTTATTTACAAAAAAAATCTTTGTTAAGAATCGATTAATATAATTATATGCAAACATATAATTATATAAAAAAACAAACTAATGCGTTATAATTAAAAAAAATGCGTGGGCTTCAATCTATTTGTATATATATGATGCATATATACGACTTCTGTTTGCAAGACCTTGAGATCAGGGGTAAGGTTATTACAATAAAGGCAGTGTGAAGCTATTCACATTAAATTATTTAATAATTATAATAATATTAGTTCAAATGTTTACACAATACTCTTTTATAACCTGTGGACAAATGAGGATGTTGTCCGTAAATATATTTCTGATGGAAGATGAACAACAGTATGATTAAATCTTACAGTTCTTGAGCACAGATTTCGTTATGTTTTCACCGAAGGACTTGGACTTGGAGGGTTGTAAGGGGTCCTGCCCATCTCATAGGACCAAAGATAACTTCTGCTCGTGGTGCACCCTACTAGGCAATAAACAAAGCTATGGCTCTCACCAACCCTCATTAGACCAGCGTGGTGGGCAATGGCCCAAAAACCCCACATGAAACCCTACAAACGATGCTCTTGGTGCCGGGCGGTTCTGGAAGCCATGCTGGCTGTGTGAAGTGTCCGGAACCGAGGCAGCGCAAGACCGATCGATGTGGAGATCTTTGGGCGAGGCTTATGTCCAGCAGCAGACGTTTAACGGCTGAAGCCGAAGGACTTGGTGTTATTTGTTAGTGAAGTAGACTGTCTAATTTGGCTTTTAGTAGCTCTTGGTCATTAACTAATTTGATGGGTTGCCTGTCAACGAGTCCAAAACTGCACTGTAAGTAGGTTCAATAATATTTCGATAGAAAACGAACAAACATTAAAGGTAATTATATTTATCATATTAAATAATTGTTATATATATATATATATACATATCAATAATTAACATATATATAAATATACTCGTGTGTCCCTCACGAAATTTTCTTTCCGATGAAGATGAAAAATATGCAACAAAGCTACTTGTTCTAAGATACAGTACTTGTCATGAATATGTGACACTCGCCAACTCGCTCTTGCCCAATGGAGGATATATCTGCGGGTGAAGGAACCGAGTCCCATCAGCGGAAATAGGAATCTGTTTACAATATGATTATGCACAAAAATGTATTCCGTGATACTATAAATGTAAGGGTGTCAAAATTCATCACAAGTCGATGTTTGTTGTATCCAAGTTACTACGTAGTAATAGTTATACACACTTTTAATTAATTATATAACGGTCCATATCAATTAGTTCTTCGTCATGTTCATTGTTGTTTTATTGACGACATTCACACTACAACTAGCTGTAGCTAAACAGTAATTAATAGTAATATTCAAAGTTATACGGCCCCCATAAATATCCCCGTCGCGGAAACTCTTGTAAGAGGAAAGTTAATCCTAACAGAGATAAGAGTATCCAATACGCTGGTCGAGTGCGGGTTTGGTGATATTTATTATATTAGCTGTTCCCCCCCGTATATCCGTTTGGGGGAGGAATATTTTAAAGTCCATCAATATTAACTAACCTGTGGCAGAAGCGATATCTCTAACAATTTTTCAGTGTCTACGTCTTTTGAAGTGAAATATCGTAAAGATGTAGAAAATCAGAGGGTTTGTAAAATCTTAAAATTTTATATGTCATTGATAATCGAAGCTTTACAAAGAGAAGAGAGAAGAGAAGCAGTTACAAAGAGATGAATATTTTAGAATTACGAGAGATTTTTAAATTGTTAAATTATTTCAAGTATATTATGAGTTATACTATTGGGAAATATCTTTTGCTAAAGACTGGTTAATTCCTACTATCATACTCTGGAAGACGATGGTAGGATATAGCGAGTACCAGCGAGAGGGCTGGAGACTGTTTTAAACACTCTGAAGTCATTATCTTCTGAACGAAAATCATGTGATTTTTGCAAATGTTAAAGACGACCATCGTGAGAGTAAATTTTTCCACATTACCCTAACTTCCACGTAGGAGATAAAGTATTTTTATGAGAACTTCCCTCGCTCCTTAGTATAAAAAACAGGTTCCTCTGCAACGCTTATTGCTATTGCTAATATGGACTGATTTCCGGTTTGAAGGGCCGTATAGCTAATGTAAATTTTATTAATAATTTAATATTTAAGACAATAAACAACTGATGCAATATAATGTATGTTTATATATATATTATCTTAATTAAATATTGGGTACAAAGACACTGATGATATTTACAAGTAAAAATAAGTTTTTACTTACTAACATTTTTTATGTATCAAAGTAGTCATAGTATGTGTAATAAATTTAATAATTTTTTTTTATATTAAAAACAACAGTTTCACATTGTCTTAGTTTATTAATAAACAAACGTTTTATCACATATTTTATAGTAACGTAGTTTTTTAGTCTATACATTCCATTCCTTCACCAGAAATGTGTTATCGAAATAAAAAGTCCGACGTTACTGAGCAAAGTTCGACGCTTATGTTAAGTAAATACTGAATAACGATAAGAAAACATATCCCAGTTTGCACACTATTAACGTTGCTATAGAAACGAGGTGGATGTGTCAAGGGCAGCACAAAGAAGACAAGAACATTAGCTTAAAGTGGTCTAGAGTTGAGAACTGCTTTACCCGGGCTTCGGGACGGGTATCACAGCCTAGGATTTAAACTTTCTAAATACCTAGGACGACTATCGAGAAGAATTTTGATGAGTAAAAATCAACACGTAACCCTAACGCCTCTTTGGAAGAAGGATATCTTTTTGGGGATCTATTTTCAGATAAAAAAGGGGTATTAGTTATATTATAGCAAATATCTCGACATCCATTTCTAATGGTAAAGAGTAATTTGTAAACAATTCTGTTTGAAAGATTGTGTAGAAGATGAAATTATTGAGGTACTAGGTCTAGTTACCTAGTATCTAATACCTATTCCGTTGCTACCTATACGATCTCGGTAAGCAAATCTACCACCAGTGCTCCATTTCACGTCTTTGTAGAAATAAATCAAACATATCCACGTAATACAGTACAGACGTCTTTTTTGTGTAGTATGAGGCGGAAATTGTGAAGAATGCGAGTACGTGTTACTTTTTATCCGTTGCTCGACAAAAGGGGGCGCATCCCCTCACACTGGTGAGGACGTTTGAAATGACAGAGAAGGTGGAATCTTGATCGCATCGTGACGCAGTGTAATCCGTACTGATTTATGAGCGGCCGGCAGTTTCCACAACTGGTTTCTTCAAAATTAATCTATATTTAGTAGTATATTAGTATTTAGTGATTTATAATCTGTTTCAATGTTCCCACTGTTGGGTTTCTGGGCATGCAAGGAAAGAGTTAAGTCTGATTATCTACTATAATAACTGCGTGCGAAGAAAGAAGCAAATATTCATATTTTTCATTTTTATATTTGAATCACTAATTTCTTTCGAATCATTAATTAATTACAAAGTAATTAAAATATAGACAAAAGTAAGTACGGTGTACTGATTAAAAAGGTATATATTTAAATAAGACGTGTATGCAAATTTACAGCAGAAGTTTCTTTCATACTATGTTCATGTTTGGAAGTAATAATTTAAGTATTTCATATATTATCTATATTTTTAAGAAATTCTTTATCAAAATATCTAGATGAAAAGGAGGTTGCAGAAGTTAAATGCGTCTATCTGTAGCACCATATCTTCAGAAAGAATAGATTGTTTTTGATCTAGTTTTTTTTTTATATGAACGATGACCCGATTAATAGAATCTTTTTAAACATTTGGCTCATGTTCAATTATTTGAAAGACAATGAGCTCTTTTATATATTCCGTTAAAGTTTTTCTAATTACAAGATATTTTTTTTGAGGATGCGTTAAAATATTTCTTTAGTAACTTATTTTTATAATAAAAATCTCAAGAGGAATTTTCATAAAAAAAAATTGTGTTTTCTTCACAAAATAATACTTACCGTGGTGTTCATATCAAAGCGAACGCGCACTTTCTTATCTTTTTTGCGTTTCTTCATTTTTGATTTTTTTTTTATATTTATTTCAAACACACTCAACCCATAACTGTATTGCACTAATAATTTTCATAATAATTTAAAGTTTATTTCCGGTAATCGATTCACATTATAATTATTCATATTAAAATAAAACATTTGGTTACTAAAACAATCTCAGAGAGACATCGACATTTCCCTCTCTACAATAGCGCCAATCACTAACTGATCACAGAGCAGCAAAAACTCTTAAACTGGATGCATCTTTTTCAACGTAAACAAACATGTATCTACCGAAAATGTTTATTCTACATGTAAATGAAAACTGGCTTGTGGAGCGGTACGACTGGTACAGTCCCCATCGAGACCGTGGTGGTACTGAAGTTTGACGGGCTATTTTTAAAGTGATATATCACTTTTATGAATGAGTGTTTGGTGTGACTCATGGGATCAAACAACTATATAAGACTTATGGAAATTGAAAAATGGATCTGTTTCTATTGAATTAATAAAGATTATTTTTACGTAGATACATACAGAGTTATTCAACCACAAAAATAAATTACAAAGGTTATAAGTAAATCTAATTCTCCATCAGTAACTCTTGGCAGTGTAGAAATTGCATTAAAAAATGCTAATAACCGAAGACTGGATAAGTTTTCTAAATTTGACCGTAAAACCTCAGAAGTAAGTACTTCACGATGGTCATAATAAGTGATAATTTGGATAAATTTTAAGCATGTAATGATAGATTATTGTTTATTCTATTCATGCCTTAATTGTGTGGAAAAATAAAACACCAAAATTTAAATCATCATTGATTTAAATAGATATTTCAAACAAATTATTCATAGGAAAAATTCAATAATTATCAAACGGATGCGTCGACGTTTAGATGGAGAAGATAATACTGTTGATGGAGACATTATCCAAAAAATTTACAGCATAGATCCAGACCTTTGTTTGCTAGAATGTCTCAGATACAATTCACAAGTTTTGGAGACTCATTGTAAGCAAATATTTGTTTATGATTGAAGTAATCGTTCTTCCAGGTTTATTATTAGGTATTTAAACATTAACATTACTATAATGTGCTAGAAAACCAAGGGTTTTATGCGAAATTTTTGAGTGATAAATCTGAAACCAGTTGCACCTAACCTTTTCCTGAGATATTCTTAACATTACCATTTTAATAAAAGGATCTTTGCGCTACATCGTGTTTATCGTCTGTTGAAGGTTCGCGGTTTGCGGCCTCACCAATACATATAGATTCAGTGGTTCTGACCTTCCAATCAAATTTTCCGTATGATTCGACTGTGGACTGTGGAGAATTAAGAAGAATCGAAAGCGTAAATGAGGGCTTGCGAAAGACAATTTTAGCTGTGAACAAACTTCATTGTACATGGACGTATTCGATACTTCACCATCTCTAACACATGCCAAGCGTCCTCTTTGATCCGAGGACGGCGATGAGCGTTTGTTTACGTTGTAAAAACTCCGGGCCCCATACGTGGCAGTTAACCTCTGCGAGACAGCAGTTAATTTATTGGTGGCGTATACTGAACTAGTTTTTAATGATATACAGTCTATTCCAGCAGACAGAACGTCAACAGTTACATTTCCTTCCAATGAAACAAATTTGTTGACGCTGCATTCGAAACTCCAAATTTATTGTCATGCCTCCGATTTGCGAATCACCTTTGGAATTGTAGCTAGCTGAAGACATTTACAATATGAAAACAGATTTAAAAAGTAGTTGTTGTTGTCCTGCAGCACTATGAAGAAATTATACTTAAAATAGGACAATTACTTAAATGATTCTGTGGTGATTCTGTCTCTAAACATGAAAGTTAAGAATTTTTATACAGTTTACGCGGTGATAAGATTATTTCGATGCCGCTTGACTAACACCTTTTTATTTCAAATTATAGATGTTTTGCCTTTTTTTGTAAATTTCATAAGATAGGTATACAGGGCGAATAGACTTCATGTTCCTTGTTCCTTTTTGCACTAACAATCAAGTGAATTTTCTATAGTTAATTAATTTAACTAATTATAATTAATATAAAGCTCAAGAGAAACTTTAATATAACAAAATAGAACTAAAAAATAGTTTTCACTAAAACCATGTTTTCAAAGAGGGTCTGTTGAAAATTTGAAAATAGTACAGTTTTCTCAATCTGATCAACTAGCTACAGTTTGAAAAAGATACATTATGTTGATGATGATAACGATGTTTGGGGGATAACGATCTTCAAATAAATGAAATTTATTAAAAAAAGCTTTTTTATATTTATGTGATGATAACTAATAGAGTTACCCAAATAGACTCGAACTCAATTTAAGCTATGCATGTAATTCATCAAAATGTAATCATTACAATTGAATACAATGTTTCATATTACATTTATATTTAAAGATAATAGTAATAAAAATTTATGTATTATGTAGAAAATTCTTCAAATTCGGAAAGAGTGTGAATATGGAAGAGAACTACATACTGTGCCGACCCCACAGAGCTGGAACAAAGGCAGAAGGAAGAAGATGTAGAAAATTCTTAAGAATCGCTGGGAGCCACAGGATTCAAACAGTGCAAGACTGCGCTGGTGCACCGATTCAAACTAGCACAACGAGCGATGTAGAGAGTTATGCTTGGCATTTCTCTAAAGGACAAAATCCGGAACGAAGAAATTGCATGGAGAACTAAAGTTGTCGACGTAGCTCTCAAAATCTGCAAGCTGAATTGGCAGTAAGTCGGTCATATCTGTCGTGTCAGTGACGGCTGATGGGGAGGAAAGTCTTGGAGGTCGCGTACAGGTCGCAGAAGCGTAGGACGTGGGTCGATGCTAGAAGCTGTGTTGTGTCTACAAAAGAACCAACGTCATCATGGCAATCGGAAGTGGTTGGATGCGAGAAGCTGAGGATCGCATTTGGTGGAAGACCTGTATCCAGCAATGAATAAACAAAGGCTGATAATGATGTTGTGGTTTGTGGAACACATTACAAGAGATCTATGTCCATCGGTTGAAATGAAGATGATGATAGAAAATGTTAGTGTAATGCGGTTGAGTTCTCTTGCGAACGACTAGGTATAGCTAAAGCTGCATTTCCGTTACATTTCAATTCGTTGAACGCAATAGCTATAATTAAACTATGACAGGTAATAGTTATTACATTTAAATGTTTATTTTGGGATAACTGTGCTACTACTTATCGCCTCATATAAACATAAGCGATAACTGTACGAATATTGCCGATTTTTTACGTTATAACCCCCGAGACTAAGTCTATATTTAAACATGTTCTTAATAATAGCAAAGTAGTAGATATTTTAACCAAGTATTTAATTTCAACATGTTCTTGACTAGTGTTTTTATTAGGTTTATAATTATTATTTTATTTTGCATTTCAAGTAACAGTAGGAACTTACTAATATTTATTATCCTTAAAAAAGTTTTTTATATTACATCTTTTTGTTCCTTTATATTTCATTCTGGGATCGTAATTTTTTATAAAATTACTTTGAATTGGAAACTCGTTCTCGAAATACAAGATAAATTCCTAATTTGGAAATCAGAGGCTATGACAACTTTATATATATCTTTTAGAAGGATCGAAATATAAACATCAATGACTCGCATCGTCGTATGCAACCGTATTCTAAGTTAGTATATATAATAATAAGTTAACGAAAAGGTTTAATGATATTTCACAATATTTTACATCAATAAGATTTATAAGTAGCGAATTCTTTTTAAAGAGATCTAATTAAATCGCCGTGATCTATAAAATCGATCGAGCGGAATGTTTATCTCCCAATCCCCGCCATCCATCGGCGCTGCGTTGCTATATTCCTCAAATCATAAAACTATACCAGCGAGTGATGTAATAACTTTGATTCTATTTCAGTAGTTCCCGAAGAGTTGGCCAAAACGCTATCAGCTGCGTATGTTTACGTTCCAAATTTACATATAAATTATGCGAAATGTGTTGAATTATCCGATAATTGATATATGTTATTCGAAACATGAAAATTTCATATAAAACCTTACCATCGTACAAATATGATTATTTTAATATAAATACGATAATCGTATCAGAAATATCGTTTGTTCATTTAAGGTTTTAGTTTAATTTTATTTCCTTTTATTTTCTCTTTTTTTTTTAGTCTGATGAAGCTGCAATAGTTGTCAATAAAACTTGCGGCGCAAACTTCATCATAAAAAAAAGAAATTTCTCTAATGTAATAAAATCGTAAAAATTTAAAAAATTATGTATTTATATTATTAAAAACAATCAATACATAAACATGCCCTTTTAAGTTCCCACTGTTGGGATACTGGATATTTTCACGCAAGGCATCTTATCTATCATGATGGAGAAGTGTGAGTTGTATATGAACAAAATAGTCGTGAACCTTTCTTTTCTAGCTTTTAGCTTTTACTAGCTTTTCTAGACCATCAATCTCGGAACTAATGATGCTGATGATAAATATTTCAAGGTTAGATAACTACTGGTAGGTCACTATTGTCGGAGACAGCCTAGGTATTACCGCAGCCTCTATTTCTGCCGAAATATAGTAGTGTGCAAAAATTCTTGTTCCGGTTTGAAGAGTGTTGTAGCTGGTGAAATTATTGTGGTATCCAGACTTTATATAATATTTCAAGGCAATGAGTACAATGGACAAGGTGTTCGTAGTAAAAACGCTTGACCTCGGGTCCCTGTCTGATAGTTTCACAGGCTTCTAATCTACAAGAACTAGGTCATATCTGTTTCAGCAGTCTTGTAAGATATGAGATAATATAAAAATAGATACTAAAATGGAAGGTACCATATCTATCTTAGCAGGAGATACACATGTTCCTCAGGATAGTAAGGACCTTTGAGCAGGAACTGCCAATATGATAAGGCTGGGTAATGAACAATAGTCCTAAAGCGTGAACCTTCTTGCTGAAAAAGCATTGAGATAGAGACACGTATGTGGCGAGGACATTTTTAGAGGACTTACAACCAGTGAATTGGAGATCTATTAGATCTCGTAACGGTTTTGTGCAGTGCGTTTGAGGTTTAAACTATATCCAATTTTTTACTTAACTAATGAACTAAGAGCAGAAATCGTATATTTGTTTCCGGCAGATACAGAAATAAAGAGATTGCAATTTCTTGCACAGAAGGAGAGAATACGATTTTTGGAGCTTTCCCATTTAAAGGACTCGTAGGAGATCCTTTAGGAGTCATAGCATACTGAAAGTGTTAAGAAATTAAATTTATACAACGTGCATCTGCTACTTTATTAGAGATGTATAGTGATTATATAGAACTTCGGTTTCGATTCCCTACCACATAAGTGGAAGTGTTTGGACGGTAGTCGTATTTCTTCGAACTCCTGGGCAGCTGCCAAAAACACTTTATCAATTTTTCTTCTTTTGGTATTTCTGGGTTTCGGCTGTCTGATATGAGAGCCATATTTATATACATGGTGATGTAAGGTCGCCAGAATGTCAACATCATGTGAAATTGAGAGCAAGTTGTAGCCGTCTAGGTACCACGGCAGCTCCCATTAACGTTACTGCTATCCGGATTCAAAGGCTTTTTAGCTAGCAAAATTACCGGGGTAACGAAACTAAACATGTGTGTAAAGGAGTCGAACATAATCTGCTACTGTGTATATCACCCCAACTAGCGCCAAGTTGTAATGAGCAGTCGTAACTTTTATCATCCCTAAAATATCATCTATCACCTTTTCGTGATATCAAATAAAAAAAAATTGTATATTGATACGTTTGTACTACTGCGTCGTTGAGATGCAGTGTAAATATAATTGTTATTACCTAACGATATAATAATTCTTAAGTACTTTTTCATACTCTAAAGAAAAACAAGCGTGCTCCACTTGATGTCGACTTTTTTATTACTAAAAAGATGAACATATAAAAAAAGTCTTTACTAACTTAATCCTAAACTTACCTAAATTAATTAGGGCTTGCACTAATTCATGTTTACTATTGTCACTTATTGTTTTAGTTAATTAAAGTACCGAATACCGTGTTTTTATCACACCGGTGCGTTTCCTCGTGTCCTGCGGGACACTGGACAGACAATATGTTAAGTGAATACCACGTTAATCGAATTTTCAAAGAGGGCTCGCCGTGAGTTTGTCTACAACAGTGACGTCTGTATCATTTCGATATATATATATATATATTTTTTTTTAATTAACTACAGCTTTAAAAATGCAGTCTTTGATAACCAACACTATCTATTTTCTTTGGTGTGAAATTTTAAGGAGATTCTTACTGGTTTTTCATTTATAACAAATTAGTATATCTCAAATGTTATTCAACTATATGTATCTTAGTTTGATAATTATTTCAGTATATATATATATATATATATATTTGGTGATTGATTGACTCATCAAGACATCTCAGAAGGTATTATACTTAAACACTAACATTTGGAAGAGATATTGCTTCAGCCGTTTAGAGCTCAGCTGATAATGAATTTTACAAAATCCTTTCCCCATAGACAATTGCAGAGATATGGCCAGCGAAACGAACTGAGAATGGCTCTTCGATCAATTTCCAGAAAGTTCAGTCATAAGCCAGCATCCATCGACTGCGATCATCACCAGGTTGCCGGTCCAGCGTAGTCTTCAATCTATGATATTTCAACTACGACCTTCGCTCTCATTGCCACTTCAGTTCGCGCTAAGACAGTGACTTAATCACTAATATCTAACTCCTAAGTTAATTAGATAACTTTTTTTAAAAAAGTGGGGTATATGGGTAAAAATGTCCCCACTCTTAATTTACAGTAAAGCGATTAAAAAATAAAAACTGAAATAGGTAGTTTTTTGTACGTTATAGATAAGCTCTTGGCGCTCTGTACGTGGTTTTAAGTGTCAAGCGCAGAGCGAGATATTTTTGATATATTTCTGCATTAATGTGAAAAATAATGTATTCTTTTTTTCTTATTATTATGAATTTTGTTATTTTAAATGGTTTTAATCAATAATGTTGTTATGTATAATTTAGTTTTGCGTCAACGAGATTAATGTATCTGTAAAACATGAAAACAATAAATGTATTGGAAAATTTTGAATAAAACTATTAATTATATATCGATACCTGGTTTGGTACGCGCACATCACTAGAACTCAAGCCAACTTTAATGCCATTAATGTAAGTCCACCGGCGGCCACTGTGTCGATACGTTCAATTTGTTCGCATCGGAATCAGCATGACCGCGAAATGAGGTACTCCACTGCCGGATATGTTTGTTTTTCGTGATATTTTCGTTTCAATACATTTTGACGGGAGCTTCCGGGGCGATATATTGGATTATGGACGACGTGGATTAGTGTTGCTTTGCTTGCAGAGCTGAAATTTATTGCAGGTCACTCTTGACGGGTACCGCCGCTCTGTCTATTTCTGCCTGCAAGGGGACGGTGTAGCTAGTAAGATTACTGGAGTAACGAGATGTAGAACCTTACACCTTATTGGCATCAATGTGGCTCTGTATTAATATACTTATTAGCACTTATTACATTTTACAGAGGCATATAAACAGATAGAATTGATTGCTATTTGTATACTTTGTTTCATACAAAAACTAAAATTTTTTATTGGTATAATTGAACTTGTAGAATCAAAATTCTAGAAGTTTCTTTACTAAAGGAGTCACTGGTTCCCGTTCAAATTTAGTTTTCTTTGTAGCTGCTAGATGTCATGAGGATATGATTTTAATACATGGAAATTATATCATTATGAGGTAATAAATGGCCACTGCTTCACATACACAGACTTTCATATATCTTCACACCAATCGTACCTGTTTTTCTCGCATTCAGCGGTTTACCGCGACCTTCATCAGCAGAGTGCATAATCACTTGCTTTGTAATCCATGATTTGATTCCCGAGGCACATGCTGGGTACTTTGGTCAGTAGTATGGTTTTTCCCAACCCTGCCAGCTACGACCTTCACAGTGTAAATCTGTCGTCATAAAATGATTCCTCTGTTCCAATTTTCAATATATAAAAGCCGTAGTATTCTGTGCGAGTATACTTCACCGTGTGAAATTAAGGTCATATTTATGACGTTTGTAATATGTATATTATAATAATAGTGAAATGCCAATCCATTATTACAAGTTAGGGTTTTTGTTAAAGGGACCATTTTAATATGGGCTCCGAAAGAAAAAAAACTCTCATCTAATATACATACTACACAGATGTGAACAAGAAAATTCATATACAATACAGATAATAAATATAATTTAGTTCAGCAATAAAACAGCGAGTTCAGAATAGTTATTTTTTTATTACTATCCCATATTCATAAAGTGGTTCATCGATCTGTTGCTGAACCTCTCTGTTGTGTTCTGATGGATCTAGTATAAACAAGATGAAATCAATCAATCAATCATCAGCCGATAGACATCTACTGCTGGACATAGACCTTCCTCGAAGATTCCCTAATTTGTAGCAGTTCATATGAGAAGATTTGGGTCATTTCATACTACGCTGGCCCAATACGTGTTGGTGGGAGCCAGAGCCTCGTTTGTTGATTAACGGGGTACAAGCAGGTGAGGTCAGCTTGGATCTCATGAATTGTTGTGTGGGAACCCTTATAAGATTAAAACCATTGCTAAATTATAAGAGGAGAAAATGAATAATAAATGAAACTCCAGAGAAAAGGGATCAGTTTTGAAGATCCATGTTTAACAGAGTCCATAGGTTAGAGTGGAGTATTACTTAGTCATAGATAGGTAACGAAGTAGAAAAAGAAATTTTTTGAACAAATTGACGTTAGGGTATTGATTTTTAAATTTAATGAATCAATGAGATGAGCGAGACGTTCACCTAATGATAAGTGATTGGCTTGCCCATAACAACGTTACAGCGGATGTGCACAGCACCATGAGATGTTAAGTCTCGCTACCCCAGTTATTTCTCGAAGTCTGAAAGGGTTTCGGGTTCGCGGGCCTTGGTTCACGGCACATGTGAAGAGATTTCCTATTTGCTGCAGCACACTAATAATACCGAGGAAAGCGTCACAATTTTTTAATATGTGAAAGCTAATGAACAGTTCCACAGGAGATCCTACAGCACCTACTAATCGAATGAAGATAGCCACCTAGGCGCTTTATTAGTTTTAAATCTCATGTAATCTTGATTTCTCCGCGAAAGTTCCATCGTCACACATAAATGAGACACTGTCTTTGTTGATATACAGAATATACTGTTACCAATTAAATTAATGGTGTTATGTCAACTGTTACCATCCCCTAATCCGTCACAACATAAAACTTCCATTCCAGTAATAGTTTAAGTAGAAAAGTCTACAGACGTTATTACTACCATCTACGTAGGTACAACCGCAGCGCCTATATCTGCTGCCAAACAGTAGTGTGCAATCATAACTGTGTTCCGGTTTGAAGGGCGCTGTAGCTAGTGAAATTACTGGAGTGACGACACTTAACGTCCTGTGTCTTATGACGTTGATCATTATTTAGTGCTGGATACATCATCCTAGTTTTGTTTTTGTTTCTGGAAGGAAGTCAGGTTTATTTGAGATTCTTACTCACTAAAACAACGTTGGCAGTCTGCATCAGTGCATTCGGACAGGCCCCGGAATCTCTTACTCAAGGTACTGGTGCTCGTCGAAGCGTTGTGTTAACTTGTTTCTGAGGAAAGGCCAAACCTTCTTAGGCACCATCGTTGGGCCATAAGCTGCCTCACTCAGGTTCGCTTGTTGAGCGATAAGCCACCTAACCCTCAAAGCGCGCGAAACTCCTAGACCCTTTTAGTCGTCTTCTACGATAGGCAGGGCTTACCTTAGTCCAATTCTTTTCAATTTATCCTGAGATTACAGGGCTAAGATCATCCTAACTAGCGCCTCATTGTTAAGAGCTGGTGTGTCATTTACCATCGGGTGAACGTCCTGCTCGCCTCGTAGCTTCGTAGAATAAAAGAAATGTTCCTAAGCATTGTTATTTTCTGTACATCAATGATACACAACAAAATAGTAAATCTCTTATCTTAACTGTGGTAGAAACCAGGTCATCATAACGCACAGCAGGCTTCATCTTGTACTGCTTCATGTTTCCATAGATATTCTAGTTAGGCACCATGACAAGCTGAGTTAAGTTACCATGCTTGAAACACGCTGTAGCTAATGGAATTACCGCGGTAACGACAGTTTATACTCTACGTTAGTAGGCGGCGATTTTATTGTTGTGTTAACACTTACTACCAAGTGAAAGTACCTGTCTTTCGCGAGGTTATATAAAACAGTACATTTCGTATCGAAGTATGTTGATTACTTGCTTTTGTGTTTTTTTTTTTTTTATAATTTTTATATGAATATGAAGTTTTGCGGTATTTATGAAAGTATTTAAGTATTCAGAAGGTAAACTACAAGAACAATTAAAGGTAATCCAATTTGAAATACACGTGGTAAGGTGAGGGACATTATGCACTTGAATGCTGTTGAGCACAATGGTAGCCAAACTGCGCTTTGGCAAATGTGGATTTTCACAGACGAGAGGAGATGAAAACTAATAGTGACGGAATACAAAGATACATCTACAGCATAATCTAGTAAATCTTTATGTATACTCTATGAGGTTGGCGTTAATTGAAGAGTTGCTGAAATATTTTGTAAATTTAATTAAGTTTTATAATAATTATTATTATGTACCGAAATTATATTATACTCGTATTATTATAATTTTGAATTCAACATCATCAGCCGATCTACGCCCACAGCTGGACATAGGCCTTCCCCGAAGATTCTCACATCGATTGGGTAGGAACTCATATGGGGCGATCTATTGATCTATCGATTGCTGTTCCCCACCATGCTCGCTCAATGCGGGTTGGTAGGAACCAGAGCCTTGTTTGTTAGCAGGGTGCACCATGGACAACGAGCCCCTTTTAATTTTAATTATTTAAAAAGAAGCCCTATAATAAATTCAACTTGTATAAACTAATAACCACACCTAATGATTATGATATAGATATATTATAATGAAAGGAAGCGCCAAATCATCCTCATCCAGCAGACTGCCGAGCAAACTAATGTGACTCTTATTCTTGGTGCCATGTAGTCGCCGGCTCTGAGGTCTCGGATGGCTTCCGTTAGTTTTTTTCATAAATCTCCAAAAAGTTTAAGCGCACCGGAACCCCAAAATCCTAACGTTTTAACCCCAAACGTTTCAAATATGAATTTTGTAACATGAATATATTCTAGAAGTTGTAGAAACATTTGGTGAAACTAACGAAGTATTATTCTATAGAAACTAGAATAAATGTGAGAATTGAATAAAAATCATTGGATGCAGGTTGATTACGATCGGTCACGATGGGAATCGATTTAGACCATATCCATCAGTGGAAAATGGTAAGTTAAGAAGATGATGAAGAAAATTTCTTTCGGTGGTATTATTCTCCAAAAAAATCGCTTGGTTTTTTTGTCAATGGCCAAGGCTTACTTTTGGTCTCCGCAAAAGAGTAGCAAGTTTCTTTTTCTCTTTTTGTATATATGTTGTGTGCATGTCATAGATATGGGTGCAATATAGACATGACTATTACCTACACAAACATATATTTTTATATTTTGCTGTTTTTTTTTTTTTATGCATTTTAGAAGTATAGGAGTGGGTTGCGGAATCTTTGGTGAATGATAACACATGCAGTAATATTAGCACTATATTGATAATGACAGAGCGATTCAAAGGACAGAGTAAGTTACTAAGTACAGCAGTATTACGAAGATTCAGAGAGATCCAGTTGATGTATACACTTGTATACTCCGTAGTGACTTGTAATGTACACAAAGATGTACGATCCTTATAAGGATTTGCGCCATGATAAATGATAGCGTGATTTATTGTTTATGGTGGCGCCATCTGTTGGTTTAGTTGAAAGCTTTATGATGCAGTATCTAATTGTATTTTATATATAATTTGTTTTGTTCACAGTTTGAAAGGTTCAGGTCAAGAGCATGGTTTATGGCATCATCTTCCTCATTTTGTTTACCCGTTACTGTTGTATTTACTTATGTCTTTACTTTGGTTATAAATGTAAATAATTAACACAAATTAACAATAATATTTATTTATTTTACTGTAACTATTACTTTGAAATATTGGTGAGAAGAATTTGAGAACCGCTGACCAGTTATATAATTCGCTTAAGGCGGTCGCGAGCGCTGGCAGCATGTGTCCGACCAGCTCATGGCTGTGCGGGGTTCCCCGTAATCCGTTTACCGAGCGGATCCAATCTCGCTGTTTATTTATTACAACAGATTAACTATTGTAATGATCTGTTTAATCTGCCGGCGAAGGTCGGCCGGTGATTATCTGTTAGGTTCACCTTGGTGTTTACTATCGGAGTACTCGGTTTGTAGCTCTATAGTTGATTAATAAAACAGAGATTTTATATTAGAACTTCTTGTAGACTGCTACAAATATGTAGCTAGTAATGATGCCATCGCTCGCAGGCTATCACACTACAGGAGGTGTCTTAGACTGTCCTACTTATGTTGTTCTGTATAAAAATTCGTTTGAACAGTGATGATGGATATATACATATGTAAATATTATCGAACCTTTATTATTTTACAGAAAATCTACAATAAGGTATACTAATTTCTAATGAAAAGGTTCTGTATTTAGGAAATTTTGGTATGAGGTCTAAGAAATAACCTGTAGAAGAATCTTGTAAAGAACGAGAGAGTAAACAGCCCAACTCTTTAATACTAGAAACTGTCATAACTTTCACTTCGTGTTCGACATCTTGACAGGAATTCGATGACACTTTTCACAGCTTTTTACGTCTACGGTTAATCAGACATCACAGGAATGCAAGTAAATGTTCTCCTACGAGTCGGACAGTTATAATTACAGTTAAAGTACTTACATAAAATTAGATTAAAGCGTACTTATCAAAACCGCCGCGATCCCGTTGTCATTAGTCGTTGAAGCCAAATAAAATTTTATTTGTTAAGTTGGTGGTGAGGCCAAGTCGCATTTTTTACAAAATACAGGTTAGCAACAGCAATGCCACCTGGTGCCACCAAGCCTAAGAATAGATAGATATACAGATATCTACAGATAATCGAAAATATTAAACAACTTTATAAACTCTCTCTCCTGGAACTCAAAGCTTTCTCTTTCATGAAAGAAGTTGAAGACATTATCGACTATGCTACTCAGAAGCATATTAGTGAAGGCATAAAAATTTAATTTACGATAACGTTAGATGCATTTATATAGTAGATAACAAACATTTTTTTAAGAGAAATAAATTATCTTTGGTGACCTTTTTTAATCTAAAAACGAGTGAGCGAAAGCAAAAGTCAATAAATCTCAAACTAAGACAATAATCAAAAAATACTTTTTGGATTGAAGATCTCATTTATAATATTATAGATATATGGAATAACCTGGATCATTATGTTATTTCCCATTCCGGCTAAGGTGCTTTCGTTAAGAAATGCGCGGGGTACTACGCACTAAAGGCGACTAAACAAGAGCATATCACCATCATCATCATTACCCAATAGACATCCACTGCTGGACATATGCCTCTACCAAAGACCACATCGTTCAGTCCTCAGTGGTCCGCATTTAGCGGCTTCCCACGACGTTCGTGTGTAGTTGTTCATATGAGGAGATTTAAGGCATTTCCTTCCACGCTGGCTCATTGCGGATTTGTTTAAGAGCAACAAGAGTTTATGGAGAGTACTAAATCCACTAACTTCTCCTAGATAACAAAAAGAGTACGCCTTTCAATTCAATAGATAGATTTTTGAACAGAAATACGCGCCTTATTATCTGAACGTTAGCGAAGGTTAAAATAATGTTTGGAGGACATGTTTGAACGGGCTGCGTTGGCGGCACATCACTTAAGAGACATTGAAGAAAGGCTTTTTTGAATATGAGTTGATTAAACATGCCAAATATACTTCTAACCTAACTATAACTTGCTTTTAATACACACTCATACTGTATTTCTGTTGCTATGACAGAACTATTTTGTTACTGATCAATGTATATATGAACCATAGTTTTTTTTTGGGAAATAAGCTTTTAAATAAATTTTAAAAAATCTTAATAATGATAAGTGGCTCTTATAATGCCCTCCGTTTTAGTGCCGCTCTCGACGAGGTGGTGGTATCTAAGTTTCTCAGCAGAAAGACCAAAATTAATACATACAAGACGATTTACAGTTCAGTTTAGAGAAGATACAGTTTTGTATATACAAATTTTGGTCTCATCACTCACTACAAGACCGATCTTGATGTATAGTAGCGAGATCTGTACACTAACGCTTAAAGAAGAAGAGTGCTCCTGGTTACCGAGAGGAAAATCATGCGTAGGATCTTCCGCCGACCCACGAGAAAGATGATGGTACGTGGCGAGCCCGACGCAATATTTAAATCGGGAGGCTGGTTAGTGAACTAAACATTATTGGGAAAGGCAAAGCCCACAGACTTCGCTGTATGTTAAGGATGGGAGACGATCGTAGAGTCAAAAAAGGGTTTCTTGGAGCTCCAATTAGCAACCGACATTTCGACTGATCTAGATATCGTTGGAAGGATGCCGTAGAGTACAACCTACGCGAGCTTCAAGTAGTGGACTGGCGAGAGGCAGTGCAAGACAGACAACGCTGGTGCTCTCTTGTGCCAGAGGCCAAGACTCACTTTGGATCGCTGCGTAAGAGGAGTAAGTAAGGCTCTCATATGTTACCGACTGGAATAAAGCAATATTTTTACAGCGACGGATTTACAATATACAAATGGTTGCTTGGAAAACCTTACCCCCATGGAAAATTCTCATGTGGTCTTGGAATTAAACAGAGGACCTCAGAGTTACAACCAAGTGGTTAGTTGATACGTTAGTCTTTATAATTGGGTTAAATGTGAGTCCAGTGTAGATAAAAGGATATAAGCGTCAACATCTTTTGAATAAAAAAACCGGAGAGATGCTGATAAAATATTTTCATAAGATTATTTATGTACATTTGACAACCTACGATACGTTTGTAACTCGAATAAACCCAATCATCAATCCAATTTTGTGAGTTGACCCGTGAATGCTAATGGTGTGAGGGATCTTGACGAATGGCTCAACACCAAGGGGCGTTTTGATAGATGCTTCTTCTCTCAATGACGGTAATGGTGTATGAAATTACAATTGGGAATGTCTTACAGAAAATTTCTTGAGCAAGAACACGCTGGAGTGTTTAAAACTCGGCTTTCGAGAGAAAAGAAAGTAGCAGGATTGTCATGTTTCAAAAGACTAGCATTTGTAGAAATTGCACTATAATGACTGTTCAATGACTAACTAGGAAATATATCAGCAGCAATTGAGCCAAAGCTAGTAGACTAATGTACATAATCCGACTTTTTTCTACGGATCTGGATTTGAACACCGCCGCCGACTACACAATAGTCTATTCTTACTCTCTCCTTACTCCGTCAGTCGTCCTTCGCCGTCGTGGAGCGTGGAAGAGACATATTTGTAAAGAATTACCACTCAGAGGTCATATTGCACGATTGGTCGGTCGAAATGATTGAACTTACCTCTCTCTTTAGAATCCAGGGTACGGCAAAGGAATCAGGGGAAAAGACTTAACATTTACTAGAATAAGAAGCCTGGTGGCATTACAACTTGGAAGAATGATAAAGAATGGTAAAAATGATCAAATGAAATGGAATTGTTGTAAAGTCCTGGATTTTGGTTAATAAATATATGGTAATATGAGACAGAAAACAATGTAGGGAAATATGTTTTTATGATATGTTCTATAGCGTCATTTTAACTCATCCTTGATCATTGACCTTATAGTGTATGCGTGGTCAGTCAGAGGTAATCATCGAAATCGAGTATAACCGATTCTATATACTCACTCAATTTGTATGCAAATCGATATTTGCAATTGACTATCGCGTTTTACGCGATGTATAAGTCAAACACATTTATTTAAGCTAATCACATGATAATTATAATGAACATACACTTCTGATGGTTGGTCGAGTTCTCGGAAGAACGAAGGTGTCAAAATTGGTAAAATATTATCATCATTGAAATGAAATTGGTGATAGGAGTTTCTTACTACATCCTGTTTACGACAATGTTGGCTAGATTATGGAATAAGAATGGTTATGATTATAGTCTGAAACTATGATAAAGATCAAAGCATAGAAGAGTGGGAGGGTTAGATATTTTAGCTAACCTTATCAATTGTGGCAGTCTTGACAAACTGGTCGAGATTATCAGGTAGCCTCCTCTCTAATTGCTGCCTCTTTCTCGTTTCATGCTAAGGGACGTCTACTGCTGCTCTGATCTGGTTGGTCCCCTCATGGGTCTAAATATCCTTGTACTTCTAACAAGATATTTGTGCGATCGGTCCATAGGGAATGACCGGTTTTATATATATGTATGGAATCTTATTAAAATAATAATATCACAATTAATATGAAATATGTTAATTTTACTTTTAATTAAAACTATGACATTGATATTACGTTAAAAGTCTGTAAAGCCGTGGACGACCAAGTATGCTCAACCATAAAACTCCGGTTTCCAAATGGTGACAACCTGAACTCGGTAATTATATTCTGCTGAAAGATTTACAATATGACACTGGTAGCTAGACAGGATAAGTGTTATGTCCTCTCGGCTTTGCTGCTCTTGCCTCACAAGTGAAGCCAATGTAGTAGATTACTGAAAGCTGATGATGAAACAGGCGGGTTCATAAAAACCTTTCCATCAACCAAACTCACCATGAGATCCATCACATATAAGAAGGCAATCTATCGATAGTTTGATTTCGATAAAGTATGATGGTGCTCAACACTCTGACGTGTAAGATTACAAAGATTATAAATCTGAGCTGCAGCCTTTGTCCCTGCAACGGGAGACAGAGTTAGTTAGAATAACTCATTGTTATAAATAATATTATCGTTATTTATCATAATGTTATAAACAAATATTTTTTTAACTAAATGATTTAATATTATAAAGAAAGTTGAATTGATTTATTAATAAATATCTAACTTGTGTGGTTCTTCTTCACTTCTAGACAGACAATTTATGTCCCCATTGTTGGGGCACAGGCCTACCCTTAATATGAGGGCGATGGGGCCATAGTCACCACGCGGGCCTAATGCGAATTGGTGACTTCACACACACCTTAGAATAAATTCTAATTCATGTGCAGGTTTCCTCGCGATGTTTTCCTTCACCGTTTGTATTTCGCTGTTGTTACTAAAGTTCACAAATGTACATAACTTAAATATTAAAGTCATCGGTACATGCCGAGATTCGAACCCGCGATCTTCGGGATGAAGGCCGCACGATCTAAACATTGGGGCAGCGAGTTACTTGTGTGGTTGTTGTTAATTTTTTTAATTTAGGAAAGCGACGGAACTAAGAGTGTTCAGCTGTCATGAATGTGGCGCTGGTTAGGATGATGTGCTATACATTGTACTTAAGCTCACCACAGATCTCATCTCATTAATTGAATTATATACAACCTTCTTATATTCGAACATAGTAAAGTTTAGAGCAGTATTAATCGCTGCGGTTTCCGGGGAATTCTTCGGGGGGAAGTCAGGGTTATGTGCAATTCTTACTCACTTAAACCCCATTGATGGTCTACATCTGTGCATTAGGATAAGCCCCGGGATCTCTTACAGAACGCACCGGTGCCCTTCTACACTTTGGGTTAGGACGTCTCTGAGGAAGCGCCAAAACCTCCTAAGCACCATCGCTGAGCCATACGCTGTCCTACGCATGTTGGCTTGTTGAGCGATAAGGGTACCTCCCTCAAGACCCGCGAAATTCCTAGAACCTTCTAGTCGCTTTCTACGATAGACACGGCTTACCATAGTCCTAGACTACAGGGCTGCGGCTATAGAGACCTACCATCACGACAGCAAAACCCGACCACTGTTTATTCAATACGCAACCCAGGTATGGGTTGGAACTCACAAGTCTATGATTGCTGTTCTCAAAACATGTTGGTTTTCTCCTGATATTTTTCATCATCCAAAGTTGAAGCTTATTGAGAACAGAACCTGGTAACTGAGTCATCGCCGCTTTTATAAAGCAAAAACAAACCTGGAATTCAACGAAGCTTTGTAATAGCTTGTTTTGTACCGTTCAGCTCTAGAGGAAGCTACACGAGTGATTATTCCGTCAGATTGCGATGTTTGTAATGGGATGGCTCGTTTGTTAGTCTACACGCTGTAGCTATTGTCCGCTACATCTGCAATTAGCGATTATTAAACGCCAGTAGCCTAACGGTTAGCAGCACGACTGGAGAGTGTTTTGTGGCAGGTTCGGAATTAATTATTCGACTAATTATTGGAAACTAATTTTATAGTTTAAGAGATAACGTTATATGAAATTGTTGGTAGCTTTTTGATGTAGTTTCAATATACTACATTTTCACAGTTTATGCAATCAGACTTGGTCTGACATCTTAATTCATTCAGCGGAATATTTGTTTTTTATTCAATCAGGCGACGAGATCAGCGGGACGTTCACCTGATGGTAATTGATACGCTCGCCCACAATAAAGTGGCGCTAGTCAGGATGTTATTCGCTTCACCACAATCCGCTCGTCGCCTGAAACATAAGACGTTGTGTCTCGTTACCGCCTTTACCACTACTTACAGCTCCTTCAAGCTGGAAAGCAGTAATGTTTGCAAACTACTGTTTATCGGCTACAATAGAGAGGCTGATAACCTAAACAACCTATCTATCTTCTAGGTTGGTACCACCGCTCCCTGAACAGATTCCTGCCTTGTCGTGGCGGTGGGGCCCAGTAACAGTGGCTTGATCACCCACGGTGAAGCCTGAGGCGTAGGACCGGCCCGAGGTGGCCGCTCCAGGTGCGTAAGCTCACCTCGGATGTGTGCCGGTGGGCTGCAGGGGCAGGTTTATACTGCCCTTTGCAGTGGAGGTGGAATCGCGGAGGGAGAGGAGTGTCGGTATTGCGATTCGCCTCTCTCCCTACCCTTTGCGACTAAGCGGTGCCGCACCGCTGATGAAGAACGATCATGGTAATTCGTGATTAAACAAAAACCAACAGTTTTTGATTTTAAAGGTTCAGGTCTGAAAAATATAAACATACATAAAGATATCTTAAGTCTAAAAACCAGTTGACCTCCATGTGTGTCGGGATCGTTGTGGGTGGGTATAGAGGAATAAGAATTTATGCAGGTCTTCTGAATTATTTTGCATGTCCTGTTGCCGTTTAAATAAATTTGTCGGCACAAGGGTTGAATGAATTTGATTTAGAGAAAACGATTTAAATTACTCGTAAATATATGTTAATTAGAGCCAATTAATTAACATATATTTTAGTTCATTGGAGTTATATTAGCATTATTTCTTTTAATGGAACAGTGGTGGAAAGGCTGAAAGCTGATTAAAAAAAAAAATTCTTTGAAGTAAATCTTCGAAATTATTTATCAATTTTAGGTTTTTTTTTTTGATTTGAGCAAAGCTAAAACAAGACTGAGACTTGGATAATTATGGTATTAGTATTGGTCTTGTCTGTTCGATCTTGGTCTCGATCTTGCTTATCGGTCTTTGTCTTGCATAATACTCCTTGGTTCTTGTTCACTCAGTTTTGGTTTTGGTTTTGGTTTTGCAGAATAAGTAAGAGCAAGACCAATTTTATACATTACTAGTATCAATGGAGGGAAAGGATCAAGCAGAGCTTTCAGCTAACTTAATTGATATTTTTTTTAAGAAATCAGAAGAAAACAGTTTTAAAAAATTAAAGACTTATGTAGGAATTTTTCACTAAAATCTCTGGGTTTCATCTTATTATGGATTCAGGATATTCTACAGAAAGTAGTAGTATAAATAATCTGATTACTGCATTCCTAAATGCTGATGAGAGAAATTCCTCAGTGTCTCTTCGTGAAGTTTGGATGTTTACTCCAAAAATAGTATTATACAAAATATTACTTAGCAGAGGAGGTTGTAAATAATTTCGAACTGTTAAAACGAAAATGATTAAAAGTCGTATTTCTTTTAAAAGAAGAGCAGTCTAGTGTTCAGAATACCGAAGCTTTGAATACAGTAATCTGTGGAAAGGTGTTTCGGTTCGGTTTTTATTTTAAATCTTTAGTCAAGACTGAAACTATAAAACGACGGAGAGAAATTGCAAGAGTAACATCCAAGCTTGAAGAATATTGTTTTATATAAAAACAATTGCAACATCTCTGAGAGGTCGTAAGATTGGTTTCTTATCTTTGTTCTTCTTAAACATGTTTACGCTAATTATATTATCCTATTGTTTGTGTTAAGATAAAATAAAAACACTATAAACAATAACTTAAAACCGACGACATTATCTGAGCGGTCGGATGTGGGTGGATGCGAGAAGCTGAGGATTGCATTTGTTGGAAGACCTTGGGGAAGGCTTATATCCAGCAGTGGATAAATAAAGGCTGATGATGATGATGCTGACTAACCTAAAAAATTTATATATAAGAGATGTTAGGGTCCTGCATAACACGCCGGTGTTCATATGGAGGATTTGAGTTATTTCCTACCATGCCTAATGCTGGTTGGTGGGAGCTAGAGCCTCGTTTCTGAATTAGCTGGGTGGCACCACCAGCAAGTGAGGTTGGCTTGGGTCCCGTGAGTTGTTGTGCGAGATCATTTACACCCTAATATAACTCAATAAAGACCTATCACCAGTAAAAGTATGCTAAGCGTGGTAAGAATGACAATCCTCCTATATCTGAAAATGATTTAAAGAGTGGATATTAAGAAGAAATGAAAAGGATTTGGATTGGATCCGGGCGGATGAATCATTTTACTAGCTTGGACGTCTTTGTCCTCCACCTGCTCATGGTGCACCTCGCTATTGACAAACGAGGCTCTGGCTCCCACCAATCCGTATCATTAGTGCATAGCAATGCTGGCAGTGTAGGACCGATCGATATGGGTATTTTTGGGAAAGGCCTATGTCCAGCAGTGGAGGTCTATCGGCTGATAATGGCACACGACTATTTGATGAAGAAATGAAGTATAGCATTGGTTTCCAACGGTGAATGTTGGGTTAAAGATATTCATTCCATCAATGCCTGAGTTGCAAGTCTCATCACGGGATAAATGTGTGACATAAAAGTATGATTTCATGTTTGCAGTGTACAATAACTAAGTAAGAGGGTAAGGTGTCGTGTGACGTCACTTATAGCACTAATAAAACTGGAGCTTTGTAGCCGCTTTAATTGGCCATTCGATCCTTAATGTCCTCTTACTTCATCTCGAGAATACAATGTTTTCTTTCTTTCGCGAAAACTTCCCCTTAAGCGTACAAGTTGTAATACATCGCTGAAATGTTTACTGTTCTAATTATATTATTAACACCCTAAGTTTTTTGTGTTGCGCCTTTTTGGGGCTGACATATTCTTAAGGGATAAAAGTTCAAAAGATAAATAAATAAAATGTTTACAGATTTGTATGTTTACATGTTTACATTGGATGTTTTTTTATTTATAATGTCTAGCACTTGGTTTCGAGTATTTATTGATAATGCTTAATGGGGTGTAAGGGGCCCCCCACAACCACTCACGGGACTCAAGCCAACCTCACCTGCTCGCGGTGAACCCTGCTATATAACAGACGAGGCTCTGGCTCCCACTAGTTCGCATTGTCCAGCGTGGTTGGAAATGGTCCAAATCTCCCCAAATGAACCCCTAGTAACGACAGCCTCTAATGCCCGGCGGTACTGGAGGCCACGCTGACTGTTGAAGGTAGCGAGGAGCCGCTGGATGCGAGCAGCGCAAGACCGATCGACGTACACATCTTTAAGGGTAGACTAATGTCCAGCAGTGGACAGTCTACCAGCTGATGATGATGGATATTGCTTATTTTGCCGTTGTTTTTCGAAGTTTCTTTACCTTTTAATACTTATATAAAATGTCTGATTGTAGCTCGCTGGCCTAATGGTTAGAGCGTGCGGCCTTCATTCCGAAGGTCGCGGGTTCGGATCTCGGCATGCACCGATGACTTAATATTTAAGTTATGTACATTTGTGAACTTTAGTAACAACAGCGTAATACAAACGGTGAAGGGAAACATCGCGAGGAAACCTGCACATGAATTAGAATTTATTCTAAGGTGTGTGTGAAGTCTCCAATCCGCATTGGGCCCGCGTGGTGACTATGGTCCATCGCCCTTATATTGAGGGCCTACCCTCAAAAGTAAGGACGTAAATTTGGCTGTTATAAAATGTCTTCTTGTCACAGTGTATTATCATCGAAAATATTACCTTCAACAACAACCTTCAAAAATAAAAGAGATGAAATGTCCTGCGATAATTCTTAAGTAAATTCGAGGCTTGAAATTTTGGTTCCAATGATAAGGTTACATTGTTCTAGTCCCTTTTAACCTCTATGCCATAAAAAGAGTTCTTATAAGCCTATAACCTTTATCTGAGACACCACTGCTCTTTTCTACCGTCTCTTGATCCTGGTTTCACGTAGTCTTAAGTGTCGATTAAGTCGTGAAAGGTGAAGTGTGTTAACACGAAATAATCTGGCTTTTATATATTGTCAACGTCAGTGGTAGCTCACCTGGCGGACCCTTACAATCATTTGTCGCCGGAATCGAACCGGACTATTGAGTGTTACAAGACGACTCCTTAACCATCGCACCATGATGGCAGTTTAACAATCTCATCATCACAGACCAGTGCATGGCTCCTTTCCTTTCAGACCTTTACCGCTCTCTCTATAGTAAGTTATCTCTAGAAGTTATTTAAGACAGTTGTACAGAATGAGATAAGATTTGTCAAGAGTCAAAACAGTCTAGGTAGGTACCACCGCAGCTCCTATTTCTCCCACCAAATATTACTGTAAAATCATTGCTATGTTTCTGTTTGAAGGGAGTTGTAGCTAGAAAAATAAATACTGGTGTAACGAGACTCATCTTATATGTCTTAAGGCGATTAGCGCAATGTGGTGCAGAATAATATTCTAACTAGCGCTACGTTGTTATGGACTGGTATATCACTTACCATCAGGTGAACGTCCCGCTGGCCTCGTCGTTCAATTGAATAAAAAAAAATCTGATATCTGGTATATACTTGCCGTCGTACGATGTCTTTATTTTGTTCATAATTTTAGTAATTATGTTAAAGGGTTGTAAGGGATCCCGCACAACAACTCACGGGACTCGAGCCAACCTCATCCACTCGTGGTGCACCCTGTTAATTAACAGACGAGGCTCTGGCTCCCATCAACCCGCATTGGCTAGCGTGATGGGAAATGGCCAAAATCTCTCTATATGAACGCCTACCCGATCGAGGTGGGAATCTTTGGGAGAGGTCTGTGTCCAGCAGTGGACGTCCACCTGCTGATGATGATTGCATGCTACTACTAAGGCATAATAAGGTTATCCACATAGTTCAAAGGATTGTTAATCTTGAGTGGCAAGGGGCAGGACACATCGCTCAAGGGATTGACGGCCGATGGGGCAGCAAGCTCCTGGAATGACGCACGCGTACCGGATGACGCAGTTGGAAGGCCTCTCTCTAGATGGTCGATGGATTTGGTGAAGGTCGCAGGAAGCAGCAGGATGCGGACAGCGCAGGACCGATTGATGTGAGAATTTTTGGGAGAGGCTTATGTCCAGCTGTGGGCGTCTACCGGCTGATAATAATTATGATGATGAACTATGTTAGTTTCTTGAACAAATATGCATCTAACCTTACACTACATCATCGTTGTTACAAAGTAACCAGTTTAGATTATTCAGAGAAGGAGTTAATGATCTTTATAGTAATAAAAAAAAAGTATGTTGAAAAGTTGATTAATTAGATAAATAATCCTTTAATGGATTTCCGTCAAAACTGCGAAGTGAGTCATTGTAGAGTAAGGCGAGAGGGATGTTGGAATATTATTTGTCCATTTACCTTCCGTAACTTCAGCTTTGGCGACTGGAATTTTAACAATAACTTAAGTCACGCCGTAACAAGTGATTAACGCAGCGACTTTGTTTACATTATCGGGCAAGACGAAACGAAGGATGTAGAATGCTGTCATTGTAGCATCAAGTCGTTAAGGGTAAGTTTTAGACAAGTTTAACAATGACTTAAATACGACTCATCAAATACTTTAAGATATTTTGAACAAGATTAGATCTTAAAAATAATTCTGGTGGTGGACATCTTTTGCAGGAGACGCAGGTGGTATTACTAGTGTGCAAACATTACTGTGTTCCGGTTTGATGGGAGCTAGAGCTAGTGAAATTACTAACAAGAATATCTGCCATTTCAAAGTAACTAGTGAATTTTATTGCGATGTTTAATATCCTCATCATCATTAGGAACCTGAAACTGAAGTTTGGCGATCAAATTGAGAAAACGAATTCGATCCTCAGCTTTTCTTTTTAATTGATGGTATTTAAACCCGGTCCGCTCCTTTATAATATCAAACCATTTCACGTGCAAGTATTCCAGGAATTATGTCCTCCTGGATCAACCTTGGGAACTCATAAAGAGATCCTCTTTCAAGGCGTCTGAAAAATACATCCTTTCTTTGCATGACGGCTGTCATCAGCTACGTTAATGTCCTTACCGATCAGGCGAACAGGCTGCTAAGCCTTTGCATATTAAAATGAGTTATTATCACAATCCTTATATTATTTGATATTGTTATACGCTTGTTGGGTTTTGGTTGAGATGAAACCGTACTGGTACATGATAAAGTTGTTTACCCCTTGACAACAAAAGTCTAAATAAAATATCATCGTCACAAGTATACCTCTTCAAACTACAACTAAAATACACAGCACATACAACAGCATCAGTAAATAGTTTTTTTTTATTACCCTAAGCGACGAGACGAGCGAGACGTTCACCTGATAGTAATTAATATACCTGCCCATAAAATGAGTACTAAAAAGGATGATATATAGGGTGGCGCAAAAATAACCTTATAAAAAGTACCTTATATCACAGTTGATATATATATATATATATATCAACACGTTTTGCTCGTCGTTTTGTCTCGTTACCTCTGTAATTTCACTAGCTAAAGCCCCCTTTAAACCGGAACATAGTAATGTCCGTACACTGCTGTTTGGCTGCAGTAACAGTTGCTGTGGTGGCACCTACCTAGATGGTCTTCAGTACACAAGGATGAGCCGCTCGCTCAACCCGTTCGTGGACACTCTAGAAAAATCCAGAATATTCCGGTTACAACTACAATACGGAATATTATTACTGATAACTTATGTTTCATTGTAAACTCGCCACCGGACATCTGACTTGCGGAATTACCTTTTTACTGGTGGTAAGTTTCTTTTGCCGGAGACCGTCTAGGTAGGTACCTATTTCTTTCGCAGCCGACGAACAGTACTGTGCAAACATTAGTGTTCCGGTTTGAAGGGCGTTGTAGCTAGTGTAATTACGGGGGTAATGAGACTCGACATCTTATGTCTCAGGCGACGAGCGCAATGTGGTGCTGTACATACAGTTAGTTACATAATTAGCGCCACGTTTTCATGGTCGGCCGTAACACTTATATTCAGGTGAACGTCATGTTTGTTTGGTTGCTTAATTGTATAAAAAAAAGGTCGTTGCTCTCTTTGTTTTTCTCGAATGTTCTAAATCATTGTAGTATACTTTCGATTGCAATAATCTGTCCAATTGTATCATCTTCATTTGTTCAGTAGTTATTCACCACCCGCTTTCCTGGCCGTAATATCCCCTCCAACCCTTTTTTAGGAGATAACATATAGTAAAATGCAAGACTCCTTTACTAGTTAAAAGGAATATTCCTACCAAATTCTAAGTCTCTAGGATTGTCGGCTCCAGAGTATTAGTGATAAGTTTCTTCGTAGTTATCTCTTATATATATATACAATAGAAATATGTTTCCTTTTTTAGCCAATCACGTGAAAATTAGTGAACGTATCAACATGGGGACCATTCGACGCGAAGTGATTTATAAATATTTTTTTTAAATAATAGATCCTTCATCATGTTATTTGTGATTATACTTTCGTAAATATTTTCATTTCGTATTTCGTTGCCATAGTAACGGTTGCTATGGTCAATAATACAAAAGGCCCAGCCGCGACCCTTCTGGTGTTGCGACTGCCCATGGGCGTCAGTGATCACTTTCGATCAGGTGAACTGTTCGCTCGTTGTCCCACCCTATGAAAAATGAGACATTTGTGGTTGTCATCGCTCTCAAGGAATATTTTCAAGACTAATTATATATAGATAGATGTTATTAGAACTATTTAATTAGTAAAAAGTTTGGTTACAAGACTTATTTATTTATATAATAACTTATTACAATTTGTAAATACTAATATTCTGAGTGATTTTTTTATTTTCAAAACATAGACGTAACTCCATACTAGTATTATTAAGAAATGAAACTACTCTTCTTTATACAGTGATGCCATTTATTACGCAATAATATTTATACATTTTATAATAAATAAAAAGTTTTCTTACGTCTTATAACCTATTAAAAACAATTATTTAGTTATTATGGTAGTACCTGAACTGAGACCCAGCCTTCTTCAGATACTAACACTAGAATTTAATTTACAAATGTTAGACGTTAGAGCACAGCAGCACACAGCAACTAATGGGGGTGAAATAATTTTTTTTATTTGTAAATTTGAAAAATTTACATATTTGTAAAGGTTAATTTGTAATATTGTTAACAATGAATACAATACATATTTAACAATCAAAGCATTGAAATATTTAACAGCAAATATTCGACTATAATGTACAAAATATGTGAAAATCTTCAAAATCCTTATTTAACATATTTGTTACTAAGATTCAACGGACATGTTTGTTAAATATTTGAAATACTTTCATAAAAAAGGCGTAAAAATGAAGAAGTGTAATATTATCAGGACATTTGTTATAACCCTCGAGATACATCCGTAATAATATTAAATTATAATGTCCAAAAGTAGAAAAAGTCCAACTCGGTGTTTAAGGGTGAAAGAGCCACGTCACCGTCTCCTGCAAGCCTTTTGAGAATTACGAACGGCAGTCGTTGCAAACAGCGTCGGTAGATCTCTTCCTCCTCTCCTCCAGAATCTCCTCGGTTTCCGCGCTATTCACGTCCTCGCTATCACGTCCAAGTCTGACAAAATGGTCTCGAGCTCTGCTTTTCCTTTGTGGGTAGCCGCTGACGTACAATTCAGAGTTTTGCTCAAATCCTTTCTCTTCATCAATAGACCTGCCGAGCCTTATGAATTTGGGGTCCCGGCCGAGCCTGACAAAGTTGGAGACTCGTTTAGATGCTGGCCTGTCGTAATCCTCTTCGTAAGAACGGAGGAGTGTGATCAGGTCGTCAGTGGTGAAAGTGATGGGTTGGGATCTGCCGAAACGCAGAAAACTGTTGCCCCTGCGTGTGGGGCGCTGGAAAGCTTCTCGCAAGTCGTCAGCGGAAGTGTCGGGCGGTGAAGATCGACCGAATCTGTAAAGTTCATCTTATTATATTTGAAGTAGGACAACATAGATAATATGTCTGTGTGTGTAAAAAACATAAGTACGAATTGTAATTATAATGGTATTCTCTGTATCAGTATCTCCATCAGATTTCTTTTCTATATTAGGTATCGTATGTTACAGTCGGGTTAGAGCATCCCCATCATCATTCCAACCTGGGTGTATCGAAAAAAGGAAACTGACAACTGAAAACAACCCCAGAAAAAGTATGCATAATTGCACCCGTATATCAAAAATAACGAGTAGGGCAATTGTTATAATAATTGTTGAGAGGTCCACATTCAACCCTGGTCATTGAAAATCTGAAATGTTAAAGCCACTGAGGTTTTGTCCCTTTTCATCATCATCATCATTTCAACCGGTAGACGTCCACTGCTGGACATGGGTCTCTTTAATGTGTCCCTTTTAATAGCGATTAAGTAAGGACAACAAAAGGATTGCAATAATCTAAGGGCAATATCACCTTATCATACTCCGATCGATGGCGCTTCTTCGTCTCGCTTCAAGATCAGGAGATCTGCGCACTGGATTGCTCACCACACCGGCTACCAGACATAGGACAGCCATAACGATGACGCTGCGGGAGCTTACCATTGTGGAATCTGGAAAAGGAAGATCAGGTAAATATTATCAGTTATTATTATAATAATCTTATCACCAATACCGATTCTACATTTAACGGATATTGATTTGTTTGGTTATATTGCTTTGGCCAAAATGAACTTTGCAGCACTTGTGACAGTTGACATGTGAGCTGGTGAGCACTGTATGCTAGTAATAGTGATTAAAGGATGTTAAGTTGCTTTATCTAAAATGATTTCATCCTTAGTCGCCTTTTATATCACGTAAGTAACTACATCGCCTTTAAATTATCGCCTATGGACAGTTTCAACGGCTTCGGAAATTCATAAGTCTTAAACATGAAACACCTTTATTGCTCATTATAAGACAAGTATCATTGTCCGGATCAAACGCCTTTTAGACAGCGAATATTATAAACTACTCAATAATCTACCTGTCATGTTCATAGCCGGAAGACGGTAATGCTTTTGGAACCACAGACTTAAAACAAAAGGATAGTAGCTACTCAATTTCGAAAAACCTTACAACCAACCAAATTTTAAAACCTATGATCCTAGAATCTAAATTTGGAACCACTGTGTTAAATGGAAAAGTGGGTTATGAAGACAGTTAAAACCTTTGCCTTTTATGATTAAACCAGAGAGTTACATCAGTTATATCTCGGATGGGATACCGCATAAGCGTAGTAAACAACAGATCATACTTGCTCATCATAACTCAAGTTGTGACAATGGAAAAGGAACTTTAACACAAGTTGATAAAGTTCAGGTTTATATAGCTACACAATTCGCAAGGTCGTCGCCCGTGTAGACACGACGGCGCCAGTGTGGGCTGATAATTTATTGGCAAATGTTCCTGAAAGTAGTCCAAAAGGATATGCTGACAGTATCTTTATATACTGCTCTTCGATACAAACAGTTCCCGTCTACTCTTTTACAATGATATACTGAAGATATGTGAAGCTTTTATTTCAGAAAATTATTTATACAACGCAGCAACGGAACGTTTCCGTGGTCATATGCTGTTAAATGATATATAGTAGTATCACTAGCTGGTAGACGCAGAGCGGTAAGTCTTTTATTGACGATCTGGTGAAGGAAGTGAGGAGCGTAACACCGACCGATGTAGAGATCTTTAGAAGAGGTCCCATAATCAATTATGGCCATGTATCAGCTATTGATGATGATGAATTCCCCTAGCTACAGAGTCTTTTAAACCGGAACGCCAATATTTGTAAACTATTATTTTGCGTAGATCGCAGGGAGTCTTTGAATGAGGGTGACATCACTGCATTCGCACTGGAAATCGGTTGGGGATGTTGATGTTCAGCTGTGAACAACAAAAGGTTGAAGTGATGAAGAAAATAAAAAAAAAATACATGTATATTTAATGAAGATAAACTATTTAGTGTATTTCTAAAGTTCTACAAATTGTACTGATCGCTTCAGATTATCGTATTCATAAGTAATAAACAGTCCATTTCCGAAATAACTTTGCAGACTCCAGTCGATCTATTATGGTCCAGTCATACATTAATTCATCCTTTCAACCCTGCACTAATTGATGATCGTATATATTTTATGAATTCGATGTAAAATATATTAACATACTTCTATATTAACGTCCTTCAACGAAGCGATGAAAAAAATAAGGGTAGTGAAATGATGCAAACTTATATAAGTGCAAAGATAAAGATATTTTGGTAAATGTTTAGCGGATACTTTTTATATTATAGATATTTTTTATATATTACGAACAGATCTATGACTATTAAATATTAATAATAATAACAATATAATATTTGTAATTGTGGTAATAAAAGTCTGGTGAATAAACAGCTATGATTTTTCTTGTGTGTCTTCACTCAACAGTAGGAACATTGAGCTATATGTTGTAATAATAAAGATCCTATTATTAATAATTAACTAAATAATGGATTTATTAACTTAACCATAAAATCTTGTAAGTCTAAAGGATAATCTCCCAACGCAGTAGCCGCTAGCCCTTTATTAACATAATTAGAAATAAAGAGGGAGAAAAAAATGTTTAATTTGTGTTTGTTAAAATTGATAGTAACTTATTTGTAATAAGGAGATGGTAGTTCATAAAAGGGAACATTTAGTATATATATATAAAGGAACACACTACAATAACAATATTATATATAAACAATAAGTATTGATGTATTTAAAGCAGTTAAGCGTTTTCCTCGTCTTCTAATGATATGATAAAATTTCATTAAAAAGAAAACCTCATTAAAAGGGAACGGTACCGCTGTTTAACGAGACAGGATAATATTTGATAAAGCCTTTTTTAATATTTTGTTTCCCCTTAAACACCATTTGTATATATTGTATATTACGACTGTATTACAGTTTATAAAGTATTCTACAGTTCTATATAAAAATTTTGGAAAAAAAAGTTTTTTTTGTTGAAAGAAAAGTTATAACAATTAATGTCTGTATAGATACTGTTTTGATTAAATTTATATGTATGATATAAGAAAGTCTGTATGTCTGTTCGTAGGTCTGTACTGTCGGAGACTGCCTTTTTTTTTTACTGAAGCGACAAGACGAAAGGTACATTCACCTGGTAAGTAATACGCCTGTTCATAACAACGTTGCGCTAGTAAGGATAATATACAATGAATCTCATTGCGTTCGTCGCCTGACACATAAGATGTTGAGTCTCGTTACCCCAGTAGCTACATAGCTACAGTTCCCTTCAAACCGGAATACAGTAATGTTTGCAATCTACTCTTTGATATTAGATATCGAGTGTCATTACACCAGTAATTACACTTGCATCAGCGTCCTTCAAACTGAAACACAGTAACCAGTAAATATAATAGTTATAGTAATGTATAACTAAATAAAAACAATAACTCTTTTGTTAACTAACTATGGACTTAAATAATATTGTGTAAGTAGCAGAAGGACTGTGAACCTAGGTTTTAACTGGGGACCTATATTATAAAACGTTTAACTACTACACAACGGAGGTTTGCTTACTAGTTGAACTTCGAATTGATCTCGTTAGTGTTAGAATAAAATCAGTTAACATCTAAGTTGACTCATTCATTTTATTAGTTAAGCAAATAACTTCCACAGAACACTCAAGAGACTTAACTATTGTAATCAATGAAAATCATAAACCAGTTTGCGGTTTAGTTTGAACTGGGGTTAGTTGGTTGCTTCGGTAAACATCGATGTTGAGGAGTGCTTAAGTAATTTCTGACTTAGAATTGAAGTCCCAACGGTGGTGTTATAATAATATAACTTATATTTATGTAATGAGTATTAGTTTTCTTCCCTTTCTATATTATATTTTTTTATTTCATCATATTAATGTCTACTGGTGAAGACGGGCATCTTCAAGTAAGAAATGATATATGCATATACACACTGGTGGTAGGTCTCTATTACTGGAGACTGTTCAGGTACTGCCGTAGCTCATATTTTTGTAGTCAAAACTTACTGTGCAAATATTACCGTAATCCAGTTTGAAGAGCGTTGTAGGTAGTGAAACAGGTAGTGAAAATTTAACATCTTATGTCTTAAGGCGATGAGCACAATGTGGTGCTGGATGAATCTTCTCAACTCGTACCACGTTGCTATAGGCAGGCGGTTACCATCAGATGGAAGTCCCGAAAAAGCAGACCCTATTCCCTTGACAAGTCGACGATAGAACTATACCAGTAAAGTTCTATATGAAAGCTACTGTGTCCTCTAGTGCTTTACTATTACTTTTTGAAATATAGTTAAATAAATAGGAGTAATAATATTCATAAACAGTAAAGTAAGGTAGTAATGTTTGTATATTATTGCGTAGGTCGTTGTTCTGTCAATTTCCAAGTCAGCTCTTTGATAATCGTAATATCCTCGCAACCTCTTTCGGGGAAGGAATTTCGTAAAATCCATCCTTAGCTGATCTGTACTCGGCAAAAGGAATATTCCTGCAAAACTTCAAGTCTCTATTATGGTGCCAGCGATATCGTGATGAATCTCTACATAGGTGAAAATCTCTTATATATTACAAATAGAATTCTTTAATTGATATTTAATAATAATAACGTAGTGAGTAAATAACTGGTAATAGTAAAAGCACTATATTAAAAACAACAAAAAAGCACAATCATCAAACACGATACAAACGAGATAACAAGGATTTATTGTGTTTGTATGTGTGTGTATTTATTACTGACTTGATATCTTTGCCAATAATTTTGTTTGAAGACGCCTCGTTATTTACTGAGCGCTTTGAGTGTGGGCGGAATCTGGGAACGGTGGATAATTTCAACTGAAGTTTTCTGATAAATATTTCTAAAGACCGTTGAAGTTTTGAGTCGCAACAGTTAACACAGTTCATATTATATAAATTAGATAATAAAATTTGAAGGTTATGATATTAATTATTAGTTAGCTTAATAATAAAAGCTTTATATCTTTAAAGGAAGGTCCCAACGGATGTAATTGTATTTAGATGCTCAGAGACTAGGATAGGGAGAGAGAAAATACTAAAGTTAAAGAGTAAACCCACTAATGAATAAATAAAGAATAATGAGTAATATTGTTTATTAATAAATATAAATATTTAATACTGTTATAAGTAATGTAATACAATACTTATTTTAAATTTGAAGTTATGCTAGCTAAATGCGATCAAATGCATTGTATGACTCGAAACCGCATTGGATTTGATTCCAAATGAACTTCCGGTGATAGAAATAGTAATTGGCCGGAGAACAAGCCAAACTTTGCTTTGTTCCGATTTGAAGAGGACTATAGATAGTGAAATTACTGGAGAATGGGGACATAGATACTGTGTCACGTCTCAAGGCGAAGAGTACAATTTCGTGCTGTTTATATCATCAACTTGATATGGGCAAACGTATCACTTACCATCAGGTGAACGTCTCCCTGATCTGGTCGCTTCTTCGAATGAGAAAAGACTATCTTAAATGTTATAACATTTACGAACCATACGATCCAATCCGATACAAAGGAAATCCTGACATGACTTGCGGTTAAGATAAACGAGCTCGAAGTATGGTTAAGGTGCAGAAGGAAGAAGGTGGAGGTGGTCGATCAAATATATCTAACCTTAGAATGTGAGCATGGCAACCTTTCTTCCAAGTTGTCGTATCAAACACTACAACAACTACAAGTATAACTAAATTAAAGTTGAAGTATTTATAGTGAAGTGCACTTATAATCTACATATGTCTGTTTAAGTTCGACAAAATGACGAGAGGAGTAAGACGTTCACGTGATGGTAAGTGATACACCAGTCTATATACAGTCTATAACATATGTTTAGTTAGGATGACATACTCTGCGCGATATTGATCTCATGGCCTTGAGACATAGTGTTTTAAGCATCGTTACCCCAGTAATTTCACTAACTTCAAAGCCCTTGAAACTGGAACCCAGTACTGTTTAGTGGCAGAAATAGGAGCTGCGGTGGTATCTATCTAGATGATCTCCGAAAAAGGAGACCTACCAGTAGAGTCAAAATAATATTTGTTCTCTATATAGATTGAGAGCTTCTTCCACAATGAGTCATTCTGTAGGAGTATCAAGATACGATTCTCGTTCGTGAGCCGTGCTCCAAATACCGGCGTCGTATTGCTTGAAACAAAAGCCATTGATGCCCTATAACGGGGTCGCAGTTCGCCATCCCCCGCACCCCCTTATATTATTACATGTGGTGTCAAAACGTCACAGGTATCCGTTTACGTACACAATGCGATTCTAAGCTCCCTTTGTTACAGGATACAGTGGCAGGCCGTAACCAGGATTATAAGGTCTATTCATATGGATATTTCTACCTCAGGAGTTAGTCAGGACCATGGTATATTTTGACTTTATAATATTAATAACAAATAATTAAAAAGATAAAAAAATATAATAAATCTAGTCAAATTAATGGAAACTTTAGAGAGCTTCAAAAATATGACAAATTTTTCTACAAAAGCTCCTCTTTTTTTTTATTTGACGTTCACTTGATGTTAAGTTATACACTTGCCCATAATAACATGGTGCTACTTAGGATACATAACCACTCCACTATACTGTGCTCATTGCCTTTGGACATATGATGTTGTATGTGCTTCCTTCTGTAATTACACTAGCTACGATGCCCTTCAAACCGGAACACTAATGTTTGCACAGTACTGTTCATCGGCTGCAATAGGAGTACCTACGTAGACGGTCTCCAGCAACAGAGATCTACCACTTTATATTACCTTTGCCATGCATTACTGGTGGTAGGTCTCTATTGCTAGAGACCGGGCCAAACTATAGTGTGCAAACATTACTGTGTTCCAGTTAGAAAGACGCTGTAGCTAGTGTATTTACTGGAATAAGGAAAAAACTTCCTACGTCTCAAGATGCTCTCCAGAAACAGAGACCTACCACCAGTAAGTTATAAGAGATCCAAGAATCATGGTTACCAAAGTTGATATATAAGTTTTAAAGGTTTTAGATGGTAACTTAGTTTATAAAAGTCCATGTCGTGGTTAAAGAGGCTTAGGTTCAATAAACATCAGTTCTGTAGTCTCAGGCTATTAAGAATAGTACTAAGGTATTCCCTGCCTGTCCTACAAGACGACTAAAAGGTTCCTCGGGTTCGAGGGCTTGGAGGGTGGGGGCCCTCAGAGCTCAATAAGCGAGCCTTAGAAGGACGACAAATGCATGGTCGTAGTGTATTTGCCGTAGCACAATGGGGGTGCTAAGGGGGTTCTGCCCTTCCGTGGGATATTTTAGCCAAAGTGCAGGGAGGCATCAGTGCGTTGCGAAGAAGATCCCGGAGCTCCTCCTAATGCACTGAGGAAGACTACCTAGGGGGTATTTGTGGGTAGAAGCCCCACATAACCTTATCTTCCCCTCAGAAGCAATCTTTTAAGAAGATTTCCCACGCGATAAAAAAAAGTTTCAATAACCTTAAGTTGCGT
This sequence comes from Ornithoptera alexandrae, assembly GCA_029030555.1. Lineage (NCBI taxonomy): Eukaryota > Metazoa > Arthropoda > Insecta > Lepidoptera > Papilionidae > Ornithoptera > Ornithoptera alexandrae. The sequence goes on along the minus strand of JARDVY010000011.1, from coordinate 7,383,749 downwards.
TGAAAAGCACCGGTAGGATGAGCTTTTGAAGACATATGACTTCCACCGACTTCAAGTTGTGAACTGTTTATTTAATTCACCGGTTTCAGATTCAAAGTTGTAAATAGAGAAAAATCTCATTTTCGAGAACTACTTCAAGTTATACCTGGCAAATGTTCTTCTAAGTTACATAAGTAAAACTTAGATATATCTGAATTGACTGCTAATGATGCAAAAACTTACAAGTAATCGTAAATGAGGATTCAGACACAGCTTAGTATCGCAGGGTACGAGAACAAGAAAAGGTTAATACGGTTTAATGTTTAACAAAGTTTATCTGTGCGATATTTTTTTTTGTTGTTAAGTAGTTATCTTAATCGGATTTTAAGTACCGCTTTGATAACTACTTTTTACTGGTGGTAGGTCTCTGTTGCCGGAGACCGTCTAGGTACATATCACCGCAGAGCATATTTCTGCAGCCAATAAATACTGTGTAAATATTAATGTATTCCAATTTGAAGGGTAGGTATGTAATTACTGGGGTAATAAGACTCAACATCTTATGTCTCATGCGACGAGCGCAATATGGTGAAATAGATATCATTCTAAATAGCACCGCGTTGTTATGGGCAGTATCACTTACCATCAGTTGTATGACCCTTGGTCTCATTGCTTAATTGAATAAAAAAAAAACTATTGAATTAATACCGATTTAAGATTAAACTTAAATTATATAAGATGTACGCAGGACCGATAGATGTGGAGATTTTAAGGGGAGGCCTATGTCCAGCAGTGGACTTCTATCGGCTGATGATAATGATATATAAAGATATTTTCAGTCATATATGTAGTTTCCTTAAGATGACGATAAATCTTTCGTATCATAATTTTCAAAAATAGGTGATGGTATTATATACGAAATGTGATATATATTAATAAGTAATTTATATTTTTGTTACTTTTCACACTATTCAAGGTATACAACAATTTTTTTTATAATAAACAGCAGAAAGTAATAGTTATTGTTTTTAACGCAAATGTTAACTCCAGCTCTGACGAAGTTATAATTAATATAACAATATAACCAAAGACAAAGAAATATATATTTAAGTTAAACATTTAACTTAAAACGCGGTTAAGTATTTAACTTAGTAATAGACGATAAAAATTTATAGCGATTTTATGAACCTTGATTTTTAATCTAGGTTAAGATATAGACTATGACATGTGTTAAGTTGAACGAAACGTGGGAAGTTTATTTTAAGTAACGCCAAGTCCTATTAACCTTAACCTAACCTTACTCCTCGGATACCTTTGATTGGCTCCAGGATAAATACATTCAATAACGAACTTTGTATGAACGGTCAATTCTTTTACCAATCACAGGTCTAAGACGTATGATTTAGGTACTAAGTAGATTTTATCTTCGTCTAGAGATCTTGGAAAGTAGCTTGTATCTAGCATGTATACTTCAGACTTTCTTTTAAACTACAATGTACTTATACTTAACCATTATTTCAAATAATGAAAGAGGAGCTTATTCGGTCTGAATACTTTCTTTTTTCTTTTTTTTTTTAAATAAGTGTTGAGACGAGCGAGAGGATCATTTAAGGATAAGTGATACGCCTGCCCATAACAACGTAGCGCTACATTAAGATGATATATACTGCAACACATTCCGCTCGACGCCTTAGACTTAATATATTGAATCTCGTTACTCCAGTAATTACACTAGCTACAGCACCCTTCAAGACACAGTAATGTTTGTTGGCTGCAATAGGCGATGCGGTGGCACTCGCCTGGACGGACTCCGGCATTAGAGACCTACCAATGCTATTATAGCAGCCGATTAGAAGGGGAAGATTTCTAGATGGGGTTAATAGAGTCTGTAGCTCTATCTCAACTCCGGAAATTAACAACAAAAAAATGCAAGTTACAAATCAAGCGGTTAACTGTTAGACTGCAGAGGCAGTTAGAAGCTGTATATCAGTTATCGTTCAAGTATTTAAATATGTGTTGAAGATATATTAAATATTATAAGCTCCTTACGTGGATTGGATTTCTAAATATTATTTCCTTTCATAGGTATTTGTTTTAATAAAAAAAAATTAAGTGGTACAGTCTTCGCGGTCCCAAGATACTTCGTAATGGTGAACGGACGAGTGTAATCAAAATTTACGCTAACGCTTTCGTATATTGCTTTTCGGATTTATACGAGATTTATGAATAATTCAAAGGAAAGTTTTTTATTCAATCTAAACGGATTTAATTTTATTCAAACATTAGTATGTTATTTTCATACATTTACAAGTTTCAAAAGCGATTTCGTAACAAGTAATTGTTTTTACGTTCGTATTGAAATTTCTATAAGGTGGCGCAAAAGTAATCCTTCTATCAGAAAATGCTATAAATTTCGCCTTGATGTAAAAAAATTAAAAGACTAAATAAAAATAATCCACAAGAAGAATCAAAGTCTTTCATGTTTTTTTAAATTACAGCCAAAAAACATCGGAAGCTTATTTTTGCGCCACCTTGTATACAAGGCAAAATTTATAGCATTTTCTGATAGGAGGATTGCTTTTGCGCCACCCTATATATTTGGAGACGTTTAAAGCCACTACAAAATTGTTTAAAATAAATCTCTCTGTAATCATCTGTTAATTTTTTTTTTTCGATGAGATGAGCAAGACGTTAACGTGATGGTAAGTGATAAGCCTGCAACAAAGTATGGTTAGTTAGGATGATATAAACTGAACTGCGATGTGCCCTTCGACTTGAGACAATACTATGTCTAGCTTTATTACCCCTGTAATTACTTAGCTGCAACACCCATCAATCCGGAATACAGTAATATTTGGCGGTAGAAATAGGATCTGCGATGGTACCCATCTAGACGGTGTCCGCCTTCATAGATCTACCACCAGTAATTCATGGCAAAGGTTTTATATTGTGGTAGATCTCTGTTGGTACGAATGCAGCTCCCATTGCAGCCGACCGATTTTACTGTGTATCGATTTGAAGGGCGCCGTAGCTAATGAAATTACTGTGGTAACGAGATTTAACGTCTTATGTCCTAAGGCGATGAGCACAATATAGTGCAGTATATCATTCTATCTAGGACCATATTATAGACGTATTACTTCTCTTGAGGAGATTGTCTTGATTATAGGAAAAAAATACGAACAATTCTAATAATTTTTTTTTTAGTTAAGCAACAAAACCAGTGAAGGATCAGCTGATAGAAAGTGATACATCCATAACAATGTGACTTTAGTCAGGATGCTATATACTGCATGAGATGATGGGTCTCCTTACCCATGTAATTACACCAGCTACAGCGCCTTTCTAACCGGAACACAGTAATGTTTACACACTACTTAAATTTAAAAATGATAAAGTTATTATTTTATATATATATTTAGAGCACAATTTAAGTTATAAAAGTAGGAAAATAAGTCAATACGTAGTACCAATAAATTGAAGGTAACGAGGTAAAACGGTTTTTAATTAAGTCAACGCCGAGTGGACTTCCGAACTGGATTGCAGTGTGTCCGATCCAGATCAGCTGTGAGGGGCTGCAATTGAATTCCAAAAGCAATTTCTACATTTAAGAGAAAAAAGGGGGTAAATTTTTATATAACACTAGCGACGGTACTCTCAATCATTTCATATACCTTACTGTTTTAATTTGATTTTGCTACGGTTAAACATGTACTTCGATAAACGATCGAAGGTCCTTACTAATGTAGGATGTTCACACAACCTCTCCTCATCATCATATAAAAGTCCACTGATGGATATAGGCCTCCCTCAATGGTCTCCACAGCTATCGATCCCGGGTTGCTCGCATTCAGCGGCGTCCTGCCATTCTCAACAGATCGTCGGTCCACCTTGCAGGAGGCCACTCAATATCACAGCTACTGGTACGTGGATGAAACTCGAGGACCTTACTGCCCCATCAGCCGTCAATCCCCCGAACAATGTGCCTAGCCCATTGCCACTTAAATCTAGCAATCTTTTGGACTATACCGGTGATGATAATTCTTCTACGAATCTCCAGGTTTCTGATTGGATCGCGCAGAGAAACTCTAAGCGTAGCCCTCTCAATTGCCCTAAGGTGGTCACTCTCATCATCTTAAGATAATGAACAAACACTTGTCTACAATTTTACATGGTATTAACTCGCAATGAGGTTAATGATGAAGCGTTATAACTGAAAATACTCCACTCAAATATTGAGAGCCAAAAAAACAGAGATGCTGTTATGGGAACAGATAGAGATGAACGTAAAATCGCACAGGTTGTTGTTTGACCACAGAATCGAACCAGGATCCTTCATGATTCTGTACAGCTCTGTTGCTGAAGACTAAGTAGTTACCGCCGCTACACATATTTTCGTCACTGAATAGTATTCTAGGAACATTACCGTGTTCTAGTTTGAAAGGCGTTGTGGCTAGTGAAATTACTATGGTAATTAGATTTAACGTATGTCTCAAGGCGATGAGTATAATGCGGTGCTGTGTATATCATTACTTTCGCCAAATTGTTACAGGCTATATATATATATATATATATCTTTAGTCTCGTTCCTCTGTCTAAGATATAGTATTCATACGATACTATGTTGTAACCTAACCGTCCTATAACCTAACCATAACCGTCGCATATTTGCTTAACCAATTTGAGCCTTGTGAAGTTTCTTACGTTATCCTTAGGGAGTCCTATCAGGTGTAAAATGTTTGTCATCTCATCCAATTACACGAGCCATCGATCTTGAATTTAAGGAGAGGGGCAGGGGTGAAGACGCAAATTAAAATTAAGTCAATTTTAACATACTTGCGTTTGTTACAAGTAGCTTATATCAGGAAGGGTAGAAAACCAACAAATTTCAAATTTTCTTTAAAGTAATTTTGGTACGCGCTTTACAATATTAATCATGAAAGGATGCTGTGAGTTGTGTCTTGATCTCCTAGTCTTTATGAAGAAATTCTAGCTTTTTTATTATTTTGCGAAACGATAACACAAGGGGGTTGTTTATCTGAAGGTAATAGATACGCCTGTTCATCACAAAGTGGTGGTAGTTAGGATTATATACATTGCACCATTATGCTCATCGCCTTGAGACATAAGACGTTGTCTCTTTACTCCAGTAATTTTGTTACGTACGTCCTTTCAAACCGGAACAGAGTAATGTTTGCATACTACTGTTTAGCGACGGAAATAGGATCTGAGGAAATAATTTAAAATGTATGTAGACGTGTTTTGAAAGATTTAATATCCTTCCGCTTGCAATACGTAAACTTTTCTCATGTTTCTAATACAACAACTTCCTTCTCCTATGGTGCAATTGTTTCTCAATATTAATATACGTAAACGCTGAAATACTGAACATATCTAAAATTAATACTAGGGCACTGAAAATTTAATGTTTCTGTTAAAAAAAAATATTCAGATTTCAAGTACGATGTAACTTATATTTAATTTCGTAATCAAACTTATTAAGCATAGAGGTGAAGTATTTTGATGATTAAGGTAGAAGTGATGATCATTCTTTACCAGTCTACGGTCTCTGTTGAGACCGTCAAGGCTGACAGCACCGTCTTGCCTATTAAGGTTTGAAGGGCGCTGTAGCTAGTGTACTGGGTTAACATGACACAACAACTATGTGGCGGCGAGCACAATGCGGTGCTGTGTATATTATCCTAACTAGTGCCACGTTGTTATAGGCGTCCGCCCAGGAGTATCTCTTTTCTTCAGGTGAAAAAAATTGCTTTGTATTTTAATTACTGATATTAGAGCTTTATGTTTAATATACGATTGTGCTTCCGGATATAGAGACCTTAGATAGTGTTCATAATATTAAGATCTAGTTGGAAGTTAGAGTATTTAATTAAAATGAAATATTTATATGAAGTTTACAATATATGTTATCAAAGCAACGACCTTAAGGAAATTGTATGTCGTAATCACTACTGCATCCTCCCGGAGGTTACTCACAACGAATGAAATGAATTCAGCACGACTCTTACTTATAACTATGTTACGGTAACTTAGTTTCAGCTTAAATATGTTCGTACGCTATACAAATTTACTTGGAATGGAAAACGTAATACTAGTATGAATAATTTTAGCACAGTATTCCTGTCTTTGATGTTTATTGGAGAGAAATAAATACTTAGGTTATTATTTAAACACTGAAATTGATAATGTCGACATTTTCATACTTTTTTAAATATCAGCAATAAGTAATTTGTCCTATTATTAAAGTTTATTTGTGAAAAGGATAAAGGAGAACTTAGTAGAGAATATCGAAACGATCTATATACAATACCGGCTACAAATGTTTTATACGTGTAGTTATTATTGTAGTTCTTTGTTGTGTGTGTAAATATTTAATTCAACCGAAGATAATGAAATCAGTCATATTTATATTGAAGTTTCTTATAAAGCGCCTGAAAATGTATAAGTTTCATTGTGCATTTAAAAAAAAACAAGTACCTCTGTTGCAGTGTATATCATTCTAACCAGCGTATTGTTATGAGTTAAATAAAAAAAATTAAAGCTTTTGGCAAAATAGTTTTTATCTAAGAACAAGCAGACTAGCTCTTCTTTAGTATCACATATCTCTTTTTATTATTTAACTGAAGAAGAATTATTTGTAGATGGTCTTCTATCAGATCTGGTACAATAATATATTATGTGTTCTTAGTTGAAATATTATATTTTTAATTAAAATTTAACTGTTTGAGTTAATTGTTATATTGAAAATTCTCTCCAGCTCCTGAGGTGCGTAGATATATACAACAGTTGCGGTGAGAAAATTGATACTGTTGTTACAGCTTCCGCTGAGATATAAACATCTAAGTGCTAAACTACTTGCTAGGGTTAAACTAAGGTTTTATAAACCTTTTTATTTTAGACTTTTTCTCCAGTTTAATAGTTGTTATATTTCGTAAACAATGCTATGTATGTTTATGATGCTCTCCGAGTAGCCAGAGTGATGGGTGGAAGTAATGACGACTCTCAGATATGAGGGATAATACCATTTGCGGAGCAGGATATTTCGTATATTATTTATTATAGTATATGCAAAACGAAACGACTGTTATTTTTTTATTAAATTAAGTGATGAGACGATAGGAACGTTCATCTGATGTTAACTAATACGCCTGCTCATAACAATATAGCGCTAGTTGAGGCGCTAGCCTAACATAAGATTTTGAGTCTCGTTACCCCAGTAATTAATCTAGCTCCAACGATCTTTAAACTGAAACACTGTAATGTTCACACAAGACTGATTAACGGCTGAAATAGGAGCTGCAGTGGTACTTAACAAGATGATCTTCGGCAACACTTACCAGTGAACTTGCTATAAAACCTATATTATTGTTTTCTTTAGTTCAATAGATAGTTTCAATTCTATTATTATTTAATAATGTAATTGTAGACGAAATAATTCTGTTAACTCAACAAAACAGTATGGATAACTTATTTGTTAAGGTGGTTAGATTACAGTAGTATTAATTATATACATTACAACGTTAATTGGTTTGTGTATGAAGCGATGAGACAATGAGGCGTCTCATTTCTTAATAATACATCTTTATAGAACGGAAGATAAGAAATTGTAAGGAGGACACTGTGAACTTATTTCCTTCTCAGATCTGTGACGACCTTCCGAATTGGAAATGGTCCAAATCTAACTGCGTTACATATCCATTATAGAACATACTACCTTACTGATAATGTAGATAAATTAATATTTACGACTATGTGCATCTTTATTATATCTATTTTATATATAACTTCTATTTACATATATATGTGAATAAAAAACCATCTTTTATTAATAGAGAAATGATAAAGTTAATGATAGAACTAATACATAGATATAAGTTTAAAGTAAATACAAACAAAAATGTGTTTGGATATAGTATATATGGTGTACATTAAATATTTCATTGCCTTTAAGAGAACGTAATTTTTAAACAGAGTGTTTAATATTAAAAATAAAATTTAGTATACAGAAGTTTTATTTAATTATTATAGTGTATTCGCATAGAGCTTGTTCAACACAATCGATCCAAATGCGAAAGTATCTTCAAGAAGTATTTAACTCTATAAGTAATAAAATTTAAATAATAATAAGCTCTTTTATAAAGTATTATTTGGTAAGCTTTATCATTGGAATATAGGCAGAATTGATTTATTAAGATGAATGAGGATTATAACACTATTTAGAAAACAATGAAACTTCAGCTATCTTACATCACAGCCGTGTTAATATATATATGTAGTTTAGTACATAAACAAAATAGTTTAATAATAACGTAAAATTACGACTTTCAGCAGAAACTTATCACTGCTTCAAAATTTTCTTAAACGATCTCTTTAAAAGAAATCCTATGCTGTAAGTTTCAGCCTATTCCCAGCTTTGGGCCGGTACCAGCTGATATTGATGATAAATAATGAAATATATATATAGTCTTTAAATAGCATAAAGATCGTAAATGGTAAATATTTGTTTTTCAATATTAATGTAATGAATGTTTCTTATATTTCTCTACAGTTATTAACATCCGTAAATGCTAACAGGAAGGCAAATTCTATATGAAAATTATTTGAGGAAACTGGATTATATCGCTGTTTACTCAGCTCAAGTCATTAATTTAATTATCAGTAATAAATTGTCCCATAAAAGATCCAAAGGACACTGCCAGCTAAGCTCAATTCCTTTAAATATATTCATCAATGCAGTAAACTAATGTAATCATATATTAAATATTTTTTTCAATATATGTACAATTAATAAATATTTTACACATGTCACTGATAACCGCCTAATATTTCTATTACTGATTAATTTAACATTTATTAAGTATTTAATTTGAAATATTTTAAAAAGATCAAATTAAACATATGAATAATCTCAAAATGTATTATTAAATATAACAATAATAATTTTATCTCTATATGGAATAGAAAATATATCATGAAAGTTAATAGATATATATTTTATATATCATTTTAGAAAATACTATTTTATAAAGTCTTTGTTATACGTATGTACCTTTGGAATATATTTAATGTATTATAAATTTTTTAACTGTGTAATAATATTATATAAAAAATAATTTAAATCGCCAATAGCATATATAATCTCAACCGTAAAGTTTTGTAGAAGAAAATTTTTTTGAAGTTTTTTTTTATATTTATACTACGTTAACTATATACTTCATATTTGTACATAAGGAATTATTAAATAAACTTTACATACCTGTTATAACTTGGGTTGTTCAAGTGGTGTAGTGCGTGCGAAGTTGTAGCGCGGAGCCGCGTAGAACGTCTACGGCGTAGGGCACGTTCTACGGGTTTGGTGGCGGTGTAGCTTCAACTCGCTTATTATATGTGCGCGTCCCATTGTGACGTCACTGGACGGCGACCAAAAACCACCGCACGTGGGACGGGGGTACTGTTACACACATAAGTTATCACGATCAAGATATTTGTATTATTAGACCGAGTAATAGAATTAATTAAGAAAGGTCCATGTATCCTTTCTTAATTGGGGTTATTAATTTTGTTTGTCAAAGATAGTAGTAAACAAATAGATTATTTATAAAACATATAAAAATTTAAAAATTTATACTAGCGTTGATATTATTTGTTACAGTTCTTTAAGTGTTCAGAAACGAAAAGTGATATTAAATAGTATGTCTATTTGTTAACAATTACACATTTAATTTGTGACAAAAAATTATTATAATATTAAACTATATCTGAAGATTTTAAATAAAATAAAATCGACAATAAAATGTGTAATTAATCACTTGTGATATTGGATATATCAAATCTTTTACAACTCTTATGTCATAAAAAAAATATACAAGTATCTTATATAAATTATAACTAAGTAATAAATTACTGATAACTTTTTAATTTGACGATATAAACACTTAAAATAAAATTTTTGTTACCGATTATACATTCCTGTTTTCTTTAACATTATTAACATTTAGACGTGAAAATATTTCGCAATGTTAAAAAATCTTGTGTAAGTGTTTTAGATTACTGCAATCAAATAAAAGAAAATACAAAAAATAAAGGGTACATATACCTATCATACATTTGAAGACTTATAGTAAATATTTAACAATATCTGAAGTATTACTATAATAAAACTGATTCAAATATCAAGATCTTTCTTGTTCATAAAATGTCTCTCCATTATTGGAGATTCACTAATATAAGTCACCATATGGTACAACAGATCAACTCTGGATGTACCAGTCGACTTTCTTCCCAAGGTTTTTAAAAAACATTTTATATTAAATTTAAATATATTTGTATCATGAAAAATATATTGTTTATGCCAATACTAAGAAGATAACTTCATTTATATTTAATTCAGTAAAAGTAATTGAGCCTAATAAATATTTTCATTGCAGAGGTTTTCTTACATAAGGAAAGAATCAAATCTATTTATTAACCAGCACTTACATGTAATGAAACTGAATTTAATTATATGTATAAATGTAAAGAGATATTATGAACACTATTTTTATTGAAATAATCTAACAGGTTTTTGTAAAATTTCTAATATTCATACTCGCTATTGAAGTCATTTGGAAATTTCGTAAACGATTAAATACTTTTATATATAATATCCGGAACAAAACAATATAAAGTAAGTCTTACCTTAAAATCTTATATAATAATTGAAACGCTTAACAATTTTAATAATATACGAAATTGTTTATTAAATACTTTATTATGCTAAATACTAAAATAACGTGAATAAGTACGCGAATAAGTTATGAGTGGGCCGAAAATCAGAGGCCTTGTAAAAGACATCAACGAATATTTTTTTAAAATAAGTATTGCTAAAAATTCAATTAAGCTTATTATTTTTATTACCCTTTGTAAGCTAGATTGAGCTGAAAGATTTATTCAAAGACATTTTTATAAGAAAGCTCATTCACCAAAATATTCGACCTTCTTGGCAGATTTCCAATGCTTAATAAATGGGCTGTTCTTGTAAGTGTTCAATTAGTTTCATTATTGTGAAGAACGGAACATGTTTATATAATTAAGCGAAGCGATAAGTCAGACAATAGTCAGGTGATGAACGAAAACAAGCTTCAAAAATAATACCTAACACCGTCTAGGTAGGTACTACCGCAGCGCCTATTTCTACCGGCAAACAGTAGTGTACAAATATTACTGTATTTCGGTTTGAAGGAAGTTGTAGCTAGCGTTAGCTAGTTATAGTTCTTGTTCTTAATAATACAAAGTAAGAAACGAGGTTATAAATAACAAAGTTTTATGGTATAGTGATTCAAGTCTCAAGTGTCCGCGATTAGGCAACATTATAGTATCACCGCATCCTTCGCATAACTTAATTACAAACTTCATAACTTATCTTCCTACATGTTTAGTTTACGAGATCTATGAAAAACTAAATTGACGACATTTCTTTTGTGGACCCTTTCTATCCACTTCGTTATATAGAAAATAAAAGTTTAAACATTTTAATTTATAGATAAACAAATGATAAATAGCTTAACAATATTCCCACTGTTGGGACACCAGGCCCAAGATAACCTTTCAATAGCCGGGTTTGATGGCTTCTCTTACAAGTAGAGAACCATTGCTGTTTATAAATCACCCTTATCAAACGTAGTGCAAAGCTGAAAGAGGTTCGACCTCTTTATTAAGTAAAATATCAAGGCTTCACTTAATAACAGCCAATTTACGTCCTCACTGTTGGTGCACAGGCCTACCCTCAATATGAGGGCGATGGGGCCATAGTCACCACGCGGGCCCAATGCGGATTGGTGACTTTACACACACCTTAGAAAAAATTCTAATTTATGTGCAGGTTTCCTCGCGATGTTTCCCTTCACCGTTTGAATTCCGCTGTTGTTACTAAAGTTCACAAATCTACGTAACTTAAATATTAAAGTCATCAGTGCATGCCGAGATTCGAACCCGCGACCTTCGGAATGAAGCCCGCACGCTCTAACCATCAGGCCAGCGAGCTACTTAATAATTTATAAATGGCTCTCTATTGGTTTCATTAAGTACACTAAACAACGATCAGTGGTGTCCAGTATCGGTTCCGAGGCGCCTGATAACTATCTTAGTGCAGTTACTCTGCAATTATAGTCCACTACTCATTCCCCTGTAATTAAAGCGACTATTTCTGACAAATGATTTTACTGGGGTTCGTTTAATCACTCTATAATAGGGGTCGCAAAATCGCGGTTCTCAGGTCTCACGTAGCTATTTGATTAAAACTTTGTGTCACTTTTAAAATATTTCGACTTTTTTTTTTAATGAAACGACGAGCTTTCAGATGAAGAAGACGTTCTGCTCTGTATCACGTTGTGCTCATCGCTTTGACATATAAGGTGTTGAGCCTCATTATCCCAGTAATTACACTAGCTACAACGCCCTTCAAACCGGGACACTATAATGTTTGTGCGGTAGAAGTAGGCGCTGCTGCCTAGACTGTCTTAAGCAACAGAGACCTACTACCAGTAAAACCTAGGTAGTTACCACCGCAGAACCTATTTCTGCCGCCAAACAGTACTGTGAAAACGTTATTGTATTCCGGTTTGATGGGCGCTGTAGTTAGTGAAATTACTGGGGTAACGAGACTTATGATTTTTCGTTTCAAGGCAACGAGCAGTGTGGTACAGTGTATAGCATGCTAATTAGGGTCGCATAGTTATGGGCGATCGTATCACTTAACAATTGGTGAACGACGTTTGCAGTATAAAAAAAACTGGAACTCGGTAATACGGTATTGCGGCGGAAATAAGAGCTACAGTACCGCAGCATTCTACTATTTTTTCTTATTAATATTAAAAAGTTATACCAATTTCGTATAGTATTTGTTTCAAAAAAAAAAACTAATCACTGTGTATTTTATTATTTTGAAAAATGGCTGTTTGATTTAATTTAAATTTTATATACATTTAGCTGAAGGAGTGTAAGGGCCCCGTAAAGCAACTCACAGGACCCAAGCCAACCTCACCTGCTTGCGGTGCACCCTGCTGATCAACAAACGAGGCTCTAGCTCCCACCAATCCGCACTGGGCCAGCGTAGTCAAAAATAGCTCCGATCCCTCCATATGAATGCCGATCAATGTGGAGATCTTTAGAAGAAGCCTATGTCTAGCAGTGGACGTCAATCGGCTGGAATGATGATGATATATTTAACTGAAAAATTTGCCAACCCCTGCTCTGTACTAATCCGTTGATATCGATGATGAAGATAATCTTCTTGTGCGCGCCTCAGCATGCATTCGCATGAAAGCAACCACAGCGCAGATAAGTACGGAAAGAATGATAAGAGAGAGTGAAAGAGTATGAAAGAAAAATTGTATAAGTTAAGAAATTGATGATAAGTGAAATGTCTATACAGACTCTGATCCACAAAACGCAGAGGGAACAATTAAAAAAAAAAGCAACATATTTTGCCTTTTTTACATTATATTGTCAATACATCCAATAAAGCATCCCAGGTAATCATCTGGCGACCGTTACAATATAACATAGCGTCTGTATACGAAGAAGATGAGAACTAGATTGCATCAGCCGCGGCTGCTTTTGAGACTACATCCACCACCAAAAGATTATGTCAACGACCCGAAGTAAGCCCGTTTCTTTTATTTCCGTTATCCCTAGTTCCGACTTCTGTCTGAAATGTAATGCACTTATTGTACATTATTTCGTTTATAACAAGTGTTAAAATATCGATTATAACGCTAGCCGAATCCTAAACCTACGCTTTACTCAAGTTATTATAATTCCACCCCCTTTTTTAAAAAATTAAAAATAATTAAAAACTAAAATTAATTGAACTTGTTTTTTTAAATATAAATTAATAAACACAGTGGGAATAAGTTAGTTCATCGTTTACGCTGTATATCAAAGTCTGTTACTCGAAATATTCCAGGTTTTATTATTGCTAGTCCGTCGCAGGGTAGATCGCATCGAGTCCTGCTGACGGGAGCTGTGCTGAAGGTGTGCTCAGCGGCGGTGGCGTTGAGGACAGCTGGACCGCTTTACCGGTTTGAACTCTGTCTCTTGTCTTACCTAGCTATGATTTGGGGCATGTCCTGTATATCGGCGATAAGCACCGAGCTTCAGGTCTTGTTTTATATTACGGGACGGAGTCCTAGCCAGAATCTTTATTTCTCGCGATAAGACTTTTTGGTTTGCTTCCTAATGGGGTTTCGAAGAATTCTAGCTTTAACGCCATTATCAGCCTTTGTGGTTCTAACAGCACGCGGCTGTCTGGATCTTTTCTAGTCTTCGACAGAGGAAGTGTTGTTGTATCTGTTGATGGTACGATATACGAACATACGGCTGATACCAAGCTTTTGAAGTGTCTGGTATATCAGCGACCGCACCGGCTCCATACCCACTTCCTGCAAGGCGATCACTGCAATCCTATTTACTTTAACACCCCCACCCCATTCCATATTGTAATTTGATAATGAACACGAAAAAATATGTGAAATGGCGCAAAATCGGAAGAAGTTTTTAAAATAATATACGTGTTCCAAATTCAAAATAATTAAAAAGTTGTAAAAAAAAAAGTTTTTATGTAACAGTATTTATGGCCAGACTAGTTATATAAAGTACTTCGATAAAATATGAACATGAGTAAGAGACGTGGAAAGCCGAGACGATGCTGTAAACTTGTCGATAAAACAAATCCCACGCGTGACCTGTAGAGTGGGCGTAATGAGCGTATTTTGTGCCAAAATCTAGAATCTTGTATATATTGCATTTCAGTTATTTTAAACCTAACACTACCCCATTAACTACGTAATATAGTGAAATACATTTTTAATATTACAAAGCGACGGAGTAAGATGTTTATCTGATGGTAAGTGATACGTCTTATTAAAACATTTTTTACTGGTGGTAAGTCTCTGTTGATAGATACCGACTATATAGGTACCACCGTAACTCCTGATTCTACAAGCAAATAATAGTGTGCAGATATGGAGTACCGAGACTCAGCATCTTATGTCTGAAGGCGTCGAGTACAATATGGTTTTGTGTATATAATCCTAACTAGCGCTATGTTGTTATGAGCAAGCGTATCACTTACCACCAGGTCAACGCACCACTCGTCTTGGTGCTTTATTGTAAAAAAAAACATTACTGTGTTCCGGTTATAGAGCGTTCCAGCCAGTGTAATTACTGGAGTAACGAGATTAAACATTTTAAGTTTAATGGTGACAAGCATAATATGGTGTAGTATGTATCATCCCAATTAGCGCGTCGTCGTTATGAGCGGACGTGTGAGATACCATCAGATGAACATTGCGCTCGTCTCGTTGTTTCCTTTACTTTAAAAAAATGTCGCCAGATGGGATGATTTACACAACACCACATTGTGCTCGTGGTGTTAAGACTGTAAGGTAGTAAATCACGTTACCACAATAATTTCACTAGTTGCTACACCACGGAATCCGGAACACAGTACTGTCCGTCGGCAGAAACAGGAGCTGCGATGGAACCTATTAAGACGATGTCTGGCAACAAGGACCTACAGCCAGTAAACATGTTATCGGTAGGCGTATCACTTACCATCAGATAAACGTTGTGTTCCATCGCAACAGACACCTACCGATATATAATGTATTTTATACTATAAACAGTATGTATGCGTTTTATAATCATTATTAATTATGTAAATAATTGCATTGTTAATTGACGACAGTTTTAAATTCAACCGTTAATTAAACAACAACATCATCATCATCTCAACCGACAGACGTCCACTGCTGGACATTAATTAAGCTACGTGTTCCTCCAAACGAGCAACGTACTTAACAAACGTACCGGAAATGAGTAAAGTTAATAATTAATTGAACATGATTCCCCGTTATTGATGGACAGAAGAAGAACACACATATAATAGAATTCTCCAATTTAGTCGACTCTTTTTTTCCGTACGAACTTCCTGTTAGTTTTATTGAGGACCTCAGCTTTATGGAACTCAGCGTTCGTGAATAGTGAACTACAACTTAATTATCTTTAGTTGGGAATAACTTGTACTTACTAATAATTTAAACAAAGCAGCTAAGTTACTGGTGGTAGGTCCCTATTGCCGGAGGTCGTCTAGGTAGGTACCATAGCAGCGTCTATTGGTATCGCCAAACAGTAATGTGCAAACATTACTGTGTTCCGGTTTGTAAGGCGCTGTAGCTAGTGTTTTATGCATATATATGGTTTTTCCGATAATCATCACGCTTGGCAGGCGGGTTGGTGATTCCAGTACTGACTTTATTGCACCGATATCGCTGCTGCCCGATTACGGTCTGTAGTATTTAAGTCATCTATCTGGTGATGAATGGTTATACCGCCATTGGTCCGCCGCCAGAGCCTCGTTGGTTGCGTGGGCAGGTGAGGTTGGTAGTTGAGAAAATTTGTTGGAACCGAGTCTGCTCCCTGCACCCCAACAATTCAAACAGCGCAAGACCGTGGTTTATGGATCACGTTACAAGAGACCATTACGGGGGTAACGAGACACATCTTATGTTTAAGTCTACGAGCTCCAGTTAAATAATTAGATAGTGGAGACGCCTAATTTTCTAAAGGTGATGATCATTATATTGCTTAGATAACCAACCACATTCTTAGCTGAAGGTATATTAATACTTGCTACGAGCAGAAATAAATCTTTCTGGTCCTGACGTTGAATAAACTGATCAGTTGAGTAAACTAAAGGTGTTTAACTCAATTGGTTTCAATATATTTATCTAGAATGTAAACTTTTTTCGGTAGTTAAAATAATTTTTTTTTTTGTTCAGCGAAACGGCGAAACGAGTAGGATTTTAACTTGATGGTAAATGATACACATAATTATAACAACGTAGTTAGGATAGTATACTGCAATGCGTATGTTAGGTCTCGTTATCCCAGTAATTTTACCTGCTACAACTCTATTATGGTCTCCTTACTCACGGCACAGAGACATGGCAAATCGGTGGACCGTCTGATGCACAGATTCAAAGTAGCACAGCGAGCGATGGAAAGAGCTATGCTTGGCATTTCTCTTTCCATCCCTCTTGGGTTTACCTGTCGGGTCAAAGACGGCCGATGAGGGAGAAAAGTCTTGGAGTGGAGGGTACGTACAGGTCGCAGAAGTGTAGGACGCCCTCTCTATAAATGGACCGAGCGTATATATATAACGTCATCAGAGCGTGGTTGGATGCGAGAAGCCAAGGATCGTATTTGGTGGAAGACATTGGGGAAGGCCTATATCCAGCAGTGGATAAACAAAGGCTGATAATGATGATGATGAAGAATATTCAAATGGGAACGGTAGTGTTTAACAATACTGTTTGGCGGTGGATATAGTAGCTGCGGTGGTACCTATCTAGACGATCTGTGGCAAAAGAAACCCACCACCAGCATCATCATCAAAAAATCCACTCGTATATGAGAAACGCTCTGTTAATTAGTTTTTATATAAAAACGGTTAATTTACGTTTGTGATACTACCGTATACAGTGAAGGTAATAAGAAAATTTGACTCTGAATAAAAGAGCAAGAACCTTTTCTAAGGTTTCCAGTTAAAATTAAGAACGATGACTGCTACTTTTGTGTCTTTGGAGACTCGATATCTTGTATGACAAGATATCAAAACGTACGGCTTCCACCTGAACAGCTTTTGTTCAGAGCTCGAATGAAAGATCAAAAGGAAATTTGTTCGTGTGAAGAAATTGAATAAAGCCTCCTCTTTATTTTACTAAACGGAAAACCTGTAATTATAATGAACAATGTTACTAAGTAGTTTAACTTGATTTCAAATAATTTTATGAACTGTTTAAATCAGCCACTAACTTATTCAACGATTATGCTGTTAAGTTTTACGAATTAATGACAACATTATTATTTTCGTTGATTATATTCCGACTTAACAACAACTGAGTTATCTTTAACTTAACGATAACTTTAAAAATGGAAAGAAATACATAAGAGATATACAAATAAATATTTTAATACAATCAAATAGCTGTTCTCAGCCCGCTTTGCTGGCTGTAATATAAAATTAGTCTTGAAATTAGTCTGAAATAATTCCTTGAGAGCAACCGTAACCGCAACTGACTTTCTATACCAACCGTTACTATAGCAACCGCTTAAATAATACCAAGATAAAATGCATATAAAAGTCAATTAGAAATAAAGTAATAAACGATCTATGAAATTCAAAAAATAATAGCCTATAACCGTCTACAAGTTATTCCGCGTCGAATGGTTATGTTCCCATGTCAATACGTTCACTAGTTATCACGTGATAGGTGACAAACCTCTTTGTTATTATTTTCTTGCTTTTTAGAAACATGTAACTATAGTTTTTGTTTTGTGCGTTTCTGTGGGCCGCTCTCCTTTATGTTTGAATTGCTTCATATTGTATGTAACATTGTTGCTGGTAAATAAACAAGTGCACGTCCAACTAAATCTGAAACTATTCAGTTTGCGAGCCCCTCACGAGACGTGAGTTGGGATATATTGTGACGGAGCAGCCTGGTCATCCCTGTCACGTATAAGACTTAAATCGCATTGTACTGTAACTGCAAAGCCGAGACGATATAGCTAGAATGTTAATATGTACTAATACCAGATCTAGCATATATAATCAGAAATGTGAGCAGAAAGAAATATAATGTGTATGTTAGATTTACTCGTACTATGGAATCTAAATATTAGGTCCTTCCATATAAAAATAGCGTTTTGTCGTACTGACCACTTTGATCTGAAATATAACCTCTTTGGTTAAGAATTCCAAATTCAAATTTATAAATTCATTTAGCGGGTACATTTGAGTTTTGAAAACAGTCATTCATTTGTTTTTTCTTCATTATTTTTTTCTTTGGAGTCGCTTATTACCGCACAATAGAAAACATGAAATATCGGTATATTTACGAGTATGAGTTCTACCGTGGCGGCACCAGTGTGTACCAGTGCTGCAGAAACAGCTCGAGGGATTAATGATGTGTACGGCGCTGGTGTCGCAAAAGAAAGTACGGTACGATTTTGGTTTCAACGTTTTCGTTATAAAAATTTCGACCTTCAGAACCAACCCCGTGAACGGATGGAGACCAAAGTGGAAAATGAAAAATTAAAAGCTATTGTGTAAGCGGATTCATCACAAAGCACTTCAGAGATAGCTGCAGGGTTCGGTGTAAATGACGAATCCACTTGCAGCAAATCGGGAAAGTAAAAGAACTTGAACGATGTGTACCTCATGCATTGAGTGATTCGAACTTGCGAACACGCGTCGACTGCTGCTGCTGTGCTACTTTGCTCAACCGACACAATGATGAAGGCATTTTAAATCGAATCATTGCTTGTGATGAAAAGTGGATAACTGAAGAATTTCACTAACTACAATTCTCTTCAATCCGGAACACATAATGTTTATATATTAGAAATAAGAGCTGCGGTGATATCTATCTACACACGGTTTCCGGCAAGACCTGCTATTAATAAAAATCTAACTACCATCTGCAAAGTTCTATGGATGGATAGCTTACAACATTTTCATTTAACATTTTATGTATGTTATAAAGTGATAATTTATTTGACTAAATATAAAATTTTTTTGTAGTCTTAAAGTAGAGTTACGGGGTCTTTGGTGGATGACATATCTATTGAGAAAATCCAGAGAGATCCAGTTGATGGATACAATTGTATACTCCGTAATTAATTGTTAGCCGAAGTTAATATACACAAAATATACGATCCTTATAAGGATATGTGCTATGATAAACGATAGCGTGATCTATTGTTTATTGTGGCGCCATCTGTCGAGTTTTTTGAGAACATCTAGTTACAATTTCTTATATGTTGTCTACTAAATAATAACTGCTGGTATATCTAGTGTAAACAACTATAATTTCTAATCTATGGACTGCAAATACTTCCGTTTTTTTTAATATGAATATAATGTTTTGTTTATTTTCATTTGATTTATCATTTACTTACAAATCCGCAGCATCAGCTTTTAGTTTAATTTATGAAACTAAATATAAATATATATTTTTAATTACAATGGGACAATAGTGAGGTGCGTTTAGGTTTGTGGTCACCGCGCAATATGATTTATATTTCAGGATATAGCAACACTTCCGGCCAGAGCCTCAATGTCAATCTACGCGGCAGTTCACGAGTACTTGCGGCTATCCAGTGGCTATATCGTCGTTAAAGGTCAAAACCAACATCTTTGCTAGATTGAGTATCCAACTGGTGACAAAAATTGAACCCAGTAGGACTATTAAATATTCTCAATAAAATAATAGATTATTTGCACTTTTTTGCTCTATAAGTTACAAATTTATACATCTGTATATACAGGAGATATGAGATTCATTGACTCACGAGGTCCTGGAAACTCTTTCTTTCTTCTGCTCTTTTTCCAGCTATATGAGTTCACACAGTATTTACTTCTCTTCCATATCCCTCTATCAGCCGCCATATCTGAATTGGCACTCTTCTTACACATGTCATCTTTCATACAATCCATCCACACTTTCCTCGGTCTTCCTTTACCCTTAAAATCATCCACGTTCATTCTCATTACTTTCATCCTTCTGCATAATATGCCTGTACCACGCTAACGGGGATCGAGATCCTCG
The DNA here is from genome assembly GCA_029030555.1 of Ornithoptera alexandrae. Taxonomy (NCBI): domain Eukaryota; kingdom Metazoa; phylum Arthropoda; class Insecta; order Lepidoptera; family Papilionidae; genus Ornithoptera; species Ornithoptera alexandrae. The sequence continues at coordinate 7,363,098 of JARDVY010000011.1, read as the reverse complement.
ACACGAATAGATGTAAAAACTTAAAATTTGGTAAAGACATTGCTTCTGCTATTTAAAGGTTAGCCAATAATGGACTTTGCAACATTCCGTCCCCAAAGGGAGTTTCAGGAGTGTTAATAACCGAAAGAGGCCAGGGAAGCAGCGGTTTGTCGCCGGGTAGGAATATTTCTGACACATTTCAAATCTAATTCTATATCATAGCCAGCAAAGCGGATGGCGTACAGCTAGTTCTTCATTTATACTATTTATATAAGTACGGTCTTTTAATAATTTATTATTTAAATTAATTTCTACAATATCCACATTTATATATTAATGTTTAGTTTCTATTAGTTTTTAAATTTCTTTCTAGATAACGCACAGACAATTGAATAAAAATTTGTATAATTATTTTTTCTTGTATTAATACCGTGTAAATATGTGGTGTCGCCCAATAGCAGACGGGGCGAAGAGTTAAAAGTGAAGCAACTCCCCCAACAGGTTCCCGCCTTGTCGTGGCAGAGGGGCTCAGTAGCCGTGACTGGGTCGCCCACGGTGAAACGAAGAGGAACCTAACCGGCGGCCCAAGATGTACGTGCGGCCCGAAGTGCCCGCTCCACCGTGAAGCTCACCTCGAATGCGTGCCGGTGGGATACAGGGGCGGCCCTTTGCAGTCGAGGTGGAGTCGCGGAGGGAACGTATCCTCTGGGACTAAGCGGTGCCACACCGCTGATGCGGCGGTGATGGGGTCGCGGGGGAAAAGGAGTATCGGCATTGCGATGCGCGGCTCTCCCTATCCTCCGTGGCCTTCGGGGCACGCTGGCGGGGTCGCGAATGTGTCCGAGAGCGTTCCCCCACGTTAAATAAAAAAAAAAGGTGAAGCAAAAGACAGAACACGATGGGGAATAACTGTGGATGCCCTTTATCCCATTTTCGGGTCATAGGATATTAATAATGATGAATGATCGTGTAAACTTTTTTATTTATAACAACATATTTATACAATATATATTAGTATATTTATTTATTTATGTATGTGTGTGTGTGTATATGGGAGCGCGTTATAATCTCTGCTAAACTTTTCATTAAGTATTTAATAATATTTACGCAAATCATTATTATGATATGTAACACTGTGTATAATATTAAATTTGAATGTTAAGTTATTAACAATTAGTATATTACGATAGAGGATATATATTTTGGGCGTGGGCGTTTCTTAAAACAAAATGTTATGTCTATCCTTCAATATAATGCCGGCGTCGTGAAAACGGAACCGGACACTTTCGGAGACATATTTGTCAATGACCCATCGCAAAAGTAGAAGGGTATGTTATTATGGAATAATGTAACTAGATATTCAATCTCGTTTTTGGTTGTTGTTGTGTGGTCGCCCATATGAGTTTGGGTGCAAATGTGTTTTTTTTAAGCGCGAAAAATTGTTCATTTAACTAATACTTAACAATTTATTAATCATGTACTATTTGACTTTGTGATTTATCAAAAAAAACTTTACTTACTTAATATGTAAATAAAGATTATTACCTCGAAGTTTGTTAAAATATTCGCACTGTTACATACATAATACATAAAATCATGTATTTTTTATAATTACAAGTTATTAACTTATAATTATTATTACATCGCTGCTTCTATTTGTAATCAACTTATGCTTAAAAATTTATGCTTTAAATTTTGTAGTGGCGAATGCGATCTTACGTCTCAGCGACCAGCGTAATGTGGTGCTCTATTAAGCGCCACCTTGTTATGAGCGTGCATATCACTTACCATTAGGTGAATGTCCCGCTCTCCTCGCCGATTAATTATATAAAAAAAAAATTATTAAATAATAAGATATCTATTTCTTTTATAATAATACATAAAAATTTATTTTTAGCACCTTATTGGATCTTTATTATTGCTAGTTAAAATTATTCTATTTTATGATAGCTCTTGTTTTATTTAATTCTTCGTTACTTTTTAACTTTAAAAATTCAACTACTGTTATATTACTTAAAATAAATACTAATTGTTGTACATAATCTTATCGTTAATTAATACAATTTTTTTTTGTATTTATGTTTTATTTTACTTGCAACACTATACCGGGAATATTGCGTTTTGTCAATTTGACATTTACAAAGTCATTGTTACTTAGCGTCCGCTATTTTTGGTTACTGTGCAGGTTAATTGTAATTGTTATAAAAATGGTAAGTATCCATTTAAATAGCTAACAAGAAATCTTAAAGTTTGTTGTGGATGTTTAATGTAAAACCTAAAATCGGGATTCATATTCCGACATTCTGGTTTGACCGGATGACTAGTCAATTTTAAAAACTGTTTTTAATTATTACGTTATGAAGTTTAAACTTTATTCCAATTCCATTATTGATAACAATATGCTAATTTTAGGAATACGTTTTTAATGTTATGAATAGAAAAAGTATGTTCCATCTAAAATTATTGACGTATTTACCAAATTTAAGGTATTGAAAATTATTCTCCCAGCTGTAAACACCTCGAAATACATCTATAAAAATACTAATACTTCAAATAATTTTTTCCTCAGTTCCGTAATCAATATGACAGTGATGTCACTGTATGGAGTCCACAGGGTCGACTTCATCAAGTTGAATATGCAATGGAAGCGGTTAAACTAGGTTCTGCAACAGTGGGTTTAAAAAATAAACAATTTGCAGTACTCATTGCATTGAAGAGGGCTGTAAGTGAATTATCTGCTTACCAGAAGAAAATTATACCCATTGATGACCATATTGGTATTTCTATCTCAGGTTTAACTGCTGATGCTCGTATGTTAAGGTATGTAATAAGGTGGCATAAACTTTATAATAACACCAATTTTTTTTCAAGACATTTTTTATTTTGTCTTGTCAATTTTTTGAGTGTAGTAGTAATAATAATAGTAATAAACAAAAACATTTTTTTGAATCATATAAAGTAATATATTTTCGTTTCATTCTTTATAGCATAGCAGACTAGATTATTAGAAATATTTTCTTTAGAGATTTCTTGATAATTCAAAGACAAAGAAAGCAAATTTTTTCAAATGGATCCTTAACAAAATATATTTGTTTGTTAAAATATACCATTTTGCATAATAAAAGGACTATATGTATAATCATATACTTCGTTTTATATTATGTATTGGAACAATAGTTATAAGAAGAATAAAATTACTAAAATTGATGCATGATAATTTTGAATATGATATGATTGTTGCTTAATCACTATTTTGTATAATAAGCTTGTTAAAAATATAACGTACATACTATAGGTTAAAGTTCTCATTATGTATTTATTTTTTTATGCAATTCCAGCCGTTTTATGAGGACTGAATGTCTGAATCATCGCTATGCCCATGATGCACCAATGCCAGTTGGGCGTCTTATTGCTCTAGTTGGTAACAAGATGCAAATTTGCACTCAAAGATATGACAAGCGTCCTCTGGGAGTGGGGTTACTTGTGGCTGGATATGATGTGAGTGTTACAATTTTTTGGTAGAAAATTTTGAAGTTACAAAAAAGCAAAAGTTTTACTACACCAATGAATTTCTAATTACTTAAGCTATGAGGCTTAACCATTTAGAAAGTCATTGGTGTGATATAGTAATATCCATATATTATAAATAAATTGTTATCATAATAAGCCTTTAGTTAATTTGTTACTTATTTTTATCTATTTCTTAGTCAATTGTTATAATAACTGGTGGTAGGTTACAATCAGGTAGGTCATAATCAATTGTTACAATTGCCAGAGATTATTTAAGGAGTGCCACATTATTCTGTTCTGTTTTAAAAGGTGTAGCTAATGTTATCATAGAAGTAACAATATAACCTAACATCTTAAATGTCACGGTGAAGAGCACAGTGTGGTTCTGTGTATATCACCCTGACTAGTACTACATTGTTATGGGCAGATATCTCTCTTGGTTGAACAAAAAAAAAAAGATGAAATTATGGGATTTTCTATTCATTAAATATTGCCAAACATTTCTCTGCTGGTAAGTCATACATCTGCCCACACCTATGTAACTCCAGTTGGAATGATAAACAGTGTAACATTGAGCTCCTTGCCTTGAGGCATAAGTTAAGTCTTTTTATGTAATAACATTAGCTACATTGCCTTTTAAAGCATAGCATAGCACAACATAGTAATGTTTTTCGATACTACTGCTTGGTGGTAGAACGAGGCTAATATGCTGACCTTCATGGTGTTGAGCAACAGGAATGTAGCACTATTAAAACATATACATGGACATCTTTTATAAGTAACTGATTTTATTTCAGGACCAAGGCCCCCACATCTACCAGACTTGCCCATCTGCTAATTTCTTTGATTGTCGGGCTATGGCCATCGGAGCGCGCTCTCAATCTGCACGCACTTATCTGGAGAAACATTTGACTACTTTCATGGATAGTGATCTGCAGGAACTAGTGGCACATGGACTCAGGGCTTTGAGAGATACACTGCCAAATGACGTTGAGCTAAACACTAAGGTGAATTATTATATATTATGTATTTAATAACGTGACGTACTAAGTACATAAAAAAATAAGATCGGATGTTAAATAGGTCTGATCAATAACAATGAAAAGTTAGTAAAGATGTTTACAAAACACATTGTCCTGAATTTTTTTAGATCTCATAATAGTAATTTGTTTTTTTTTATATGATATGTATATCAAACTGATTTCAAAACCAATCGGTGTGGAGATCTTAGGAGAATGCTTGTCTAGCAATGCACATTTATCATACATATACATCACGCCTCATTCTCAGTGGGGTAGGCAGAGACCGCCTCTCTCCACTTGCTACGATCCTGGCGCATCTCTCTCGCTTCCTGCACTTTCATGAGTGTCTTCATGCATGTTCGTCGGTTGCGAGTACTCTTGACTCGGTCTTTCTCTAGGACATCTTCGATCTGATCGAAATATGTTTGCCTAGGGCGACCTACACCAATTTTTCCAATCATTCTTACCTTGTTCATCATTAATTGTTACTGAACCATTTCAGCATCCTTTTCTCTATCTTTGTCACTACATCTTCAACCATGCCGCACCACTCCCTTATCACACTGTTCCTCACTTTGTCCATCTAATGATAATGATCACATTTATCAACTGATGATAATGATGATATATTAACATATGATATGTATGGTTATTATAATTAGTTCTTAGTGGTAAAACCACCCATCCATTGTTTAACATAACATAATATTTTTTGTTAATTATTATATTTTATGTGCAATATAATACTAACATTTAAAAATAAAAATTACCACCGACACAGAGTTCAGTGATGAAAGAATCCATCAGTAAACCTCATGCCATCATCCACTGTCACATAAAATGAATAATCAAAGTTCCTTGGTGGGTAATACTCATAACCTCACCACATATTTAATGTTTAGATGCTGGTACAGTTTGGCTCAAATCTGCGTGTCTAACTTTTACTCTCAATTTACAGAATGTATCCATTGCCATCGTCGGCCCTAAGACTCCACTGCGTGTCTGCGATGAGACTGAGTTGGCCCGCTTCTTAGCTCTCGTGGAAGGAGAGGAGAGGCGTGGTGGTAGCGGCAGTGCTACTGGTGACGCCGGACCGGCACCAGACAGAGCCACGGGGGACGAAGGGGACCCGCAGCCAGCTGTAAGTTATTAATTTTAATACTGTCATATTTGTATTTATTGTGAATATTATTATATGTGAAGTATCAATTAAGTTGGTAGTTCACATATATATATATATATTATGTCATGACTAGGAAACAGTGTCTTAATAGCATCAGGTATTACCTACCCATGTGTTTTTATAATATTATCAGTACATAACAAATACAAAGGAAGGTTTATTAATGTACCTCGCGGATACCAGATCTGAGAGCCCTGAGTCCGATGAAGTTGTTATGGTTGTCAAAGTAACTTGTAGCGCAAACTTTATTAAAAAAATAGGTTTATTAAGATTAAGTGTAGTCAAAAGTAAGCAATCTTTGAAATGCTGGCCTACCCCTACTTCAGCAATATATCAAGTTAATGACCTTGATTTTTCCTCGTAGGCATAGCTATGAGTCTCAGCAGTGGGAAGATTAGATGGGAGGATTGTGTATTATTATTTTTATTTATTTATTTGTTCTTTATTGTACACCAGTTACAAAATATGGAATACATTATTATATGGAATATGTACATAGATGTACAATGGGCGGTCTTATTGCTCAAAAAGCAATTTCTTCCAGACAAGGAAGGAATTGCTTTGAAGGAAAGGAAGACTTGAACTAAAAGCAAAGATAAGATAGTGGTGCACTAAATTATTAAAAACTAAAACGCTTGGTGACAGATGCAAGCAATAGCACAATTAGACAGAATATATAATTTTAAGTTTATGATAGTAGTTACTTAAATGTCTTTTGAAAGAAAATAGGGATTTGGCGATACGAATATGGTTCGGTAAAGAGTTCCGTAAGCGAACCGCCGTGACGGAAGAGGAGTTTTGGAAAAATGAGAGGAATGCACGAAGACGCGAAAGGAAAGGTTTATTGAAGAGCGGAGAGTGCGACTGTGGCAACCGGAAATAAATTCGAATTGATTTTTAATGTAGGAAGGTGTTAGAGGATTGAACAATATCTTGTATAGAACAGAGAGAATGTGAGTATTCCTGCGAAGACGGATTGGCAGCCACTTGAGTTTTTTTGCGTATTTCAGTGATGTGATCGTATTTGCGTAACCCAAATATGAATCGTATACACAAATTTCGAATACGCTCAAGCTTATCGAGCTGCGCTTCAGTTAAGTGAAGATAGCAAACATCGGCATAGTCGAGAATAGGCAGAAGACGAGAATTAGCAAGCGCAACCTTAGTGGCTGTTGGAAGAAAATTGCGGAGTCTGAGTAAGGAGCTTATAGCCCCATACATCTTTGTGCTAACCTCGTTAACTTGCGGTGCTTACGATAGACAGAAGTTAATGTAAATATCTAGATTCCTAACTTATTATTATAATACTTTTTTCTTTCTTTATGTTTCAATATTTGAAAAACGTTTGGCCAATAAAAAACATAAGAAATTATTATATCCACAGTACATTATATACACACACATATACATATATATATCTCTCTCTCTCTAAGGTTATTCCCTCATGTCTGAGGATCACGTACATATATATGTGAAATAAAAGTATCGACTTTTATATAAAAAAAATATAGATGAATAAAGTTATTATATTTAAATTAGTAACAGAATGTTATCACCCGTATTTTTATCTTGGTTCGCATCGACTCCGTGGCGCAACGGTAGCGCGTCTGACTCCAGATCAGAAGGTTGCGTGTTCAAATCACGTCGGGGTCAAACTTTTTTTTTTTTAATTATTTTTTATGTTAAATCTAATTCATCGCTTTGTTGTTTTTTTTATTTTTAATTGGAATTATTGCATTTTATATTTTAATCATTGATAAAAATAATTTTTACTCAACTTCATTGATTATGTTACCACCTGTTACATAATACATTAAAATTATATTATTTAATTGTTATTTAATAATTTAAAATATGTTAATAGTGTTAAATAAACATTAAAAACTTCTATGATAATAACAGACTAAAACAAAAATAGAATACATATACATTATATATACATTTGATTGAATTTTTCTTACTTAAAATAATGATTTTAAGATTTAGAAGTATTATATATATATATATATATATCTAGCCTAGCCATAAATACTGTTACATAAAAATTTTTCTTTTTTTTAACGTTTTAATTATTTTGAATTTGGAACACGTATATTATTTGAAAAACTTCTGTTGATTTAGCGCCATTTCACATACTTTTTCGTGTTCATTATCAAATTACAATACGAAATGGGGTGGGGGTGTTAAACAAAATAGGATTGCAGTGATCGCCTTGCACAAAGTGAGAGTATGGAGCCGGTCCGGTCGGTCATATTCCAGACACTTCAAAAGCTTGGTATCCAGCCGTATATTCGTATATCGTACTATCAACAGATACAACAACACTTCCTCTGTTCAGAAGAAGACCAGAAAAGATTGAGGCGGCCGCATGCTGTTAGAACTACAAAGACTGTTCATGCTGTTAAAGTCAGTTTCCGTCGAAACGCCACTAGGGAGCAAATCCAAAAATCTTATCGCGCGAAATAAAGATTCCCGCTAGGACTTTGTCGCGTATTGCGTATTATAAAACAAGACCTAAAGCTCGATGCTCGGTGCTTGTCGTCGATATACAGGACATGCCCTAAATCAATCTTTACTATTAAAGAGAGTGGATCGATTAAAACACCTGCTGTCGCGTTACGCAGGTGAAAGGCACAAAAATATACTCTTTACCGATAAAAAAGTTTTCACGATTGAAGATTACTACAATAAGTAAAATGATAAAGTGTACGCTCACAGTTCTAAAGAAGCTGCTCAAGTGGTCGGAAAGGTACAACGTGATCATCGTCATCATCCTGCATCAGTGTTGGTTTGGTGCGGCGTGTCTTGTCAAGGAATCAAAAAACTACATTTTGGGAAAAAGGAGTGAAAACTTCAGTCAAACTAGATACAGTCTTGGATAATGTGAAAATACACTTTTTAAAAAAAATACCGTGGACTTTCCCGCAGGACTCTGGTCACAAGCCACAAACTACCCAAGCCTGGCTTGAGACCAACATTCCGAACTTTATAAGAGCTAAAGACTGGCCCTCATCTAGCCCAGACCTCAACACTTTAGACTTCAAATTATGGTCAGTTTTAGAGGACATGGCCTGCTGCTGCTCTTAACGACTCGGCGACATTGAGTCTCTTAAAAAATCTTTGGAGCAAGCAGCAAAATCGATATTTTTTTTCCTACCAAGGAGTATATATGTCGTTCTCATTAGTTTTTGATCCCTTCTCGTATAAAAGAGGTGACGATACTTAAGCAGGTATCTCAAGACTACTAGCGCATTGTGATGCTGTCTATATCATTCTAACTAGCGCCACATTGTTGTGGAGAAGCGTATTATTTACTATAAAAAAAAATTATCGACTTTTTTATATTTCCAGGTCGCAATGGATACGGAGTAATAGCAGAACGTCTAGAACAGTTCTCCGAGAAGGAAGCAGAAGAGAAACAACTCTTTCTCTTCCCCATTCTCACCTTGAAATTTCCTATCAAAAATTTCTATATTCCTCTCCTCTTAAATGTCACTAAAGGTTTGCCTTGGCCAGTGTTCAGACTTGTTGTTGCTACAGTATGACCTAACGTCTAGGTCTCTTTCAAGACTTTACACTCGGCAATTACTGCCTGGAGGCTGGCCAGGGCAACAGAAGTAAATAAAATTAATTCTTGCAAATTTTTATCATTTAATAAAGTTTTTTTTTTGTGTAGTTTACTTTTCACGCCTATGACTAGGTTAAGAACCTTCCAAATATTGAATCTTAACTGATTCGTGAGTTATTGGTTAACGCCTTGCATTTAAACACAGTTAATTGGTGTTGTGTACACTGGAGAACTGGCCTGACGGTTAGTGAGCGGCTTTTATTCCGAAGGTCGCGAGTTCGATTCTTGGCATGTACCAATGACTTTAATATTTCAGTTATCTACATTTGTCAACTTTGCATTGCGGACAACTTCTGAGGTACAAAGATGTGCTAAAGCGACATCTGAATAAATTTAAAATAAACCCCTCGCTTTGGAAAAATCTTGCCACTGAACGCTCGGAATGGAGATCCATCGTAGAAACAAAAGTAAATATATTTCAGGACCACCGGCGTCATAACCTGGTTATCAGACGCGATGCATTCAAAACCCGATCACCAGCGACTTATAACTATAATTAGGTTAACAGCTAACTAACGTGTCCTCAGCGTCAGCCACACTAAGGCATATGGTAGGCAAAATAATTGAACCAGTCGCCGTACCCGAAAACTGCTTGGAGGACACGCATAATGACAGCTTGTAAAAAAAAAATAATAAGTAACTATTTATATGTAGTAGCTACATTTTATATTTTACTTTCAATTATATATGTTAACTAGTTGTTCCCCTCTCACTGGCTATAATATAAAATCAGTTGGAAATATTTTTTGAGAGCAACCCCAAATGACTATAGCAACCATTGCTACAGCAACCACATGAATAATACGGCATAAAAATTAATAAGAAATAAAATTACGAAGGATTTATGAAAATCCAAAATAAATAACCTACAAATCATTTCTCATACAATGCTCGTTCCCATGTCGACACGTTCACTAGTTTTTACGTGATTGGCGAACAAAAATGAACTCATTAACAACATACATATGTAGAAGACACACGCAAGATAATTTTCAATCATAATTTTTTTTTGGAGGTTTTATGTCTAGTATATTAATTTTTAGTACTCTGTCCTATTAATTATTCCTGTGTATAGCTCGGAGACAATTCTTCAAGCCATTAAAAATTCTACACTTTTAAGTTAATAATAATTAAAAAAGATTTTGCCTTTAAAAGTACCACAAATTTTATCTTGAAGCTTACCATATTGTTTCATATCATTATAGGGGTAGTTTTCTTCTGTAATATTTAAGTTTATTTATTTAGTAGTCGAGCAACACTTTTATTTAGTCGACTAGGATTCCCTGAACATGTTTGAATAATAAAGTTCGGTGCTAACGATGATATATCAGAGGAATACATTTATATTCACGGAAAGACCTCGTTATGAGTACGGTGACCATATTGTACTTATTTCATAAAATTTTTATTGGTAATCGCTTGGTAACTAGGATCAATTGTTTTATCACGGGATTAAGTGGGATAGTGTTTACTGGTAGGTATTGCTGGGGATCGTCTAGGTAGATGCCACCGCTCGCCTGGCATACTTTTACTCGTGGTAGGTCTTTATTGTGGTGTGTTGCGATGTAAGGCGTGCTCCATAACAACTCATGGGACTCGAGTCAATCTTACCTGCTCGTGGTGCACGGTGCTAATCAATCAACGAGGCTCTGACTCGCATCAATCCGTATTGAGCCAACGTAGTAGGTAGCCCATTTGAAAATCTACAAATGGAGGTCGTGCAAAGCCGCTCGATGCGGGCACCGTAGAACTGACCGATGTCGACGTCTTTGGAGTAGATCTATGTCCAGCAGTGGACGTCTAGCGGGTGATGATGAGGTCTTTGTTGCTAGAGATCGTATAGGTAAGTACCACCGCAGCGCCTATTTCTGTCGCCAAACCGTAGTGCGCACACACTACAGATTTCCGGTTTGAACGGCGCTGTAGCTAATGAAAATATTGGATAACGAAACTTAACACCTTATGTCTAAGGGGACGAGCGCAATGTTATATCATTCTAACTAGCGTATCATGTACCATCAGGTGAATGTTCTACTCGTCTCGTCGCTTCGTTAAATTAAAAAAAGGGATGGTGGTAGTTTTTTTTAACCCCAAAATACTCGCTACGTACATAACGTCGTTGATAGCAGTCATACATAAGATAGATAGACAAATGATATATTATGACACACCTACTAACAGTTTTAAATAACTATCCAACTCTATCTTAGACGCCCACTGCTGGACATAAGCCTCACCAAAGATCAAAAAACAGACCAAACATTACCACATCGATTGGTCATGTCCTGCCTGCATCCAGCGGCTTCCCGCGATCTACACTAGATCGTCGGACCACCTAGTAGTAGTATTATTCATAAACGAGCAGATAATTTTGTGATAAAATGGAAGTTTTTCTTTACGGAAAATGTTTTTTTTCTCCAGGTCATTTTACATAAAAATATTACATGGTAACCCTAGTATGTAACCCGAGATCCGGTCAGCGGTTGCTTGTTATCGAATAAGACGCTTCTTTGTTATCTGTTGGAGCGTTCAGTTAGAGTTTGATCCCCGGCAGTGAACAACGTTATCATGAGACTACTCGGTCCACTAGTTTGTTGGATAATAATTTCCATAGATAATACTTTCGCCCTCAACCTTAATTATCTAGATCCAACCATACTGCAGACGAAAACTTCTCCGGACGTCCAACAGCGTGCAGCCGCATCCATCATCAATAAATACCTGAATATGAATCAAGTAAATATCAGAATAGATCCGGTTTTATTTCACAATAACAAAGACACATGTGTTCTGCGCACTTCAAATAACCAACTTACCATCAGAGCCACCACCGGTGTCGCGGCTGTCTGGGGCTTCAACTATTACTTGAAAAAGTACTGCAAGAGTCAAATAGCGTGGCAAGTCCAGAGGGTCGTCATACCGCAAACACTTCCAGATGTCAATGAAGTTATAGAAGCTAGTGACAGGTTCCGTTACTATCAGAATGTATGCACGGCGTCCTACAGTTTCGTGTGGTGGAACAGCAACCAATGGTTAGCGCACGTTGAATGGATGGCGTTGAATGGTATTAACCTAGCGTTAGCACCGGTCGCGCAGGAGGCCACCTGGGATCGCATCTATCGCAGATTGGGGATGACGGACGACGAGATCAACGACCATTTCACAGGGCCGGCGTTCCTATCCTGGCTTCGCATGGGCAACGTACACGGATGGGGAGGACCGCTTTCTAAGTTGTGGCATGATCGTCAGGAGGAGATTCAGAACAACGTTGTGAACTTCATGTTTCAATTGGGCATGATTCCAGTACTTCCTGCGTTTAACGGCCACGTTCCAAACGCTTTCATCAGATTGTATCCAAACGTTTCCTTCTACTCGGTGGAGAAATGGAATAAATTCGGACCGGACTACTGTTGCGGCTTATTCATTAACCCTCGAGAAACTCTCTTCGAAGAAATAGGAGAAATGTTTTTGAGAGAGATAGGGTTAGGTACGAGCAATATTTATACAGCTGATCCATTCAATGAAATTCAAGTACAACCGTGGTCGACTAACTTAGTGAAGGATACGGCGTCCGCAATATTTTCTGCGATGTCCAAATTCGACGACAAAGCTGTGTGGATAGTTCAGAACTGGATGTTCGTACATAACCCTATTCAGTGGCCGTTGAAAAGAGTAAAATATTTCCTCACGGCGGTTCCAGAAGGTCGAATGTTAGTACTAGATCTACAGTCCGAACAGTGGCCACAGTATGATCTTTATCAAATGTATTATGGTCAACCTTTCATTTGGTGTATGCTACACAACTTTGGTGGAACCCTTGGCATGTTTGGTAACATGCGTTCAATTAATAGAGACGTGTATCAGGTGAGAGACCGAGTAAACAGTACTATGATAGGTATAGGATTAACTCCTGAGGGGATCAACCAGAATTATGTAGTATATGACTTAATGTTGGAAACCGCCTGGCGTAAAAAACCCGTTGAAAACCTGAACGACTGGGTGGCAGACTATGCAGAAAGAAGATACGGTTGTAATGCGACGTCCAGTGCTTGGAGCTACTTATTGCAAAGTGTGTACAATTTTGACGGGCTTAATCCGATCAGAGGAAAATACGTCGTAACACGCCGGCCAAGTTTCCATATACGTGCCTGGGCTTGGTACAACAGCAGCGATCTCTTTACCGCCTTCAAAAAGTTTATTTATGCCGCTAACTTCGACTGCGACTCTCCTGGGTTTATGCATGACCTGATAGACTTGACGCGACAAGCTTTACAATACAGGGCCGATCAATTGTATGTGAATATTCTAAATGAAAGGTCCTCAAATGTTTACGTTTTTAATGCAACGATTGCCCGCTTCCTCGACCTGATGACTGACATGGAAAATATCCTGGCAACGAATAAGGATTTTAGTTTGAATAATTGGTTGGTTTCCGCTCGTGACGCATCCGGCGATATTACATATTTGAACGAATTGAATGCTAGAAATCAGATAACGTTGTGGGGTCCTAACGGTGAAATAAGTGACTACGCCTGCAAACAGTGGGCGGAAATGTTTCATTACTATTACACTCCCAGATGGTCATTATTTTTGTCCATGGCATTAGACGCGCGGGTGCGAAACGAGATCTTCGACGAGAGCAGTGCACAGAAAATCGTCAGGTTTGCCGTTGAAGAGAAATTCCTGACGATTGATATAAGACCGTTGCAAGCGAACGACACGAGGACTGTAGCGGGTGTTCTTTACGATAAATGGGGTTTAGTATCAGACCTTGATGACTTGCCAAATTCTATCGTCAGAGCTAACCCTCTCAGAAGGACCACGTTTGCTGACGTTGACTCTACTGAGCGCGAGGATCGTCCGACTGTTATACAGTTATTTTCCACGACCCCTATTGATTAATTTAATTTAAAAACACTGCTTATACTATTCAAATTTTGACTGAAATATAATCTTTTTATATTGATTTGTCATTATGTATCAAATAAAAATGAAAAACATAATTTTTTTTGCCTCATTTTATAAACAATGTCAATGTTATGAATCTGTCAGATATTTTTTTGTACACGTCGCCCGATTATGATGACTCCTTTTTATTCAAAAGCCTTTTACTTTAATTGTTCCTTAAAATATATCCTACAAATATTCATCACCTAGAGCAGGAAGAAGTCAATATTGATATTTAACTGTAGTACTTTACTGGTGTGATGCTTTACTGGTGGTAGGTCTCTTTTGCCGGAGACCGTCTAGGTACGTACCACCGCAACGACTCTTTCAGCCGCCAAACAGTAATGCGCAAACATTACTGTATTCCGAATTGAAGGGCGATGTAGCTAATAATTACCGGGGTAACGAGCCTCCACATTTTGTCTCAGACGATGAGCGCAATACGGTGCTGTGTATACCATTCTAACCAGGGCCACAGGTGAACGTTCCGCTCGTCGCTTAATTGAATAATAAAAAATTGATAACATCTATCAATAATCATTAAAAAGGTTTTTTTATTTGGATTTATAAAATAAATACACAGTAGATGCGGATATGAAAACGGATTTAAAAACTTAAGGGTAATAAAAAAAATTTATATGTGCAGCAAATAATTTAGAAAAAAAAACACAGGGAAAGGTTTTTAAACCAATGTATATTTTATGTACAGATACAGTAGTTTATAAACATAATCAACAGGCTAAAAAATTTACACAATGATTATTTTTGGATAATTTATATATAAATAAAAAAAATTAGCTTGGGTTATCAGTGCATTGTAAAGAAAAGATAAAATTACTTGTATTGTATTTTTTCTGTTCAAATGATGGCAACATTGATTATCGCATTTGAAAAATGTTTTGCTTGTGTAATATGAAAATGTAGTTCTAATTTCGTATCTAAAAGTAGTTATAGTCGTAGAACTTTATTTATAGTATATACAACAGTTTTAGTTAAAATTTATATCGATACCTCTGGCTTTCAAAGGCTTAACCATCAAAATACTTTTAGGGTACATTAGGGTAAACATATTTTTTATTTTAGTCGCTGTAAAAAATTATAAAGAGCATAATCTCTTTAAAATTTTATTGGATTCTTATGAGTAATATTAATATCGTATTTGCCAAAAAGAAAAATATTAGGCACAAAAAAGTAGGCGTGGTATAGTCACCATTTTCATGCCAATTTCACAACTTTAAATATACCAACCGATAGAGCTCGAAAAGCTGAATGAGACAATTTAGAAGTCATTTCCGCTATAATGACGCTTCTACCCTTTGAGCTTGAAGGTATCGATATGTACAAGGCAGAAATACGAGTATCTTGTAATACTGAGAGCTTTTCTAGCATCCGAGTTAAGAAATATAGAAAAAGAAACCTGTTAATAAACAAATCTAAAGTCACAAGATCAATTTGACTAGGCCTAACTAATTTACATAAAAAAAAACGTGATTGGTGGTTTTGTAGCTCATTTTTTGGTATTGGACTCAAATATAAATATGTACCCTTAATAACTACACTTAAACTTTTTATTGGTATACATTTAAAATGATACAGACCGTCTTAGCACCATTTATCTTATTATATCTTAACATGTAATATAACGTACCATTTGAATATTAAACTTTCTCTTGGGGGTCTCTTTTTGATTTGGGATATGATCACTTTAAGGGTTGGAAAGCTAAGTAAATGGTAATTTCAAAGTTTATCTTTGGGACAAATTTTGCACCACGCTGGTCCTGTGTCATACGAGAGTATCTAGAACGTAGCCCGTGGGCCCGTAAGTGAACACCGGCAGGTTATTTGCTTGATCTAATACAGGGACGTAGCTGTCCTGAAGGAGGATGGGTTGTCTACTCGAGGCTTCATTCAGCTTCCTCTCGAGCACTGTGTTTTGTAACTCTTCCTCTTCTAACTCTAAAGTCAACTCATCCAACAATTTCATTCTGCTTTCTATCTCTCGGTCCGTTCTTGCCAGTTCTATGGAATTGCTTTCCATCTCCTGTGCTGTTTTTGATAATTCTTCTTCTATCTTGTCTATCAGCATCGACACTTGTGTCACATTTTCGCAACTGTTCGCTTTATTTTCGTCCATATATCGCTTCACTTTAGCTGTTAACCTGACGACTAACTCCTCTTCCCTATGTAACCTTTTGTTTATTATTGCAAGTTTTTCTAGTAATTCAATTTCCTCCCGTATCCTCGACAATTCATCCGCAGAGACGTCAGAATCAGTATCAGTGTTAGGTTGTACCAGACGTTCTGAATTAACTTGACAAATGTCCGTCAGTTCTTTAGTGAAATAGTGCTCTCTCATTAAATGTCTTTCTCTTCTCGATTTGTGTTTTGTGTGCCTTCGCGGAGGAGTTCCACTTCCTACTCCTACTCCACTGTCACTATTACCAGCTTGACTGTCGTTTACTTCACTGCATCGACCAAGATCCCTCAGGTATGATTCAAGTAAGTAATTGGTACCATGTTTTTCCATACGATTTTTGTGTGTTTGATCTTCTAAATGGTCGATGAGTTTTTCTTGTTCTCTGCAAAATAAAAAAAATCATTGTTACTTTTTGTATAAGTACCGTTTAAAGAGATATTATTGTACTTATATAGATTTTAATAATGTATTTAAGATATTTCTTCAACTCAAATTTGGCTCTGTATCATTTAAATGGTTGCCGACTTCCGTTATATAATAAAAACACACAAAAACAATCTTACCTGAGCTTATCTAACTGCTGATGTATAGTTCTGCTTTGATGTTGTATGATAGAGACTAGTTTCGCTGCAGGGTCCTCGCTGCGGGTCCGGGGTGGAGGCGTAGCGGCCCGAAAGCCTTTCTTTCGTCGCCGTCTAGCACCTCCCCTACTGCCGGCATCGCTATCACGGCCGGAATCGTCCTCACCACCACTCGACAATCGTCGGAGGGAAAGTCGGACCTGGCAAGTAATTTTCAAAATAGATAAACCTTATCGCCAAATGCGACAGACTCTTTGTGATTTTTTTTATTATACATTTAAATATGACAAAAAAAAACAGTTTCATATATTGTAATTAAGCTGACCCTTTAAAAATAGGTTATAAATGCTCGAATGTCATAAGTAGAGTAGTAATAGATTTCTTTTATTTCAGCTTTAGTTCCATATTAATCTAGATATGTGATGACTATTGACCTCCAAAGTGGATTAGGTTGCGTTTCGAAGATCACATAGGAGGTATATGTTTTTTTTTAATTATACGAGCGACGAGGCGAGAGAGACATTCATCTATTGGTAAGTGATGCGCCCGCCCATAACAACGTGGCGCTAGTTACAATGTTATACATTGCGCTCGCGCCTCGAGATATAATATACTGTCTCGTTACCCCAGGAGTTACATTAGCCACAGCGCTCTTCAAACCGGAGCAGTAATGTTTGCACATTGCTGTGTAGCTACAGAAATAAGCGCTGAGGTAGGTACATACCTAGACGATGTCTACAGACAGTAAAAATTATATTATAATTTTGTTTTTATAAAATAGATAAAAATAAACAAAAACAAAACAAAGTATGTTATACTTAAAAACATTAACAATATGAAATATCATGGTTATGATTGTCAATGTCAGTTTATTACTAACCTCATGTCTTGCGTCGCCCCACGCAGCCAATACATGCAGCACAGGCGCTTCAGGAGGAAGAGGTCTCTCCACACCTCGCCACCTCTCGGCTAGCACCCATTCACCGTGTTCGCTTAATCCACCTCCTGCTGTTAACGATTTTTTAATTTTATTATCATAATGCCGTCAGAAGAGAAACAACGAACGGACGAGAGAGATGAGACGAACAATACGTTCACCTGATGGTAAGTGATAGGCCCGCCCATAACGTCGCGCTAGTTAGAATATTATACACTGTTATATACATGGAGTTTGCCGCACAACAACTCATGGGATCCAAGTCAATCTCACCTGATCGTGGTGCGCCCTGCTAATCGACAAATTATGTTCTGGCTCCCACCAACCCGCATTGGGCCAGCGTAATGGAAAATGGCACAAATTCCACCATATGTCAATCCTTGCCTGATCGATGTAGGAGTCTTTGGGGGAGGCCTATGTCCAGCCGTGGACGTTTTTCGGCTGATGATATTGCACCATATTGCATTGAGACATCATAATTCCATACGAAACAACAATGTGGCGGCTGCAGGAGTAGCAGCTGCGGTGGTACCCGAACACGTGAAAATTAGTGAACGTATAGACGTAAGAACATAAGCATTCGACGCGGAATGATTTGTAGATGGTTATAGGCTACTTATGTTTCTTCAGTTTCTATGTATGATCAGTATGATGTTCATGAACAAGTATTATTTAAGTAAATGAAAAACGATGAGAAGAAAAATCATACCTTCCGGAGCATCCTGTAGAGCGCGGACGATGTCGGCGCACGTCGTATGAGATCGAACTCCTCGAACCCAGAGCTTCTGACCTCGCGCTATCACTCCCACTTCCTCGTCGCTGTAGTCAGATGACGATGCCTCCATGTTACATCACCTGCAGGTTTAATATTCAAAGCTACATCAACTAAGTATTTTTAACTTAAAATTAATATTAAGAGTCTTGATTAAATGCTACGTACACATTTACAGATGCAAACGGCAATTCAACATCCAGAGACTCGTGGACTCATCACAAGATCTCCGAGACTATTAGACGTAAAAATCCAACATTTGTTAGAGATATTACTTCTGCCATTTAGCTAGGAATACATTTTAAAAAAGGAGCCCGGAGGGATGCGGGTTGGCACCGGGCGGGAATATTTCTGACAAATTTCAAGAGTAAATCTCAAATCTAATTCTATGTTACAGCCAACGAATGTGCGGACAACAGCTGATATTATATAAGAATGAGTAATTAGAGATAGAGGGTATTGGTAAAAAATTTGAGAATATGCAATAATTAATATTAGCTGATGACAAATATTAAAAAACAATAAATTTTTTAATTAAATTTAGACGAATAGCGTTATTTTTAAATCTATATAATTGATCAAAAAATATATCTATGTAGTAAGGTCTACGAAGAATCGATTATATCGATCGGTCGGAGAAATCGAGTGATCGGTTAGTTATGACCAGCTTTATTTTTTTACCTCGTTCAGGGTAAACATCTAGTGCTTTAGGTTTTGGTAGATTTAGGTATAATACTTCGATTAATGAATAGTACGGTATCGGACAATATGTTAACATAAACAAAGTGTTGTCTTAATTATCTTTTGATATCAACTATTCATTATTCATAGTAGTTGATGTACAATGTATATTAGAAGAAGTAAAAGAAGATATAGAAATGTAAAAATAAATAAGGGAATGTGTTCTCACAAATTAGACTAAATAGAAAACTGTGATATATGAGAATAAATAGAAATAAGAAAAGCTGAAAGATGAAATAAAAATAGTACGTTGCTGTTATCTGTGAAAGAGATATGAAAAAAGGAAATAGGATGAAGTATAAGAGAAATGAAGTGTGTAAGTGGATAATGGTATGGAAGATGAGAAGAAAGAAGAGTAGTAAGTAAAAATAAATAATAAATATAAGTATAATAACAAACGTATATTACATTAAAGTGTGGAATATTCGCAAAGAACATCTAGATGCTATGTTTTACTAACAGTAGTTAAATTAAGCTATGAACCAACTTCGGCGTTAACTTCACCACGCCACCCCTATTACCTGTAATTTCAATATAAAGTTAGCGACGGCCCGCGCCTGGCACGTCTGGCAAACGCGAGTGCTAAAGTCGATCCGTTATCGCCAGAATAAACTGGTTCGCAACAGGAAATATCCGGTTTGAACTGACGCAGAACATAGTTTACTAGATTTCGATTGATGTTTGTGATGTTCGGTAATTTTCTAACTTTTGGTCACGTGATAAAGAGAAATAAGGCTTAATAGAAAACTTACTTTGTTGGCGAGGTATGATAACAAACATTGTTACAATTGCCACGTACTTAACGGTGAAGGAAAACATCGTGAGGAAACCCGAACACTGAAATTATCTTTGTGTGTGTGTGTGTGTGGTGGCCCCAGTAAACTGGCAGCAGGCTCGCCCCTGTTACATGGGACCTAATCCGACCACATCTGGCGAAAAGTGGGTGTTTATTCCCCTCTGCCTATTCCTACTGGGAAAAAAGGCGTGATAGTATATAAAAAAAAAGCTTACAAACTAGCGGCTTACGTGCTGAGCCAGGGGTGTTGTGGTGACATTTTATTTAATTTATTTATTACATCTTTAATCTAGCATTTAAATTAAGTAAAGTATACAAAGAATTTTAAAGGGAAACTAAGTCTAAATATACGATTATTAAAACGTAGATACAGCATTCACTGATTATCTATATAAATAAGACACTAGCTGTTCCCCGCCCGCTTTGCTGGCCGTAATACAAAATTAGACAGCAAATGACTTTCTATACCAACCGTTGCTATAGCAACCGCATACATAATACGAAATGAAAGTGTTTATAAAATTTTAATAGATTTAAAAAGACGGAGGCTCTATGAATTTCAAAAAAATATATAGCCTGTAACCATCTATAAATCATTCCGCATCGATTCGTTCACTAGTTTTCACGTGATGGGCGAATGAAAAAATACCATTTTCATTATATATATAACTTTCCATTTGTTTAGACACTAAACACAATGTCCCTGGAATTATAAAACCTAGAGACCTGCAATTTGGTAGGAATATTCTTTTAGCCGAGTATAAGGAGTTGCGGGGGTGTTCCGGCCTGCAAAGCGGGAGAACAGCTAGTAATTACTATAAATACACAAGATAGAGTAAACAATAGTTACAACAAAAATAATAATGATAAGAGTAATTATCTTGGATTAGAAGAGCGTAATATTTATTCGTAATCTGTGTAATGAGTCTGTTTAAATCATTATGGTCATAGGTTTGTTCCTGATTGAAATTACCCGCCTTATTAATAGGTAGATAGTAATTGTATATATATATATATATATATATATATATATATATCACTAGATCTCCAAAACTATTATTCATAAACTCTCAAGCATTTGGTAGAGATATTTTTTCTGCCCTTCAGAGGTCAACTTAGAATGGATTTTAGAAAATTCCTTCAAAGCAATGCAGGCAGGGAACAGCTAGTAAGATATACATAATTCAAATAAATCTACACACACATAAACAATAGTTCAGAAAAACACATAAACTATAGGTTGGATTGTGTGTGTTTTTATATATAGATTATGATATAATGGAATTATTGTAGTATATATATATATTTTAAAAAACTAAAACTAAATATAGGACTGATTTAAAACTACTTAAACACTTCTCATATATTCCATTTGCCCGTTTACTGGTGGCAGGTCTCTGTTGCCGGAGAACGTCTGGATACCACCGCAGCTCCTATTGCATCCGAAAAACTTTAAAGTGTTGCGGTTTGAAGGGCGCTTAGCTAATGTAATTACCAGGGTAATATCTTGTTTCGGACGAGGAGTGTAATGTGTTGCAGTATCTTTCATTCTGACTATTATCTATGGATAGGCGCGTCACTCACCATCAGGTCAACGTTTCGCTCGTCTCTTATTGCGAATAGACTAAAAATATAAAGAACTCCATAAAGGATATTCAAATGAAGACACTAGAGCCGACTTTTATAGATATATCTTAAATATAGACACAGAGCGAAACGTTAAAACTTAACAACACTCGCCTTTTTGGAATTAGTGTTAACATATACAAATATTATTGTCGATAAAAAATTACTTAATGATATTAAAAAAAAAAATATTTCGCATGGCGTGTGCCCATTGTACGACACTGCAGTATAATATTTTATGAGCCGAAATAAAACTTGACGTAATAAAAAAAAAAACTAGCCACGTTTTGTTTTCAACGAAAGCATTAAAACAGCGGCAATTTGATAGGGAGTTTCGTGACTCGGCGCCATAAACCATTTCCGTTGCTCTCCCCCTTTTCTACTTCACCCTTTATTTCCACCCTCGGTATGGCATTTAGGGTGGGCTACTACGCCTCGCGTTTTTACCATTCGCACACAGCACTGTTCAGGTCGCATTATCATTTAGAAAGGCGTATTTTTTTTAGGTCCAAAAAGGCGAGTTCACTACTAGCGATACGTCTAGCAATGTTAGGACGTGTACACGAGACACCATAAGGCTTTTTTTTTTAATTCAATTAGTGACGAGACGAGCGGGACCTTCACTTGATGGTAAGTGCTACCCCCCCATCCCCCCGTAAATAACAACGTGGCTCTAGTTAGGACGATATATACTGCACCACGTTAAGCTTTTCGCCTGAGATATAAGATATTGAATCTTGTTACTCCAGTAATTACACTAGCTATAACGCCTGTCAAACCGGAACGCAGCTATGTTTGTCTCCGCCCAGGACTATAGACTTGAACTTCATTTTGACTAGGTTAGGTCAGTAAAGAACTGATTTTACAAAATTATTTCCTCACAATAGGTTAGGTTAGGTGTTACGGCCAGCAAAGCGGATGCGGCGTTCACTTAACGTTAAGTGACTGTCCAGAACAATTTGAAGCTAATTGGGATGGTATACACAGCCCCTCATTGCGCTCCTCTCCATGAGATACAAAATGTTGAGCCTCGTTACCACCACTAATTTCACTAGCTACACGACCTTCAAAACGGACCACGGTAATGAATGCACACTACTGTTCGTCGGCTGCAATACCAGCTGAGATAGTTTCCGGCAGAGACCTACCACCAGTAAAACGTTATGGTGGTAGATTTACAATATGAGAGCAGGAGTTATTGCAGCCCCATAATCGAAATGCTGACTTCCAGTTATTAACTCTATAACTTCATTCTTAACCACTTATCCACATGTCTGGCAGGATATTGTGATACGTTTAGGTAGTAGTTACAAAGTAGTCAATCGGCCCACCTGCATTACGGTGTAGTGTTCACGCGACGCCTACAGCCTGATTGCCCGCTGCACGGTAGCTTTAGTGTAGTTAAACAATTATATCGATACTCACCGATTAATAATATCGATATGGAAATTTTACACTACGTAATTAAACTGATATGAAATTCGGTGCAATGTATAGCTATGCTGCATTACTAGTTTCTGATTTGATAAAAATGTTATAAATATTCATATATAAGTTAATTAAAACTATAGTTTAATCAATAAGAAAATAAAAAATTAACTCCTTCTACCGGTCATACGCCTACAATATGAGGATGTTTACACAACACGACTTCAGGACAATATAGTCGATTATCTATCACCAGAGTAGCTAACCGGATAACCTTTGCCAAAAGAAATGCAAATAGCAGAAGAAAAGATGTTTCACGATTTTCAGGTCTCTTTCAGGACAAAAAGGCGATAGTCTTCACTTACAAGACGTATGAATGAAGGAAATAGAATGCAGCATGTTAGAGAAAGAAAAGTGTGATAGTGAAATAAAAGTATATAAATTACAAGAGATGGTAAATGATAGAAAGTGAAGGGCCCTGATCTAAAATATGGAAGGGGAATTATTAAAAACCGGGTAACCTTACCCTCATTCCAAAGTCCACGTCGTTCCAAATTCGAACTAAAGTCAGCGTTGAGTCACTGCCCTAGGACAGCAGTAAGATTTAATTTTAATGTTTCAGTACATCGATATCAGCTAGATAATATTCTCCATCATCAGCCAGGAGTGTTACGAGCGAATTATCGGTAGCCCTCGCCCGGTGCATAGTGCCTACATAATAACAGGAGCGGAGAGCCGAGAGCACGCAACTCACCGTGACACACAGCCACCGTGTTTGACAATCAGAAACTAAATTTTATCTATTAATATTTTTCATTTTTTTTTTCTATAATCAAAATTTTAAAATTAATCAAATTATCTATTGAAATTAATTGATGTAATTCTTTTATACCTATGACATTAATAGTGATGAACTTTTAACACAATGATCTAATATTGATTTTTTTTTATACAATTAAGTCTAGACTAGCGGGACATTCACCTGATGGTACTGATGATAAAACGTGGCGCTAGTTAGGATATATACTGTACCACATTGCGCTTGCCGCCTGAGACATAAGATGTTGAGTCTCGTTAGCCCAGTAATTACTCTAGCTACAGCGCCCTTCAAACCCGAACACAGTAATGTTTGTACAGTACTGTATGTCGGCTGCAATAGGCGCTGCGGTGGTACCCACCTAGACGGTCTCCGGCAACAGAGACCTAACACCAGAACAACAACATAAAAATAAGTTCCATTTACGAGTTCCGACCTGTAGTTTATATATATATGAATATTTATATCTTAGGTTAAGTAAAGATAAATGTTACACATCCAAAAACTAAAAAAAGCAAAGGTGGTGTGTTGGAGGGTATTTATCATCGATGAGTCTGTGAATAGGTTTTACCCAGTTCTGAAAAGATCGAATCAGATATCCAATAAATATTGCAGCAGTTACCTCTTATAAAACATAAACTGAAGTAAACGCAATTCCTATTGCAACTTAGCCCCAGGATATTAAGTAATATGTCTCATTATCCCAGTAATTTCACTAACTGTAGCGGCCTTCAAACCTGTTTGTAGCAATGTTGTGGCATTCCATCTGACGGCGGATATAACCCCCGCGGTGGTACTAAAATGGCTTTCATCGTGAGGGACCTCCACAAAGGTTATTCTTTAACAGCAACAGAACAATGAGGTTAACTTGAACTTAATAATGAACTTAACTTCTTATGTCTCAAGGCGATGAACCCAAAGTGATGTAGTGTGAATTATGTGTGATTATTTAGGAAACAAGCGTCATTTTGTTATGAGTGAGGGTATCACTTACTATAAGGTGAATAAAAAAAAAGACAAGCTAAACTGATGGTGTTAAATAAAAAGGGGTGTAAGGGGTCCTGCACAACTCACGGGACCCAAGCCAAACTCACCTGCTCGTGGTGCACACTGCTAATCAAGAACCTAGGCTCAGGTTTCCACCTATACGCATTAGGCCAGCGTGGTGGGAACTGGCCCAAATCCCTCCCTATAAATCCACACCTTATCAATGTGGGAATATCTGGGGGAGGCCTATGTCCAACACTAGACGTTTATTGGATGATGATGATGAAACTGTTGGTAAACGATAGTCTTATATAGTTTAGTATAGCTCACCGTTACTGTTTTTTTTTTCTTTTTTATTTTATGTTTATTGTAATGTTACTATGGATCTGTAGTCAGATATAAAAATTTTACTATTATTCAAAATAAAGTAAAAAAAAATTTTGGAGTGTTTTCTAAAGCTCAATATTGTAAGTGTCCGTATGTACAAAGATTAAATCTTACAAAACTAAAACGACAGCAAAGGATGTAAACAAAACTACTGTAGGTTTCAATCAGCTGGATCTCTACGGATGCACTTAATTTGTTTCTAATTGGAGCAGCAAAAAAGAAACCGACCGCTGCTGCAATTTCAACTTGGAGAAGTTCCTCAGCGTTTAAAGTCAGGTCTAATAACACACTTGAATTGCAACTGGATTGCTGGTGCGGTGTCTATTTCGTTGTCATCGCTACAATTGCCTTTTAAGCTAGTAGAATACTTAATTGGGCTATAATTGTGGTCAGTTTGCATCCAAAGGGTCCAAGAACGCTTGATGACTTATGTATTTATATTTTATAAAATGCCCAGTCATTGTTCCCACAACTGGGACTCGTGATTTTGTCTCACAAGGAGAGTCGGTATCGCCACCACACCGATCAAGTACGCGACGTAATTGAGTTATAAAGATAATCACAATATTCACAATTGTTTTAAACAGATTAAAAAATATATCTAGATGTGTTATATTATTCTTTCATTTGTCCAATTCTTTAAAAAAAAAATTATATTCTTTACAATATTTTGAATATTGAACTGATCCAAAAATATTTCCTCATTCTTTCTACTTCTCCATTTAGGAGTTTTTTGTTAGTTATGTCCAGCTTTATAAAATAACAAAAATCTGCGATTATTTCATAACTAACATTTGAACTCTGTGAATCGGATTGAGTAATATCGATATTAGTTGGACTTATGCAATAAGTTCGCCCACCTGTGAGCATAGGTCCCGACTTTCCCACGCATTATCCTGCGCTCTGGCCACACCCAATATAAATAACTTCCCAGAACACCGTTTACTTGCGGTGCGATGAAATTACCTTTACATAGTTTTTTTTTGTTAAGCGTAACTTTACTGCAGCTTAATGTAGTTCTTTCAGAGTATCTTTAAATAATTATTATAGTATACCGTTTCCCAATATTGGAATTGCTGATGATCAGGATTCACGTTGCGAATATGTCATCGGATCCATTGAATACATGACCAAAAATTCCAGCAATTTGCAAATTATAATTTTGTTTCTTTTGGTTCGTACTATGGGAAGACCAACGGAGAGGAACGGTGGATGATGACCACGGTCACTCTGTCATAAAGTGATATCAACGAAGAAGAAAATAGAATAGCAACCAGGAAACAGAAACTCAGTTTTCCGTAGAGATTGCGTCCATTGCATCGGCAATACTTAGATAGGTTAGATAATAGAAATCCCTTAATCCACGTTACATGCTGAATTACCTTTATGCTGGGAGATGGGTTACAATATCTAAACATGATTTTATTCCCGACTGGCCGGAAAAGATAAAGGAGGTAGGAGTGACTTGAGAGTGACTGAAGAGCAACAGCTTTCTCCGCCCCCCCAACAGGTTCCCGCCTTGTCGAGGCAGAGGGACTCAGTAACCGCGGCGGGGTCGCCCACGGTGAATCGAAGGGGAACCTACCCGGTCGGCCCGCGCCAAAAGGGCCGGCTCGAGGCGGCTGCTCCTAGTTAGAGCACCGGTTGGATAACTGGAGCTCACCGGAGCGGCCAGGGCTGCAGAGGCGGCTTTATCCTGCCTTTTGCGGCTAGGTTGCAGGGGCGGTTTCATACTGCCCCTTGCAGCCGAGGTGGAGTCCCAGAGAGAGTACCCTCTGTCTGATGTCGCACCGGCGATACGGCGGCGGTGGGGCCGCGGGGGAAGAGGAGTGTCTGTATAATGATGCGCCGTTCTTCCTATTCTCCGCGGCCATTTAACGGGTGACGGCGGGCCCAACATCGGATCCGCCGCAGGGAGTCGGGAGAGTTTTCTCTCTTGGCTCCCATGGCCTCTGGGCGACGGGTTCGCGGGAATCCGTTGCCCGCGTGACATCAAGAGGCCGAGGAGGGGGCGAGCTGCATGCTCCGGCGTGGTCTTACGGAGGTGGAAGGAGAGGGTTCATCCCTATCTCCCGAGGTGGGGCTGCGCAAGCGGCCAGCGCTGGCGGGGTGCGTAAGTGTTCCCGTAACCCTGCCATCAGGCGACAAATTAGAACATTGTGGGGGTTAGTCAGTGCCAGTCTGACATAATCTGTCCTTGGCCCCGCGAGGATGGGTATGCGCAGGCATTTCCCCCACGTTAGTAAAAAAAGAAAAAAAAACAGCTTTCACCGTGAACGTTATCAACTGGAAAAGCTAACTGGAACAGGAATTACCCAAAATAGAGGAACTCTTTCTTCAGCAGTTAAACATCAATAGGCTGATATTAAGTTGATTCTTACTTCTTTAATACTTTAGAAGATTCGTCAAAATTTCGTCAGGGTTTTTTGTTACTGTATTCTCTGTAAATGAGGCGATGTATCCAGTTAATATTATGGACAGGTGTGAAAGAACTGCACCAACAATTTAAGCTATGGATTAGTCGGCCAGATGACAGCATTAATGATCATCAAAGAATAGATTCATTTATGGATCACGGGGTAACTCGCAACGCACTGATGGTGTACTGGCATTTTTAGCATTACCCACATAACCCTGTCTTCCTCCAAAAAGCAAAGTATTTTCCGCTCTATCCATTCACATACGTACACATATATCACGCCTCGTTCCCAGTGGGGTAGGATGAGACCACCTCTCTTCACTTGCTCCGATCCTGGCACAGCTCTTCCATTCAGCAAGATAAAAACCAATCAGCAAATTTCTCGGAACGAAGATTCTTAGTTAATCATGTAGTTATGAGGCACGGGCCAAACCGCTACCTCTATTGCACCGCTTCTGGGAAATTTTAGCGATTTGTATCTAACCACGAGCGTTAGTAATTTTTTTAGTTTTTTAGCATAATTGCCGGCTGCGGAAGGTGAGCTCTGTGAGGGTGATGAATTAATTTTTTGAATTGTAGACATATTAAAGAAACGGATATCAATTCATTCACTTTTGAATTCAAGACAAATGAATATCTAGTCGATAGCATTTTTTAATATAATAATATTGCCACCTTCCCTAATTGGAGAGGCACTTTAAGAATAAGAAGAATATACAGTATGGTTCACGGAACATTCACCAAGCACCATATTTTGCTGGTGGAAGGTCTCCGTGCGCGGCGACGCAACTATATCTTTTGCCAAACGGATGTGCACAAACGTATCTGCAACTATCTGTATATAATAAATAACTAATGAAGTACATTAATTAGAATATATATAAAAATAGAAACTTTAATTTATATATATAGAGATTTCCAGCTGTAGACTCATCACAATGTCATTGGAACCATAAAGCCTGAACTTGGTAGGAATATTTATTTTCCCGAGTATAGATCAGCTAAGAACGGATTTTACAAAATTCCTTTTCCAAAGAGAGTTGAGAGGTGTTAATAACGAGGAGGGGCTTAGGGGTGGCGGGTTGCCGCTGGGCGGGAATATTTCTGACGATATTCAAGTCTCAATATCAAACTTAAATCTATATTACGACCAGCGAAGCAGGGGGGTGGGAAGTGAAACAGTTAATTTAATGTACTTGTAAATATTATTAAAAAGCGGTACGTTCGAAAGTTAAATATCTTAATGGAGGAATACGTAATTAGACAGCTAACCATTGATATTGTTGATTTTTTAATACAAATATATGATTAAAATTGTAATGACAGTAACGGGAAAATTTAGTGTACTTTTTAGGACACCACAAAATTATATAGAAGATTAAAATAGAATTATCCCAACATTAAACTCTTTATCGCCTCTCCTCAAGCTGACACAACCGTTCTCAAAGTACTTAACAAGATAAACCCATAGATTTATTAATTACTAGATGCGCCAGATTTATTAAAAAAAAAAAAATATTTTTTATTATTCGATGTCCGTGTCTGTTTCGATGTCTCTCGATAAATATTTATGAAGAATCAATACCTTATAAATTTATATATGTTTTGATACTTTAGTAAAGTATATCACAGTGTTGCGAGTTATTAGTTGTGATATATTACATAAAACCTGTGGTTTCTGGAACTTGTCGGTTTCCTCACGAGATTTTCCTTCATCGGAAGCTGAGGATCAGATGGTATCGAACCCACGCATATTGGATATCTATAACGCTTTTTATAGTCTTACAAACTTGGCTACTATGACTTCACACATCTTGAAATAGAAACTCAATAATAATTATTATAGCTATAATTATTTAATAATATATTTATTAGTAATACAAATAAATCTATTTTATATTTACTGGTGGTAAGTATCTGTTTCTGGAAACAGGGATAACCGCAGCGCCTATTGTAGTCGATAAACAGTAGTGTGAAAATATTGCTGTGTTCCGGTTTGAATGATGTTGTGGCTAGTGTAATTATTGAAGTATCTAGATTTAACATCTTATGTCTCAAGGCAAGGAACACAATTTTTTTTTATAGCGACGAAGCGACGAGACAAGCATAAACGCTCCTTTGATGGTAAGTGATACGCTTGTCCATAACAATGTCGCGCTAGTTATGATGTAGTACTATACTACATTGTCTTATTACCCCAGTTCCAATAGCTATAGCGCCCTTCAATCCGGAACATAGTAATATTTGCATACTACGTTTTGGCGGCAATAATAGGCGCTGCAGTGGTACCTACCTAGATGGTTTCCTTTGATGGTTTATTAGCGGCATAGCTTACCACCAGGTGAACGTACCACATGTCTGAACTCCTCAAAAAAAATGCCACAATCATCATTATCAGCTGATAGAAGTCCACTGTCTCTTTCAAATATATCGACACCGATGCCATATCTGGTTGTAATTGATCCTTGTGCCGAGATAAGAAACAAGCTGCAGCATTGTCTACAAAATTGACTCCCGTCAGTCTCACGGCAACAGCAAAAACTTCTTAAACAGATGGTTTAATAGCTTTTTTTTTTTTGACGTGAACGACGATAGAGCTTACTTCCTGTGCCTATTGTTAGTTACCATAGGGCAGCGGATTCCAAACTTTATACAACAGTGAACGTTAATTTGCATCCTTTGCCTTAAACTGGGATTGAAAAAAAAATATTCAAGGAAGCGATGAGACGAGCTGGACGTTCACCTGATGGAAAGTGTCTGCCTGTTCCCAAGTGTTTACTGGTGGCAGCGCCTATTACAGTCGACAAACAGCAGTGTGCAAACATTACTGTGTTCCAGTTTGATGGGCGTCTTAGCTAGTAAAATTACTGAGGTAATGAGACAAAATCTTATGTTTCAAGGCGATTCTACTGTCACCTGGTAGTAATACGGCTATAAGATGGCGCTAGTTAGGATGATATACACACCACAACATCGTGTATCGTTACCGTAGTAATTTCTTACTTTGCACATTAAGTTTACTTTATTATCAAATATATATAATTAAAAAAGTCCGTTAAGTTAAGCCTGGTTCACAACTTAATGGGAGATATCTCATTGCTTATGTATTGCGACAGAGAACGGAATCAACAATGCAACAATATGGCGGCTTGATAACTGTCACTTTGATGCGCGATGTAAAGCATAAGCGGAAGCGGAATAATTATTTAATAACACTTTCAAGAAATTACTGGTGGTAGGTCCCTGTTACCGGAGACCGTTTCGGTACCATTGCAGCGACTATTTCAAATAGTACTGTGTTCCGGTTTAAAGGGCGTTGTAGTTAGTGTAATAACTGGGGTAATGAAACTTATTTAAAGCGTAAGTATATATATATGTGTATATATATACATACGGATAATAGCTTCCTGTTTCATTGTTTTACGGTACTGAAACGGAAAAACCTATTAAGCCGGTGAGGATATAAGCTGAAGCGGTAATCTAAATAAAAAAAAAATAATTCTTTCATACTACTTGTTTTATTTGTATACTTGTGGTAGATTTCTGTTGCTGGATAGCATCTTACGACCGTGGTAAGTCTAAGCACCAATATATAATCATATCATCATCATCATCATCATCGTCATCATCAGTGGGTAATAGTGTAGTCGACTTCATATATAGGGTGGCGCAAAAGTAATCCTCCTATCAGAAAATGCTATAAATTTTGCCTTGATGTAAAAAAATTAAAAGACCAAATAAAAATAATCCCCAAGAAGAATCAAAGTTTTTCATATTTTTTTTTAAATTACAGCCAAAAAACATCGGAAGGTTATTTTTGCGCCACCTTGTATACCTGGTATTTTTTTAATAATTCTTTAATTTTTTTACATCAAGGCAAAATTTATAGTATTTTCTGATAGGAGGATCGCTTTTGCGCCACCCTATATATGCGATGCGAGCAACGGGGTACCGAACGATGTGGAGATCTTTGGGGGAGACTTATATCCAGCAGTGGACGTGTATCGGCTGATGATTATGTGACAGTTGGGAATGTTCAGTTCAACAGTGGGCATCCAAATACTGAAGTGGTAAAGATGGCAACGCTATACTTAACATATATTTTTTTAACTCTTCGAAGTATTATACTTCCTATATATACGTATTTGACTTCCGCCACATCTTCTGTCTTCTCTTCTCTTACAGCAGGAGACACCGCACCGAGCTAAGGCATCAGGAAATTCACGGGTATGCGACACAACTCCTGTGAATTCTCCCAGTGCCAAGGCCCGACACGGGTACCGTTAAAGGTCATCTCTTCCTCGTCAGATTTCATTCTTGAAGAACTAGGTTCGGTTTGAAGACATTCAATCTCATATATAATGATTACATATTTCTTTTAAAAAGAGAGAAGAAGAGAAAAGCTTCTCCTTGCCCTTCTCCCTTCCTCCCACCTTGCTGGCCATTTTTTTTATTCGACGAGCGAACAGCTGATAAGATGTTGAATGTCGTTACTCCAATAATTACACTAGGTACAGCGCCCTTCAAACCAGAACACAGTAATCTTCGCACACTATTTTTCGGCGGTAGAAATATGATCTGCGGTGATACCTAGACGGTCTCCGGCAACAGAGACACTTCCACCAGTATCAGCTTATTCACTGATCTGCTGAGGACATCCAAAACTTGAGGAGAACACTGACGTTGTTAAATTGTTCAACTCCTCTGTTGTTCTTATCAAGAATGAGGAGTTAGATATACTGAATCATATCAAGTCTCCAATAATGGATGATCACAATTTTAATGTAGCTGTTCTATTCGCAGAACTTTGTTCCAACTTAATAGCTTTCACTATAATGAAATTATACCATTAGTATAAATTACTATGAAGGTTCTATAGAAATAACTATTACCATCTAGCTGGTGGTCAGTCTTTGATGCCGGAGACCGTCTAGGTAGACCTTTGCAGTCCGTACTGCAGCCGACAAATATTACTGTGTTCCAGTTGAGGAGTTGCAGGTAGTCAAATTACTGGAGGCGCCGAGGGTACGCATGGGTAGGCGTATCGCTTACCATGAGTCTCGCTCGTTTCATCGCTTGATTGTATAAAAAAAAACTTTTTTCTAAAAACCTAGTAATAAACTTTATCTTAAATCTCGCATCATCAATTTAACACCTTATCTCTGAATGCTGAACATACGATCAGCCCACCAAGGACTTGGTGAAGATTGCAGAGAATAGAGGATAGAGGCATCACGTTGTCATAAAAATCTGTCTGCCTTCTGACAGGTCTCTGATGCCGGAAACTATCTAGGTAGACCACCGCAGTCCTTATTGCAGCCGACAAACAGTAGTTTGCAAATATTACTGTGTTCCGGTTTGAATGGAGTTGTAGCTAGTGAAACTAATGGAGTGGCCAGACTTGATATATTATGTTTCAACGCGACGAGCTGGTGTGGTGCTGTATATATCATCTAAACTGGAGCCACGTTGTTAGAGGCAGGCGCATCACTTAATATCAAGTGAAC
Organism: Ornithoptera alexandrae; assembly: GCA_029030555.1. Classification (NCBI taxonomy): domain Eukaryota; kingdom Metazoa; phylum Arthropoda; class Insecta; order Lepidoptera; family Papilionidae; genus Ornithoptera; species Ornithoptera alexandrae. The sequence goes on along the minus strand of JARDVY010000011.1, from coordinate 7,329,634 downwards.
ATCTTTATCGTCTTATTTCTTTGTAGAATAAAAAAAAAATGTTAATTGGTATACGTATAATACCAGGCTCTTCATCACAACACACACGCTATTGATATATGTAGCTATTAAAATTAATAGCTACATAGCGTTTCATAATACAGTAATGTTTCGACTACCGCTCGGACGTCCTTTGACCGTATTGGGTCATAATTATACAGAAAAAAAACTGTCACGATATAAGCGCCGGTTGGTGTTTGCTACTCGGTAACCATGGCAACGGACACGCCGTTAAAACAACTATGTCAAATGTACCGAACGCACGTCAAATTACAAGGTTTTTAGTTTAGGTGGAATTTCCGTTATGTTTGTTATTTCTAAAAAGCTATTTCGGTAGCTTTAATGATACGTTATTTCTCTATTGTATTATTATTAAAGCTTTCCTTTGACTGTATAGATAATATACAAAAAAAAAATAGCAATTATATAGCGATCGAGGTGAACGAAAACAATCGAATATACCAACATAGAACTATCATCAATAACACATAATACATTAAAGGGAAATAGCTTTTTTTGATATAAAGTAACGCTAACGTTAGTAAGCCTTTAAGGTAAGGATTGCGTGTTAGAAATCACGGTCTACCCACCCTCGTGTTGATAAAGCCCCTCCCCAAAGGTGGGGTCATTAGAAGTAGGCCATCCGGCAACAAATTGCCGTGTTGGACATCAACGGATTTCACCTAAATTGAGGGTTGATTGTTACGTTTCATTTTGTTAGCACGAAACTAATATAATACATGCTTATAGTAAAAATATCAATTATCGGATAGTTTATGTTTAAACCTATAATGATCTAACCTCAATTTCACGTGGTGTTAAACAAAAATAAGGGGGTGGAAAGTAAAGCTTGCCTGGCAAGAATATTCAATATCACCTGACAGCCGGAAGACAACGACACTGTAATGGTGATAGATTTAGAATGTGATGGTGGTAGCTAGATAGACAGATTTGAAATAGCGCTACCAGCAACCAAACCACAACATATAGCTTGAGTCGAGGTAAGGACTTCAGTGTTATAAGATAAGCGCTTAGCCGTTGCAGCACAGAGATTGAGTATGTAGCGATAATATATATAGCAAGTTCGAAAGATTCAAGACATAAAATGTTAATTTTCGTGTCACAATAATTTTAATAACTACTACGCCCTTCAATTTTTGGCATAATCTATACAGATCCAGAGATTTATTGAATCATCACTAGATCTCGAAAACTATTAGACGGAAAGCCTCAAAATTTGGAAGAGATATCGCTTCTTCTATTTAGAGGTAGTTAAGAATGGATTAAATAAAATCCCTTCCCCAAAGGTAGTTGCAGGGGTGTTAATAATGGGAAGGGCTAGTGGGTCAGCGAGTTGCAGCCGGGCGGGAATATTTCTGATAAATTTCAAGTGCAAATTTCAAATCTAATTCTATATTACGGACAGCAAAGTGGCAAGGGAACAGCTGATTATGTATAACATCAGTCTCAATTTCTACTACCTGATTGTTGCTGAGTTTATGATCATCAGTTGACCCTCGTCTCCATATCATCGCTTTGTGGTATTAATTGATCATCTTTTAACTACAACATACATCAGACATGCGGATGGAAAATAACTGGATAAAGAACTCTCTCCAGTCCTGTCTCCATTATAAACATCATTCAGCCTATTACTGAACAGTAATGGACTGAATGATGCTTATAATGATCTTTTAACCGGAAGTTTAGTTAAATTGGTAACATAACTATTATCTTATTTAAGTAACAACCAAAAATAATTATAGAGCTAAATTACGGTATTTTTCTAATGAAGTTATATATAATGACCGTTACATTTTCCCAGGCATAAAACGAGCCACCCCAGTTTTAATTAAATGAATTAACCCCCTCCCTCTCCCACGCCGTTCATGACCGTTATCTACCATCGATTAGCAGCAGTGTTTGACGGTAGACTATATTTTTTATTAATGTACTAAATTTAAATTCTTACTACATTAAAGGGTTATTATTTTGAAAAAACATCAGGATGATACCCCTATAACAACGTGGCACCAGTTAGGATACATTGCACGATATTACGCTCCTCGAGACATATGTCGAGTCTCGTTACCACAGTAATTACACTAGCTACACTACCTTTCAAACAAGAATACAGAATTGTTTGGATGCCAAAATACGTGCTGCGATGGTAGCTTTAGACGGTCTCCGGCAACAGCGACCAGTAAAGTTATATTAATATATAGAAATTTATAACTGAGTTCCAACGTTACGGAACCCTAAAACAACGGAACTGGTTTTACGGTTCATCTGCCGTCAATAAATAAGTAACCTTTTACACAATAGTCGTGTTTCAATTCATCGCAAGGACATGTCTGCGTCGGCACCTGGCGTTAGTTTCTATACCTCCTTATAACTTCCTAAGTTAAGTTTAACTTTTAACTGTTGTATTAACTTAAAACAATAAATGTACAGTTTTTTTTTATATTTTAATAAAACCTTCGTAACATTTTACTTTATCTATATATCAAAAGCTATAGATAAAAGATAAACACGTGAGTTGCTATTTGTAAAAAATTAGGAAGAAAGCCTTCAAATGTGGCGGTAGATCTTTGGTCCTGGAGACCGTCTATTATAGTATATAGCTCCTATTGCTAACGACAAACAGTAGTGTGCAAATATTGCTGTGTTCCGGTTTGAAAGGCGCTGTAGCTGGTGAAATTACCGGGGTAACAAGACTTAATATCTTATATCTCAGGAAAGGAGTGCAGTGCGGTGGTGTGTATATCATCCTAATTAGCGCTGCGTTGGCGGTCAGGATAGGGATTCTCATCGCCTTCTAAACGGATCTGAGGAGGACGACGACTGGACGTAGTCTCCGGTTATTGAAGTATTTAAGAGGCTGGCAGGGTCTGTATAAAACAGACCCCGAGACGTGCTATCCCATCATAGCATTAGCCAGACCGCGGTTGTGTTCCGAACGGAGATCCCGCGACCTCTCCAAACACCGAAGTTGACGCGACCCTCCCAAAAAAAAAAGGCAAGAGTGTCACCTACCATTAAGTAAACTCTTCCCGCTCTTGTTGCTTAATTAAATAAAAAAATTTAATTGTGTTAAGGGATAGAGAACTGGCAATAGGTTCTTTAGTAGGTTTGTTGTCTAGCATAAGTTAATCGATTTTCTTTTAATAAGAAGGTCCTCAATTTGATTCTAAGACAACATTTTATGAAGTTAAGATCGTGGTAGGATCTTTGGGACTATCCTAGCAAGCTACCATATTTATATTGTAAAGCTGCCATCTTCCGGTTGCAAATATATGTGGACCGTCATTCATCACCGACACGTCCTCATCGTCACTTATAACACATACAACTATACTTAGAACTAAAATTTAAATAAAGCCAAACGTTTGACTAGAAGCTAACGCGATAGCTTGTCAACAATAAGTACCGGTAACTTAATGCTTCCCGCAGTGATAACGTAAGTTTCTAGAATATTAAAAACCAATATCGAAGAGACGATGTTAAATATTATTATAACACCTTTTCAAGATATTAACAAACAACTTTATCACTTAATGACCAATAACTTAACGTCGAAGTAATAAAATACTTTGAAATGTGAGACTGAACCGTAATTTAATGCCAATAACCATTTCGCCAACGAAACGTCTCTAAAACAAATAAACACACGAAAATACAACAGTTTACGACAACAATATATAACTTGTTCGAGTTCATAATGAATTTTCGACCCCCGTTCGGCGTTAATTTATTACGCCCTTATAAAAACGAATCAAAATATTCACAACCAACAAAGGGATGCCAATATTAAAGTTGAAATTATGCGACGTGTCCGTACGGCGGGGGTTTAATTCCTTAGCAGTATAATATGGAAACATTCAAAGTAATCAAAACGATCCCTTAACGGCCTACAAATATCACTTAGTCGTTTAAAGTTTTTTTTAAGCTGCAATAACATCAATTTAAAGTTACTCAAGCTTAAAAACTTATCGCAAGATACAAAAGAAGAATTATGGAATAATAAATGTCTTCCATATTATTATTTTTATTTCAATATATGCTGGAGATCAGGTTAAGTGGTGTTCTTCGAACGGGACTATATTCAGGAGTGAACCGCCGCGAGCTGTTAATCATAGTGATATTATTGTCTCTGTTTCCGGAGGCCATCTAGGTAAGTACCACAGCAGCGCCTATCTCTACCTCCAAACAGTAGTAAGCAAACATTACTGTTTTCCGGTTTGAAGGGCGCTATAGTTAGTAGGGTAACGAGACTTGACATCCTATGTCTTATGGCGACGAGCAGTATGTGGTATAGTGCACACCATTCTAACTAGCGCCATATTGTTATGGGCAGGCTTATCACTTACTATCAGGTGAACGTCCCGCTCTTCTCTTCGCTTTGTAGAATAAAAAAACAACTATAAAAATGATATTTAATAGTTTTATATTTAGTTTCCTTGGCTTATGTTTTCCGATAGGGTAAAATTTTATCTTATTCCTACAATCCAAGGAATCGTCTCCTCATCTTGTTACTAGGTTATATATAAAAAGTAAACACTAAAGTATTTACATGTTTAGTGACTGAATTTTGTTAGATACCGTCTAGATTTCCGCAATTACTATTTCTACCGACAAGTTAGTAACTAGTAAGCTAACATTGTTGTGTCCTAATTTGATTATTGAGTTATTGAGATAACATCTTGTGTCGGCGATGCCTAAAGGACTAGGCTAGACTGCTGTTATGGGGCAGCAAGGTCGAGTACCAACCGTGTGACGTTCCGATGACCTGGTAAAGGTCGTGCGAAGTTGCAGGATTGATCAGTGCGGAGATATTTCGAGATGGTTTATGTATAACAGTGAGTCATTTGTAAGCGAATTAGTGCTAACATTTGATTGTGTCAGTCTCCTTATCATCACAAAGTTGAATAAGAAGTAATTAAGCAAGTACATAATGTACTTGTGTAAATAAATAATGTATATACATTAGTATATTTCCAGTTAAAATGTAAACAGCATTTGTTATAATGACCTGTCTGAAATAGTCGCCTTGAGCCGGCGGTGAGAAGTAATTGGCTATGTAAATATATACTTGGTTGCGGGCGCGAGATGATTGTCCGTGTTACAAATATTTATAGTTGTTACAAATGTTACGTTTATTTAAATTTATAACAAATCCCATAAAATGGTAACAAATAAGACGTTGCAACTTTTCTGTGTGATAAGCAGTAAAGATTTTTAACTGCTATATAGAAAACTTTACTGTTAACAAATGATATAATTTTTATATGAAGATACAAAATAGACTATCGTGTCGTGTTTAATTCTACAAAGCGATGATACGAGCGAGACTGAACTGATGGTAAGTGATACGCCTGCTCATATTAACTTAGCGCAAGTTAGGATGGTATACACAGCACTTAGTGCTCTTCGTTTTGAGATATAACATATTGAGTTTCATTAGTAATGTCATTAGCTACAACGCTATCAAATCGGAACATAGTAATATTTGCACACTGCTGTTATGTGGCAGATAAAGAAGCGGTCTCCGGCAGCAGAGACCTATCACCAGTAAAATATCATAGATGCATATCTAGACTTTCCTATAGTCATAAGCTATTAAGAAAAACTAAGGTTTTCCTATATTAGAAAAAGACTGAAGTGTTATCTATATTGAGACGCTTTGGAGGTTGGAGCTCTGATCGCCTAAGCGAGCTTCTAATGAATGATGAAAGCAAGGTATCGAGAAGACTTTACAGTATATATATGAATCATATAGTCTTCTCAGAAGCAGGATATCTTCTCAATGTTATACAATTATTTTATAGTCTGTAGTGATATAATTAAATCGTGCTAACATTGTGTTGTATTACCAATGACTTAAACTCGTCGCCAGTTGAACGGTTTACGACCGCATTAAATTTTGATTGACCGTGCATTAAGGAATATTTAGTTTATAACTAGAATTGTTTAGGTTTAAGTATCTGCCGTTAAACTAGTGCTGACGAACACTTAATTTATGCATGAAGTCTTTAAAACAGCATAAAGGAAACTAATGTTACTGTGTCTGTAAAAGCGGTGTTGGTAAAACAATTACTGTGCTACGAACAGTTCAACGAGACACTGCAAATATCCTAACAAAAAAAAAATTTTGTGGATACGATGAGGATTTATCGATTGTTTCATTTCTTATTAAGGATATTATAGGAAATTAAATTATGTGAGGAAAAATTTACTTCATAACTAAACTATATACTATTCTGACTATAATTGCAAGTAGCACGATAAATGCATAGTAAAATAATCTATATATACTAGTTTCCACCTGTGTAGAAACTCATGACCATATCTCTGGAACATTAAGGTCTATATATTCCTTCTGCCGAGTACAGGTCAGCTAGGAATGATTTGTACGAAATGGTACTATAAAACCAAAAAACTTACTAGTGTTATAGTACATTAAAATGAAAAAATACTCTGAAGAGGAAGTAAGATTACTATTAGTAAGATATGAATTAAGAATAAATTGAAAAATGTATGGACGGGACGTTTAAGTTGATTGGTATGGTTCAGACCTGGATAGAATTCGAGATCGCGGAAGTAGGAGGTACTTAGATGATAAACATAACAACTTCCTTTTTGGAGTATAATTATGTTATTAAGCAACATAAAGACAGAAAAGTATTTTCTTTAAGACATTTTGTCTTTACTTTTAAAATTTTAACGTCATATCTTGTTGGAAGTCTTCACTGTCAGATCAGAAGGTCATGGTCAATAACCAACCACATATCACCGTAAAAATGTGGTCTAAACAAATTCTTACTAAAAGTAAAGATATCATTAAAACACTCTAAAATGGATTTTTAATACACAATTCGTACTTTTTTTTTAATTTTCTTTTATTTAATGAAGTGAAGAGACTAGCGATACGATTACGTGATGGTAAGTGATACGCCCACCCATATAAACGTAGTGCCACATAGTATGATATATACCGCACCATATTGTACTCGTCCCCTTGAAATATGTTGACTCTGGTTACACCAGTAAGATAAACAGCTATACACTAGCTACAACTCCCTTCAAACCGGAACACAGTAATATTTGCACACTACTGTTTGACGGCAGAAGTATGAACTGCGGTGGTAGTGACTAAATGATAAAAAGTAATGCTGTCACATTTTTGAAGAGAAGTTTGTTTCATTTAAGTTTTAAATGAAGTCCGCTACTAACTTTACTTAAGTAGTAAACTTAGGGCTACCTAAGCTAGTGCAAACATAGTCTATACTTAGTAAATTATACAGCGTGCCAAATTCTCGACGACTTTAGTTTGACGCAATATATCTTGTAAACGGACGTACAACGAATCTGTGCTCATATCGCCTTATAGGGCTCTCGGGCCCTACCTCCCATCTAGATATCTAGTACACAAATGTCTTGAACTGTTCCACTTTTGCTTAAAAATATTTATACGTTATCGATTTAAGTATTTTTCAATACCTTTACACTTTTAATGGAAGAAGAAGGGTGTTGGTTAAGGTTCGATTTTGATGTTTATTTCTGTATGCTATACATCAAAGTATCATATGTATAAAAACCCCAGAATAAAGGTTGAGGCCGATAGAGCAGCAAGATCTTTAAATGGAGATTATCCATCGGCAAGAGCTACCAAGTGGACTGAGGATCTGGTAACGATTGGAATAAATGTAAATATGTAACATAAGTTGTGTTGGAAGTCGATACAATAGTTTTATGGTCAGCAGTGGAAAACATAATGTAGAATGACGATAATATGGTGTAAGAGGCCCTGCACCACAACTCACGGGTTCCAAGCCAACCTCACCCGCTCGTAGTGCACCCCGCTAATCAACAAACGAGGCTCTGGCTCTCGCCAACCCACATTGGGCCACAGCGGTGGGAAATGGCCATAAACCCTCCATAAGAGGCGGTAGTGCACGCAATGCTAACTGATGACGGGTGTTGGCAAGGCGCTGGAACCAGGGCATCGCTGGATCGATCGATGTGATCAATCTTTAGGGGAGGCCTATGTCCAGTTGACTTCTCCTGGCTGATGATGATGATCTCAAATAACAAGAGATAATCCACTCACCTCGCTACACCGCTCCGTCTCTAGGTGAACATTTTCGTTTGCTCTGATAAGAGTTGTCTGCAAACAAACAAAAAGATTCTATAAAGACATTATCACTAGAAAAATTCTTGTTTATAATATAAATAATTAGTAAAACTACTATATTTTTTATGTATTTAAATTCTACCTGTATATATAATATAAAATGTATTTATTTATTACAAAAAATATTATAGGAGACAGGAGTTAGAACAAGATTGGTCGCTGTCTGACTTCCTTTCTTTCATAGTTTTGAATTGTATATATGTTTGTGTGCATGTGTGTTTGTGTATATATTTATATATTCTTTAGGATATCAACACCTATTATAATTTTTTTCCTTACCCATCTTTACAGTTGACAATATTCTTTAAATGTAAATTCTCAAAGAAGATTAATTTGTGTATCCCTTTAAGGTCCCCATAGTCGAAGTACCAGTTATAGTTAACAACTTAAAAAAACTTTAATAACAATATATAAATATAAGATATTTGTTTCACAGGAAAGAGAGTGTCACGATGGATTTTATTCTAAATACATCCGTTCACCTGTCACCGGCTGGGTCATAACGATCTCCGATTAATCTAGCGTCAGAGCAACTAACTTATTTAGCTGGAACCTTAATTAGTCGCTCAGTTAGTCACGACAAGATTTGCGACTGCATTGCAGTACAGGTAACGCTGCCCCTACTTCCTGGCGCAGCTCGTTATCGTGATAGATTTCACACCGATTCAAAATGGCCGTCGATTGAAATGTATCTACTATTGGAAATTGTTTTGATGCCAATTAGTATTGATTTACTTATAATGTAAAGGAAAGAAGCCTAATTATAAGTAACACGTTCATCCAAAAACCGGGAACGTGGATAAAAATCGACGGCTGCGTTCAAACGGAGATCTCGTGACCTCTCCAAATGCTGAAGATGATTGCTGAGGAGATTTTAGTGGAAAATAATCACCAAATATCTTTATCTTCCCTACAGAAGACAGAGTATCTTTTCGAAGATAAACATTGCACCACATTGTGATTGTAATGATAAACACTGTGTTTACCGCGTAGAGATATTGTCTCGTTACCGCAGTAATTTTACTAACTACACCTTTCAAAATTTCTTACATTTATCCTCTACTGTTTGGCAGTAGAAATAGAAGCTGCGGTGGTACTTACCTAGACAGTTTCTGGCAACAGAGACTTGGTGGTATCATTTTAATAGACAATATGTTAAGTATTTTAAGGCCATTGATAAAGTAAATATAGGCTGTTAATTTCTAGTGTTAGTTAAGTTCTTAATTATTAGTACTAATGAATAAATAAATCTATTCTAGTATTTATGGTAGATATCGAAATAAACAGTTAATGAAAGATGAAGCTGTAACAAAATGAAGTTCTTACAAATTTATCTTTTCTATAACTGTCAGTTAATAATAAACTATGGAGTTATTAAATATCATACTAAATGACCTAGTTTATGGATGCTGGCGTCTCCATCTTAAATAAAGATTTGCTTGTGATAAGAATTTCGATTTAGCTAACTCGCACATTTGATATCAAAGTGTTTAAGCAATTCCCTTTTCTCTATCAAAGATTGAATTATTAAAGTGTAATAATGGAAGCCTTAAATATACCGAAGGATCTGAAGGAGGAAACTTTGAGAGACAATAAAAATGGGACAAAGATTTGTTGGATCGTGAACGAGTGTGAGTAAGCAACAGCAGCCGTTAAGTTTAAGGTACGGTCATAAATTCGAATCCGCGAAACGGCATCCGTTATGGAATCGTCAAGCCGCTGGTGGCTCCGTTTTAAGGCATAACCCAAATACAGGATCCGCTGCCGGTAGCAGCAGCAACTTAAACAGTCGCGCATTTAACAGGGCCTAAATTAATTTGGCCTGATAAAACTAACGAATGGGTGACCGTTTCATAATCAAATCAACACTGAATTATCAGTGTGATAAATTTGTAGTTTATGGTCCTTTATGAATACGTAAGGTTTAGGTTTTGTTTGAGTGGAAGGGCTTCCGTACAACAACTTACGGGACCCAAGCCAACCTCATCTGCTCGTAATGCACCCTGCTAATCAACAAACGAGGCTCCAGCTCCCACTAATACGCATTACACCGGCGTTGTGGGAAACAGCCCAAATCCCCCCATATGAATCCCTACCCGTTATGGGAACCTTTAGGAGAGGTCTATGTCTAAATGTCTATAGGCTGATAAAGATGATGATGATGAAGTATTTGGTTAATCAAATAGTTATCTACAAACCGAGGTGAAGCTTCTACGTAAAGTTTATATAGGTAATGCAGCTTGTTCTATTTGCCATTGTAGTCACTACATGTTCCAAAGCATATCTACAATCAGTGTTTAAATATATACATATGAAGCGAAGCACAGTAAAATAGGTCGTCTACCCAATAAGGTCTTAGTGTTGTGTATTATTCAGACGTTTATTTATATTACACAATGCTTTATTATCTGTGCTCGAAGATAAATAATTTATTTTGGATCTGTTTCGATATCTGACATTGTTTTGTTCTTGGTTAATAATTTTATTTTCTTGTTTAACATAAAACTAATAGAAACTGTTTTTTAATTTTCATTATCAGCAAATAGATCCCAAAGATCTGGCCAGTTTGTTGATTAGCAGGTTGCATCACGAGCATATGAAGTTGGTTTGGATCTCGCGAGATGCTGTGTGGAACCCCTTATATCCCTTCTCGTAAATGTACGAACGTCCAATTCTTCATAAAAATTTTCCTCTTCTATAACCTATGATCTCCAGGATCGATACTTTCTCCTTAGAGATTTTTTAGATTTATAGAAAATCCTTTTCTAGATGTTTTTAATGATTTATTTAGTATAGAAATCATATAAATTTTCTATATCAAATGTTTTATTAAAGAGAATATATAACATTATCGTAATGTAAAGTCTTAAACTCTAAGCTTTATATGTGATATGGTAGAGTAACATATCCATCGATATAATAGGAGGGATGTGATGATCTTTAAGAAACTCATGGTAATCAACAGACGTCTTCCGGTTGATGATGATGGTAATGTAGGACCAATGTTATTAAAATTTTCTTTGATAATCTTTTTGCTTGATTTTAAAGAATAGTTCTATAATAACCGGATATAAAGTGATTTTATCTCAAGACCTCATCAGCGTTGGCTTCTTTAGAAGATTATTCGGCAACTTTAAAAATAAACTTTAAAACTAACTTATTCACTTAAAAAAGGTCAAATAATATTTGCCTCACAATAATGTTGAAACATTTTCAATGTAATAAGTTAATTGCCACTTAACGAACTGTTTACTTGACGTAACGCGATCCTTACATATGTTAATATGTTCTTATCAGCCGGATAATAGCCACTGCAGGGCGCAGGACTCCTTCAAGGATTCTTATTGAGAATAGAGCTTTAGTCCCAGTGCGGGTTGGTGGCTGACCAGAGCCTCGTCTGTTGTTTAGCAGGGTGAAACTTGTTGACTTGGGCTCCGTAAGATATTGAACGGAAACCTTTACACCCCCTGTGTTCCACCTCATGTTAATATCTTACCACAATTAACTAAGCTAACCCTCGTAATGCTAAAAGGAAAATGTAACTTATGAATTCCCAGGAATCTAATCATAAAAAATGTAGCCGAATTAAACTTATTATAGTGAGTGGTTACTTAGGATGATATACACTGCACATCATTGTTCCCGAAGTCTTGAGACAAAGATGTTAAGTCCTACTACCCCAGTAAATTCACTAGCTATAGCGCCCTTCAAATCGGAATACAGTAATGTTTGCATACAACTGTTTAGCTGTAAAGGGTCCCTCACAAGTCAAGGCTCTGACGGTTGTCAGAAAGTTGGTGGGATCACCAACCCGTACTGGGTCAGGGTGGTCGGGAATAGCCCAAATGCCCCATATGAATGTGTCTAGCCCCAAATGTCTCTAGTGCCTGACGGTATCGGAATCCATGCTGAGTTTATGTGGAGATTATTGAGGGAGACCTATGTCCAGCAGTGGACGTATATCGGCTGATGATCATGTATTTCGCGGCAGAAGTAGGAGATGCCGTGCTACGTACATAGATGGTCTCCAGCAACAGAGACCTACCACCAGTAAAACGCCATAACATCACTGTTCTGTTTCGGCTGTCAACATATGAGAGCTAGAGTATGGCGTGAACATCTCACCATTCAAGGGTGTCACTCACCATACCATGTAAAATTAAGGTTATGTGGTGGTAAAAAAAAAATCGATTAATTTACATTTTAAAATGCTACCGTTACTAGGAAAATAGCGGGCAGATATAATGCAACCGCAAATCGATTTTATTTTTCGCATCGAACTTAAGCTAATTGATAGCGATTACGAAATATCGATTCTATATCGGTCAGAATCGGAGGCGATACGCTCGTTACTTGTTTTTTCTTCCTCGATCGATTATGCTTAAACATCGATTAGCTGACGATTGTGAAAGAGCGGCCGGGACCGTGTATAATTTACAAAAACGTTGATTATACACTGCAACGTTGATTACTGATTTAAATGGTATTTTATTTTTGATGATGGAGAACATCGTGAGGAAACCGACATGTTCCAAAAACCCACCTAGTCCAGACAACGGCTCAAAGAGCAGTTTCTATTCCCACTGACCTTCAGTTTCCAGTGAAGGAGTATCGCAAGTTCTAAGAACAAATATCCATAGATCTTTTATCCCACTCGTCTTTAATCAGTGTGGTCTCAATATGGTCTCTGTGAGATTGGGCTTCGAGTCCCAGCTGTGAGAATATTAAGTAAGCTGTTTATTCTCCCACTCTCATTAAATATTATAGAGTGGGATTTGTTAAGAATATATTTACAGCCAAATGGTTAAATATAGCCCAGCAGTGGGAACAATAAGAAGGTTGTTTATATTAATAATGTAAGGATAACACATTTCAGCATTAGGTCTTTGTTTCCGGAGACCATGCAGGTATGTGCAGATCCCAGTCCTGCCTCCAAACGGTAGCGAGAAAGCGTTAACATGTTTCGGTTTGAAGGGCGTTGTAGATAGTGATATTACTAGAGTAACGAGACCAACTTATGTCTTAATGCGACTAGGGCTAAGGGCAAGTGTCTTCGATGAGCGTTTCGTTCGTTACGTCGCTAGTATCACCAGGGCCTCGTGATCCTAAGATCTGGACAATCGTTAGACGCTGGTGTCTTCGGACTTAGATGGGAATCGATTGGTGATATCTACGTTTTATTATTATTCTACAAAGCGATGAGATTATCAGGATGTTCACCTGATGGTAAGTGATAGACCTGCATACAACATGGCACTCGTTAGGATGAAATACTCTCAACCATATAGTGATCGCCGCTTGGCGACATAAGATTTTAGGTCTCGTTACCACAGTAATTTCATTAGCTACAGCGCATTTCAAACCTAAATACAGTAAGGTTGCACACACAGTTCGTATGACTTTTTTTTTATTCAATTAAGCGATGATATGATAGGTACATTTACGTGATGATAAGAAATACGCCCTCCAATGACAACCTGGCACCAGCATGACATCCACCATATTGGGCTCGTCATATAAGACACAAAATGTTGAGTTCCGTTACCCTAGTAATTTCACTAACTATAGGGCCCTGGAAACCGGAACACGGCAACGTTTGCACACTACTGTTTATCGGTCGCAATAGGCACTGGGTATTTCAATCTAGTTCAATATAAATAGATATACAACAGTTACTATTTTTAATATTATTTATATATATATATATATGTGTGAATAAATATATCATATTATACATAGTTTTTTTACTACATTTTTTTATTTATTTATTAAATAATAAACTATATCGTACGGTCGCGATATTTCACAATATAACTGAACCGGTTATTATTTTAACTAGTTACGTTATAAAAATTATTGTTTTATATTCATTGAATACGAATTTTTTTTTTTATTCACCATGCGACGAGACGTTCACCTGATGGTAAGTGATACGCTTGGTTATAACAACACGGCGCTTTTTAGGATGATATACATTCAACTATATAGGACACCGCTTTGAGGCATAAGGTATTAGTTCTAGTTATCCCAGTAATTTCTATGTTACAGCGCCCTTCAAACCGGAACACAGTAATGTTTACACACTACTGTTAGGTGGCAGAAATAGGCGATGAACCTACCATAAGTCAATTACAATGGATTTTTTCCATTTAAAAGTTCAGACGTTTCCCTCAGTGCATGTCAAGAGGCCCTAGGAACTATACTCCTAGAGTAGGCTATAACCTTCCTCAGCAGCCAAGCTATACTCCAATAAACACGAGATCATCTCTTAGCTCGCTTAGTGAATAATGAAGGTCCCTGTAAAGCCTTCGAACTGAAAATCTTTTGTCACCCTCTACAACAGGCAGAGCAAACCCTAATGATATACTTAACAGTCTGAGATTATAGAGCAGAAGTTCAATACACTTAGGAGAGGAAGCGGATGAGAAAGAAAAGAAGTTAAGTGGTGATCAGTCTAAAGATGGCGAAGCATGATCGTTCAGGAATATTCTAGGTCTGTAACGTGGAACACAGTATTACTATTATAGCAGTAGATTTACAAAAAGAAGATGGTTAACGGGGTCGAAAGGGGTAGGTCTGTGATGCGGGAGAAAGTCTAGGTAGATACCACCGCAGCTCTTATTGCAGCCGCCAAACAGTACTGAGCAAACATTACTGTGTTCCTGTTTGAAGGGCGCTGTAGCTAGTGTAATTACTGGGGTAACGGGACTTAACAGCTTATGTCTTAAGGCGTCGAGACCAATGTTATGAACGAGCGTATCACTTACCATCAGGTGAACGTCCCGCTCATCTAATTGCTTCTTTAATAGAAATAAATAAAGACTTAAAAGTTTGGTCTGAATAACCCCAAGTTTATAGTATAATGTTAGGAAAGATACACAAACACACAAACCTATCTTGTTTATATGAAAGTCATTTAAAAAAAACAATATCGGCTCTTGATGATGATGATGATGAGGAAACAAACCAATGTTAATGTTAAACCATAAATAATATAAATTAAATTTAATGTTAAAGCAATGGTCATATTTATCAGTTGGCCTTCTGGAATTAACTTATAAAGGACCTTTCTCACTGGTTCATATGCTAACCAACTCCTTTGTTATTCTCATGAAGAACGAGGAGCTGAACCTCTCTGTTCGAAAACTGGTTATGTCGGTTACATACGGATGCAGACTCACCGTGCGTCTGGACGTCCGGTGGTAAAAAGGGGATGGAAGGATTCCATCGCATGCTCTTCAAAATATATCCTATAGAACACCTCCAGACTAGCCACGTGGTGCCTGTGTTTAATACTATCCTGTTATGACAAGGTGTTGATCAACAACATGTCTCTTAGCCCGCCTCTGTACTAAATCTAGTGCCGCTAGATGAGTTTTGGCAGCTCCTGCCCAGATATGGAACTTGAACTTCCGGTTGAGGAAAATATCGTAAAGTAACCTACGTGTTCTATAAAAGACTCAACATCTTATATCTCAGGCGACGAGCGCAATGTGGGACAGTGTAAATCATCCTAACTAGCGTCATGTTGTTATGAGCGTGTCACTTATAATCAGGTGAACGTCCTGCTCGAGTCGTTACTAAATTTAATAAAAAAAAAATTGACCGATTTTGAAGATATACGCGTATTTAGACTGTATAGTTAATAATTAGACTCTTTTCCTTCGTCCTTATATATTAAGCTAGAAAGCAGTGTATTTATCAATACTTCGCTATTAATTTAAGTAAAAAAAAAATTGCGTCCGGATAGTGAATATACCGCTTAATATTAACTGCGCTATAAAGTTGTAATAACACAATAAAAAAAAAACCTAACCAGACCACTGACTTTATATGAAAGATTATTCAAGTTAAAAATGATGCCATGGTCTCAATAGATTTATGGCGAAATTTCGGATTATTATCTATGGATCTATATCTCGTTTGCGATTTTATTAATTTAGCTCATTATTAATACGAGTTCTGCGCGCTGGTGGATGTGGTAACACCAGTGTAAGTTGATCTTTGAATTACAGTTAAACTTAACCGCTTTGGTGGGTTTGAACGAGCCACAGTTTATGTTGTCTATCAAGCGGATATAGCGCGTGGTTGCTATTGCCATTGGACAATTTAAGGTGTAATATAACAACGAAGCGACGAGATGAGTGAGAGCTTCACGTGATAGTAAGTGATACGCCCAGCCCATAACAACGTGGCGCTAATTAGTATGATTTATACAGCACTACATTATGGTCGTCGCTTTAAGACACAATATCTTCAGTTTCGTTGCCTCGATAATATCATAAGCTACAGCGCCCTTCAAACCAGTACACATTAATTCCATAGTATTGTTTGTCGGTAGAAATAGAAGCAGCGGTTGTACCTAGACAGTCACCGGTACCAGATTTAACTAAAATGTCCATACCCTCTCCCTCTAATCATTGTTTTCAGATTTCATCATCACATCAGTACGATGTGTTAATAGTCAGAAACGTTTACTATCTACACTCAAGTGGAAATACCCTAAAACTTTGTCATTGAACGGTTGCCATAGCAACGTAAGGCGTTGTGGCTACAAAAAGCACTCAATACAAAGGGAGCTTGCGGTCTCGTAACAAACGTACATTGTTTTCCACTCATTTAATATACGTGTACTAATGAAGACGTAGGCGAGGATATACGAGCAGTGGAAAGGGTTTCCCTGTTGAAACCCACGCTGACCAGCGGTACCAACACCAAGGTATACATAGATTTATACAAAAGATGTTCATCAAATTATACCTTCAAAATTACCGAAGCAGGACGGAGGCAATTCATCTTATGATGTTAAAGCAATACTTGGCAATCAATTGCTAGTTAAAATATATTTATTCCACGAAGGGATGAGACGAGCAAGACGTTCACCTGATGGTAAGTGATGCTCTTGCCCATAACAATGTGGCGCTGGTTAGGAGCTAGTTAGGCTCTTTACTGTTGGTAGGTCTTTGTTGCCGGAGATCTTCTATCTAGGTATCAACCGCAGCGCCTATTTCTTTCGCAAAAGAGTACTGTGCAAACATTACTGCGTTCCGGTTTGTGATGCGCTGGATCTAGCGTAATTACCGTGGTAACGGGACTCAACATCTTGTGTCAGGCTAGCACCTCAACTAGCAACATGTTGGTATGTGCAGGCGTATCACTTACCATGAGGTGAACGCCTCGCTCGTTTAGTTTCTTAATTGAACAAAAAGAAATATACTGCATCACATCGCGCTCGACTTGATATATCAGATGTTGTCTCCTTTCTCCAGTAATTTCATTAGCTAAAGCGTCCTTCAAACCGGATCACAGTAATGTTTGCGCAGTACTGTTTGAAATATTTGTTGGAATGATGTAAATGTAGTTTTTGGTACTTTATGAAACAACAACAGATTTATTTAGTGTTTGTAGTAGTTCATATAATATAGGAATATTACATATATTTATCTCGAGATATAAGTCACGCAGACACTCATGAGGAGATCCGCAGAAGAACCATGGGCACCGATATAGACCTACAAGTCGCGAGGCTTAAGTGGCAATGGGGAAAGTACAGAGCTCGTGGAACTGATGGACGTGGAGTATGTATGTGATGTATCGTAATGTAGATTACGAACAAAAATGCCTCCAGACCCAGACCAGCCATGGAAACATAAACTATTTAAAATTGTGCATATTATCTCTATTTTAATAGGGTTGAGAGAAGAAAGAGAGAGAAGAAGAGTTTTTGTGCTAATCTATTTTAACGGTAAAGCATAGATAAGAGCGAATAAACTTATTCATAGTAATTCGGAAAACTATACAAAGGATGGCTTATCAACAAACGAGGCTCTGGCTCCCACCAACACGCATTGCAGGGTGGTGGGAAATGGCCCAAATCCTCCCATATGAACTTCTACAAACGTAGAGATCTTTGGGAATGCCTATGTCCAGCAGTGGACGTCTATCGGCTGATAATGAAATGGCGGAAAACCATCCTATTATATCCCGCTATATAAACCGTACGTTAACTTACGGCGTTACTTTAAATACAAAGTTATTCATATACCCGCACTTTATTTCCAACTTTGTACAAGTTAAAATATTTAAGGGGTGCTAACGTCACGACTAATGCATTTTCATGTTCGTAATGTATTTTTTTTTTAAATAACACGAGGGTGGAATTGAAGGGGCCGAAGTTATAATAAAGTTCACACGATGTATACATTTTTTGTGTGACGTTGTGCGACATTATGGGAAAGTTCGTTGAACTGCAATATGCTGCAGTGAGAATATACTCCTTGATTAATTCGCGGATATCCGTAATATTGGTGGAGATCCACCATCCAACCATCTAATAGCAAACTGTAACAAAGAAGTGTATAAAAACACCTCCTTTATGAAGGTACTAATATCTGCTGATATTAAGTTTAAGTGATTAAAGTTCTCAAATCATTTATAGTTTTAGTATATTGTCTATATATAATGAAAATGCATTTCCTTTGTTCTTCAATCATGTGGAAACTAGTGAACGTATCGACACCGGAACATGACCGATCGACGCGGAATGGTAATAGGCTATTGATTTTTTGAATTTCATAGATTCTTCATCATTTTATTTCTAATTAAATTTTATAAATATATTCGTTTCGTATTATTTATGCGGTTGCTATAGTAACGGTTGCTATAGAAATTCGTTTAATTTTATATTACAACCAGCAAAGCGGGCGGGGAAAAGCTATTTATAATACAACAAAGAAAGAAATTATTGAAAGAAGCTATAACTTTTCTTATTGGGTATTCCTCTTTCTTTCTCTCTCTCTTTCTCTCTTATGTAAACGATTCGAGCCTATAGTACTAGAAGGCCGTCTATATAGTGTCTTAATATTATTCACTATATTCAATTGTATTCACTAATTGTCGTATTAATTCCTAGCTTTAAATGCTTTTGTTTAAAGTCTTTTTGTTCGAAATTATTTTTATTATAAAACAATTGTCAACAGTGAAAGTGCACATTAAAATTTAAAAATAATTATTTTCAAACTGCGCGCGTTCGCAACAATGAAACTCCCGCTTAATAGTGTGATATGGAAAAAGGTGAGCCATCAAACAAATAATGTGTATTCAAAAAGCGTGTTTATTCAACTCTGTGTACATAGAAACGCCGGCGTGCTCCACGGTGCGCTTTACTATGTATGCTTTAATTATTTACACAGCATGTATGTAGCTTAATAGAAAAAATAAATTGAAAAATAAAAGCAATTTCACATAATAAAAAAAAAACCTTCAAACACGTCTTACCACATTTCGTCATACGCTCCGCTGCGTGATTTCTGAGAAACAAGAACGTAAATTAGACAAAATGGTTACAATTACCCACGCAGTTAGTGTTGGATGTTTAAATGAAACAGAAAACAAAATGGCGGCTCACGTCATTGCATTTATTACAACGAAACTCTGTTTCATAGCCTTGTCTATATTTATTCAATGAGGAAGGAAAAACTTACAAGGAGGTCTGTTAGTCCACTGTTGGGCTCTGCCGTTCAGCGCCATGCTCTGCGCGAAGTGTTGCCCGCTCGCTGTGCCGTTATAGAATGGTTTGTGGGTTCGAATCGTGGGTTTCTCCATCCCACGGGGCCGTACCACCACCACCAGGTGAGCACCATCACGCATGCGCCCTCGCGGGCGGGGCAGCACGATATTGATTATTTCGCGTACCCCTATTTTCATAATGTACTGATAAGGGCGCCTGTGTTCATGGTAAGTCAGACAAATTGTCAAGGGGTGGTGTGGTGATTCTGACTACTAAAAGCGATCTATTAATTATGTATGGGTAAGGAATGATTGATTGGTTCCGTCCCGATCGAACTTTCCACTTCCATTGCAATGGAAAACCCTTTTAATGTCCTTAAACATCATCACTTATATACAACTCTCAAACATTAACTATGACACGTAATTTTAAGTATTTGTATATATATATATAGGTGTACTTCTCTTCACATATATTTGTTTTTCCCTACGTTTGATTTCTTACTAAAAGAAGTTATTTAGTAAGATTACACCACATGATAGAAGTTTACTGTTTCAGATTTCTATCGTGATCATCATCAGCCGTTTGATCTCCACCGCTGGGCAAAGGCTTTCGCCAAAGATCTGCATACTGTTCAGTTCTACACCATTTGCTTCCAAATGAAATTTCCATACTCGAGCCACCAAATTTAATTTCACATGGTATTCTTTTCAACTAATCCATGCTATGTTCACCTGATAGTAAGTGATACGGCTGCCCACAACGACGTGTTGCTAGTGGGGATTATACACAGTATCACATTGTCTGCGTTGCGCGTAATTTTATTAGCTACAGCGTCATTCAAACCGGAATACAGTAAGGTTAACATACTATTAGGCCTCCGGTCACAATGACCTACCGTCAGATGTTAAGCGATAGTGAAGCCGGATGGTGAAGCGTAACTCAATATGATTACGGCAGCTAATAAGTAAGGGAAAAACCCTATCACCAATTAAACTCCACAGCATTGGGCCTCGGAATCGAACTAGGGACTTTCGTTACGTCAGCGCGCAACCACTGAGCCACGGAGACAGTTAAGGCTACTAACAGAGAGTTCGTATTAAACGAATATTATAAGTACTTTGACAGGTCAGACTATCTAGATTAATAAAGTTATTGCCTCTGATGGTAGGTCTCTATTGCCGGACACCTTCTAGGTACCACCGCAGATCTTAACGCAACTGCCAAACAGTAGTGTGCATATATTACTGACCCGGTTTGATGGGCGTTGTAGCTAGCGAAATCATTGGCGTAACGACACTAAACATCTCGTCTAAAAGCGACGAACATAAATTGGGGAAGTGTATAACATCCTAAGTAGCGTCGCATTGTTATGGGCAGGTGTATCACTTACCATCAGGTGAAAAGGAATATAAAATTCTTTCGTTTACCATTAAAGCTTGTGTTTGTCTTGCTTATAACATATATAATAGTTAAGTCGCTGGTAGTTTAGTAACAAAGCAAAAGGGTTACGTGGAATCCTTGTGGGACTTTTTATAGGTCAGGGGTTGAGGGTGAGGGAGAGGGGGCGGGAGGGGGTTAAAGTGTGGTGTGATTTATTTATGTAGGCGTTAACGTGTAACGGCAGTGGGCACAGTTCCTATTAGCAGTGACCTCATGTGACAAAGCGATATGGTAACCTGCGCCTGATTTATTCCTCCGACTCACTTCCTTTAACACACAAATTAATATTGCGTGTGTGGTATTCAAATATCCTTCAGTTCTGAAACATTCATCTGATGATGATGAATATACTCATAAGCACAAACAGCACCATATTATGTTTATTAAACCGGAACCCTGAGGACACTGTACTAACACAGCATGATATTAACGTTATCGCATCGCTGCTAGTAGGTCTCTTTTTCTGGAGGACGTCTAGTTATCACAGCAGCAATTGCTGTCACCAAACAGCAGTGTGCTAACATTATCCCGGTTTGAAGGACGCTGTAGTGGAGAAATTACTGGAGTAATGAGATTTAACATCTAACGTCTCAAGGCGACGAGGACAACGTGGTGCTGTGTACATCATACAATCATAAATAATGCCCGACAAGCGATGCCTTTTTTTCTTGTCGTTGGCAGGAGGGGATGGAATCTTCAAAAAAAGACCTTGTATCTGGATGGTAGTTGAACAATAATGACCTCCCACGAAAACTATTTTCAGTCATCCTCAGTGCATTGAACCTAGACCACGTATCTATAGAATGCATGCGAGATATACTAACAAAGCACCTTGTGTAACTTAAAGCCAGACAATCTTTACTAAACTTACGAATAACTTAGAATAAGCGATAAACTTCATATTAAGGTCTATGTAAAGGTAAAATACTAAATTCAGCGATCGCGTGACCAAAACTGTTTGAGATTTATCACTTAATAACTTTTGCCTATACAAAAAAAAAATATAATTTCATGCTAAAGCGCATTGCGGTACTGCAAGTACACGTAACTGTCATTGCATATATATTAACTTTCATCACAATATTCTATATTATTACGTTTAATATGTTCATCATCATCATCACCAGCCGATAGACGTCCACAGCCGCAAGTCTTGTTACACAGACCTCCACATCGATCGCTCCTGCGCTGCCCGCATAGTTTGAATCTATCTCGTCTCCTTGAGACAAAGAATGTTGAGTCTCGTTACCCTAGTAATTACACAAGCTACAGCGCCTTTCAGTAATTTTTATACACTAATGTTTGTCGTTGTTGATTTACCACCAGCTGAACTTGTCATCGGAACATGGTGGTCCACTGACGATATTCTCCTTCCGCTGGAAACTCTAAGTCAGTGTTATTGTTAATACTCAGTGGGAAAATAATGAAGTCAGTTTTTATTATTCTATGAAGCGGAAAAATGAGCGGAGCGTTCACCTGATAGAAAGTGTTTCGCCTGCCCATAACAACGTGGCGATAGGATGGTATACACAGCATGTGCTGTATATTACATAATTATAGTGCAGCACGTGCATAATGTTATGCACGTCGCCTTGAGGCATAGGATGTTGAGTCTCGTGAGTAATTTTATTAGCTATAAATCCATCAAATCGGAACACAGTAATGTTTGCACACTGCCCTTCAGTGACAGATTAAGAAGCTACTACCGCAGCTTCTTTATCTATCACCAGTAACAAGTCAAACACTACACCACATTATGCTCGTCGCCTTGAGATGTAAGATGTTGTCTCGTTGCCTAAGTAATTTTTACAGCGTCGGTAGTTCTTCTACCACCAGTAAAATAGTTACTATTACTTTACATTAGAGTATTGTGATTATTATTAATATAAAACACAACTTGTTTTAACTGTATGTATATAAAGAAATATTTATTACCAAACCTTCGTTTAATTTGAATTTAGCCGTGACTCGCTCCGTCGGTAAAGTAGCGTGGAGTCCGGGTCGGTCGATAGATGGCGGTGTAAGTAATGCAATCTGCTACGTCGGTAAAACGGAGCTGTCATTGTCTGAGAGGTATGAAGGATAAAAAAGTGTAATTTATTATTGTGCATAATTATTGAATCATTCGAATTAAACTTTTATTACAGAGCAACATATGGTTTAATTTGCCGTCAATAATAGAAAGAAATATTATATTATATGTATTGTAAAATGTTTAACTGAGTTATTTTTACAATGGTTTAAAACTATATAAAAACAGATTGATCTTTAGCAATGAATTAATAATGTAACTGCGTACATTAAATGCTCGTACGTTGAATAATGAAACAGCGCGCGCTGAATCAATGGAAACGATATATTACTATTTAAGTAACTTAATGGCGGTAATCTTTTGATCTCACTGGTTTTTTTTATAAATTCCTTTACACCGACAGAGCCTTAGCATTCTCAGAGTTCTTCTCGGTAGTTGTCGACATATTTTTTACATTTGAATAACTAACGTAGTTATTATAGGTTTTGGATGTTATCAAGTATTTATCTGATTTTATTTCATAGATCCAGATTTAAGTGTTTAATGTAATTATTTTTTTTAATTATTATTTAACTCTAAAAAGGTTAAAAGTGGTGATATGTAGATCCCAGCTCAAAATTTAATTTTTTCGATTCACCTTTGAGCTTTCAATATTAAAATTATTTTTACAAACACAATGTGGTTTCGTTATATTAATATCCTTAGTGGTTAAACAAAAGTTGTTTTGAAGTAATAATTTTCACATTTAATGTTACTAACATCATGTAGAATAATACCAACCACAAAATTTCACTATATTTCACATACACACTACATTTACATTTTATATTGATTTCACACTCCAAATACCTTCTACTGTTCAATTGTTGATCTTATTTTTAAATTCTAGTCTTATAGACTTTATTATATTTTTATTTATTGGGATACTTTGACCTTGTCAAATAGCCTGTAACTTATTATTAATCAAGTTTACAGTCGCCACTATAAATTAATAAAAAAAACCAACAGTACTCATAATCTTACGTATTTATAGCAAGTATAAAAGTTCTCACGTCCATTTGTTCCAAACAAAGAGACAAACGAATTCAATCACACAATTTAATTATACTGTACCAGTTTATAAATAACTTTTTCTATTTGTAGGCAGGCTTCAAGGAGTTCATCCCTTTAGGGAGAACTGGTGTGAACAAATGCAGCTCGGAGCTGAGCTCGATGACAACAATCCACCACGCTTAATTGGTAAACGGTTAAAGCTAAATGTAATTAAAACTTTTGTGTATGTACCGTGTGACAGGTGTACTGCGCTTAAATGGAAGCTTGCACTTTACTATAAACACATTGGCACAGTATTAATGTTACTTGAAGAATGAAGACATCGAAAAATCCTTCAAACGTACAGGTCACAACATTGTTATCTAGGTTTTATATTGCCAACGCGACAACGGGCCAAGTGCAGAACAAAAATATAGACTTGGACTTGAAAGTGAACATTATCTATCAACAAAATTACGAATAAGTTTTTAGTCTTTCTTCACATGCCTAGGAGTAGAGAATTAAAAAAAATTATAAATACATGATACTTTAGTTCTTGCGGTTGGTCAATAAATTTCGCTGTGATCAACTTTTTTGGATTAAACCCAGGGTTAACCATATCGCTATTTAGTAAACATTATCTAAAGGCTCTTTAGAGGAGTTAGGTCCAAGTGTAAAGGTCCTTCCACAGGAAACCACCGAGAGGGTATTTGTGAGTCAAAAAGCTGATATAATCTTCCGCCCGTAAGGAGCATGTTTTAAAATTTCCCTTGCCTCTCACATCAAAAAAAGAGGTGGATGTATTAATGATATAGTGATATATATTTTGCTGGCCGCAACCCTTTGGGAAAGGAGTTTTGGAAATTATATTCTTAGCTGATCTCTAAATGGCAGAAGCAATCTCTCCAGCATTTAATGTTTACGTCTAAGAGTTTCCGAGATCTTATTATGACTCAATGAATTTCTGGATATCTCCTATATGTATAAAAGATAACACCAAGCGAAGAGTACAATGTGGTTTTGAGAACGTTTTACATTATATTATAATTGCTATATAACTATGAAGTTCTATCTAACCTAAAATGGTTAGGTACTTTAAATAAGTATAACTATGAAGTGGAAACTTCTCGAAGATTTTCTTTTAAGGAAAACATTGAATAGGATACTATCGATGAAAAAAACCGTAACAAAATCAGACTCACAACGTTGTCCCATTTCATGACGGAGGTTCCAATCACACATCGATCTAAAGCAATAAACTATCAATGGAATAAGTTCACGTCTCACTAGCAGCTGTATGACGCGGCCGCTGCTCGGCTGATGAAATCGCGCGATACAGACAGATTTATTTGCTGAAATAATATAACAGTTACCATGGGGTGCTGTGGGATTGAACACCACATCCATTTATTAATGATTCTCCTAGTAAAAAAAAAAATAGTATCAACATAACTGTATATCGTTCTTGGCAAGAAAACGTTTGGCTTATATTCATTGTTAGTTCTTAATCAATTGTTTATGATGAACTCCTGTTATGCAGCAACTAATCGCTTCTTTATCAGTCCCGTCTATGATTCGATTCCAGGACCACATGTTGGGAATGGTAGGATTTATATTAGCCCGCCTGAATATCTACCATTCTTCATACTGTTAACCCTTAAATCATATTTGTCAATATATGAAAATATTGTTCTAGACGAGCACTCATCATCATTTTCCCTTATCGTCACTTAAAATCATGTGTAATTTAGATCAAATAAGTGTTGCAGATAAACAAAAATCTTATCAATTTCATACAATCGTTATTTTTAATATTTTTAAATATTACATTAAACGACAACGAATTTTCTTCTGCATTAAAATATGTCTCCATCATTGGAGGTTAGCTGTCAGATTTTTACCTGATGATAAATGAGGTGTTGATTAGAATGTTTACACAACACCGCATTAATGTTATCTCTTCGAGACAATCTATTGTCATTATTAACAATTTCGTCGTATACAGAAATTGTTAGTAGAGGCAAATCGATTTGAAAGCGTCTGTATATACAGACGGCTTTAAATTGGAATATTGTAATTATTGATTTACTATAGTATGAGAACTAAACACTCCGTTAGTAGCTTAAAAAGGTTAAGAGCTTGGCGTGAAATGGAGGAGAAAGAAGGAAAAATCTCACCACAATAACAGACATTACTGATGAGGTGGGTATTACTTGTAGTAGGTCTCCGTTGCTATCGACGCCATCAAGTGCGTCAGGGCCTACTCGGATGAAGCTTTGACCCAGAAAAAAGTGTTGTTGGCCGTTTCAATTGACTAGCCAATGCCTTCAACACGCTACCCTGGACATGCATAAAAGAGGCACTTACGCTCCATCGTGTACCTTACTACCTTTGCCGAATTGTCAGTGACTATCTCTCTGAACGGTACATCACATACAGTGGACAGAAGGGCGAAGTTTTGCGCAAAAAAATTGCGTGCGGTGTTCCACAGGGCTCTGTATTAGGGCCTCTTCTGTGGAACATAGGGTACGATTGGGTACTGCAAGGTAATCTTGTTCCGGGCGTGAATATAGTTTGTTATGCCGACGATACGCTTATCACAGCTCAAGGGATCACGTTCACGGTTGCTGCTCGTCTTGCCACTGAGGCGGTGGCACAAGTTATTGAAAGAATACGTATACTGGGACTAAAAGTGGCATTAAACAAGACTGAGGCCATATGTTTTCATGGGCGTCGGAAAGCTCCACCGCGAGGTTCCTGCATCATAGTAGGTGACGCCCTTATCAAGGTTGGATCCAATATGTGATACCTAGGACTCATCCTCGTAGCCGATGGAAATTTCGAGAGCATTTCCAACAATTGGCTCCCCGGCTTATGGGGGTAATTGCTAGCCTAAAGCGTCTGTTACCCAATATCGATGGACCCGAAGCCAGCTGCCGCCGCCTCTATCTAGGAGTAGTGCGGTCAATGGCTTTGTACGGAGCACCTGTATGGGCAAAATCTTTAACGGAGCACACTGTCACATATTTAAGAAGGCCCTAGAGAGCGATGACTATTGGTGTAATTCGGGGTTACCGCACTGTTTCTTTTGAGGCGGCGTCTGTTAAGTAAGTAAGTACCTGTGCCGCATTGGTAGAGAGCCAACAGCTATGTACCGTCATTGTGGCACCGATGAGGACTCGGCGCAGCATACGTTGGAGGATTGTATCAGTTGGACAAAATTGCGTCGAGATCTCGTCGCTGAAATAGGGACAGACCTCTCTCTTCAAGCTTTTATGAAGGCTATGATAGGAAGCGAGAAGGCGTGGAGTGCTGGCGTCGCCTTTTGCGAACAAGTGATGTCGCAAAAGGAGGCTGCGGAGAGGGAGAAAGAAAGAACTTTTTTTCTCCCTATTCGTAGCCAGAGACCTGGGCGACGGAGGAGAATGAATAATAGCCTCCAACCCCCATAAGAGAGGCTACGGCAGTGAGTTCAGGGATCGCTTGTTGCCGTATATCAAAGGCCTTGATGTGGCGCGTACAAATGCGCCTGTACGTTAGTGAAAGGTGGGGAGTGGCAGCTCAACTCTGAGGCGATATCCTATAATCGATCAATGCCGTTGGGACCGCGGAAGTATGCGCAAGCGTTCCCGTAGTTCCGACCAAGGGTCTTGAGAAGGATACCGTGGGGTTTTAGCCGGTAAGAGTCCGGCATAACTCTTCTGCTGACCCGGCAGCAGAAGAGTATCCGATGTAGGATTTCCCCACGAGAGAAAAAAAAAAGGTCTCCGTTGCTGTAGACTGTCGAGGTCACCAGCACAACTCGTATTCCGGCCGCAAAATAGTACGAACATTACTGTGTTCTGGATTGAAGAGAGTTGTAGCTAGTGAAATACTGAAATAACAAAATTTGACATCCACGTCTCAAGGCGACGAGTGTAATGTGATGCTAACGAGCGCCACGTGATTATAGGTAATCTTATCACTTATTATCAGGTGAACGTCCCGCTAGTCCCATCGCTACCTCAAATAAAAAAAGAGATTAATAAGAATGTTGCTTTAGCTGTTTTTACTCTCTGGTTTCCTTTATGTCGACGTACTTCAGTAACGTTATAATTGAAACGTTATTAATAGCAGCTGCTGTAATTCCAAGCTAAGGGCTCCAAGGAGGGCTAACGGGTTCAACATAATAACTCTCGGCACCCAAGCCTACCTCACCTGCTTGTGGTGCATCCTGTGAATGAATAAACGAGGCTCTGGCTTCCACCAACTCGCATTGGGCTAGCGTAGTGGGAAATGTCCCAAATTCCATATAGACCTCTACAAACGATGACACCTGGTGCCTGAGGATGCGGGCAGCGCGGATGGACGTGGGGATCATTGGGGAGTAGAGATTTCCAGCAGTAGAGATTTACCGGCTGATGATGATGGTCCTGAGCTAAGTCGGCGGTTAATTTGAGAAGAAAATATTTTTTCAATGTCTTCATTGGACTTATCTCGAAAATACTAAGTTATTTCTAAGTTACAAACTTTATAGATCATAAATCAATAGATCATTCTTCAGTCAATATAAGTTGTTTACTTTCAAACATATGTATTAATATAATCTAGAGGTTGTTCAAAATTATATTAACGTTGACGTTGTAACAGGTTGATGCGCTGTTAGGCTAATGGTTTTGAGTCGCGCAAAACATGGTGGTTCAGCAGCATCATTCGATTACAGTGGTAGCATCTTCTATCACGAGTTTTTGCTTATTCCGATTGGTTAACGGGATCGGTTAGTTTCACTATTACATGTTTTATATAGGGTGGCGCAAAAGTAATCCTCCTATCAGAAAATGCTATAAATTTTGCCTTGATGTAAAAAAATTAAAAGACTGAATAAAAATAATCCACAAGAAGAATCAAAGTTTTTCATATTTTTTTTTAAATTACGGCCAAAATACATCGGAAGGTTATTTTTGCGCCACCTTGTATACAAGGTATATTTTATATTATATTATTTTTATTCAGTCTTTTAATTTTTTTACATCAAGGCAAAATTTATAGCATTTTCTGATAGGAGTATTACTTTTGCGTCACCCTATATAAACAAACTGACATAAACATAATTACGCAAAACAAATCTATAGACAATCGTTTTGTAAGGCATCATAGATAATTTATTTTTATTTATTCCACAAAGCGACCAGGGTAATGTTCACCTGATGATAAGTGATACGCCTGTCCATAACATCTTGGTGCTAGGTAGAATGATACACATAGCATCACATTATCCTCCTTGCGCGTTAAGACAAGATGTTTAGAGTTCTAACCACAGTAATTTCACTAGCTACAGCGCCATTTAAACCGGAACACATTAACGTTAGCACACTACTATTTATCGGCTGCAATAGGAGCTGTGGTGGTACCTACCCAGATGATTTTCGGCTACTGAGACCTACCGTCAGATGTTAAGCGATAGTGAAACCGGATGGTGAAACGTAACTTAATATGATTACGGTAGCTAATAAGTAATGGAAAAATCTTATCACCAACTACACTCCACATTTGCTCCCGGAATCGAACTAGGGACTTTCGTTACGTCAGCTCACAGCCACTGAACCACGGAGACAGTTAAGGCTACTAACAAAGTGTTCGTATTAAACGAATATTATAAGTACTTTGACAGGTCAGACTATCTAGATTAATAGCACTGATGGTAGGTCTCTATTGCTTTATATCGTCTAGATTACCGCATCTCCCATTCCTGCCGTTAAACATTAGTGTGCAAATATTACTGTGTTTCGGTTTGAAGGGCGTCGTGGCTAATGAATTTACTAGGAATAACGAGACTTGACATATTATCTCAAGATGACGAGCACAATATGGCGTCACATAGTTATGGGTATGCGTGTAGATTACCATCAGGTACTCTTTTCTATATTGCTCTTACCGTCGCTTCGCTAATCAAAGAAATACATATCTCGTTAAGTCTCGTTACTATAGTAATTTTACTAGATACAACACCCTTAAAGCCGGAAGAAAATATTTGCAAAATACTGTTTAGCAATCGAAATGAGAACAGCGGTGGTACCTATCCGGACAGGACCTGCCACTGGGTTCTATCATCAGTATTATATGGATCTATTTTGTATTTCATTAATATATAAATATTAAGTTGTGATACTTCCGGGTGAAAGACGATCGCATGACCTATATATATGACCGAAGTCCAGGTCCCATTTCATTATATCTTGGACTTCCGGTGAAGGGAAACATCAGTGTTATAACAACAACCTCGCGACATTCACTAGCTAGGCCATTGAATGGCTTTGAATGTTTCTTTTTCAGAGAAGTTTTCTAATCCCAGCAGTGGGAAAAATGAGGTAGGGGTATATTTTGTATGAGTATACTTTTTTATCGATCATGTGTTAATGTTTGTTGTTAATAAACCAGTGTCAGTTTATAAATGTATCACGGATAACTGAACCGGTTTGCGTTAGAACCAAACGGCGTTTAAGTTATTGAACTAGTTCTCTGTATATGGTGGTGGTACGGCGGATGTAATTACACAGCTCATCAAGGAGTGCACCTTCCCGTTTCCTTTCGGTTCCGTTATCACACATTTTTTTTTTGTTTTCTTTGAATGTATTATTCGTGGTAGGATGGTAGATCATGGTATTTCTCTTTACAGCCTATGAAGATAAATTAAGGACTTTTCCTTAGTATTTCCTGTTAATATATAAAGTTATGATTAATCTTTATCATCATCAGCCAGCGGCAGTCCACTGCTGGGCATATGATTTATAAATAATTTTCATTCGACAAATCAATACTTTCCCTCTTTTTTTCTTTTCCATACACCCCACAATATGGCTCACATTATTTCAATACATCTGATTTATTTCAGGGACTTGCAGTTTATTATAATGTTTTCTAACTAGTATGTAGTAATGTTTATGTAATCACCCCTGGGCTAGTTACAGCGCGTACTGTTTTAACAAATGCTCTAATGTTAATAGAAACGAATGAATTTTAATGAATTTCGTTAAGGGCTACAGATTTATCCAGTATGCTGCGGTTGTGTGGGTTAGTATGGAGTCGGACTAAATATTTGTGTGAATTTAGTACCACATTTTAAATTTGAATCGTCCTTGCTATTAGATCTAGAAAGTAGTTTAAAGTAATATAGCTAAGAATATTCTAGATCTTCTTAATAAACAAGACAAATGGACATAGATTAAATTTTTAAGGTATTTTTATTGAAAGGCTCACTAGCACAAGATAAAATTTTCAGAGCACTAAAGTTAGTGCTTCTGATGTTAAATGGTGATGTGATCAGCGGTGGTGAAGGATATGGTGCCAGTAACACCGTATTAAATATCTTTCTTAAGGTCAAACAAGATATTCTATCAATTTTGTACCATAAACTATTCAGTCCTCGTCATATTAATTAACTAGAACAATTTTCTTTTCTATTCAAAGTAGCAATGAGGGGAAGGATTTTCTTCTGATGGTAAGTGATACCACCAGTCCATAACAATCTGGCATTAGCTAGGATCTGACTGCGCCGCTTAACGGTCCTCGCCTTGATAGACGTTATATACATCGTTATCGTAGTTCAGTACTTTCACTAATTGCAACGTTCTTCAAACCGGAACAGAGTAAAGTTTACATATTACCATTAGTCGGTAGAAATAGATGCTGCAGTCTATCTAGACCTACTACCTTCAGCTTAAGTGGAACGACAATCTAGCAAATGTGGTGAGAAACTATTAGATATTCTTTTTGGTGTGGAGATCTCTAAGGGACTATCTCCAACAGTCGTGAGTTTATCGGCTGATGATGATGACGAAGGTCAACCAATATCTAAATGATCGTTAAATTAAAAGCTTTCTATTGCGTGACGCCGAATAATTACAGAACCAATTAAACTTTGAAACGATGAATTAATAACTATGCAAATATTGTGACAGTGTTTCAATAAAAATTAAGTTTCGATTCGTTTTGCAATCGTATAATGAACGATCGATGAAATTCCACACAGAAACACACTGCGAATATTTATAATGTTGTTGTGTACGTGAAAAAGGATGTAGAAATTAAATTTATTAATATAAAAACCGGATGACCAATTACAAGCAAAGTAGCACACCATTTAAGGAATATAACAGAGAAGGCAGCGCGTCTCGCCTTATTCGGTGTCAATGTAAATAAATATCTAAAAGATGCTTTATCTATTCAGACCTTCGTAACAAATTTAAAAGAAAAAAAACTAAGTTTTTTTAAAAAAAAAATCAAATAAACCAATCCGTAAGAAGACTATAATTGGCTAAAGCTAAGTCTAAGTTTATTTATTATAGCCACCATCTAACCGGAATACTGGTGACAGGTCTCTGTTCGAGATCGTATTTTTAGGTACCATGCCCTTCCCTCTCCCCCACCCCCAACAGGCTCTCGTCTTGTCGTGGTGGAGGAGCTCAGCCGTGGCTGGGTCGCCCACGGTAAAGCGAATAGGAACCTACCCAGCCGGCACGAGGCGGCCGCTCCAGGTTATAGCTCCGAGGCGCCGTAAGCTCACTTCGGATGCGTAGCGGTCGGCTGCAGGAGCGGTTTTATACTGCCCTTTGCAGCCGAGGTGGAGTCACGGAGGAAGACTACCCTTTGCGACTAAGCGGTGCCGCACCGTTGATGCGGCGGCGGTGGGGCCGCGGGGGAAAAGGAGTGT
The DNA here is from genome assembly GCA_029030555.1 of Ornithoptera alexandrae. Classification (NCBI taxonomy): domain Eukaryota; kingdom Metazoa; phylum Arthropoda; class Insecta; order Lepidoptera; family Papilionidae; genus Ornithoptera; species Ornithoptera alexandrae. Next base: position 7,296,696 of record JARDVY010000011.1, on the reverse strand, counting down.
CAGTATTGCGATGCGCTGCTCTCCCTATCCTCCGCGGCCGTATAACGGGTGGCAGCGAGCCCAAGATCGAATTCGCCGCAGGGAGCCACGAGACTCTTTACTCTTGGCTCCAATGGCTTCTGGGTGACGGATTCGGGAGAATCCATTGCCCGCGTGACTGAAAGAGACCGAGGAGGGGGCGCGCTATGTGTTCCGGCGTGTCCCTTCCGGGGTGGAAAGCGAGGGTTCTTCCCTTCCCAAGCCGGGGCTGCATTGTGCGGCTGGCGCTGGCGGGGTCGCGGATGTGTACGAGAGCGTTCCCGTGACCCCGCTTTAAAGCGATGAGAAGGAATATCGTGGTGGTTTTAGTCGGAGCACGTCCGACATAACTTGTACTTGCACCTGCGAGGATGGGTATGCGCAAGCATTTCTCCTAGATAAAACAAAAAAAAAGGTAGGTACCATTGTAGCTCCTATTTTAGCCGACAGACAGTACTGTGTTCCGGTTTAAAGGTTACTCTAGGTAATGAAATTACAAAGGTAATATAATAAATATTACCTCATAACGATGAGCATTGTTATGCTGTGTATATCCTAACAGTTTTATATTATATATCTTCTAAAAAGATACTCTACTTCTGGGGGGAAGACAAGGGACTTTTACCCACGAAAACCCGCTCGGCAATAATTCTTAGTGCATTGCGGCAGACCCTAAAATCGTTTACGGAATACACCGGTGCCTCCCTAAAGTACGTCCCAGGGAGTGCTGTAGCCTTCCTCGGCACCCTCGTTTTGGCACTACAAGTACTAGAACACCTCGTACTTGTCGTTCATCGGGCTTTGCATATCCTACCTAGCGCTACTTTGTTATGGACAAGGGCTTCAATCACCATCAGGATCATGTACTAGTGTTGTTGCTTTGACAAATAAAAAGATGTCTCAAAGCATCAATGAGGTTATACATCTTAACAACAACAACAGTATGATCGTTTCGTTCAATATATAAATGTTCTGTTCACGTAAATAAAAAGTATCCTCCATATTAGCAACATAAGCTGTTAGTGATAAATATATGAAGGCAGATATCCAACCTCGAGCATATGGACGAAAGCTGTCTTATTAATTGGCGATACCAAATTGAATGAAACCGATAAGAGACAAGTATCGAAATCGTTGATAGATACTTTGTATAATTCCATTTAATTATCGTGTTTGTTAACTTTATTAACTTTTATAGCTATGTAAAGTGTGAGATAGTCGCGTGTGTCGCCATCAGCTCTGCTCAATATCTACAGAGATAAATATATCATTTGTATTAGTAACTTGGTACTATTTAATATTTCTCGTCTGAATCCCTTTATTACGCTATAAAGAAGGTATGACAGTCAGTACCACCAAGCATTTTCTTCCGGATGCCATTGATCCGTGTGGACTCATTAAAGAAATAAAACTGGATAAGTTACGCAAGTGCTCACAGGTCATGGCGGATTTTCAGAGTACTTATCTCGCTTCAAGTACAAGAATAGTCAGGCAAGTCTCTGCGATCCCTTACAAGAAACAATCATACACCGGATTGTGGAGTGCCCGGTGTTCGGGAGGAAACGAATAGGTTTAGAAATAGAGTTAGACACAAAAATAAATATAAGATAATTGTGTTATTTAATTAGCAATAAGAAAATTAGAAACAAGTTTCTATAATTTTGTAAATACGTTGCACAGATAACTGCAGGTGTTTCTAAATAAGCGTGCAAATTATTTAATGCAATAATTGTCTATGTACAAGGTGGCGCAAAAATAACCTTCCGATGTATAATCCAAATAACCTTTCTGATAGGAGGATTAATTTTGCGCCACCCCGTACATAAGGAGTGAGTGTGAAGTACACTCGAGTCAGAAAAATTAAAAAAAAAAAACTCTTTATTATCTAGTGACAAGTTTTATAAAGAACTCCAAAGCTTTAGAGATGGATGAGGGCAACTCACTTTGTGATAATCGTGAATATACCGAGGTCCAAACATCCTAGCAGGTCAGAGTCTCTCTGAATACAGTAAGTCTAGCATAAGTCCTACAGTATTATCTAGTTACGTATTTTATTGACAACCATTGCGGCTTCATCTGACTCAGGATGTGATATCCGCGAGATAAATATATAGAAGAAAGGTTAATTAAACCATTACTGTGTTACTTTTAGTGATAAATCTTTTTCCTTCTTTATCGGTAAGCACAACACTATAATCAAAGCACTTCACTAGTTTGTTCCCTTTCCTAACTTTCTCTTTTACCGGTGGATCTCTTAAATAAAACACGTTCGTCATAAGTTTGTCTTATTACTTTTACAATTTTAACCAAGAAGGTTAAAGTATACTCTGTAGTAAAGTCTCTAGTAAACTCTTCAGAAGTAATCAATGTGATCTTGATCAATGTATATTGGAATCCTGTGATGTAAATAAAGAAAGGTCGCAGCTCTTACCATTAAGTAAATGTTCTGTTCTTTTATCTACTTAAAATTACAGACAAACTAGAAATCTTTGATAGAAAATCTAGGTCCAATAGAGGACTTTTATTTGCTGATGGTATTGACATAGTATTTCTATCAATGACATATATATTATAATGTAAATTACATATTGTTTAAAACTGTGATATATTTTCTCATTTGCACGATAGAGTATTCATGGTAAGTAGCAGAGGAATAGCTTAATTTTTTTTTTATATAATAAAACAATTCGATTTCATCATTTCATTGTAGCCTTCGAACAATCGTGTGACGTCAGTGGTGAGTACGAGGTGTAATGCATGTGGAATATTTAAATCAAATAAACTGATCACAAAGCCCGCTAAAATCCAATCAAATATTCGCCAAGCCATCTTAAACCCTGTGTAAACACAATAAAGGCGAAAGTTGCGTGAAGCTTCCGGATGTGAAGGTATCGGATTTGGGTGGTCGCGTATACGTTCCCATGGCTTAAAACGCTGGACAATAGCTTTTGTATGAAACGTTGCGTTTCCAAGAACGAAGGGACATGGAGGATTTTTGTATCAATATTCGAAGAAATCGCATTTCGTAGTCTTATATGTGTACATAAATAAAATTAAATTAACAGTTCTCTTAACACTCCCACTGCTGGGATTCTGGATCTTCATATACTAAGAGTCGAGACCAAATATCAAACACAGTGGCTAAGTAATACTTATCGGTTTCCTGCTTATGTTTTCCTTCAGTCATAGCTGTGGCTTTGGGGATCGAACCTGAGACTTCTTTAGACTTATAGCAACGACCGTCTTATAAACTGAACCATCTCTTCAATGAGAAGGATGCTATTAAAGAGCCTGTAGTTTTGTTGTGTTTCAATAATTTCTTTAACAATCTATGAAGCTTGGAAACGAACAGGAAGTTACCTGATGGTGACACAACTGTTCGTGAAAACGTTGTTTTACTTTTTATTTAAGGAAGAAGGACGAGACAAGCGGAACGTTCATCTGATGGTTAGTGATACGCCTGCCCGTAACAACGTGGCACCAGTTAGGGTGATATACACAACACCATAGTTTGACTGTCGCTTTAGACATGAGTTGTTGAATTTCGTTACCCCAGTAATTACATTAACTACAACGCCTTTCAAACTAGAAGAAAGCAATGTTTGGCGGTCTACTGCAAGAGAGAACTACCATCATTGAAAAAAAACTACATTATGCGAGTATCCTGGAGACAAAATCTTAAGACTCCTTCCTCCATAAAATGTTAAATAAACTCACCATCTTATGGAGTAACCATAAGATGATGGTAACATCAGGTGGGATCATAGTCAAGCACTAGACTATACGATAATAAAAAGTCCTATTATACCAGTGATTACACTAGCTAAAACTCATTTCAAACCGGAACACAGTAACCTTTGCCCAGAACTGTGGACTGGTATAAATAGGTATCCATAATTTTAATGAAAGTATTGTATCCGTATACCGAAAAATCGATTCACCTTCCGGTAACCTTTAGGCAAATATTGATGAATAATTGAAGACCAATCGCTGCGGCGCTACTCACCCACTAACTACTGTGTTTGTGTGTCTGTATGGTTTATATGGCAACACACGAGGAGATAGCTGGATACTTATACGTGTTGTTACCTACAGTCATTTTAAAGTCAAAACTCAAATAGTCATCATCAGCCGACAGACGTCACCGCTGGACTTAGCTTCTCCCGAAAATCTTCATATACTGTCAGCGTGGCCTCCGCTAACGCCAGGCTATAGCCCCTACCGTTGGCAGGGTTTCATATGGGTGGATTTGGGCCACTTATCACCACGCTGACCCATTGCGGGTTGGTGGAAGCCAGAACCTCGTTTGTTGATTAGCAGGTGAAGTTAACTTGGGTCCCATAAGTTGTTGTGCGAGACCCCCATATTCACTTATATTCAAAATCGCTGTACAATTTTAATTTGTATTCACTAGCTTATTCAACTTTGCCTATAAATAAGTGAAATCTACTTTCTATACATCATCGTTTACTTCATGGGAAATTTCTCTATAAAAGTATTATGCTTTCACTGCAGTTTTTTTTTTTTAATTGATTAATAGAATCTATGTCCAATAGTAGACTATTAGCTGATAATGGCAAAGTTACAACTAATAATAACAACTGATTGCGAATACTGCACAGAAATATACTTATAGAATAGAATCTAACTACTAGGTTGAGTATTTTATAGTAAGTTATGATAACTGGTCATTATCAATTATCAAACGTCTACGGACCTTTGAGGAAAGGTCAAATATAATATTGTCTCGTAAGAAACGAACGGCCTTTACGGGACGCAATCACTCCACGACAGATTGTGAGATCGCACCCATTATTTCTTACCATACTTATTTATTAACACGCTGACAGGACGAAGGCTCAGTATTTGCTTTATAAATGACTGTTTAGCTCGACGATGACACTACTCCGAGAAGTGACAGAGGTCCATATTTAATAAAGCTAATAAATCATTATATAACTAACATTACGTCCTTCCAATTACGTTCTAGTCGACTCTCCAGAAACTTGCAATAAAGGAGAGATAAATATATATATAGGGGGTGTATGTGTTCCCGCACAATTCACGGGATCCAGCCACACCTGCTCGTGGTGTACCCTGCTAATCAATAAAGGCGCTAGGCCCCACCAACCCGTATTGGATCAGCGCGGTGGGCTGATGATGATGAAATATATGAAATAATTACATGTGCAACAAGAAAATACGCGAAAATCGATGATCGATGATCGACTCATCACGATATGTCTGGAGCCATAAAGCCTGGAGACTTGAGATTTGTTAGGCATATTTTTTTCACCGAGTACAGGTCAGCTAAAAATAGATTTAACAGAATTCTTCTCCAAAAGAGAGCTGGGAAGGTGTCACATCCAGCAAAGCGGGCGGAGAACAGCTAGTAACCAATACATATCAGAATTAAGATCTTTAATATGAAATAAGGTTTCTCTAGGGTCAATAACATGGTAGGACATATGCAATAGGTCTCTTTGCGACCTTAATGGTATAAAAACAAAAAAACATATAAAGAAAGATTAATAATTATATAATAGCCAATAGTAGGTACCACCGCAGCGCCTATTACAGCCGCCAAACATTACTTAATTCCGGTTTGAAGTGCGCTGTAGCTAGTGAAATTACCAAAGTAAAGAAATTTGAACATCTAATGTTATGATATATACAAATAAATTAATAGAAAATATATACACTGCATAATGATTTATGAAACATTGTCTATATATTTGTAAAAGTTTGTTAAGAAAATAAATAGCATAGGTATCTAAGATAAACTTAGATGGTCAAAGATGTGCGAGTCTTGAGAGAGAAAAAGAGAAAGAGAGAGAGTATCTTTAATTGTACATGTTCCCTTATTACCGAGAAAAGATTTTAACTTAATTTGGCACCATCAAATAGTTAAGTTAACTTATCAAGCACTGTACTAAATAAATATAGCATAAAATTAAGCGCGGTTCGAATACGATCTATGTGGTCATGTACCCGTTAAAATCTAAGTTAGTCCTAATGTCAAACGCCTAAATCTAGACAACGATAACCAGACGGCACAATGGGCGCAGGTTCATGTTAATAGCATCCCATTAAGTAGAAATCGTGCCTTATTAGCATTTGATGACTTTTGCAATTGTTATGTAAAGCTATTGTTTGTACGATGTTAGTGGCAGCGGAAATAACTTTAACTTAGCTGAAGTTATGTTATGAAATAAACATATGACACGTACACGATGTTCTCTATAACATTAATATTTGAGGATACTTTAATATATATATATATATATATATATAAACTGTGTTATGTCTGTTCGCCAATCACGTGGAAACTAGTGAACGTATCGGCATGGAAACATACGCCTTCGACGCGGAATGATTCGTAGATTATTACAGGCTATTTATTTTTTGAATTTCATAGACCCTTCATCGTTGTCTTACGAAATATGCCGTTGCTATAGTAACGGTTGTTATAGAAATTATTTTGTGGTTGTGGTTGCTGACGAGAAATATTTCAGAGAAATTTCAAGTCTAATTTTATATTAAGGCCAGCAACGCGGCCGGGGAACATATATACATATATACATGTATACATACGTTCCCCGGCTGCTTCCTTTAACTTCAAACTATACTGGATAATATGTATAAAATAGAATAGATACGTACATATATACATATGAAATACATGGTGAAAGGTAATAGGTGTAAAAGATCTGGAGGGGGCTAAAGTATAGCTCGTATGCTATCTATCTATGTATGGAATACCGCATCCAAAAACAATGGTTCCGGAGATATTGATTTTTTAATTTTTTAAAAAAAAAATTCTATGATTTTACTTCTTACTTATTTCTACATAAGTTTTAATGCAATAATTATCATTTAATCATTGTTTTATTAAATTAAAGTAATAATCATCACTTAGAGGCTAAAACTTTTAAACTAGGTTCTTTGAAAATCGTGACAGTAAAAAATAAGGCGTCATACTTACATTTTTATTTAATCTTAAAACAAAATTTTATTTATAAAAAATACGTATAAAGCACATAAATAAGTACCTGACTCCAATACCTATCCGACAAGTTATAAGAAAGTACAAAAAGTTTCTAAAATTTAGAAAAAAAAGCCCTTTGCAAAACCAAGTACCGTGAAATATCAAACTGTAGAGAAACAATAAGCAAGAGTCAAAGTAAGGACCGTCGCGTCGACTACTTTTATGAGTTAGACTTTTCCCTCCAGTAGCTCTTTTCCTCACAGTTGACTTTGTTTCACGGTACTTGGTTTTGCAAAGGGCTTTTTTTTCTAAATTTTAGAAACTTTTTGTACTTTCTTATAACTTGTCGGATAGGTATTGGAGTCAGGTACTTATTTATGTGCTTTATACGTATTTTTTATAAATAAAATTTTGTTTTAAGATTAAATAAAAATGTAAGTATGACGCCTTATTTTTTACTGTCACGATTTTCAAAGAACCTAGTTTAAAAGTTTTAGCCTCTAAGTGATGATTATTACTTTAATTTAATAAAACAATGATTAAATGATAATTATTGCATTAAAACTTATGTAGAAATAAGTAAGAAGTAAAATCATAGAATTTTTTTTTTAAAAAATTAAAAAATCAATATCTCCGGAACCATTGTTTTTGGATGCGGTATTCCATACATAGATAGATAGCATACGAGCTATACTTAACCCCTCCAGATCTTTTACACCTATTACCTTTCACCCTGTATATTCTCTTCGCCATAGTAATTTCATTATCTTCAACACAGCAGGTGAACGTCGCGCTCGTAGGATAAAAAAAAATACAATAGGGCAAATGGTCAAGCGCGATCTCCTACAATACCTCTACTCTCAAATATTGTAAGACAGAACAGCATTCATTGCGCACTTGCTACTACATTTGCGACGGATGCAAACTATATATTTTTAAATGATGCTACAAAAAAAAAAAAAAAACAACTTATGGCTACATACAAACGCAGTGGAGTAGTGGTAAACACATTTCGCGTGCAAGTAATTAAATAAAAATACACAACATGCTTTAATTACAATGCGCGCATTAAACAAGGCACGCGGACGATCTTAAAACCACAAAGCAATAAATGTTTTTTGTTTAACGTCTGCATTGTATGAATTATTTACATTTTACTGTACGAATACGAATGTCGCTCGGATCATTATTGAATATAAAATAATAATGTTAATCGATTTTAATAATAATAATATAAATAAACATAATATAAACCCTTAAATTTAACCTTCACGGTTACTATCATAATGGAGTAACAAACAAATCTAATGTAATTTACTGGCGGTAGGTCCCTGTTACCGGAGACCGTATAGGTGCCATCGCAGCGCCTATTGCAGCCGACGAACAGTACTGTGTTACGGTTTGAAGGGCGTTGTAGTTAGTGAAATTACTGCGATAACGAGACAACATCTTCATCATCAAGGCGACGAGCACAATATCGTACAGTATATACCATCCTAATGAGCGCAACGTTGTTATGGGCAGGCGTATCACGTACCGTCAGGTGAACGTCCTCCTCCTCTTGTTTCTTCATCGAGTAAAAAGAACAACAAATGCATTGCTGTTTCAATAGAGCATTACATAACATAACATACTATGTTATATGTAGCTCATGATCGATCTCCACGACCTATATAATAAATTTACAGAGCAGATCCTTCACCTAAGAATAGATAGCACTGCTGTCTACAATAATTTGATACTACTTAGTATTTTTAAGGTCTATCATAAAGTAATTTACAATTACCACGTACTTAACGATGAAGGAAAAACATCGTGAGGAAACCCGCACACTGAAATTATCTTTGTGTGTGTGGTGGCCCCAGTAAACTGGCAGCAGGCTCGCCCCTGATACCTGGGAACTAATCCAACCACATCTGGCGAAAAGTGGGTGTTTATTTCCCCTCTGCCTATTCCTACTGGGAAAAAAGGCGTGACAGTATAAAAAATAAATAAAATAAATAAATTAATTGACCCTATGATATCTAAGAGTTTACTACACCCATAGTTTACTAATTTATACGATACTACCCGGCTAACGCTGATGGTAAGTTACAACCTTTCCACCACAATGCGGTTTTAATAAGTCTTATCTTCCGCCTAGCAAGAGACCGGACGAAATATGAAATATGGTGAACTGTGAAACTAAAATCGTCAAGTTGGAACTGTCGCCGTATTAGTTTACCAGGTAGAACTTCTGTCCGTCAGCGAAGCTACTAAAATAGTATTAACAAGTAAAGAAGCTTCGGAATATGCAGTGACTCGCGATCAGCATCGGAATCGGTTGTAAACACCGAATCAACGCACCTCTTAGCTGTACAGTCGCGAACAAATGTTAAAATGAGTCAACTTCAAAACAAGCAGATTTCTTTGTTCTAGGTCAAAGCTCTCGCAGGTCTAACAGGTAATGAGAGGGTTCATCTAATTGCTAAAAGGCAGCTCAAAAATTAAAGACTAAGCCAAAATACGACCTGTGCGCGAGATCATACATCAAACGTCAAATCCGTATAGACACAGACGAATGGAACCAACGGTATAAAGAAGGTAAGGTAGTCAGTACCCCCAAGCGCTAACTTCCGGATGCCATTGAGACATATGGACTCGTTAAAAAATAAAAATAGGCAAGTTACTCACGCAAGTGCTCACAGGTCATGGCGGATTTTCAGAGTACTTATCTCGCTTCAAGTGCAAGAATAGTTCGTCAAGTCTCTGCGATCCCTTACAATAAGAAACAATCATACACTTGATTGTGGAGTGTCCGGTGTTCGGGAGGAAACGAACAGATTGAAAAATAGAGCTAGACTTAAAAATATATAGGAGAAAATTGAATTATTTTATTAGCAATAAAATCATTAGAAACAAATTTCTAGATTTTTATAAATACGTTGCACAGAGAATTAGAAAAGAAAAAAAAGTGGTGAACTGACCGCCAATCTCCGCCGGTAACTAAAGCCACCTTAAGAAGAAGAATTATACTAGATATAACGTCTTTCAAACCGTACACAGCATCTTTTACACACTACTGATTAGCGACAGACATAGACAGTGCAGTAACAAGCAAACGATGTGCGACAACAGAGATCTACCAATACTCTCGAATCTATTGAATAAAGACAGCGTGATCTGATTTCGGTGACGGTGATACCATTACTAAAAATTAATGAATAGTCGACTTTCTAGGTTCAGTCGGTGCAGTAGGTACTGGACCAAACGTCGATGTGCTGATATGTTAGCGATACCAAATATATAATAAAATATATTGCATTTTATATCGGTATTATCACTTTTGTTATTTATTATGTTGGCAACATTTAAAATATGATAACACTGAAGAGACGCGCGGACAAAATGGCGTAGAGCTGTCATGGATGCGTCGGAAGGTTTTTTTTTTGTTATTAACGTGTGTAACGTAATGCTAACGGAACGCACACCTCGGAACCAAGGGCCGGTAATGTGGTAGTGTCGGACTCTAACCGACTAATAAGCTTCATACGGTATTCCGATCACTTCCGAAAGTATGCACGAGGGTCACGAGATAACATCGAGCAGTTCTTCCGCAACTTCCGATCGGCGCCCGGATCGAACGTGGCCGCCTCGGGGGGGGATGTGAGACACCCCTCCCGAACAATAATCCCTACGTGGTGTGGCGTCGGAATACGAGACGTTCCGCCAGATACACCCCGGCGCGTCGGACGGTTAGCTAGAGGAGAGCGAGGATAGTTGGTATTAAGTGATTTCATGAGTATTGTATATATTTCATTGAGTGTTGATTAAAAGTTGTAATTAAAAACTCAGCCATCAATTATTTGTCAAAATGGAGGATAAACCAACATGTAGTCGTAGTGTCAACAAAAGGTTAGTACAATTGCGTAGTATTCATACCCACTAGTGCGTCGCATCTCGGCTAAATACCCCCTTTCGCAATGTGGGACGGGACATACGGCCGTTTAAAATAACGAACATACATCTATTAAACACTTTTTTTTTAATAAAAAAAAGAACAAAAAAAAAATTAGATTCCGATCAAGGGAAATATTGTGAAGAAAACTATATCTTCCAAAAACAACAGCTTTCATAGCTATGCGAAATCCACTTGGCAAACATGACGGATTTTTTTTATTATTTCATAACCGACGAGACGAACGGGTCGTTCACCTGATGGTGAATGATACGCCAGTAAATACACTAGCTACAGCGCCCTTCAAACCAGAACACAATAAAGTTTGGCGGCAGAAACAGGCGCTGCGGTGGTGCTTACCTAGACGGTCTCCGGAACAAAGACCTGCCACCAGTAGAAAGTTGGATATGACTTGACTCTTTCTTTGTTAAAAGTGATCCCGAATTTCAATAATGGGAATAATAAGAGGGCTGTTCATTTATTTCATCATTTCTGGAAACATTAAATCATTATTTTTTTAACTATGAAATTTGAAATAGCTACTGAAATACTACACATGACTGTTGAAAACTACGGTACGGTTCAAGACCTTAAACAATTCCATTTTTAATATTTTAATTGAAATAATATCATAATTGCAAGCTATGCAGTAAATAAACATTAAAGAAGTGGTGACGGGAACTGAAGAGTGATAGCAGATATATAATCTATTTAGGGTTCTTTCCTATTTATCAAAAAGTGGAAATATCTAGCAAGTAGGAAACGGCTTCATTAAATTCCCTTTTATTGAAACAACATCTAAATAATAAAGTTATTTTATTAATTGCATTTATTATAATTAATAATATTAGTTAACCGTTATATGTGGTTTTTCTCTCTAGGATCGATCCTTTATGTCTGTGAAACGTGGTCAGCATTAGAGTTGCTGTCTGGAGCTGACGGTCTGCGTCCACCGGTTCCTGTACAGCGCGTCGCTTTACTATATCTTATAATATACTAGGTGTTCCCCGCCCGCATTCCTGGTCGTAATATAGAATTAGATTTGAAATTTAGTCTAGAAATTTGTCAGAAATATTTCCGCTTGGCGGCAATCTGATACCTCCCGGGTCCTCGACATTAACTCCCGTAACTCCTTTTCGAGGTAACATTTCGTAAAATGCGTTCATAGCTCACTTATGCTCGGTAAAAGGAATAATCCTACCTAATTTCAAGTTTCCAGGCCTCGTGGTATCAAAGGTACAATGTTGAGTCTCAAGATGGGTGGAAATCTCTTATATACAATGAATTCGCCGTAGCAATGGATCTCGAAACTAAAAATAAAAGCCTTGGGAGATCCTCGACTACTTGATCAACAATGATCAATAAAGATCTAAAGAATAACAAATTGACAGCAGCTATGACACAAAATAGATTTGGAAGAATGACCAGGAGAGCCGACTCCAAGTAAAGATGGAACAAGGTCTACCAAAATGAAGAACAAGACAAAGATTATAGATGAAAGTGATTTTTCATATGAGAACATTATGCTCAACAGTGGCCTACCAATTGATGATAAAGTTGTACTATAAATCATATTTCTGAATTATACTACTATTGTGTTTATATTTATATATATTGGATTTCTATTAAATAAACTATCGCTTGTCGATGATGATAAACACTATACTATACGTAATTCTGATAAAATGGTATTTAATGAAATAATATGATTTGTGATGCTTTAAAGCGATTATGCTAATACATTCAGTTATCGCGTTTCGGTGTTAAAATTGCTAATATATTCACATAATTCTGTCCCACTGATTTTATATATGTCCATTTAATTAGTTACAACTCGAGCATAATATCGATTTTCATTTATTGATTATGTTTGGTTACTAATGTATATCCGGCGGCGTTCGGCTGCTTAATGAACTGTGCCACGCCGTTTACAAATCATTAGGTAATTTATAGCTGTTAATTATTTATGGACGTCAGATATCGAAGTTGATCGTAATTATAACATACTAAATATATGCATGTTACTTGTCACTTCATTCAGCGTGCTGTAGTTTCTCAAATATTGTGCCCGTTTAAAATCTCACTTGTTAACCGAGCGGGTCCTTTGGGCGAGGTCTATATCCATCCACTGATCGATATAGACCTCCACATACTGTCTAGAATATGGTCTTAGTCTTGGTATGGTTTGGTATATCAAAAACTAACAATTCCTTCAAAATTATCACTTAAAATATTTATCATAACTTAAACATATTAAATTGTTTTATCAGTTAAATATTGATTATATAAAATTTCCACACACGCTAGACCAAAATGTAGATATAAAACAGAAAAATTACAAGAGATCTATGTCCAGCAGTGGACGTGCATCGGTTGAAATGATGAATACCAAGACTTAGCAAGAAGCGAGAACATGACCAAGATTGTGTACTTAATGGTTTTGTTCTCGCTTTGCTCATAACTAATTGAACCCAAATAAACTATCGGCTAACGTTGTTACAGGTGAAGTCGGTGTGGTGTTGCGGAGAGTGGCACAGGTTGCGTCGCGCTGTGCGCCGACGTGACACATCCCGATAACAACGCAAAGCACTTACACTACTCCTAATTTTACTTTCCTTCCACGTTGACGGCTGTTAGCGACAATCGGCGGAAGTGGGGTCTGTCGTGTGCGCCCCACATGCCTGGCGCCGCGTGACGACGTTGCGGAATGAGCGCCGCGCACACGACACACCGCTGCTCCAGGAACCACCGCAGCGCGTATTGCAGCCGACAAACAGTACTGTGATCCGGTTTGAAGGACTTATAGCAATTACTGATGGCAGGTCTCTGTTGTCGGAGACCGTCTAGATGGGTACCATCGCAGCGGTTATTGCTGCCGACAAACAGTACTGTGCTAACATTACTGTGATCCGGTTTGAAGGACCTATAGCTATTACTGGTGGCAGATCTCTGTTGTCGGAGACCGTCTAGATGGGTACCATCGCAGCGGTTATTGCAGCCAACAAACAGTACTGTGCTAACATTACTGTGATCCGGTTTGAAGGATCCATAGCTATTACTAGTGGCAGGTCTCTGTTTTTTTTTTCAATTGTTCCCCTGCGTGTTTTGGCCAGGGCCTTTCTGTACACTTGATTTACCATCTATCTAATTTATTTCTATACATTGTTTTCTCCTTCCTACTCTTCTGTCATCCTTCTTACCTATCATCCCCTACTTATCTATCATACTTTTTATCACCTATCACACAACATTCCAATTCCTTCTGTCATATCTCTCGCAAAGAAAGACAGCCGCCTCGTCATAGAACTTGGAACAAATCATCCCTTTTTGCATTTCTTCGTTCTTCTACCTTTTCCTTCTTTATTGTTTACAATATTATTTTTTATTTAACAATTTTACTTATTTTACATTTTTTAGTTAATTTTTATTTTTATTCTTGTTTCTTAGTTTATATACTTTTCCTATTTTTTGTTATTCTTTTCCCTTTAGTTATTTCTTTAATAGCATCAGCGTATTTTTGCGTGCTTTATGAATATTTGGCGACTTTCGTCTTCACTCATCAGAGAGGCAATAGCTTCCTTGGTGAGCTGCTTTTTCAGCTCCATCTCGCACTCAAATCTCTGTCTCCCATATAAGGGACAGGAAGTCAGGATGTGCACCACGGTCTGGTCCACCGCAGTGTGACAAAGGCACGAGGTACTCTCCTTAAGCTTGAACATGTGAAGGTATTCGGAGAATCCCCCGTGCCCCGTGAACATCTGGGCCAAAACCATGTCAAGCACCAGCCGGCACAATGATCTGTAACCTGACGCCACGTTTGGGAAGAATATCCGCATTGTCGAAGCCATCGTACCTTCCACATAGCTCCTGTTCCATTCGTCAGGCAACTTCAGCCTGAGCTCACGCTTGATGAAGAAAACAGGGCAATCCTCTTAAGCCGGTCTCCTTTTATTCTTCAGGGCCGCTTTCTTGGCCAGTTGGTCCGCCCTCTCATTTCTCTCCATCCTCACGTGCGTCTTCACCCAGTACAGCCTTACATATACATGTAAAGGATGCCCTTTTTTCCCGCGCTTTCTCTATATTCTCTTTTACTCTAAGCGCCAGGGGATGGATGGTGTCAGGTTTTTCGACTGTTTTGAGGGCGGACCTTGAGTCGCTGAGCACGGCGCACAATTGCGCTGACTCGTTGGCTGCGTACCCTGTCGCTTCCGCTAATGCCAGCAGCTCCGCCTGGTATACGGTGCAGAAGTTGGCCAACTTGAGTTTTTTAGTAGTAACCTGTGCGGCGGTCCGCGTAACGCAGAACGCCGCACCCACCTTGTCGTCGATGCAGCTGCCGTCGGTGTAAATGGCAAGTTGAACCTCCTCCGCACTTTCTCCCTAGCAGGAGAACTCCACACCAATCTGTTCAGACGGGTGTGGTAGCCTCAAATAACTGGCTGGTACCTCCTTCTCCGTCTCGGCAGGCCTCTGTTGTCGGAGACCGTCTAGGTGGGTACCACCGCCGCGCCTACTACGGCTGACAAACATTACTATGTTCCGGTTTGAGAGGCGTTGCAGCTAGTGAAATGAATGGAGTAACGAGACAACATCTTTTGTCTCAGGCGTATCGCTTACCATCAAGTAAACATCCTGCTCGTCTGCTCACGTAATTTGAATAAAAACCTCTCGTTACTTAGTGTTAGTATAAATCGATAGCCAACGGTAACTTATCACGTAGCCACATTGACTACATTAACCTTCATACAGCAGACGACTACATTTCACGGAGCCATTCGAATTGTATGATAGTAATGTGAGTTGTTAGACATTCAAATTTGGTTTATCGTGAATAAAGCTCTCGTGTGCGCGATCGTTGTTAATGTATTCCCGTCTCGTTCACTCGCACGGCCGGGGGCGCTAAACATTGTTACATTGGGTCGGGCGGTGAATTCATATGGACCTCTTATGACAAAGGCACTTAGTATTATGGGAGAAGGTGAAGCCAATAGACTCTACTAGACAAACCACTTGCAGATGATAAGAGACGAATGTAGTATCAAAGCGGTTTACCCCAAGTATTTTAGAACAATTACTACACATCCAAGCAGCTGGAGACAGGATGAGATAGATTATTCCAGATGTCTCGAGGCTGATGTCTAGACTTATTTATTCATTGGACGAACTGACGGGATGGACGAGAAGTTCAATTGGTAGCAAATAATACGCCTGTCCATAACAACGGAGGTCTAGTTAAGATGATATACACAACACCATTGTGCTCGTCGCCTTAAGACATACACTAAGAATTCTTACCGTAGTAACACAAAATATATTCAAATATTAAACCAGATATATAGAAACAATTTTTTTTTTTTTTTTAATAAAGCACTGTCAATGGTTATTAATAGATCTCATGATAGTCTGATATTAGTGTGAGAATATTATTGCGTTCAGGTTAGACGTTGTTGCTACTGAAGTGATAATATATTTTACACCTGAAGGCAGCTAAAGAAACACGGTGTTGTGTAAACATCTTAACCAGCGATGCAGAGCAGTATCAGTTACCTCGAAAAAAAAACGCTAAAGTATTGACGAGGTTTTCTGAAAAGTTGACAACAGTGGTAGTGTATAATTGCTCTGACTTACTACACACGTTTCTGTTGAGGAGTGGCTCACACTGCAAACTGATTGAGGTAAAGATGTAGCAACCGCCTTGAGTGTTTGCTATGACGTAATCAGCCGTCACGACGTAATTACACGTTATAATTAACGGTAGCTCGGCAGGAAATTATAAACGGACAGATGTAAGTTATCGTAGTTGTATCTAATTATAAGTAAATTACACTACCGTATATAGAGCGATATATAAATACAAACTTACGCTACTTACTTAACAGTTTTTTTTTTTATTGAACGAAGCAACCAGATGAACGTGACGCTCATATGATGGTAAGTAATACGCTCGTCAATAACATCGTGTTGCTAGTAACGAAGGTATACACTGTACCGAATTGCGCTCGTCGCCTTAAGACATAGGATGTTAAATCGTTACCCCAGTAATTACAATACCTACAGCACCCTTCAAACCTGAACACAACGTTTGCATACTACTGTTTTTCATCAGAAATAGGAGCTGCAGTGTTTCCTACCTAGAAGGTCTCCAGCAACAGAGACCTACCAACAGTGTAACGATGCTTCTGATTCTGCCTTTAAACTGCAGTATGCAAACATTACTGTGATCCGATTTGAAAGGCGCTATAGCTAGTGTACTTAACATAGTAACGTTTAACATCTCATATCTGATGGTGAGCACAATGTGGTGCTGTGTATATCATTCTAAGTACCGCCGTGTTCTTATAATCAAGCTTATAATTTACTATCAGATGAAAGATTAATCGTATCGTTACTTCGACAAAGTTGGTGTTTGGCCTAAGTTTAACAGTGGGTCTTATAACTTTGCACTTAAGTTACGTCTCTGATCATAACCTTTATATTCTTCCAGACGAGAGACTTTAAGAAGAAGACAAATAAGCAGCGTTATGTTTCAGACGAAGAATCGATGAAACTAAATTAAGGCTTGAAATTTGACAGAAATATTCCCATCCTGCGGCAACCTGCCGCCACCCGGACTCTTTCCCGTTATCAACACCCTCGTAATCCCCTTTTAAGGGTAACATTTCGTAAAATCCGTAACTGATCTGTACTCGGCAGAAGTAATATTCCTACCAAATTTCAAGTCTCCAGCCTTCACGTCTCCAGATATATGATGTGTCCAAATAGGTGGAAAAATTATATAAATATCATCATCATCATCAGCCGATAGATGCCCACAGCTGGACATAGGCATATATATAAATATATGTAGATAAATAAGAAATATAATTTTACTTGAACTAATCTCAAATGCAATATGCTCCCACGCTGCCGGCCCCATTCGCGTCGTGGTGTGAAGATATGAACGTAATTGGTGTAACCGCCATTTTCTATTTGCATACTCGCAATACCACCGCAAATGGTACTGCACCTTATTCACATTACTGCAAATCATTCACAAACTTCAATATTTTTTTGAGACAACATCACAAAACTTTATGGACACCGAAAAGTAAATTTACACCGGATATAATATCGTTCAAGTAGGAAATAGACGTCGTATTAGTTCAGCTTGTAAAACCACCACTCGTCTCCAAGAGGCACAGGTTCGATTCTCACTGAGCTTTCGGTGAAAAACATCTAGAGAAAACTGATATCTGCCGAGAACAGCTTTTATGAAGAACTTCCACTAACCTACACTTTGCCAGTGTGTGGGATAAACAGCCCTTGCTACTTGTGAGACTTGGCCCCGAGTTCCAGCGGTGGGAATATTAGAAGAGTTCTACGTCTTCCGCTTTTTAGCTGCATAAATTTTTGATATCTTTATATTCATATTACCTTTAGATCTCTGTACTGGTGGTAAGTTTATTTGCTGATGGTAGGTCTCTGATATCGGACACCGTTTAGGTAGGTACCACCGCAGCGTCTATTTCTCCCGACAAACATTACTGTGCAAATATTACTGTATACCGGTTTGAAGAGCGCTGTAGTTAGTGTAATTACTGGGGTAACGAGACTCAATGTATGTCTCAGGCGACCAGCGCAATGTGGTGCAGTGCATACCATTTTAACTAGAGCCACGTTGTTATGGGCGGAACTATCCCTTACTATCAGAACGTACTGCGCACCCCGTCGGTTAATTGCATGTAAAAAAATTATAATTTGACTACTTCTAGTGTTTAAAATGAAGTCCACTTAGTGTCCTCTGCGGCGCAGTGGCTAAGCTGTTACCATGTAACGGAAGTTCGTAGTTCGATTTTAGAGATATGTGTTACGGAGTTTAAGTAGTTGTAGACTCTTTTAATTTTAATATCTAGATAAAGATAAGATAAAAAAAATTTACGGCATTATTTTACATGTCTTCGACACTTGAAACCCCTGGTTCTGATCTAGGAATTTAACCTGTACCTCAGGAAATATAGCTACCACTCTTATGTTGTTTATCTGTCAATATCTGTGTCTACAAATGAGAGTCAGAGCGCTCTGCTTCGAACGCTCTTCGCCATGTTCGACCTGATCGTCAATAATGAAAGGAAATTCTAGTGTTAGAGTCTATATTACTGGAAAATTCAGAAAATCTTAAAGGATTTAGACGGAGTCGATTGGTCCGTCGATGATGATGTAGTTTGGGGATCGAATGTAGTGAAACACTATTTCAATTAGTACTAATTAATTGCAAATTACCCACACATTGACATTTGTTATCATACTACTATACAAATCATACTACATATACTAAGCTATAGCTTCATCGTTAAAAAGACGTATACGCTTTAAGTATAAACAATTTCACTTCGGAAGAAAACTCTTGGAATGTATAATACATAATTTAACAGACGGCAAGGAATCGATAGCGGGAACTAACGTGTGAACTAATCTCTAATGGTTGAAGAGTCGTGAAAAGGAATAAGTGGAATGTTAAACAAGAAAAGACCTGGGAAGTAGAGAAGGAGATAATCCAAAAAAATATCGCATAATTTTACCAAATACCATGTAATAGGCCTCAAGGCATATGAATCTACATTTTTGTATCGAGTACAATATTGCGCTTAACACTGTCGTATATAAAAGTTCAGTGATGAGTTCAAAGGTAAGTACTAGAATTAGCGAACTGGTGGTAGGTGTCTTTGCTGGTGGTAGTCTCTGTTGCCGGAGATCGTCTGGGTGGATATCACCGCAGCGCCTGTTGTAGTCGATAAACAGTAGTGTGCAAACATTACTGTATTCCGGTTTGAAGGGCACTGTAGCTAGTGTAATTACTGGGGTAACGAGACTCAACATCTTATGTGTCAGGAGACGAACGCGATGTGCAGTGCACAGCATCTTAACTAGCGCCACGTTGTTATGTACGGGCGTATCACATACCATCAGGTGAACGTACGGCTCGTCTTGTCGCTTAATGACATAAAAAAACTGTAAAAGTTATCTAGGGTGGCGCAAAAGTAATCCTCCTATCAGAAAATGCTATAAATTTTATACCTTCATACACATTCTTACACCACATGCTTGTATACCTTGTATGTACAAGGTGGCGCAAAAATAACCTTCCGATGTTTTTTGGCTGTAATTTAAAAAAAAATGAAAAACTTTGATTCTTCTTGTGGATTATTTTTATTTGGTCTTTTAATTTTTTTACATCAAGGCAAAATTTATAGCATTTTCTGATAGGAGGATTACTTTTGCGCCATCCTGTATATAGGAGATATCTAGTGATTCATTGACATATCACAAGATCTCCGAAACTATTAGAAGTAAATATTGAAATTTTGTTGAGATATTGCTTTAGTAATTTAGAGGTCAGCTAAGAATGGATTTTACAAAATTCCTTCCCCAAACGGAGTTGTAGGGGTGTTAATAATATGAAAGGGCTAAGGGGCGGCAAGTAGCCGCCGAGCATGATTATTTCTGTCAAATTTTATTACGACTAGCAGAGCCAGCAGGGAACAGCTAGTTTCGTAATATATCATTTGGGAATCTAAAGTTCATCATCGTTTTTTTTTTATTCGGCGAAGCGACGACACGAGCGAGATGCTCATCTGACGATAAATGATACCAACCCACAACAATGTGACTCCAGTTAGGGTGATATACACAGCACCACATTGTGCTCGTCGTCGTTAAATAAAAGATGTTAAGTCTACTAGTCTACACGGGACCGATCGATGTGGAGATCTTTGTGGGAAGCCTATGTCCAGCTGTGGACGTCTATCGGATGATAATGATAAAGTCTACTAGCATAAATGCACAAATATGAGGCATGTTAAGATATATACACTATTCGCCTAATTTTTTTTTATTCATATTGACTGTTAGTCATACTAGCAATAAATATGAACCCAAAAATTTGGTAGTTTTTCTTCGTAGCTGCTTTTAATCATCATAGAAGACAGATTGAACATGAAAACGGCGACAGCATTTTAAGCGCTTTTTACCAGTCAAGTATAGTACTTTCGACAATGATCAGCCATCAGCAGGAATGATGGAGAAGAGTAAAATATGTAGAAACAATAGCAGGAGATACTTGTACTCGTCTATTGGATGTACGCGTTACGCCGTCGCCGGTCATATACCATACATATTCATGCGCGGCTCCAAGCGGTCATTGTGGGGTCTATGACAAATGGTGACCTTATTCCCATAGCCGGCCCGTTTGCCGGTCCGTCCGTTTACTAGACCATGGGCAATTTGTCCGTCGGCTTATTGTGTGAACTACGAATGGATCGCGCAAGGTCGCCGGATCGAATCCGCACGTTAATTAAAACCGTAATTGACATATAAACGGTTCATCAGTGCGACAGACGGACGTACCTGTTGGCTCCATAAGCCTGCTGGACCGAACAGTAATTCCTTGTACGCAGTTATAGTATACTGTTATTACAGGGTATTCGAGTAGCCGTAGTTTTGAAGGCCTTAAGAACTACAACTGGATATAACTGAACTCTGATCATTGTAGAAATCTTAGAGAGCTGTATCCAGCGGTCGTTTATCAGATGATGATCATAATGTTATTATATCACAAAATAAATAGTTATGTTAATATCAAAAAGTACCAGTATATATTGTTATTGAAACAATTTTTTTCTTTACTCTGTATTTTAACTCAATATATGTATAGTATAATAAATGAACTCTAAAAACCGGTTTCTGTGGATTACAAAAGTGTTTTCTACTGTAGCTAACAATACCGTAACCGATGACCACACAATGGAAACTATTTCACAATTTTACAGGAAACTTTTTATACAACAACCTCCAATGGTATTGCTATAGAGTATTGTAATCCTTTTTTTTCTTGCCCCCTTTGCCTATAACATCGTTTATTTTCAAATATATATACTAAAATAACGAGACGAGTGTGACGTTTGTGTGATAATAAAATATATGACTGTAGTTAGATTGATATAAAAGCTATATCTATTACATGAGCAGCCGAAGCTTTTTAAGCCTTGTCTTCATGACTATAAAACCTTATGGTTTCATGATATCATATCAAAAATTAAAATCCATATTCAGGGCTCAATGTAGAAGTAAAATTGAATTTCTCCCTTACTATCAACAAAGACCTCATCGATCTATATTCAACGGCGTACGGCAACTACTTTGTGGAGATTACTTTTTCTTTATTACATAGATCTATACATATATATCCTATATACATATAAATATAGGATTATATTATAAAAACGAAAGATATATAATAAGTGTGTCTGAAAGCAGTTGTTGAAGAGAAAAGATTAAGAGAAAGGGAAAGAAGAATGGGTGAGGATGTCACATGTAGAATTAACCCATATTTTCATAACAGTTCTGTTACTAACGAGCCCCCTCCACATATATTATACATTTGCATAATTTAAACCATGTTGTAGTTAATTATTATCTATAGTAAGTTAAAATGGTTTTTATATAATGATAAATACTAATATAGTTGAAGATATTGGAGCTTGATCGCATAGTATATTAAAGCTTTCATATATACAAGTTTACCATATATTACCATATATCTAGCTCTTATTGCAGTAAAATGACTGTATGATAGTTAAGTAAAAGGCTTTGAATACTTTACAATATTTGTGGTTAACTTAAGTTTAAAGACATGAAGATCTTCACTCAAAACCCGAGAACCGAATATTTTTTTGATCGGCTTCTTTCGACAGGGTCCCAAGTAAAATAACTAGCATCGACAACTTATTTCACATTAAATATATATATATATTAAAACAGTTAATATGTAATCTCGGCGATAATGATTGAAAAAAATTAATTACCGATAAGATATTTACTGTTGTTTTACTGTTCCATTAGCGTTGGCATTTGTAAAATTTCAATATCGGAAAAGGAAGTAGGTAGTAAATAAGTTCAATTAAAAACGGCTGTACTTCAAAGGTTTTCAAATTTTAATGTTAATATAAAAATGTTGACCGATTCGTATTTTTTTTTAATGCAATGAAACGATGAAACGAGCGCGACGTTCACTTGATGGTAAGTGATACGCCTGCCGACAACGTGGCGCTAGTTAGAAAGGTAGATACTGCACCATTGCACTCGTCGCCTAAGACATATAATATTGAGTCTACTTACTCCAGTAATCTCACTAGCTACAACACCCTCTGAACCGGAACAGTAATGCGTGCCGGCTGCAATACCTGCTGTTAGTACCTACATAGACGGTATCCAACAATATAGACTTTGACGCTTTGTATACAAAACAAAATAATGTAAGCATTAAATTGTGTTTCTTCGAACTAATAACTGTATGCATTACGACGTAGTGTATTCACTCTAACTTAGGTTCACATCTATTAAACACCATAAACCCACATCTCGTGAGAACGTTGAAGATTATCCTCTTTGTTATATTTTCTAATGATTAATTTTATAATCGCACATAATTTTTCGCTTACAAAAGAAAATCGTTTCTTTAAATGTTTTAAGGTCGACTTCAACATTGAAAAAATATGTAGAGGTGAGATGAGCTGGACTTTCACGCAGCATTTGTACCACATTGTACTGGTCAACTTGGGAGTAAACTTAACATCTTGTATCTAAAAGAACTGGCACATGGTTTAGTGTTATCATCATCAGACGTCCACTACTGGACATAGGCCTCTCTCAAAGATCTCCACATACAGTCAACATGGCCTCCGGTATCGTTGGGCACTAGGGGATGTCGTATGTAGGGGTTCATATTTTTTACCACGCCGGCCTAATTCGGGTTGGTGGGAACCAGAGCCAACAGGGGCCGGTGAAGTTGGCTTGGATCCTGTGAGGTGTTGTGCGGGACCCCTTACACCCCTAGTTTAGTGTATATCATCATAATTACTGCCATGTTGTTATGGGCAGAACTGTCAGTTATCTTGAGATGATATATAGTATGTCTTGCTCGTCTCGTCGCTTAAAATAAAAAAAAAAAACATAAGGAAAGTTCTATTACTCCAATAATTTCACGAGCTACAGCGTCCTTCACACCGGAACACATTGTTGCACATTACTGTGCAGTAGTAGAAAAAAGAGCTGCAGTAGTTTGTCCTGTAGTCTCGGGCTATTAAGAATAGGATTAAGGTAAGACCTGCATATCGTCGAAGGAGACTACAAAGGTCTACGGATTTCGGGGGCCTTAAGGTTGGGGGCCCTCATCGTCCACTAAGGAAGCCGGGGATGGACATTACGTACGAGGTAGTCTCGTACTTCTCGCACTAAAGGGTTCCGAAGGGAGCTGCAGCCTTCTTTGGGACGAGGTTTAGACGTAATGCCGATAGGCACCGGTGCGTCCCGTAGAAAATCCCGAGGCCTCCCACAAGGCACTGAGGATGACCACCGAAGGGATTTTAGTGGGTAATAATCCAACATAACCTTGTCTTTCTCCCAGAAGCGGAATATTTTTTAAGATTTCCTCCCAGACGTAAATAAAGGAGCTGCTTGACAGATCTGAAGCAACAGAGACCTACCACCAATTAAGATATTTACCCTTAAATCTAAAACAATAGCAAACACAACAAAAGTCATACTTCTGTTTAAAAAGTGACAATTCAGATATTCGCAATGAATTGGTAACCTCTTATTTTACGTCGGTTAACAGTTGCACAGTTTACTTTTTTTTATATTACAATTAAAACTAACTCGCCGACGGGATGCTGTACGGTTTCCCATTGCGAATGTGTAATTGCTCCTAGTTAATCCAGTTTATTTACTTCGTTATTCCACCGTTGTTTATTATTAAAGCTGACTGCTTCAGACCGTCTACAATACAAAGTTTTTACACCCGCCTTCGTGTCACCAAGATCACGTGGAAGCAGTCTCCAATGCTGAAGTCCTTGAGCTAACTGCAAACGTAGGCCGATGACAACCGTAACGCAAATAGTTACATTTTTCGGACGCCTTCAAAGACGATCCCTTTATTAGTTTCCAAGGTTGATCCTGGAGGGCAAATTTCCTGGAAAACGTGCACCTGGTAGAGAACGGAAGAAATGGTTTGACGACATGAATGAATGGACCGGGTTTAAATATCATCAGTTAAAAAGAATAGCTGAGGATCGAATTGGTTTTCTTAATCTGATCGCCAAACTTCAATATGAAGAGAGCACCTTATGATGATGATGATGTCTCAGTAACCCATTTATCTAAGGATGCATTAACTGTTTATACCATGATAGGATAATAAAAGCCACAAGTGTAATACAGTGGTTTTTCTATCAAATATTCGGTGGGGTGTACGGGTTTCCGCACAACAAGTTAACCTCACCTGCTCGTGGTGCACCCTGCTAATTAACAAACGAGGCTCTGGCTTCCACCAACCCGCATTGGGCCAGCGTGGTGGGAAATGACCAAAATCCCCACATGTGAATCCCTACCCGATCGCGTGGGAATCTTTTGGAGAACTGTGCCCAATAGTGGTGATATTGTCTAAGGTGGGATATTTACACCAAGTACCATTTAAACAGACATGCTGTATTTATATCTGCGGAAAATAGTAGAGTGATGACGAGGCTTTATTAGTGAAATGTTAGATGAGTAATAAAAATACTGGGGTAGTGATAATTAATATATTTAATTAGAAATAGGGTTAATTGTGACAGGAAAGCTCTATTTGACTAGTAGTAGGTTTCTGTTGCCGAAAACTTCAAGATTAGTACCACCGCAGCGCCTATTGCAGCCGACAAATAGTTGTATGCAAACATTATAGTGTTCAGGTTTGAAAGGCGCTGTACCTAGTGAAATTATAAGATAGTTTTGTGTGAGCGTATCACTGATCATAAGGTCAACGACTTGTTCGTCTTATCGATTAATTATATAAAAAAAAAACTAATCAATTTTATCTTTTCCATACATATAGTACTATCTATATATTCATTAGTCTATGGCATTATACTCGTAGTATCATACTCCACTCATTCAAATTCCAATTAGTAGACAGAAAAAGCTGTCTTTCGAAATGCATAGTTATAACTTAGTTTTACTATAAAAGTATTACTGGTAATTATAATAAGTACTAGCCATGAGAAATGTTTTTATTATAAATTATTTAAAGTGAAAAATTATACAAATTATTTAAATAAGTATTCGAGCAGACACCTTGTTACTTAGAGCGTTCTTAAAATTTCATATAGAAGGAAGGTACCGTTAAATTAAGGGTAGATGTTTTATCTACACTTAATTTGGTATTTTTTTTTTAATATACAATTGTTTATTTTCTATAATAAATAAAATAAAAATAAAAGATCACCATAGTCTATGGATAGCAGCATCAACAGCATAATCGCAATTATGTAGTCAGTCCCCGTCCATAGACATTTTAGTCGCAGTATTGGCTCACGAATAACTGATTCACTGCTGGTAGGTCCGTTTCCGGAGACCGTCTAGGTAATTACCACCGTAACGCATGTTCCCGGCGGCAAACAGTAGTGTGCAAATATTACTGTTGTCCAGTTTGAAGGAGATATACGATAATCACCATCATGATGACTTGCTGTGATGTCGTGCTGTGTATACCATTCTAGTTAGCGCCATGTTACCATCAGGTCATCATCCAGCTCGATTCGCAACTTAATAAAAAAAAAAACGAAAAATATATATATTTTATTCGTAACATCTGCGATTAGATTGCAATAGGAGAATTCTCCACCAGTCAGCCCAGGACATGAAAAGATGATATGTTAGGTCAAGTAGAATTACAGCTGAACATAAATTACCAATGTCTATACAAACATAAATACTAATATTAATAAATAATATAAATAACTCGAATTGAAATGAAATAGCGCAAGTAGTAGGGGAAGTATTGATGTACCGCGTCTCGTCCAAGAGACGGCGCCCGCGCATGCCTGCGTTACAAACACACAAACCGACGCTCCCACATCAATCACTGGACCCGTCACCAGCGACTTGTTAGGTGTCTTCAAATCGCTTAAATTTAATTCAAGACATTGACTTAGGATTACATAATACCACTTAGTAACTTAACTAACAACCTATGATATGGTATGAAACAACTATACATGGTTTAGTTTCTCTTGTGTAAATTCTTTTTGATGGACGGACCAGATCGACTGACATCAGAGCGGTCGGAAGTGGAAAGATGCGAGAAGCTGAGGATCGCATTTGTTGGAAGATGTTGAGGAAAGGCCTATATCCAGCAGTGGATAAACACAGGCTGATAATGATGATGACGTAATTATTTTTTTTTTATATCTGTATTTCAGAGACGAGCAGCAGTTAGAGGGAACTCCTCGCTTAGAGACATAACATATTGAGCCTCATTGCCCCAGTAATTACACTAGTTTTAGCGCCCTTCAAACCGGAACACAGTAATATTTCCGTACTGCTGTTTGTCGCCTAAAATAGGCGCTGCAGTAGTAACCACTTAGACGGTCTCCAGCAACAGAAACCTAGCACCAGTACCTCTATGGCGGACTAGGCAAGTTATTTTTTTTTAATTTACTTAAAATGGTATAAATATTTTCCGGTGTTCCGGTTTGAAAGGTGCTGAAGCTAGTGATTACTGGGGTAACGAGATTGAATATCTTATGTCTCGCGACGAGCGCAATGTGGTGTAGTGTATACCATGCTGACGCCACGCTGTTATGGCAAACTTATCACATACCATTAGGTGAACTTCCGGCTCATCTCGTCGCTTCGTAGAATAAAAAACAGCCTATGTATTATATCAGCTGATGATGATGATGATGAAACACAGTATTAATACTGTAGTCCACCAGCTATCAAACTTGTGTATAATACCAATAGAACCTATAATTAAAATAGGTAATAGACACTAAAGTTATATCTAGACCACTACATCAATATTATTACTTCAAAATTATACGTTCAACATTATTGTTCATGGAATTACAGGAATGGTATCAGTTTACCATCAGTGGGAGCTGTACCTGGTGATTACAATGGAAAACTTTATGCATAGCAAATGCATGGCGGAAGGTAATAGATCATATCGATGCGTCCAACTCAACCTTTATTAACCTCACGTGATAATTATTAATATTGGTCAAGACCAGGGTTGACACGAAGGTTTTTCTTACAACATGGTTTCCGGTTTGAAAAAGGTTTGCTACCCCTGATGTTATTTGTCGAATGGGAGAAACAGTGTAGGTAAGTACCGCCGCAGCTCCCATGTCTGCCGCCGTAGAATAACGTGCATTGTACTATGTTCCGGTTTGTAGGGCGTTGTAATTAGTGAGATTACTGAGGTAACAAGACTTGACATATAAAGTAACAAGCGCAATATGGTGCAGTGTACATCATCTTACCCATATACCGAGTGATATAGCATGAATATGTGCTTGTATAGTTAGGGTTTTATAGAGTGCTTAAGATACTTAGGCAACTTCAATTCCTTAACTCCCCACTGCTGGGATGAGGAAGCATTCTTTCCCAAAGAGAGTTGGGATCATTCCTCCATAATTTTTTTTTATTTTTTAACAACGTGACGCTAGTTGCGATGATATACACAGCACCACATTACGCTCGTCGCCATAAAGCATAACATACTGAGCCTCGTTGTCCCAATAATTACACTAGTTTTAGCGCCCTTCAAACCGGAACATACTAATATTTGCATACTACTGATTGAAGGCAGGAACAGGAGTTGCGACGGTACGTATCCACACCGTCTCCGGCAACAGAGACCTACCTAGCAACAAAACCTGTTGAAGAACATATCAGTTTCCTCCTGATGTTTTCTTTTACCAGAAACTCCAGCTCGGCGAGGATCGTACCCTCGCCCCAGCAAATATAGCGTACGTCTTACACACTGAGCTATCGCGACATGAGCATCCTGCATCAGGTATTACTTACTCTGTATTGTCGAAAAATTTGTAACTGCTGATCATACCTGAAAAGGAAAGTAATATCGCTTTATTATTCGCACAATTCGAATATTGACAATACAATAAAAACTTACGAAATAGCGGCCATCGAAACTTCAAACCGGATTTCCGAACTTAAGTTATATTATCAATGCCCACGTGCGAAATCCGATCTCATTCTCTGTTATAACTTAATCGTATCAAGCATTTTATCTCTTTGTCGTGCCAATAAGGTTTTAGTGTTGCCATATTGAAATAAGTTTATTTGCTTAATGCGATCTCTGTTTTTTTTTTTTACAAGTGACAACACGAGTGAACAGTTTAACTAATTTTGAGTGACACGTGTCCATGACAACAGTGCGGTAGTTAGTATGATATATACTGCACTACTTGCACTAGTCACCTTGAGACATTTGTCATCGCGTTACCTCTATAATTACACTGCCTACAGCGCCCTTAAAACCGGAACTCCGTTCACCTGATGGCAAGTGATACGTCTACCCGTAATAAACTAGCGCTGATTAAGATAGTATATATTTCATCACATTGCGCTCATCGCCTGAAACATATGATATTGAATCTCCTTACCTCAGTAACTTCAATAATTACAGCGCCCTTCAAACCGGAACAGGGAACTGTTCAGTAATAGGAGCTGCGGTGGTACCTACTTAGTCGGTAACAGAGACCTGCCACCGGAGGTATGTTAGTTTCTTAGTCTTAGTCAAATGGCGTTTCTAACGTGGGAACTAACGCAATGGTTTTTAACTTTCCGTTAACTTAACTATAAATTAACGTTCGCCCGATTAGTTAAGCTTCGCGATACAATGTTATAGTTAAACTTAATTTCGATGCCATTTAATGGTTTAAGTTAACGGTAATATGCCTTGTATTTATTAAGATAATATAATAAATAATTAAACAGCCTCTTACTGATCCCACTACTGGGACTCGGAGAGTTCTCGCACAACGACAGATAAAGCAAGTGCGGGTTGATGGATGTTAAATATTCACGATTTTTTTTATTCAACCAAGCAAAGGGATGACTGAGACGTATCACCTGATGATAAGTGATAAATGGTGATGGGGTATCAGGGGTCCGGCACAACAACTTACGGGACCCAAGCCAACCTCGCCTGCTTATGGTGCACCCTGCTAGTTAACAAACAGTGCTCTCGCTTCCGCCTATCCGCATTGGGCCAGCGCGGTGGGCAATAGCCCAAAACCCCCTATATGAACCCCTACATACGACAGCCTGTAGAGGCCTGTATGTGGAGATCTTTGGGGGAGGCCTATGGAGGTCTATCAGCTAATGATGAAGTGATACGCTTGCCCATAACAATATAGCGCTAGTTAAGATTTTATATGTTTTCGGAGGAGAAATCTTCGAACAATACCATGCCTCTGGAGGGAAGTCAGGGTTATGTGAGATACTAACTCACTAAAACCCCTTCGGTGGTCTGCATCAGTGCATTCGGAGAGGATCCGGGATCTCTTATAGAACTCACCGGTGCCTCTACACTGTGCTACACGTCTCTGGGGAGGACCCTAACGCTCCTAGGCAACATCGCTGAGCCATAAACTGTCTCATGCAGGTCCCGCACCCTCAAGGCCCGCGAAACTCCTAGACCCTTTTAGTCGCCTTCCACGACAGGTCTCCGGCAACAGAGACCTACCACTAAATTAATATCAAGCGAACGTTTGGAGCCATTTAACAATATCACGTGTAGAGGTCACTTGTAGGTCTTTTTCAGAATGATCAATGCAACAATGTCATACACTTTTCTCATGGCGAGCTCCCACGTCACAATAAGTGATGCTTATCACCTGCACTGTGTACACAACAGCATCTCGTTTATCTAATGAATCACAATTTTTTTTCTTTAATGACATCCCACGGATCTGCTAAAACTATGTCATAAGGATGGGAGTAGCCGTAGTTCATCGTCATCATCAGCCGATTGATGTCCACTGTTGGACATAGCCCTTCTCCAAACATCTCCACATCAGTCGGATAAGTTAATATTGTACGGACAGCAAAGTTAGTGTGTGTATATACTAACTGTTTCCGGTTGCTTTGCTGTCGGTAATATACTCGTAGAATTAGATTTGAAATTTGTCAGAAATATTCCCACCCGGCGACAACCGGCAGCCCTTCAGCTCCCTCTCTTTATTAATACCCTCACAACTCCGTTTAGGGAAGGAATTTCGTAAAATTAATTTCACACGATTGGTCATCAGGAGTATTTATTGTGATATATATATATATACATATATATATGTGTACACTCCTGAGGAACATTCATGTAGGTTAGTTGCCCAGTGCGAATACAAACACGAGGACAACAATTTATAATTAGAACTCGCAAAAAACCTTTGGTCACCATAATAGCGCAAACCACTACTGGATACAAAAACAAATAAAAACACGACGTAGTGTGCGAACCCGAAGGACCCGTTAGAGATGTGGTCATTTTTTTTAAAATCAAACAGAACTAGTGACTAGTTCGATGCTCGTTTTGTCCGTATGTTTGTCGCTTTAAAGAATATTACTATTTAATATATAACCATAGACTTTGAAAATCTTGAGATATAATTTTCCTTTATTATCTATGGTTTCGTCAAATCTCATCCTATTTCCATTTTAAAAAGGTTCTTAAACTAAATCTCCTCTTAACTAAGTTGTAGTAACTTATAGAAAAATATCAGATAACTTAGACTATTATTAACTTTTCTGGTGGTATCACCGCAGTGCCTATTACAGCGGCCAAACAGTAATTTGCAAATGTTACTGTTTTCCGGTTTGAAGGGCGCTGTAGCTAGTGTAATTACTGGGGACGAGACTCAACATCTCATGTTTCAGGCGATATGCGCTATATAGTGTATACCGTCCTCACCAGCGCCATGTTATGGACAGGCGTATCTGTTACCATCAGGTACGTTCCGCTCCTCTCGTCGCTTAATTAAATTAAAAACAATAGATACTTTCAAAGAAAGAAATTGAATATTTGTACTTTAATTAATTATGTCCAGCTGTGGACTTCCGCTGGCTGATGATGACGAAAACTTGAAGTAGTCTACCTCAACTTAATTAATGACTTGGCAACATTTAATTTTTTAAATTGATTTTATTCTAATGCTGAAGGTGAAAATGACGGTAGGTATTTATTACCGGAGACTAATTTGAAGGACGCTGTATCTAGTGAAGCGATCGTTTACCTGATGGTAAATAATACGCCTGCCTATAACAATATGGCGCTCCTTAAGTTGATAGAAACAACACCACATTGTGCTCGTCGCCGTAGATCTAAGATGTTAAAATTGGTTGTACTAGTGCAATAGGTACAGCCTTCAAATCGGAACACAGTAACGTTTACACATTACTGTCTGACAGTAAAAATAGGAACTACTATCGTCTCCGGAAAGACCTGGTACCAGTTAACTGCCTCGCTTCGTGTGTCCAAAAATTGTCGCTTTTATCTATCCCTATGTATGTAGAAGATATCTAGAGATTTATTTACTTGTCGCGCAAACACTCAAAATTTAGTAGAGATATTGCTTCTGCCGTTTAGAGGTCAGCTAAGAAGGGTTTTTACAAAATTGCTACCCCCAAAGGAGTAGGAGGGTTGTTACGGGGAGCAAAGCAGGTCGGGTTACAGCTAGTCTATAAATAATTTTTTCTAAGAATGGTTTACTGTATCAGATGTTCATTGCACAATAAGCTATATATCTATATAATGAAAATGGGTATAGTCTGTTCGCCAATCACTTGAAAACTAGTGAACGTATCAACACGGAAACGGAAGCATTAGACGCGGAATGATTTGTAGATAGCAATAATTTATTTTTTGAATTACATAGATCCTTCATCATCTTATATCTAATCAACTTTTATAAATATTTTCATTGCGTATTATTTACGCGGTTACTATGGTAACGGTTGCTATAGAAAGTCATTTGCTGTCTAACTCTATATTACAGCCAGCAAAGCAAGTGGGGAACATCTATTGACTTATATATAGATAAGTTTACAACCAAGCCAACAGTCCCTTCGCTACCGTACTAGTATCTGTGTTGTTTATATGAGTACTAATTAGAAAACACGTTTGAATGGTTAAAAAAAAAACACCACGCTCCTTAACAGATCATCCCCTGCGCCGTATGAGGCTTCGCGGAGCTGATTCAATACCTCATCTTACTTAATTGCGCACTTCTAATCGTTCTATCACTTACACGTTACTAACTTAACGGTGGGTTGTGCCTGATGTAAGCTATTTACAATTTGATTAGCAATTAACCCACTAAGGGTTCCCGTGATGGAAATCTTTCACTGCGAATATGGTGACACCACACCCTGTGACAAGATTTATGATTTGTCTGCGCGAGAGTTTTTTTTATACTACCCTATTACGACCGATCTACGAATAAGTTTTTATAGATAAAAAATATATGAGTGAAAAAAAGCATACGATAAGACTTTCGCCTGATAGTAAATGATACGCCTGCCCTGCTTCATCATCATCATCATTATCAGCCGACAGACGTTCACAGCTGTACGTACATAGGCCTCCCCCAAAGATCTCCACCTAGATCGAGCCTGCGCTGCCCGCATCCAGCTGCTTCGGAGCACCTGGTGGGAGGCCTACCCTGCTTGTTAGGATGACATACACTGCAACACATCGTGTTCATAGCCTTAGCACATTAGACGTTGTCTCATTACCTCATTAATTTCACTAGCTTCCCATCAAACCAGAAATGATTGGCGGCAGAAATAGGAGCTGGGGTGGTACCTACCACCAGTGGCCCTTACGGCGTCTTTAGCGAGACCACATAATAGTAAAAGATACACCTGCTTATAACAACATAGCACTCCAAAATGTGATGTCTCGTTACCTCAGTAATTTAACTAGCTACAGCGCCCTTTAAACCGGAACATGGTAAAGTTTGCCCATTACTGTTTGCCGGCAGAAATACGAGATGCGGTGGTACTTACCTAAACAGTCCCCGACAACAGACCTACCACCAGTACAGATTGGTTAAATATATCGTTGTAATGATTAAAATTGTAACAAATTAACTAATTATTATTATTAATTGTTATTTTATAGCTCATCTAGATAGCTTAGATTTTTATACCGCCGCTATTTACAACCGGAAACCACTGTAAAATCGGCGTCGTATAAATCAATTTATTGATCAATCGCTCATACAGTACCGTAGTTACTTTGAGAGACGAGTTTGTACGGGCCGAGTTTTTTTTTTAACTCAACGCAATAGAAGCAAATCGATGTAGACGTAATCGTAAAATATAAATAAATGGTTTTTGCATTAATAAATCTTGTCTAATTTGCTAAGATGTAAAAGAAGGATATACCAATAAATCAAGCTGTGTCTAAGGACTACCGGAATCAGTTTTTGGAACCCACCGTACAAGTCTCTTTAGATTTTATGTTTAAATAAAAACATATCTATCTATATATTTACTAGTTGTACCCCGTCCGCTAAGCCAGCCGTAACACCAAATTAGACCGCAAATGGCTTTCTATAACCGTTACTATAGCAACCGCTTAAGTAATACGAAATGAAAATGTTAGTAAAAGTTAATTAGAAATAAAATGATGAAAGATCTATAGAATAAATAGCCTGTAACTATCTAAAAATCATTCCGCATGGAATACTCGTGTTTCCATGTCGATACGTTCACTAGTTTTCACGTGATTGGCGAACAAAGGAAATCCATTTTCTTCATATATATATATATATATATATATAAATAAATATTAAGAAAAACTATGAGATGTAAACACTCAAAATTTGGTTGAGATATTGCTTCAGTAATTAAGAGGTGAGCTAAGAATGGATTTTACATAATTCCTTCCCCAGAGGGTGTTGCGGGGTGTTAATAACAGTAAGAGACCCGGTAGGCGGCGGGTTGCTGCTGGACGATAACATTTCTGACAAATTTCAAGTCAATTTTAATACTGCTGTTTGAATACACCAAAACAAACAAATCTTAACTCTGCTACCACATGAATACCACACCAACGTACCAATATTTGTTTGTTAATTCTTCCCATTTGTATTTCTATACCAAAAAAAAAAAATTTACTTTGTAAAGGCTTCTTATTTGAAATGCAAATTGTTAAACAAACCGAGTTCCTTGGAGGTGCGTGTAAAAATGAATCGGCGCGTTAAACAAACCGTTCCTTTGCGCAAACAATGAGTAATAGTAAACACACATCGACCTGATGCACTGCTGGAGTAATCCTCGTTATTAACGGCTAAGCACTTCTCTTTAAAACAACTTGGTCTCAGACTTTAATACCACACGACTTGGTGTTTGGATTTTGAGATTCCTTCGCAGCCGCCTGGTTAGACACCATCATTTCTTCCGCCGTAGTAATATTGTTGTGTTCCGACTATGATACGAGAGTCTAAATATACTGCAGTCTCTAAGCTTCACCATCTTCCATCTCGTTATCACTCACCATAGCCAATTTTAATAAATATTTGATGGTAGTAGATCTCTGTTGATGGAAATTATCTACTACCACCGCAGCTTCTGTTATTGCCGGAAATAGAAATGTGCAAACATTACCGTGTTCCGGTTTGAAGAGAGCCGTAGCTAGTGAAATTACTGAGGTAACAAGATCTAACTTGTATATGGTGTTGTTTATTACACAAATAGCATTTCGTTGTCATGAGTAGGCATATCTGTTACCAACAGATGAATATCTCTCGGCTCATCATAGAATATAAAAAAGGTATTGTTACAATGTATGCTTTAGCATATTCAGCATCATCATCATCAGCCGACAGTCGTCCACTGCTGGACATAGGCCTCCTCCAAAGATCTCTACATCGTGGACGTTTGTCGGCTGATTATCAAATAACAACAAAGTTTTGACAGATGATATATACTAAAGTAAAAAAAATTATAAACAAACCGTTAGTTAGTAATAATAGTGTATATAGGGTGGCGCAAAAGTAATCCTCCGATGTTTTTTGGCTGTAATTTAAAAAAAAAATGAAAAACTTTGATTCTTCTTGTGGATTATTTTTATTTGGTCTTTTAATTTTTTTACATCAAGGCAAAATTTATAGCATTTTCTGATAGAAGGAAAACTTTTGCGCTACCCTACATATATATATATATATATATATATCCAAAAACGTGTACAAAAACCCAATATATATGTATATATATATTTATAATAATGAGATTTACTATTATTTTTCTAGAAGCTGAAGTCAAAAGAGAAGAGCTGTTGAGATCAAATACATATATAATGTTTAAACCTTTAAAAATCCTACAGCACACTTGAGCAGTTAAAACTCTACATTCTTCAAGTCACAGTGTCCATTGTTAAGCCAACGTTTATGTCACACGAGGTACCATAGAGTGTTCGACTATGATTTCGTAGGTCTTTGACCCTAGCTGGGCGAGTATGAAGTCGGTGCTAACGACTCGTGAATAGAGTATTAAGTACCCCAGATGCTTTCGGTTCGAATATTCCGGCTGCGCTGGTTTGATTGAAACAAAACGGTGGTAGATCTAACTATACTATTGTACTGCTTTTATAGGATTCACTGGTCAATGTTTACTGCTGGAGAATATCCAAGTCAGAGGTCTGCAAGCTGTGGTTCTTTGTTAAAAAAAAGTTGGGGATTTAAATAAGAATTTTGCCTATATGAAACTTCGTAATGACAGTTCCTTTCTAGTTATCAAATGAGTCCTTATGGATTCTTCTGGTGGTAGCTACCACTGCAGGTTCTATTTCTGCCGCCTGACAGTAACGTGCAAATATTACTGTGTTCCAGTTTGAAGGGCGTTATAGCTAGTTACTATATCTTAAAGCAACGGGCACAATGTGGTGCAGTGTACATAATGCTAACTACAATTAAAAGTATCTAAAAAAAAAGCTTTTCTCTCACTTGGTTGTGTTCGCAAAAGGTTTTATAAGAGTTACAGAATTTCGTAGAATGTTCTGGAAGTCAGAAACCGCAAATCATCGCGTTTTCGATACAGCACAGCGGTTTACTGATGCTCCCACCGACACGGTGCCTGCGCGGGCTGATTGTCAGGGAATTATGGCTTCGGTTCGAATCCGCGGTGCCATGAAATTGCTGCCCCACGGCCGCCAGCTGTTGTTTCCGTTAATTTTTTTTTATACATGCCTTTTTTATCGAAACTTTTTACGTGTAAAAGGCTTCGCAAATTTTACTACAATCTTATGTTTTATAATAACCCGTGCAATCGTATATCAGTTTGCCTTCATGTCCATAAATGCTTTTTTTTTAATTCTACTAAGCGATGAGACGAGCTCGATGTCCATCTGATGGTAAATGATACGCATGCCAACAACAATGTCCTTCAAACCGGAGCTCAATAGTGTTTTGCACATTATAGTTTAGCGGCAGAAATAGACGCTGCGGTACCACCTATTCAGTCGGTCTCCGGCAACAGTAATCTACCAGCAGTAAAAGGCTCATGGTTAAACCAGAATACCATCTGATGCTGAATGCTGACGTGGTCGGAGATGATGAAGATGACTATAGTAGTCTATTGGGTCTCACAAGGCCAGACTTGGTTTCGTGTTAAAACGGTATTAAATTCACGAGATCAAAGCGGCATCGACTTGGACGGCGCGTCCAATCGCTTCATCACACTGAATCTCCAGGATAACACTGGCGAAGGTCAAAAATATCTGTGTTTTATGAGGACATTTACACAGTTATTTTAACGACATTTTACTGATGGCAGGTCACTGTTACAAGAGTCCGTCGGCTAGGTAAGTACCATCTTAGTTCTTCCGCCTAACACTTATATGGTGGAGAGCGGTAGCTCCACCCCGAGATGTGGTCTTATCAAGGCCTCACGCTGCCGGAACCACGGTAGTGTGCGAAAGCGTTTCTGTGGTTCCGTGGGGTTTTAGCCGGTAAGAGTCCGGCATAACTGTTCTGTTGCCCCGACAGCAGAAGGGTATCCAATGCAGGATTTCCTCACAGAAAAAAAAAAGGAAGTACCACCGCAGCGCCTATTTCATCCGTCTGTTGGGATATACCATCACAGACACCATACCTAAACACAAGCGGAATCTTTTTCCAACATAAGTTCATACAACAAGTAAGAAAGTTCAAAACCTTTTTGGATTCGAAGTCTGCGTTAAGTGAGATTCTTACTCACCAAAACCCCCTCGGTGGTCTGCATCAGTGCATTCGGAGAGGCACGATCTCTTATAGAATGCATCGGTGCCTCTCTACACTTTGTGTCAGGACGTCTCTAAGGAAGGGCTAAACCATCCTAGGCACCATCGCTCAGCTGCGGCAGAATGCATACGCTGACAGCGCTTTTTGAGCGATATGGACCTCCAACTCAAGGCACGCGAAATCCGTAGACTCATTTAGTCGCCTTCTACGACAAACAGGACTTACCTTAATCCAATTCTTGCTAGCCCGAGACAACAGGACTGATACTTATGAATCTTTTTAATCATAGTGACAGGCTAAATATTCCTTGAGAGATGTACTGCGAGGTAGAATACATATTAGATCAATCTTTATGGCCGAAAACCTTACGACCTCCTTCCTTTTTTATGGTCAAATATGTTACTCCTTTCTTCGCTGAACTGAAGACTAATTTGAATAAAATTGTTATAGTAATATTTTATAAGAGAACTCCGATATTTTGTGACTCAGAATGAAGACCTGGATAGAGTGCTGACTGGATAAATCTGTTTATTTTATGATACAAATAAAGCAGTTATATGAATTGCTACACAGCTGTTCCACTGATCCATTCTGCTACAAATATCCTAAGTAAATCATTGTAAAGGTTATCTAGTACAAAGAGATGAAATTTCATATAGATTTTTTGAGGAACTGAGCGTAGACCTTACAGTGCGTCGGCTCTCTCCTGACCTAAACCCCCAGGGTGATTGGTCGGGGCCCTGGGCCGCGGCGTTCCTTCACGCGAACAAAGGCTTTGGAAAATTACACGTTTTCGGCAGCGATAAGGAGGGTCATTTCATACAACGATCTTATCGAGAATTCGTGGACGGGTTTGACTGCTGGCGATATGGCGTCGAGCGAAATTACAGGATGTAGAACGATGCAATTGGAATCCCTGAATAATACCGAAGCACTTCATAAATATACATAACGTTTTAATTTTAAAAATCCTTAAAAAGATTGTATTTAAACTATCAATAAAAATTTATTAAGCACTTATTAAGATAGAATATTATACACTTGATAAAGCGTATCTTATTGGTGATACATTTCTTTAATAAGAGTTAGATTATTTTCACTGCCACTCTACTTTTGGCGTGGAGGAAAAGAGTAAGGTTGGTCTGAACTCAAGGCAAGAACAGCAACCTCTGTTATAAGTGGTTGGAGAAGAAGGAATCTTACTCCAAGGAAAGGGAATCAAATAAATATTCACTTTAAGGCAGATCAATATTCAGTTGATGTCAACAATTATAATAATGGTAATGCTTTGCATGAACATTAAAATAAATTTGGGGTAGTTTTATTTGATTTATTTTTGTTTAAATAGCATATATTCTATGAATATAATATAGTATATAAAAATTTAAGTAATAATAACAATTCCATTGGATATTACACAAAGAATATTGCATCATTGTAACAAAGCAAAAACTATTGCCATTTAAACAATCTAGAGGAGCCGTTACGTGGAACCGAGCGAGGCTTCACGCGCCAGCGCTCTGTTACGTCACTTCCGCACCCCACCCTCCCCTCCATCCGACTTCCGGTGGATAGCGGCGGCTATACATCCTAATTTGCATTACAATACCACAACGGCTTTATATAACATTTCGGATTAGTTGAAGCGAATTAATCTTTACATCTAACGTTCAAACAGTAAATATCATTCACAGTGGAAACTGGTATCACCACCACCACCGCTCTACTCTTAACGTGTGCTTAGTGTTGAACTTCGAAAGACAGAAGTTATATGTATAAATTTTCAACACCATAAATAAACATGTTACCTTTCTTACCTTCAAAAGGTTAAAGGTATCTGTAAAGTCTAAACATTTATCTTCTGTGAATAGCTCAACTTCCGTTCCAACTATATCATCGGGCAGACGATTGAAAGACAATAAAGAAACAGATCTAAAGGGACCGGATGGAAACGAAACTTGAGAACTAATTAATTTACAAAGTATCAATAACTGGATCTTGAAATGTTAAAAGAGTTAGTACTAAAGTTTAAATTAATAATGGAAACTTAACTGTTAACGCTATTACTGCACTGGAAACTAATTAAGTAGTAATACAGATGAGATAGATAAACGATATTATAAACAACCTTTTTATAGACTGATGATAACAAAAAAATTTAATCAATCGATTCTGATCTAGAATTACGAGAAATCTATTCAGCTTTAAAAACAACAACTTTATAGAGATTTTCAATTCTATTAGATTATTCATGGCATCATTGTCAACGAGAAACTGCAACCCTGGAGATCTGTACGACAATGATAAACGACATTGAATTATAACTTAAACAAATTCTCTACTAATTAGATCTAGCAATTAGTTCTAACCTAGATAATGATTACAGTTAACCTTAACCGATATCGAAGGCGTCATCGACAACATTCACAAGCATAAGTAATACGAATAGATTGTTATACAAAAAATACAATTCCTTATATTTTCATAAATGATTGATCCAGTTCATAATATGATTGTTCAGCTGTAATAAATCAGGAAGTACCAGATAAAATTCCCGAAGATCCTAAAAGAAAACAACAAGAGGAAATCGACACAAGAATATTAGCTTTCGTGAGTATATGATAAATGATCTATACTGATTTTGTAAATGTAAATACCCGTAAATTTACTTTTTATATTATGTTTATCAAATCTATATATGTATTGTATCTGTATATTTTGATTTTGTGTTAAGCCCCAAAAAAATGGCTCGAAAGCCTCCCACCGTTCATCGTCCGAAAACAATTGGGTTTCGTGCTCAAGATCGGATCACGACGCATTGCGCTGAGACGCCCCGTTAAATTAACGATTTGGTCATTAATAAAAGGAACGAATCGATAATTCTGTACCATTACCACCACCAGTTGGTGCCTGCGTGAATCATCGATTTCCATATACGCCGATCACCCGGTAGGGTGTACTGATCGTAAGTTATGCAACACAAAACAGCTGTGCTTAGATCCGCTTGCTTAACCTTCTAGTCAAATTTTAACCGGCGATTGAGAGACAGTAAGAAACTGATAGTTTAACTGTAAGTTATTAACAGCTGTTAAATCAATCTTTACTATATTCTCATGATTGCCAACGAATGACTAAAATATTTTGTGGTCAAGACAAGAATCTGCTGGTATACCAACAATAGGTAGTAAATCTCTGTTGCCAGAGCCACTGCTGCTGCAATTCCCACCGTCAATCAATACTGCGCAAACATTACTTATTTCCGATTTCAAGGGTAGATAGTGAAAATACTTGGGTAACGAGACTTAACACCTAATGTCTCAAGGAGACCAGCGTAAAGACCTGCAGTATATATGAACCTAACTAGTTGTTGAAAGCAGTCGTATATCGTTTCATCAGGTGAAGGTATCGTATAAAAAAATTATTTAGATAGTGGAGATGAGAACGACGTTCATAAGCTGGTAAGTATATCGATAGTCTGAACTACTCAGAGCTTTTCAAGGAGTCTATACTGCGTGTTAATCGATATCTTAGGATTATGATATTTAGTAACTAGCTACAGCGCCATTCTAATCTACTCATTTTTACTTTAAGAACAAGACTAGCGGAACGTTCACATAATAGTAAGTGATACACCAGTATGCTAACATAGGATATATGCGTAAGTCATACCGTCATATAGCTTTGAAGGTAACTTCTCTATTAAGGAGCAGGGAGCGTGACTAGCTCAGTGATAAATTAATAATGGGACGCAACCCCGGGGTCCGTATATTCTCGCCAGGGCCTCAATCTGGCAACCCTTGCGAATGTTTCGGTAATGTTAAATAGCATTTAATAGAGAACGTAAATAGTAATAATTTAGCAGTAATGGACTTGCCCGCCGACATTAAAACAAGCTGTAAAACGGTTTGGTGAATTGAATATCATCGATATGTATAAACAGGAGGCTTCATAGGATTAATATTGATTTCACAACACCATCCGACCACATTAACAGTTTCGAACCATTATTATTACCTTGTCAGATTGTCGTGTTAACTGTCCGGCAGTATTCAAAACTCAATCCCAAGTCACAAGCGATAAACGAAATTAATATAAAGTGTATTAACTCCTTACATTTCTTTAAAGTTAAACGGTACAACTGGTGGTGGGTATCAGTTTCCGGTGACTGTTTAGGTAGGTCCACCGCAGGTCGTATTTCCTCCACCAAACAATACAGTTCAAACATTATTATATTCGGGCTTGTTGGGCGTTGTTATTATCAGCATAATTTCAACTGATGGCTGTGAATCCAGTGACTCCCAGCGATTTTTTTTATATCCTCTGTCCACCTAATGGGGGGTATGGGAGCTGTATTTACCCTTAAAGCGACGAGTATATGGTGATGCAGCACCCTAACTAGCACCACATTGTTATGGTTCGTTTCATAGCTTCATGGAATAAAAAAAATACTTTTTAATGAATAAAACAATTCATCATCATAGTTCGAATACTTACACAGCATCTCACAACAGTAACACAAATATTTACAGTTATTTTAACAGACCGTCGTTACAGGTACAAGAGACCATGTAGTAAAAATATATACAATCTAATTATGTTTGTAATAAAGAAGTACAATTTTGGCAATTAGATAACTTTATCTGATAGGTATGAAGTAAAGAATAGTATATGGAAATATATAAGATGATAATCGCATTAGACTGCGAGATCATCATCAGCTGACAGACGTCCACAATTGGACACAGGTTTCCCCCAAAGATTACAAGATCTTTAATGCTAACCTTTTCAGCTATGTAGAGACTCATCACGATATCTCTGCAACCATAAGGCCTGAAGATTTAAAATTTGGTAGGAATATTCCTTTTGCTGAGTATAGGTCAGCTAAGATCGGAATTTAAGAATTGTTACAGCGAAAACGGGATGCGGGAGTGTTAATTACGAGAATGAGTCCGCCGGTAGGGAATATTTCTGACAAATTTCATATCAAATCTAATTAATTATTACGGTCATCAAAGCGGGCGAGGAGCAGCTAATTTCATATACTAATGATTACAGTAATTTAAAAACAAAAAAGTTATAAATCAAAACGCTTCTGTGTTTAACCGAGTAAGCAAGTGAAATATAAATATTGAAAGTAACAAAATGCAATGTAAGACGCTAAGCTCAATTCAATAGTGTATATAAATGCAAAACGAATCGCACTACACAATAAATTGATGAACTAACTGCCGCTGTGTGGTCCCGCTATCCACCCGCCTCCGTCTGCGGCACCAGCTCCTCTCCAACTACATAATATACTGTATATATATCTGAACTTTAGCCCGAAGTTTTGTCCACTTACAATAATTTGTA
This sequence comes from Ornithoptera alexandrae, assembly GCA_029030555.1. Classification (NCBI taxonomy): domain Eukaryota; kingdom Metazoa; phylum Arthropoda; class Insecta; order Lepidoptera; family Papilionidae; genus Ornithoptera; species Ornithoptera alexandrae. The sequence continues at coordinate 7,253,300 of JARDVY010000011.1, read as the reverse complement.
GGTGATCACATAAAAAAATTCCGTAGTAAAGAGTGTTAAAAAAGAAATATTTTTACTCGTAAAGGGTTAATTTAAATGTTACAGGGTATTGTTATTATGTAAATATAACATTTCAATAATGAACACACATATATATATATATACATACATATATATATATAAGCCGTTTCTCCGCCTGCATTCCTAGCCATAACATCCCTGCTACTTTGGGGAAAGAATTTTGTTAAATTCATTGTTAGCTGACCTCTAAATAACAGAAGGAATATCTTTACCAATATTGAGTGTTTACTTCTAATAATTTCGGAGGTGTTATGATGAGTCAATGAAATTTTTTTTTCTCCTATATATACAGTTTAAACAATAATAAAGTAATAAAGCGATAATAGATAAGTAATAGAGTAATATGCGAGAAACTCTGGATCGATCGATATGGAAATCTTTGGGGGAGGCCTATGTCCAACAGTAGACGTCTAACGGCTGATGATGAAAGTAATAGAGATGTTTTATGATATTTATCTGTTTATATAAATTAACTGCGAGATAATACAAATTTTAAAAACAATCCGATTAAATTATTGACATTAAAAACAGTTGTAAGCACAAAGATACATCTTATTTTATTGACGTTAAAGTTATTGTTATAGATGATAATGTTTCATCAATAAATAGTTCAGCTCTCAAATATTCACAACCGGAACAGAGTGAAGCTAGTGTGGCGCGAATTTACAATATGAGGATAGTAACTATCCAATTGGGTATGGTAAAAACTATCACCATCTAGACTCCACAATACGTCGTCCTGTAATAAAATCAGAGGTCTCCATATTACAAAGGTAATCCATTTTTGTGTACGCTACCGAGACAATTGAATAAATGGCAATTGGAAATATAAGAAAAATAAATGAAAAACTTATATATAAAACAGAACTATATAAAAAACTCATTAACCTCACACTTACAAATGTTGGTACCGCTAGATATTAAAAAAATAGTATATCCGGGTTCCCGTCGGAGGCGGCGCTTCAAACAGGTGTTAATATTAGTTTCATAGCGCGCATGCACGAACTGTTGCAATGGCGATTTTAAATAACAAAGTGATCATAAGTTAATTTTAAACAGTTTGCATTATGAATATTCTCTCGCGTATTGCGTTAAGACGTCGTTTCATTTGTAATATTCTATGCTTCCCACACAATTTGCGATAATGGGATGAATAAACAAACACAGAACGACTAATACCAATTAGGATATTATTTTCATGATCTATCAGGCGCTAAACTAGTGTATACAATTTCTACCTTCAAGATTAGCAAATATAGGATACTAAATTACAGAGATATTACAAGAAAACAGTCCGATTAAGAAGACCCAGTTTCAAAGTGAACCAATAAATCCTCCAAGGTTTTGACTTCAAAAATCTCGCAATGCTTAAAAACCAAAGTCAAACATTATATATTTCTTTAGAAGAAAGCTAATAGTCACACAGCGACAATAGGAGAAAGCGATGCTTGGAGGATCTCTGCACAATCAAATCAAAAAGAAGGAGATCTGAAACATAAACTAGAGTTACGGCACAGATGGTAGGACCGATAGACGTAAGAGGCTTAAATTGCTAGAATGGCGATCTCGCCACGTTAGCAGACCCCCTCCCCCACACTAGGAAGACAGACGCCATCTAACTAGTCCTCTGGGGGACCATACACTCAAACAGCGCAAGAATATATCTTGTGCAATACCTAACAAAAGGTCCTAGGTCCAGCATGGACGTCCATCAATTGAAATATTAAGACAATGATGATTACATGAAATTTATACTACATAAATAATATATCTGTATATATAATGTGGAGATCCGCAGAAGAACTAAGGTCATCGACCTAGCCCAAAAGATTGCTAGAGTTAAATGACAGTGGGCAGGGCATATCGCTCAAAGTATCGACCGACGGCCGCTGGGGCAGTAAGGTCCTCGAGTGGAGCCCGCGTACCGGTAGACGTAGCGTTGGGAGGCCTCCGACAAGGTGGACCGACGATCTGGTGAGAATCACGGGAACCCATTGAATGCGAGCAACGCGGGACCGATTGACGTGAAGATCTTTGGGAGGAGGCCTAGGTTCAGCTGTAGACGTCTATCGGTTGATAATGATAATGAAATAATATATCTAAAATTAATGTCCATCTTACTGGGTACTTCTAGTCAAAAATAACTCAAAAAAAAAAACAAGATAACAACACCATAAACAGGCATATATGTTACCCTACTAAATACTATCCTAAAAATATCGCGTACCTATAACAGATACGCGAACATTTGGACTGGTGCTATATAAATCAAAATTCTTTGCCAGCCATCAAATTAAACTTTAGATTTTTCCGCTATCTGTCTAGTAATGCTAATTTAACATTTTACTTTTAAATGTGACAGCCTATTACTATATAGAGAACGCTGTCTAAGGGGTTTAAACTGACGCATGTTATCCCTCCTGTCGCCCCTGACACAGTTGGAGGCAAGTAGCCTCGAATAAAAGGTTGTGATTTGTTATACAGTACAGTGGATTTTGAAATTTATTGCCTGAAATAACGAAGTAGGATATTTCAATCAAACAACTACAAAGACAGTTTTGATTGGTAAGTTTTAGCGAAACTGTTATTGTTACACAGAATATAAATTTTTTAAATCATTATTAAAAGAAAGCTCTTTTAACGTAGCTCAGCTTTCCCCCATTACCGCTTTTCCCAATCAACACGATCAGATTCTGCGTGTATTTCATTTAGTAATATCATCACCCAAGGTGGGATCACAGTCAAACACTATAAGATTTAAAAAAATCATAGAAAATTTATCAAACCTTTTTTACAATAACAAATATATAAAATATTATCTAGCAGATAGTATACAACGCAGTAAATCTTGATACTTTATCGTATTACGTATGAGATCCGACGGCGAACGGTACAGCGGCGCTGGTGGCGAGATGAACGACTCCGGAGAGACCTACTATGTTGCGGCAACCAAGATCCTGCTGACTTAACGACAACCGATAAGTTTTAATTATTAAACGAGTCATCTTAGGTCGTATTAATTCATTTCCTTGAGGGTTATTCTCTTTACATTACTATACTACACGAATCAAGTATCCATCTACCTTTTATTTTATATTTTTTTGGTTGAATCATAAATCATTTTATAACATAATGTTCAATTTGTACTAAATTAAATCTTGATATTTATGACCTGAAATAATGATAGGGATAAAGTATTTAATAATAATGATGTACTTATAATTATCCGGACACACTTTCTCGAACAAGACATAAAGTATCTTTTAAAGAATTTTATGCTTGTAACCGATACTAATGTTACATTATCGTTTGGATCAAAAAAATGACCATCCAACAATTGCAATCTCTCGGTATATTGGACAAGTGACGGTAACTAATTCAAACTAATTAATACGAAGTATTTAATAAGTTACGTATAGCAATCATTTAAATTGTCTTGAATAAGTTATACAATAATAATCGTTTTTTTTACCTTTACAGTCAACCAAGTGTAAAGTCTGCTTTCGAAATACACCACAAAAAAATGCTTCTAATAAAACTATATTTTACGGATTTTATTGCGGTTATTTAATTATTTATTATTCCAACGTTGATAGATAAATTATTGATGATTGGGTACTATCGGCTTGAGGTCTGATTATTAAAAGAATTATCAAGCTCACCAATAGACGACACTGTGAGCTCATTCTGCGTAAATGGGACGTATTTCACGATGACTATAATGTAAGGACATCTATTACCTTAATCTTTCCGTAACCGTTTAATTAGATTTTATTATAAAAATACTAATTTATCTGTAGTTTATCATAAATTCAAGGTCTAATAAAAAAAGTAACCCGAGTCCGCTTTGATTGATGTAAAAAGCCTGACACGGTTACAGAATAGCCCTCTCTCGCTGCAGACCTCCCGCTACTCGCGAGTCGTTGCACGTATCTGGTTTCACTGATAACAATAATAGTAAATCCGATACGTACATCCGATTGGTATCACTATGGATTTGAAACCTGCTGATATATCACTGATGGATTTATCTTTCATTGGTTTCTATTATATTAATAATTTTTATCTTATACTACAACCATTCCCGTTTTATGTTGATGTATGGCATTAGATAAAGCAACAGATCACGCTCTTCATAATATTATCTTCATTATCATAATCCGATACCAAATTAAGACAAATATCTATATTTAAATCTAATCGATATAGTTATTAGATATATTTTCATATATTCGTTTATTATAATTTGCTATAGCAATCAACTGTTAGATGTAGGTCTATCCCAAGGCACACCTCTCGGCCCTTTGGTTTATACAGCAGCAAAAATTTTAACTTATGTGTCAATTGAATAAAAAAAATGTATATACGAGTTGTTTGTTAGATATGCCGTTGGAATCGACTTCATCTAATTTAAATTTCATGTTATAATTTCTATGACGACAAATTTTAAACTAAATGATACCAACTTATTCTCTTCCTCCTGTCCTTTTCCCAGCTATGTGGGGTCGGCACAGTATGTACTTCTCTTCCACATCCTTCTATCAGCCGCCATATCTAAATTTACACTCTACTTACATAGAAAACCAACTTATTAAACAATAATTTATTTAGTGAAGCTAAATTTAGTATGGTAAGGGTAAACAATTTATTTTCTTTCGTTAAACAAAGGTTAATATGCAATACTACATTTTTCCTTGTAATATCTAACAATTCGCTTCATAGGATTGCATAAAAATTTGCAAAATATGAGTCGAAACTAATTTATATTACATTCTATTGCTGCAACACAAAGAATATTTGTTATTTGCAAATCATAAAACGATTCGACGTGAAAATTAAACTTCAAGGCGATGAGTGATCGTGTATCGTATGGTCAAACACTGCATCCGTCTTCTCGTTTAACAAAGGTTCAGTTTTGTACGGAATCAGTATTTGTATTCTGTTTATAAGTCCTGATTACAATTGCATTTTAACACTTTACGAATAAATTTGAGACTATCAATGGGATAATATCTAATATATTCATTATAAAAAATGGTCTTAAATAATAAATTTTAAGGCACTGTTAAGGAGGTCCCGTTACCTCTTTAATTCAACTAGCAATACTTAAGGCTATAATATACATACTTGTCAATGCGACGCTACTTACCTAGACGACCTCTATCAGGAAGACCCAATAAAAGATAAAAATTAATATTTTAAGATATCTGTTTATCTTAACTATGAGTTATTTAATTTTTTTCTGTTTTACTCTGAAATTCAACATTTGGTAAACTTCTCTCTGAGATAACTTGTAGCATAAAGAAAAAATTTTGAAAATTTTAATAAAAATTTGATGTAACTCGAATTTTACTTTTGGTACAAATTTATGTTAACATTTTACATCGTTTTTGTTTTAGGAAATGTCAACGATTTTTTAATGCACTTTTTTTACGGACCGTCAACCGATATGCGTTGGCAGAACCGTTTGATCGCATGATAAGGTTCATATCTTCGAAATTATTTAATCGGGCGATCTGAGCTCGTAAATTTCGAGGGCTCGGTATGCAATACAGTTTAGCGGACAATTTACACTTGTCAACACTTAGCCGTTATGAATGTCATAAAAGCAAAGAGCCGATTGCGTTTCAAGTGAATGCAGTAAAATATTTACTCGCAAGCGTCGCACCGTACAAGTTTTTGTCCGAGTCTTGTTCAAGGCAACACGTGTGGTAGATTAAAACTTTGTCCCACATACATCCGGCCTTAGGTGACTACGGTACAATCCAATGCCGATGTGATTTTTAAATCTATTGTAAATTATCTTTAACATCTCGATAGCCTGCCACAAGCTATTTGTTTATTGATAAATCTGTTAACATTATTAACTACTAAATTGGATTAACTAACCGAAATAACTTTACGTTTAACTTTGATAGCTTCGTTTCACACATTATTAATGCTTAAATAAAACTTATTATAGTTAAAATATTCCAATTTCTTTAGTAAGGGTTATGACATCACAGAATATAACTAGTTCTTTCGGGTTCATCTAATAAAGTCACGGTTATGTATGTGTGATAATAAAATGTTAGAAAATATAGTATATGAATACCTTGTCTTCTACTGGAAAGTTTAGGTTATATGGGATTTTAATTCTCTCAGTATCCGTGCTCAGTAAGTAAGAAGAGGCTCAGGGATCTTCTTCGAAGCGCTCCGGTATTATTTTGTATTACATCCAGGATCCGTACTGCCTCTCTCCTACAGCAATCAGATCAGTCCATGTCTTATTTTAATCACCGTCTACGATAGGGAGCGTATATCTTAGTGCTATTCTTAACATCCAGATACTACAGACCTGGAACAAAAAAGAATTTTCATCACTCAAACTGTACAGATCAGAATATTTCCAACAATAGATTCGGTTAACGGTTAACAGGTTCTTCCATCAATAATTTTAAGGTACAATTTAAAATAACTGCTTTCTACGAAAAAAAAAAGCGAAAAGTGAAACATAAAAAGTTAGCGGGACAGTAAAAAATGGCGGTTAAAATACCGTATTACAGGTAATACGAATAGTATCACGTAAACTGCTTTGTTTTTTCTACACCAGTTAAAACTTGTTATCGAGTTCGCTCAGTAATCAAATAACACTAAATCTTTTAACTGACGGTAGGTCTCTTCCGGAGACAGCCTAGGTACCACCGCAGCTCCTATTTTTGCCGCCAAACATTATATAAACGACTATGCTCCGATTTGAAAGGCCCTGTAGCTCGTGAAATTACTCAAATAAGGAGACATAACATGTCTCAAGACAACGAGCACAATGTGGTGCAGTGTGCATCCTGACAAGCGCGACATGGTTAGTGGCAGATGTACCACGTACCATCAAGTGAGCGACATGAGCTGGTCATGTCGTCGTGTGTACACTGTAGTTTTTATTTTCTATTGTCTGTCATATCCTTGTTTTTGTAATATGGTGTCATTAACAAACAGATCATCATTATCATCAACCGGAAGAAGGCTATTATTGGATATGTCGCTGTAAATTACAATGCGATGTCTAATGTGATACTTAACAACAGGTGAACATTCTGTTCGTTCTACTTCTACATCGCACTATAACTTGACCTCGACTTCAAATGGTGTTGGAGCGATTCACCCAGAATATTCTTATTCTCATATACTGACAGAAGGAACATAGCGATACTGCAATGACGTCATATTTGCAATAAGAAGATGGTAGATAACCAGACTGCTCCAAACAATCTCACCACCAACCAAACTCAACAATGAGCTAGTGACGCAGCTAAGGTTTCATTGTCGCTTCAATTATTATGGTTATTCTTTAAGAATGTGCGCTCAGTGTATCACATGCTTATACCATAACACACCGTAGTTATGTTTAAGTGAAACAGCTGACTGTTCACTTAGCGCGGAACAGTTACTGACATATATGAGCATAACATTTAACACCTCCAAATGTTAGGTATCTCATACGTCGTGGTAAAAGGGAAATGAGACGATACACATAAGTTTTACATCAGATATATGTGTCAAAATTTCTTTTACATATACGTATGAGTGCTGCTTTGGATGTATGGAATTTCTGGTCTTCTATCCTGGACCTTCGAAAGTATTATTTATGTAAGAGCAATACCAGGAACTACCTAATACCTTTCGGATATTGTAGCAAATACTAAATCACACCATACTGTTCTCTTCAGGTTTTTTACCAGTTTTTGAGATCTTCCACTCCTAAAATCTACAAACAAACCCTACAGAATTAAGAAAACCAATAAAGACAGCAATTTAGAAGACTTTTAGATGCTTCCAAAAGAAGAGTATCTCTCCTAACAGCCGCAGATTTGAAAGGAAGCGGTGTTGTATAAACGCATTTATCATAGTCAACCTATAAGAGAAATAGTTAAGGCGAAGAAGCCTTACCACCATCAGCTTCATTATCACTCAAAGTTAAGTGAAATTCAGTTTAAATGTTAGCGATAACCGATAAAAAAAAACTATAAAACGTATTTAAGTATTACACAGCCAATGAACCAATTAACATAACATATGGGTGATTATAAAGTTAAAATATACGATAACATAGTAAAGCAATGGTTACTTGGAATAGTTAACTTGAATCGTTTATTTGTATTATAACATTGAAAATTTTACTAGAAGGCTTCGTTAAGCATACATCAGTATAAAGTAAATAACTTCAGGATTAACATAAAGAACACTAAGCGTCGTGAGTCACCTTGAGAACTTAATGACATATTTCTTGATATGACACAGTCCAAAGCTGATGATGGGCTTCGGTGGAATCATAGCAATATTTTCCTTGCACCATTAAGTTACAGAATACATTTGCTTGAGGTTTTTTATAATAATTTATCATTCAACGAACTTGAAGGTATTTATTAATGTGTACGCAAACAATAGGGACAAATTCCTCTGCTGTAGAGCCAGCTCTGATTGTATCAGTTAGTATAAAAAGCATTACATTCTCTATTTACGTCCAACAGTGGGCTGATGATGATAATGATGAAGTTTGTAACTTGTTTTACAATAAAATGTAATTAATACTTATTAATAATAATTAATTAATACAACATAAAAAATAATTAAGACATTACATGTCTTAACTGTGTCTTCAGTACAATGGTTGCTAAGTTTACATCTTATAACAGTTGTTGTTGTTGTCGATTGTTGGTTTCGGGATTCGATTCCAAGATCCCATAACTAGTGGAAATTAAAGTTTAATGGGATTTTATCCCATTTAAAGATATTTAAAGCCTCTTAGCCAGTTATCACCAGTAGAAATTCGCACTTAACAATTCCAGTATTCATAAATAGGTATGCCATAACTTGAACATAAGTTACAAAAATCACTTATTTACTCTCTTCTTGTGAAAGAAGACTTTGGACTCTTATTTATGAGAATACAAAAGAAGTTAGTTTTTCAAAATGGTCATAGGCTTTTCCCAAAGATTCCCACACGATCGGATAGGGATTCATATGGGAGATTGTGGCCATTTCCCAGCACGCTGACCCAATACGGGTCGGTGGGAGCTAGAGCCTCGTTTTTTGATTAGCAGAGTGTACCACGCGCAGGTGAGGTTGGTTTGGATCCCGTGACATGTGCAGGAATCCTTACACCCGTTATTTATTACTTAAAAATTATTTCCAAGTTATCAGTTCATGGTAAACTATTTCTGCTGCCAAACCGAAGTATCCAAACATTGTTATTTAGTTAGTTTAAATGTCGCTATAGCTAGTGAAATTACTGAAGGAATAAACCTTAACATCTCATTTCAAGAAAATGAGCGCAGTGGTGCAGTGTATGGTATCCTAACTAGCGTCTTTATTATAGACAACGGTATCAATAATCACGCGAAGGACTCTCCCGTCTCGTCGCTTTATCGAATAACATAAATGTAACGAATTTTAAGTTATTTCGTGCATCAATATTTCTACGTCAAGTACAAGTTGAGCAAGTAGCTGCGTAAGGCGCGTAAGTGGTTACTTAAAAAAGATTTATGTTCCATAGCTGGTAGTTGACGTGTGTAGGTGTTCAACGGCGAGAGGACGGCTCGAGTGGATGACTTTACCTCAGACTTGAGCGAAGTGGATTCTAAAAGTATACATTAGTCGGATCATATTTAAAATAAAACAAAAACTTATCATGCTCACCTTCACTTAAACGTATAAAGTGTTGATTAAGTAAACAAAATTTTAAAAGCTTTAAGAATTTGAAATTATTTAAAAACGTTAAAATTTCAATAGAAATATATATACAAAGTAAACTTTCAAAAGAAATTTTAGTTAAGTTTTTTAAGAAGGAAATTCAAATAATCATAATATATTACAATTATGGTTTTGTGATATACATACTGACAGTGTGGCGCTAGTTAGGATGATATATACTGCACCACATCGTACTCATCACCTTGAGTTATAAAATGTTAAATCCTATCATTATCATCATCAGCCGATAGACGTCTGGTGGACGTAGGCATCCAAAGACTCCCACATCGATCGGGTAGTGATTTGGGCCATTTCCCACCACGCTGGACCAATGCGGTCAGTGAGAGCCAGAGCCTCATTGGTTGATTAACACCGCGAGCAGGTGAGGTAAGCTTGGATCTCGTGAGCTATTGTGTTGGAACCCTTACACTATAACTCCAGTAATTTAACTAGCTACAATTCCCTTCAAACCGGAATACAGTAATTGGAGACTAGTACTTGACGGCATAGGAGCTGCAGTGATACCTAGACGGTCGCCGGCAATAGAGACCTACCACCTATTTTTATTAACCATTTAATCAAAAGGTCAATGAACCCTTTAAGCTCAGTTTGTAACGTAGTAAAAAGTAACTAGTTTAAATATCACCGAGCTTGTAGTTCTGGTGAAGGATGATGTTACAGGAAACCGAAAATCACAAGACAGCTTGGAGCAGGACGTTCACCAACTCTTGGTCAGCACAATGATTAAATTCATCACACTGTTTCCGTAACTTAATTAATCAAGCATTTATATAATTAAGTGTTCTCTTGTTTTAATAATGTCAGACCAGGGCAGAATACTAGAACTTGGCACCAGGTGCCTCTACACTGAGTCCTGGACCTTTTTAGATTATTATTATTATTAAATTTTCTTTGATACTTTCCTTCGTAGAAAAGATACTAAGTCTAAGAGATAAAATAATAGATATGTTTATTTACGTATTTGTAGCTGTTATCTGATATAAACGCCATTGTCCACTTACACAAACAATTAGTTTAAGCACTAAAGACGGCGTTAGTGCCAACTTTATTACCTAATATCCTCAACAAATAGAAATGCGAGCTTATTAATATTCCCGCTGTGTATATTTAATGCGGTTGTAATTAAAAATCACGACTTTGATCATTAATGTCAGCCGGCAGATATACTTTAGAATGTATTATAAAAAAAAAAGGTAAATAAAATACAAGATCAATAAAAACAAGTCGCTTTTTTATGTTAAACATACTGTTTCCGCTTTATATTGTTATTTTATTTGCCTAAGAGCGTTTGTGTTAGATCAGTTTATTTTTATTACACCGAAAGCAATGCTTTTAAATAAAATATATGGGATGAATAAATTTTTTTCTGATATCCAAATGTGGTCATAGAAACCTCGAACGTGGTGTCCATAATCCAATAAAATAAGACCTCTAAGGGTCTAATGGGTCTGTCTGGGTCACAACTCACGGGAACCAAGCGAACCTCATCTGCCCACGGTGCAGCCTGCTAATCAACAAACGAGGCTCTGGCTTCCAACCACGCGCATTGGGTAGCCCTCCCGGAGGCGGGCCCGTTCCATCCGGGCGCCGATCGGGGGTTGCGAAAGAACTGCTCGATGTTATCCCGTGACCCCCGTGCATTATTTCGGAAGTGATTGAAATACCATGTGAAGCTTTTTAATTGGAGTCCGACACTACACCGTTATCGACCCTTCTGGTTCCGGCGTGTGCAACCATTAGCATTTGGTTACACATGATAAAAAAAAAAAGAAACCCTGCATTGGGCCGGCCTGTGGGAAATAGTCCAAATCCACCCATATGAACCTTATACACGTGGAGATCTTTGGCGGAGGCCTATGTCCACCGGTGCACGTCTATCCGCTGATGATGATAATAAAGGGTCTGTTGTAAATGAAGAAATTTCTTCGTAGAGAAATTTTATTAATACTAATCATACATCCGTGAGGAAGACGGGTTAGAATATCCCCACCACTATATTACCTCTGACGTAAAAGGCGACTAAAGAAGGAAAACTCAAGGGAAAGGTCAGCGAAATATTTCTGCGACAATTACTAACATACCCTGCCATTGGGTTTATCTCTCCAATGAATACGGGTTCGCGCCCCCGAAGACCACAGCTATTACTATTCTTCCCCCAACAATTTTCCAAACAGTAACATCCTCTACATTACACGTTATTCTGTGTATTTAGGAACATTCCTCTCAAAAGTCTGCATTCCTACCACTTTTTCCTGTTCCTCAGGCGTACAGTCGCCAACCCCCATGTCCAGCGTGGTGACTTATGGGTAATACTCCCCAATGGACAGGAAACACAAAAATCATACATTTTATTAGTGATGAGTAAAAGTGATCTTGGGAAAAGGCAAGTCCAATTTTATACGACCAAGACCAAGACTGAGACAGACCTATTGGGCAAGACCAGGATGAAAAGTGCAAGACTAAACGAAAAAATTTATATTCTATTGATATGGTGAGTTAAAATATTAATTAATAATTAAACAAATGCTTTTGTTCTTGAAACAAAATATTTAATGTAATATGTCTGAATATGCAAGACCATGACCGAATCTATAATCAACGAATCTCAAGATATCGCTCATATATATACAGATCAGATAAAAACTATCTTAGTATTCATTACAGAATCCTAACTTAAGTTCGCGTGTAAGAAACGGTGTTATTAAGAGTGAACCTTATTTACTTAGATAGAGGAAGTAGTTACATCCATAAAGCAAAGCACAGAAAGGAGGGGAAACAAGGAGTTATAATATTATTTCTTTTTTCAGCACTAGATTAATGTTTACCTAATCATTACCACTGTCATGAGGTCGTCGATCTATCTGGAAGGTTCGTGGGCTTTCAATGTGGAGGCCCTCATTGTACACTAAGGGAACCCGGGGTGAAAGACAAGTACAAGATGGTGTCGTGAATGTCGACGAAAAGAGAGGATGCTGAGGAGGACTACGGCCATCTCTGGGACGTGCTTTTTGGCGTCATGCAGGTAGTCGCTGAAGCATTCGGTAGCAGATCCCGAGGCTCCCAGCTACACACTTCAGATGAATACCCCTCGGTATTCGTGAGTAAAAATCTCACATAGCCTTGTCTTCCCCTCAGAAATAGGGTTAATTTTTGGTTAATTTCCCCCAATAAAAAAAGACTGTCTTCTATCTGAACCACCCTTACCTTCTATTTATACCTACACTGAAACTATGTTCACGTGAACGCTTTACTTTTTATTCGACGAAACTACTTCACGAATAGATCTCTCCGATGATGTGATACGTCTGCTTGTTACAACATGACGTTAGTTCAGATGATGTACACTCCACCACATGGAGCTCGTCGCTTTAAGATATCAGATATCTTCTCTCCACCACAGTAATTTCACTAGCTTAAACACCCTTAAAATTGGAACACAGTAACGTTTGTAAACTGTTTAAGGGCAGAAATGGGAGTTGTGGTGGTACCGATACGGTCCCCGGATTCACAGACTTCCTGCCTGTAAGTTATGTGTTATTGATGATATTTCTGAATAATTTATACCGTCTCCGTTGCGTTAGGGTTCGTGACAGTATATCCGATCGGATCACCACCCAGCATCGCACTCAGCTGTTTATTTATTTATGCAAACACCCGCCGCCGGTGACGCGAGATCGAGTTCTAACGGGATCGATAGCGACGACCCGCGATCGTCGTTTAATAAACACAAACAAACCGCAATTATACTATCATGATCTATAAGCACGATCGATCAATATGTGATCTTTATTATTTTTTTGTTGTATAAACTAGCGCTTGACAACGATCCCATCTGATGGTAAGCGGCGATATAGTCTTGGGTGGTAAAGCGCACTGGGCTATAAGTAGCCTATTCACTCTACTCTTAAAGATCCCCACGTCGTGTCTAGACGGAAGTACAGACGCTGGTAGACTGTTCCAATAGTTCGCTATTCTCATTGAGAAGGTCGAAGCGAAACGCTACGTCCTAATGCATGGGATCTGGACAACATAGAGATGAATGCCTACAGTGTTTCTGTACGTCCGGTGGGAGAAGGGTGATGGCGGACACGCACGAATATTTCGGGCGGGACATGAATACCGTACATGAAATCTCTGTACTTGTTTATACTTAAAAATTAACTTACCATTAAATTCAGCATATTTACCTACCTCTGGAGTGACTTAAGAGATTCTTTTTATACCATGCTTGCCTCTATGAAGCAGAAGCCTCTAGTACTGACAAGGATTGGTGAACTATGTTACGTTAAGTTATGAACCTTACGGATAGGAGGATATTTAGTCTGTTGCCAAGGGGTTAAGTTCATCCTATAGGGGATACCACGATTATCTCTTATATCGTCACTGCAATGAGAAATACGAGAACGCTTCTCTACGATGGACTAATGATTAAGTTAGATTAATATTATTCATGTGAAAGATCCGATCGATCATCATCATCAAGATTAAGTAGTAAATAGAATACTTATTGAGTATTTCGTGTTTAATAGAGAAGACGTGAAATATTCACTTATCTAAGAAATTATGTATTTCAGATATGTATACTAAAACATTAACAAAATAATAGGTGATATATGGTTTATATATTAATTATGCACTCAAATACAAGTGTGTGTATTTAAGTCTTAAACTAGGTACCGAAAAGTACACGAAGTTTATTAAAAATATATATATATAAAGTAATCTGTGTAAGTGGGCGAAGAAAGATTTGAGTGACGCGACGGAAATGGTTTAAGTACTACTTACGTTTATCTAAGTTAGACTTTCGCGTAGTCCACCCACTACATTCGCTATAACAGTACTCCTGTTTTATTTTAATAGAAAAACATGAAAATAACGTACACACCAACAAAAGACATTATACTGAATGCTTCATCATCATCACCAGCTGGAAGATGTTGCTGGGCATTAAATACGTTTATAGCTTTACAAAAGTTCGAATTTCGTTTTTCCATCCATTTAGGATTCTTTTTTAAAATGGTGCTAGGTTGCACTCATTAGTTGAAAGACTGGCGACCGTTGGGACGTTGGATGCTCAAGTGGTGGCCAGAAAACAAGCAGCAGTAAGTTGATCTTAACACCGACTAGATATTCTCGGGATAACGGAGACAAGACCAGTCAGTATAGTAAGGGTAATAAGAAGACAACTTGTCCTACAAGAGGAGGAAAGAAGGAAGTGTTTCCCCAGAGATGGAGCTGTGTGGATCAGTCAGTGCTGGCGGAGTCGCGGATGTGTGCGAAAGCAGTCTCGTAGTCTTGTTATAAAGCGGCGGAGGATGAACATCGTGGAGATTTTGGCCAATGCAAGATATGCAGAGAAGTCTAGCTCGGACATCAGCTGATGATGATGAACAGTGTCAAACGTTAGTTAAAACTTTTACGTTCGTGAAGAAATTTTCCTATGGATGTTCTTTGGCTACCATAGCAACATTAAAAGTAATCTCATTTCTTAACTCCACTACATCATTTCTGAACATTGTAATTAACTAAAGACAGCACCGCAGTCAGCTTTGGGTCACATTGGACTCTTACTCAAGGATCGGTGATCAGTCCAAGATCGGATATTTTTCATACTGATATTAAGCAACACATGAGAGATAATATTCAATGCAACAAACGATTATCTTTTTAATTTTGAACATACAATGAAACTACAATTGACCTTAGACAATACCTCGGAAGGGTCTATGACTTGTGTTAACAGACGTAAAAAAAATTCAGACCCAACGTTTTTTTTTTTTCTGTAGTCGCTGCGCTGGGAATCTGTGGGTTCCCACATTCTGGCGAGTACTTAGAACATTATTATCAACGCGGCGGAGTCGTTGTTTAGCGACATACCATTCTCACTACGGCCGCCACATCACTATGCGATGTGAGTTTTGATCATGCATATTTATTTTGCATTGTCCACATAACATGTTGGAAATAGCTTATATTATTATAATTCATATGTACACCAATATACCATTATTGAAATTAACCAATTTAACCCGAGTGACGTACTACAGTATGATCTTATAGAGGCTGTATTAAAAGCCTCAATCTTCTAATTGATCTATCATAAATTGATTATTATATATTTATGTAAAAGCTAATACTGTAATACATAAATATTCAGTAAACTACAAATATAAATATATATGATCATTATCATTAAGTGCCTTCTTCAAACTGAAGTATGTTACTAATACTGTATTATAAATGCATATCTAACCTGAAGAGTCTGAGGAGTTAGGACGACATAGAGGATAACCGGACAGGCATTATCGAAGAGCACTGCTTACTGCATCTGATCCTCAGTCATACCTTCATAAAGACCTGTGCTTAAGATGACCTGAAGTATTGTTTGGAATCAACTCTTGGACAGGACTTATAATGATGATTTTAGATCACTTCACCCATTCGCATCGAATCATTAATTACTACATACAAACAATTAAATATATATCATTAGTAGTAAAAATGAAATAAGTAAAATATTACTTAGATAAACTTTATTTTAGTATAACTGTGTGGGTCGTTAAATAAATACTAATTTAAGTCGGAGTTAGTCCATTTACGGAGCTTCCGTGTCTGAAATGGCGCTCTAAACAGTTCTCGTACCTTATGGTAACACTTAGGTTTATCGGAAAGTCTAGGACGATCGCAAAATTCAGATTTTAAAGCAGGAGGTCTACCTGCACTATATGTTAATTCGATTCAAGCTTTTTACTTTATACGACGAAGCGTAAAGTAGAACAGAACGTTGATCTGATGGTTAGTGATACGCCCGTCCATATAAAACGGCGCCAGTTATTTCATTAGATCCAACGTCCTATAAACCGGACCTTTTTGACTGAATCGACTGAAAAGGAACGTTATTACCCTGCATTTGGGATTCGAGTTACATCTCTATGAAAGTAACCGCGGAGATTACAGCAACACGATCTTAAGTCCTAGCGCGGCAATGGTGGCTAGATATGCCCCTAGATTCGGAACAGTTCCAATTATACCCTTATAATTTGTGGAGGACCGGGGGAATGATAATAGCAGTAAATTCCTTGTAACCATTGTAAGCTGGTATAAAGGTTGCTTTCTTAATCTTCATCATCACCATTTTAACCCGGAAAATACTAAAAGATGAGCGTAAAACTCCTTGAGTGATCTCATTGATCGCTCCTATCACATAGTACTCCCGCAATCTTCATCTGATCGTCGTCTACTATCAAAAAGAAAAAGTGTACTATACGAAGATTTTTTTATTTAATTAAGTCACGAGACGAGCGGGACGTTCACCTGATTGTAAGTGATACGTCTGCCATAACAATCTGGCGCTATATAAGATGGTATACACTGTACCACATTGCTCTCGTCGCCTGAGACATAAGATTTTGAGTCTTATAACCCCAGTAATTACACTAGCTACAGCGCCCGTGAAACCAGAACACAATAATGTTGCCACACTACTGTTTGGAGTCTGAAAGTACTGTCAGAAATAGGCGCTGCGGTGGTATCCACCGAGACGATCTCCGGCAACAGAGACCTACCACCAGTAATTCCACATTGAGTTTAGTTACACATAATATTTACACCGCATCCTCAAATCGTATTCCTCGTGTCTGAGGATCGTGACTACCTCCAACCATCACTCTTGTCCTCATGATGTTTTGCCATCTCACCAGTGTAAAAAATTTTCTCCTTCTTCTTAAGGTGCCTCTTCGACTAGAGAAGGTTGACGGTCAGTTCAACATGTTTCGTCTGGTCTCTTGCGAGGTGGAACAGTAGGGCGGCACTCGCGATCCCGCTCCACTCCCTGATGTTACGCAGCCACGGTTTCCTCCGACGACCAACACTCCTTTTACCCTCCACTTTGTCTATCAAGACAAGTGGAAGCAGTTAAAGAATACTACAGGCTATTGTATTGTTCAAATACATATTTGGGGTAGTGGATGAGAAGCCGCATCAGTCTGCAAATATTTTCACACCAACGTTTTAAATAATAAAAAATTGTCTTTAGCTTATACACAACATACATAATGTATTGTCCTTTATAAACTTGAAATTTATTATTTTTTTTATTCTAAGAAATAGCAGATGTCCAGAGGTCCATTTACTCATCACGAGATCTCCGAAACTGTTAAAGGTAAACACTAAAAAATTTTGGTAGAGATATAGCTTTTGTCGTTTAGAGGTTAGCTAAGAATGAATTTTAGAAAATTCCTTCCCTTGGAGTTGGGGGATGTTACGGCCAGCAAAGACAGAGGAGTATCAGCTAGTAAAAAAATAACTGAAATATGTAAATTAGTGCATTTGCAACATTTACTGATGGTACATCTCTGTTGCTAGCCCTGCAGTCTCGGGCTAGTAAGAATAGGACTAAGGTAAGCCCTGCCTGTCGTAGAAGGCGACTAAAAGCGTTTAGGTGGTTCGCGAGCTTTGAGGGTAGAGACCTTTATCACTCAACAAGCTAACCTGCGTTTGATAGTGTATGGGTCAGCGATGGTGCTTACGAGGGTTTGGCCAGTCTTTAGAGACATGCTAACACAAAGTGTAGGCACCGGTGCGTTCTATAAGAAATACCGGGTCCATTCTAAATGCACTGACGCAGACCACCGAGGGGGGGCAGTGAGTAAGAATCTCATATAACCCTGACGTCCCCCCAGAAGCAGGGTATATTTCGAAGATCTCCCCCTCGCAAACCAAACAAAGGGTCTGTTGCTGGAGACTACAGATATCACCGCAACGCCTGTTTTTGCCGTCAAACAGTTGCTAGTTAAATCTTTGTAGCAACGAGACAAACTATCATCAACTTTAAGATGTTAATGTTAGATCAATCTATGGATCAGGAGGAAATCCTGTTCCAAAAACTAAATTTTATGATTATGCCTAGCTTTCCGATAAAATCAGGTACTCCACGAGAGCTGACTAAAGCGCTAATTAAAACAGAAGCTGTATAAGTGAACTAAGGCATACTTAGACCTTATGTCTCAAGGCGATGAGCATCATGTATTGCTGTCACCATCATAACTAGCGCCATGTTTTTTTATACCAAAATATATTTAAGGATATTTTCAGGTGCTTTACTACATCCATTAAGATATCCTCGTGTCAGCCGGCACAACAATAAGGTTCCGTACTCGCGACGCGTTCAAGGCTAGATGTTACACAACGCTCTGGTAGCCGCGGTGACTCACAGGTCAACGGAACCGCGACCTGCGCGTGCGCACCTCACGTGGGACCCCAGCGAGGGGATTAACGTTGTATATATATACTTATAATTATGTCAATTCCCACGGCCAATGATAAATTTATATATATGTATATATAGCCAACAGTAATATATTTATAAATATATATATATATATTACTAGTGGTTCCCACTACAGCTCCTATTTTTTCCGTGAAACAGTGGTTTGCAAACATTCCGGCCTCATAAAAGTACGCATCAACGTCTCTGTAACATGAATAGCTACAGCGCACTTCAAGCAGGAACACGGTAATGTATGCACACTACTCTTCAGCGGCAGAAGTAGGAATGTGTGTAGTTGTACTTAGACAAGAGACCTTCCATTAAAACCATAATAAATTTCAAAGTTATATATATACATACTACATATGACTACATGTATATGTAGTTATATACATATAAATTCATGTTCTTTTTCCACCTTACCAATTCACCCACACTCGTATAACATCGCCCATAAAGCAGCCATCAAGATCTCCGACAAGATAACGTATGGGTAGCAAGCAGAGTTCGTGCGGCGGATTCGACCCAGTGACCCCGCGGACACAGATTATAAAACCTATACCACCATATCTTTATTTAATTTAATAACAAAACCGGGAGATAAATGAGACGTTCACCTGATGGTAAGACATACGCCTGTCCAACGTGGCGCTGGATAGGATTTACACAGCACCGCATTGTGTTCGTCGCTTTGAAACACAAGTTGTTAAGTTTACTCCAGTATTTTCACTGGTTACAACGCCCTTCAAACCGGAACACAGTAATGTTTGGACAGTACTGTCTGTCGGCAGAAATAGAAACTGAGCTGGTACCTAAATAGACGGTAAAAATAAACGCCCCAGTTTATCTCTCTCTCTTTCGTTCAGTCCGGTTTCAATCTTTAAAAAAATGTCCACCAATCGCTCTCTCTTTCAGCTTACCACCTCCATAGTATATGCATCTCATTCTCTTACAAATTGACAAGGAGACAATAATTTACTTACGAGTACGAACTTACTCTTTTTTTTACCTATTGTTTAATTTTCTACGTAAATCATCTCAATCTGTGCTCGATGTGAATTCACTGGTCGTGGAAATAACCCAACCTCGTGCCTCTCCTCGTTTCGCTTCAAGCGAAATCTCGGAACCCTCGTTTCGCTTCAAGCGAAATCTCGGAACCCTCGTTTTAACGATATTTATTGTTGACAGAGGCTTTCACGGCACTGATGCGGGCTCCGCGCTCATCGCTCCAGGTGATGGGAGAAATTTTTTTAAACGGACCTCTGATTGCCGCTTGCATATTGTAAATCTTACGTACGCCGTGAATTCAAGCACCGTTTTATTCCGGAATGTTGTAATTATGAAAAATGTTAAAATATCGTTTTTAATATTATTTTTATAACATGAAAATTATAGCTAATTTTATCTACTACATATATATACATATATCTATATATATGTATGTATCTATTATATATAATAAACGATATTAGTTTATGTATCAAACTGGCTAAAAGATAGCATGTGTACTAGCAGTGGTGATAAGAGGGAAAGCCCGTAGCAAAACAGTGCGAATAAACCCTTGTTTGTGTGACAACAATAAACACAAGACAATAAACTTATTGCGAATACCCATGCTTTAGTGTCTAGAATTGAACCATAGTCCCGATTTATTTCTAGACGGAATAACCGTCTTTCGAAGATGATAACAGCTGATTAAGACTCACAAACAGCAACTGATCGTTGATAAAGCCGTTTAACATAAACACCGGTCTGTTACTTATGTAAATAAATATTACAATAATAGTAAACATACTTTATCTATGAAATGGGTGTAGATAAAGTAATGTATGAGACTGCATTTAATTAAGGACTCAAACCAGATAATTGAGGATCGTGGATGATGTTGTTGAACTTGCGTTTGAACTTCCATCGTTATGTTAGTACATCATAAACTACTGTTATAACAATCACAACACAGTTACATTTATCACAAGGCAGCGCAAAAGAAGACAGAAAAAATATTTTTAATTACACAAACTAGTTACGTTATTAGCCGAGAGACGTCCACTGGTGGACATAGGCCTCCCACTAAGATCTCCACATAGATCGATCCTGCGCTACCAGCATGCGTCTCGCAACCTTCACCAGATAGATCGTCGGACCACCTTGTGAGGGACCTGCCAATACTACGTCTTCCAGTACGCGGTCACCATTCGAGGACCTTAATGCCCCATCGGCTGTCAGTCTTTGGAACGATGTGTCCTGCTCATTGCCACTTGAGGCTAGCAATGTTTTGGACTGTGTCGATGACCTTAGTTCTACGGATCTCCTCATTTCTGATTAGATCAGGCAGGGAACCGAGCATAGCCCTTTCCATTGCTCTCTGACAAACTAGTATATATAGTTATTTATCTCCGTGGTGCAGTAGTTAACTTCTTTGTTTAAAAAAGGACGTTTCCGATTCGACTCCGTCGGTTCACATCTGTTTGATATTGAACGGTGGTAGAGTTTTTCAAATCTACTTGTCTATTTACAAACTACATTGAGAAACAGCCTCTTTAACATAATTTTGTGTATGATGAGTACTCGTTGACACGCGTGACCAGCCTCAGTATCATTTACATCAGGGGTTCCCAAACTATTTAGAACAAGGCACCCCTTATCCAAAACGAAGTGATACCTCAGACCCCTATAGCCAAATTACTGTACTTTTTTTGTGATCGGTTGATTTGTAATGGTTGCTTGGGAAAATTACTTTCACCCCGAGGGGTAAGTATGTCCATTTTGAGAATTCTTGATTTACATATTAATTAAGGCGAAAATGAGATCAAGATCTGTACATTATATAACAAAATTGAGTTTAATGTTACATATGTAGTAGTTTAAATTAATAACATATGGATCCGTATAACTAATGACGTCATATAAAATGTGTAATATGAACTGTTTAATTATATTATAATGAAAAAATAAACGATTTCCTTATTGAGCTTGCCGTTTGTAGGCCGGCACGAAAATGTAATAAACGACTTCTAAATAGTACCCGACTGGAGTTGCTGACTCGATATGCAAACTACCCAGCGTTCACACCAGCCAACCAGTAAAGAATTACTGCCATTACGACACGCAATATTACTTCTTGTAAATACTTAATTTTTAATGTAACACATAACAGTACTTAACTGCTACAGACGCGCAGTGGTTAACCGCTCGGAACAAGGTCTTCTTCAAGGATTACTTAATAGTACGTAGTTTCGTTAGTACTAGGGTTTTGTCACAGATAAAACACCACTTTGTATTTGTCGCTTTGATACATATATTAAGTATTATTCCCTCGGTAATCTCCTAAATTAAAACAACGCCTTTCAAACAGGAACAGAGATACACAAAACTGTTTTATATTAGCAGCAGTTGCTGCGATGGTACTTAAACAATTTTATATCAAACGTTCCTACAGAGGTTGTAGTTTGAAAAAGTATTTATTTCAGTACTTCTCTGTATTATATACTTTCTGTTTATCAGTTAAATACCACTCTCGTATTATAAACCTGCTAACAATATAGCTGTAACTTAACTATCAACATATATGTATGAGCCGGAGTATTCTAGGCGAGAGTGCTACGAGTACATCCGCGGCTTTATTAACTTATCATGTAAAATCAATGTGAAGTATTATTTTATTCTAGATAAAAAAAATAGAAACTTAATAATGTAAAATTTTATAATAATCGCATAAATATTGTATATTTAATATTTGTCTAGATATAATAAATTATAACAGTAGTTTATGATTTTCTAACGTACACGAAGTTCAAGCACAAGTTCAATAACATCGTTGGCGAAGTTTTTACTGATCGCGTTTCAATATTTAATTATATCCAATTTCATACATTACTTTATCTACATTCGTGGTACAGATAAAAAAAAATGGGGGAAAACTACATTTAATTTTACAGCAATAACTGTTTACATTATGATATTGTTTGTTTGTAGATATTACAACTTGCTGTTACCCACCCGCTTTGCTAACCGTAACACCCCCGCAACCTCCTTTGGGGAAGGAGTTTTTTAATATTATTAGCTGATGTAAATTCAATAAAAGTAATATTCCTATGAAATTTCAAATCCTAAGTCATATAGTTCCAAAGATATCATGAAAGTCTACATAGTAGTAATTTACTAGTGGTAGGTCTACATTGCCGGAAACCGTTTAGTTAGGTGGGACCGCAGCACCTATTCCTACCGCTAAACAGTAATATGCAAACATTACTGTGTTCCGGTTCGAAGGGCGGTGTAGCTTGTGTAATTACTAGGTATAGATACAACATCCTATGTCTCAAGCCGACAACTGTAATGTGGTGCTATGAATACTATTCTAGCTAGCGCTACGTTGTAAGGGCGGCTTTATCATTTCGCTTCATTAAATAAAAAAAAAATGGGTTAAAATCTATTACACTTACCTATAATTATGCGCTAGTTAGAATAATATACACAACACCGTATTATGCTCGGCGCTTTGTTACATAGAATGTTAAATCTCTTTACTCTCTGTAAATCCGCTAACTACATTTTCAAACTTTGTACGGCCTTTAAACCGGAACACAGTAATGTTTGCACACTACTGTTTGGCGGCAGAAATAAGCGCTGTGGTGATACCTAGATGGTCTCCTGCAACAGTAATCTACCTCCAGTAATAACAATAACGTCATCATAAGAAATTCAGATCTTGGTTTAACTTAGATAAAATATCTTATAATTGAATTTATGTTTAAAAAAATATCCATCTTAAGTTCATCCTAAGATATTATCATCATCATCAGCCGATAGACGTCCACTGCTGGACATGATTATCCCCAAAGATCTCCACATCGATCGGTTCTACGCTGCCTGCAACCATGAGTCGTTAATAGGGGTTCATATGGGGTGATTTGGACCATTTCCCACTAAGTTATTACGGCAGGTATTATTACCATCTTAAAGTTACTACACAGATAATATAAGTAATATATGTATGGTATAAGTAAACTTTAAGAAGTACTTTATATATGAGGAAAAAGTATCAGAAATTATCTAATATAAATATATATGATGGATGATTATTTATTGGTGGATGCTTTTTGGTGTCTTTTGCTGCTTCTCATCAGTACCACATGAAGATCTATCTTTATAGTTTTAATGAGATGCTTAAGTAAAGAAATTCTGTTGTAATGAATCAGGACATTATGTTTGAGACGAGTAAGCGTGTTATGAAAATAAGTTAACATATGACTACTTAACCTCAAAATTTCGCATTTGAGTCATCAGAATACTTATTATAAACAATATCATATATTACATACATATAAGGATTAAGTTCTTTAAGTAACTTTGTTCGTAAGTTAAAAGCTTACCTATATAAAGAGCGCACGGAGCGAAAGGGACATATAAATAACAATGTAGCATCACAAAAAATACCTCTCATCATGTTTTTTTTTTGCATCAAATTATGCAAATTTCAAGCTTATAACAATGCACATTATGCTGTAATGTTGGAGCGTGGGCGGACGGTAGCGACTGTTCATCTCAACAATGACTCTGATGCTGTTTCGCTACCAGTTGAAGATTTTACACTGGAGCTAAATGGTGGCTGAAATTTAAATAATGATTATGTTAATTTCATACGACAAAGATAATTATCATTTTTACTTTATTGTTTTTAAACGTCGATGGCGTGGGATAAATAAATGCGGGTAGTTTGAAATCTACTGGCGTGCATGTAGTTGAGTCGCGACCGGTCACCCGCGGCGCGCGGACGCGGCCATCGGGCTGGACTATTTACGCTTTGCCGAGATATTTAAAATGCTTTATTATTTTTTTTATCTTAAGATAAAATATCCTTAAAACTAAATCACAGTAATTTTAGTGCATTGCTGTTTGGCGGCAGAAATAGGAGCTAAGACACTTTTCTTTTAAATCTTCGAAAGATACCCTGCTTCTAGGGGAAGTCAGTGTTATGTAAGATTTTTACTCACTAAAACCTCATCAGTACTTTGCATCTATGCATTCAGAGAGGCACCGGGATCTCTTATAAAACGCATCGGTGTCCCTCTACACTTTGTGTGAACACGTAACTGAGGAGGGGCTTAACCCTCCTTGGCACCATCGCTGAGACATACGCTGTCCCACACAGGTTCGCTTGTTGAACGAGAAGGGTTCCACGCTCAAGGCCCGCGAAAAGTCCTAGACCCTTTTAGTCGCCTTAGGAGTTGCGGCATCTACCTAAATGGTTTCCAGCAACAGACTACAAGTTCCTACCACCAATAAAGGAATATTTTATTATATAATATTGAATGCTTCTTTCTCTTCTTAGCATTAGTGTCCACTGATGACAAAGTCTACTTATTACTTTGTTCCCTTAAGTTATTTACAACAACATTTGTTCTAAAAGACTATTTCATTCACTGAACTAGAAAAACATGGCTTATAGTGATCGGCGCTTATGCTTAAAATAATTAAACTAGCTTAGTAAGAAGTAAAAATCTAGTAATTATTTTAGATATGTAAGACAGTTATTTAATACAAGATGAACTAACAAGTTTTTTTTTATTAAAAGGATCCGACCGTCCCATACGAAAGCGGCACTCTCGCCAGACGCAATATTTCCTCCTGCCTAACCCGTCCCGTTGTAAATCAAACGGACGCAGTCGATTTCCGAAGACATAAATTGCTCACATCGCTTACAGTTGTATTGGATTCACCAAATCGATGGCGACAGCCAATGGAAGTTATTCGAAAAAAAAAAAGCTCGTGTGTAAAAAGCTCTATGAAAAAAGACACTCAATTACCTTCTGCAATATATATAAAAATAATCCGACAGTATTTACTATTACATGATATAAGCAATACGTTCACATTGTGATAAATCTAGACCAAGTAAATACTACCACAACCCCTATTTTTGCCGACACACAATACTTTGCAAACATTAATGTAATCCGATTTAAGGACCTTGCAGCTAGTATTAGTATATATAGTATTGGTGTAACGAGAGCATAACATCTTATGGTCTCAAAGGGATGAACATGTATAGTGCTGTGTATATCATTCTACCCAGCGTCAAACTGTTATGAGCGGATGTATCATTTACCATCAGGTGAACGCGTCACTCGTCTCCTTGCTACAAGGAATGAAAAAAAATATTGGTGCAACTACAAAACCACTCGAATATTGAAAAGTCCACGAATTACTATGACACCATTTCAGTTGTTACTTATCAATTGATATAAAGATATTTAATTGGTTTGTCCCATTTTTATCAACGCACATAGTAACAATAATAACATAAAAAATACTAAGTGTTTTATAGTAGCAGCAGCAGTAACAATAATTTTCATTCGATAAACTGTAGGTAATATTAAAAACTTAGAAAACCTTAATATTCAGGGAAATGTATTATAACGTGTCAGACACACATAACTGACAATCTAACTCATTGAATGTCTTGAATGGTGACGCGTTAACATTCTGCGCACGCGCACGCACTGGCGTCACACTCCTCTCCTCTTCCTCCCTCCCTACATGCTTTCCCCCTCGGCACCCATGTGTCCCTGGCACTACTAAAAATAGAGGCACGAAATGACAATGTAGTCAGTCATACTTCCGAATTCGGCCACACTTTGTAACATTAGTAAAATAGACGCAGAGAATAGTTTAAATTTTCCATCAATAAATTTAAATTTAATGTAAATGAAATCGGACAAAAATCATTATTTGGAGAAATATTTGAAAGATAACAATATTATAAATTTAACTACCTTCTTAAAACATTTTGTTAGTATATAAAAATGAGTACGGTAACTAACAAGGACGTTTAGTTATTAGTCAGTTCTAAGAAAATGGCACTTGCTCTCCTTAATCTTGTCTATAATTATCATAATTTCACCTCACCAATCTCTTCCTTATATACTTATAATAGTTCTCTAAAGTTTTATAAATCTTACCAATTTCCGGCAAATAAGCATAAAAGGTTAATAATAGATCTATCAATGAGTATCTGGAACAGGAATATAAAAGACATCAACGCAATCTTTGTCATCTCGGTGTATTAAAATTATTACTTTTCATATTTTCATAGTCAAAATTTATCAATACTTTAAATATTAAGAATAACAAAGAGCTATGATAATGATGCTGATCTTTATAATATGAAAAATTCAGTAATTTATAACACCCATTTGTTATAAACAAATTTTCATAGGCATAAAGTTTAATTCCAAACATACCGCTACTATATTAAGGTTTATTTTTTCAGATATGAGAACAACTATTAAAATTCTTTATTTTGCTAACGACCGGTGGAAACACTAATTTTATGTTGTAAACGTCACATTTTGCGAATAAAGAAGTTTTATTTAATAAACATTAAACTTGCATAAACTTTCAAAAGAAATTAACTTACAGTACTATCTAGTCTATTCACGACAATGGTAGCGATGAATCGTATTACTTTCGTTATAGACACACTTGTTTTTCTGTGATAGCAAAACAAAGGAGTGTATCTATAATGTCGGAGGTTTGTTTCGTTGAAAACAATGCAATAATGGGTGCAAGTTTCCCATTTGATGTAAATTACATCGGCGTGAGTTGTGACGCAAGCCGGCGTCGGAGCCTTATCTAACAAAGAATAGTCATCAGCTGCAGGAACAATTTCACTGTTGCACAAGTACTGTTATTGTTTACCAAAGAAACGATCAAGACTTTATTTCTCAAATGACCCTGACGAGACTACTGCTAATCTATTCTCAGTTGATATGTATCAACGTTTACGTGGCCCCTTACTATCGGCCTTATAAAAAGGCTCAAAGTCTCCCAAAAGGTAATGGAAACGACTGTGCTCGGAGTTTCTCTACGCCATCGTATCATAAATATGAAGATCCGCAGTAGAACTATCATCGACATAGCCCAAAAGATTGCTAGACTTAAGTGGAATGGGCAAGGCACATTGCTCGAAGGACTGACAACCGAAGGAGCAGTAAGGTCCTCGAGTGGCGCCCATGTACCGGTAGACGTCGTGTTGGGAGGCCTCTTACAAGGTGAACTGACGATCTGGTGAGAATCGCGGGAAACCACTGGATGGGAGCAATCTGGAGAAAGATGTGAAGATATTTGGTAGAGGCCTATGTTTAACAGCAGACGTCTATCGGCTGATGATGATGATATATATCAATGAATTTCGACTGAAACAGCTCCTCTTATGGACCCTGGGTCCACATCCTAATGCTAGTCTTGATATTAATGATCAGGCAACATTTGATTCCAAACTATTTCTGAATTTAAACGTAGGGTTTTTTATGCTGTGGCCGAACCATCAGATTTATCTTCTTTATTGATTATCCTCAAAACAATAGTTTGTGAATATTTCTCTTTATAAATCGTCTATTCTACGTTCGTAATAATATTTGTCCAGAGAGAATCTATGATCGAGGGTTTCTTCACTATTTATAGACCAGGAAAGAATCAGCGATCAAACAGGACGTTATACTCATGGTATATATCCGCTGAAACAAGGAGCTGATAAAGATATGTAGCAAGTCGCGCTCGTCTCCATACTACATCGGCTGATAAACGTCCACTGCTGGACATAGGCCTCCCCCAACGATCGCCACGTTAGTAGGGCTTCATTTGGGGGGATCTTGGACAATTCTTACCACGCTGAGCCAATACGGATTGGCCGGAGCCAAAGCCTCGTTTGATGATTAACAGAGTGCATCACGAGCAGGTAAGGTTGGCTTGGGGCCTGTGAGTTGCTGTGCGGGACC
The DNA here is from genome assembly GCA_029030555.1 of Ornithoptera alexandrae. Classification (NCBI taxonomy): domain Eukaryota; kingdom Metazoa; phylum Arthropoda; class Insecta; order Lepidoptera; family Papilionidae; genus Ornithoptera; species Ornithoptera alexandrae. The sequence continues at coordinate 7,224,443 of JARDVY010000011.1, read as the reverse complement.
CCTTACACCGCTTCGTCTCCATAATACATTTTAATTGTAGAAGCGATTTTGATTTCTTAAAACCTTTTTCTAGAATTTTCTGCCTGTCCATATAAGAGAGCTAAAGTATTCTAGTTTGCTATCAGTAAATATTTATTGGTAGGTTTCTGTTGCTGGGGAACATCTAGATAGGTACCACAGCAGCTCCTATTTCTTTCGCCAAACAGCAGTGTGCGAACATTATTGTATTCGCTATGAAGGATGCTGTAGACTACCTGTCTCAAGGCACCGAGCAAAATGAGGAGCCGTCTATATCTTCTAACCAGCACCACATTCACAGTCAGCAGTACATGTTAGGAACGTCCTGCTCATAACGTCGCTTTAATTGCTTCGGCATCATTGTCACTTAAAATGTAGTGCATATAAAAAAAACTCCACTTTGTCATCACACGATAATAAAAATGAAAGGATCATAGATAATAAATCACATCGTATAATGTTTTACTTAGTTGATATATAGAACGAAATAAATTAGCATTCATCATCATCAACACAAGTCGTCACAGCATCAATCGATTTCAAAAAGGCTATCTGTTAAATTAGCATTTTTTTTATTTAAATCATTAGCTAATGAGAACATAATTAGCGCAATTTGCATAATATGCATTTCGATTGACTCGGTGGCGCAATAGCTCAACGATCACCTTGTAACACGGTTCCTGGTTCTATTCCAGGTGTGGAGTTTGGTGGAATTGGTTTTAATATGGGAAGCAGTTCTCATATATTTCTATTTATCGTCATATCTTTCTGTTCTTTGTTTCTTATTCTCTCCTTCCATTGCTCGTTATTACCTTCTTCCATTTCGTTTCTATTTCCCCATTCACTCTCTGTTCCATTTCCTTACATACTTCTCGCTGGGTGAAGAAAATTGCATACCTGATCTGCATTTATATATACATTATACTACTTATCTTTCCTTTATTTTAATATTATTTCCCTCTATTGCTTTTTTATTCTTTGCCCACAAAGTTTTAAAACCTTTTGTTGGCTATAGTCTTCACTTATCAGGTGGATTTCGTTGGAAACCACCTGAGTAGCTACCATTCTCATATTGTGATTCCACCACCTTAAAAACAACATATAATACTTGAAGTATTTTAAGATATAACGCTTCACCCTCTAAAGCTTTATTATTATTTAAAATTTAAATAAAACTGGGGTAAAATGTGAGCGAAATAAATAAAAAAATTCAATCGATTAGGAGCAGTTATCGATTTTCGATTAAAACGTCGTTTTTTTTTTGTAACAATAACGAAGATATGATCCCTCTCACTGTTACCAATGTCGTTGGGAAGCGTTTTTTTTTGCAGTCCATCCTTTTTTTAAAATCGCAGACAAGGGCGAACGGTCATGCGAACAGATAATAAAATAAAAAAAAAATATTATTATATCTGTTTTACCTTTTAACGTATTTTGGAAGGCGCTAAATTTAAATTTCATATCGATAATGTTTCATGCTTTTATGAGGATTAGCGTTAAGGATTGAACTATTGTTATTCCTTTAAAGATTTACATTCGAATCCTTTAATTACGTATTTCTCAATAAAATGAACTTCATACGAAATACAACTATGTCCTTCGTCAAATATCTTGTAACAATATCGATTTCCTTATCTAGTCTTAGAACACATTGTTAAAAAGAAAGTATTGTAAATAGGACTATCTCATTTCATAAACCAAATGGCTATAAAGCTTTAAGTTATAGACTCTTTCATTAGTATGGGATAGAGTAAAAAAAAATTGTATTCAAAAAGTTCTAGTTAAAGTAATGAATTATCATCTTAAACGAACTAGTGCCTTACTTTTATGGGTTCTCCATAGATACCACAAGGTTTCTCCCGTTGGAGTCTGGCTACGTAGTTATCCATTGCATTATTATATAGCATTGGTTAAAACGTTGAAATTGTCTGTAATTAATGAAATGACATCATCATCATCATTATCGCCAGCAGACGGCCACTGCTGGACATAGGCCTCCCCCAAAGTTCTCCATATTGGAGTTCGTTGAGTGAAATTGGGCCGTAACCCACCACGCCTGCCCAGTTCGGGTTGGTGAGTGGTAAGAGCCTCGTCTGTTAGTCAGGGTGCACCGCGTGCAAGTGAGGTTGACTTCTGCTCCGTAAGATGTTGGGCGGAACCCCTTACACCCCTTATGAAAAAAACATAAAATATTGTTTTAAAAAGATATAATAAATCCATCAAAGCCACTTGACCGTTCACAAACTCCATACTAGAGTAATACCTTTAGTAACAGATAACTCTCACAATATATTCAGATGTCAATAAATATATGAAAAGACAAAAAAAAAATATATCTTCGATCACAAGATGAGGTCTTTTAATTAAAAATTTAATCTTTAATGATATAACGTACAAGAGGAAAATGCTAATGCGATGCAAGTGAGCTGTTGTAATTTTCTACCTGGTTGCTTTGAGGTATCTTATAATTTGAGGACACCAACGCCAACTCGCACTTGGCCAAAATGATGTATTACGGTCTCGACCTTCCACTTGCATCTTAGCAATGGAGACGTGGTTATAAAATTGAAAGAGTTATTTTGCCTGGTCAGTTGCTAAATGATCAGATCACAATCACAGTTTTATCTAAGTTATTAGAGAAGCTGTGAACAATGGACCAGAATGACTGAGAATCTTCTGGTAACCGGCGACCTGGTGAGAACTTGGTGATACCACACAACTGCTTTAAACTTGAGATGTATGTTTATCTAGTGGACGGTATCCGAAGCATCCTTGCGCTACAGCAAATCTCATACTCTCTTCACAACTACCTACCTTCTATCTCTCTTATCGTCCATGGTTCAGATTGATAGAGATGGATTCAGAAAACTAGAGCACCAACGAGTATCTTGTCTTTAAGTTCAAACATACTCTATAGCTTATTCTAGTCTTGCGTTTAAAGTTTAATGTTGACACACGTTTTGTTGTTGCTTATTTGTCATCCGCCGGGACCTGTCACCAGGCCCTCGACAACTTGGCTGACGAGTATTTAAAAAGATGTCACTTAAAGGCCCGTTCGCGATGTTAACATGATATGACCACAGCTTTAATTCACTTCTTATAACTTAAGTATCTTTTATTTTTTTGTTCACACTGGTGATATTCTGTTAAGACCTAAGTATCACCGCGGGATATATTTCTGCTTCCAGTCTATCTCTCTCTTTCTTCATGTTTTCCTATAAGGTAATATGATCAGCTTCTTTCTTTCTCCACCCAAACAGTATCGCGTATCATTGAAAGGAGTTAAAGTAATGGAATTACTGGAGTAACGAGACTCAACATCTTGTGTCTTAGTACAATGTAGCCACCAACCTTTTTTTCTATTTTTAGTTTCGGGAGAGAAATCTTCGAAAGGTACCCTGCTTGTGGGAAGAAGTTAGGATTAAGTGAGATTCTTACCCACTAAAACCCCCTCGGTGGTCTGCGTCAGTACATTCGGAGTGGCTCCGGGATCTCTTATAGAACGCACCGGTACCCCTCTACACTTTGTGTGAACACGTCTCTGAGGAGGGGCTTAACCCTCCTAGGCACCATCGCTGAGACATACGCTGTCCCAAGCAGGTACGCTTGTTAAGTGATAAGGACCCCCACTCTCAAGGCCCGCAAAACTCCTAGACCCTTTTAGTCGACTACTACGACAGACAGGTCTTACCTTAGTCCTATTCTTACTAGCTCGAGACTACAGGACTAGTGTACACCATCCTAATTACTGAAAGTCTAATTTGTTTCAGTGATTAAAAGCAGAAGTTTTTATGAGTGACTGATGTTATATATAGATAATTTAGAAAATCTAAGTTAATCCAATTGTAAATAGGTATAAAGTAATTATACATAAATTTTATTAACTTAATTACTTTAAAAAATTATTACAGCTAACTATTGCATACTACTATTGCATAAAGGGCTGAATGGGGTCATGCACAACAACTCAGGAGACCTAAGCCAACCTCACCTGCTCGCGGTGCAGCCTGCTGATCAAGAAACGAGGCTCTGGTTCCCACCATCCCATATACAGCCAGCGTGTTGGGAAATGGCCCAAATCCTACCATATAAATCCCTTCCCGATCGAAGTGGGAATCTTTGGGGGAGGCCTGTCAGCAGTGGACGTCTATGAGTTGATAATGTTTGCATCTTACTACTACGGTCATCCACATAGTCCAAAGAATTGTTAATCTCGATAGGCAGGGTAGAACACATCGCAGGACCGATGGGGCAGCAAGGTCTTCAAATGGCGACCACGTACCGAAAGACAGCGTTGACAGGCGGCCCACTAATTAGTGGATCTGGTGAAGGTCGTAGAAAGCAGCCGGATTGGAGCAGCTCAGGATCGACCGATGTGGAGACCTTTGGGGAAGCTTATGTCCACCAGTAGACGCGTATCGCCTGGTGATGATGATGATAGCATACTAAAGGTTCTTTAAATATTTGAAATTGAATACACGAACTCCCGTTTCTAGTACGTAATAAAATCAAATTTAAGTTTAAATAGACATTTTTCTTATTGATTACCATTAACAGGAACCGGAAGTAGCATCCTTTCTAACTTTATATAAATGTATGACGCATCCATAAAAATAATTGAACTGTAGTAGTGATCCTACATAGTATTATATTAACTTAAATTAAGTGATAACTTATGTACACAATTCTGCAAGTGGTATCACTGTAACTTTTATTCCGCCGTCAAACAGTACTCTACAAATATTACTCAATTCCGGTTTGAAAGGCGTTGCAGCTACCGAAATTAACATCTAATATCTCGAAGCGAGGATATTGTGGTGTTGTGTATATCATCCTAACTAGCAATATGTTGTTATGGACCAGGGTATTGCTTACCATCAGGTGAACGTCTCGCTCGTCTCGTCGCTTAGTTGAATAAAAAAAAAAAACTGATTACGCTTAGGGTGTCGTAAATTGTTGGAAATTTATCTTCACGTCCGATAGAGTGATAAATTTTAATGTTATTCTGTTGAACGCGTCTATTGTGGGACAGGTTTTTTTTTATTACAAAAAAAAAAAAAAACTTATTCAAATTACACCTTCATATGATTCGTTTAACCTTAGAACTGCTCATATGATAGAATTGCTGGCGCAACGGTTTAGCGCTTGCTTTGTAACACGGAGGTCCCCGATTCGATTCCGAGACCACACGTTTAGGGGTTGGTTGTTTAAGTGGTCATATGACCAATGCAGCGTTGGCAGACCCCCCACTAGGTGGAGAGAGGACATGAAAAATTGCTGGGAGCCACTGGATTCAAACAGCGCAAAACCGTGGTTTCTGGAACACATTACAAGAGACCTATGTCCAACAGTGGACATCCATCAGTTGAAATGACGATGATGATCAAAAGTCATATTAGCACTAGGATCTCTTTTTTTATTTAAGGACTCAACCAGACGAGCGAGTTTTTCATCTGATAGTAGGCAACACTTCTTCCAGTATTAACGTGGCGCTAGTTAGGGCTATATACACAGCACCACATTATACTGGTCTCAGCCCAGTAATTTCTTTAGCTACAGCACCCATCAAACCGGAACTTAATACTGCTTGTCGCCTGCAATAGGAACTGCGGAGGAAAGAATGGAGTGTAAGATTGAAATGGGTAGGAGGATAGACGCAGGTGTCATCGCCTCTCTGATGAGTGAAGACGAAAGTCGCGTAATATTTGTGAAATATTGTAGGAGTGGTGGGGAAAGTATTGCGAGAAAATAAAAAGTAAAAGTAAATAAATAAGTAAATAGAGTAATAGTGTAATAATAGAGAGTAAGGTAATATAGTAAGTAATAAGTATGAATTTTAATAAATAAAACAAATGTAACAATGTAAGAGCAAAATAACACAGAAGTAGAAGAAAGAAGAAAGAAACATGCTACAGAGGATGATTTCTTTCAGGCTCTCCCCCCCCCCCTTCTTTAGAAGGCATCTTCACTCCAAGAGGATGGATGACAGAGGGAAATGGAATGTAGAATGACAGAGAAATGAAGTGTATAAGATAAGTACAGAATAGAAGATGGAAGAATGAGTGACGATAAGAAAGGAAAATTAGTAAATCAATAACTGATGATAAGTGAAAGGAAAGTAAAAGGCCCTGACCCAAAACACGCAAAGGGGAACGATTAAAAAAAAAAAAAAGATCTGCGGTGGTAACTAATTAAATGGTCTCCAGCAGCAGAAACCTACCACCCGTTTTTTTAACGAAAAGAGATGTCAAGATGACAGTAAATATATAATGTCTTTAACGTTATGGTACTAGTTAAGATATTTACAAAACAACTATACAGTCGTGTAAGGTTTCCAGCATATCAACCCACGGGATCCAAACCAAACTCGCCCGCTCGTGACGCACCCTGCTAATCAACAAACGAGGCTCTGGTCCCCACCAACCCGTATTAAGCCAGCGTGGTGGAGCATAGCCCGAATCGGCCTGTATGAATCCCTGACCGATCGATATGGGAATCATCGAGGGAAGCCTATGTTCAGCTGTGGACATCTATCAGCTGACGATGATGATCTGCTCACTTAGATGATGATCACTTAGATTCTTAGACCACCAGTAGTTTTGATGGTGATTGTGTATTTACATCCATCTGTGTGTGTCCCATCCCCATATAAAACCCATTTTAAAGTTTAAAGAGAACAAAATGGTATATGAGCTTAAAAATGTTCTAGATTATATATAATGAGAAATATTATTAAATATAAACAACGGTCGGACTATTCCCATCGTTGGGATTCAGAGCTTCTCTAACAAGGAGTTAGTTGAAGCTATTCATCTACGCTGGCTAAGAGTAACTCGGTGGATGCTAGATGTGCATAAAAGCTGTTGATCATCGGTTTCTTCACTGGTACATCAAGCTCAGTAGGGATCGAATCCGAGCCTCTACGAGACAGCAGACACGACCGCTTTACTTAGCGAAACTTCCATTTGATGGTAAGTATCATAATAACGCGGGATTAATACACTGGTGGTGGTAGGTCTTTCTGGAGGTAGATCTCTGTTGCAGGATATCGATTTAAGTAGGTACCACTGTAGCTCGTATTTCTAACGCCGAACAGTAGTGTGCAAACATTACTGTGTTCCGGTTTGAAGGGTGCTATAGCCAGTGTAATTACTGGGGTAATGAGACTCAAAATGTTACGTCTCAAGCGACGAGCGTAATATAGAGCAATATATCATACTAAGTAGCACGAGGTTTTTATGGGCAGGCGTATCACTTATCATCAGGTGAATACCTCGCTTGTCTAGTTGCTTAATTTAAAAAAAAAACAACAAGATAGTGAACCCGTTGTATGAGACATAAGATGTTAAGTTTCATTACCTTAGTAACTTCATTAGCAACAACACCCTTCACACAGGAACACGGTAATATTTGACGGAAGAAACAGGAGCGGTGATACTAAGAATGATGATATAATTTATAACCCATATTTTAACATAGTTTAAGTTAAACTAACCGCACTATCATCATCAGTTCAATTACGGTCACCCATCCAATTCGCATATATAATTATATATTACATAGCAGATATATTTGTATGGATTGATAATATTAACATTCAAATAGTTTTTAATACAATAACTCAGTGGGTAGTTTAGATATATACAGCATAAAGTACGACGTCTTACAGCCGAGAAGTACGTTGTCCTAGGTTACCGCTGTATAATCGAAATTACTGGTAATTTCACTTGTTACAACGCTCTTCGAAACCGGAACACGTTAATGGCCTCACAATACCACTTGCCGCTGCAGAGGTACCTAGTTAGATGGTCTCTGGGTTGTTTGTTAACAACGGAACGGCTTTATCAAGTTATAAACTAAACTATATAAGAAATATATTTACTAACTTATAACTTAATGTAAATAAATACTTATCGTTATCGTTAAATAAACATTTTAATCAGCTATTTCCCGTTTCCTCTGCTGTCCGTAATATAGAATTAGATTTGAAATTTAGATTTGAAATTTGTCAGAAATATTCTCGTTCAGCGAAAACCTCTTATTAATAACAACCCCGTAAATCTATTTGAGGAACGAATTTAGTAAAATCCATCGTTAATTGACCTCTAAAAGACAGAAGCAATATATCTACCAAATTTTGAGTGTTTAAGTCCAATAGTTTCGGAGATGGTGATAAGTCTCTACATAGGTCATCTCATAAATATAAAGAAGATATACAGATAAGATCAAACCACGACGACGGTGTTATATTTAGATAGACAATCTTCTTCTTCGTCGGTGTCACTCTTGACAGAGTGGTTGTGGTCATCACTTTAGGTGCAAAAAAATTGGACTAGTTTGGGTACTTTTATTCCTCATATTCTTGTACGCCGCATAAACGTGGACTATGCGAGAAATAGAGAAGAGGATAGACGCACTAGAGATGTGGTACTGGAGGATAATGCTCCGAGTATCGTGGAACTCTGCATCAAACCTTATAATATAAGATAGTAGTATAATATATTACTATTACAGAGAAGTAATACGAATACATCGAAGTATACTTTTACGCATTTTTTTCTCAACGTATCGAAGTTGTAGTCACGTGATGGTAAGTGATATTCCTATCCTTAACAACTTGACGCTAATTAGGTTGATGTACACAACATCTTGAGCTCGAAATCTTGAGATATTTTAATAATATAGACTAGCGTTTTACTACAATTTCACTTCGTAAGCGGCGATTTCGACTTTAGTGGTAAAGCGCACTATCGACTATTCTCTCAAATACTTCCCCGTTATACCTGGACGGTAAAACTGTTGCCAGCAGACTGTTCCAATCCTCCGCTGTTTGCGTTATGAAGAACAAAGCGAAAGGATTTATCTTAATGCGAAGAATTCCGATAACGTAGAATGATTACCTGCGGTGTATCTGTACGTCAGATGGTAACAACATAAAATGTTATGTATCATCATCATCAGCCGATAAACGTGCACTGCTGAACATAGGCCTCTCCCAAAGATCTCCACATCGATCGGTTCAACGTCGTTCGCATCCAGCGGCTTCTCGCGACCTTCAGTCGTTTGGAGATGTTCATATAGATGAGCCATTTCCCACCACGCTGGGCCAATATGGGTGGCTGGCTGGTTGTCTCATTGTCACAGTATTTTCTCTAGCCACAGCGCCGTTCAAACCAGAACGCAGTAATGTTTGCACACTACTATTTGGCGGGAGGAATAAGCGATGTTATGGTACCTACAGAGACCAACCGCCAGTAATTATTAATTTATGCAACAATAATAATTAAAAGATGCGTGTGTTTGTATTATACAAAGCCTTAGCCTTGAAGGCCGAATAATTTTTTTTCATAACAAACATTTCGAAAACGAAACGAATCCGAAAAAAAAAAACGATCACAAATTACTCAACAGTTACTCTAACATCATAACTAGCGATAACTCACGCTAGAACAATTAAAACGGAGAGGGGGGGGAAAAAAAACAACGCCCTCACCGAAAAAGCCCGTGAAAGACGCCAGAGGAAATCCTTCGCTAAAACACATATATCACAACTAATCCAGCGTTCACTCACACTTGACACTGTGGGGACACTTTGCGATATATCGATGTTTATTCTCACTGTGGCGGATAGGGGTGTGCACACACGTCCGGCGCGTGCGCAGGCCCGACGCGGACTGACTCGCGCATACTATACACCTGTCAGTTCAAAAACAATAGCAAACATTATGAGGCTGCGCGCCGAGGCTCCGATTAGTGCGTCAACAGCGCGGGGGCCGGTTTTTTTTGCTATTATTATATTATTATTATTAAATTAACTCACTAAATACTAAGATAAATAACGAAATTGTATCACAAACTAAGTATTCATATACCTACCTGGTACCTGAATACCTGGTCAAACGCAAAAACTTGTGAATATAGCGAAGATCTAACGGGTCTCTGTTGAAGATCGTCTATGTAAGTACCATCCCAGCTCCTATTTGAACTACTTAATAGTATCATACAATTACTATGTGTTGGTTTGAAGGACACTATCTATTGTAATTACTGTAGTAACGATTTTAACATATGATGTCGCAAGGCAACGAGCAGTATGGTGGAGTGCATACTATTAAGTGAACCTCTCGCCTCGTTTCACCAATTGCAATAGATCATGCAACGGTATATTCATGTTCAGTTTTTGTTTATCTAGAATAATATACATTCAACATATATACATAAATATATACAGGGTGGCGCAAAAGTAATCCTCCTATCAGAAAATGCTATAAATTTTGCGATTGGCCACTAATGTCAGTTCTGTTTTGACATTTGTGTAGTAAACACATGCGAAATACACATTAATAAACAAAAAAAATTAAAAGACCAAATAAAAATAATCCACAAGAAGAATCAGAGTTTTGAATTTTTTTTTTAAATTACAGCCAAAAAACATCGGAAGGTTATTTTTGCGCCACCTTGTATATATACAAAAACACTTTCAAATATACGCTTGACTTAATGTTCTTATTTGCTATTATTCTTTCGTTGCTCTTTTTAAATTTTTGTAACATTAAATAAAAAGTATATGTATGTATATTCCTTAATATATTATATAAATATTTGGAAAGATTAAATATATATATATATATATATATAAAGAGAGAGATACCCAGCCATTCGTTGACTCGTCACGTGATCTCCGAAACTGTTGGATGTAAACACTCAAAATTTGGTAAGAATATTCCTTTTACCACGTACAGATCAGCTAAGAATGAATTTTACACAATTCCTACCATGAGGGTATGTTACGACCAGCAAAGCGGGCGTTTGTATATACTGGGTAGAGGGGAAAGAAAAACCCTACTTCTCTTCATCAATCGATCCTATGTTCTACCACTGCCGATTCAGCAGCTTTCATCTTCACCAGATCGTCAACCTACCTTATACTTAATATTCAGTGTTGATATGTATATTTAACATAGTATTTATTAATTTTTGTTATAAATATAACCATTCGTCGGATAAATATACAAACAAAGAACTTCATCATAATATTGTTCACAAATAAGCTATAGTATAGTTATATGTGCAAATGGCGCAATTGATCGCAATCAAAATATCATCACTTGGTCGATCAGATATAAGTTTGATGAGAGAATAAATCATGTTAAGTATCAAATGATTTGTGGATTATAAGTGCTAGTTTCCTATTAGTATCTCCTATGTCATAAATCATAAATTCATTACTAAAATCGCAAGTAGCTATATTCATAAATAGATATGTTAATACTTAACCAATTATATATGGAAACTAGCTGTTCCTCGCCTACTTTGCTGATCATAATATAGAATTAGATTTGAAATTTAGACTTGAAATTCGTCAGAAATATTCCCGCCCAGCGACAAACCGCCGCTGCCCTTACCTCTTCTCGTTATTAACACCCCCGCAACCCCCTTTGGAGAAAGAATTTTGTAAAATCCATTCTTAGCGAACTTCTTAATAACAAAAGCAATATCTCTATCAAATTTTGAGAGTTGATATCTAATAGTTTCGGAGATCTCCTGATGAATCAATGATTCTCTGGATATGTTCTAGATAAATACAGATGGCTCTTTACTGGTGTACCTGTTTCAGATCTGCTGATGAACTCATCCACTTTGAGCAAGAAGGGCTGACTGCTAAGCTTCAGATATGAAGACACGTTAAGAACATATACAAAAGTTTTAAGTGCCATGTTCTTCATCGATTTTTTTTATAGAGGTATTAAATTAAGATTTTATACTATGGATATATCAGTATATTATATTATTAACTATTTTATACATCTTAGTATTTATTTATAACTTCATTAAAAGGTGACTTGTACCGACCGGCATAAGTCGTGGTAAATAGTTAGACGTTTACCATCCGGTGACTGTCTTGATAAAAAATTCAAAAGTTTATGTAAGAGAGATTTACACCGGATACATCAGTCGACTTTATAAACAATGCAACAAATGATTCATCATCATTTTATTCTCTGTAATCCGTACACTGACCCTAGCCCACACTTCATCATTGTTTTAAAGTATATGTTTTAAAATAAAACGGTTTGCTTGAACTTCTAAATACTTTAGCGTCGGAGCCTGAACCGTTTGGTTTTCAGGAACAGTTCATTCCATTGTGTATCATCAATTGTTTGTATGAAAAATAACTCATAGAGCTATGTACATTAATATGTATAATTTTTTTTTTTATTATTATGTATACATCGTAGACTATTGAAGATTTTGAAAAGCCTGTAGTGAATAAAATATTCTTACAGTTTATCTATTACATTACATACGAGTATATCTGTCTGTAGCTTGAACAGAGTTTTTTAATATTGTAAAGTTGTGAGCTTTACGTAATCTAAGGCAGAAAAGATTTTAAAAAAAAAATCCAGAAAAATAAAGTATTTTGATTAATTTCTCTGTTAAATTTCAAATCGTCCTCATAAACTCAAAATTCATACCAATATCCGAATCTTCCGAACAAATCGCCTGGTCATACCGACATCCAGCTCTTACTGTATTCTTTGCCACGAAACAGTAATGTTCAAATGTTACTGTGTGACAGTTTCAAAAGTATTATAGGTAATGAAATTGCTATGGTAACGTTAATTAACATTTTATCTCTTAAACCGACGTGGTTAATTATAAACACAGTACTCACCTTGTTGCACTAATTAAAATGATATCATTCGAAATCATTCTAATGGACACAGAGACTGCTTTAACAGAAGTTTTATAAAACTGAATGAGAGAAAAAAAAAACCCGCGCTAAACGGTAAAGCGTTGCATTAAACAACGATTTAATTAAAACCGGTGATAATGTAAAACAATATATAGAAAACCTGCGTGTTACAGTGGCGCTAGTTAATTTATCAGAAACAGGTTATGGTTAAAGTATTAAAGAGAATCACATCTCTTGTTACGGTAAAAGAAACCTTATCTCGAAGAGTTAACGGTGAGAATAGAGTGTATACTGGAATCTTTATAAAGATTAGTCGACTGATATTCCGTCAAACCCTCGGAGACACCTGTTCGCCGCAGATGAATTGCCCAATGTGTTTTGTAATAAATTAGTCGACAAAATTGATTTTATCTATCATGTACGCACTACGCGTCATTTGACCATAACTAATTTCATTGACTAATGTCATAAATTAAACCTTTAAGATGTCACTAGAAAGTAGGGAGAGATCAAGCAAAAAAGAGACCGAGTTATAAATATCTAGCTGTTCCCCGCCTGCTTTGCTGGTCGTAATATAGAATTAGATATGACTTGAAATTTGTCAGAAATATTCTTTGAGAGCAATCTCAACCGCCCCGCCGATTATTATTAACATCCTTACAATTCCCTTTAGTGATATTTCGTAAAATCCATTCTTACCTGACCTCTAAATGGCAGAAGCAATATCACTACCAAATTTTGAGTGTTTACATCCAGTGCTTTCGGAGATCTGAGATTATGCTCGATGTATTAACCGGTACACAGTATGTTTGCTTCACAAGTGGTGGCGTCTTTATTAAGTTTCCGGCAACAGAGTTCTAGCACCAGTCAATTAAGATGAGTCAATACTTACCACCATCTCGTTTTTCTAAAAAGTAGCCATTGTAATAATTTATTTCTTTATATAAATATTTCTTGTTGAACGCCATCTAGGAAGACAGCGTTTAATTATAATCAATATTATCTAAAATAAAACCGAGTTTCATTTCCGGCAGCCTTATCTATTTCCTTCCCTATCCAGTCTAATCTTTGGTATCCACTCCTTTTGTAGTGATTATTATCATTCATCATCAGACGATAGACACTGCTGGACAAAGACTTTTCCCCAAAGATCTCCACATCGATCGGTCCCGGGCCTTCAGTCGTTTATGGGTGTCCTTCACATGGGGAGATTTGGACCATTTTCCACCACGCTGGCATTTTACGGGTGGGTGGGTTCCAAAGTCTCGTTTGTTGATTAGCAGAGTGCACCACGAGCAGGTTACGTTGGCTTGGGTTCCGTGAGTTGTTGTGCGCGACCCCTTACACCTCCCAATAACACCATCCTTTGTTAATCCACTGCTGATTTTCTTCTCCAATCTCTTTCGCCAAACAATATATTTATCATACGTAAATAAATATATGAGTAATAACTATTTCTCATATATTTATATATTTAGTTATATATACACAAATGAATAAGACAAAACTTCCTTTAACCAATAAAGTTACATGAATAACTCCTATTCAATATAAATTAAGAGAAAAGTTAAAAAGGCTCTAAATATAACGAAATTACGAACGACGCGACGTGTGAGATGTTCACCTCATATCAAGTGATACACCTGCTCATAGCAACATAGCACTAATTAAGATGATTTATAGCACCATCTTCTACTCATCATCATGAGACATAAGATGCCTATACTCCAATAATCGCTCCGCTAGCTACCTTCAAACCGGACCACATGTTAGTCCACGACTATTAGACGGCGGAAATAGAAACCGCTGTGGTACCTAGACAATCACCGGTATCGGAAACCTACCACCAGTATTTGTTTGATACAAACACGATACACACTTCTTATTTTTTTTTTATTTATTATGGCAACACTAATATATTTTCGTCTATTGCTGCTATTTCCTGTAATAACGCTGTAAAAACTGCATCTATGGTAAACGCCAGCTCTATAGGCTACCACGCGAACCGACTATTTGTGGCACACGAAGGCGGAACCCGCACGCGATGTTAGTAGCTGTGCTTACGTGGAAAAAGCTGCGATTCCAGCTTAATGACGTAACTTCTCAAATCGACGAGCATATATCTCTTTTTTTATTCAACGAATCGACGAAACTAGCAACACGTTCACCTGATAGTAAGTGATACGCCTGCCCATAGTGTTGCGCTAGGTAGGATGATATTCACTGGACATTGCACTCATCATCCTAAGACAAAATGTTTTATCACCCCCAGTCCTTTCACTAGCAACAAACTTCAAACCGGAACGCAATATAATTTGCACACTACTGTTTCTTGACTGCAATAGGAGCTGCGCTGATACCTACTTAGAAGATTTCCGGCTACAGAGACTTACCACCAGTGAAGAGTGACTCCGAATAAATATTCAGTATCAAATCTTAAAGGATTTAACTCTTGTTAAACATATATAAAAAACGCGGTCACCTTTTTTTTGTTTCGGGGGTAAATCTTCGAAAGATATGCTTCTAGGGGTAAGTTAAAGGTTTATCAGATTCTTTCTCACTAAAACCCCTCGGTTGTCTGCGTTAGTGCATTCAGAGAGGGATCTCTTACAGAACACACCGCTGTCCCTCCACACTTTGTGTTACACGTCTCTGAGAGTCTGGAGTGCCAAACCCTCTTAGGCACCATCGTTGAGTGATACGCTGTCCCAGGCAGGTTCGCTTGTTGAGCGATAAGGGCTCACACCCTCAAGGCCCGCGAAAGTACTAGACCCTTTTAGTCGCTTTCTATGACAGTCAGGGCTTACCTTAATTCTTACTATCCCGAGGCTTCAGCGCTGTGATATACTAACCATTCGCCCACACGAGAAATTGTCTATGTGATTGTAATGAATTCACTTTCTACCCTCAATTTTCTATAAGACAGTTAGCTTTATAGTTTAGTTATAAAATAACTCAGCTTTCTAACGAGTTGAAAACCGATAGATGGTGATTATCAATTGTTACCGTTCAATGTGGTGCAAACGTTGGCCCGGTTCCGATTGTGGCCATTACGGACACATTATCAACGTATTGCCGTCAACCAGTGTTAAATATAACGCGGTACGTGCTCTAAGTTACCGCAAAGATCGGTCAAAATGAACCATATCTCCAGTTAAACCACTAGTCAATGGTACCGACAAATTGTGAACTGTACTGGTAGGTCTCTGCCGGAGACCGTCTAGTACCACCGCAGCTCCTATTTATGCCGATAAACAGCAGCATGCAATTATTACAGTGTTCCGGTTTGAAGGACGTTGTAGCTAGTGAAATCACTGCAATAACGAGACAAAGGCGACTAGCACAATCTAATGAATCTGTATATTCTATATCATTCTAACAGTTCATTAACCCTAGATAGATAACCTACGTCGAATCGACGTAATCGATTATAGAACTTAGAAGGATGACAAAGACTATTTGCGATAGGTGCAAAAATCCCATCTGTGGAGAGCACAAGTTCAGCGCCTGCCCTAAGTGCCTATGAGGCCAAAATTACTAAAGATTTATATTTACTTAGATTTTTTATATTATAGAGACCACAAAAAGTTGATTTTGAAAAGTTTTAATGGTAAATTATAAGACTGACGAAGAGATTCCTTATCTTTAAGTTTCGTAAAATAAGAAGTTCCTTGATTTGTTCCTTATTGTTTTTTCGTAATAAAATTTAAATAAATACTTATGTTGTTTTATGTACTCGGCACTCAAATACATACATTAACACATATTATTACATTTATAAACCTAGTATACACTTAATCGAAAATATGCTCACTCAAACATTCGCACGTCGAGTCGACGTATGGTTATCTTTAGTGTATAGTGAAATATGGTTATCTATCTAGGGTTAAATAGCTTACTATTAACTGAACATCTCTCGTCCTCGTGGTCCTCTCATCGCTTAGTCGAATTAAAAAAAAAATAGACAGTATAAATACTCTAGTAAATATTGCTGCTTATAATGTATTAGTAGATAGAGTTACTGCTGCTGAATGTAAACACGAGGTCATATTCGCACAACAATATTCATTGTTACACAGTGTGAGCGATATAGATCTCGTCGGATCTACACATACAGTTTCAACATGGTCATGCCTGACATCCGCCAAGCCGCCGGCCCGTGTAATGACCACATCGCTAATATGTTGCCAGTGGTCGGACCTTACAATTCGAATCATTACTATATTATTATATAACATAATATTTTTAAGACCTAGGAACTTACTTGACGGGTTACATATATTGACATTGTATCGGACTCCATGTGGAAATCTTTCGGAGAGGCATATACTCAGCAGAACATATAGCCAATGGTGATGATGATCGGACTCTTTAGGATAACCTCATTATAGATCATTTTTACCAGAGACCGTCTAAGTAAATCCGAGACACCTATGAGATACACCTCCACTCGTCCGTAACTGCAGCTTTCATCTTACTTTCATGAAGAGACCGCTACTTCCGCTTCAACATCGTTCGCCTACTTCATGGATCATCTGCATTGTACCCTAGGATTAAGGAAATACATATTATAAAAATATCCTAGGAGTCTTAAAATTTTGTATATATAAGTGCCTAGAAATAGTGCCAGTTTGCTGTAATACAAAAAAAAATCTTTTTATCTCTATTCTCTTATGATGTGTAGCTCTTGCTCTTTACGGTTGTGCTGATGCTGGGCTCGTGGACCCGTTTCCTCGGTCTGTTGCTGTTTACCGATTTAAAAATGATAAGATACTTAATTTAATTTTTTGATTTTCTCATCTAATGTATACGAAGGATAATAAATATAAATTTATACCCACCACAATGTCTCTGATAGCATATTAAGCTACAGAACTGTAGCTATAACGCTGAAAATGCTGACATGTTGCTACAAGCTTAAAAACCTAGGGACTTCCGAATTTAAACATTGCAGACTGTCTTGTAATAATGATACTGTTTTTGACGGCCCGTGTAATACTACCTTACAATAGGCGCGTGCGCATCGATGGCTCTACCTCCCCTCGATAGATACGACAGCAGGTGTCTGCACAGCTGTCCCCGGCGACAGGTTTACAGGTATCCATAGGAAATAGTAAAGTGACGTTACTTTTTACCGGTTTAGTTGGAGTTTGAACTCCGTATTGATAAACTAGCTATTACTTCGAAAACATCCCCACTAATTAATTCACTCAGAAACGGTAGTAAATGAATTATTCTATTATACATATATATACAAAAACCGTCATAGGGTCCTCGAGGTGGGGTATGGCTCAATTACCCTCAACGAACTCTAACAAGGATATCTTTGGGAGAACCTATGGACGCCTATCAGCTGATGATATATATATATATATCTAATTGGGGGTAAATGAGCCATATCCTACCTCGAGGACCCAGTGCAGGTTTGTGACTGGTCAGAGCTTCGTCTATAGATTAACAGGGTGCACCCACAAGTAGTTGAGGTTGGCTTGGGACCCGTAAGGTGTATTGGACCCCTTACACCCTACAAAATTACAATTTAAAAGACATATTTATTTAGCACTTAACTTACAGTAGAAAGCATTATAAATTACTAACAGGGTGACTAATAAAATGTTCTGAAAACATACGTTTTTAAGTGAAGATATGCAAGAGCTATGTGATAACTAAGTTAGAAGACAGCTCCGTATGTGCTGCATCAAAATCTAAGCGCTGATTTTTAACGGAGACTGTACTAACCTGATCTGCAAACAAAACAAATATCCAACCGTTTGGAGAATTAAGATATTTCATACATCACATACATATGTTAAGTAATGTTAATAGAAGATATCAATAGTGGTTTTTTTTATTTATATTAACATATTTAACTGAGAGCATCTCTTTTCTAAGTTAGATGAATATAACTAGCTGTTATTCGGCTGCGAAATTTGTCTGAAATATTCTTTGAGAGCAACCGCTAATGACTTTCTACAGCCACCGTTACTATCAACATCAGCCGATAGACGTCCACTGCTGGACATGGGCCTCCCCCAAAGTTCACCATATCTAGCGGTCCACAGTCAGCATGGCCTCCGGTACCACCGGGCACAAGGGGCCGTCGTTTGTAGAGGTTCATATTTACATGGAGGGATTTGAGCCATTTTATACCACCCTCGCCTAATGCGGGTGGGTGGGAACCAGCGGCTTGTTTGTTAATTAGCAAGCTGCTACGAGCAGGTGAGGTTGGTTTGGGTCTCGTGAGTTGTTGTGCGGCACCCCTTGTATCTCTACTACGTTACTATAGCAACCACATATATAATACGAAAGGAAAATGTTTACAAAAGTTAATTAGAAATACAATTATGAAGAATCTATGAAATTTAAAAAATAAATCACCTATAACAATATACAAATCATTCCGCGTCGAATACGTTCACTAGTTTCTACGTGATTGGCGAACAAAGGAATCTCATTCTGATGATATCATCTATCCTAAGGATAGATACAAGTATCATCATCATTAGCCGATAGACGTCCATTGATGAACATAGCTCTCACTTCGGGGAAATTGTTGGTGATTTCCAAGTTTGTTGGGGTTCAAATGGAGGGGGGGGGGTTCAGCCATTCTCCACCACGCTGGCCTAACGCGGGTTAGTGGGAGCCAGAGCCTCTTTACTTGATTAGCAGGGTGCATTACGAGCAGGTGAGGTTGACTTCGATCCCGTGTGTTGTTTTGCGGGACCCCTTACGCTCCCATATATATACACAGTATAGTTATATATAAAATATAAAAAATCTAATTAAATACGAATCTTCTTGACTTCGTGAAAACATGATCGATATATATTTATTGTATGGAAAAGGTTTTTCATTATATTAATGCCAATACAATATAAATGTGTTCGATGAAATCGAGACAAGCATTTCTACTTTATTACAATCCTCCCTCTATTGAAACCATCCAATACTCGTGTATGAGGGATAGTAATTTAAGAATGAATAGAGGTATTGTGAAAATTCCGCAAATCACTGTACATTGTAATTTTGTATGAAAATGGGGAGTAGAATGGGTTATCATCGCCGTGCCAGCCGGTCCTATAGTTCAAGGGAATTGAACCCGCGGTAGCTTTAGATTAATGCTATAATTTTTTTTTTTCAACAAGACAGTCGATCCTCTGATAATATGTTATACACCTGCCACAGAACTACATGCTCGTCACCTTGAGACGTAAGATGTTAAGTTTACTACTCTTACAAACCGGAACACTACTGTTTTACAGAGTCTCCGTTAAAAGATACCACCGATATAAAATACTGGTGGTGCAACTACCACCAGTATATACAGGTACAGTGGATAGAATAGAAAAATCAGTGATGTTTTAATATAATATTGTAGTAGGATTCTATTAAGTTATTCTTGTCGGGAGCTGATACCTCTTCAATACTTTCTTCCTCCATACAAAATATATCTACTTTGCGTTTATAATACATCAACAAACGGCTTTTAAGTAAGATGATAATGTTTATTTCACACTTGATACTTATAAATAAGTGTTAATGGTTTATTTGATATTGCTAACACGTTCCGCATTAGGTGGTAGGTACAGCTGCAATAAGCATACAATGGGAGGAACACGGACGATAAAAGCAGTGCGTGTTAAATAGACGGACACCTCATGAAAATGCGAAATGCCGACGGATCTTCATTACAAATCTGCGAGTTATGCATCCATACTGCATCTAACTTGAACTTAAGTTAATCGTACTGTTTTATTATTTTATAATGTTAGTGGTTAATAAATAAATTAACTATCAATGTACCACTAACCTTTCCTGTAATACCGTGTCCGCAATCTCTGTGCTTATCTATACTTGAAAATAAACTTACTAATTTCAATTTAACTTAGTTGCGTACCTTATGACTTGAGATTATTATTTAGATAGATTGGAGAAGCTGGAATATACAGTGTTTATTTGCCTGCATGAAATGCCTATGATAGTTACTTATGCATTTTTTAAGTATTTTACTATTTGAGCTTGCGGATGTATATTGTATGGGATGCGGGGTGTAAGGGGCTCCGCCTACCATCTAGCGGAGCCCAGGTCAACTTCACCTGCACGGGGTGCACCCTTCTGAATAACAGAGGAGGCTCTAACCGCCCACCAACCCGTACTAAGCCAGCGTGGTGGTTTTGCGACCCAATTTCCCTCAATAAGACTTATACCCTATGAGGCACTAAGATCCTCGAATGGCGACCGCGTACCGGAAGACGTAGTGTTGGCAGGCCCCCAACAGGTGGTCCTACAATCTGGTAAAGATTGCGGTAAGCAGCTGGATGCGGGCACGCAGGATCGATCGATGTGGGGATCTTTGGGGGAGGCCTATGTCCAACAGTGGACGTCTGTCGGCTGATAAGGAATGAATGAATGATGTATGTTAGAATAAAATTAGATAGCTGAACTGAGCTACATATCAGTTAATCAGCCATATTTATCCAGCTGATGAAGATCTATTGTAAATAAAATAATAAACAGTATCTTATTGAATAAACTGTTTTTTTTTTTCAAATTTCTGCGATAATAGAGCTTGTAGGTGTTAGGTATATCTTGTTTTAGATGATGGCTAAGAGTAGTAGCAGTACTATAAGTTAAATTAAAATGTCCAACGTCCTGTAGAAAAGCAAGAGAAAATAAAAAGAGAAATAAAAAAAAAAGATAAAGTTGATAAATCGTGATAGGTTTGCTTTGTCGCGATGACATAGAGGGCACAAAAACGTAATTTGATTTTTGATTTTTATTATCTAGCCTTGAAACCGTGATAACTCGATTTGTAAAGGTATTTTACACTCTATACGTCCAGAAGAGACTCGAGTTCGATCCCCAATTAGCTTTATGGCATCCGGTCAAGGATCACATCGCGAGGAAACCGACATATACCAAAAACAGTTTGTAGACATGTGACATCCGCTTACCCGCACTCGGACAGAGGGATGATCAAATGGCTGTGACTCTGTTTTTGGGAGAGGGGATATTCACAGCAGTGGGAATAGTTGTGCTGTTTATTTATGTATCCGTTTTTCCCTGTAAGTTCATGATAGATAAGATGTTATTGTTATTGTGCTAAGTATTGTAAATATTTAGGTCCTTTATAAAAATGTCGCTCCCACCTCCCCCAAGCCGCATTGGGCCAGCGTGGTGGAAATAGCGCAAATCACCCCATATGAACCACTACAAACGACGTCTCCTAATGCCCGGCGATACCGCAGGCCATGCAGACTGTGAGAGGTCTATACCCAGCAGTGGACTTCTTTTAGCTGATGATTGATGAAAATGTCGTATGCAACGAAATCTAAACGTTTGGACTAATATGAATGTGTTGGTGTCGAAATATTGAATTGGTGAAATTTTAAAAGCTTAAGCGATTTTAAACCGCTAACAGACTAACCGCAACCTTTGCGGCGTCCATCTCGCTATACATTCAAGATTCGTCGCAATGTAGACGACGAGCAACTCTGTTGGCGCATAATTTGGCCTGCGACTTTCAGTGGAGATAACAAATATTATTAAAAGCATAAATCAGTCGAAAAGAGAGATGACTGGAGACAGAGAGAGAATGAGAGATGACTGATTTCCCAAAGAACTACCGATTAGGTAAAAAAAGACGTGATAACATTTGCTCTTGATGCCTCCTGATCTTAAAGGCGTTTATTGACTAGGACAACTGATTACAGTCGGGGTTTAAGGGGTCCCGCATAAGAACTCAAGGGATCCAAGCCAACTCCACCTGCTCGTAGTGCACCCTGTAAACTCTGTCTTCCACCAAGCATCATTGGGCCAGCATGGTGAGAAAAGGCTCGATCCTCCCAATATGACCCTCTACAAACGACGACTCCTAGTGCCTGGCAGTTTTGCACACAGCACAGGATCAATCGATGTGGAGATCTTTGGGAGAGACCTATGTCCAATAAGGGACGTCTAGCGGCTGATGATGATGTTAGCCACATCCGTGATAAAAAAAGCACAAATGAAAATAAATCTTGAAGTAACGGTTGTAAGGTCTTCATGTTTAATGAAGTCCTTTCAAAAGGATTGATGCAAAAAGACTTTAATATACAAGTTGCTGATGATCAGCATCTTTTTAGTAGAGTTGGATATGTCTTTCAGCTCAGACTATTTGGTATATTTATAGATCGTTTTCTTTATTTTAAGATCACAAAAAAAGAAGTTGAGTCTCTTTGATTCCAAACCATAATCTTCGTCTCTCATCTCGAATGCCCGTCGTTGAATATTCTCATCATCTATACCAGTTTAAAACACAGTATGATGTTTCTCCAAGTTAAATGAATTATGGTAATTTTCTATTTAATTCCTTAGGAGTTCTTTAGTCTTAAACACAGACGCCGTGTGAGCAGGATAGTAGCACGGTATTCTATAGGATACATTTAGGAGAGTGTTCTCTTCCTTTTTTACCACCGGACGTCAAAGCGCCAAGTCGCCATACTTTCTTAGTATCATCATTCATCCCGTTTGCTAATAAAGAGATTTAGCTCCTCCGTTTTTGATAAGAACAGCGAAGGAGTGGAACAACTTGTCAGTGTCACGAGGGTCTTCAAAAAAAGAGTGAATTGACTGTTACTGGTTTAGTGTGCTTTATTTACCACCACACGACATCGCTAACACCAGATGAGATCGAGCTGAAGCACTAACCTCTTCATCTAAAATTAAATTCAAAGGCCAATAATCATAATCCTCGGCGTGAAGTACCATTCAAAGGAAAATGAGCTGTTCTTATGTACCATTGCCAGCATATATTGCGGTCGCCAACTTGGATACTGCTGTTCTGCTCTGTTCCGGTTCGAAGTGTTGTAACTAATGGAATTATTCAGGTAATGACGCTTAACATCTTAAGTCTCCAGGTGAAGAGAATAATTCGGTGCTGGTCATGTTAACGAGCGGCACATAGTTAAGGTTTTGCTTTGAATGAGTATGAAAGCCAGCGTATATTTGACATAACGAATGTGGGGGCGGTTAAGTTGATTGCAGGGGGCCGCAGCGGTCGGTGGAGTGTCGGTCAGTAGTTATTTGGATTTCCATAAAGTCGATAGCTACAGCGTTATAAATAGAGTCACCATGAAAATGCAGTTACAAGGAATAGTCGCAATATAATAAATTTTATCTCCGATGTTAAAATAACAGTAAAAATTAATTTCATTCAACAATACCGATAAGATTAGTTAGATTAGTATTTGTAAGATTTTTACACAACAACACATTATCTTAAAAGACATCAGACATTTGACGTCAAGTCTCATTAATCCAGTAATTTGTATATATTAATGGTCTCCAAAAAGGTTCATCTACCAACAGCAGAGCTATCAGGTTTTACGGATTATTGATCATCTTTTTAACATGAACAAAGAGATCATCATCATCAACCAATAGGCGTCCACAGCTGGACTTAGGCCTCTCAAAGATTTCCACGTACAGTCACCATGGCCTCCAGTACCGCTGGCCACTAAAAGTTGTCGTATTTAGGGGTTCATATGGGGGGATTTGAGCCATTTCCCACCACGCTGGCCCAATGTGAGTTGGCGAGAGCCAGAGTCTCGTTTGTTGATTAGCAGGGTGCATAACGAGCAGGTGAGGTTGGCTTGGGTTCCGTGTGTGGGACCTCTTGACAAAAAGATCAAGAGCTTCGTTTTTCATTTAACCAAGCGACGAAACAAGCTAGACGTCTATCTGATGGTAAGTGATACACTTGACCATAATAACATAGTGCTAATTAATATGATATACACAGTACTACTTTGTGTTCGCCGATTTG
Organism: Ornithoptera alexandrae; assembly: GCA_029030555.1. Classification (NCBI taxonomy): domain Eukaryota; kingdom Metazoa; phylum Arthropoda; class Insecta; order Lepidoptera; family Papilionidae; genus Ornithoptera; species Ornithoptera alexandrae. The sequence continues at coordinate 7,199,922 of JARDVY010000011.1, read as the reverse complement.
ACATATAAGATGTTGTCTCGTTACCCTAGTAATTTCACTAGTTACAACGCCCTTCAAACAAGAACACAGTAATGTTTGCACGCTACTGGCGACAGAAACCGGAGTTGCAGAGGACGGTGTCAGACAACGCAGACCTACCACAAAGTACTCTGAAGAATAAACCATTCGTTTCTTTTCGTTGAACAATACAAACAGGATGTTCTTATGGCAACGGATACACTTGCCGGTAACCACGAAGCAAGGCAAAACTGCTTACACGACCACATCATCATCAGCCAATAGACGTCCACTGCTGGACATAAGTCTCCCCCAAAGATCCACGCAACGGATGATTCATATAGAGGGTTTTGTACCATTGCCATACCTTGCTTCTGGGGGAAAGACAAGGTTATGTGGAGCTTTTACCCATTAAAACCCCTTCGGTGGTCTCCCTCAGTGCGTTAGGAGGGGCTCCAGAATCCCCTACGGAACGCACCGGTTTCCTCTTGCACACTGGCTAAAACATCCCACGGAAGGAGGCAAATACAAGACCACCATGCATTTACCGTCCTCCGAAGGCTCATTTATTAAGCTCCGAGGATCCTTTTAATCGTCTTGTAGGACAGGCAGGGAATACTTTAGCTCTATTTTTAATAGCCCGAGACGTACAGGGCTGATGGTGACCCTACACTTGTATAGCACGGCCCCCGCCGTTTCCGGCCGTGGCCGCGCGTGACGCCGCGGCTCACGCGCTAGCGTGTAACAACAACCCGCCCTACCTGCATTAATGAACTAATTCTTCCCAAACCTTTTTTTTTTAAATCGACAAGGTTAACGCCGAACACAGCTCCACCTGATGTTAAGTGGTAATATGGCCTGTGGTGGTAAAGAGCACTAACCTAGTAACAGCTCTTTTCTTGAAAACAGCCACGTCTCATTTGAGCTGAAACACCAATGCCGGCAGGTTGTTCCACTCCTTCGCTGTTATAATGAACGACGAGCTGAACCTATTTGTTCGTAAACTGGGGATGTCAACCACATAACGATGGTGACTTTCCATATGTCTGGTCGTCCAGTGATGAAAAGGGGATGAGGAAATTAAATAGTGTAAATCCATCGCATACTCTCCGGAATGTATCCACCATGATTTAAGCTATTTCCCACCACGCTGATCCGATGGTGGTTGATGGTAGCTAGACCCTCGTTTGTTAATTAGCAGGGTGCACCACGAGTAGTCGAGTTGGCTTGGGTCCCATTCGAGCTATGAACAATTCTTATAGCTTATCATTATCTACAGGTACTACTCTCTAAGGAAGTAATAAAATATTTATAAATATTTAATTACAATTAAAATTATGTAGTAATTATATAATTCAATTAAAAATAGCCTATGACCATCAACAAATAATTCCGCGTCGAATGCTCATATTCCCGATACTTGCACTCGTTTTGAAGTGATCGACGAACAAACAAAACCTATTATCATTGTATATATCATCATTACCAGCTGATAGACGTCCTCTGCTCAACACAGGCTTCCTTCAAAAATCTCCACATCGATCGGTGCTCCGCTGTCCGCATCCAGCGGTTTTTGACACGCTGGCCCAATGCGGGTTGTTGGGAGCCAGAGCCTCGTCTGTTGAGTTGCTGAAACATGTTATGGAAAAGCGTATTTCCCACCATCATTTGAACGTATCGCTTGAGTCTCCGCTTCGTGATAAAACAAAACGCACGGAGAAGACTCCCAAAGATGTTACATCTTAATAGAGATGACAAATTTTATAAATATTTGGATACAAATAATCTGTCCAGTTAATACAAAGGGGTGTACGAGGTCCCGCATATCAACTCACGGGACCCAAGCCAACCTCACCTGCTCGTGGTGCATCCTGCTAACCCACCAACTCGCATTGGGCCAGCGTTGTGGGAAATGCTCCAAATCCTCCTACAGAGGACGAGCCCTAGTGCCCGACGGTGCTGGAGGCCATGTTAATTGCAGCGCAGGACCGATCGATGTATTTTGGGGTGGCCTATGTCACGCAGTGGACGTCTATCTACTGATGAGTAAATAAAACCTTTACCATGTTTGCATCAAGCGTAGCTTATACCCTTCTAAAGGAAACATCTATCTACGGGGACATGCACAGATTAATTTTACTAGTGGTAGGTCTGTTTCCGAAGAACGTCTAAGTAGATACTACCACAGCCCCTATTTCTGCCGCCAAAGAGGGGTGAGCAAACACTACTGTGTTCTTATTTGAACGGCGCTGTAGTTAGTGTATATATAATTTTGACTATCGCCACATTGTTATGGGAGAGCGAATCACTTACGATCAGGTGAACATCCCACTCGTCTCATCGCTTAATTGGAAGCGTAGTTGTGTAGCTTTAGAGTAAGATTGACTGAGACTATTATTTAGATAGGGTTAAAGAACCAGGGTATGCAGAGCATATTGAACTGTATAAAGCGCATGCCCCACCTGCAATCTAAAATAGGGTTAAATTTTTGATTTAGATGAATTAAGGTTAAAATTGTAATGTGAATAATAAAAACGGGCGCTAGCGTCTATCGTGCAATTCGTATTTCTTTAGGCTACATATATAATCTGCGATTGTAAGTTGAGATAACGAGATTGGCCCTTCGCGTGTGAGCTGAGCCCGCCGCCCGCCGCCCGCCGCTCGCCACCCGCCACCCGCCGCCCACCGTACATTACGTAACCACACGAACAGTGTTTTGTAACGTAATGTAACAACACCACTGCATACTTAGTAATTTAGTCCATACTTTGTATAATACTAAAAACTACATTTATAAAATACTTTTAAAAGGTAAAGTTTCAACAGATACCTTCAGACGGCTAAATATAATTTTCAAATCATAGCAAATGTCATAATTAACCGACTTTGCTTACAAACATTGGTTACAGAAATAGTCATCTCCCCATCTACACTTAGAGGAAAGGAATCCATTTCTACATACTGGGTGTTAGGAGACCGCTTCCGAAAGAGAAGACAGGCGATAGTACTATTTACACCTTTGATGATGGAACGAAAAAAGAATCGATACTGATTAAAAAAAAATCATATTTTTACGTTTTATTAGCATTATTTACGCTCCATAATGTTAGTACAGCTAAATGAAACGATAGTTTCATAAAATATATATTACTTTACTAAAAAAAATCCAGCAATGAAACACAAAATCGAAAACAGCTAACGCTGGATCCACGAACGTTCGGGCGCGGCGGGAACTCGAGATGAATTTGGTTTCAATTTTATCTCTTTTCTTTTTTCTTGTTCCGACACAAATATAAAAAAAAATTAAATAAAGATAACCATATTAAACCCCCTTTCCCTCCATTCCCAACCCTTTCTTATGGCACAGAGACATGCCACCTGACCATCGGGCTGGTCCACCGATCCAAAGTAGCACAGCGAGCGATGGAGAGAGATATGCTTGGCATTTCTCTAAGGGACGAAATCTGGAAAGAAGAAATTCAAAGCAGAAGTAAAGTTGTCTACGTAGCTCTCAAAATCTGCAAGCTGAAGTGGGAGTGGGCCGGCCATGACTGTCGTGTCAGTGACAGACGATTGGGAAGAAGTCTGAGTGAAGGCTGCATACAAGTCGCAAAAATGTAAAACGCACTCCCTCCAGACATTCCGACGACATCATCAGGGCGGTCCGAAGTGGGTGAATGCGAGAAGCTAAGTATCGCATTTGGTGGAAGACATTGGGGAAGGCCTATGTCCAGCAGTGGATAAACAAAGGCTGATAATGATGAACCACGTTAAAATAAAAAATACAAATAATATATATATATATATATATATGTATTAGTGAACTGTGAAATTAATGAATCACATACACAAACACACTAACAAAATTATCACGAATAATACTGGAGGTCCGTCTGTCTTCCAAGCCACAAACGAACTGCGAATTGACTAGATTCATGATGAAGTAAGAGCTGCAGCCAAAACGACTCTTACAGCTTGTCTGGTTCTGGGCTCGTGGACCTGGGTCCAAGGCTTGTTCCTAAAAGGTGTACTACGTGGAGTGTAGTTATCCGACGGCGGATTTTCGCATTGTGTGTCAGGATTTTTGGTTTTCTGACGAATCTACTCGGTCATCGAGGGCGGGCGCGAGCCCGTTCCCCGACTACCTTCGCCTGTATCGGAATCTCTGGGCGGTGAGAACTGCCCCTGTTCGCTGGTGTACTTCGTGTACGCGATGTATGTGTAGCTGTGGCGCCCCGTTCTAAAGCGAGGGCGGCGTGATGTCGAAATTCGGAGCCTGTTGGTAGTGACCGAAGTGTGTGTGGTGACGTGGGTGCTGTCGGTGACTATGGAGTTGTGTGTAGTGTGCGGGACCCCTAGAGATGTCGGAATTAGTGCATGCTGTGGTCTGCGCTTATTGGTCTTGGGATTCGGAGGCGGCTTGTAATTGGCCGGTTTGGCCACCAGATGGTTGGGGTGAGATGACGCCTTGGCGAAGCAGATTTCGGAACACTCTCTGAAGTGCTCCGTTTTGGTTGCGAGTTTGTGGTCGCTATGATAGTCCACAATGCGTTGGTACCATTCGGCACCGGTGGCGATGCAGGTGAACCGGTTTTAGAGAACCTGCAGAGGTTTGAGGCGTCCTTCGGACCAAAGGGCGAAGACTACGCTGGCGTAAGACATTATAGGCTTTTGCATACCTTGTAGAGGTGAAGCTTGTGTCTGAAAGAGAGCTTGCTCTTCGTGCACAACAAGGGGTAACGCTTGCCCAGTACTTGGGCCGCTTTGTTTCCCGCCGCGCGAATGTGAGCGATAAAATTAAGCTTGGCGTCGAGTGTGACGCCGAAGTATTTGACCGAGTCCCTTTATGAGATGGACTGGCCAAAGAGGGAGATCTGGCCGAGTTTATGGCCGCGGTAGATCGCCTTCTTGTGAAGAATCGTGGGCGTTCGGTGGATGAAGTGAATGGCTTCACTTTTTTCGGGTTTACATCGATTCGCCACTTACAGAACCATTCGCCTAGACGAGTGGCTGCCATTTGTAAGCGACTAGATATAATGCCCGGAACTCTGCCCGAGTGGTAGAGAGCGGTGTCGTCCGCGAAAAGAATGAAGCTGGCGCTGAGGTCTTTGGGTATATCACTCGTGTAGAGCGAGCAGAGTAGCCAGGAGAGGCAAGAGCTTTGAGGGACGCCGGCTTTGATTGGCCGGAGCGAGGTGAGAGCGTGCTCGGCGCAGAACCGGAAGAAACGGTTCGAGAGGTAGGCTCGAATGATGATGACGAGTCGATCTGACACTTTGTGAGTGTAAAGCTTGTATATCAAGCCTTGGTGCCAGACTTTGTCGAACGCCATCGCGACGTCGAATAAGACGGTGCATGTGCCGATAGGCCGCTTGTGCGAGAAGCCAGCCATAATGTCGGCCTGTGGACTTGTTGGACGCAAGAGTCGCTACTCCTGAACCCGAACTGTTCGTCGGGGAGGAGGTTGTTCTCTGCGGTGAAATGGCGTAAACGCACTAGGATGATGCGCTCGTAGACTTTGCCCAAGGTATTCAGTAGGATGATCGGGCAATAGCTGTTAGGTAGGTTCCTCGGCTTACCAGGCTTCGGTATATCTATCACTACGGCTTCTTTCCAGCCGTCTGAGAAGCAATAGTCTGCTAGCAAGGCGTTGAAGATGGCCACTAGCAGGTCGATGATCGGGGACTGGAGACTTTTCAACACTCTATTGAGAATATTGTCGAAACCTGGGGCGCTGCGAGTCGCTAGATTCGAACGATATCAGGCTGCGCACGCGCTTTATATAGTCTAGTGAAGTAGTATCAGTAGTGGGGGGCAACGTTGCATCAGATGTTGTTCCCTCTCGAACAAGTGACGTCACATTTATACAGTGAATAGAATTTTTTGTTATTCAACCATTTATTTTCAACAATACATAAAATATTTGCGCCAATATATATATGCACACATATATATATGCGTGTCTATTGGATATGAAATAGTGATGTGGCACCTCTTTGTTATGTTTAGTCCATCTTAAAACGTCAATATATTTTTGTTTTGCAGAATATTTATTGTTCGATTCATTTACATAACCATTGATTAATAATTTTTTTAAAGGTTGATTATAAATCAAACAAAGGAAACTTTATTAATTTATTATTTTTATTTTCGATTTTTATTTATATGAACCGGCTAAGGTCAGTATTGGCATCTTTACAAAATATAATAAACCCTTTCTTTAATGGAAGTATTAAAAACAAATTATATTAATTTGGCAAATCCAAATTCACCTGAGTAACAAATACCAAAAAAAAAAAATATCTATGTATATAAACTATTTATAAACTGCGCGTAAATGTTTATATAAAATATACATTTTTTACAAAAAAATGTAACATTACATTCATATAAGACTAAGTTATACAAGACTTGCTTTGTTATAAAAAAAAAAACTGAAATACTTAACATCGTCTAAATCTAGTTTTCATATAAATTCATAGTCCAAAAAAAAAAGTTAAAATACAAACTCTTCGCGTAATCCGATTATGTACAAGTTACAGCTAAAGTTACAATAATTTACAAAATGTACATACGTCTGTACGGACTAAGGCGGCTTACTAAAGCCGCGGCTTACTTATGAGATGAGAAAAAAAAACTCTTCAGTACAATTTTCAGATCGTGAACAACATTCATGGTATAAGGCGCGATATTGCACGACACGTACGCTTCCGTTTCCCGTCTAGAACACATCGAGGAGATGAGAAAAGTTAATTCAAAAATACCTCTAATCTTTATAAACTACTGTACGCTTTCGAAGCCGCGGTAGCTCAGTTAGTAAGACTTACGAAGAGGTACGGGTTCGATCCCCACCGGGTCTGAGCTTCCATTAAAAGAATCGTGAAGAAAGCGATCCAAGAACAACAATTTTTTTAAATATTTCATTATACGACAAAACTGGACGTTAACCTCATAAGTAATACGCCCGCTTCTAGTGGTGGGTTGTATACACTGCACCAGATAATACTCATCACCTTGATATGTTGAGTCTCGTTATCCCAGTAATTCCACTAGCTACAACAATCCGGAACACAGTAATATTTGCACACTGGACGAAGATGGGGTGAAACCTGCTCAGACGCTCCCCATCAACAAAGACCTACCACCAGTGCTGCCACCTTTCAAGGACATGTCACGTATAAACCGATACTTGGTCCTGGTGTGGATGTTGACAATATGAGAAAAAACCCTGCGTTCTAGTAGTAGAAAAATCAATAGAGCTTATTATTATATAGTTACAAAATTCATTAATAGTCTCAATCAATATATTCTATAATAGTTATTATCGTCAATTAATGATTAGAGGTTTATTTTTATTTTCTATTTTAAATCAAAAAAAATGCAATAAGGCAAAGGTATTTCTGATGTTTTATTATCAAATTTTTTTTTATAGTTATTAATTGATATACTATGACGATTATGTTCTAGACGTTTTAATGCGCATGTATATTATTAAGATAATGAAAATCTTTTTCAAAACGCTTTCTTCTCTGATGTATGAAGCAAAAATTCACTAGCGTTTTGAAAACGTATTTAAATGAATGTTATATTTTAAGATAATGAAACAAAAATTCCATGTTATTCGCCAACAAATGCAATATTAACCCACAAACCGGTTAGACTGTAAAAGCCGTTATATACAAAGCGATCTCTCTTTTTGGCCTGTCAAGTCCTACTTATTCGGTGGAGTTATTTAAAAAAAAAAAACGTAAAGAAAATTACACTGAAATGTACAGTAGACTATCCCGGTGGGTCAACACTTACGATGGTATTACGTATTGTTTATTTACACGAAGCGACGAAGTTATCCCCTCCTCTCCCCTCCACCACTCCACTAGTCCCTAATTACGTTTAAATGTTTGGCATATTATTTTGTGACTCTCCCGTACAAGCGAAGTGTACCCTAACGCGTCTATTGGCATGCCAATCTATGGCACATCGCTGGCTCTACACGAATTCAAGGCACCGAAATGTTAAGGCACGATACTTTTGTACAAAAAAAAAATTGATCATATAAAAAACAAATGTATAGCAAATATAAAATATAAGATAGCGTGTACCACAAATGTTTTTTTTATTAATTTCGATGAATAAAAAACAATTATCGCACTTGCTATCTCTGTCCCTCCTATGGCACTCTATTTGCACGTACGTACGTAGGTTAGAGCCCTGCTATATAAACAAACGGACAGTCGCGTACACACTCACACAATGTACTTTCAATACGCAAATATATAAGAGAAAGCCTATTACAAAACACGAAAATAAAAAAAAAATTATAAAGTTAACCTGAAATCTTAATTTATGATCATGCGCTTATCAGCAAAAAAAAATCATCAACTCTACCCGTATTTATAAAAAAAAAGGTTAACAATTTTAACTTGATCATATAAATTCGTAGTGTACCCGACTGCGCTTATGTTTATATAAGTAAATCAAATCTCATACAATTAAACTTAATTACTGAAGTAACGTGAACGTTACCGACTGTACTTAATCTGTTAGGACAGTAACGTTATATTGATTTGATTTCATCGCGTTATTTTCTAGTAACATATACATGTATATATGTGTATACACATTTATACATATACATATATAAATATTTATATATATAGATTTTGAGTCAGTCTTCAGTCCAGAAATCTCAATAGGCCAATAAAATCACAGTTAAATGTTCATATGCGATTTTTTTTTTCAAACGGTGCCTTTTTCCTTTATAACACTTTTTACAAGGTGACATGAATCATTATTGCTAAGAAATTATCCAGAAAACATAGTTTATGCACAAAAAGTAGTAATTGGTTATTTTTAATGGCGCAGTTATCCGTTGAAATAATATCCGATGAATATAGAAATATAAGTACCACAAACAACAGTAATTGGTACATAAATACTGAAATATATTAATTTATAAATTTTTTTTTTGTACTTTTGCTAAACACGTAGATCGATTTTGAAAATAACTGATATATTGAGTGTAGTATTTATAACTTTCTATAGCCACAGACTATAAAACATAGATAACAAATTTCGTATAGAATAGGATAAAGCCACAGACAATAACGACTCGCAGCCTCCAGCTCGCCACTCACACCTGAACACCGAACACTCTGTCAACAACGAACTCGTACCTGACCTCTTCACCCTTAACCTCCTTATTGGTTTCAATCTCCAATTCTTCGGCCCGCTTCGGTATGTTATCGAAGCGAGGCTCGGGGTTAAGGCACGGGTTCTTGCACTCCACGACCTGCTCCTGGCCGGACGTGTCCGGACCCTGGCTGGCAGACTCCCGTCTTAATTCATATGAGGTTTTAGACGACCGGCCGTCGGGCGTCCTCCGCTCCTCGAGTTCCCCTTCCCAATCATCCTCGGAGACCTCACCTTCCTCGTCTGGCGGTATAGGGATAATGTTTTTGGTTCGAGTGAAGAACGCCATTTTTTCTCTGAAACAATAATGGGCCATTATTAAAAACTTTATTATAAAAACAGAAAGGCTGGATAGGAAGCGTAATCATACGGAAATCAATAAAAAAGATTTTACCACCTCTGGTTTTTTTTGGGATCTTAGTCAACCAATACATATACATTGCTAGACATGTGTTGCGGTGTGGTTGGCTCTGGTAAGACATGCACACCTATCAGGATTCTGCGCTGGCCGCATTCATTAGCTATTAGCGATCTTCACCTGATCATCGGTTAATCTAGTCGAAGGCCCTGAGTCAACACTACTTTTAGTTTTAGACATTGTTTTCTTTCAAACTACTAACTTGAAGGTGACGAGGTCCGGACGGCGAGCGCGCCGGAGACGGTAGATCTCCCGCGCGGTCTTGTGCAATAGCTTTGGCGGCTCAGGGTCTTTGGTCACCAGCTGGCGCAGGCCCTCGTCTTGGGCCACCCAACTCGCTACAGCCGCATCACCACGAGTACATGCTTCTTCAAGTCTGAAGAATTACAAGTAAAACTTTAAATTACAAGTAATAAGACTTACATATTAAACGAAACCGTGAGACAAACAGGGTGTTCTGGTGGAAAAACGCCTGCCCAATGAGGCCGTTTAACAGTCTCTGTAAGTTCTAATTGTCTGTGTAGCGAAGTAGCTACCCGCTTGCTTAGGAACCTCGATTTCTCTTGTTCGACTCCGATAAAATAATCTATAACCTACGGAACTCCGTAGGTTAAAGATTTTCCAAACCTGCTTGGCTAACTGAGCTAGGGCATATTGTAATCTTGAGTTCTTAATAGAATTCCTCCTTTCCTACTATTTACATGTGATAGCACGTTTAACAATCAATTATCTTGATCTGTAGTACCTCTTCTTAAGGTGAGCGAGGGTGGCGATCTCAGTCCGCAGGTCGGCAAGGCGGGCGTGCTGCGCGCGCAGATCCAGCGTGAGGTCGAGGGAGGTGCGCGTGTTGCGCTTGGCGCCGCGGGACACTCGCGCACCTCTGACGCGGCCCCATCTGACACAAAAAAGAAAAAGTTAGTCCAATTTCTTTAAAACACGATGATACTCATTTGTAGTATAATCAATATTAAGATGATGATTGTACACGTTGAATATACCGTTGAAAAAAACTATATTAACTACATGAGATAAAGAGTTCCCTAAAAGAAATTATAATCAATATGACGGACTTAAGGCTTGCAGATCCGAAATACATAAGCTAAAATCAAGAAGAATATCATACATAGATTGAAAAGTAAATCGTGAATAAAGAAAGATATGTGGAAGAGAATATGATCAAAAGAGAGACGATGTAGGTAGTAATGTATATGTAGATGAAAGGTACAAACGGGAGGATTAAAAAATTAAATAAGAGAGTCGCTTATTTATGAGTGGACGAAATTTACTCGTTCGGCGATCCTTGAAGAATTGTGATGAAATATACAGACAGATACACATACTTTCAACGCGTGAAAAAATTATAACAATTCCCGTTTTTATGACTATATACTAACTATTTGTAAATTTGATAACTGACCTGAGAGACCTGCGCTCGCGCACGCTCCTGTCAAAGGGTATGCCAGTAGTGGGAGGTGGTTGGAGAGTAAACCGCCTGGCGTATTGTGCCATTGACGAGTCAGACTCTGAGCGGTTCAGCCTGAAAATATAAACACCATTTTTAGTTTGATATATGACAAATTTATATAATTTCATATAATATAAATTTTATTTGGGGCTGAAAGAAGCAAGAAGAGATAAATATAAAGCAGTAAGTTAACGGTGAGGAGATGTCCTAACCAGAAAGTTTATACTTCCTCATCTTATTCAGATTCAATAAAGCTAATCATGATGCAGTACATGTTAATGTTGCTGCTCAACTTTCTAGACTCCTAAATATGAACTTGTAATTACTCGTAGTAGGTCTCTGTTGCCGGAGACCGTCTAGGTAAGTCTTGGTCCGTCTAGGATGGTGCAAAAATTACTGTGTTCCGGTTTGTAAGGCGTTGCAGTAAGTGTAATTACTGGTGTAATGAGATTCATCCTCTTATGTCTCAGACGACGTGCGAAACGTGGTTCTGTGTGTATCATTCTAATTAACGCCACATTATGTGCAGGCGTATCACTTACCATCAGGTAAACTTCCCGCTCGTCTCGTCGCTTAATTATATAAAAAAAGAACTAAATGTTTTATTTTCTATATGAATTAAGTGATTAATTCTTTAAAAATAACTTTAAAAAATCATTTTTATCTAACCTGCAGATATATTGTCCTTTTCCGATACTCTGTGGTTGCGGTGAGAAGGTCTGGGACCTTTTTATTGTCGACAGAGGCTCTTCGGTGCTCGCATTTACTTGTTGACTTTTCCTACAAGAAAAACAAATAATTGTTATCTTTGTTCGTATTTACGGAAGATCGAATATATGCAGTGATACTAACCATACACATTCACAATCATTAAAAAAAAAAAGGTGCAAATTTAAACCTATCTCATAGTTCTTAAAACGAAACGACTACTGAACATGTTAATACGTTTTCGCGCGAAATACAATACAGATAACAAATTACAAATGTACTAAAAGTATAAGGTACATCCACATTGTGCCACTCATGCTATTCATGCTAAATAATTTCGTGCATTGTGCTATCTAACACAAAAGTTAACGCTACAACATAGTAAAAATTTATTTATCCAACTAAGATGTTTCTCCTCACATATATATTAGGCAATTCAATATAACAGTAAAATTGTTTAATCTTTTTTTAGATCGTGATAATAAATTATATTCTATTCAAATTTATCATTAATATATATGATATAATCGCTACTCACAAAGTGTACAATATTGAAGATGCTTTTTCATAAGAATGTTTCTTTTAAATATAATGTTTACATAATACATAAATTATACTAATTTTATCACAGGTTCTGTAGTATAATCAAAAGTATAGCGTGCGATTTAGCAGCGATTAACAAATATTAGCAACACAACGCAACCCGTTAACAAAGCGATCACACAGCGACACAATGTAAACATACCTACATAAATTTTTACACTATATACAGATATGTATTTTGGACGGTATTTATATTATTTCTCTAAGGTAGTCTCTTCTTGAGGCTTCCCATCAGCCTCCACTCTTCTCAAGCATTTTAAGTATCTGAAGAAAGTAAAAATATTTGGAGCTACATACTTTTTTTGAACTACATTACGCTAACTCTTGATACCTTATTTTCAAGAGGTGTTGGCAATGGAGGCCGTTTACGGTTAAGCATGTAACCAGGATACACTGGCTCCCATAAGTTGACGGCCAAAGCACAACAATGTTATAGGGGCAATTTACAATATAAGAACGGAAAGCGAAAGGCGATTTCGAAAAAACTACCACCGAAACAAATGCCAATCATTTAGACCCGGAAATTGAACCAGGGGTCTCCGTATTACGTGGCAAGCGTTTAGCCATCGCACCATGGTGGCATCTGGCTGTACACTGTACTATATACACACTGCAAGTTATGCAACTATTTTAATGTATATAATGGTCTGTCATATAAAGGAAAAAGATATGACAATTTATAGATTAATATACAGCACAAGAAGAGGCCTATATCCGGCAGTGGACTGCCATGGGTTAATAATGATGATGATACATAAAATGTACTATTATTAAATGATAAAATATACATATATGTGTAAAACATATTTTTAACTGCCACCAGTAATATATAATGTTGCAATGACAAAATTATTGAAAGGCCAAAATAAATAAATATATACAAAATTTAAATATACCCTCCAATATAATTGATAATCATACAAGTTCCCATATACCAACAATTTAAAGCATAAAGCGTCAAGCTTTCACACACACACAAAACTCACCGTCTATGCAGCTGTCTCGCTCCCTCCGGGCAGAAGTTGCATTCAGTGTTTGTCTCTTTCTCCGCGGTGGTAGGATGGAGGTATTCCTCCTCCTCTAAAGCTATGTCCTCCTCGGGAATGTAGTCCTCGAACGAATCCTCTTCCACTATCTGCAAACGTAACGTATTTTACAAAAATGCTTTTTTATTCTTCTGCTTGACAGTACGTTCAGTACATTTGTGCTTGTCGCCTTAAGATTTGTTAAGTCACAATACTTGTGTTGCACAGTATTTGCATACTACTACAATATTTGGCGGCAGAAATCGGAGCTAAGATGATAATGTATTTTCCATTACCACCATAACTCCCATTACATTCACCAGAGTAACTCCATATTATAATAAAATATTATAGTACTTTAAAATTTTTTTAAAAAATAAATATAAAGATTTTGTACTTGATTCAGTGGTTCTCGAGATTCTTCATCCTCTGATGCCGAGTTATCTCCACAGTCTACGTTGCAATCCGCTCCCGTCATACTCTCAGGACCTTAAAAGCAAAAATTACTTTTTACACTAAAACAAGAGATATCGGAAACTACCACCAACTGTAGTTATAAAAGGGTACATAAAGTGATAATTACAAACGGCCTCATATTTTTAACTGCCTCCATGATGTAATGGCGAAGCGCTTGCCTTGTAACACAGAAGACTTAGAAGCCTTACTTCAATTCCCTAGTCACATGTTGTCGAGTTCAGTCGGTGGCAGGGTTTTCGAAAACCTGACCTTTAATATATAATATATGGATTGGCTCAATGGATCGGGTTCGTTAAATTCCATCTTAATTATCAGAAATAACAATGATTTAACTGTCGGGCTTAACTTTAATCGAAAGGTATATTATATTAATGCGCCATGAACTTCAAAGTAATCACTGCTAACAAACCTCTATTCCTAGTGAGAGTCGACGTTTGCGAAGAGATAACTGTAGATTCGTCTGAGCTCTCGTCCCGTCTCATACTTCGGAAGCTGAGCACGTTGTACCACTTTTGTGACACGGTGTCTGGGTCGAAGTCTGCCAGGCTGACTTGTGCGCAACCCTGTAAACGAAAATCAACTTTAACATTTATAAGCATAAGGTTAATTGTCGCCAATAATAGGGAGAATTCAGAAAATAAATCGCTCTCGCCTTGTGTTTTTTTTCACATGGCACTCAAGGCTTCAAAGGCCGAATACTCGAATTTGGCTAGTTATCATCATTTAGTATTATACTGTAGTACTGACGATAGGTATGTTTTGTCGGCAACTGGATCTGATGGGCACTAACCCAACATCTATTTTGTGGCTACGTAGCAATGGGCTAATATAGATTCTAAGAATACTGTATATATGTTTAGAAATTACAAATGGAACTACTGTAGTAGCTCCTTTGAATAGTTCCTGTGTAGTGGCAGGTCAGAAGTAGGACAAAGGATACATACAAGGCACTCGGGTCCGGCCGTGAGGTTGAGCTGCAGAGTGGCCGCGCGCAGTGCCCGAGGGCCGATGGACGCGCGCTGCAACTTGCGCCACGCAAGCGCCGCTCCGCGCCACGCCAGCGCCGCCGACCCGAACGCGACACCGCCGCCACCGCCTACGACCAGAGCACCTCGTACCGCACTACAATATTACATTAAACTCATCATTAGTTATATGGAAACAATTAACTGCGTCCGTGTACATTTTCGAACAGAAATCTTACATCAAAAGTCCACCGCAACGAGAGCAATGGATGTTTTATTATATATATACTTTGTCACTTGCCGCCTGATAGCTCTTCAGCACTTCTATATCTATACTATCAATCTGATATCTTTGATTTTTTTTTAAGTGGATACGAAAAATAACATTCTACACAGGAAATGAGATCAGTAGTTTATTTTATTGTTATAATTTAATTAAAACTTTAGCAATCTATTTACTTTAATAGAGTTTGAATAATAATTAGAAATGTAACCAAACTTTTCAAATCGTAAAAATGTTATAACAGACCAAAGTCTAGGATATTTTAATAGGTAACTATATTGCTACTTACACTTCAGTTCCCATGTCTATGTAAAGCGCGTGTAGGTTGCGCGCGCGCAGTATCCCGATTTCCAACGCGCCCTCCTCCGAGCAGTAGCGCAATTTGATCTCAATTTGCGCACTGTTCACTGTAACGAAGACATATCATGAAATCAATAAAAGTGTAACGTATAAAAAATAACTATAAACGTTATATTTAAAAATAACTGCGGAGTATTTTTGTATTCGACAAAACAACGAGACGAGAATATGTTCGTATGAAAATGATATTTATCTTGAAATATAACAAATACAGTAATATAACTAGCTACAACGACCTTCGAAGTGGAATCACGTGATGTTTGCACATTACTAGTTGGCGTTGCTACTTAAACAGTCTCCGACAACGAGCACATTGGGCAATCGTATCTTTTTGCCATAATCGGAACGACTTAACATTTTGTAGTTTCATAGAATAAAAAAAAAAATATTCTGTTTTGTGGGTAGTTTTGATGGTAGTTTAGGTAAATAGTTACCCGCATTGGCGCCGTCGCCGCCTTGCACAGCCTCAAACACGCCGGAGTCCCCGGCCACCGACTCGTCGCTCACTGCAGCCGAAACTGATCTAGTGTTTGTACCTTTAAAGAAAATACATTCATACTTAATATGTGTACATATATATATATGTATATGTAAGTATAGAATTCAATAGCATATATCCTTAGAAACCACTTATTCCATTTTCATATATATATTTTTAAGGGCACTAGGTCTACACTATTAATTGATCTATCTTACTGGAGACCGTCGAGGTAGTTATCTCCACAACGTCATCCTCCACTTCATAGTCACTAAATGACGCTGCAACATTTCACTTTACCTTTTAATAAACCATCATGAAAATTTGTATAGTAATAAGTACTAGTTCAACTTACCACTAGAAGAGGGAGTTCTAGGCGAGAGTGGTGGTGGTGGGGTCTCCGATATCGGCGACAAGGGTTCCGAAGGCCGTCCTGGTCCTTGTAGTTGTACTGGGACTGTAGAAAAAAAACAGTGTATTAAGCGTAATGTATATATCATTGAACTATAATATTCAAAGAGATTTTTTATACGAAGGAAGACCTATATCCAGTGGATGAATGAAGCTGATGATTATAAAGATGTGTCAAATTTGTAAAAACAAATTATTCCAGGTAATTAAAATAAAATGTTATTAATATTAACAGTTCAATATCATAATATGTAAATATTAATGAAAATAATCAAACCGCACTTGACCAGCATAATAAATAAATGATGTTGACTCTCCCCGGTGCGGTCCCATGCGATGGTCCCTTTCTACACCTGCTAATTCGTTTTCTAGAACTAAGCATGTTCTGCTCCTCTCTTATTTTATGTCATCAAAAACTCACTTGTAGCAAGTCCTGTGACTTCGTTCAGTCCCGTTGCTACACCTATTCTCATTTCCGTTAGTTTCTCCTCTAACTCTCTCTGTTGTCGACGTTGTCTTTCAACCTGTAAACACAAAATTTAATGTTATTATCAATTTTGTGGTAAATGTTGCCAGAGACCATCAAAGTACCAGAATCGCCGCAGCTCTTACGAGTATTTCTGGCAACAAACAGTAGCGTGCGATCATTACTGGTTTCCGGTTTTAAGGGTGATCTAGCTAGTGAAATTACTGGGGTAATAAGAGTTAACACGTAATGTCTCAAAGCATTGAGGTAGAGTGTATGTTATCCTAACTGGCGCCGAATTGTTGATGAAAAACCGCAACACTTACTATCAAGTAAACGACCCAGTCTCGAACCTTGGTAGAATTAAACACTCACCTTTAATCTAAAGGGTAATTATTTTCGTACCTGGTTATAAGACGGTGGTGGCGGGGGAGGACTGGCAGAAGAGAGACTGCTTCTTGGTGATAAAGAAGGCTGCGAGGGAGAACTGCTAGTTCCAGGAGTAATGCTATCCGCATTGTAACTTGTACCGCGTAATAGCCTGAAATGAAAATAAAGTGCTGTAAATTCCAGAAGATAAAATTTCTTCGAACTCATCGGTCTATCTAGGACCCTTGTGCTGTAAATTTGCTGCTTTAACAGCTGTGTTTTGGCTGCCAAAATATAACCAGAATGGTCAGAGCGAGCATCCAACACCATAACGAGTATCGATAAGGAAAGTTTGTAAGTTAAGGATGTCTTACCTCTCCACTCTCCTATGCAGGTCTACCATATCTATAGGTTTGTCTGCTTGGAGCGAGCTCGCTATCTGCGGGCCCCCGTAGATATCCGTAAAACTTATGCCGGAACTCAAGGAACCTTTACTACTCGCAGTAGACAGGGACCCTAAGCTGGAACTACTTGATACAGACAACGTACTTGCTGATAAGGTCTTGAGTTGACCTTCTAACGTGGTCATAGATGTTAAGGCGTCCTTCAACTGCTGTAATAGTAACTGTTTCTCTTCGTGTAGTTTTAATCTATCAGCTATACACTTGTTGGACATTTCAAATGCATTCTTTAGATCCTGTTCTAACTTTTTGCATTCGATCTGTATGTCCGTCATCTCCTGCTTGGATCTCGTTCTCGGAGTTATACTCCTGAGCTCCCGGAGCAACTGCTCTTTCTCTTGAAAGAGTAGGAGACGGTCTTTGTCTGATTCGGCTTGGCCGGGTTGGACCTTGTCTTCAAGATCCGCTAACTGCTGCTGGATTTGTTGTATCCGTTTCCTAGCTTCGTCATATTGCAGGCGTACCCGCGCCATTTCCGCTAATCTCGTGCCTATCGGGACTAGGTCCGCGCACAGATCTGTTTGAGAAGCCGTGCTTAACTTCTCTTGTGGGAGACTTAGAGTTGAGAGATCGGGAGACGCTTCGCCCAGTTGTAAACGCGTCAGATCATCTTTCAGTTTAGCTAATGACTGCATAAGATCGGCTTTTTCTTTCTCGCCTGAGGTAAGGGATTTTTGAATGTTCTTTAACTCCGTCATGATAGCTTGCGCTTCGGTGATGTTGTAGCAGCCCTGTTGAGCGCTCAATTTTTGTTCCACTCTGGAAAATACAAATATTTCGTTAACGCACTTAAATTTAAAGATTGGTTAGATTAAGAAATGATGTCTTACAAGTATTAAAACAATGATATATTTTTTATTTTCCTTTGCTAACACTAGACTTTAATTTCACAGGTTATTTAATCACAATCAAACTGTCGATGGTTTAGTTCAGAATACTATGGCTCAAAATAACTTCAATTTAATATTAGTAGTATGATTGTCGTTCTTATAAACCTTAGGAAACTTGATTATTAGCCCTTGAAAATGAATTTTAGTATAGAATTATATTTTTGTAAAGAACATATGTAAACAAGTATTACAGTATCATTAAAACGCGTCTTCTTATACCGCTGTTATTTTTACATCATTCCTTAGGCACTTTAAAAAAAAGAGACTATACTAACTCGGCGAGAGTATCAACTCCTCTCCTAGCGCTTGCGACTTCCGCCCGCGCCTGCCGCAGCTCCTTCCTCAGCTGCGCAACTCGTCCCTTCGCCTGAGACACTTCCGCTCGTAGGACATCCGGATCATGACGTGAAGTCGTCGAAGTAGTCGTCATAGACGTCGTAGACGAACATACTGTAAGGTCAATTATTTATAAGTCAAAGCAGAACTTATTATATAATATTTAAATCGATTTTAAACCAAAGGCTCCACTAAGTAATAAATAGAGTTGGAATAGTAAATGGAAATTTTAGTAAAGTTGAAAGCATTACTAATTATGTTTGAAATTGGTGAAAAGTAGATCACCTTTAGTAACCCTTACAGTCTAAAAATTGCTTAACCAAGTTGATGATCATCAAATTACAATAACATATACAAAGTATATTTTATCATATCTTCTTGCTTCTTATCAACAAACAAAACAGTTCGAACGGAATTTTCATTTTCAATATGACACATAAAATTTTAATGCGCTACTGCCCGTAAACAAGAGTTTATAACTCGTAAAACACTTGCGATATAACGAGAGACAAAAAGGATGCAAAATTAAAACATAAGTAATATCTGTAGTAATTTATCACAATGACTTATTCTGAATACTAGATGCGAGTGATAAGAAATAGGGTTGGCGCAAAACGTAGTAAATAAATATGCATCAATTTAGATTGTCTGCATAAAACAAGTGTTATAGAACTGATTGTATGTATAGGTCTGTTTTGCCTGCTCCCCTGTTATCTCAGGATAATAGAAACATCACTAATATAACCTCTACCTATTCTAGAAGGCGACTAAAAGGGTCTGCGGAATCGCTGGATTTAAAGATGAAGAGTTCTCTTGCGCGCTTTGGGAGGACAGACAAAAAGCCTTCTCTTCAGTGTTTCATATAGCAAGGGTGCCAAGGTACACAACGGTCATGCTTAGGCACAGTGCAGAAGGGTTCCAGTGAATAGAAATCCAACACAAACCAGACTTTACCCCAGAAGAAGTGTATCTCTTTAAGACTTCCCTTCATAACAAGAAAGAACTCTTGCTGGATTATGTTCGAGTTGTACCTAACGAAATTACTTGGTTAACTTAACATATACAGCTTTCTAAATATTCTCTATTCTACTAGTGCTAAATCCCCCACTCCTTTACAAACAGAAAATGCTTAAAAAGGACCACAAGGGTTTTTCTTCAGATAATATCCTCGGTCGATACACTGGCAATAAGCTCATCGCTATGCTCGATGTACTAGTTGATTAAAATTTATAATCTAGTCCTGTCCGTGTAGAGTTCGTAACTTTCGTATTGAGATAGCGTTGAAGTTATGCTTCAATCATGAGCTGGATGTAAACGTAAATTGATTTTGCTATTTGAATAACACCGGTTCGTTCGATTCCCTTATATAAATAGTAGTATAGTAAACGATTCGTTTTCTGTAAAGAAGTTGAACTCGTTTCCAACCTATACCGAGCATTTGTGGTATCTTCAGTTATGGATGATTTATAACAGAATTTTTATTTTTATAATAAAATTACTACAATGAAAAATAATTTTGTTTTGCTAAAAACAAGTTTGATATCTATATTATCTATATATTAACAAACGATTGTCTATCTATCCCGAAAGATGGTATGCATTCAAATATTTAAAGCATCTAACAAAGTGTGTGCAAATAATATAAGAAAATTGTTTATTCATAATTAACTGTAACTACTTATTACATTATGAAAGATATCGGAACGCGAATCCTGAGTCCGAAGAAGCTGCGAGTCATGACGGAGAATAAGAAAAAAAAGCACTAACCAATAACTATCGGTGTTTTAACAATACGTTTGGTACGTAAGTTCTCGTAGCTCTAGATCAGTTCATAGCTCATGTTTCCCCACATAATTGTGTATCATAAACTATAAGATGAAAGCAAAAACTGTGATTACTGAAGCCAATAATACTTCATTTTATTACGGTGATAAAACGATACTAATTTTTACTGTTATTTAACTTGATTTAATAATTTAACTATCCGGTACGTGGATTAGACACTGAAGTTTTATTCTATAATGACCTAACATTTAACCTCTGTTTCACATAGTGTTAAGTGACTATGAAGCCGTCGAAGGTGAAGCTCGCTAACTTATAACACCCTAACACCAATAAGATAACAACTGGAACAGAAAAATATATACAAATTTAGAACATTAGGTGAAGTATCCGTACGGGATAAAAAAATCCAACCATCAAGCAAATTCCACATGGGGCTCTACAATCTAATAAAGGAGCCCGATGTTGCAAGCGGTTAACCACTGAGCCACGGAGGCAATTAAAACTACCAGTGAGACCTCTGCGAGAAAATAATACAATAAGACATTTTTAAAATGCTTTACGACCACTGGTGGAATTTGAAGTATGTCGCCGTAGCCCACATCGTCTATTCATTGTGAAAGAATGCGGTCCCCGTCGAACGATTAAGATATAAAAGTCTATCCGCTATTCTTTTGATCAGGCCCAAATGTTGACATCGGTGAATTTAATGAGACCTTACCGAGGTCTATAGGTACAAATCCAACATAACCATCACTTTCTTTTCGCAAACTATTGTTTCAATCGTTCTCTCTTCATCTGATTGTAAGTGACATGCCCCCGCTCATAACAACGTGATTCTAGTTCGGATGATATACACTACACCACATTATGCTCCTCGCTTTGAAATATGAGATGTTAAGTCTCATTACTACAATTATTTCACCAGCTACAACCCTTCTGTTTGACAGCAGAAATAGGAACTGCAGTCGCAACTACCTAGGTCTATGATAACAGAGACTACCTACCAGCAGTATGTGGTGACGTGCCCTATAAGATATAATTTTTTTATAATAACTGATATAATCATATGTCAAAATATTACATGCAATTTGCTATAACATAGTGAGCACTGTGTTAATAGTATAGTTGGTGGTTATATAACGAAAAAATGTGCAGCACCAAGAAGCATTTTTTCGAACCATTTTCGACTTAAATCTTCGACGGACTCCTATAAAAGCCTAGAAGGAAAGGGCGAGCGCTCCAAATAAGCAAATAAGCACTACATACCCTTACTAAATGTAAATAATAATCTCTAAGGTCAGACTTAAGGGAGGCTTATGTTATATTGAAACTGGTAAGTTTATATTGAGGTATAGATCTCTGTGATTTCGGATACGGTGTGTAATACTACAAGAAATCTCTCTTCACTCTCCAACAAATAAACACTGCATCAATAATGTAATATTTGTATTAAAAAAAATTACTTTAAATATTAAAGTGATACATAGGAACAAAACTCGAATACCTCGCCGTGCCCTAATGTACGTATTTACACTATTAAATAATAATAACTACGGCGGCGAAGAATTTTCCGGTATATGCGAGTTTAACTTGCAAATCCACATAGCGCTGCATTCTTCCGAGTAGCCAGCGGCCGGCGTGGTGCCGCCTGAATACCATCACGCTCCACCGTAATTATTTAATGCATCCTTATTCATTATTATAATAAATCAATACCAACGGCGATGACTTCATAACGCAACCGCGCGATGCGGCCATCGTAACTAACGCTAATGTATTAATAACTGATCCTCATTGGTGTCTGTATTAAATAAGTTTAAAAAAAAGGGTTTTAATTATATATATATAACATTTCAATATTGATACACAGCCTTACGTTCCCACTATTGGGAAATTACTGGCGTAACGATACTTAACAATCTTATATCTCTGAGGCGAGTACAATGCGGTACTGTGCAAATCATCCTAACTAGCGCCTTTATCGTTATGGGTAGGAGTATAACTTACCATAACGTTAACGTCTTCGTAGTCTTGTCGCTTCGTAGAATAAAAAAATCTTAGACGTTTTCTCATAGGATGAGAATCAAAGCATTTTTTCCACCGCGCCGCTAAAGTTTAAGTGCTTGAAACATCCGAATCGCTTCACGAAATCTTCCTTTATCACAAACAGTAGGGATCGAACCTGCGTCTCTTTGATACGAGTAACTAAAAAACTGAGCTATCACAGCATCAAAATATTTTTTTTATTTATTTTTGTTTTATGCAAAGATATACTTACAGCTCGTCCTGGACGTAGTGAGGGTGGATAGGGCGTTGTTCAAATGTTTGTACTCGTCCTGGGCAAGGCACAGCCTCTGTTTCTTCACATCGTACATCTCCTGCTTCGCCTGTTGACAAAATATTTTTTTTTAAACCCTTAATATCAATTTCACCTGATGTTTTTTGTTAATAACTGCAGCGGTCAACTGACAGACGCCAATAACCGCGAAATATGTACACTACTACTTGTCTTACATCTTCTTAATCTGAGGATGTAGATATTCAAGTCGATTTAGAGAATCACCATCATCATCCAAATTCGAAGCATTAAGACGATTAATATTTACAGTAAACTTTATCACAAGAAGATAAGAAAGATTTAAAGTAAACTTAAAGAAAATGAGGTTGTAGATTCAAATCTGTCATTTGGTTGGCGTCATCATCTTCTACTTCATTCTCCAACATTCACAAGATTTAATAACTTTAAGAATAATTACTAATATTATAAAAATATAGTTTATGTTTACAAAATTGAACCGCCACACACAGGAAATCTATCATTAATAATATCGGTTCTTCTATATATAAATAACACTGAATTAAGATATTTCAATGCTTAATTAACTGTTGTCTTAACATATTTTTATAATCAAAAACTAGAATTACGTACAACATATTTTTTTTAATATTTAAACGATTGGGAGCCTTTGCTCTCCTACCTCATATACAATTTATATCATAACTATAGCAGCGGTTCCCCACCCGCTTTCCGACCCTAAGACCCCCGCAACTCCTCTTGAGGGCAACATTTCGTATAATCCGTTCTTAACTGACTTATACTCGGCAAAAGGAATCATCATCAACAGCCGATAGACGTCCACTGCTGGACATAGGCCTCCCCCAAAGATCTCCAAGTTCATCGGTCCAGTGGGCAAAAGGAATATTCCAACCACATTTTAAGTCTGTAATCCTTATGGTTCCAGAAATATCGTGATGAGTCTCTACATAGGCGGAAATCTCCTGTATATAGATACAAAAAACATTAGGTTGATATGAAGCGAAAAATCATCGACGGAGCAAGGATGCAAAAAAAAAAATTACGCTGTGCACAGATTAAATCTTGTTTTTTGGATTAATTTTATTATTCGTCATTAATTTTTTGCCGGCCATAATAACACCGAAGCGATGCCTGATGGAAATTACGTCCGTGGATTGGAACGTCCCATTTTTAGTTATAATTAATAAGAAAAAAAAAAACGTATTTCGACCTAGTACTTTACCACCAATTTATCTTATTATAATACATCTATACAGGAGATATCTACAGATTCATTTACTCATGACATCTCCGAAAATATTACACGTAAACACTTAAACATTTGGTAGAGATATAGCTTCTGCCATTCAGAGTTCAGCTAAGAACGGATTCAATAAAATTCCATCCCCAAAAGGAATTGCGGGGATGTTCCGTCTAGTAGTGCAGACGGGAACAGTGAGTATATACTGTTTTAAATACAACCCTTTTTGAAGTTAATCCAGATATGAAAATCAAAACTGCTTTAGTCTTCTCTGTCATCATCATCTGATCGTCGACCTAAGATTTCTTCGTCGGTAATTTCTAATACCATTATTTTTTATTTTACTGATGGTAGGTTTCTATTGAATACCTTCTAGTTAGGTATCACCGCAGCTCCTATTACAACCGCCAAACATTACGGCGGTAACAATGTTTCCGATTTGAACGGCGTTGTAGCTAGTAAAATTACTGTAGTAATACATCTATCCTAACTAGCGCTACGTTATTATGGGCATACGTATTACCATCAGGTGAACGTCTCGCTTGGTTCATAACTTTGTAGAATATAAAAAAATTATGCGTGTACACAACTATCTATATATATTATATCTTATGCCATTTAACGAGCCCTTGCCCTTTATATAATACATTAAAATTCTATGTCATATTATTGAATACAGGAAGTCTATGTTCTTAAAACGCTGGCGAATATATGAAACAAGGATTAGACATTATTTTAGGATCCTTATGTAATATTTCATAGACAAATTTCATATCTTCATGAACATTTTAAAAGACCTTATAAAATAGTATGCGATCTACCCCTCAAAATGTGCCAGTTATTCTAAGTTCACAACTTGGTTTCAATAATTTGGGTATTTTATTATAGAATAATCGTTTTATGGCTCAAACGCGCCGCTATTCGTGCGCATGATTTTCGTCAATATTTGTAAACTACACGTGTTTCGTTTAAACTACATTACACTGAAATAGATTTAAGCATGTGCGAATTACGTGATCCTAGTTTATTAGTCCCCGCGCATAAGGTTAAGATAAACAATATAAAATGTAGTATTGCACTAACATATATTATAACTATGTTAAAAATATGTTTTATGTTAAAGCTATTAATTTTTTTTTTCTATGACCTAATGTAATTAACTAATTATTTAAGACGTATATGAGTATTTTAAGAAATAACTAAATACACAAATTTTATTATACTTCACGCGAGCTAAAATTTTTATGTATTTCAAACGTTCATAAAATATTCTAAAATACAAATATATAAAAACTTACTTATAAAAAGTTAATATACAGTAAACTTTTATTTAAATAATAATAACTTCTAACTAAAAATTACTATTCTATACTTTATGTTTTAATAATTTAACTGAGTTTATAGCTATCATTATATACGGTTAAAGGCCATTAACGTAAGAATCACAATATTTCAATAATAAATGTATTCTGGACCTTTTTACTAAAATATACAAGTTACCAATATATTGTTTTTCAATTGCTTTAACAAAGTCGATCATATTTAATTTTATTCCGTAATAATAAAAAAAATAATTTCTTAGCGGCTATAACTTTAACTGAGAAAACAATGTCTATGGTTTGTCAATTAAAGATTGTTGAAATGTTTGAAGCAAATTAAGTTATTGTTATACTAAATATATAAAAATTAGTTATATAGGTCCCACATAAAATTGTTAAACAAAATAGAATATTGTTAATAATGTCGCAATGATGCTGCGGCATATTGTTGTTATAGAGTAACCGATAGGAGCCAACGTTGATCACACAGTGCGTCAATGTCCACGGAAAGTCAAATAGTTCACGATCGGCTCTGTTTCACAGCTGGGCATTACATCCGACGCTCGAGTACCAAATCTAACAAGTCATTAGAGCGAAATTCCGCTGATCATTTTTTGCGATCGACATAAATACAGACAGACACAATGAGCAAGTTTTTGTGAGGAATGTGCGCAAAAACAACGCAGATCTCATACGTACGTACACCGCGCGCGCACATCCTGCTCCGCTCGAACCAAGCGCCATGTTAATGTATTTAGTTTTACTTTGCCATTTATATTTCTGCAATATGTTATAGTCAAGTATTTCTATTAAATTATTGATGTTATAAATAAATTAAGATATTTACTGTAAACAGCCTCAGAGATCCGGTGAGTCTACCGGCGTTCTGCAGCCGGCTCCACGTGTGCGGCGGGCACTGGGGAAACGTGCCGTTCCTACTCAGCACCTGAGTCGCGACGTAACCCTGACCTTCGTAGTAAGCCACTTCAGACACCGGAACCAAACGCACTTCGGCGGAACGAATCTGACGCACTGACAGTATGTTCTCGTAGATCGCTTCATCTTCCAGATTTTGACCCTCGGGGCAGAGGCGGTAGCCGTACTCCCGGCTAATTTCGTCTAAATTAGCGTACTCGGGACGCTTGCGGAGCTCGTCCAGGTTTTGGTACTGGGGCTCGTCGCGCACCTGGAGGCCGGGAGGTCCAGGCGTCGAGGGGTCAACCCTGACGCCGTAGTCGCGGACCATGCGCGCAATGCGGCGATCTCCGAGGCAGCCGCGGCAACGCGCGTGCGCGTGCGCGTCGGCGGTGGAGGCGCGCGCGTGGAACGCGGGTTCGAACTCCGGCTCCGGGGGAGGCGGCTGGGACCACATAGCGAGCGCCCGCCGCGACCGACACATCTTAACCCCCAAAAGGGCGCGCGTCGACTGGCGCGGCGCGGGCGCGCGGAACCACTCCGTCGGAATGCGCCCGCGCCGTCGAAAGAATGCAATCTCGGACGCATTTCGGAGGTCGATCTCTCCGAAGGGCCGTCCTCGCCTCCCGCCGGGACCGCGGCCATCTGTCGCAATGGGCCCCACGCCCGTAACGGACCCTTGTGACCTCGTCCCATGTCTTCATCGCGCGAATCATTCATCGAATTATTATTACGATTAGGATACATTATATTTTTTCTTTATCATACAATGGGATGGTGGAGGCGAAGGTTATTGTTTTACGTTGCAAATGATAATATTTTACCGATCCGTTTTTATAGACGTCAAACAACGCAACAAGTCCATAAATAAGTTTTACAAAAAAACCGTATAGATTTTATAATGATAAACCTGATTGAAGGACATTAAGCACCACCACAACGCGGCTACGAGCGTCGCAGGAGGGCATGGCCGCCGAAGGAATGCAAAAAACACACAATTTCACATGCGGGGACGCGACGGTCATTACGCGCTGTTACAGTGCGATTTTCTCGGATTTTCCACGTAATCGATTCAGCTGATCCAACAGCAGAATGCTTCGGAGACGGAGGCATCTGCCTAAGCGGACGCGTATCTTTGGTAAAGAATTTGCGTACATCCATCTACCACCACCTAAAAGGTATCTCAATATCTTACTATATACCTTTATATACATTTGATTTTGTTTATTAATTAATAATAGATTATTTTTCTGTAAATTTCATCTATTATTAGAGAACTAATAATAGAAGATATTTCTAAAAAATGTAATATCAATAATGTAATTTTTTCGATTGAATTCTATCAAAAAAATTTACATACATTTTCACTCTGTGGCTGTTAGAAATTTTCACAGAACCAACCTATGTAAAAATTATATAACGTATGTAGTTTTTAAATACACATAGGAAAAATATTACACAATGTAAGATTGTTATGTACAAAATTCACTAGTGCGAAAGAAATTAATATATTGATTTTTTCTAACAACATAACAATATTTCTGTTCCGTATGTCTACACACGAGGGTCTCATTGTCATTAAAACCACGTAAAAAAAAATGCAAATTATCTACATTTCAGAGCGTTCAAAATATGAATATGAACAGACTTTGTTTTGCTGATACAGTTTAAATTATTAACTGACATCTGAAAGCAAACATCGGTGCTTTCAAATCATAACAAAACACAAGAATGTTAGAGACGTAAGCAATTTGGCGAACTGCCTGCATTCCGGACGTCTGTACTACACTAATAGTAATAACATTGAACGTCTCTCCCGCGGAAAGGACGGTAAAAATTCAGGTGGAGTCAGAAATAGAGGCGTCTGCGATCAATAACTTCTATACGAGCACACCGACAAGTGGAATTTCCGACTGACGTAAATAACAGGCTTTCCCCCAGTTAGTAACACCGACCCCTCACTGTTAGAGTCACAGTTGCTTCTTAATCTAATCCCTCCTTCCGGTTTAATATTAAAGGCACAAGATTTGATTCCACAACAAGAATTTATATCCAATCGTATAGAGATTATTTCATATTTATATTTATGTGTAGTCGAACTCTATCTCCGACATTTCTTCTGGGAAAAGTCGTTGTTTGATGTGTTTCTTCTTCTTCGTTGCATCCTTGGTAGCGTGATCGTAGTCGCTAACATAAGAGGCAAGCTTCATCATCATTCTTATAACATAATCATAATTATTATTGTATTAATTTATTATATATATCGTACCATCATCAACTTACTGCAGTTGATTGTTGAAAATAGGCCCCAACTTAGAGGTTTCACTTATTCAGATCATTTTAGCTGCCTTTGATGATGTGCAATCGATAATAAAATATTCAAATGTATGAGTATGGCATTATTAACAAGAATATTAAAAATTTTGTAGGTAAAGTAAAAATCACAGTAATAGTTTTATTAACAGGCCGTGGACGTCCACGTGTCCAGTATCAGATGAGCTGTAAGAGTCAAAATGACTCAAGCGCTCAACATCAATAGAGAATAGAATAGCTTTAAGAGGTATAGTGATCTTTATCGTCTAGGTAGGTAAGCAGCTTCTGTTGCAGCCGACAAACTAATATGCAAACATTACTATATTCCGGTTTGAAGGTCGCAGTTAAATTACTGGGTTATCAAAAGACTTAACATCTAATGTCTCAAGACGGGGAGCACAATGTGGTGTAGTATATATCATCCTAACTAGCGCCACATAGTTACGGGCAGGAGTATCACATACTATCAGGTGAACATCCCGCTGGTATTGTTACTTCGTTAAATAAAAAACGGATCTCTGTTGCAGGAGACCGGACCGTACAGGCATAACCACAGCGGTTCTACTGTTAAACAGTAGTGTGCAAATATTACTGTGTTCCGGTATAGAGACTTAACATCATATATCTCAAGGCGGCGAGCTCTATGACGTAATATGTATCAACTTAACGAGACTTGTTTTTATGATCAATAGTATCACTTACCATCAGGTGAACGTCTCGCCCGTATCGTCGCTTCGTAGAATAACAAGAAAAAAAAAAAGCGTCCACTGAGAATATATTACGAAGCGATAAAATTCGCCTGTCACAACATCCGTAAACATTTTATAGGCGCATAAACAAAATCAGACAATAAAATAATAATAAAAACTACTCGTGAATTATTAACATTGCTTATTTCATAATTCTAACAATAACGATATAAACAAATCTCTAAAGATTGACTCTTACAGCTCATCTGATACTGGACTCGTGTGACTCCACGGCCTACTATGTACAGTTATAAATGTCCCAGTTTTATATAGTTCTAGACTTGTAAGTAAATGTACTAAATTCAAACAAATTTTTAAAATAATATACAGACTAGTTCTTGTGGGTCGGGCTCTGTGGCTGGAATGTGCTGATCGTGCTAACATTACTGTTTTTCACTTTGATGAGCGTTGTAAGGGTAGCTGTAGTAAGGGTTGTTACTGGGTTAAGAGACTAAACATCTTATGTATGAAGGGACGAGCGCAATGTGGTACAGTGTACAACACCCTAACCTGCGCCACGTCGTTATGAGCAGGCTTATCACCCTACCTACCATATACAGTATAAAAAAAATGTTTATCTACCACTACTACTACAGCATCTCATTTCCTAGGTTAGCTGGAAAAACCCACAGAATTCTCACAGGCATTAGGTCCGCTTACTGTAACTTAGACGAAGATCAGGTTAAGTGGCGATCCTTGGAACCTTTATCCAGCAGTGGATTGCAGCAGGATGATCATTGGAATTTAATTATAGATGTAATTAATATTTTAAATAAATACATATGTACTGTAGTATAAAGATCACAGGATTATGAAGAATGCTGTTCTAATCATCTTATAGTTATTGTTAATAACTTAATTGCATCCTATACTTTAAGATACATATTAAAATTCAACTTACAAATCAGTACAAAACCCTCACGGGAATATATTTTTTTTACAATAATTATTTTCTTATTGTTGGAATCTGTAAGTTGGCCGTGGGGGTTTTTAGGAGCACATCTGCCTCCCCCAGACCGGTTACTTTTCGACTCATTCTACAGTGCCGCCGTCTCGCTCACACTTGCAGTACTTGCCGGTTATATCCGTTCCGTTTCCACTCGAGCATCCACGGAACTAATTTTACGTTTTTTTTTTATCCCATTCGCCTATCTTGGAAACGAACGATGGAGTTTTCTCCCCCTTCAATAATAGTTAGCTTTGTTTAATTTTTTTTTGTATGTGGCAAATACAATTGCTATAATGAACGCCTAATAAAAATCATATTTAATAGATGACGTCTCAAGATAAAAACATTATATTTAATATCATGTTATCATGACAGGATTTTGTATCAATAATCATCTGTATATTAACTATGATAAATCATATTTAATGTCCAAAAAGGAGCAGGTTCGATTCCTTTTTAGCTTCCGGCGAAGGAAAACAGCAAGGTACACGACATCTATAAACAATTCATGTATATGTGACATCCACTAAACCGTACTTGACCAACATGATAGATACTAACTTGACGTTTAAGTTACCGAGTCCCAGCTGTGGGGACAGTTGAAGAAGATTTTATTATTATTTTACGAAGCAACTAGACAAGGAAGACGTTCATCCAATAGATACGTCTGTCTACAACAACGTGGCACTCGTTAAGTATACACTGCAAGAATTGTGCTTGCTGCTTCGAGAGATAAGATGTTAATGTCACGATACCTCAATAATTTCACTATCCATAGCGTCCTTCAAACCGGAACACAGTAATATTTGGCGACAGAAATAGGAGCCGCTATACCTACCTAGTTGTAACGATGTATTAAATTTTTTAATGTGATCTCGAGGCGGAAAACCGGTGCTGATGTAAGACAAAAGGAATCGGGGCTAGATAAGGGGAGTGGACATCCGAAACTGAAGCTGCCCACTGCGGGGCGTTTCATTTTTATTGCGTTCGGATGGCGAGCAGCGGGCCAACGCTTGGATGCGATTAAAATTCCTGAGATGCCTCACGCGGTACCCCGGCGGTGCGCTGCCACAGACCTAATAATATATAGACCTCGTCATAATAACAACATACGCATACTATTATTAGACACGCTACAAATACATTTGTCTAGTATATATACTATGTAGTACATCATCCAATTTACAGTCTAGAATATTATCTATATGTATTCATATACATCACTTTGTATATATGTATGTATATATACTTGTTATTACTATTTAAAATATTTATTATATGTTTAAATTGACACCTTCCTCATTCCACCTCTACTAAGGTTGGCTGTTAGTGAATGCCTGCTGGCGTTAAGCCCGTCTTTTTATACCCAATTTTGAGGTTTTTACAAGACTACAAAAAAAAAAAACCATACAATAAAACGTATATATGTACATCATATCACACTCATCAATATTAACATTAGCAAGACGTTTATCTAATTGAAAGCTAGAGGCTGGTAGACATTTACACTATACCTAAGCTTAACGCCCTTCGACGTAAGGTGTTTGTTACCTCAGTAATTTAAATCGGACCATAGTAATGTTTCCATACTACAGTTAACTTACGTACTTAGGTAAACCTTTACGAACAGAGCACCAGTAGCCGTAATATCTATTTGGTTGTTCTTAATTTTTTTTTTTATATAATAACATTTAGCACTAGTTTATATATATACATAGCGTTTTTTATATATATAAGACAAGTTTCGTATATCTGACAAGTATCCGCCCCATGGAAACGTAACTAGAGGATATGACAATTTTTTTTAATCGAAACGACAAAATTATGCTACTACTTTTCAATGGTATGAAAGGCTCAACTAAAAAAATTACTGGGGTAACGAGAATCTTAATATCTAGAGGCTCAATTATCTAAAATCTCAATCCCTAAAATATTCAATAATATCTCAATGTGAAGAACACAATGTGTTGTATATATCATCCTAACAAGCACTTTGGGTAATAATTTACGTATGTATATCTTTTAGGATTACAAGATATATCTTCTATAATCGTTATAGATATATAATAATCTTTATAGACAGCGTCTAAAAAAATTATAATAAAAATACAGGACATTAAAAAAAATTGTATGATAAGGCTTTTTTTAAAATTTGATGTAAAGGTTTAGTTCCATTATATTTAATGATTGTTAAAAAAAAAATTAAAAACAAGTATTATTTATGCTATTTGTTTTTATGTTAAAAAAATATTTTTTAAAACAATTAAATAATGGTAATAAAAAAAAATAATGGGGGGTATAAAAAAATGTCACTCATATTCCGCTTAGACCATATCTAT
The DNA here is from genome assembly GCA_029030555.1 of Ornithoptera alexandrae. Classification (NCBI taxonomy): domain Eukaryota; kingdom Metazoa; phylum Arthropoda; class Insecta; order Lepidoptera; family Papilionidae; genus Ornithoptera; species Ornithoptera alexandrae. The sequence goes on along the minus strand of JARDVY010000011.1, from coordinate 7,167,095 downwards.
ATAAGATACAGCCTTTAATGAGAATACAAATTTCTATATAGCATGTTCTTAGAAGACGCGTGCAAGAAAAGTACACCGTCTGTGGAACCATGCACAGCCGAGAATCGAACCCGGGACTACACAGTACACAGTACGCACCGAGGCTCTAAGACGTAACACCATTCCGCTTGTAGCATATATACCGAAAATTTAGTACCCATACTACAATTAAATATAAAAATTATAAAAAAGATTTATTATTAATAAATTACAAAATTCTTTATTAGCAATAAATATGAAATATATACACTGGTGATAGGTTTTGTAACCGTCTAGGTAGATACCACCGCAGTGACTATTTCTTCAACCAATCAATACATTGCAAATATCTATAAACAGGTTTGAACGTTATAGCTGGTTAATATAGTGAGGTAATGATACAAGTATATGAAGTCCAGAAAAAGGTGGTGCAGTGTATATCATCCTAACCAACGCTACATTGTTATACGGCGCACTCTGAACGTTATGCCCGTTTTATGGCTTCGGGAGTTAAAAGCATAATGAATATTGTTCTTTTTTTTTTAATTAATTTGACATTTAAATAATGCTAATAACAATAACTAATATCGCAACAGACATTTTATTACACTGCTGTAATAATACAAGTAAAAAAAAACACACTCGCAGGCGTCTCAATAACAAAAGTTAAATTATACATCAAAACAAATGACAGGAGGAAAAAGAAATACAAAAGGTAATAAATACTCCGAAAAATTATTCATATACCGGGCGCGAGGGGTCTAGCATTACATGCGATTAAACGGACCGAGTTGCCAGAACAAAAACAACATAATCATAACCTGCCCACTAAACTTCAAGATGAACAGGGGGGAGCCGGGAAGGAGCAAAAAAAAATAGGAATTCGCAATATACAATTTTTACTTGAAACAACTGCTCTCAACGACAGTACATACAGGAATAACGGACTTAAAATACCGGACACCTGGCAACCCTTCGAGAGGGTAAAGAGAAAAAAAAAACGGAGAAAATAATAAAAAAGCACACGACAGAAGGCCGCGGTCGGGCGCGGCGCGGGCGCACGAAACGCGAGGCTCTACCTTTTCGTTTTTTACTCTCATATTCTTATTATTGGGCCCGGCCGACCGCTCCCGGTGTTACGAGAGAGGAATGCGGCATAGAGTAACGCGCGCGCAGACGCGGCACTATTTACATATTCTTTAATATTACAGAAACTACTTAATTTTAACAAAAGCGACATATACTGATAGTAATACACTTGCCCATATGGCGCTAATTAAATTATATACATTCCAATACATGAAGTTGATCTAAAATGTTAAGTCTCGTTATTCCAATTAACTCACCAGTTACAACACTTTACCAGAACACAGTAATGTTTGCACACTGTGTTTGGCGTCGGCAAATTTAGCTACCTACATAAAGTCTCCGATAAGAGACCTACCACTACTTTATTGTGGTGAAGCTTGTCGAGAAAATTGTGGCTCTCTAGTACAGCCGGAGCACAGTAATGCTGTATCGTGACAACAGCAGACATCATCAGCCCTACCATGAGCAGATAATCAACTTTGTCCAATTCAACTATACACAATAAATTCACGCTGTAACTATTAAAATTCAACAGATAATAAAAAGTATCTTACTACTGGACTAATTAAATTTAAAACTATATTTTTACTCATATAAAAATATACTTATACTACTATAGATATAAACAAACAAACATAAAATTAAACTTAAGAGTATTACTCCAGCTTCCGACATTCTTTTGCCTACCGCGCTCCAACAGCATGATGAACTTTAAGACCAAATCCACCGACATATTTTGTAAGTCAACGGCTACCGTGCCGGCTTATTATAAATTCATTTTGGGGCCTGTGACCATAATCAATACCATAAACATATTTTTTATAGACGCCGAGCTAGCACGTCGGACGGAACGCTAATCGCAGTGGCTGATGTCTGATAATTGAAGAAGCAAAACAAAGAAGTACCTTGTTTACTACTGAAGGTGAAAAACAACACATCAGATGCGAGACATCATCATCATCATTAAAAGCCTTTGTTTATCCACTGCTGGATATAGGCCTTCCCCAATGTCTTCCACCAAATACGATCGTCAGCTTCTCGCATCCACCAACTTCCGACCGCTCTATGATATCGTCGATCCATCTGGAGACAACGCGTCCCACGCTTACTTGGAAGAGTTAGAAGTGGAATTTAGATCAGCTAGATGTCAGATGCTGAGACTATTGGAAATCCGAGGACAGGGGGAGGATACTGTAGTCCTTGAATTGGGGCACCTTTTCTACTATCGCGAAAGCGAACAGCTCTCACGGGGCAATGCGAGATAAGGTATACATAATATTTTGAAGTACATATATGTAAGAATATCTGCACAATATATATATATATATATATATTACTAGTGGTAGGTCTCTGGTGCCGGAGATCGTCTAGACAGATACAACAATAGCGCCTATTTATACCACCAAACAAAAATGTGCAAACATTACTGTTTCAGTTTGAAGGGCGCTGTAGTTAATGAAATTACTGCGGTATTACATCACATCTTATGTCACGATGCGACGAGCATAATGTAGTGTTGTGTATATCATCTTAACTTACTAATAAGTGATTATATCGTCTACGCAGAATCAGAAGTTACATATATTTTAATATATATATATATATATATATATATATATATATATATATATATATGTATATATATGGTATTAGAGAAACGAAAATATATGATTCGTATAATTATAACCACTTATTTTTATTCTGACTATAACTTTTTATAATATATATAACAGAAACTCATAACTAAAATACTCAACGAAATCGATATTATATGTCACTGCGTGTTATTAGAAATCAACAATATAATAAAGTTTATAATAAAAAAATTGTTTTACTTTCCCACGGCTGGGGTTCGTAGCCCTCGCTTGCCTATAACCATAGTCCACCACGCTGTCGAAGAGCAGGTTGGCGATATATTAAAACAATTATACTAAAAACAAATCTATATCAAAAATTTAGTGTATTATGCTTTGATATACTTGAATAACATTTAAAATGGCGGCAGATGTTTTTACATTGAAATCATTGTTTTTTTTTTTTTCGTTAACAATAATAGTAAACGTAAAAGCGTCGTAGACTAATAAGTAAGAGATGAAGAGCGATCTACCTGCGGCCTTCAAAATGTAAACATTTGTGGAATGCGGGTGATGAGAGAGAGAGAAAGACAGAAAAAAAAAAGGAAATGCACTCGTGAGAAATGGACGGAAAAAACTGGGCATTCTTTGTCGGGGATGAGAATCGTGCGTTCCTGGAATTCGCGTGCCATAATACCCATTGTTGGGCCCGGCGGAAATATTCAGACCTTAACGCGTCAACCCATTACAAATTCTAAGAACAGCTCCCCACCGTATACTCTCCTTTGATAGTGTTAAGTAGCTCAGTGCTTTCGTACTTAACACTCCATATATATATAGGCGAGATATCCAGAGATTCGTTCACTCATCACGAGATCTTCGAAACTATTAGATGCAAATACTTAAATTGTGCTAGGGATATTTATTCTGCCATTTAGAGGTCAGCTAAAAATGGATTTTGCAAAGGTCCTTCCTCAAAAGGAGTTACGGAGGTGTTACAACCAGCAAAGCTGACGGGGAACCACCAGTACATTTATAAAGCTAATCAGTTTAGCAAAAGAAAAAATAGAAGTATCTAGATACCCTAGAAATTCACTATTCTTTTATTAGCGATAAATGAACATCTATGATGTTTGTACTTGAACCCAAAGACTAGATAATACTATATTTCACTTGGTAAATCTTGAACTAGTGAAGGTTGCGTGCAGCGCAGGATCGATCAATGTGTAGATCTCTACAACAGTGGACATCTGTCGGCTGCTTATGATGATGAATCTTTAACTTGAATTACTCAACTTAAAACTACACCAATAGCGATCTGAGGCGCGAGTTTGATTGCCCTCGAGAGGAGCTTCTGATGAATGAACGCATGTGAAGGTAAATCATATGTTCTAAGAACAACTTTTCTGGACATGCACTGTAACTGTAGTTGATAAAATACTTTGTCTACCTCACTCTATGTAATAAGAAAATATCCAAATCCTATTAATAGAAACACGGGTGGTTCATGATGTATAGCTTTGATTCATAACATTAATCACTTCGCAGTATATATGCGCTCCGTCATAATGTCAATTAAATGAGACATATAACGGTAGAAACCATAATGAAGTGTCAACTGGAAACTGAGCAGTGTAGCCGTGTCGTACGCAAGCGCGCCGGGTTCAGAGTTCAAGACCCGGGTCGGAACAAATCAAAATTTTTAACGCGCCTCCCCGACGTCCGTTGACAAGCGTAGTAATTGTACGATACGAGTGGTTCTTTTTTATTATTTACTGCATGACAGTAATTAAAGATATATCGAGTCGAATAACGGTGATGTAGTTTACGAAGAGAAAACATGAATAATTTTCATATCTTTAGACATTTGTATCGTCGTATAACGGTGGTAGGTCTTTGTTGGCGATCACCGTCTAGATAGGCACCATCGCAGCTCCTATTGCAGCCGACAAACAGTAGTGCCCAAACATTACCGTGTTCCGGTTTGAAGGGAGTTGTAGAAATTACCGAGGTATTATAACAAGATTAAACACCTTGTGTGTCAACCGCACCGAGCGTAATACGGTGCTGTGTACATCATTCTAACCAACGCCAAAATGATATACGCTGGGGTATCACTTACCATCAAGTGACCGTCTCGCTTGTCTCGTAGATTTATTAAATTAAATATTATTTATAAAAAAAAAACATTTTAAATACTAAAACAATTAGTTTCTGTTGTCTTAAACCGTCTGTTAAACTTAGTAACAGAAAACTTAATTGTTTTGGTATCTTGATAAGACAGTCTTTCCTGTGATAGCGAAGTCGAGGGTCAAGATGGACTACTTTTCGAGAGAGTCAAGGTTATGTGGAAGTATGAGAAACAGCCTGGTGATCCTCCAAATTGTGAGCTCAGAACACACAACGTTCAATTGTAGCACTAACACTTTTATATACTTTACGTTGTGAACATAATATATTCCACAAGGAGATTACGTTTCAAGATATATGTACGATGCGAAAAATTTACCCAATACCGCCTAAGGGTGCAATTTACACTCGAAAACACGTAAAGTGATGCAGTGTAATGCAGGTACTATTTTGCTAGGCTGCTGTAATGACTGCCTGCGCCTCATTAAACGTTGTTATGGGACACCGGTACAGTGTGGCACGGAATGAGTTCAGCTTTTCATTTAAATTATAGTAAACGTTACAATTATGCGAAATGGTCACTAATCGGAGCAGGTTAGTTTATTATTATATTTATTTATTCCATTTATTCCCTTATATATATAGACATAGAGAGAGAGAGAGAGAAAGAGAACGGAAACTTGTATGTAATAATAAATTTTATTCGATGAAGCGATTCCACGAGCACGACGTTCATTTGATAGTAAGTGATACATCTGTCGATAACAACGTGACACTAGTTAGGATAATATACATCAACACCACATTGCGCTCATCGCCTTATTTAAATATACATATGTAAATTAATGTGGACATCTTTGGAGGAGGCCTATGTTCAGCAAGGGCCGTCTATCGAGTGATTATATATACATATAAAACGTTTCTATCTATATAGAGACTCATCACCGTATCTCCAAAACAACAAAGCCTAGACAGTTGTAATTTTGTAAAAATATTACTTTCGCCGTGTATATGTCGGGTAAGAATTCCGAATTTATAAAATCCCTACCCTAAATAGAGTTGCGGGGGTGTTACAACCATAAAGCGAGCGAGTGCCGCTAGTACAATAGTATGTTTAGTCTCGTTATACGCATAATTTCACTAGCTACAACGCCCTTCAAAACGTGACACAGCAACGTCTGCAGACTAAGCTATATTGGTGTTTAACTACACGGTCTGATGTGCTTAACGTGGAGTAGTTAAGTGGATCTACCAACCTCCATTAGATCAGTATCCTTAATATTTGACATGATTTTATTAATAATTGGATCCAAAACCAGTAGCATTACTTAATAACCTTCGTTATTGAAATTATGTTTTAATTTCTATAGCCACGCGAATCGTCTTAGGTAGAGATCGGTTTTTTTTTATTAGTGAATATACGTCTTAGTTGCAAGAGAATAGTTCGTTGGTTGTGTATAATGGTAGTTGCGTCAGCTAGTGAACGTTTAGCGCTGAAATGCAGGCGAGGTAACAAAACGAGCAGTCGGAGCGTCCGGCGACGGTCGCCGGGAACAATGCGGCACGCGTCGAGGTCGCGCGGGTCGAGGACGTGCGCGCAGCCTTCCCCGGCCTTCAACCCGCGCGCAGGGCTGCCCAACCACCAGCCTACAACCCGCCACTAGCCAAGCTACCAGAGTAACGAAACTTAACAACTTATATCTTCAACCAGTCGACACAGTGTGATGCTGCAAATCATTCTAACAAGCGCCATATTCAGAAACAAGAAACACATTATCAAATTTGAAACGTATAGGTTACCGGAAACCATTAGATAAATACTAGCACAGCTCCTATTTCTGCCAACAAACAGCAGTGTACAAACATTACTGTGTTCCGGTTTAAAGAGCACCATAAGCTAGGGTAATTACTAGGGTAACGAGACATGTTATATCTGAAAGATATGAACGCAATGTGTTGATGTATGTGACACTGACTAGCGCCAGGTTGAGAAGACGTACATCCGCAGCTCCTGTTTCCACCGCCGAGCAATCTTCCGGTTTAAAAGGTACTGTAGCTAGAGAAATTATACGGAGAATAGGAGGATTAACCATCTTATGTTTCAATGTAACACCGGATAGGATCTATATTCCACTGCATAGTACTCATTATTCTTTTATATTCTAGTTATATAATTTCACTAGCTGCAACATCTTTTAAGCCGGAACACGATGTTTGCATACTATTCTTTGGGCGACTGAAATAAGTGCTACAGTACAAACCTCTAGACTGTCTCCGGCAACAGAGGCCAGAAAGGTCGTATCTACAAGATACCTTTTCATGAGCTGTCTTTTAGTCTAATGCATTGTAATAATTCACTTGAGTATTCAATGTATTAAACTCGATCGTTTTACAATTGCTTCGAGTCCGTGATAATCATTGAGAATATGGTACTAATCTCGAGCCAACATTATGAAACCTGCACACACTCTTTCATGCACAAACGAAGGACACATCGCTCAAAGGGCTCAAAGCAGTGGCTGTCACCTAAAGCACGAAAAAGTCCTCGAATGGCACCCCCGTATCGGAAAACGCAGTATAGGCAGGCGGCCACCATCTAGGTGGTCCGACGATCTAGTGAAGTTTGTGGGAAGCAGCTGGATGCGGGAAGCGCAGGATCAATCGATGTGGAAATCTTCGGGGGAGGCATGTGTCCAGCAGTGGACGTCTGTCGGCTGATGATGATAGCAAAAACGTATTCCAAGAGGTTAGAAACTTAAATTTTTTTGGTGTATAAATCCTACATAGGAAATCAAACTTACCAACATCTTTTGGTACCCTTCAAAACTCTTGGTCGATACTACTGGAAACCCTTTCGCATACTTCAGCAGTGACTACGATTTCGTCTTAATTATAATGAATATAATCATAAGACAAATTTTAAGATCAATCTACGAAATAATTTCAAGTCCACTACATGAATTTATAATATAATTAATGAAGTAAATGGCAGCCCTAGTGCTACTAACACAGTACACAGTTTTTGTTGTTTTAACTTAGCTTTAATAAGAAGAGTAAATGTGGACTAAGTTTTGTTTGTTGTAAGAATTTCACATCTTAAGAAACTTAAAACCTTATTCTAAGCAAAACTTAAAAATACGAATTATTTATGAAATATAACATCTTTGAAATTTTACCTATAGTATTTTATCTTAGTAGATATAGTTGAGTTATCCTGCGGCCAGACAAATCTTTTTCTTTTTCGTCGATATCACTCTTGATAGAGTGGTCGTGCTCATCACTTCAGATGTTGGTGGCAAGCTTCACAACACGCCGCCACTATTCTCCGATGGCCGCCTTCCTTGTGCATTCATGTAGTGATAATGATGATGAGATATTTACTACCGCTTTTATCTGGTCAGTCCATCACACGTGCGATCTCGTGTCTTCGCCTCTTTTGGTCACGTATACCGCTATTGGGAAGTGGCTATTGAGCGACTTGTTAAGGAGGGAAGGCCACGAGTCAGACAATTAATAGATTGTTATGATTTTACTAACGTCTTTGAAACAATTCACATTGAAATAAACTGCAATTCTCTTGAAATAATTTAATAACCACGATCATCATTGTTTCTTATCAAATGACCAAATGACTCGAGACAGACCGCCCCACAAACATTCTTACGTTTGTTCAGTGTTGCCATATTCCGAGTGTTGCCAATTAAAAATTAACGAAAGTAGTGTTAGTAACATAAAATAAAATTTATTTTATTATTTTTGATATCGTTAACAGTACAAATAGTAGTATTCATAGCTTATTTCAAAAATAAGTATGTATTTAAAAAAGTATATAATTTCGTATCAAAATTTATTTTAAAAGTTAATCCAAATTTTTTCTAAGATTTACGAGCTTAGTTATATTCAATCCGTGCTTTACATAATTGAAAGAATTATAACTTAGTTAATAATCCAATATATAACATAATCATTAATGTTACGCTCCATGGTTAATTCGACGATTTGTCATACCGGTTAAATATTTAACAGTGACTTTTAATTAACAAATATAATTAATTACGATTTTATATCTGTAATCGTGTGGGTCGTAAAGAGTTTTGTAATGTTGGAAACGTCTTCTACGTAAGCGGGCGCGTCGTAAACCCGGACAACGGTTTTTTTTTTATGACATCTTAAAAGGAAATCTGCATTCTTTAACCGGCTGAATGACAAATGTGAGTTGGAAGAAGTATCCGACTCGTAAATGTAACTATAAAATATATTTTATTAAGAGAAATGTTGCCAATGATGTGATAACTAAAGTCCTCTTTAACTGCTCCATTTAATCCTGTACTGATGGTAGGTCTCTATTTCCTTAGTTTTATAGGCACGGGCTAGTAAGAATAGCACATGGAAGGTAAGCCCTGCCAGTCGTAGGTAACTGAAACGGTTTAAGGGTTTCTAGGCTTTCAAGATGGAAGCCTCCGTTGTCTACTAAACGCGCCCGGGGTGGACGACAAAAACAAAGTGGTAACATATATGTCGTAACAAATCGAGGGTGCTGATTGAGTCATGGCCCTCCTAGAGACATGCGTAGTGCAGGGAGATACCGGTGTATTCTGTAGGATATCTCGGGACATCCCGACGGGGTTTTAGTAAGTAAAAATCTCACATAACATTAACTTCCTCTGAAAATCAGAGTAGCATTCGAAGATTCCCCCGACAATAAAAAAAATGGTTTTGCCATCAGCCTTGTAGTCATTGCCTAGTTTGGCTTGTGAAGCATACGGTCAAAGAAACCTTAAGAGCAAGCGTAATATCTTAATCTACTTTAGTTACGAAACGTACACTACACTCCTCACAATTGCTTATGTAGTATGTGTAAATATATATTAATTAAATTATAACTGTCCACAGGGGTGTAAGGGTTCCCGCACAACAACTCACGGGACCCAAGCGAACCTCACCTGCTCGTGGTGCACCCTGCTAATCAACGAACAAGGCGCTAGCTCCCAACAATCCGCATTAGGCCAGCGTGGTGGGAAATGGCCTAAATTCCTCCCTAATGAATCTCTACAAACGACGGCTCCTGGTGTTCGACAAGTCGCGGGAAGCCGGTGGTTACGGGCATCTCAGGATCGATCGTGTGGATAGTTGTCCTTGTGGTCGCATGAGTTGACGTGCATACGGCTCATATCGAACTGTCCACTCTTGGTTAAGTTTCTGTTGCGGGAGACCATCTGCGTAGGTACCACCGCAGCTAATATTTCTGCATACAAACAGCAACCAGATTAGTGGAACATTCAGCTGATGGTAAGTGAAACGCCTGCCTATAACCACGTGGCGCTGATTAGGATGATAAACAGCACCACATTGTGCTCGTCGCCTTAAGAAATAAGATGTCGCCTTACTCCAGTAATTTCCACTAGCTTCAACCTTCAAACCGGTACATAGTAATATTTACACATCCTCTCCTGCGACCAAAAATCTATCTCCAGTAAACAATTTTTGAATATCAAAACATTTTAAAGTTTTACTACTGCAGTTTTTTAATGTTTGACCGAAGGAAGTAAAAGAATAGCCTTTTAAAATAAAAGAACTGGCCGCGTAGGAGGAAGTTTATAATTTATGGGGTAGAGTGGAAGGGACAATGGGACCACGGCTGCCGAGTTACGCGCCAGCCGAGATTAGATAGCGTTAAATGACTCTTTGTGTAGTAACCGATTGACGGACAAACCTCTTATGAGGTTACGGCGATTGTTATTCAAATAGCGCTGCTTATGGAGATAATGCTCAGCCGTTTAAATTACTTTTTATAAGACACTTTTTTTATTTGACGAGACGGGCGAGTCGTTCACCTGATGGTCGCGATACGTCTTCCCGTAACATGGCGCTAGTTCCAACGATGTATAAACCACCACATTGTTCTCTTCGCTTTGAGACATGAAATGTCAAATCTCGTTGCCCCGGCAAATTCACTAGCTAATGCGCCTTTCAAACCAGAACACATTAATGTACACTATTGTCGGCAGAAACAGGAGCTGCGGTAGTACCTAATCGATATCCATCAACAGATACCTATCACCAATATTTCGGTACTTCAATCTCATTGCTGACACAAAAGCTGACATATATACTACCAGCTGTTCCACGCCCGCTTTGCTGGCTGTAACATAGAATTAGATTTTAAATTTTGACTTGAAATTTGTCAGAAATATTCCTGCCCGGTGGCAACCCACCGCCCCCTGGGCCCATCCGGTTTTTAATACCCCCGCAACTCTTTTAGGAACAGAATTTTGTAAAATTCATTGTTAACTAACCTTTAAGTGGCAGAAGCAATATCTTTACAAAATTTTGAGTGTTTACATCTAATAGTTTCGGAGATCTCGTGTTGAAGCAATGAACTTCTGGATATCTCCTATATATAAAGAGACAGGTTATAAACAAAATTTACAAAGTTACTTAAAATTCTTTATTATATTCTTAAAAGTAAAGTGGAAATTTATCGGCTGATGATGATGATGAATGAGGCATATAAAATTTTATTAAATGTATAAAACCTGTACAGCTTTTGATGTAAGCTTTAAGCGCACAGCATACAATTAGGCAGTGTAATAAATAAATCGATCCGATCGATGTGGAGATCTTTGGGGGAGGCCTACATCCAGCAGTGGACGTCTATCGGCTGATGATAATGATGAATAGATAAATAAATATATGAACAAAATTACGTTTTAAGAATATTACTTAATAATTAAACATGTATATTAAGTTTTACAACTTTATCGCCGGGAGCTCGTTGTCTATACACGTTAAACATTTCTCTTTGCAATAAAAGCTTTCTTCGATTATTTATCTTAGCGTTTAGTTGATCAGTAGAAAACAATATTAATTGTTATTCAATTATTTTTATTGTTAATATAAAAATTACAAGTAAAAGTTCTATTGGTGATATTGTAACTGTATTTTTGTTTGAGGACCTCTCCAAGATTCAAGACCTCTCTAGAATTCAAGACCTCTCTAAGATTCGTAGAGGTCGTAGTTATAAATCGTGATAACTAAGCACCACATTGCTATATTATATGTATATCACATGACACAAAGTGAGCGTCTTAATCTTCTCGTCGTTTAGTTATTACAACGTTCACGAAACTGTGATTAAGTAATGAATTAAACTGAGATTTAATCTCAACGTCTAACGTACCAATTGCACGCTTAACGATCGACCTTGACCGAATACCATTCTTATATCTATCATATAAATAACTTAACTATGAATCGAAACTGATTACATCTAAATTGTTACTAAATTCGTATTTTTTTAACCGATAAAAAGAGATAAGTTATAAGTTCAATGCGTGTAGTAATAGCTAAAAGGTTGACTTAGAATGAGGACGGTGAAGCGTGATCGTTTAGAATACCCTAGTTCAGCTCGTCCAGAATACTTAATATATTTTATTTGTTAAAGCAAAAAGTTTACCAAATTTAACAATTCTTGGGTTTCTTAAATATAATGAAGTTTGTATGAAATCTGCACATTTTCTTCTTATTATGTATATGTATATTACATTTGCAAATGCTAAAAAAAAAAAACAGAATATAAAACTTGATGTACAGTCAATGCCAAAATCTCTCTTTTTGTTTTTGAACCAAATGTCGCAAATTTTAAATATTACTTTTTATAACATGTAGTTAAATTTAAAATTAATATTTGTATATATGTTATAGTTAAATAGTAGTTTTATTGCAGAATAGATAAAAGTTTAAATTTGATTTTTTCTCATTTATTGTTTTTTTATATTCTGAGGAATTTCATTGATTAATTAATGTGGGAACTAAGTATTGGGAGGAGCGAGTATCACAGAAATTCTTAGTTCTTGGCATTAATAAGTTCTTTAAGGAAGTATTTTGAGTGTTAATTTTGCAGTTCAAATGTTCTTGCAAATATTTCTTGTGATAGTTTTCATGAAGGAATAGATATTTCCCTTTTTCGTGTATTGGCATGATTTAATAATATTTGAACAATGCAAAACTATCATCGGATAACTGTTGCTTTATATTTTTAGGCACGGTGATTTTCATGATTCGAATTTGTATGTTAAGTATGCGATCTTTAAAAGTTATCTTTAAATGTACGTCCGTAACTTGTAATGCCATGTGATTATTGATTCTACAAGAGATATTTATCAGAATTCCAAATGAAACTTTATAATTTAGAAGAGAAAATTTAGTTAAAATAATTCGAAGCTTGTCACATACTTTGTCTATGTGGCTGTTCCACGAAAATCGATGGTCAATAACTATTCTTAGGTATGAGCGATGTGATACAATATCGATTTTGTTACAATTACACTTTAATGGCGATTTATAAAATCGGAAATGGCTGTGGGCTATGATTTAGACTTGTTTATCGTGCTTGAAGTAACTTGAGTGGATTACCAGTTTAGTCTTGTCATTGTTTATAGACAACCCCAAATCATGGGCTCATCTACACATAAGTGAAAAGTCACTCTGTAAAACTTGTTCAGCTATATATAGTTCATTTGCGTATTGATACAATGTACTGTTTTTAACGACATCGTCTACATCATTTATATAGGCAAGATTACGAAGTGGACCCAGGACTGAACCTTGTGCAATTCCATTACTTATTTTAGTTTTTGTGCTAACTTCGTCTCCTATTTTGATATGATAGTTTCGATTATGCAAATAGGCTCTAAACCACTTTAGTAGCTGTCCCCTAATTCCTGTGTTTTTTAGTTTTTTTAGAAGTATGTTGTGCATCAATGTATCAAAAGCGTGACTAAAATCAATACTTTTTTTTTTCATTCAAGTAGGTGTTAATTTCGTCTGTAAATTTAGAAATAAGTATAGTAGTAGTATTGTTCCGCTAAAACACGTATTGCGATTTAGATAAAACCGAGTGATGATAGAATTGTTGCAGTTGATCACCAATGAATTTTTCAGCTGTTTTATCTAATATCGGTAGAATGGTAATAGGCCGACAATTATAGTATTCGTTGTGTTTCCCCTCTTTGTATATTGGCCTTACTAATCCTGTTTTAAGGTCATTAAGGTATGTAACATTTTTAATACAGTTATAAATGTATTTAGCTAAGAGACCTGTTATTGAATGATATATCATTTTAACATTCTTGCATCGTATGCTATCCACACCCGGTGCCTTTTTTCATCAAGTTTTCTAATATTCAATATGTTTTGTTTCATTGCCTTTTTAAAAAAGACTGACTTGTCCTGTTTTTTATTGTAATCTAATTCTGATAACAGGTTAGTATGTTAGATGGTTTATATCAAATTCCTTGGCAAAGTTATTTGCGACTGTTCTTAGGTTTTCGTTTTGATTATTCGTAGTATTAAAGGATTTACAAATTACTTTGTCAATAGATCTCGTTATTCTTCCCAATAGTTTGTTAAGAATGTTCCATAGGTGTTTCATATTTGATTTGTTCTTATTATTCTCATGTATGTAATATTTATTTTTAGCCTTTTCTATAATTTTATCAGTTTTATTTCTAGTTTTATTATATTGTTGTTTTAGAATGAAAATCGTAGGGTGCTTTTTCCATTGTAAAAATAAAGCATCTTTTTTTATTCATAGTATTTCTATATTTTTCGTTATCCATGACTCTTTACTCTACTCTGTGTTAATTTTTTGACATTTTTTGAGTTGTTATTGCTTTCATTAAACGTATTTTTTATATTATCGTATAATTTATGGGGGCAGTCGTCATTAATTTTGTTCCAGTCAACTTGTTCCAGTCATGTTTGGCTTTTTTTATTATTGATAAGGTATATACTTTTTGTGCTCGACTGCACTTGTAGCCCACCGTAAGTTAAAATAGTTATGCGGTGATCGGCGAGCGCGGTGCGATGCATTCTTACAAATAAATATATGGTCAATACATATACATGAAATAATATCATTTTTCGACACGACTCACGTAAAGTCCGAGATCGCACTCACCAGCCCGCACTCAGACATTGTGTTGACATAATGCTCGGTGAAGGTACTGCAAGATTTCAGGTCTACGTTTTGTCACCGGTAACCACTACAGGAAAACTTGAGTCGAGGTTAGAGACAAATGAGTTGATTTCTTTAAGATAGGAGTGTTTATTTGTTGCGAGTGGTCGTCTGTAAACAGCAATTACGTATATGATATCTTGTGAAGAAGTAATTTTGCCCATAATACCCTCATAATTAAGTGTTTGTTTATTTGCTTGTGTAAATTTGGATTTATTTTGAATATTATTCCACCTCCTTTTGTCTTTTCTCAGTTGCACATAGAGTTCGTACCCGTCTATATAAAACATCGATAAAATACCCACTTCGGACAGAATAATTACATCGATGATTCGTCTACTGCTTGATGCATACATTCTTTTAAAGTGAAGAAATTTCTTATTAATGACCTTATATTAATGTGTAAAAGATTATTTGAATTAGTGGTTTTTGGTACGATTTTAAAGTAGTCATTAAGTGTAGCACAATCGAATAATTCTGTAACGCTAGCTGTAATCACATTTTCGGTGCCAATTTTTTTTTTATACAACCTTAGCTATAATTATTTATGATAAAAAATTATTAATGTCGTCCTCGTTTCGTATAGTAAAATAAAAATCTTACTCTTATCTGATTCACGCACTAGAATCTTACCATTTTTAACCCACATGTATTTGTATTTTTGTTTCTTAACATTCCATGAAAGTCTTTTTTAGGTTTTTGTTAAAGCTTGTATAAAAATTTTTTCGTTAGCTATATCTCCTGACAGTAGTGGGTAGAATGTCAACAATATGTATGGATGTATTTCTTGCTGCTTGAATCCAGCGCTTATATTCTTCTTCATTCTTGAGATCCAAAATCAGCGGTTCACCTCCATTGGCATTATTACCTATGATTATTTCTACGTTTGGAAGACTATTGTCTGATAAATTCAATCTCTTCATTATTGTAATTATAATATCTGACAAATTTTCATCTTCGGTTTTAGGCACTCCTGCAATCTCAATTGATGTGCCGAGACTTTCCTGTTCAGATTTATCGGACTTTTGTTCTAACGCTTTTAGTTTCGTTTCTTGATAGTTATTTTTATTAGAGACTTATATTCTTTTTTTCTAACTCGCATATTTTTTGCTTCATCGCTTCTTTACTATGGTTTACCAATATTGTTATAGGTTCTAATTGTTATGAGAGCTACATAACAACCGGAACACAGCGATCAATAGTGAGAGTTCTGTATAGTAGTGATAGATTAGTAACGTGTACGGCACGTCTGGTTGCGTCTTACAGGTTCCGGTGAAGGTGAAACATCATAGGTTCATGTGATATCCAACAATCCGCACTTAACCAGCGTCGTAAATAAATGACCTTGACCTATCCATGTCAAGGTCATTTATTGTATTTTAGAGAGATAGTCCTATCTCTCTAGAAGGGAGTTAGAAGGTTCAGCAGTTGAAATATTTAATGGGATGTTTATTATTGTAACTTAATCAAAAATGTACAATACGTGAATTCAGATCTGAAGTAGAGACTATTGTAATTAATCAAGCAGTTAGCCACTAAGCCCTAGCAGTGGTAAAGTTTTTAAAGTTAGCGTTTAGACCTTATTCACATAGCAGTTTAGATTTAATTTTCTTATTTATCGAGTTATCTTTGAAACAGCTATAAATAGTCAACTTTGTGATCCGGCGCCGAGGTGCCCACATATATTCGCCATTCCCGCCTGCACTTAGCGGCCATAGAGAATAATTGCCAGATACATACCTTGAAAATCCATATTATTTTTTTGGTTTAAATTTAACCCCAGTATGCGGCGTAATTACAAAGAACCGTGAACGCAATGCTCTGAAGAAGTGTATAGTGGGTTTAAAATAAAACGCTTGGAATGTTTATCATTCGGAATTCTCCGGTTTACGAGCGTTAAGAACGGTCAGCGCGTTAAGCGGGTAATTCAAGAAATACTGGTTTTTTTTTTCATTTTGCCTATACAAAGTTATACTCTCATCGGAACCCTAAACATACTATGTTTGATGTTCCACGCCGAGCATCAGTACTAAGCAAAGATATTGCTTCGATTCGTAGCGAAAATATTGTATCAGTATTTTCCTGTTAAATACTATCTTGTACTAAGTTAGTAATTACAGCAAACTTTAAATGCACTTATTTACAAGGTAACTGTACTGTTTGAATTAACAAAAGTTTCTTAAAAAGTTTTTATATATATTATAGATAACTAAATATAAGAATTCGTAATAGTTATCGATTGAATCGAAGTTTTTTGCTCTCAACATTAAATCAATACTTGACTACAATTTAGTATGATGTTAAGTGACAATGAAGAGATTTTAACAGTATTGGTATTATCAAAGCAAATTTACAGTATGAGGACCGTAGATATACACAGGTAGGTATGAAGAGACTCCACAACGTGGAGCCTCAGAATAAAGCCAAGCACATCTAGGCGACATCACGGCGACAATTAAATAACATATTTTCTACTTCTTAATTAAAGAAACAACACCACGAATGATTCATAATGTATATTATAGTATACATACGTAAGGAATTGATTAGATAACTTGCGCTGCGAACGGTACAAGTAAGAAGCAACAGTCAAATTGGTATAATGCGGTGTGCACATGTGTTCAGATGAGTCCCAGAGGCGGACACGAAACTGAATATCCCTGAAAGTATGCGTATAAACGGTTTTTTTTTGTTTTTTAATTATGGTATCAAATATAAACAACTGGACCACACCGATCATAAATGTCCAATCAGTATTTGAGCTGCACTGAAAATGTTTGATTTTCTACCCTATGTAATAAAACATTCCACTTTAACTTTGGAAATCTTCGCCTTCTAGCAAAAAATACAGTCAAGGCTATTAATTCCTGATTCGTGTCAAATGTAAGCTAATCATCCTTTGATAATGATGCTGCTAATCGTTTGAGCTACGAATACAGTTCTTAGGGTATTGTATTCGCGGACCTGAAGGCTATATAACTCTGAGATTTTATAAGTGAAGAGAGTTAGACGTCAAATATACTTCAACGTTTTTTTTAATTTTTTTTTCTTACAACATCCGCTTGATCTCTAAATATCGAGTAGGGAATTTGTATTTCGTCTTTGATAGATGCTTTTGTCTAGGAGTGTCCGTAGTGTATACCAAATGATGATCATTTAATATGTTAAAAAAAATACCTATGTTAAATACCCAGAGTTGGGGTTAACATACAAAAAGTGAATTCGTTATATATATATATATATATATATATATATATATATATATATATATGAAGCAACAATAACAGCTTATTTAAATTTAACTACTGTTTAATTAATGCACTGTTAAAGGTTTGTCTCGATGTCCTTTGTTAGTGTTCATTGTTCGCGGTCCTTTTATTATCATTCACTATCTACTGGCGATAATTCGTAAATGAATATTAACTTTGTTCTTAGTTATAAACCAATGTTCTCTTTAATAGCAGTGAATGGTCATTTGCTAATAAATATAACGTTACTTTAACTACACTATTTTAAATCGAGTTTAAAGTAATAGTAATAGCTTGAAGAATTTAATATGTAGGAGCGCAAGAAGCGAATGATTTAAAAAAATATTGTGCATAAATCGCAAGTCTATAATTAACGGCTACCATACAATGTGCGGCGGCCGGCTGCAGGGAAAAACGAAGAGTTCGCAGAATGCTCCACGTCTCCAGCCCAGCCTGTGCAGCTCTAATTACTTTAATAATTTTGTTCACAACCACCACTACAATTATAGATTGAGGAGGCTGTAATTTGTGCACTATAACGCTGCCCCAACCCGGCTACTCGTTGATAGTAATTTTTGTACGCATTAAATACAAGTGTTGACATGTAAGATGGATATTACTATTACTCATATATATACATACTATGTCTACTTTATTTATGGTTAAAATTTATAGCTAGATTTAACGTACATTTGTGGTTTACTTTTAAAACAATTACGACTGGAGTTACAAATTACCTTAAAGTGGAAACTGTACATTCGACTTTATACCAGTCATTATATCTTGTAGATTTTATTAGTCATATATAATAAATAGCCCATAGGCATTGCCTGTATGCATAATGGAGTCATCTTGTAATATTATTTCGATAAGAATCTCGCTCCCGTCTCTATTATTAGTAAAAAATAAAACACGGTCAACAACTTCATAAAATGGCAACCCTTAAGTAGCCACGACGTTGGTAATCAATAGGTAGTCACTATAGCGACTATAATATCGATCAATACTCATGATAGCTGTGTTTATGCTACACGGTACAATTTCCATGCTTTTAATATAATATTATGCTCGTAACTTCTAGAAATGTACGTGTTTTAAATTATTCAAATTGTTCGCATTTACATTCAGTACTTAACAACATTTTAGACAAAATTTAAATATACTAAACACTCCATATCATATTTATCGTGATAATGTTAAAAGTAATTAAAAGGTATATCTATTTAAATGGCGAATTTAACACAAATATATAATAAGGGTTCAGTCAAACAAGTGTATGATTAGATCTTGTGATAATATCAGAACAAAAAAAGACATATTGTCACCACTACTTCCTAGGTTTAAAAAATTGATAATTTTTAAAGAACATTTACAATATACCTTTAACATATTATGCATATCAATAAGATTATAGTACACTTAAGAAAAACTAGATTCAAACATATTAATTTTTTTATAAAATATAAAGGAAATAACATTCCAGACTTCATCATCATTGTGAATAAATGAGATAAAAAAAAAAAAAAAAAACAAAATAAAAAATGTGAACCGTTTGTCACCTCGACCTCTGCGACCCGAGCCACTGCCCACGCTTTTATAGTTTCCAACAAGCTGTTTTATGGCTATCGGATTCTCGGCAAGTGGCTCAAACACTGTAACCATCTGTAGTGATGACGTTATATTAACACTCGATAACTAAAGAGATAAGAAAAAACGAAAAGATAAATATTAAAAATAGACTATACCAAACACTATTTCCATACATAGCATTATAAACGATCTTAATGCAAGCAATGTTATAAATAATCTAATTGTAATTAAAATTATGGGAAGAGAATACTTATGAAGTTGAAGGGGAAGAAACATCTTTTGTTTCAAGTACTAACTTTACAAGAAATATATTCAAAAATATAACTATAGCTGTAGTTAAAACAAAACTTTACCAATTAACAGATTACAATACCTAAGTAGTGAGAAAGATGGTAAAATTTCCAAAGTATTTTATGTTACATATTAAAAACTCAAAAACATATAAACCAGTATCATCATCATCATCATCAAGCCACTGCTGGACATGGACTTCACCAAAAATCTCCACAACGATTATAAACTAAACTATACAATTGAAATGTGGAAACTTTTGAAAAGTAATTATTGCTTTCGTGAACGATATTAATATGTTTGATAAGTTTGAAGTTCTAATGGTGATCGTGCCGTGAACACATGAAAGCGATACTTTGTATCACGTTGAACGCATCGATCACATTTCTATTATAAATCATTACTGTAGCTCTTTACTTTAAGTATACTCCGATTACGATGAGAGTTTTAGTAGCTACCGTCCCGTCCAATTGCGACACCGTCCAAAGCTTCTTAAAATTCCACGTTGCACGGCTCCCTTGATAATCGCATCTCAACTCGTTAATCTTATAGGGAATGCTTATTTTACGTCCGTTACTGAAGAGCCTTGCTTATAGTAAATATTTATTTAAACTTACACATAAATATATATATACAACGCATACAAGGGCAACGGGAATAAATCCAAGGGAAATTTATATCCAATAAAACGTGTTCTGTTTAACCGTATCAGCTTTACTTAACGTTTCTTAAATATAAATCATTCTTCACTGATAACAAATTACTAGAGTCGAAGAAATATTATTTCATAAGATGCTAGTTTATCAAAATATAATACCTAAATAAATGTACTAAATTAATATGACCTGGCACAGCCTACGTTATTAGACACATCATATTTAAAAGGAATGAGATCAAGAACAAATTTAAGTTTAATATCTGGAATATTGTTTTGAAAAATAGTATAAGATTTAAAAAGAATATTTACTGGTGGTAGGTCTCTGTTGCGGCCTAGGTAGATATCATCATAGTTCCTATTTCTGCCGCCTAACAGTACTACTAAGTTCCAATTTCAATGAAGTTTTAGCTAGGAGATATACTGCGGTAACGAGACTTAACATCTTATATCTCTAGACTGCACAATGTGGTCCAGTGTATATCATCCCAATATTCGTATTAGCCGACGTATCAGATGAAAGACTTTCTCATCTTGCTGTTTTATGAGAATAAGAATTTTTTTAAAGAATAAAAATAATTATATATAAAATTTTAAAACCGCCTCCACATCACTCGTCCACAGTTTGTTCGTAAGCGCATCGAGCATTTCTTTATGCGGCAATAAATGATGGCCATTCTACACATTCCAAGAGTATGACTCCAGCCACACGTGTCACGGGGAACGCATTCAAAGGATTGAAATGGTATTCAAATATGAAGGGTGATGCCTCCGCTGCGAACGAGCTTATTATTACACACATTATTGAGCTCCATAAATCTGTTGTGGATCTGACCTCATATTTACGACGTGTTGAAGTCTTCAGTCTCGATTTTTAATTGATATCAGAAGACAATGAAAAAGTAATCTCTGCATTAAGTAAATTTATCTTTACGTTTAGGTTTACTAACAGTATCTAAAACTATTACTTCAAGCCACATTTGAAGAACCAGTTTCGAAGAAAATGCTCCCAAAAAAATTTTATGTGAATTACGAATTATATCATTTTTAAATTTATTTCGTAGATTTGATGTACTAATCAGATATTTAATGAAAGGTGGATGTAATGAATATTATTATAACTCAAACAAATCGGATCATACAATTTATCATGATTATAATCAAATATTTAAATTTGCTCACATTCAAACCGAATTACAGTTGCATGAAGATGAGACTATATATCGGCTCGCTTATGACAAATGCGTGGACGTGGACAATTTATTACTGAGATATGTTAATGCTTTTAATCAATACCTGGTGGTTATTCTATTCGTTCGCGATGAAAAATAGTGGTTCCCATTTGGCATGTTATCTAGATATGCATCGCATTCGACCCGAGACCATTATTTATATTGGTCATATCTTTTAAAATCGTCAAATTGCTTCAGAGCTTTCCACGGGCTATCCAAGTTCATCACTATTAAGAATCTATTGTCATCTCGGTTCCTCGTGTTACCGGGTTGGACAATGAATAATCGTTTTGAATTAAACATAAATATCATTTAAGAGAATCAACTGTATACTGATTTCAGATAAGATTCTATTGATAATAAATGGTGTAAAGAACTAAACAAAAACACGTTAACAATTGAAGGTAACAAACGATATCTTAAGAGTTGTTCGCATAAATTAATTTTAGTGAGGACCACATGGGATACATATCACAATGAAAATGATGTGAAGATATAACGCAAATTCATGAGTAATTATATGAAGCCATTATGATGTTCTCCGGCATCGTTTTATTGTAGCGGCAATTAAGGAATCGTACCGTGTATAAATACAAGGAGACTAGAATACACGCGTAATTGCTAAGGCGGAGCTGATCCCGCTCCAATATAAGGCATCGGCCAAGATATCGAAGTAGATAATCTTCGATTAACATAATCCATTTGATGTATACCATCCCGTACAACTGCCATTACTATTCGTTAACAGACTGAAATTTTCTACGGACGCAGAGCATAAAATTGACGTAATAACATCCTTATAGCGGTGTGCCCACAAGGTTGTGTTGCTAGCCTGTAATAGGTGCCGGAGATATATCATAATCAAGGCAGTATCTAGGTCCAATAAATTATCCGGTCGGGGTAAACGTCACACGCTTCGCTCTAATGGTGGATTTCTCCTGTAAAGGTTCGCTACTGGACACAGCTATAATGTATGATTTCTCATCGCAAGTTCATGCAACTTCAATGTTAGGATACGGAATTGATTTCGAAGATTTATGATGTACTACAATTCAATACGAGATTTTATCATAATAACATATTGGTTAATATGAGATGAAGAAAACCTAAACTTATCACATACTCTATAACGACACGATGATTATATTAGTAAGTACAGGAATTTCTCTAGCTGTACCGGATATATACAACCGGAAAACAGTAATAACATGTTCCAAGATAGCCTGCAGTGAGGTTACATGTACTCATTTTTCTTACTTAATTAAGTATGAGCTGATGAACACCGCAAGGAATAGATACAGGCGACATTGGATCGGTCGCGCTGGGAGTCGATTGAAGATGTTCAGCATTAGACA
Source organism: Ornithoptera alexandrae (assembly GCA_029030555.1). NCBI lineage: Eukaryota > Metazoa > Arthropoda > Insecta > Lepidoptera > Papilionidae > Ornithoptera > Ornithoptera alexandrae. The sequence goes on along the minus strand of JARDVY010000011.1, from coordinate 7,143,895 downwards.
ATAATAGACAAATATGATGATGACTGTATAAATATAGTTTTGAGAGCATCTTATATTTCCAATTAACAGTCAAGCGTTTAAGTTATTTTTGTTGAGAAAATAAGTTACATAAAATTCTTGGTACATGGGAGAAGATAATTTAGTAACCTGGTTATTATTGACCTTGCTGTTACCCGTCCGCTTTGCTGGCCGAATCGAACTTAGAGATATTATATAATATAACATCGAATGGTTATATATACTAGCTGTTCTCCCGCACCCTTCGCTAGCAATAACACCCGGGCAACTCCCTTTGGGGAAAGAATTTTATAAAATCCTATAGCTGATTTCTAAATGGAAGAAGTAATATCTTTACCAAATTTCTTTACGTATAAGGGTTTTTTAGATCTCGTGATGAGTCAGTGAATCTCTGGAGTACAATCAAAGGAACTAAGTACAGTGAATTCAATACAATTTTTGTATTTATTATTTCCTACCTTAATCTCTTAACTATTTTTTTTTATCCTATTGTTGTTACCAAAACAAAAACACTTGCCAAAACATAATAAATAATGAACAACTTTCGCAGATTCGTAGACGACGGGTGTAAAAACTAGATCGGAGCGCAGTAAACTTACTGCGCGCATCGTACCCGATACAAATTACCTAGATAATGATACAGACATAACAATAGTTATGATAAACGAGCGGCCAGGTCACCGCCGGCTACATTGTTGGTCCGTCGGAATGCGGCCGGTGTGAGCTGACTACTGTGCGCCATGCATCTTATTCTTCATAACCGCCAAGTTTGAACCGATGTGTGTCAAACTCAAAACTGATAGTAATTTTTAATTCGACGAAGCGATGAAACGAGCGATACGTTCACCTGATAGTAAGTGATACACCTGCCTACGACAACATGGCGCTAGTTAGAATGATGAACACATTGTACTCGTCGCCTTGAAACATAAGACGTTGAGTCTAGTTATCCCAATTTCTCTAGCTACAACACCCTTCAAACAGGAACGCAGTAATTTTTGCACACTAGCATTTACCGACCAACGACGACCTATACATTTAACTCCATCCATATATTGTATCCAAAATTTCTAAGCTTTGCCTTCTGTTTGTATATAAGTAGTCGCAGCAAAGAGGTTTATAATGCGAAGATTACATATATATATACACAGCATCATATCGAATTAACACGAAAATTGCGATCTTAAGGCGAATCATTCTAATACAACCTATCGATAATAATAACTGCAATTATTTTTAACTTTCCCTTTAGGAAATAAGGACTTAAATCTCAAGCATGATACGCAAAGCTAGGAGATATTTTTTAATATTTCGCACATATATGAAACCTATTTTTTTTATTAGTTAAAATTATAGTCTTATTTTTAACATCCTTCTTGGAAAAAGTAAATACTTTAAAAAGCTTTTTACTTACGCCAAGCAAAATAAGTATATTTATACGTCCACATTCCATATCTTCCATTGTTAATTGTATGAGTTGAACTTAGCGAGACTCCCCGTGGTAAGGTTTTGTGTGGTGAAAAGAAAAAAAGAAATGGTCAACCATAAATAAAACTTAAGGTCAGCTCCCGCATTACGCCTCGCATTTACGGCATAAATACCACGAAGTCTGAGGTACTATCCGAGAGATGGATCCTTGGGATTATAAAATATGATTCGTCGATGATGAAATTCTTTACATCAACGGTCCTCGAAGTTATTATATAGGGCAAAATTCCTCGAAAACGTGCACCTGGTAGACAGCTCAAGAAATGGTTTGACGACATAAAGGAATGGACCGGATTTAAATACCATCAGTTAAAAAGAATAGCTGAGGATCGAATTGGTTTTCTCGATCGTCAAACTTCAGGTTGAAGAGGGCACCTAATAATGATGATGATCCTCGAAGTTCAATCCTATATTTATGTATTTGAAGAGAATATTTTTATATCGACAATAGGTTAATACTTAACTTAAATTTTATACACTGTTAAATGTCAATAAGTTATTGATGTTTTAAGATCAGGCCTGGCATCACCAACCTCTAATATTCAATCTGCCGCCACAGCAGCATTGTAATATTCAGATATCCCCAGAGCAAGTTTAACTGTTTTCATAGCGAAGCCGCTAACAGGGAGGTTCTTGGTTTAATTCTGAAACACGTTATGGAGTTTGGTTCGAAGAAAGTATTTCCGAATCCGCCTGGCTAGTTAAATCAAATAAATCTGCCTTAAAATAGTATTACTATGTACAAATAGTAAATATGCTAGAGTATACACAGCGCGTTACAAAATCTTCACTCACATCACCATAATAAGGCATCTGCTGGGAACGTAGACCTCCCTTAAAGATTTCCACACCGATCGGCCCCATGCTGACCTTCACCAGAACGTCGGCCCGCCTTGTAAGGTGCCTTGATTAACATCATCTACCGGTACGAAGTCACTACTTTAGTAATCTATAGAACAATATATCCTAGCGATTGTCTCCTAAATCTAGCAGTACGTTAGACTTATCTGTGACTTTAGTTCATTTTTGTGTTTCTACATTTGTGATTCGCTCGCTCAGAGATAATTACATAAAGCTTAATGTGTAATCGTTAATGAATACAGTCTGTTTGTATAGAATAAAATCCGCTTACACAATAGAATGAATTCAGAATAATAAGAGCGGTTACTCATCGGCGTGGCGATTGCAACGATTAAGTTATAAATAGCTTAAATCAATTAGTTTCATCCTGTTGAACGCAGAAATTGCAATCACTGTAGTCACAATTGCGTCAAGTAACGCGATATCAGCACGGTTACATAGCTTTATGTAATTATCCCTATTGTTCAGTAGCTAACCGCTTGCTTCACAAAACGGACGGTCCCCGGTTCAATTCCAGCGACACGGAGTTGTTATTTAAATGACACGAGCCAAATGTTCATCTGATGGTAAGCGATGGTAAGCACGTAACCATATAGCTTTAATTAGGATGATAATTACAACACCAGATTGTGATCGTCGCTATGAGACTTAGTATGTTAAGTCTTATTACCTTAGTAATTTCATAAGTAATACCGCTCTTCAAATCAGAACACAGTAAAGTTTGTAGATTGCTGTTCTGCAAAGATAGCAGCTACTATACCTAGCTAGACGTTCCCCCGCAATAAAGACCTACCACCAGACTCCTGCCTGCTTATGATTTACAATATTATATAGAAGTAAACTTCACCATTTTCGGCTTTATTGTCACTTAATATCACATACGAAAAGGTATCATAAAGTAGTGAGAATGAGATAAAATATATTGATTATTGATAACTTAATAATTTATTTTTCTACATAGTCTCCGAGTCTTTGTACACACCGAGTCCGGCGCTGGGCCAAGGCTTCAATCCCTTTAAAAAAAAGTTTTGTCTTGGTCCTGCAAAAAGCTCTCCACGGAAACCATCACCTCTTTATCATCTTCGTACCTGTTTCCCCTTAGATATTCTTTCAATTTGAGGAACAGATAAAATTCGCTAGGCGCCAGATCCAGTGAATAGGAGCGGTGGTCAACCAATTGTAGCCAGCTTGCTGGCAATGGCAACCATCGCAACTGCCGACCTGTGCGCGGGTGCGTTGTCCTGATGAAACAGCACGCCTCTTCGAAGTTTCCCTCTCCTTTTCTCTTTGATAGCATTCCTCAACTTGGGAATTAAAGCTGCATAATATGAGCCTGTAATACGCGTAGTGGTTCCACGCTCCAGGTAATCAATCAACAATATCCCTTAGGAGTTCCAAAATATTGAAGCCTTAACCTTGCCAGCCGATGCCACGGCACGAAACTTCTTCGGGGTCGGTGATGATGGCCGTTTCCATTGCGAAGATTGCTGTTTTGTCTCGGGATCTAAATGATGGACCCATGTTTAGTCCAATGTTACGAAACGAGACAAACAGTTTTCAGAATCTTCTTGAAACTTGTCCAACAATATCTTCGAAATGTCAAGTCGATTATGTTTCTGACTGTCGGTTAACATTCTCGGCACCCATCTTGCGGAGACTTTTCTCCTATTCAAAGATTGTTTCAATATAGATTGAATACTTCCATATGAAATGCCCGTTTCTTGAATTAAGTATCGGATGGTAACTCTTCGATAGCTCAATACAATTTTCTCGACTTTCGCATTTTCTTGGGTGATTGACCTCGATGGACATGGTGACGGCCGCAACGATGTTCGTCTTCCGTGCTCGTTCTTCCTACTCGAAATTGAGAAGCTCACCTTGCGACAGTAGAATACGGCGGAGCAGACTCTCCTAATGTTGCCTCCAGATCGCAATGAATCTCTTGCGTCGTTAACTTTTTTAAACAGAGCTATTTAATAACGGCTCGCACTTCGTTCTTCTCCATTTCCGAGAACACGTTCCGACACGAAGCAAACAAATGACAACATTCAGAAAAAAAAAAACAAAAGAGAATCGAAGATTTTTTTCTTTATTAATATTACAAATATGTATCTGAGCTATGCCGGTATTTATTTTTTTTTCATACCAAGGAGTATATATGTCGCTCTCACTACTTTTTGATCCCTCCTCGTATAATTGAGTCCAACATCAGAGCTTCTACCTCAACGCCTTTCACTATAACATTATTATCCACAGCAAAAGCTACACGTCAATTCATTGCACTTTTATAAGCAAATAAATTACTATTTAATTATTATGAACGCTATATAATATATACTTTATAACAGTAATGATTTAATCATATAATTTTTAGAAAAAGAGTAAATAGGCTGTTACTAGATTAGTGCGCCTTACCACCACAGACCACATCACTTAATATCAGGTTTTTTTATGATAAAGTTTGCGCAGCAAGTTTTATTGACAACTATTGCAGCTTCATCAAACTTAGGGCTCACGGATCTGGTATCCATGAGCTAAAATAAGAAAAAAGAAAATAAAATTATAACTTTTAATAAACGCAATACAAAAATTAAACACAAAATACAAAAAGGGGAGAAGAAAAGTGCGAAAATATTGGATGTAGAAGGGTTGAAAAGATGTATAGTGTTATAAGGGAGAGATAAAGGGGGGTTGAATTAAATATATACATAGATATAACATCAGTTAGGATCATGATCAAAATATAAGAATAAAACTCCTCAGAAATTGCCTAATAACACATACAATATTGTACACTTCCCAATACTGTATATATTATTCTTAAATATTTATCTTTGATACTTAAATATTCTATTAGAGATGCTGTAAACGTTGCTCTTGAAGAAATATGATTTGTTGAAGTTTCAATCATAAGCATTAAAATATCAGAGGTAAAACATTGGTACGTGTTGTCAACATTCGTACGTTCGTCGTTACTTAAAAACAATGAGACAACACTTAGCCTTGGCTCGGTGCAGCAAAGGTTGCCCGTAATGACGGCAATCAACGCTTCCGAGAACGACCGCCAAGGTGACGCTGCTGAGGAAAAAAGCATCAAATGCTTCAGAGCATCCGTACTTCCAGTGGATACAGAACACGGATCGAAAGCGTTACGACAGCGTGATAAACGTACAATAGTTAAGATGAAATTAATTAAATTAGAAAACTTTTGATATTATCTCATTCATTGTTAAAGAATCTGTAAAGGTATGATGCATTCCCACCCATGTACGACGAAGGCAACTTTAAGCCTAGACGAAATAACTTTTAGACTAATATTACAAGCGACGACATGAGCAGTACATTCACCTAATAGTAAGTGATTGGCCTGCCCATAACAACGTGGCGATAGTTATGATGCTGCAACTCGCTTTGAGACAAGAAGTTAAGTCTCGTTACCCTAGTAATGTCACTAGCTAAAACTCCTTTCAATCTGAAACACAGTTATATTTGAACACTACTGTTTATCGGCTGCAGTAAGAGATGCAGTAGTCTCCAGTAATAGAGATCTATTACCAATAAAAACTGTCATACATTACATCGCCACTTAACATACTTAGAAAACAGTAATTAAGTTAAAGTTAAAGGTATAAAGAAATAAACTTTGGTCTCTTAATTTCATGATAATATAATTTAATAGAAAGTTGGATTAACGTTCTAAATCAACGATCCTTGTATAGAAATTCCCTAAAAGGACAAATCAGGACATTCACAGCAGAAAGAACTTGATTTCGATTATTACCTCCCGAATAAGTGCATTATAAGTTATAAATTAAAATTTAAGTTATTCATGTGACAAAAGTGTATATTCGTGAAAATATGAAATAAATCAATAATAATCTATATGTACAGGATATATCCATAGATTCATTGACTCATCACGAAATCTACCAAACGTACGTGAACACTCAAAACTTGGTAGAGATATTGCTTCTGCCATTTGGAGTTCAGCTAAGAATTGATTTCACAAACCTCCTTCCCCAGAGGGTGTTGCGAGGGTATTAGAGGCACAGATAATATACTAGAATAATAAAACAAAGGCAGCGCAATGAGGAAACTTCATAATTGATACTACCTTAATGATAACGCTTAAAAGGAATTTACAAATCTTAAAAGATTAAAGATAGTTTTAATTAATTATACGGTATATTGTATAAGATACGTTTTCCGCAAAAAAAATAATTCGATTTAAAAACTTAAATACTTATTGAACTGTGACATTCTTCCAATGACCTTTGTAAGCTGTAGATCTTACATGCCGACGATAAGATCTTATTTAAGTAAATGTTATAACAAACGTAAGAGTATGGAAAATAGTATATTTCTTTTGTATAGATATTTAAAGTGAATAAAAAAAATACAATCTCCAATCATAATTACTGGTTATAGGTCTCTGTTGCCATTGCCCTGTAGTGCCGGGCTATTAGGAATAAGACCAAAGTAAGCCCTGTCTGTCGTAGAAGGCGACTGAAAGGGTTTTTCGGGTTCCAAAGGGAGCCCTCATTATCCACCAAGAGAACCCGAGATGAACGACAAGTACGAGATGGTCTAGCTCTTATCGTACCAAAGCGAGGATGTCGAGGAGGGCTACAGCTCTCCCTGAGACGTGCGAGCGATGCCAAGCGAGGATGACGACCGAGGGGACTTCAGTGGGTAAAAATCCCACATAACCTTACCTTCCGCCCAAAAGCAGGGTACCGTTTTAGAAGATTTCCTTCCGATAACAAAAAAAAAGATCTCTGTTATCAGATACCGTCTAAGTAGGTACCGCCGCAGCGCTTATTTCTGCTGGCAAACAGTAGTATGCAAATATTACTGTGTTTTAAGAACGTTGTAGCTAGTAAAATTACTGAGGTAACGAGACAACATCTTATGCCTCGGGGTGACGAGCACGATGTGGTGCAGAGTGTATCACTTACCATCAGGTGAACGTCTTCAAGGTCTTGCTCGACTCGTCGCTTCGTCGAATAAAAAAAACATGTAATACTGTCTAGAAAAAAGATATCGCTAGGTAAAAGTCTAGTACTTACAATTTAGTCTATATATACATGTAATAGATTTTTTCTAGAAAGTAACATAATATTTTATTTTATTAGATGATCGTCATAAAAGTATGATGTATGAATATTTTTGTAATAACCTGCCATCAGAGGTTTTTTGTTAATTAAAAAAGTTAGTACTTAACCATGATCCCAGGTGGTGTTAAATGATCTTGTCTGCGCTGGTAAATCTAATCTATCTAACCTGGTAACTGCTCATTTCTTCTCTTGAAGACAAGTTGTCCCACTCCTCTACAACTCCTATCAAGAATGAGGAGTAATACCTCTTTGGTAAAGTGATGTGTTTTGATTGAATTTTGAATCTAATAATTCTTATTCGATACAAATCTATTTTTAAATGTATGCAGAAACAATATATAAATATATATATGAATATGATTTATGAACAAAATTTAAGCAGAGGTTTCATATTTTTCATGCTAAGGTTTTTTTTTTTAAGAAAGTTTCTGTTATAGTTTATAACTTTCTCATTATTTGTAACAGTTTTTAATTTTTATACTGTAGTATTGTTACTTAGATTGTTTGCTTGTTCAGTTTACTTAAATAATTAAATGCAAACATTATTAAATCATGCGTTTCAGTTAATAGCTGTTTATATCAAATTAGTAGAGCAACAAATAATTATTTTTTTTCTCTCCATCCCTAAAAATTTTATTTTAATCAGTACGTTTTGATATACAACGAAAACTGAATTTGAATGCAAAACCACCATTACGAACCGGGCGTAACCCACCAGACGTGCCCCAAGTCAGACGCTGCATCATTTTTTTGTTGAACCCGAAATAACTCCAGCCGTAGTTATGAATTTCACAAAAAATCTGGGAGCCAAGAGCTCCACCTCCTCACCTGTTACAACGAAATAGGCGCTAATAGTGATGCGATGGGTTAACTCGACGAAATATATCCAACAATCTTTATTTTATAATAAACTGGTAGAACAGTGTTAAGATGGACTGATGATGATGATGAAATAAATAATAAAAATCTTTAATGTTTTCTCGCAAAATATTACAAAAATATGTATTTCTCATATATAAAATCATCATCATCATTAATTACCCTCTTCAAGCTGAAGTTTGGCGATCAGATTGAGAAAACCAATTCTACCCTCAGCAAATTTTCTATGTACTTTTAACCTGCTGACGATGAGGACGAAGATGGAGAGTACTGGTCTAGAACAGGGCCTCAAAACTTTTGTCCCGTACCTATTAATAAATCCTTTAAGTTATAAATACACTTACCATATGACTCTATAGTTATCTTTAGAAATCTCAAACTTAGGAATATACTTAGTACTCCCTGTTGAGACTTCCGATTTATGGTGTTACAGTAGTAGAGTCTCTTTAGGTATATTAACAAAGTTTTATTATATATATAAGAATTTGTCAATATTTCTCGGAATACCAATATAGTTTTCACGTACCTCCAAGGATCGTTGCGTTAGAGCACTGGAACTGTTATGTTACCTTATATGGTAATTACACAGATTTATTTTAAAAAGTAGTAATTAACGTCAAAATTATTAAACGATTGCGAATAAAGATAGATATGTTACACTGTAATATATATTCAGAATGTAAATATATACGTATATATGTTATTGTTCTTATATATAAATAATCTAGATTAATTAGAGTGAACATTCATCAAAATCTTAAAACTTGGATCCACTTGCCCATCTCTAAATGCGGGACGACCTTCATTCCCGGAACGTCCCGGGTCAGACGTAATGATTCCACCACCGGCCAATTACCCATCATCACAATCAAAATACAACAAATTACACGTAACACGGACACCGAAAATTATTTAACCGAACCGAGAGATGAAAAAAAAATACGCGGTTTTCAACCTTTACGCGTATAGTACGAAGGATTTTTTCGCCTTACTCCATATCGGGCGGAAGGTTGTGGGTAGTTTAAACTTTTTTTTTTTTTTTAGTTTCGGCGTATTTCAAAAATTGTACGCCTCAGCCAGTTGTTAGCCTTGTAAAATATTCAGGGTGTGGACAATTAAATATGTATTAGCGTTTGTTATGGTACCTGCATTTGAATAATTGCAAAGACAAGCCATATAACTCAACGTTGACAATAAAGCAATGGGCGTTGCTGGTCGGTTGAAAATTTATATCGCAATTTATGGCATGCCCTTATCATTCGTTAGAATAACATTAGTACCCTAGGTTTAGCTTGCAACTAAAAAAAAAAACCTAATTAGAATATATAACATTTTATTGGTAGATTTCTGTTGACTGTCTAGATAGGTACCACCGCAGCGCCTATCTAAGCCGCCAAACAGTATGAAAGGCGTTGTAGCTAATGTAATTACTTGGGTAACGAGACTGAACATCTTATGCCTCAACGCGAGCTTCACTGAATAAAAAATATACCCATGGTTCATTGTCAGATTGTCGACGATTTGAACCTGCAGTCGAAATTACACGAACTCTAAATCATTATACCATAAGCGTAGGTAGAATTAAATTTAAAAAACATTATTTTTGTACTCTATGTCTTGGCGGTTAAATCTTTTGCCTTAAACATAGAGTTCCCAGATTCAAAATCGCCTAAGTAGCGCATATTCTTAACTCAATAGATTTAACAATTCTAAGGTAAGAATATATTTTCCGACCACCACCATCTTTGGATCAGTTTTTACCCCATTACAGATACAAAATAATGTAATGATTCTAGATTTTTCGTGTACCTGCAACAGGTTCTAAACAATGTTGACCGGAAACAGTTCAATGACGCATGCGTCGCGGCGACAAGATAAAAATGTAAATATAGGCCCCGTTTGTTTGCATAACACTGTATTAAAGGTGACACTATAATGTCAACCAGGCCTCTGAAAGTGAATGCCGCGATCAAATTACGCAGATGAAAACGTTACACGAACTCTTACACAGACTATAACTTACTTTTATTTTTCAGATGTACTCGTAGTGTATGACATAACAGAATTGAGGATAAATAGAAAGCGAAAGATATCAATTGATACTCAAGCTCAAGTTAAAGTCCTATTTGTCTACTTCATCAAATTAAAAAAAAAATAATATCAATATTTGTAAGATTCTCATCTTCGAGAAAAAGAAATATCATTAGAACAGCGAAGTAGTGGAACTACTTGCCGGCAGTTTCCGACTAAATACAACGTCGGTGTTTTCAAGATAAGACTGAATATATAGTTACTAAGTTGTTGCTCCTCAGCATCACAAACCATATCTATTAACTCCAAGTAGTATCGTGATCAAGCACTATCCATTTTAATTTAAAAGTATCATAGAAATCAAACTACTGTAAACTTATACATGATCTTACTAAAACAGAAAAATGTTCAGTTCGGTTCTAACTACTTTTTTCACCATTAACCCAACTGACTTCTGATTATCATCTACATGACTAGGTGTTCCTCAGAATGTATTTCGGAACATGTGTGCAGTAATTTCTTGATTTGATGCTACTATCGTTTTTTTACCATCGGAAGTACGGATATACTAGACATTCATCCATACATTATCGATATCTTGCGCATTAGGACAAAACCGTTCGCTTCGACCTTCATAATGCCAACAGCAGATTATTGGAACAGTCTGCCGGCATCAATGTTTTCATTTAGGTATGAGATAAAAATCTTTAAGAGAACAGTGAATAAGCTACTTCTATACTAATCCCCTTTGATTATATCGCCGCTTACAATCAAGTAGGAAAGTAGTCAAGTGCTAGTCTATAAAATACTGTGGTGTTATACATAATGATCATGGCTAACGTGTGGCAGACATAAAGGAATTAATATGTTAAGGAAATGTAAAAAAATAAATAAAACCCCCATATCAGGTATTTATGATATCCACGTAACCGGATAGCGGGGCCGACACGCCACGCAATACCAGGAGCGGGAGCCCGTTCGCGGAAACAGCGACAGATGGAGCTGTGTCGGACCTTCCGCGAAATCTTTTCGACTCCGTATCTATTAAGTCCTCAAAAAGCTGGAATTGAAATTGCTTTTTTATATAAGAAATTATTAACCAGTTATACCCTTATGCGCAACAACAGTCGGCGCCATCCGACTGATAATATACTTAGGTTATCATAGCATGCAATAGGTGATAATTTCATAGGTAGAGATTAAATTTACACTTTAAACTTATATGTTTACAATATTTACCAATCAGTTCTGGAAGTTTATTTAAAATTAATTAGAAAGAGCAAACAAAAACTAAGAAAAAGAAACAAACTCTTTTCATATATTCACTTAAACATTCGTTGACAAAGGCCTTCGAGATACCACCGCAGCTTGCAAAAATTACTGTGATCTGGTTCGAAAGGTGTTGTAGCTAATATAAATACTGGGGTAAAGACATTCCTATGTCTTTACCTCTTATGTCACACGGAGACGAGCATAATGTAGTATAGTGTTTATAGTAAGACTAAGAAGTGAACGTCTCGCTGGTGAAGTCGCTTCATACCTAATAGCTTCTTTCCTCAATACAATCCTTTATTAAATAGGTGAAATCAAAATCATATGCTAATAAGACAGACCTATGTCCAGGAGTGGACATTATCAGCTGATGATAATGATGAGACAATTGTCAATTGTGATGGATTGATGTTATTTAAGTTTCTCTTTATGAATTTCTTTTTTTGTAATCAAGTATCATGACCTTCGCTCTAACTGTAAAATATTCAAACCAAATTTTTAATAACTACATTTTCAACCTGAATAATTTACAAGACGTGAATTTTTTTTATTATTTTGAAAACTAACAGTGACTTATCATATAATTAAAAAACAATTATATATTATAACTAAGCACCATTTATTTGTTTTCACATCTGTCTCTTGTTCGAAGTTGTTCGTGAGCACTATATTATCTGAACATATTATACCAAATATAATTACAACACGTTATCGAACCAGCGCTTATTTAATAAAGATTTTAATAAACACGGTTTTGTTGTGAAGAGTCCACCAACTCATTAAATTTCTCCGATGATGTATTGAAAAATGAATGTTCACTATAGTTAGACTTCCAGAAGGGAGCATACAAAAAGTTAGAGCGTCGTTGCGACCTTGTAGGAATATATATATTTATTTTCGAGAGTAGATACGGGGATTCTATGTGCGATTGTGCTATTTTACTTAAAAATGCAATGTCAGCAATTTTCCGTCTTGCTTGAAGTGAGAGGATATGACGTCTTTTGCACATCTCTCCATAACTTATATCATAATTTTTAATTTTGTACTGCACGAATCTAAGACATTCATACTGTATTGATTCCAGCCTATCTACATATACACTATACTGGGGATTCCATATTTGTGAACAATACTCGAGGATGCTGCGCATAAAAAAGCACTACAGTATTTTGCTTACTTTAATATTGGTAAATTGTGAGCTGGATCTTAAGACAAGTCCCATCGACCTATTAGCTTTTTTACATAAATAGTCAATGTGTTTACTGTAAGTGAGTTTTGAGTCGTGCAACACTCCGGGATCGCGTACTTCGTTAACTCTTAGGAGGTGACTTCCATTAATTGTGTAGTTGTATTTTATGAACTTTAGCTTCCGGATGAAAGTGATAAATTTACATTTAGTTACATTTACAATCTGAAATGTCGGTAATTTTTTTGAAAATGTTCATGTCGTCGGCATAACATAAGAATTTGGAGTATTTAAAGCAACTTTGTCATTTATATAGATATTAAATAATAGGGGAGAGAATAAGGACCCTTGTAGAACTCCCGATGAGATGCAGTTCCAGTTGGAAATGAAGCCGTTGACCACAACCGCCTGCGACCGGTTATTTATATAGGAGCAGAACCATCTGTATAGGTTACCATGTATCCCTGCCATTAAGAGTTTTTGCAACAGCATATGATGGTCTATTCGGTCGAAGGCTTTGCTGTAATCAGGAAATATCGCATCGACCCGACCGCCTACATCTTGCCGCCATCTTGGGTGAAAAAGTCTACAAATGTGAGGATGTTGGAGGTTGTGGACCTTTTTGAAGAAATCCATGCTATTCAGGAATTAAGGTGGGGACCAGAGCTTTGTATACTTGTGTATTTACGATTCCTTCTAAGAACTTAGCAAAGACAAATAATTTAGAAATTGGTCTATAATTTTTTTATTATACTTTTACTGTCGCACATGTGGATGGGAAATACATAAGCTGATTTCCAAATTTTTGGAACTTCTAATGAGATGATGAAATTTGCACATTAGTCGAACCACCAACTAATTCCGCGACTTTGTTTCCACTGCGGAAATTGCATCAACCTAATTCCACATGCATTAGTCATAGATCGCTCTTATTACTTGATACTAGTATAGATATGTAAATAAAATTTTTATCCGTCGACCAAAACTGGATTGTGACAAAAAAAAACTGGACTTGCTTGGACGTGAAATAATTTAATTGTGGTCAAGCAAGATTTTAATTATTAAAAAAAATAAGATGAATATTTTAATACATGTTCTTGTGAGACTTATTAAGGGACTGGTGTAAAGTATATAGTAGCTGTTCCCAACCCCTTTTTGCCGACTGTAAAACCCCTCAACTCTCTTTGGGAAAGGAATTTTCTAAATTCCATTCCTAGCTGATCTATACTCGGCAATAGGAATATTGCTATCAAATTTCAATTCTCCAGGTCTTATGGCTCCAAAGATATCGTGATGAGTCCCTACATAGATGGAAATCTATAATATATATATATATAGATGATACGAACCAAAACACAATTTTCATATTAATATTTGGCGATAAAGATAAGTTTGGGGAAGTCTATGTCTAGCAGTAGACCTCTGTCAGCTGATAATGATGATGATGACAGATAAGTTTTGAAATGTGACCTATCTAGGTAAGTTTATAAAACCAAAATATTTAGTTGTTTGGACTGTTCACATGTATATTAATTTAACAGCATCTATCGGACAGCGGCTAATCACTTGCGTTGTAAGACAAGAGGCATTGGAGTCTCACTTTCCATTTGGAAAGGTAAGGTTGAGGTCCAATACCTAGAGCTATGTCTATCCGCGTACTGCATAGTCTACTAGGCAGAACTCCTGGCCATATGTGAGGCAATCAAAATGGTCCTCAAGAGGACGGAAGCGAGCTATGGTTAATACAGTAACGGTAAAGCCGCACTCGACACTGTTACGAATCGTGGTGCACTCCATCCTCTTGTCGTGATGGCCAAGGAGAATTTGCGGAGGGCCTCTACCGAGATCAAATACGTATCTTTATTCTGGGTCAAAGCTCAAGCGGGGGTTTCTGGTAATGAGCATGCTGATGAATTAGCCAAGCTGGCTGCTCTTAACAGCAGAAGGAGGCCAGATCATGACACGTGCCCGGTATAATATGTTAAACATTTATTCTTGAACTGTTTCAAGTGTCGGGAGACCCCCTCGTACGAATGTGATGACGCCGTAGAGGAAACAGTTCCTCATTTGCTGACGGAGTGTCTTATACATAGATGCCTAAGGTATGATTTTGAGCAGGAGACAGGCTTAAAGGCTAATAGATACAGCCAGTCTACCCGAGATGATAAAAAATATAACAGTTAGAAGTTCATAAATTATTGTACAAAAATATGTAAAATAATAAAAAATAGAAATAAGGACAAAAATGTTACTTTATCTATATCTACACAATAATACTTTGTATTTCTGTGTATATCAGATAGATAGCATAAGTATAGATAATGTAAAAAATGAATAATTAGAAAAAAATTTACATAAATTAGTAGTGAATATTTTGTAAGTAAATAAGATAAGGGAAAGCCTTGAATAATAATATCAGCGAAAATTAGAAATAAATAATAATAATAAAAAGACAAGAGGTCCCTGATTCGATTTCGAGGGGCACATGTGAAGTTTGGCGGTGGGGGTATTCGGAACTCGTCTGGCTAGTTATCATCGTGATATTACCGTCATTATAACAGCATCGCTAATTTCCCATTGTCAACGTATAAGATCTAGGATCTTCTAAGTGAGCAAGCTTCATCATTTATAAGTTCATAGTAGCTAAAAAAAATTAAATAAAATTAAGAATGTAAGAACAAAAAGAATAAATCTTTTGTCTTTCATAAATGGACAGTGCAAAAACACTATTGAAGAATGTTTACACAAGGAATTTACCTCACGTACCTGAGCAGACGTTGCCAAATACTCTATGAGCTCTAGGACCTCTTTCTATCCTTGCGCAAACAAAGGAGGCACGTACATACTAAGAGCCTTTTTAACAAGTGTGCACGGAGCGCGGCACAGCTACCATGGCCCGTTGGCGGATTCATGGTGGATCTTATGGTTATGATAATAGAGGGCCGAATCGCTCGCCAGGCAGTCGGGGGCCCGCAAAAGGCCCCGCGGCCCCGGTGTACATAGTTCCACGTACGCAATGCCACGACGCTACCGCGCAACTATTATAGGCCATAAGATAACGCCGCGAATTTTTATATGCCGCCGGCATATTAATCGTCCATCCATGTTGGTATTACTTTGTTTACGCAACGTTAGGATGCAGTATACCATTGTGATTGCACCAACCGGAGCTTCAAAAGGATTCGCGGCGAAATGCCTTCGCCATTCATTACCGCGTTGAAAATGATTCAATATACAATTGACCTAAGTACCTATACATGCACGCATTCTAAATAATTGTGTGTACTTGTCTAACTCATTTTACTAAAAATATATACTTAAATACGTATAAATATATAAAAAAATCTTTTCCATTAAGCCATATAATTATTTTTATATCTACAGACTTTCTATTGGATAAAACTGATTAGTATCTATAAAACATCTTTAGACGAAAAATAATATTTTAAAGTATAAGGTTTTAATTAAAAAAAAAATACGACGGACAATAGTAAGAAATTAAAGCTACATGTTCACGTAAATAAGCATTATATAGCTTAATGTTTATATATATAACTAGTACGTTTCAAGTAAGCAAAAAAGCTCTGCATACTCCAGCTCCCTAAAAGGTACGTATATATATATACGAGAGATTTCTATGTATTCAGAGACTCATCACGATGTCTGTGCAACCATAAAGCCTGGAGACTAGAAATATTCCTTTTTACCTAGTATGAATACTGACCTATGATTTGACTACAAAATTTCTTCCCCAAAGGGAGGAGTTGTAATGATGTTACGTACAGGAAAAGCGGGAGAAGGAACAGCTGGTATGTAACATGAAGCTAGAATTCTTCGAAAACCGACGAGGTATATAAATAATGTGTATAATAAATTCCGCAACATCTGCTTGCAATTTAATCAATCGGATATCGGTGGAATTTTACAGAAAGTGACGTCACCGCGCCACGATCACTTACTCTAATGACTACCTAAACAACATAAATATACAGCGAATTAAACCGAACACTACAGTTTAATAATATAGCTACTAACTTCTCAGTATAAGCGACTAAATATATATATTTTTATCTGTTACTAATAAATAATAATTTTATTAGTAATTTAGTTGGTAGCCAATGATATAAAACATAAATTAAAGAAGAGCTTGTGAAGTATGAAACACTGTTACTGTGAACATCAAATATACAAGGGAAAAAAAAGTTTACATATATTGACATCTTCAATTATTGAAGTTTTATATTTAACTATTTAAATTTTATATATAAAAAAAATTGCTTTAAACAATTAATAGTTTGAACAATATGTCTAATTGTTCCACGCCCACTTTACTGACCGTAACACCCTTGTATCTCGCTTTGGGGAAAGAGTTTTATAAAATCTGTTCACAACTGACCCCCAAATTACTGAAGCAATATCTTAACCAGTATCTCTACCAAATATTGAGTGTTTACGTCTAACAGTTACGAAGATCGCGTGATGAGTCAATGTATCTCTAAATATCTCCTACATACTTTTTTAAATATTTAAAACTAAGAATAACGAGAAGTATTAAAGGACTATATTAAGGACAACCTATTAAGCATAAGTATTTTTAAATCTAAGCAATGAGAAGATGTTCACCTTATGGTGTCATGCACCTGTTAATAACAGCGTTGCGTTAATTACGATGATACACAGAGGATCACATTATTCTCACCTCCTTAAACATATGATGTTAAGTCTATACCTAAGTTATTTCACCAGCTTTAAATCGGAGCACAGTAAAGTTTGCACACTACCGTTTGGCGGCAGATATCGTACCTGCGCTGGTACCTACCTAGTCGGAGACCTGCCGGCGAATATCAAGTTTAAATTTCATAACTTATTCGTATAATACTTAATATCTGATAAACTTGATATAAAACAAACAAAACTTGAGAGCAGTTCGTAATATCGTTATCCTTGAATATTATATTAGTTTTTAACTTCTCCGTGTGTATACTTTAGGAAATAGTGTTTAGTATTTCGTAATCGAGTCTGGCAACCTGTCACATACCTTACCAGCAATCAATGTCAATATTTATAAACTGACCTTGATGATCTGCCCACCTCGCAAAATTGAAAAGGCGTGAATGGAAGTTTTGTTTTTTTTTTTTAAATAAAATTTTACGTACTAATACGAGTTTTAATTTTGCAAATCTGTTATCGTGATTTCGTATATATCTTTGCTCCTTTAAAAGTTAACAATAATTATACTTTCACTGGTGGTAAGTCTCTGTTGCCGAAGACCGTCTAAGTAAGTACCACCGCAGCGCAAAATAATTATCTTCAATTAAACCTTCAAACTGTTTTTCTATAGTTATGTATATTTCAATTATAATCCCCAAATAAACCTTAATTACTGATGGTAGGTCTCTGTTGCCGGAGAGTAGGTAGATACCACCAAACCTCCTATTTCTGCCGCCAAACAGTAGTATACAGACATTACTGTGTTACCATTTGAAGGGCGCTGTAGCTAGTGCAATTACTGGGATAACGAAAGTCATCTTATGTCCCAATGCCACGAGAACAACATGGTGTCGTGTATAACATCCTAACTAACGCTATGATGTTAATGACAGGTGTATCACTTAACATCGGATTAACGTCCCGCTCTCTTTATTCTTCTTCTTAAAGTGCCTCTCCAACTAGTGAAGGTGGCTCCCTTTGTTATGAAACTACTATTACTGTTTTCGAAAACTACCTCCCTATGAGGGTTTGTTATATTCCTATAGTAGACCTCGGGCATGTTATATTAGCTAGAAGAGTATAGGACGAAAACTCTCTATTATTATTGTAATTTCTAGACTTCAACTATAAGAACTAGAAGTAAGTAAGAGAGAAAACAGTACTAAATTAATTAGAATATAATAAACTGAAAGGTGTTAACATGAGACTACTATTGTTAGTATTACAAGACACTGGTATATGCTAGTATTACGTTATCAAACTATGAAGAAGCTACCCATGGATCTGAGAGGTGGAAATACACCAACAGGTGGCGCGGACGTTCAGTTTAACGACTGAGATGTACATGCTGAGATCGCGGGTTCGATAAACCCGTAAGATACGAGTCACTGGAGCATCGGGAAGTATTAATCAAAATTATTCCGTTTCATGAGAGCAGTCTGAAGATAGACGCGCGGCCATTGGTACTATCTATAGAAACAGATATATTCGCGACTAATCTTAATAGGTTATATTGACGGTGACAATCATTTGAATTATCTCATCTATACCAATATAATGACCTCGATCTCATATGAAATGATAATGATTCTCAAGATCTTGAAACATCTCATACTTTGCACACAAAAATTATAGATTTCTAACAAGAAGGAGATAGATAATTAGATGAGTGTACTACTTGAGATTTGAGGTCGAGATCTTCTTGTTGCAAAGCATGTGATTCCGCCGCTGTATCATGGAGATAATTCCTATCACCACATGGTTACAGGAGAGACGAATTAACGACGACTAGTACTAATTTAATTAACAGAGCAATGTTATTAACACTTGTATATACGGATAAAAGCGAAACGATGAAAATATCTAGATAATAAAGAGAGTTATTAGAGAACTCATATAAACTGACAGATAGTAATATACTAAGTAAGATTGTGAATTGTTAAAGTAAAAGATAATTAGAAAAGAAATAATATATCGTTTATTCCCACGAGAAAAAAAAAATACATATTAAAAAAGAATTAAAATAAAAACCAAATATTGCATTTACATGATGAGGAAATAGGAACCCACCCCACTCAGGTAATGTTACAGCATTTGACGACCGGAACCCTGATTTTCAGTGGGGCCTAAAAAATTTAAAAATAAATCAAATTATTATTTAATTAATAATATGATAGGTTTCTCTCACTGCACAACTTCACGATCAGCAAGATTTAATTTACTGAAGACCTCTATTGCTGGGACCGTGTAAGTACGTACCACTCCAGCTTCTATAGCAGCCGGCAAACAGTAGTGTGTGAACATTACTGTGTCCCGGTTTGGAGGGCGTTGTAGCTACTGTAATTGATGAGGTAAGACGACTTAATATCCTATGTTTCAACGTGACAAGCACAATGTTGTACAGTGTACGTCATCCTCTTATCACCACCAGGTTAAAATCTTGCTCGTCTCGTAACTTGATTTAATAAATTTTACTGGTGGTAGGTGTCTGTTGCCGCAGCACTGTGCAAACATTACTGTGTCCCGGTTTGGAGGGCGTTGTAGCTACTGTAATTGATGAGGTAAGACGACTTAATATCCTATGTTTCAACGTGACAAGCACAATGTTGTACAGTGTACGTCATCCTCTTATCACCACCAGGTTAAAATCTTGCTCGTCTCGTAACTTGATTTAATAAATTTTACTGGTGGTAGGTGTCTGTTGCCGCAGCACTGTGCAAACATTACTGTGTTCCGATTTGAAGGGCGTTGTAGCTAGTGTAATTACTGAGGTAACGAGACTCAACATCTTACTTCATAAGCGTCGAGCGCAATACGGCGCTGTGTATACCATCCTATCTAGCGCCACGTTGTTATGGACAGTAGTATCACTTACCATCAGGTGAGCTTCCCACTGGTCTCGTCGCTTAATTGTATATAAAAAAAAAACTATAAAATATGTAAAAATGTATGCGTTAACAAAATTATCTTTACTTTTCAGCTAATTTGAGACGCAATTACAGCAGGCTGTGTGTTTGTTTGCGAGTGAAGCATAAAAAGCCATACCAGTCTATAATGAGACAACTTTTTTTTACACGATCAAGGTGAGCAACCCTTAAGGATAATTTTAACATCCGATTGGTGAATACATACAAATGAATGGCGCGACCGACCGATCGAATCCTTGTTTTTGTTTACACTGCACATAATACGATTAACGTTTCAACTTGTTAACGCAAGTAGGTGACAGACCTACTTACTTTTCGCAGCTAGGTAGGCAGTGGTGTTGTAACGTTATTTTCTCCGGTTTAAAGTGCGTTCAAACCAATGAAATTACCGCGCTTACGTAACGTAAGATTTGATACAACACGAGAGGTTAACGCTATAGTTACATCCAATGTTATTAAATGAATCTATTCGAGAAATTGTAACATTCACAAAGTAATTGTACTTAATATTCACTTAATATTCCCACAGCTGGAGCTTTGAGCACCTCCTACAAGAAAGTAAAGGCTATATATATATATATCCACTAAATTGCGAAGTACAAGTTAGAAGATGTCAAACGTCCGCAAAAGTTTACAACATTTCACTGCTTCACAATGTTCTTATTTCGATGAAAACTTAACTGGTAATATGTACTCATTGCCGGAGACCGTCTAGGTAGGTGGTGGTATCTATTTTTACCTCTAAAGAGTAGTGTGCAAACATTACTGTAAACCGGATTGACAAATGAATTATCACCATATGGTGTTATGTTTGTCATCCTAACTAGCGTACACGTTATAAGCAGGTGTATCACTTACCATCACGTGAATGTCTCTTCACACGTCACTACTTATAATAAGAAAAAAGGTCTATCTCACCGCGAATCGTACGCCCTTTGGAAGTGCGTACCACTATGGTCACACTTACAACCTGAACCATCATCGCTTCTATGTAACAGTTATCATATAAAAAGATAAGTTTGTGATCAAAGAGGTTTACCTCCTCGTTTTTGATAACAGCAGCGAACGAGAGGAACAACTTGACGGCGTCAGTGTTCCTGTTCAAATATGACGCGGGTGTGTTCAAAAGAAGAGTGAATAATGTTGTTATTAGGTTAGTGCGCTTTACCACCGCATCGTCATTTACCATCAGGTGTGATAGACAAGCTCTCGATTAATAAAAAAATATAGGTAGATCTATAGCTCGGTGCTGCACAAACAAAACGAAGCGAATACAACATCGCTCCTTAAGTACTTAATAACAATTCTAGAAAGGAAGCTAAAACAATATGCAATACACTCCGAAGCAACCGATCTCTTGAGCGTTTAAAAGCCCATTACACTTAAACGCGAGTGGCGGAAGTGGTGATTCGAGCATGTCTAGCTGAAACAACAGTAATACGAGATAGTGAATATAAAATGATGTCGGTATGCAAAGATTTCCCGGCCGAAACTCCAACTACGGAATCCACAATATCTAGTACACACGGCTAATCGTTTGTAGCTCCATTTAAAGTTTCTCTCAAGCGATAATCGACCTTATCACGCAGAAATAATGGCCTTTTTAATGTGTACCGAGGAGATAATTTAATCAGCCCGACTGCTGGTGTACGCTGTGGAATTTTACAAGGTCTACAAATCTCCGATCCGGGTAAATATGTGCGGTATAAGGAAGCGCAGTTAGCAATTTGATAAATCTGATATAGCGGGATTATTTTAATTAATTTTATGTATACTCAGTAAATTAATGAAAGAAGTGATGATGCCGTGTGTTAATTTTGGGGTTCAATTCCCATAAAGGCACACTACATACATTTGTGATAATATAAGCATATATAAAATCCTAGCTTGTTATACCAACAATCGTACTAAAGTTTTCATTTAAAAAAAAAAAATTCTTTCTGGTGTTAAGTTTGTTACCGGAGACTGTCTAGTTACCACCGCAGCTCCTATTGCAGCCGACAAACAGTACTATGTAAACACTGTTGTATTCCAGTTTGAAGGGCGCTGTGGCTAGTGTATTTACCAGGGTACAGACTTAACATCTTATATCTCAAGGAGACGAGCACAATACGGCGTTGTGTATACTATCCTAACGAGCGCGAATAGGAATAGACGTATTCATTTAAAAAATACAAAAATGCATTTACTAAAGTGGTGTAAGGGGTCCCGTACAACTCACGGGACCCAAGCCAACCTCAATTTCTCGTGGTGTACCCTGCTAATCAAAAAACAAGGCTTTGGCTCACGTCAACCTGCATTGAGAGGGTGGTGGGAAATGGCCCAAGTCCTGCAACGTGATGTTCTACAAATGACGGCTCCTAGTGCCCGGCTACACCGGAAGCCATGCTGACTGATCGATGTGGAGATTTTTGGGGGAGGCCTATGTTCAGCAGTGGATATCTATCGGTTGATAATAATGATGTAACCCATTGTAGTCATATTTATATTAACTTTAAGTTTGTTTGTTTGTTTGTTTATTTATTTATTTTTTTGTTAAAGAAAAAAGTTTACAAAATTTAGCAATTCTTCGGTTTCTTAAAGAAGAAAGAAAGTAACCATTGATAGATAATTAATTTAGGGTTAATAAACTAAAATTTCCAAGTACTTTCTATAAACAAATTAAATATTTTACTTAGCATAAAATTTTAGTTAGTTCTTAACCTTTCTTTCTTTGATACCTAAAGTATAATATACTATTACATTTCATATCGATATCAACTTCAGTGTTGCCAACTACTGTTCGTTTTAATATTATAATAAGCTATTTCTATTAATTTGTATACTTTGCCAGTTTAAATGTAATTCAACTCCGACGCTAGACGACGGCGCGGGTGCAACATCAATCAGTCCAACAATTTTTCCATGACACAAAAGCAAAATCTACAGTTACAAAGAGTTATATTTCACGACGCTACTATTACACTGAAGCGTACAAATTACCCGTAACAAAAAGCGACGAGGAACACGCTTTAATCGGTGTGTGTATATATATACAAGGAAACATTTACGTCGGCGCGTACGTAATAAGTTGTTTGGAAACGTATCGCGTGATGCGATATTGACCTAAGCGTATTGGAATGTAAAACAACCGAATACAAACTGTACCGACGTATAAAATCCTGTTATACGCAACTATTGAGTGGTCACCACTGCCGAGAAATGCGAATTTCTTTATGAGGATACCGTCTGAGAAGCGTTAAGTAGGACATTGTTTTTAAATTAATATAACTTAACACTTAACTACGATCCCACCTCGTGATATGAGGCGATGTAATCTAAAGGCACTAACATATATGAAGCCTTTTCACTTTTCTTATAAAGATTCTCTTGTCGTTATCGCAACTCTGACACCGGCAGGCAGTTCCAATCCTTCGCTGTTCGCATTATGAAGGTCGAAGGGAAATGATTTATCCTATATACGATGATAAATATATTATATGTAGGATCGTGCGTTTCATAAAAGCAGATAAGTACTGCATACCCTGGCTCCCTAAACCTATCTAAATAATAATCTCAGGTCGCTTAAAAGGTACGCTGTGTAGGTGTAGGTATGGTATGCTCAATTTAAATTGGTAAGTTTATTTTTAAGTACATATAAGCACAGATATTTCATGTACGGTATTACCCTAAAAGTAATCTCTATCTATGCTCGTCTCTGATTACACGTCGTCTATGAAAGCAAAAATATCTCTGCGTCTAAGCCGCTCTATCTCGATTGACACCAAGAGTTTTTAAAACATAGGTCCTTAGTTCTATTCTGAAGCTGCACGTTATGAATTTGGTAGTAAATTTTGCGCCACTCTCATTGTAATTCTGCTATTAAGACACTATCTATAACTGTGTCCCGGCTATCATCATAAAATGTTAAGAAAGGTCTCGTTGTAACACCAGTAAATTATCTAGCTAAAACACCCTTCAAACTGGAACATAGTAACGTTTGCACACTGTTATTGCGCGTTACCTACCCAGAAGATCTTTAACAATAGAGATTTACCATCAGCGAACGATACTTAACACCATGAGACATTGAAGTGAATAGTAACGTAAGTAGAATTTGTATTCATAAGGTTTAACAAAATTGTACCACATCGAGATTGAGATGGAATGATACTGTCTATTATATTACAGTAAATTTTTTTTTTCGTTAACCTAGATAGATATGAAGAAGTCGATTTATTAACAACAACCTAATGTTACTAAACTTAGTTAACCGGAAACGTTATGACGAAGAGATGTAATTATCATGTTTGTTCTCTTAGATCCTATTGCTCTATATAACCAACATTATATCTGACGAGTATCATTAAAACAATCATAATAAAATTTCACCATCGGATCTATGACCTCAACCCATCAGATCTAACAGTCGACTATTACTGTTTCGATCTGAATAAACAAGTAGGGCGTATAAACAAGTATAAAATGAGCATGGTCATGTAGCTTAAATTAAGGTCTAAGGTCATGCGGCCGCATCGATCCACCGCGAGTTTTTGTTTACAAGCCCGTGGCTATCGATCAATTGACGTCAGACGGTAACCGAGGGTTATCAGTTAACACTCGGATATGCTTCACAGTTACTGGGGGACGCGGGTCAAACCGCATTCCGCAACAGACGGACGGAGCGACGCCTGCTTTTTATTGCTTATATATAATTACTTAAAAACGCCACCGCAATGAGAAGTTATTCTCTCGAAAATTCCATCACATAATGTCGTAATCCGACAGACGCCTACTACTAGAGTTCCTCCAAAAATTTCCAATCCAATCGACCTCCCTTCCACCTCTCTCCGCCAGAACTTTTAAAAGACTTTCCAGCACTACGTCTTCCGGTACGTGGCTCTAGAACCTTACCACTCCATCTTTCATCAATCGTTCGAGCAATGTGTCCTGCCCATTACCACTTAAGTCTGACAATTCTTAGAGCTATGTCGGTGAACATGATTGGATCGCGAAGACATACTCCAACTGTAATCGACTTCCAGCGTGGTTAGCTAGACGCTACCAGTATCCAACGATCCTGTGATCTTTATCAATTCATCGGCCCAACTGTGACATTACCACCCCCATTTACTTTCTTGCTATTGGTCATATTATTATGGTATAATATATAGGGCATTTTTCCCTTATAATCGTTTTGTAAAAGCCATCGAATGGTCTTAGCGATAAATCATTTTTTTTTTATTTGATCCTTCATTATCGTTTATTTTAAGAGGGTTTTATTTATTATCATCATCACGAACACGCGGCAATCCATAGCTGGATATAGTTCTCTTTCAAGGAACGTCAATTAATCCGATGCTCAGCTATATCCATTCAGTTGTTGACGATCATCTCGTGTAGATCATAGCTTTTTTTGAATAAGGGTGTCCAATTTTTTTTAATGACAATATTTAAGTTTAATATTGTTATACAACAACTGCATGTTTCATGGCATGCGATAGTATCACGACCATCCGGGAGAGCTACGGCATCAGGGTCTCCGTCACGTCTGCAGCTGAACGTATGATACGCTCTCGGATAACGGAACGCTCGGAGTGCGAACTTGCGCACACGTGACTTGTTTACCGAACACTCAGAGCAGCGTGTTAGTAAAAGGCAAATATTTGCCGTAACCATCACGATATTATAACTTTGTTTGATCACGCTACTTACATCACTGAATATATCTTACCTTATAACAAATTATTAATTGGAAGCAACTTTCTTAAGCAGCGTACAGAGATTCAAGTTTACTACTACTACTACTTAATCTCAACGGCAAGAAATTAAGGTCGTAATTATTTTTTGACTATAACACACATGATCAATTTTATGATCAAAGCTTCTAGAACAACTTACACTAACTGTTATTGTGATGAAAAGTTTTTGAACCTGTGAATTTAGGGTCTAGAGCTATTGTACTGTAGGCGTTTGTTATACAAAAACACCAAAAGGCGCAGCTCAGTTTAGCTGCTACTTTACATACAAAAAAAAATCCAATTATACATTTGGAAGGAAATGAGTAATCAGATGATAAAGAGCTGTAATTTTATACGAATGCAAGCTTTTATGTATTCCTTATTGCAACGTTGCGTAGTACAATAAAATGGTAGGTCCCGTTTACCCTGGCGCCGAGCCAGGCTGTGTACTCTTTAACTGGATTGCACAGTCCTATAGGGCTTTGTAACATGTAAGATATTTTTAATCGGCTCGTGTTTGACCACAATCCTTGCTTATGTTATGTGGTGATATGGTAAACCTAATAAGGTCATCATTTATATAAGAGATTTCTATGTAGATACTCATCAGGGTAACTCTGGAACCATAAGGCCTAGAGACTTGAAATTTAGCAAGAATATTCCCTTTGCTGAGTATCGTTAAGATAAGTAAGAAATATATACGAAATATTGATGTAAAAGAAATTGCGGGGGTGTTAGTAACGCAAGGGTGCCGCTAGGCGAAAATATTTCTGACAAATTTCACATCTATTTCTCTATTAGAGCCAGCAAAAAGGGGAGGAGAACATCTGGTATATATATTGTTAGTATACCATCATCAGTAATAACTTAAACGTATTTCCGTTAGCGCTAATTCAGCATCCGTCGGCGAGTTCGTCGCGTTCCGAATTGGAAACAATACAAGCGGGCACTTACCGCTTATCTTGTGTTATCAGTACCATCGCATACCACCGCATACCGCCGTTATCTCGCCGAGGAGTTCAGATCGCACAATAATGCTTTCCACTGCGCTCATTATAGATAAGGCGGCTACTATATCAATATTATCTTATATTATTATATATATATATATTTATAAATTACCAGTAATCGTCCGGAAATTCCGTAGAAGAACGGCAACACTGATCATAATTCTGCGTCCGATTTTCTTTTATCAATTCCTTTTTTTTTATCCTTATTAATTTGGTTCAAGCTTTCTAAGAAATGCCACTACCGATAAGATTATTTAAATTTATCAATCTTTTAATATGCATTTCTTTTTGCTCGGCAAAAGTACTTTTTCCTGTTTATTTATTTTTTTCATTAAAACTGTATGTTAATGAAAATCAATGTATCGGTATATCTATCGCTATAATATATCTTTTGAGTATATATATGTACTTATCAAAAATTATTACTATTAGGAAAGCCATAATAAAAATACCATTATATATTCTCGCCATGAATAATTGATTTCATAAGGATATATGATGTTAACCTAAAAACTATATAGTACATATAACGAGTGTAAAATTAAATTTTCTTTAATGTAGACATTACTATTTTAATTATAACAGCCAATTTACGTCCCCACTGTTGGGGCACAAGCCTACCCTTAATATGAGGGCCATAGTCACCACGCGGGCTCAATGCGGATTGGTGACTTCACACACCTTAGAATAAATTCTAATTCATGTGCAGGTTTCCTCGCGATGTTTTCCTTCACCGTTTGTATTACGCTGTTGTTACTAAAGTTCACAAATGTACGTAACTTAAATATTAAAGTCATCGGTACATGCCGAGATTCGAACCCGCGACCTTCGCAACAAAGGCCGCACACTCTAACCATTAGACCACCGAGCTACTCATTATTATTTATTGTTAATTAAACAACTAAAAAATATTAGAAGTGCGTATTTCGTTAAAATCTTGTTTATTAGTACGTCACTAACCTCCAAGGCTTCCTGCGCTGTGTGGAGGTATTCCCTCAGCATCGCTTCTTGTATGCTCAGCCATTCTAGCCTCGGATCTTCAATCTGTGTCACCTCTGAAAACAAAAATATGCATTGACGGTTTCAATAAACTATGCATTTATCAATGGCTTGTCCAATACTAGAAACAAAATTTCTAAACCAAACGATTTTATCTGAACTTGCCAAATAATCGAGTGTTGGCAAGCCCCCCACCGGATGGTCCGACTATCTGGTGAAGGTTGCAGGAAGCAGCTGTATGCGGACAGCGCTGGATCGATTGATGTGGAGATCTTTGGGGGAGGCTTATGCCCAGCTGTGGACGTCTATAAGATGATAATGACGGTGGTGATCCAAATAACCCAATCACAATCACAGATATAAAAAAACACAAAAATCTTTCTTAAACAAAATATATATACACAACATTTTTATTCTTAACCATTTCTTAAACTAGACTTATAAAACCTGTATCATCATCATTATCATCATTAGCCCATAGATGTCCACAGCTGGACATAGGCCTCTCCCAAAAATCTCCACATCAAAATTTGTTTAAGGACCAGAAATTTTTAAAAAAAATGTTAAATAGTAGGTAATGCCAAAAAATTTATAGGTAGAAAAATAACCTCTTAATAGATTTAGTTTGGTTCTAAGACGTTTGAAATAATTTCATATGGTGTAGAGTGATAAGGAAGCTGATGAGGGTGAAATGGACCTACTCCCGACTTTCATATATTGACAACTAAAACACACTCATACAAACCAGTATAAGAGTAGTAGCAAGCACGTAACGTCAGAAAACTCTTTCTACGATTATTTTGAAGATTCAAATAGTATTCATATAGAGTCTAGTATCTAATGCCTAGTATTTAATTATTATTTTTAACTTCCGTTCATTTTAACTAACAAATACGAGAGTTAGAGTTTTGCAGCGTAGTGACATTACATAAACGCGACACGAGTGCTGTGAACCTTGGCAGGCTTCGTTTGAAAGTTAATCGCTGAACACTAGCACGACACAAGCAAACATTATGTTAAAATATACTTAGGAACGTGTGTACGCTCCTTTATATGCCATTGGTTTCCTGTTAATCATATTAGTTGAAGAAAGGAAACAATTCAAACTTTTACTTCAGGATTATAGCATTTCGTATCCTAGAACTAATACTTTTATTCTACAAAGCGACGGGATGAGCGAGTCGTTCATCTCATGTTTAATGTTACGTCTGCCCATAACAACTTGACGCTAATTGGGATGTTATACACTGGACCACATGATGATGTTAAATAAACACAATAACACCAGAAATTACACTAGCTACAAGCCCTTCAAACCGGTACACAATAATATCTGCACACTACTGTGTGGCGGTAGAAATAGGAGCTGCGGTGGACCTAAACGGTCTCCGACAGCAGAGACCTGCCATCAGTACATATTTTTAAATTGCCCATGTATCTCATCAGAATATATTATCAATTTTATATAACAATAAAAACAAAATGGGGTAACACAAAGGAAACGATGACCCCTTGTTTAATATAGAAGACAATAAATTGGGAACAAACTACCCGTACATTTAACCACTTCAACTACCAGTATTAAACCTTAGAAATAATCTCTCCTAGGGTAAAATATTTATCGTGGTAGGTGTCTGTTACCCAAAGCCGTGTAGGTAGGTACCGCAGCTCCTATACCAGCTGTCAAACAGTAGTGTTACATTACGGTGTTCCGGTTTAAAAGGCGTTGTAGCTAGTGAAATTATTGGGGTAAATGGACTTAACATCTTATGTATTAAATTGTCAAATCCGCATCAGATGAATCAACAAAAAAAAATGATTAATATAGAAAGTCGCAAAACATTTGCTAATGAACTGAAATTTTAAAAATTTATGGTTAAAATTTCTTCTTCTTCTTAAGGTGCCTCTCCAACTAGCGAAGGCTAAAATTTGCTATATACTAAGTAGACAATCCTCTTACTGTTAGTGGCAAGATTAAATATTATATGGGACTCGGAGGCTGGAGGTTTCGATTCGAGATATTGATCTGGAATACAGTTTAGGTCCATGTTCAGCAGTGGACAGCGATAGAAATTATGATGATGAATATACGTACTGACCATCACACTTCCTATTTATAATATATATATATATATATACAGTGTCATTGACTCATCACAAGATCTCTGAAACTATTACACGCAAAGATCCAAAATTTGTATTGTAAAAAGGATGTAAGGGGTTCCGCCCAACATCTTACGGAGCGCAAGTCTACTTCATATGCAGGCGGTGCACCTTGCTGAATAACAGTCGAGACTACGACCACCTGCCAACCCGCACTGGACCAGCGTGGTGGACTAAGGCCCAATTCCCCTCAATAAACTCTAACAAAGATATCTTTGGGGGAGGCTTATGTTCAGCAGTGGACGTCTATCGGATAATAATGAATCCAAAATTTAGTAGATATATTGCTTCTGCCATTTAGAGATCAGGGGAGAATGGATTTTACAAAATTCCTCCTCCAAAAGAAGGTGCCAAAGCGAGTCGCTCCAAAGGAATATTTCTGACAAATTTCAAGTCTAGATTTGAAATCTAATTCTATATTTCGACCAGCAAAACGTGGAGAGGAACAGCTGGAATTTAATTTCCACAATCACTTTCACAACTACGCTATTTAATTGTCATACGTACGTCAGAAATTGCACCGTTATCAGGCATCACCTGATCGCAGACGTCATTTAAGCAATTCGTTATAGTTAATACGTTTATATCGATTATTGAAGACAAATCGATGTATGCGCATGACGAGACATCGCCAACGACAACTTTCGATTATTGATTAATGAATCATAGTGTATACTGATTATCTAACGAGTACAGTTCGATTAGAAGGATATTTAATTAAATTTTTTTTAAGACCGGCATACCATCACCAAAAAAATTATGCGCTTTGCCATCACGATACATGCTGTTTATCATGAAGTAGGATCCTATTGAATTGAGTCTACACTAAAAAGAAAATATTCCATAGGAACCAACTATATATATATATATATATATATATATATATATATTTCATACATAATGGAATGCAATTTAAATATGATATATGGTGGACCATCTAGGTCTTCGGCATCAGAGACGTACCTACCAGTGATCAGAGACCTATTTCTACCGTCAAACATTACTGCGTTCCGGTTTGAAGAGCGCTGTAGCTAGTGTTGGATAACGAGACTGAACATCTTATATCTCAAGGCGACGAGCACAATATGGTAGTATGTATCATTCCAAGTGGCGCCACGTTGTTATGAGCGGTCGTATGACCTACCACCAGATGAAAGTCTTACTCGTCTCGTTGTAAAAAAAAATCGAGCTCGCTTGTTTGATCAAGAGTCATACGTGTTGGTGTCTGTTCTGTGGTGTCGGACTAAAAGGTACGTAATTAAGGCAAGCCCTACCTATCGACTTACTTGCTTCGTCAAATAAAAATGAATAAAAGAGCTGGTTAAACTAAATAGCATGCGCTATAAGCAATCTAGCGGAACGAGGTGTTAACTGATATTAATAAAGTGTTGCTAGATCAGCGGGGGGATCCAATCAGCGCTGGCGGTCCACGCCGGCAGCTGCAGCCGGCATCCGCGGGCCGCGTGACATCCAAAGTGCGAGCGGCGATCTTTCAATTAGAGCCCGCAAGGCCGCCGCGGTCCCGCCCGCCGCGACCCACTCCATTACAGTATCAAACAATTGATCAGCACTCAGTTTAAAGGGTGAAGGTCGACAGATTCGTTTTCAGCGAAATCGAATTCAAATTTGTCAAAATGGTAAATAATAACAAATACGCTCATAACATGATACAACTATGATTTGTTGTTAGTATTGCTGGTGGTAGGTCTCTGTAGGTTTCAGGGATGTGCTTAGGAATTAAATAGTAGTACTAGATTAAAAGGGATTATATGATATGCTTCTACAGCGGCTCCAGCAATCCAGTCCTATTGCTAGCCAATAATCAGGTAAAGGTACCAAGTACCATCGCAGCTCCTATTGCTGCCAACAAGGAATAGTGTACAAACATTATTGTGTTCTGTATGTGTAATTACTGGGGTAACCAGACTCAAAATCTTATGTCTCAAGGCGACAAGCGCCGTGTGATGCTGTGTACATCATCCTAGCTAGCACGCTGTTCTTATCAGCAGACGTAACATTTACTATCAGGTCAACGCCCGCGCGTCCCGTCGCTGCGCTGAATAAAAAAAACCACATTGTCCTATTAGCCTTGAGACTAGTCTCGTCAAGTCATCAGGTCTACCTACGCTGTGCTTTTCGCTGCGGGGTCGCTATTAGAGCACTTTAAGCCCCCAACGGCCATCGGTTCTACGAGCTGGTGTACTCTGTCCACTTACTGTTTGGCAGTAGAAATTGGACCTGCGGTGGTATCTTCGGAGACTGTACTTAGCAATAAAGACCTACGATTTAAGTGCCAGTGTACTGAGGAAGAACGGATCATCTTCGGCTTTATTGTCGTTTAACAAACACAGTGGGAATCATATGATAGTATGTTTTCAATATAAAAAATAGAAAATTGCTATTTGCCATCAAGTGATGCCTCTATAGGGTGTAAGGGGTCCCAAACAACAACTCACGGTTCCCAAGCCAACCTCACCTGGTCGCAGTGCACTCTTCTACTCAACAAACGAGGCTCTGGCTCCTACCAACCCGCATTAGGCCAGCGTGCTGAGAAATGACCCAGATCCCTCCATATAAATTCCTACATACGACTGAAGGTCGCTGGCAACCAAGGGCCGATCGATGTGGAGATATTTGGGGGAGACCTATGTCCAGCAGAGGAAGTCTATCGGCTGACGATGATGATTATGATGAATCATTTATGGCACCAGGCGAATGACCTGCATATATACAAGCTAAAGCATTTCTCAATGGTAGCTTCTTAACTTATAGTACAATGATGGTGTTTTGAAGACGATGTAAAAAACTAATAATATAGCAGCAGTACCACGATATGTTCCAACGCTAAGTCGTATAAGGCGTCGTGTAAGCGAGGAAGTGACGTAACACGCTGACGATGTCCCACAACGTGTCCAACCTGACAATTCCCACAGGAAACGGAACATATCAAAAGCAATACCAGGCGATATTAAAATGTATCGTGGCCCGCGTGACACACCAACGATGGATTATGAGTACCCCCATCATGGTGCAGAGGCCTCACACGATGTTTAAGTAATATAAGTTATTATAAGAAGAACAACGTACTATTTTTTAATGAGACAAAGCGTCGAAACGTGAAAGTAGTTCACCTGATGATAAGTCAGATGATATGCAGTGTATCATATATTCTTGTCGCCTTAAGACATTAGATGTTAAACATCGATACCAAAGTAGTTTCACTAGCTACAACCCTTCGAACTGGAACACAGTAAATTATGCACACTACTGTTTGTCGGCAGAAATAGGAGCTGCGGTGGTACTTGTTAACCTTTAGTTGATTATTGACCAGCAATAGGACTGGATTGCTGGAACCGCTGTAGAAGTAGAATATATCCTGCCTTTCAATTTACTCCTTCTGCTTAATTCCTAAGCACATCCCTGGAAGGATCTAAGGGGTAGAATCCTGTAGAAAATCCCTTATAAAGAACTGAGTGCGAGCCATGAGTCAATTTAAATAGAAGTACTCCGGATTTTAATCTACTATGCTCTGATATAAAAGTAACAACTGTGTTTTATAATTTAAATTTTTTATATTAATATTATTGTTTTACTCTATTAATTTTTAAATAAATTCACAGCTGTTGATCAAAATTTAGATGAAAAAACGATTAAAATGGTAAAGCAGCCTGCAGAAAGCAACAGTGACGACAGAAGCCTGTTCCAGTCTATTGCTATTCGCACATTTTATACATCTTTATTATGCCAATCTGTACAACTTGACATACTCTTCCTTAGTTTAACTTGCTATAAAAAAAATTAAGCTATGATACGAGTACTTTAAGTTTGTACACAACATTACAGTTTAAAGATATCAAGTTAAGTAACATGCAACAAATATAATTTCATATCTTTCGATCCGACTTTTAGACTGCGAAACTCTAGAATCTAGGAATGAATCGTGAATAAAATGAAAATTTTATAGAAAATATTCCAAGCTCATGAAGATTTTAAATAAAAGCTTGAAGGGTTAAAGCGCATAAATATCGCAATCTTATGCTGAAAATAAGTATAGTCGAGATGGCATACCGCGATAACGAACCTGCAACCAAGCTACGTAATATGAAAGAGGTTCTACAAATATAATATACAATTCGCAAATATTTAACATAAATAGCTTTAAACAATAATAATATATATGTAAAGGCATATATTAAAAAATAAGATAAATTTTAGGTGACATAACAGCAAAAGTTGTTATCATCGGCTACATTAGTAAAAAGAGACTTGTGATTTAAATAAAAAAAAATCTATTCATTATAATATTTTTTAAGGGAACAATAAAGATATGTAGTCAAAATAATACTATGGCTTTTTTAATAAAGTTCCCGTTATTAAAAAAAATCTAAGTATTGCATCCTCAGATGTCAGTCATTGTGAGATTCAATGTGATTATCATAACTATGCGGAAGATACTAGATAGGTATAACACATGTTACATTAATTGTTACACTGTTTCAATCAATGCCAAAAATGTAATTCAGGGTCAGAGTTCCACCACAGATAGGGTCACATCCAAAAGTCATACATCAACGCCTGCACAGCCAAGCACAGTTGATTGGCGAGTGAAAGAGATCTTTTATTTGAATGAAAGCAAACGAGATTAAACAGTAAGGATATGTTCTGGCTCTATTAGATACCTTCTTAATAACCTCCAATAAATCAAATAAAACTATTAATTACTAATATTACAAATTTTCTAATAAAATCGATATTCATAGTTTTTTAATATAAATGCAATATTATATTAACAGTGGGGTGGAATATTTATTTCTAAACATAACTAAAAACAAATTTTTAAAGTCTTTC
This sequence comes from Ornithoptera alexandrae, assembly GCA_029030555.1. Lineage (NCBI taxonomy): Eukaryota > Metazoa > Arthropoda > Insecta > Lepidoptera > Papilionidae > Ornithoptera > Ornithoptera alexandrae. Next base: position 7,108,666 of record JARDVY010000011.1, on the reverse strand, counting down.
TTTGTTATGGAAACTGATTAAATTAAAGAAGAGACTATGATTCGCGAGTTGATACTATATTATTATTAATTATACAAATGGCCTCAATTTCACATGGAATGGTGCATGGTGAAGTTTGGGTCAAAGATGACATGTGTAAGAAGAGTGTGAATTCAGATATGACGGCCGATAGAAGGATATGGAAAAGAAGTGCATACTGTGCCGACCCCACATAGCTGGGAAAAGGGCAGGAGGAAGAAGATGGTGCATGGTGAAGTTCGCTCTAAATACTACGGCCTGGAACTAAGCCAGAACCTAGCCATGCTGTAATGGCTACAGATTTACAATATGAAGACTGAAGCTAGCTCAACGAAAAAAACCTAACAAATAACGTATATTAATATACGTATAGACATACAGCATGCATTCATCCCTTTTTACGATGCTTCGACCTTCACAACACGACCGGCGAAGGGTTGGAACAGTCTATCGTAATCAGTGACTCCGTCGAGTTATAACGTTGGAATCTTCAAGGGACGTGTGAATAAGCTACTTCTAGACTAATACACTTTACCACTAAAGCTCATCGGTTATCATCAGGTGATATCGTAGTCAAGCTGTAATGTATATAAGTAACAAAAAAAAATAATCAATAGGTTCAGAAGCGTAGGATTTATATTCGCGAAGGTGCAGTTGTGAAGTGGTTATAATAATAATTATTTCGCTAACGACTGTTTACATTAGCGATAAATAATGACTTATCCCATGCTTGATCTTTTCGTAAATGACTTTTTAAGACGTTGCTTCGCATCGCATCCATCACTCACTTTTACGCGGGCATTATATACGCCGTTAAGGAAGAAGCAACATTTTTAGTTTATTTATGATATTGCAAATATGCCGCCACGAACACTTTGCTGTGTTCCGACTGTTAACCACCACACCATCCACAGCCTTATTATCACTGAATACTCTATATATATATATATATATATATATATAATATATATATATATATAATATATATATATATATAAATATGTATGTATATGTATATATAAATTTGTGTTGAAAAAACGCTAGATGTAACAGATATGCCTATTTCTGCCACAAAGCCGTTATCTTCTGCGATATAACCATCTTAGTTTCTCAGCTAAAAAAACCATATAATAATAATGTCCTTATGACGAATCCAAACAATATTTTTAAAGATTAAAAAACATCCCCTTAGACACTTTGTTTAAACATTATGCATATATCATAAATCAGTAATATATATGTGTGTATATATATATAGAAGTTTCCAGATTCATTGAATCATTACGAGATCTCCAAAACTATTAAACGTATACTGAAAATTTGGAAAACAAATTGCATCTGCCATTTAAATGACAGATGACAATAAATTTTATAAAATCCCTTCCCCAAAACGAATTGTAGAGGTGTTATAGCCAGCAGTGTGCGGAGGAACAGCTAGTATTTATAATTATTCGATTTTATATTACATTTTATATCTAGGTTAGGTTCTCTATATCCGAGTATCATGTTCAGCGTTAAGGTTGTTGCCTAGAACGGACGATCTATCTCCACTGGGATACATAATATACTATGGTATTAAAAAAAAATATATTGTCTTGACAGTGAAAATTTTTCAACAAAATACAGAGTTTGGAACTTTGACATGGAACTTCAATATAGGCCACTAATTCAATAACCATGTCACTGTTATATATGCCCATAGGTAAAATACTATTTAAAGATTTCTATTACGAATAATAATTAAGCAGTAAGTAAAAGCAGACAGAACTGGATACTTTGATATCATAATATTTGCATAAAATCCGCACCATATAGATATACGAAGTAATATAATTTTATCTTAGTAACTTCACTGGCATCCTTCGAATTAAAACACAGTAATGTTGGCACAATAACCTAGATAGTCTCTAGCAACAGATTCTATGTACAAATAGTCAGTATATACGCGTTTATATATAATATAATCATAAACTACAAACACTTACATGAGCACAGAGCATTAAGTTAAGTCAGCGCAGTCGAGCCTCGAATGTTTGCTTGTAACTTATGCAAATGGTTAAAATACGACAACATAAATAAGGGCCCAATTTACCTCGGCTTGTTCGCTTTTAAATTAAAATATCTAAACTGTAATCAGTGTTAGTTAATGGAACTATTTACACAAACGCAGCCGCCAGTTAATGGACCAAATTTATAATTCTAGCGCGCACCGAACATGCCCTTAACGAGTGTACCTTCGTACAATTCTATTTTCATTCGCGAAACATACACTAGTTAATATAGATAGACCAACACATACGACATACAATATATGCTTACTTATATATCCACTGCTAATTAGTCCCAGAATAAAGATATAATAACAGTAAAAGTAAAACAATTATCAAATCATCATGAGTATAAGTCGATACAAAAGAAGAAACAATAAGAGATGATGAGATAGCTACTGTTAGCAAAATCTGGATAGCACTAGCACAATATCAATCGAGAAAAGAAGGAAAGCGGGATTACCGAAATCACTCCCTCTATTCTCGCTAAAGTTTCCCAGAGGTCATACTACAGCCCTCCAAACAATTTCACAGAGAACCTGAGTTTAGGGTTACGACTTTAAAAATTTGTAGATAAGCAATAAGAAATACCTTCCACTCCTCAATTTTTTGAAGTACGTAATACGGTTCAATGACTTCGATCTAGATTTATAACATTGGATCAACTATCAGTCATTTACGATAAAAATTAGAAGCAAGAGATAATAATCGCTGATATTATATACTTACCTTTTCAAAATAATTTCTGCGAAGCAAAATAGATTAAAAAGGCTTTTTAGTCATTTGGAATGTAAATTTAATGGATGTTTGATCAGGGATGCATTAGATCCATCCATTATTTCTAATTGTAGATTCTCTAATATGGTCACTTGATCATGATGCGTCCTTCTAATCAACAAACGAGACTCTGGCTCCCAACAACTCCCATTGGTTTAGCGTAATGAGAAATGCGTGTTGAGAAACACCGCACAAGGTGGACCGACGATCTGGTGAGTATTGCGGGAACCTACTGTGACCGATCGATGTGGAAATCTTTGGGGAAGGCCTATGTCCAGCAATGGACGTCTATCGGCCGATGATGATGATGATGAGAAATGGCCCAAATCCCCCATATGTACCTCTACAAGTGACGGCCGGCCGGCGTTACCAGAGGTCATGCAAACTGTATATCCGCGGGATGTCGTTGGATACGGATAGCGCAGCACCAATCATTGTGCAAATCTATGGAGACGTGTGTCCAGCATTGGACGCCTATCGGCTGATGATGGTGAACCTCCAATAATATACACAATAGACAAAAAAGCAAGTCTAAATAAATGTGTTATGTAAGCGTATTTCAAAATCACAAGTTACTTCTCGTTTTTGGCAAGTTCTATAAATTTTTATAGGAGGCTAAGATAACATTCATGTATTATTGATAAAAGTAGTCCATCCTTAATCGATCCATCTATTTTCAGGATCGGTACCACGCTGGCGATACCCTTGGTGTTACTAGCGTTAATTTGCTGCGGTATCCCCTCCATATCACACGGATCACATGCCTAATTGTCATCTCGGTTTTATAACAAAAAAATTAATAAGGCAAACGCTCGTACTCACGCTTTCTTTAAATTTTCTAACTACCCTTAAAAAATTTATTAGAAAATACAAACTGCTTTTTAAGCTCGGATAACAAAGTTATTTCATTGAAAGATTTACAGATTACCTGATAATAATAACAGGCATATAAATGTAAAGAACAAGAAAACCTGATGATATATAATTGAACATTGATAGCAAAACCGAAATGCAATCACAATCTTAATTGAGGTACACAAGGCACTCGCAATCTCCAATTCAAGAGGCACCTAACAAGACGAGGACACCCGCTGTTCGGTCAGACGATCGGCAATTTGAAAAAGAAAAATCTCCAGCGAACGACGGAAAAGCATCTGGTGCTGATAAATAATTCAATCGGATGAGTCTGAATAAATATGTATGTTATAATGAAAAAAAAAAAAAAAAACAGCATACATTAAAAAGTACCCTATAAAAGTATACGGCATTAAACATAGTTACAAAGCTGAACGGCAAATTACACTGTAATACCCCTCCAACGGGTTCTCGCCTTGTCGTGGCGGAGGGCTTAGTAACCGTGGTCCGGTACACGGTGAAGCCAAGTGGAACCCACCCGGCCGGCCCGCGGCGAAGGGCTGGCCGAAGCGGCCGCTCCAGGTTCGAGCACCGGTTGGGGTAACTGGAGCTCACCGGAGCGGCCGGGGGCCGCAGGGGCGGCTGTGTGCTGCCCTAGCGGCCGGCTGCAGGGGCAGTTTCATACCGCCCCTCGCAGCCGAGGTGGGGTCGCGGAGGGAGTACCCTCTGCGGCCAACCGGTGTCGCACCGGCGATGCGGCGGCGGTGGGGCCGCGGGGGAAGAGGAGTGCCGGTATTGATATGCGCCGCTCTCCCTATCCTCCGCGGCCGTTGACACATTACACTGTAATAAGCCTTTTATCAACAGTAGATAATATGTAACTTTTTTTTTTTGTTTCACGTAAAGCTACCACAAGGGAATACATAACTGCTTTATTTAGCAAACAAATATAAATATAATAATTATTTACGGTAAGTTATTCAACATCATCAGCCACTGTTGGTTTTGAGCCTTCTCCAATGTCTTTCAAATGCACTTCTCTGTTTTTAACATCTTTATACCTTCGATTACTCTTATCAAGCCTTTGGTTCGTTTTGAAAGAGTACACCTTCAATGCCCCCCTCCCCCCCCCCATTGGCTATTACTGACATGAGCTATAATTCACAATTATAGTTCTCTGTCCATTTTCTCCATTTGTGATCTTGTCACAGCATAGCTGTATCCGTCGCATGCTGTGTGACATTTAATTGGTATACCAGCCTGATAGTCAACCTTATCTCTGCTCGGTAGGTAAGGGGGTGAATTTTTGGTCCAAACCATATAGTAAATTATATCAAGCAATCTAAGCAAGTCCGATACAATAGAAAAATCGAGAAGCTGGTAGATCAACCAAATATCAAGGAGAAGCCAGTCTTCATACCCCGATGGATGTTGGTCGCACGATCTACTCGAACTCTAAGCAATAGACTGGCAAGAGATAAGCAGCATAGGCGACCTCTTATGCCAGAGTCCAAGATTCACTTGAAGCCACTGCGATAGAGGGGTAAGTATAAAAAATTGATGTATATACTACTGGGTACGTTAGAAATTAAATCATACGCCGATATGGGTACATGGCTGTAAGTTTTAAAAGAAGCTTTAGAAAAATTGCGGAAAAGCTACCGGCGCATATAAATAATGCATCGGAATGCGCGTGTCGTGCGAAAATGTGCGCGGGCCTTGCGCGGGCGCACCGTTACGGCCATTCGCACGCGCTGCCTATCGCAACAGGGGATTTGTATTAGCTTTAATGCCCGTTGAATAGGAGATAGGCGTCCAACTTTATATTCATACACAACCACCTAAAAATCAATAGCAATCATAAAGAAAAATGTTATATATAAAAAAAATTATCTCATATCTTTTATTTTATGTTTAAAGCGCGACGTTCACTTGTTATTAAGTAATATGCATACTTATAACATTATCATGACAGGATAATATACACTGCATCCCATTTTGTTTATCACCATGAGACGTACATACCTACCGGTGATAGATCTCCGATTTCTGGGACCGTCTAGGCACAACCGTAGCTCCTAATTCTGCCGCCAAACAGTAGTGTGCAAACATTACTGTGTTCCGGTTTGAAGAGAGCTGTAGCTAGAGAAATCGCTTGGGTAACGAGACTTAAACATCTTATCTTTAAACCACGAACATAATGTAGTACTGTATATAACATCTTAACATTACGGGCAAGCGTATCACTTACCATCAAGTGAACTTCCCTCTTGTCTCGTCGCTTAGTTGAAAAAAAAAAAGAATATCTTGCTCGTCTTGTTGATATACTGTCCTTCAAATCGGATTACAGTAATGTTAGTTTAGTACAGTTTGGCGACAGAAATAGGATTTGCTGTGGTACCTAGAGAAATAACTATTAAGGTATTATCACATGTAACTATATTTATATATTATACTAATATATAATAAATAAAATAACGCTTTAAACGGATACATAAAAAAACAAGGAAAAAAATGAAACTATGCATGATAATTAAATTAATATGAGTATTTATGGGGGAGGCCTATGTGCAGCAGTGGACATCTATAGGCCGATGATGATGAGTATTTCTAAAGATGTAATATATAGATCCCTAATATATACATAATGTATTTATAACAACTTGGTCAAATCTTTTGTGAAGTAACCATTAACCAAATCCAGTAGCGTTGGTGCAAACTAAGTAGTTAAAATTCACGGCGCACGTCAATTGCTTTTTGACATCTGTATCGGGAGGAGGCTGCGATACTTTTTCCTTCAATCAATCAATATTGATATCGGCGCAACCGCCGCCGCATGTCCGGTACGACACACGACTGCGATTTTTTTTATATTTTAATATATCATTTAACTTGTATACGTAGAGATTTATAAGAGTTGCTAATACTAAAATGTGATTTAAGTTGTCGCGTGTTTATATCACTTATGACACTTCTAAAATATTCTACATTTAATGGAAATTAATAACTATAAATATTAACAAAAACAGATTGTTACTATAGGCATTAAATCTTTTAAAGTAATTTAAAAAAAATTAAGAAATAACCAAAAAGAGACAAGAGAGTAACTAAGGTACGAATTAATAGTATTGTCTCAGTTCTCATCTAAACATATTATAAATTAAAATATAAGACAACAGTTTTGTAAAAACTTTTTGACTTATGTTATGATAAGAAAATATAAACGAAACTATCCCCTATTAACAATCAAATCAGGTCAACCAGAGGGTTTGTTAGAAGGTGTCATTTAAATCAATTTTAATAATATTATACGCTTTTTAAATGAAATATCACAAGTATCCTTACTATAGGTATTAGCTGGATATAAAATAGTTAAGATATTACATGCCCTGGCCACGTTCGGGCGATCGGCGATGTCCGTACAAAACGGTACGAGCAGTGCCATCTATGGAACGACAATCGACACTTGCAGCGACTTGATCCGCATTACGATTACAAAATACAGAATCCGCTGTAGGACTAACATTCTATAAGCTAGACATGAATCAAGCTCTTACATAATTCATGGGGCTATAAGTAAAGCATTGGGGCTCTTTCATACGCCCCCCGCGTCGAACATTTTTCACTCCGTACTGAATAATTTAGAGGGCATAAATAAGAGTTGGCGCGCTCCCTCCCATACAAACGATTCCTTACGCTGCGATGAGTTACTACAGCTGAAAGTTTACACCGTCAGCGCACTCGCTTCATTATATAATACATAATACATCAAATAATATATAATGCATCATGTGCAGTTCGGTGCGGTTGTTCCGACATCTCACAGTGTACAGAGAAAGATATTCTCAGTTCAATAAACTAGGATTCATTTTCAATAAAATATTAAATACATTGAAATTAGGACCTTGCTTAAGCTTGAAAAATTCTGATTATCTTTAAAATCAAATATTGTAGATAAAGCAGAGATTAACCTAACCGTAATGTAGTATTAGTTTATATATAATTTTCATATATAAATTATAACTGAAACGGTGTGGGATGTTTATTTAACGACACTATAGGTTAGTTAGATTATCACATGCCACGCTGTCTGCGGCGGTTTGGATTAGGTAACTATCATCATGATCCGATAAACATTTACTGCAGTATTAGGTACTAATTAGGACGACCTAGGCCAACACCTTTTTCTGACGTGCACAATATCGACGGTCCACCTTGTCGCCGTTTACAGCATCTACCGCCACTTCCTAACTTCCGCTCGATACCCTTTTTATCCTATCGGTAGTCAATCCTTCGAACCTACCCATTGCCTCTCAAGTATACTATGATGATCCTGATTTCTGATTTATCAAAAAAAAGCAAATACAGAGGAAGTAATTCTCTCGAAAGAGCAGCTTTTACAATTAGAGTCATGATGATGATGCTTTTATATATAATTCTGATCGAAGTATTGTTGGCAAATGTTTGCGGTTTATTTAATGTCTACTATATTACTTTTATTGAACTTGATTATTTTGTAAACATGTAAACAATTAAAAAAAAAGTTACCATCATACTGCGATAACGCACCAGCACATTAAAAGCAGCGAGTACAGTAAACACCTTTTTACGTAGAGCTAAGTTTATCTCTATACTGTTTTTATTTTTATAAACTTAAATAACAAATGTTAAATAAGTAAACACATGTATGTACTATTTACAAAAACAAAACGACTTCGCTAAATTAATAAGCTGTTGCTATTTAACATGACTTATGAGCTTAAAATTCAAGAATGCCGAAGGTCACGAGCTTTCCTGTCACTCCTATAATTTGTCGCACTTTAAGAAACCGCTCCACGTTACTACCGAATTTTGGTTAATTCTACAATTATACATTCTTTTAAGTTCAAGTTAATTGACTTTACAATTGACGATCTAAATTCTGTCAATTTTAAAGTACTTTATTAGTTTATCAGTTGATGCACTTCATTAGTCATCCAATAGTATAAGCAATTCTTTCGATTTCAGGACGTACGCTGGTAAGATGATGATAGGTTACTCGTGGTAGATCTCTTATGCCGGAGACTGTCTAGGTAGGTACCACCGCAGCTCCTATTTCTACCGCCAAGCAGTAGTGTGCAAACATTATTGTGTTCCGAATTGAAGGACGTTGTTAGCTAGTGACATTACTAGGTACGGACACTTAGCATCCTGTATCAAAGCGACTACTGCAATGTAGTGCTGTGTATACTACCCTAAATAGACCTATGTTGTTATGAGCAAGGGTATCACTTACCATCAGGTGAACACGCTCATCGCATCGCTTCATTGTATAAAAAAAAAATATTAGTATTCCCACCTGAATAACTACCTGCCACTCTCATGTATGTATTTAATGGGGAAGAATGCTTGTCTACCTTCGGCCATATTACCACATAAAAATATGTAGTGCCACCCCATTATAAATAAAAATTAAGTAATCAGACTTTATCACCACATTTTGAATGAAATGAATAATACAGTTTTGAAACGTTAATATGCGAATGTTTTTTATAACGGTAAGAATATATGCTAATTGCTATTTCTTACCATTTACGTTTTACGACTATGTCCTAGTCATCTTAACACTGGCGTCTTTAGTTCTTGTCTTAATAATATATGTATGTACATAAATGGCTTATTCATTAGACGTAAACACTCAATATTTGGTGAAGATATTCCTTCTGTATTTTAGAGGTCAGCTAAGAATGGATTTTATAAAATTCATTCCCAAAAGGGAGTTGCGGGGGTGTTACGGCCAGCAAAGCGGGCGGGGAATAGTGTATGTATATATAATACGTACGATTGAGATGGTTGATATAGTATGGCCCAATCTGAGGATCGTAGGCCTCCTCCCAACCAAGCGGCAGTTCATTTCCGATGCAGTCCGCGAAAGATTGTGGCTTGGTATATCTGAAACAATTACAATTATTCATTTTTACAAGAAAATATTTTTTTAACGTCGCCACCACAATCAGCCTATAGACGTCCACTGTTTGACATAGGCCTAGCACAAAGATCCCCACATCGATTGATCCTGTGCCGCCCGCATCACCGGACACCAGGAGCCGTCGTTTATAAGGTTTTATATGGGGGATTTGGGCCATTTCCCACCACGCTGGTCCAATGCGGGTTGGTGGGAGCCAGAACCTCGTTTGTTGATTAGCAGGGTGCACCGCGAGCAGGTGAGGTGTGCTTGGCGTGAGTTGTTGTGTGGGACCCCTTACACCACTTAACCCCTTAACGTTCGCCATCATGTAATAATATAAAACATTACACTATTATACTTTTACTGTAGGTCTCTGTTGCCGAAGACGGTGTAGACAGGTACCCACCACTGCTTATATTTAAGTCTTCAAACGGAGGTATATAAACCATACTGCTTTTATGCCATGGACTTTAGTAATCACTTTCCACCAGTGGAACTGTTCGCTCATTTGCCCACCCTTCCTATAACAAAGGGCTAGTGAAATTACTATGATAACGCCACTTAAGTCTTATATTTGAAAGTGACGTGCACAATTTGAATGGGCAATGTATCTTCCCAACTATCACCAAGTTATTATGGATGGACGTACCCACCAGGATCTTAACCGACTCTTCGCTTTGTGGAATTTAAAAAAAAACTGTCTTCATTGTATATCATTTTCAATATCTAGATATATACAGCTCTTTAAATTTATACTGATTATGGACACGCCTTTATGGGTAAACCACAATTAGGCAGAATGTGAAATATACGTTAGCCAGCTGTTTTCCATGAAAGGATGAGACGAAGCTATCAAAGCTGCTTGTATCATTAATTTTTTTTTTGTTTAAGCACGCGACGAGACCAGCGAGACGTTCAACTCATGGTAAGTTATACACTTGTCCATAATGACGTGGCGCTAGGATGTTATACACTGCACCACATTGTGCTCGTCGCGTTGAAACATGAGATGTTGACTCTCGTTACCTCAATAGCTTCACTATCTATAGCGCCCTTCAAACCGGTACACTACTGTTTATCGGCAGAAATAGACACTGCGGCGGTTCGTACCTAGACGATCTCCGGCAGCAGGGAACTTTCACCAGTTGAAATCATATGAAATTAAGATCAAGTTTTAATCCATCGGAGGGTTAAATAAGATCTGTGGTAGCGAAAATTTACACGCGCTTCCGATGATGACGAAAGCGGTCAACTTACCAGCACATCCCATTTAACGGCTCTTCGTGACTTAAAGCGACGTTTACGAGGTGGAAGTCGGTTATTAAATAAGATTCGCCCGGTTAATTGGCCACGATTGTGACCACTGTTCGCATGCGACTCTTACTGCTGTTGACGTTTCCGAATCTTTACTGATTATTAAGTTTAATTTACAGTTTTTTTTTTTTTATTCAACCAAGAGAAGTTACGAGCTCGCCGTTCACCTGGCCACTACGACGTGGGGCTAGTTAGGATAGTATAAACAGATCTACACTGCGATCGTCGTCTTGACACAGGATGTTAAGTCTCGTTACTCCAGTAATTTCACTAGTTGCTACTTCATTCAATCCGAAACATATACATAATGTTTGCACACTACTGTTTGATTGAAGATAACAATAAAAAATACAGAATTAAATTTATTTATACTCTTAAACATCATCATCATCAGTCGATAGACGTCCACTGCTGGGACTCAGGCCTCCCCCAAAGATCTCCACGTCGATCGTCCCGGTCTCTTATACATACTAACTAAAATCTATGTAAATCTTCGTAACGTAATATCAAAATATTTTAGGCCGCGGTCAGTATCCGATGAGCAGGGTAAGTCGGTCAAACTACTAGCAGCATTAAAGATCATCTCAGAATAGAAGACTATCAAAAATAATATGTTTATCATAATATTCTTCTTCTTCATATGGTAGGTACCACCATAGCGGCTATTTCTGCCGCTGAACAGAATTGTGATAACATTACTGTGTTCCAGTTGTAAAGGTGTTGACTAAACATCTTATGTTTAAAGCGACAAGGATAATGTGGTGCAGTGTATATCATCCTAACTAGCGCCACGTTGTCATGGGCAGGCGTGTAGCTTACCATCAGGAGAAAATCTCGCTCGTCTGGTCATTATATTAAAATATAATAAAAAAAATATTCGGGCCCATTTAAACTACAATTTAACCTGTGAGTATATATATATAAAATTATGCTGTAGTCTGTAGATCTTCAATGGGAATTCGTTACTCGCTACCGAAAGCGCGGCGTCCATTTCAGTACTCGATCGCTCTTATCGAGGTGAGGGGATAGAGGACGCGTGCGTGTGCGCATCCAATGCATCGCCGGCAGAAGGAGTGAGATGACGCAGGAGTTGCTAGGCGGTGCGAGCGAGACGGCTGCACGTTACAATGTTACCGCGCCGCGGCTGAACGGCAAAACCAGTCCTGTCAGCGGGACGTCAAGACGAGCCGGGTTCTCGGAAACGGTGACCCGTGTCACGGAATCCCTTGTCACACACATGGAAACACGCACACGAGTACGAACAAGGCTGAACACGCATTGCACGGTGACAGAATTTTTATTGCCGTCATTATTTTATGAAATTACTACCGTTCGGGACACGGTCGTAACGTTATCTAATGGGGGGAGTTCACGGCGTTTATAGGGAAAAGTTTACGGGTTCATTACGAAGTTGAAGATTGATATTAATGGATCCGAGATTATGGACTCTTCACTTGTAGTGGGGGTGTTAATTAATTATTTTTTTTTTACTAATATTTCTATCTGATTTAAATAACAGTTGAGACTACGACGGTGATCATTGATATACATCATTATATGATTAATGCAACATAATACAACTTCATTCAAAATCTACTTTTTAATTAAATAAAATATAATCTATTCATAAATCATTTATACCCTTACGTTGTCTCGTGTAGCAGTAAACTAACTACAAAGTCACTGGAAATTGTTTTCTCTTACAGACAATTCTCATAGGAAGACTATCTGAATATTTGTTTCAGTTTGAAGAGCTTTGTGAAATATAACAGGGGTAACACAACTGACCACGATCCTCAGACATGATGGAAAGACCGTAGAGAGAGAGAACACAATTGAGGTCTTATATTTCAAAGCGATTGTTCTAACTTCATCTAACCATGAAGGTTAAGGATTCATCATATACCAATGAACGCAGATATAAGCAACCCTATCACATTATTAAGCTGCGCTTGCGAACATGTAAACTCAAATGACCATAACGCTGATGTCCGTAGCCTGGTGTACATCGGGTGCGCAGTATTCAGTGTGCAGTGCAATATGTCAGTGCAGACTCATTGGAAAATAGCACGCAGAGGGCCAATGTACTGTCGGCCGGTAGCCGCAAATAGAAGCGAAGAGGTTGCTACCCGCCTTGGATTATTTATTCCTTCATATTTCACGGCGTACCTCAGGTGATGTTGTAATTTGTCTGAAATATGTCGACCACGTGTCCGACAGACCAAGTCGCACAAAAATCAAAACTTAGTAAAACCAATGTTTAATGACTTAACCCAATTATCCAGCACGGTTATACAATAGTATTTATTCACACGAGAACCTGTTATTAAATTCGTCGTTTCTTTCTTTATCCTTACTTGAAATATTTAATTGTCATTGTACATAAATACAATGGACGAATAGAAAAGAAGTACAGTGTTCGTCGAACTTCGATTTTACATTATAATAAGCGTAGAGATTCGGCGTATCAATGGACATTACAAGAATCCGTGTCAGATTTCCAAACATTTAAAGAATTAGTTAAGATAACGGTGAACTTGCGTAAAATATTATATACTATATATACATAAATATTTCGATCGGCTATTGCCGGCTGAACGTTTCAAAAGACCGATTGCCAAATCCTGGATTACGACAAAGTTGGGGCCAGCCGTGTCGGAGGCGGTGCCACGCTGTCTCACACAGCGGGCCCACTAACTCACCAACACACACGCACACCCACTAACGCTCTATAAATATCAACCCGGGAAATATTTTAATCCCGACAACCCGTTTAATGCACATTCCCTTTGGTATTCTGTATAAACTCTTTTTAAGCATCAGACGGGCCATTGTCCGACTGATGCGTGATAGAGTTCATAAAAAAAAATTGTGTCATAATATTAATACGGGTGTGACGTCATTCAGCTCATTACCCTTGTGCGTATTCCGTACAAGTTTAAGACAAAGCATACACGACCGTCGAAGATTGGATACCCGAAAAAGGAAACGTTAGGGGTCAACGCTGCTTCCTCCCGCATTCCGAACCGTTGACACGAAACCGTCACTTTATAGCGATACTTTTTTTTTTTATTCGACATAAAGAAAACATTCGACTGGTGGTAAATGATACGCTTGTCCAACGTGGTGCAAGTTAGAATGATATACGACAGCACGTTGTACTCGTCGCCTTGAGATATATAATGTTAAGTTTCGTTATCCCCATGATTTCACGAGCAATACCACTTTTCAAAACCGGAACACATTAATGTTTGTACACTACTATTTAGCAGCAGAATTAGGAGTTGCCGTGGTACCTACGTAGACGATGTCCAGCACAGATACCTGCCACCAGTAACAGAATTGAAACTCAACCTATATCAGCTACCAATTTTACTTAGCAAGTATGCATTAAAAATGTAAGGAATTTTGATGAATGCGTCTGAGGTCTGAATTTTTCCTCATGAATTCTTAACTATTGTAAATAAAATTTAATTATACAGCGGTCATAAATCGAAACGACCATCAAATAAATTAAAAAAAAGTGATGAAGTAAACATTATGCAAAACATGTATTTCCCTGCCAAAATCACCTTTAGCATTTCCCAAGTGAATATACGCTGTCAGAATAGCAGCTAATGTACCGCTCTGACGTCAGGCGTTATTCGATCATTGACAAACGACATTCCAACGCTGAGTGTGAACAGAAATGAGACGCGTCACGTTAGGCTGCCAAGGTCTCCTCTAGTCGCGACTTCAGTTTCATATACGACAGAATCCACATGTCCATGCTAGATATATACACATACATAAGAGATTTCTACCTATACAGACTTATCACTATATCTCTGGAAACGAAAGGTCTGGGTGCTTGAAGTTTGGTAGGAATATTCCTTTTCCCAAGTGTAGGTCGACTACGATCGGATTTTACAGAGTTACCCCAAAAGGTGTACGGGGGTGTTAATAAGGGAAGGGGACCCGAGAGGAAGAGTTGCCGCCGGGCGATAATACTTATGTCAAATTTCAATATTATGGTCTGCAAAGAGAACGGGAAACGGTTAGTTTTCATATACAACTATCTAATATACAAGTATATTACATCATCAAATTTGAATATTTCTTACGACAAAAACAACTTTTTTTAATGAAGTTACAATAAGCTCAAACTTATAGAGAAGGCAAAATATTATTTACTGTAGGTAGCTGCTGCCTTGCGTTGTAGTCTCAAACTATTAAGAATGGGAATACGGTAAGCCCTGCTGGTCGTTGAAGGTAACTGATTAGGTTTTCAGGTTCATGGGCTTCAACGTTGTTGGTATTTATTACCCAAAATCTGTCGTAGCAGAAAGGGCACCGACATACTTAAACGTAGTGCGAATAGGAATGGTGCGTTCCCAAGATCCTGGAGCCTCTCGCTATGCATTAAGGATGACTACCGAATGCATTTTAGTGGGTACACATCCCACAAAAACCTGTCTTTACCAGAACCAGGGTATCTTTTGAGGATTCCTACCTTCGCGCCCCTTCCCAACACCACGACAAAAAAGGTACCACCGCAGTGCCTATTTCTGCCAATAAACAGTAACTGCTGTTTACACACATAAACATTGCAATGTTCCGGTTTAGTGGGCGCTGTAGCTAATGAAATTACTGGGACAATGATACTTATCATCTATTTCAAGGTGATAAACGCAAACGTCTCCCTCATTCCGTCGCTTCATCTGATAATAACAACTCGATATTGGATTCATAATAAACTGTTAACTTTTTGTGATCATATTAAAGCGTCTGAAAATGGCATGAAGGATCGTGTAAACATTGCATGTAAGGAGGGTTTCCGTCTTTCAGGCTGAATCACGCCGCATACCAGGCACCTTCGTCATGGCGGCGGCCGGCGCGTGCGACACAATGTATAGACGCACTATACTATTGGAACGTTCCTGCTCGACACACACTGCATGCTCCACGACTCTTATATTTATTTATTTATAAAACAGAACTAACGGCTATTAGAAGAAACTTTTTTTTTTTTGGTCTACAAAGTGACGAGAAGATGGAAACCTTCACCTGATGAGAAATGATCGTAGGTATTCCATACAAATGTATTCATTTACAAGATTTGAATAAGTTACATAAAACTTTATCCATACTTTACTTGTACATATATGGAAATTTAGATTCTGCCGCATTAAAATCAAATCTTAGTATCATACATATGATAAATTTAGTATCATACAGGAGAATTTAAAGGAGGTATGTGATTAGTAAAGATTAGTTTTTAAAGTGACCATAAAAACAAAACTTGTCTTGAAAGTCAGCTGACTTGTTCCATTTTAAGGGAGAAGTGGGGTCAAATTTACGTCGATTATTTCATCACCAAATTAAATCACAACTTTCAAATAGTTATGGAATACTAACACAAGTATCGACTACACTAAAATATATAGTACTTTATCTATTCGCTTATATAATAAATATCATTCAATATTTAATCTACTGGTGCAAGGATGTAACAAGACTCAAGTCAACATCACCTGCTCGGGGTGCACTCTGCTAATTAACAAACGAAACTCTGACTCCTACTAAACCGAATTGGGCCAGCGTAATGGGAAATGACCTAAATTCCCCCATATGAACCCCTATAAACGACGGACCCTCATACCCGGCGATGCGGGTAACGTAGGACCGATTGATGCGGGGATCATTAGGGGAGGTCTATGTCCAGCATTGGACGTCTGCTGGCTGATGATAAGGATGATGATGATTTAATCTACTAACTGATTTTTTTTTCGTATAAAATTCATTTGTTATTACTAAAGTATAAGGTAAAATAGTAATAGTAATGTATGCAAAATGAAACTCAAAATAGACTAGAGTATTCGATTACAGAGACAACTAATCAATATTACAACGGTAAGTGAATGTAATAATAATTTCATATGTAAAACACAAAGTACAGCGATACAATAAAGTGAACTGTTAATAAATCTATTATAATCTATTGTAGCAACGTTTCAAAACAATTACATATGTTGCGGGCGACGATAACAAATTTAACAAAGACTTTAAACAGTTTTTGTTGAGCGTGATAAATGTACGCCGGCTTGATTGAGCCATTGTCTAGCCGGACTGCAGCCCGAACCATGGAAATAATGTTGCACACGGTTTAAAGCACGGCACGTTTAACATAAAACAAATCATAAGTAATAAACAATTAAAACAATTAAAAAAAACAACTTATGAAATGATACATCTGTATAACACCAGAAATGTCATTATGGTGTGAGTAATGTTTTCATAAAACTACCCGACAAAATAATGACGTACGATTTATAGTTTGTAGGATATTACTTCTGTTATTGATTTTATTTTGGTCGGGTAGTATTAAGAAGAAAATGATTGAAACACAAAAATGTGCAGCGCCGAGACAAACCCGTACGGTTAACTGGCGTATAGCAATGTTAAAAAAAAACACGTTAACCTTTATAAATAATAAATAAATATAATAACTAAACTTCAATTTTAAATGAATTTGAATCATAACAAAGGCTTTTAATCATCAATCATGTATTGTTAGAGACGCAAAACGCCGCGATCTGAGAACTGACAACAAACTCAAATGGATAAATTCATGTTAATTTGTGAATAAATAAATCGCAATACCCATCTACAGCAATATAACCGTTTTTGTAAGAAAATCTTACAAAGGATACTCTCACTTTAAAAAGCAGGGAAATGGTTCTAGCTGACTTATACCAATTTAAACTCCTCACAGCAGTGGCGGGAATTACAGCCACACTATCTCGCATAACAGTAATCTAAGGCTTCTTGTTATAATCGCCTACGATTTCACCACGTCCTACAGTCTAAAATACCAGTGCTACCAAAAAATATATAAGTTAATAACTTAGCGTAAATATCCACAGATAGGTTAGAAAATCTTTATAGATGAAATATTTGAAACAACGTATTTAAAGACCTTCCAAATTCCTCCAACCCAATTCGAAGATAGATCTTACATTTAAGTAGAAATAGATACAAACGAGTAGAAACTTTTATTTTTTATTTGGGATATATTAGTAGCAAAAGTTTAAGTCACATTTTATATAGATGGTTACATTTGTTGGCGAATATAACTTACGTATCATAAATATTGACGCACTGTTAATTTAATCTGTCGGTTTGGTTATTATCGAAATAAATGCGACGAGTATAATTTATGATCTCAATCAACAATCGTTTGAAATGCATCAACATTCCGCATGCGACGGTGTTGTTAGAGCGAGGTGGCGCGGCCGGACCGGAAAGCGCGGCTCCAAAACAACCCGATATCAATGCACCCGGCAGTGCAACGCGAATGAATGGGACGCGACCGACTTCTGCGAAAGTTTGTTGAGCCACGAAATTCCACTGCACCATTGTTTTGTGAATGGCCCGATCCACCAGCTCGACGCGAAAAAACTACCCACGTTTATAACTGTCGCTGAGCGATAGCCATCCTTGTTGAAATCCGGTGCATTCAGATGAATTATAATTAAAACTGTTATAAAATCTTATAATAGACGTAAAGATATAATCTCATTAATCCATTCTGGTTTTTAGTTTGATTGTATTGAAACATTTTCATCTTGATTATGTTGCAAGTATCAATCAAAATAATTTATCTGATAGTTTTTTTTCATACGACGAAATTACGGGACGAGCGAGACGTTCATCTGATGGTAAATGATACACCTGCCTATAACGTGGCATACACAGCAATATGAGCTCGTTGCTTGGGACATAAATATTGAGCCTCGTTACCTCAGTAAATTCACTAGTAACAACGCCCTTAAAATCAAGGTACAGTAACATTTGGATAATACTATTTGAAGGAATGAAAGGTTTAATTTATCCAAAACCTGTTTTAAGTAATAATTCAATCATGGACTACGGTTCAGTATATTTTAGACAGTTGAAATGAAAACTGCGATTGGAACTATCCAGACGATTTCTAGCAACAGAGACCTACTAACCGATTTAAGAAGAAGTGTTTAAATGGACGATCAGTTCCAACTTCAATGAAGTCTAAACAGTTGTTGAATATTAAGAAAGATTTCAATAAGGTACCACTTGCCGTATTGCGTACTGCTGAATAAAACTGCGTGAGTTATATAGAACTTAACTTGGCCAATGTCTATCAACTGATCAGAGTTACAGGTGGTTGGATTGCATTCCGCTACGCTTACGTTCTAACGCCGATTGCACGCCGCTCAGCGTTCGCGATCAAAGATCTTATCACCAGCTCACAGGGCGCTTTATGCTGTACCGGTATTTGGACTATATAGACGCACGCTTCGCCCACGCCCGGAATGAGACCAGTCAATACATAATCAAGGAATTGCAAAGTTAAACCTTTCGGATGTTAATCCCGAATGAGACATAATTCAGAATGTTATTAAGTAATATCTCAAGTCTTTATTTCAATCGTGTTACATTAAACTTAATCTAAATTAAAATCGTAAAGGAAATATGTATTACTTTAGCTGATAACTACCTCATGTGTTAGGTAAACTGAATCTCTTAAAATTCATCTTAATTTAGTCTTAAAGCTGCAACTCTTCAGTTGCTTTTTCTGGTAATATGAATAAATGAAGATATGTGCTTAATATCAAACATTGACAGCACTTTAATAAAGATATTTATCTCTATAATAACAACATAATTATTATAATACAAGACATATAAACTTAGATACAGATCATGTACTTTATAAAGTGTTATATTATTATGAAATCAAGCCTCATCCTCTTTAAAAAATGGTGCAAAGGAACTTCTTGTCGTGCTTCATAGACACAATGTCGCCATTGTTAACCGTTTTAACTATTCCACATAACAGTGTTAATTATTAATAAGAAACAAGTTCTCAGACATGTTATGTACGCGTATTTATATATTATATACTACACATACATTATCATTGATATTGTAATTCGAAACGTATACTATAACTGATACTAGTAATGGTAATGAAGGCATAAGTATAGTTACTAAGTTGTGGTACTAGATTCACATCAATAGCTGGAGTATGCCCAGGTAAGTAAGGTTAGGTCAGATAGGCCTTTTTCTGTCTGATGATGTTTAATACTGCTAGTCGTCTGGCTGACTTATACAGCACATCTGATAGTAGGCTCGAGGACCCGGAGCCCGCGGTCGATATTTCTGTCACCAATCAGTGGTTGTTACTATTTTCATCTTCGAAATTAGCTAGTGCAATTGACGAGGTAATGAACCTACTGGATGCGAGCAAGAAGGGGCCGATCGATGTGGAGATCTTCGAGGAAGGCCTTTGTCTAGCAGTGGACTTCTATCAGCTGATGAATAAAAAAAATGAGACTTAATAAAGCACATAAACACAACGTGATGTATATCATTCCAACTATCGCCACTTTGTTATAGGCGGATGTACAACTTTACTTATTCTTCTCTAATGCCTCTTCTTGCTTGAAGGTTGACTGTATACTCCAAAAATAGTCGAAACTCTTGGACAAGGTGGTAAAATTCCTTGGCCGATGTGATAGCGGTCCAGTCCTGTATGTGTTGTCTTCGTCTTTTGCCTTGTTTCTCACTCATTATTATTACTTCCGGGACGCTGTGTCGATTATAACACAGCATATGTCAAAGATAAGAGACTTTCCGATTTTTGAACGCATGCATTACTTTCGAGAGAGAAAGTGTTCATTTGACATGTATTGGATTCAGCTGATGCCTAGCATGCGATGGTAACACCATATCTCTAAAGTTCGAGATGCCGTATAGTATCTTCTTTGCTGGTTCAAACATCAGATTCGTATAGCACTATTAGCCAGATGTGGCAGAGTAAGATTCGAGTTTTTAGCTCGAGAGTAATGTCACGGCAACATAAACTTTTGTTCATCTTATTAAAGGAAGCTCGGACTATTTCTACATGGTATTTAATTTATGGATCTGACTCCCATGCTCTTAAGTAATTGTAATCCTGTACCCGTTCAAGAGTTCTAAACCATCAGCCGATAGTCGTCGACTGCGGGACACAGGCCTCCTTCAAAGATATCCATATCAATCGGTCCTGCACTGCCCGCATCCAGCGGCTTCTCGCGATCTTACAGTTAGCATGGCCTCCCGTACCGCCGAGCATTAGGGGCCGTCGTTTGTAGGGGTTCATAAGAGGAGATTTGGACCATTTCAAACTACGCTTTCGACGACTTCACATCATCATCATCATCAGCAGATAAATGTCCACTGCTGAATATAGACCTCTCCCAACGATCTCCACGTTTGTAGGGCTTCACATGGGGGGATTTGGGCCATTTCCCACCACGCTGGCCCAATACGGATTGGTGGGAGTCAGAGCCTCGTTTTTTGATTAGCAGGGTGCACTACGAGCAGGTAAGGATGGCTTGGGTCCCATTGTTATGCGAGAAACCTTACACCCGTGAAGAGCTCTACCCGCTGCAAATATATCAGCGTCGTTACTATAACAGTTTAATTGTTTTATTAATTACAAAGCGCGGTATAAAAATCTTGCACGGTCTATGTAAATCAAGAAATCAATTTTATTTAGACGTTTTCAAGTCGAGTAGCGGTAAAACGGCGCTCTCCGTTCCGTCGCCTAGCGGATTTGCATCGCACATTTTTATATGAAGCGCCTTTAAATATAAAGAGATCGTTAAATATGCGGCATTCCTGCGCAGACGACGTCTGCCGCTCGCGGCCGTTCAATCAATCTTATGCTAATGAAATAACTATCCATTAAGTCCCCAACGTGCTACCTGTGAGTATCATTAGGAGTTAAACTCGTGTAGAGTGTACTGGTTTTGTTTTCAATACGTAATTACATGATATAAAATAGATATAAACAGCCTCCTTAATACTGAAACTCGAGGTTTTCTCTCTTAAAGATAACCACCAGTCAATATAGTTTCTTCATTTACTGGTGGTAGGTCTCTATCGCTAAAGACCATTTAGGTATGTACCACCGCAGCGCCTGTATCTACCGCCAAACAGTAGTGTGCAAACATTACTGTGGTCCGGATTGAAGGGCACTCTAGCTAGTGTAATCACTGACAACGATACTCAACATCTTTATGTGGTGCAGTATTTATCATCCCAACTATCGTCGCTTATACTCGTGAGTCCCAGCTTCAAATCCATGAGTGTTCATATTCTCAACTCAACTATTCTACATGCATGCATTTTGTCATTGAATGAACCTTTTTTTGTTTTACGAAATGACAAGACAAACTGGACGTTAATCTGATGGTAAGTGATACGCCCGTCCATAATAACGTGGCCCTACTTGGCATAGACAAGATGTAGAGTTTCGTTACCTTAGTAATTACATTAACACAGTACTAATTGCACATATACTGTTTGATGGCAGATATAGGCGCTGCGGTGGTGCATACCTAAACGGTCGCCGGCATCAGTAACTTAAAACTTAAATTACATGTTGCCAGTTTAAAAAAAAAAAAATATTGATCAAATAAGACGACGCGTGCAAAAACGCGGTCATAACTCCGCGATAGGTACAGTCCAGTCATCTCCCGCTAGCTGCAGACGCTACTCATCAACATTCCCTATTTGGCAACACTAACCACGCAGAAATTCTGTCCATCCATGCCGGAGACCGCTACGTGTACACAACAAGCTTTGTAATACGCACACAACGCCCGCCCACTTTATTTTACGTATTGAGGCAAATGTCAAAGAATTATTTCATGTAAACATATTGCAACTCTTTATAGGATTTACTGGTGCTAGGTCTCCGCAGCCGGCGCGCTCATACTGAAGTGGAAAAGGTTAGTTCTTCCCCTTGAAATGGAGCTGCATGGTGCAGCCGACGCTGGGGAAGGCGCGATGTGCTAAAGCGTTCCCGTGGCCCTTCCGTAAAGCGACGACGGTGGAACATCGTGGTGGTTTTAGTCGGTGCCAGTCCGACATAATTTGTCTATTCCTCCGCGACGGCAGGTAGCGCAGGCATTTCCCCCCCCTCCCCGTAAAGAAAAAAAAACCGACCGTCTGCTGCTGCCGTCGAAGAGTAAGTGGTGTTCAAACATTATTATATTTCGGGTGTTGAAGCTGGTGTAATTATTGTGGTGACGAGACATAACATCTTATGTCACAGGGGACGAGCGTAATGTGATGCTGCATATCAACCTAACTAGCACCATGTCGCTTTGAACGTTCCACTCATCATGTCGCTTAATTGAATAAAAAAACAAGATTACATCTCTGCTTCTCTTCCACAACTACCCTCTATTCAAAATTTGCAAGCATATATATAACAGTATAAACATTCACTATCATCATCGTCTACTGGTGGTAGGTCTCTGTTGCTGCAGACCATATAGATACCACTGCAGCATTTATTTCTTCCGCTAAACAGTAGCGTACAAACACGCTTGTGATCCGGTTTGAAGGGCTTAATAGCTAGTGTAATTACTGAGGTAACGAAACTTCACATCTTATATCTTAAAGAGCAAGCACAATGTGGCGCTGTGTATATCATCCTAACTAGCGCCACGTTGCTACAGACAGGCGTATCACTTACCATCAGGCGTCGAATAAAATATAATCATCTTAACAGATGGACTACTATTGCTGAATATAAGTATATATGTTATAATCTCTACCCCTCCTCAATCCAAAATATCTTACTAAAAAAAAAGTTGTGTTTTTTTTTTAATTTAATAAAGCTACTCGACGAGCGGGACGTTCACCAGATATTAAGTGATTCGCCTACCTATAACAACGTGCGGTAGTTAGGACATCATACACTTCACCGTATTGTGCCCGTCGCGTTGTGACATAAGATGTTGAGTATCGATAACCCAGTAAATACACTAGCAACAGCGTCCTTCAAACCGGAACACAGTAATGTTTACACAATACGGTTCGTCGGCTGCAATAGGAGCCACGGTGGCAGACAAGACCTAAGTCAACCTCACGTCCTCTTGATGCACTCTGCTAATCAACAGACGAGGCTCTGGCTGCCACCGACCCGCATTAGGCAAGCGTGGTGGGAATTCGCCCAAATCCTTCCGTGAACCCTTACAAACGCGAAGATCTTTGGGAGAGGCCTTTATCCAGCAGTGGAAGTTTATCAGCTGTTGATGATGATGATGTGAGGTCGTCGAAATCTATTATCATATTATTGATTTACGAAGCAAATTACTATAAAAAAAGCTATTATACATAAAAAAATATATTAAGCAATGAATATTAATTACGAACGAGCGAACAATAAATGTGACGGCGTAGAGATAACGGAGGAATGTTACTCTCTATTAGTAATGAGAACGGGTTTTATCAATGCATAGATAAGTTTTGTGGCGATCATGAACGTTACAATTTATTCACTCGTTCATTACAAATTAATAACTAATTTGCGGTCACTTTATATTCGTATGCAATATTAGTAAATCGATAAATATAACATAATCATCATGAGTCGACTCGCAGCCGACAAACAGTGCTGTGCAAACGTTACGCCGTTCCGGTTTGAAGGGCGCTGTTGATAGTGTAATTAGTAGACTAATGAGACCTAACATCTTATATAATAACCTAGTATACCATCACGTAAATCTCGGTCGTTTCGTCGCAGCGCAGAATAAAAAAAGCGTTTTTTTCTTAGTTATATATTATAAACTAATACTAACACTAACTACATTAATATTGTTATATATTATAACTGAATTCAAAGAATAAAAAACCATGTCTAATGATTACATTTGATAAAGAGCTTTAATAGAACGCAATAAGGTCTATATTCCTTTAAACATGTTATTTAGTATAAAACTGAAAGCTTTTGTTTTTCTCGCCTCGGATTAAAGTTGTATTAGTATTGAATACGCCAAGACGCGAAAACAACGTACGAATACTCAATAAGTTTGTTAGATTTACACGTTTTATAGAGTGAATACAAATACAAATGGTGAACGTTGATTAGCATAGGAATCAAAATAAATCGACACAAGACGGCGGCCGACCGGGCGTACATTCGCCAAGGACATCTTTATCTGAGAGGAATGCGCACAGTAAACAGTGTTACACGATATTTCGCCTCAAACCGCGCCCCGTACGCCGGCTAGCCCAGCCCGATGAATACTTAACGATCACGAGGAGTACACATCAGAAAATCAATGGCCTGTCCGCATCGATACCTATATATTATTTTCACTGGTGGTAACATCTCCGTTGCCGGAGACCGTCTATGTACAATACATACCACCCTAGCGCCTAACTCTGCCTCAATGTCTATCAGTTGATAGACATTAGCCCAGTTGAATTCTATGTAAATCACACCATTATATTCAACACTAGCCAAAATGGCAAAGAGTTATCATCATCAGCCGATAGACTTCCTATGCTGGACATAGGCCTCCCCCAAAGATCTCCACAGAGTTCATCGAGGAGAATTGGGGCTTGGCCCAGCGCGGATTGGTCGGTGGACAGAGCCTCGTCTGTTATTCACCAGGATGCACCGCGTGCACGTGAGGTTGACTTGGGCTTCCTAAAACGTTGGTCGGGGAACCCCTTACACCCCATGTTAAGTTTCAGATAAACTTACACAACTTCAAACAAAAAATCTATTATCAATTGTTCAACGATTAAGCGATGTGACGAGCGATACGTTCGCCTGATGATACGCATACCCTTAACAACGCGACGCTAATTAGGATAGCATACACTGCACTACATCGTATTCGACATCTTGATGTATGTTAAATCTTATTAACCCAGTAAATTCACTAGCTATATCTCCCTTCACATCAAAACACAGTAATATTTGCACAGTACTATTTCTCGGCTGCAATAGGTGCTGCAGTGGTACCTACCTAGAAGGTCTCCGGCAAGAGACCTACCATTTAAACGTCTTATCTCAATAAAATACATTGTATTTACTTATTCTTTATGTATACATACACATTAATAAATAAATAAAGATATTTTATAAATATATTGTAATCTATAGAGCAGCTTGACCTTTTTGGGGGGTAATATTTAGTAAAATCCGTTCTTAGCCCACCTATCCATATTCGACAAAAATAATTATTTCCACCAAATTTCGAGCCTTGACGTTGAGGTTCCAGAGATATCCTGACGAGCCTCACCATAGGTTGAAATCTCTCTAGACAGATGAAGGACAAACATAAGAGGCAATGATACAAAACAAATACCTGGAATAAAGGAGATCATACCAGAACCAAGGTATTCAAGAGGAATGCCAATCATTAAGCATAAAAAACTAAAGAGTATCCGTGAATGTTGTAATTAACAAAATGATGGAAGCACCTCCCTGTTGGAGTCAAGAGACGTTGTAAAATGCGCAGACCCTCAGCGTTACGCGCCGAGGAGCGCCGCGCGTGGGAACTGTACACGAGACTCTTTACACATACTTGGATTACACAATCTTGAGAAGACAGCTCAGTTGCACGCGACATATTACTAATCAATTACCTGATCGCATCGATACCTTTATATTATTTTCACTGGTGGTAACATCTCCACTGCCAGAGACCGTCTATGTCCAATAAATACCACTGCAGCATCTAATTCTGCCTCAGTGTCTATCAGTTGATAGATATTAGCCTAGTTAAGTTTCTATGTAACTCACACAGTTATATTCAACACTACGTAAAACGGCTGCGTCATCATCATCATCAGCCGACAGACACTGCTGGATATAGGACACTCCCAAAGATCTCCACATCGATCGGTCACACGCGAGAGTACCATTATTGAAATCTTAGTATCCTACGAAAGTTTAGACGTCATTGAAATTGGAACTGAGCACCCATTCTACTTCTTAAATCTGGTGGCAAGATCCTATTGACGTAGACCGTAGGTACCATCGCAGCTTCTACTCCTGCCGCCAGACAGAAGTGCGCAAATATAACTGTGTTTCCATCGGAATGGCGTTGTGCCTAATGGAATTACTGTGGTAATGAGATTTAACATTTTATGTATAAGACGAACACAATTTGATGCTGTATTTATGATCCTAACTAGCACCACATTGTCACTTACCATCAGGTGAACATTTCCACTTGATATAAATTTAAATTTAAATTTATCAGAAATATTTCCGCCCGGTAGCAATCCTCCGCCCCCAGGGCCTTTTCCTGTTAACACCCCCGTAACCCCTCTTACGAGTAACATGTCTTAAAATCTGTTCACAGCTGACCTATACTCGGCAAAAGGAATATTCTTATGAAATTTCAAGTCTATAGGCCACATCATTATGAGCCTATACGTGGATAGAAATCTCATACATACATATACATATATATATATATGTATGTATGACATCTACATTTTTAAGTCCTCAACGATTTAATTATATATCGAACCTTCCACAACTTTTGTTTACATTCAACAGAATCAAATGTATGGAAAAAATTTAAAGTAAACAAACATGTAAATGAGAGTACGATGGTGGTAGCTTAATAGTGTTTTTACGTAAATGAGGTGAATTTAACATTTCTTGTATGTTTATTGTAAATTTCGATGTAAACGCTTTACGAACTAAATAAGTGACACCTTTTTTGTATCTACAATAGTCTAAAACTAGAACTTCACATGAAGTTAAGTGACAATTAGACCGTGGATTGTGGAGCATATTTAATCAAAATACCTTTGTATATGGCGATTACGGTCACAATGAACTCTAATAATAACCAAAATCCAACCAGAAACTGGCCTGGGTTTTTTTCCGCTCATCCATATTATTCTTTATTATGTATATTCTTAACTTTTTTTTTAAATAAATCACGAAATTTCTCGAACTATTAGAAACACTCAAAATGTGATAGAGATACAGCTTTTGCCATATAGGAGTCTAAAAATTTATTTTACAAAATTCCTTCCCCAAAACCTTGCAGGGGTGTTGCAGCCAGCAAAACGGACGGGGAACAGCTACTTATTATATATGTCTATTATATCTCTCATCTGATTTAAACAGGGAAACGTGAAACTTCATGTTAAATATTTAGCAGCGGTTAAAATAAAAATTAGATATGAATGTTTAATTGTAAAAGTGCGTATCGCGTATAGAATAATCACCCGATGACTACAAACTACATAATTGTGTAGTTTGAAAGACGATTGTCTTTGATCGTGCGACGCAAAAACGCAGCAAGCCGCAGTAAGAACGCAAAGCAATGGCCTATACAATGGGTATAATGGAGCGTTCGGAGCTGCAGCACTTAGCTGATACAATTATACACACGCGGCTCGCCCGCCGACCAGCGTCATTGTCTCCAGTTTCAGTTTCCTAACGAGACAATAACTTTTTCCACAATTTACGATACGTAGCTGATCGCCCGCGGTGTTCGCGTTTTTGCCCGTAGCCTTTATCAGCTTCGTTTTTTATGGACTACCGACTTTAGCGATCTGCGAAAACCGCAATCCCTATTAGCCAGCGATATCTCGTTACTGCAAGCGTGGAAGCTATTTATTACCTTGTAGGAACCGTCCTCAATACAATCTGTCGGGTGTACCTCGTAAACAGTTTCTACATTTTTCTTTTTTCTTCACTCGAGTAGGAATGCGTCGAGACAAATGTTTTACTGATCACTTATAAGTTTGCACTGAATTTACCTAAACAATGTAAATTTAATACATTTGAAGAGACCGTATTTACATGAATACTTGTAATGTATGCAAATTGTTGACAATTGTTTATGTAAATTCGCATCATTCCGTTTTATTAGTTGATATTTTTAGTCACTACTAAGGTTACACCGATTACGAAATGTCTTAAAGCTTAAAGATTTAAGAAGTGATTTTTTTTTTTAATTTATTCAATTAAGCGATGAGAGGGGACGTTCACCTGATGGTAAGTACGCCTGTCCATAAGGTGGCGCCAGTTAGAATGGCATACACTGCATGTCTCATTATCATAATCACTCTCAATCATCTCATATGGCTCTCGTTACCCCTGTAATTTCCAGCCACACCGCCCTTCAAACCGAAACTCATTATTTGCAGACTACTGTTTGGCGGCAGGTATAGGAACTGCGGTGATATCTACCTAGACGATCTCTAACAACAGAGACCATCTTTTTTCATGGTGAATTTCCTCATTGGATACCCTTCTGCTGTTGGAGCGACAGAGGAGTTATGCCGGACTCTTACCGGCTAAAAAACTACAGTTTCTCACTCAGCGCATTTGGCCGGAACCACGTGAACACTTCCGCATACAACCGTGGTTCCGACAGCGAGAAACCTTGAAGAGATCGCGTCTCATGCAACAGAGACCGATCAGTAAAAAATTTATCCTCCCGAATCAGATGAGTAGCTGACACATTTTAAATAACGGAGCGTTTAGTTACCCCGTATAAGGTTAATAACGTAAGCGTCCGAGACATGGACGGGTTATTTTTAGAGTTAATAAATTGGCTTTGTGCTACGCTATACAGTGTGCGAGTTTCGCACAGGCCACATCATATAACATCCGCACACTTCTAGGTCATTTTGGAACCAGCACCAGTCCGCAGGTTACGTCGCGGACGCGGTTATTTGCTTTATTGAGGTAACATACAAACCGATGATCATCCGTATTCAATATTACGCGCGCAAAACCTTGAATATTTTAGACGGCGGAATCAGTGTTTTTTTTGTTTTTTTGTATATTTAAATCGCTGCAATCTACTCGGCTACTTTGCATAAGTGCTTTCGCATACCGCGTTGTGCACCGATCGTATGCAGTTCACCAAAACGTACAATAAAAACGCAACTTTATGTTTCCTGTGTCTGACGCCAACTTTATTGCGGTGTCACTGCCCGCGAATTTAGCTTCATTATATTAACTATTTAACACTTAGTTGTGCTTAACAGAATATAAGTTTACGGAACTATTTCATACGTTAAGACATTTCTAACAAAGTTTTCAACGCCACTAAAACAGTTGCTCCCGATCACGCAAGGTTGCTACTATATTGCTACCATATAAAAGTTTCAGTAATTTTACTTTATTGCAAACATTCACTGACCTTTAAAATGATTTTTTTTTTGCTTTTTCGCAAAGTTTAAATGCAATAAGATGATTAATTATCCAATGGCGACCATCATCCGAACGCTGTTTAGCATTTGTAACGGTACATGTGCATTTTTAGCTGCAGGTGGATGGTTTTTAAGGTCAACTTTTTAAGACAATGTCGCAGGTGTCGTCTTAACTATAGTAAATAGATACGCTCGACATGATCGGTATTTAATGGGGATGTGTTGAGCACCTGCAATTCGATGTGGTGGCGACGAAGGGGAGGCGGAAAGGGGGCCGAGGGGGTTTGCGCCGCTTTAGAAAGGCGCGACCATCGCCGCTGGCTCGGGCCGCATTCTACGGCCTGTCATTCACATCGAACAGCTTGCCTATGCAGTGCATTCCATCTCCCGACCCGCTCTCCACGCATCGCACCACACGCGCTTTACGAAAACCGTCCATCTGAACATGCCCCAGTCACTTCGAAACGTACATTTCATTTCGCTCTTTACATTACCAACACAACATCATTTTATATTTACGGGTTCAGTAAACGCTAACATTGTAATATGTTAATCAGCTCACATGTAAAATATAAGGATCAATGCGTGAAAGGATAAAAATGATAACCATAATTTGTGTTTAGGTCAGTTGTTGTTAGTCAATTGTGGAATGTCGTGTGAAATCGAGACTGTTGCGCGTGTTTCCCGACAGATAGCAGCAGCAGCGCGGCGAACGATCAGTTTGTTTTTCACAATTTATTCTATCTAAGCACCGTGTTTACCGTACCCCGCACAAACGGTATCTAGAATGTAATGCGCGCCAACAGTCTAACATAAAGCGAGCAATAAATTCAATCAGAAAACCTAGTAAATCGCATTGGAATGTGAAGTTTTGACATGGGGGCTCTTTCGGGTTAACACTTCTCTTCGGAAAACTTACCTATCCCGCGGGTCGATCCACGTCGTTTTTCTACTGTTGTGGTCGATAAAATATAACTTCCCGTCAAAGTCCCTCGCATAATCCCATCCGTCGGGCAAGGGTATCTCACCGTTTCGTCTCCTTGGCATATTTCACTGATTAAATCCATTCAAACGAATAACGAAGCACACTCGCGAACTAGCTACACGGCCATGTTGAATACCTCATTACGAGGTGTGACGTCACGCGGGATCGGCCAATGGCGGCGAAGGGCCCCCACGATGGAATGCGGCGCGTACGCGAGCGCGAACAGTTCCGCACGTCACTCTCTCGTTCGATACGTACAGTGTACGCGACCGCGCCACGCGAGTCCGCGCCGCTAACTGAGCCAAAGGCACCCGTCGCCACGTTATCACCGTTCATGATAATATTCACTACCAGCGCATTTTTTTATTGGTATCGAGGGGGAAATCTTCGAAACGACACCCTGTCTTTTGAGTGGAACTCTGAGTTATGTATGTCGTATGTCTCCTTGATCGTTCTCAGCGTTTGGAGTCAAGTCACGGGAATTTGTACAGAACAACCGCGGTCTCTACAACGATTTGCTATTTTTTTTATTATTCTACGAAGCGACGAGACGTGCGGGACGTTCACCTGATGTTAAGTGATACGCACGCCCATAACGTGGCGCTAGTTAGAATGGTATGCACATAGATGTTGAGGTTCGTTACTCCAGTAAATACCAGAACACAGTAATGTTAACACACTACTGTTCAATGGCAGAAATAGGCGCTACAGTGGTACTTACCTAGACCATCTCCGAATACAGAGACCTACCACCAGTAAAGCCATGACGGTCCGTCTCCAGCTCACTGCCATTCCTATCGTCTAAATGCGTTCGTCTTCGCCGCAATGTTTACATTACATGCCGTGGCTTAGCAAGCACGTCAATCTACTGACTAGTGGCTATAGTTACCAGTGCGAGCTAAAAACGAGCCGGGCAACATTGAAAGCAAAATGTAGATACCTATCCATTCAATTTATTTACGATTCCACTGCGTATACGTGTTCAGACGGTTGTGTATAGCGCGCATTCCGACGCGTATGTATGAGACATACCCACAAATTATACACATACAACTGCATAACACTGTGAGTGTTGCTTCGTTGGACCCGTCCGCTCTATGAATCCGATTTGCGTTCCTACCTTTCTAAAAATAGAGGAGAAATTATCATATTCCTACAATTCTTAACATTTTAAGTCAGTGTATTATTACAATGATTTTTTATATTAACACGGATATTATTCATTTATTAAAACTAAATTTAACGGATTTCATCGCGTTTGTTCATATATCAATATTATATTGTCACGGCAAGACTGTGGTGCTAGATGAATATTTAGATAATATTAATAAAACACAATTATTATAGAAAATTATCGATCAGTTTTATATAAATTATGCAAATTGCTTTAATTTGCAGTAACTTTAAAATAATAACTATATTTTTATAAAGCCTAAGAATAATTGGAATGAGATGCCTTGATTTAGAATTTTATGCATATTAAGAAAAAAAATTGATCACTTATTCACTGCGTCTATGAACAAATTTAACATTATTACAAAAATTTTTATTTAATATTTCGCTTTTTGTTTTAAGTTATTACTTCCCTTTCTTGTATGTTTAATGATAATATCTAATATCTTAGAGTCTATACATTTGTGAATGTCTTGGTCAGCAAAATAATTAGACTATAAAATATTACGGAACCATTAATCAGTCTCCTAGAGTGCATTTTTTTTTATAACACAATGTAATTTTTTTTAGGTTAACTGAAGTAATGTGATAACTCTAATATTGACGTACTTAAAAAGTTGTTAAAAATTTACATTTAAAAATAAGACGCAGTGGAATGGA
The DNA here is from genome assembly GCA_029030555.1 of Ornithoptera alexandrae. Taxonomy (NCBI): domain Eukaryota; kingdom Metazoa; phylum Arthropoda; class Insecta; order Lepidoptera; family Papilionidae; genus Ornithoptera; species Ornithoptera alexandrae. The sequence goes on along the minus strand of JARDVY010000011.1, from coordinate 7,075,884 downwards.
TCAGTAAATATCCCCATGCTAGTGCATGAAATAACATTTCCTCCAGATTGTATACTCGTGTATCAGCGTACAGTGGGCGTTTTACTTTACTTTTTATGGTACTTAATTATATCGCCTTTTTAATTGAAAATAGTTGTTAATAATTAATCTTTCGATAGAAATTTAAAGTCTTCAAAGTAACGGTGGATTGTGCGTATTGATTTAGTTGCACGTAAAATAAAAACATCTCCTTAAAAAAATAATGACAAACAGGTTTTATACCGGTATAAATTATTTTTCATTCGCTAATTTTTTTTTAATGACGGATAAAGATGTGTGGTGAATAAGATAAGATGGTGTACGAAAGTGGATTATAAATTCTTAATAAACAATTTGTGTTTGTGATTGATACATGTAATAAAAGTAATTAATGCTTTATTTAATTTTATGTTTAAAAGTATTTTTTTTGTCTTCTTAATGTTAATAAAACAATATTAAATTTCACTTACCAATTTATGTCTGATTTTCAAAAAAATTGTATTAAGTGGGTTAGTGAAAATAAATATAATACTTATTTATTTACATATAATTACTACTAGTTCTTATCCATGGAAGCTTCACCTTACAGGTTCATTTTTTAACAAATACTGTTTTAAGTTAAGCTTAATGTGGACAACTAATATCTGCAAGGATCAATCAATCTTATAATCAATTTGAATACACAATCCGATAAAAAACACTTAACTTACACAAGACAAATAGTGTCACTCGTGAATGTTGGATTATAAAAAGAAAATTGACATCGAATAAACTTATTTAGTTTTTGTTTCAGTTTTATTTTATTATCCCTTTTTAAACACATGAATTTTATTGTTATTATATTCTTTATATTAAGAACGTATTAAAACTCATCGCCGTTATTAATGCTCACCCATTTATTTCTTAGTAATATATATATATATTTTTAATAAAGCGTAAGAATATTTGATTTTAGGTGTGACAGTAAAACTGTTAATAACATGTAAATATAGTTATTTTATGATATACATATACTTAATATTAGTTAATTATCGAGTAATTATTGCATTAAATACGTTCGATTAATTATTGACGTTGCGTTAATCATTCCGGTTTCCTGTTGAAGCTGAAGGCTCGCGAAATTGGGGTTCACAAGTATTGATATTAAAAAGAAGATCATGCATTCTATGTAACGCTTTTGGTCTAGGTTTTGTCATTTATATTTGTATGGATATTCAATAAATAAAGTGTTTATAGCAACGTTCTAATTACATATTATTCTGCTTATTAAAAGTTACAATTTGAAAACATTTCTTTTTTTTCAATAATTATATGTAAATTTTTTTAAACTTCAGAACAATATGATTGTATGTAACGGAACGTTTACGTTTTGTTGTCAGTTTGACGTGTAAATGTCAAAGTCGGATATATGTCATAATTCTAACAATTCCGCAACACGTAGACGAAAATTTGTGATTTCTTGTATTAAACAGTTAATTATTGTTGTATTGAAGATGACTTCTAGCGACAGTGACGATTTCGAAAGTGCCGACGAAGGTCATAATAGTCCTAATAAGAAAGAAAGGAAAAAACGATTGTCGTCCTCAAATTACAGTGATAACATAGAAATGGATCTGGATAATAAAAAAAATTTAACATCTATTCCGGCTCCCAAAAATGTAGTAAGTCTATTTGTAACGCAAATATTTCATAAAATATTCAGTCTATAACGTTTCTTATTTTGTATAAGATACCTTATAGTATATTGTTGTCAACCAAATTTATAAGCTTCGTGAACTTAAATATTGTCATTAATTCACTAATTCATATTACAGAAATATTTAGATCCAATAGGTATTTTCGAAATTTACTTTTATTTTTATTACAACATTATTTTCGTTTACAGGAGGAATCAACAGATGGGTGGGATGATTTTGATATTGATGAAAGTGATCAAGTTTCTACCAAAATCACCTGTGATAAGGATTTTAACATATCAAATATGTTGAATAAAATGAAAACAACTGAAAATGATACTAGCTGCAAAAGTAAAATGAAAGTTAAACAATCACAAGACATGGGCTGGAATGATTTTGATGATTGGGGGGATGGTGATGCTTCTGCTAGTGAAAATGTTAAAAAGGTTTAAACAAGTTAATCTTATTCAAGTATAAAAAGATAAACAATTTGCTTTTACCATTAACTACAAAATCATATAAATGTAACATTATTTTCTTTTAATTTGAAATCAGTTTTGTTGTTAAATAAAAGAGAATAATTTTGAGTGGATTGGGAGATTATTTTTACATTTATTATTTCAATAAGTTTAAGGAGCATCCACTGTTTATTTGTGTTTATGAAGAGCAAGCCCTTGATTGTCATGTCTTTTTACTATTGGGGATAACTACTTATTTATAGCATTAAGGACCTATAATTATGTATTGAGTTAAAAAATATTGGTTAACTGCAGGATCAAACCACCATACCACAACAAAAACACAATAAAAATATTCAAGAAATAACAGATCGCCTGTCAACTACTTCTACAAAAAGTGACAGCTGGGGGTGGGGTTGGGGAGTTGATTCAATACTAAGTACAGCAACAGCTGGTATCTCTACTCTAACAAGTCAGGTTTCACAGGTGATTATATAATTTGTTAGTATTAGAGAGAAATACTGTGGTCCACTATCATACAAAGTGACGCTGTCCAGTCATTAACAATAATTAGACCACAACCCACTAGAACATATTTGGTCACTCAATAGTCTTACTACTATTACAATGATGTTAAAGACCCTATTTCTTTATTATTCTCTGACTTGTTACATCATTTTGAAAATGTACTGTAACTTCTGTGATAATTTTATTTATTTAAAAAAGAAAAGAATAGGACATTCACCTGATGATAAATACACTTATCTATAACAATGTGGCTCTTGTCAGAGTTATATACACTACATCACATTCTGCTTATCTAAATTGTGCCTAGATAAACTAAATGCTAAACTTCATCCCATAATTTCACTTGCTGCAATACCTTTCAAATGAGAAAATGGTTTTACACTATGATTGGACAGCAAAAATAAACTCTACTATACCAATCTAAACTGCCTTCGGCATTGGAAACCGACTGATGAACATGTCCTATGAAATTCTCCAATCCTTCAAATAAGAAAAAAGAAAATCATTATTAAACAATGAACATAATGTATCATCCAATATAGGATTGTCCTACAAATAACAGTAATTCACTACTTTCTTCTCATAATTTTTAAGGGCATCTCAACAGTTTTGGAAACAAGCATTGGTGCACCAGATCCTGAAGAACTTGCAAAAAAGTCTTCCAGAGATGTTAAAAATAAATCTATAAGACAGGAAAGCCTGCCAAAAGATACTAATAATGACAAGGATGAAAATGAAGAACCACAGGGCAATGCTAGTGAAGCTCCATTTCCTTTTGGTAGTCTTATATCAGGTGTTACGAAGTTTGTAGAAACAACTGGTAAGTTTAGTAAACTATATTACTACTACATTTAATACTAAATATATAATTTACTCATCATCATTGAATAGACGTCCACTGCTGGACATAGGCCTCCCCCAAAGATTCATCGACTGGGTACGACAGGGGAATTTGGGCCATTTCTCACTATGCTGGCCCAATGCATGTTAGTATGATATACTTATTGTATATTTATTTTACCAAAATATCTTTAGCTTATAAGTAATGTAGTACTAATAGCATTTTGATTTAAAGGTCACTTTTTAATTACCTCTGCAATCCAATGGCTAAACACTTTCCTAGTATAATAATACAGAAGAGTTTGATGCGTGGAGGGGTTTGAACCCACCTGCCTAAGTGTGTATCATAAGCTTTAGTATATTAATTAAAAGTTATTTTTATTGAAATTACAGGTACAAAAGTTTTAGCTGGTGGGTTAGATACTTTAGAAACAATAGGCAAAAAAACAATGGAAGTTCTCCAAGATGGTGACCCGGGGCTGGTGAAGAAGCGTGCAATGCTCGGTCTTGATGCAGCAGAGAAGCCTGTGTTATCACAAGTGCTAAGAGAAGCGAAAGCCAAAGCAGATGAAGAAGACAGAATTAAAGAGGAGAAACGGGAAGCCAAGGAGGTCCATTATGAAAGTCTATTTGATGATTTTGAAGGCAAGATTTTTTTATATTTTGCATATGCAATGAAAATTAATATCTTTTTTTTATATTATCACGCCTTTTTTCCCAATATGAGTAGGCAGAGGTGAATAAACACCCACGTTTCGCCAAATGTGGTCAGATTAGGTCCCATGTAACGGGGTGAGCCTGTTGTCACTTTATTGGGGCCACCACATACACACAAAGATAATTTCAGTGTGCTGGTTTCCTCACGATGTTTTCGTTCACCGTTTGTATTACGCTGTTGTTACTTAAGTTCACAAATGTACATAACTTAAATATTAAGTCATCGGTACATGCCGAGATTCGAAACCGCGACTTTCGGAATGAAAGCTGCACGCTCTAACCATTAGGCCAGCGATCTAGTATCTTTACATTTCATTTACAAAGAGAAGCTGCGCTAAATTAGTCTTGTTTTTTAAAGTAAATCATGTCATGACAAATATTTTTTAATAAAATAGATATGAATTTTTATTATTGTTTGTCTGTATTTTCCAACAGCATATAATATTTATATAATGTTAATAATGACTTGTCAATCAAAAAATCTTTCAGGTTTAGTTCACCTGGAAGCTCTGGAGATGCTTTCAAGGCAAGTTAGCATGAGAATAGATGAGTCGATTCGTGCAGCAGAACCTAGCAAGCGTCAAGATATTAAGGAGACATTACAACAAGTGGCAGGTAAATATAAAATATAGCAAAGAGAGATACATATATCGCTTACATATGGTATACATAATTAAACTTTGTGGTAGTATAATTTTCATAAAATACTTATTTTATCTTTTACCTGCTTTAGTTAACATCAGGCAGATATATTACTTGTATATCTATATATCTGTTTTTATAGACTAGTGCTTGATTACTTTGTTGATGGTAAGTAAAGTTCCTTATTAAACTCTGTGCCTACTTTGTTTATTTGGCAGAGCTATGTGAAATGCCAGAGGAGGATGATGAAGATGAAGAGGAATCCACCGAGACATCCAAACCTAACACTTTGCATGAGAGGCTGAAGGCTTCCACGCGCGATATTGGTTTGAAGATGCAATATCAACCGCTTATAAAGTATGCCAGATTTTAAAAAATTATTTCGTCAATTGGAAAAATTAAAAATTTGATTTTGTAATTAAATTAAATTACAAGAACAGTGGGACATTCACCTGATGGGAAGTGTTAAGTTTGTCCACCATACCAAGATGTTCACAGCCTACACAAGTGCTATTACTACTAAAAGCTATAGAAATATAAAGCAGCAACATTATTCTTTAAGAGGATTGAATATTAGCTTAGATTGTTGAGATCAATAATCTGCATATTGTGGTTACATTTTACAGTATAATGTATGGTTTTTTTTTGTATTATCTGTAGGCAGTACACGGAGGCTCTTGAATGGCTTTCGAGTGAGACAAATCTAACAGAGAGGGCGATATACAAGAGAGCGGTGAGCAGCCTCGCCGAAGCTACTGCGTTGTCTGTGGAATTGTACCACAAGACCGCCGAAATGCTGCTAGTCAAGCAGAGGAGGTCTACAGCAGATGAAGCTGACGCATTGACCCAGTGAGTTAACCTTAAGAATCCAATTGTAATAATTATTATCAGCCAATAGATGTCCATTGGTGGATGTATGGGTCCCTCAAAAATCTATACATTAAATAGTTCCAACCATAACTGAACCAATAACCATATTTGCTAATAATCTTTGTTTTGATTTGTTTTGATGCAGATGATAAATTTTTTACACATTTCTCAATTTCACATGTTTAGAGAAAATAAATCTGTGGATGGTTAAGCGTGCTCGCCCAGTATACTCTAGGTTTCATAAATTGGAAACAGAGGAAGTATTGGCGACGTTTTTACAATATGAGCGTGATAACTATGATATAATCCCTCGTTTTTTTTTAAGAATGACGACTATTCTAACCAAGCACATAGGCGACATCGCGATGCTGTTCATCGAGCACCTCAACTCCATTGCTTCTGAGGACAAAGAGCGTGTTAGCAACCATGTCACCAATATATTTTTAGAGGTAACGATTTTTTCTTCTCTTACTTGAGACAGTTAATTTGGTGGTAAATAATATACTCGTGAGGGATAAGGGATCCCGCACAACAACTTACGGGATACAAGCCAATCTCACCTGCTCATTGTGCACCCTGCTAATCAATAAACGAGGCTCTGGCTCCCACCAACTCACATTGAGCCAATGTGGTGGAGAATGCTCCAAATCCTCCCATATGAATCCCCACCTGATGATGTGGGAATCTTTGGAAGATTCCTATGTCCAGCTGTGGACATCTATCGGCTGATGATGATGATGAATATTCTTGTGCCTATAACAATGATATGATAGTTTGTCTAGTTATAGTAACTTCACAAGCTACAGCACTTTTAAAATGGGAACATGGTGATATATAAACACTGATTGATGCCAGAATCCTTCATTCTGTTGCTGACTCTTTAAATATTTTTAGCAATACAGTACTTTAAGATTTTTATTTCACATTAAGGTTATTACACAATAGCGATACGATTAAAAATTTTATATAAATAATAAATATAAAATTCTTTGCTTGTATGAATGATACCGCTACCAAGCATTAAGTATGAATGTTTGTTAAACTTGAGATACCATTTATTGTCGCGGTTTACAAAAATCATGAACTAAACCAGCGGTTTCAAAATTGCTCTAACACCGAATAAAAATCTTAGCTCCACAGTATTAAAACTCCTTATTAATCCAATAATATAAGAAAAAAAATGTATTACTTTTCGTTTCAATAATTGATCTGTACATTCTCTGAAGAACCTTACGCACTTCAAGAGAAGGTAGCCCGGCGGATTGGAAAAACCCTCGCCTAAAAGCAAACCTGGGATCTTTTTTACTAGACAAACGCTACACCATCGATACAGTTATTTTTTTTGTATTTATTTCAACTTAAATTTATTTTCAGGCTGAAAACAGCTCGAAATACATACAGAATGCTTTCCAACTGGCGTTACCGATAATACAAATAGGTGCTGTTTAGAATATTATTGACGGTACACAGCTAGCTCTGAGAAGCTGAAGCGGAGTCAAGAATTAATAAATTTGGATCTGTTTTTTATCATCGTCATTAACCGCTTATGGTCGTTTACTGGGTCATTCAAGAAGTCAAGAATAGAATAATCTTTGGATGGAGACTACATATCAGAAAGCACAGTGTGGGATGACCGTCTCCTAGATCAGTGTTTTAGTTGGCCTATAAGTGGTTCCAACGTTTATAATTTTAGCATATTACTGTTGATTTCTCTCAAATTGCCACTTACGTGTGGAATACTAGGGGAATACTCTTACCATTTTTATACATTTTGTTGTATAGTAAAAGATGAGTCAGGATCTCTCCTGGGATAAGGTAGCACTTTTCACTGATACTTGCCTACTCGCATGTCAATTGATATTGTCATTTATAATTTTTCTCAACCTGATTAATTTGATAGGATACATTACCATTTGCCATGCCTATGTACCTCCTTTTGTTACATTCATCACGAATATTTGACACAAATTTATTTGTTTTATTTTTGTGAGAAAATATCTGTTAGATAATTAGCTATGTGTTATATGTTATCACACTTTATGTTAGGTTTCGCAATGTTATTGTAAGTGTTAAAATCTTAGAAGACCTAACAAACAATGCTATGGTTTAATAGGAATGACCTTCAACGACAAATGTGCGACCTCAGCCATCGGCAGTTGTTCATGAGGTTCATTATAACCCTTCAGGTCTTTGTCGTCAGTGTAATTTCTATCAAACTAATACATTTATTTCATAGCTTAATACTATACATACATTTTTATTATAATAATATTAATAAGTAGTCTAATATTAAAATTATTATCGATTTGAAAATATGTTTAATTAATGAAGTTGTCAAATTAGGTTAATATTTTATTTGCATTTAATGATTTGTGTTATTAATTAACTTGTTTCTTTTTTATTCACATGTAGATACTGAACCTGTGAAGATTTTTATTGTCTGTATCAGTTATAAATACGCTATGCTGATGATAATCTTGTCGGATGTAATCTTTTTCATTTTGTTATATAAAAGGTATCTATTAATAAAGGCATTAAATGTTATATAAATAATATATAAAATAAATTGTTTATTTTTATTTACCCTAAAAGGAATAGACTAAAGATAGAATCTTATATCCAAAACCTTGAAGATATTGTGTTACTTCTGTTTCCGTAAGGACATGCCTTGTACGAATAAAAACGGTGGTCCTTAGTTTGATGCTGGGGCCGAATGTGAGGTTTGACTGGTGATAAGGTTGTTTTCAATCCTTTAACGACAACGCATTCGTGATGTAATATTGCTATTATAATAGCATCATTGCGTTTAGACAGTGTAATATGAAAGCCAGATAATCTGAATGGACACCATCATCTACGAGGTCATAAATTAACATCACATAAAATTGATATAGTTTTACTTCATTGTAATATAATCTGTATGAATTTGTCAATTTTTATAAATGGTAGCATATAAATCATGCTATAAGTAATCTTGTAGCAAAACACGGGTTCCAAGTCGTTATCATCATTTCAGCCTATTGTCGTCGAATGTTGAAAATTCGCAGTTCACTGTATTTGTATTCTGATAACCTAAATACATGCATACGTCTCCGGCCTGATGGCTCGCATGTTTACAATATTACTGAACGCGTACCCCGCCGCAAGCGCACCTGTTGGTTGACGGAAATACAATATGGCGGCCAGTCGCCAATTGTTTCCATAAGGTATATAATAAAAATTAGTTTTCTTTGTTCGCCAATCACGTGAAAACTAGTGAACGTATCGACATGGGAACATGTGCATTCGACGCGGAATGATTTGTAGATTGTTATAGGCTATTTATTTTTTGAATATCATAGATCGTTCGTAATTTTATTTTTAAAAGACTTTTATAAATATTTTCATTTTGTATTATTTATGCTGTTGCTATAGTAACGGTTGCTACTGAAAGTCAATTGCGGTTACGGTAATTTTTTGTTACGGAAAGCAAAGCGGGCGAGGAACATCTAGTACACACATATATATATATATAAATATGTATAGGAAATATTCAGAGTCATTGACTCATCACGAGATCTCTAAACCTATTCGACGTAAATTACGTTTATTGATGGTAGGTTTCAGTGTATACCATTCTAACGCCATGTTGGTATAGACGGTCGTATCACTTACCATCAGGTGAATGCCCGGCTCGTTTCGTTGCTAATGAAATAAAAAAATACTCAAAATTTGAAATAGTAATTGCTTCTGCCATTTAAAGGTCAGCTAAGACCATTCTCAAAATCCATATTTTAGAAAACCCCTTCACTAAAGGAAGTTGCGGGTTATATTTTCTACATTACTATTAAATTATATATTATATATATCAATGGCAAACTTTTTTCTTTATTCGACAAAGCGACGAGCGGAAAGTTCACCTGATGGCAAGTGATACGCCTGATCATGACAACATGGCGCTAGTTAGGATGGTATACACTAATTTCACTTGCCACAACGCTTTTTAAGCCGGAACACAGAAATGTATGCACACTACTAATGGCGGCATAAATAGGCTCTGCGGTGGTACCTACCTAGACGGCTTCCGGCGACAGAGGCCTACCACTAGTAAACATACAGAACTTATCAATTCTTAGGTACTACTTAAACTTTACTTAACATAAAGATTCAATTAGCTCTCGAAAAGAGAAACACTAATTATATTTATATAATAAATTTTTATATACTAAGCCATCCACTCGCACTGGCCCAACGTGGTGGGCTAAGGAATAATTCCCCTCAATCAACTCTGTGGAGATCTTTGAGGGAGGCCTGTTTCCAGCAGTGGACGTCTATCGGCTGCTGATGATGAAAAAAATATTATTAAGTTATGACTACAAACCTTTGTATTAATGTTGACTATAAATTTGTTTTAATAAGCCGTGCAGCGGCTCGCTTATCAAGTCATATGAAGGTCTCTGGATGGATTCTGGGACTACATGAGGTGGTAATTTGAATGGTGGTAAAGAATTTATTATCCCTTCTAGTTCGCTACCATACGCATATTGAAAATCGCCATTAGATTCCTGTGTGCCGTTTACCACCTTCGGCCTCATTGTCATTTAATTTCTCGTGAAATCGGGGTCAAGTGGTAGCCTATAGTAAATAAAAAAAATGAATGAAGAGATACATTATGTACAGACCTTCACCAGGTGTTGATTGAACAATGCCTGGCTGTAACAAAGCTGGAAGCTGTCGCGTGCTCTTGTCATCAATCATTGGCCACGTGGGGAAATTAATAGCGCGTCGTGACTCCACAAAATTTTTGGTCTCCCATTGTGTTTCATGGTATTTAAATAGGGTTGACCCTTTTATATCGACCATAGATTAAGTTAAACTTTTTTTTATATCCTCATTAAAACTATTCTCATAGATGAGTTGTTCGAAAAAGTCTATTTGTATAACCTAAAAGTGTTCGAATAGTTTTCTCATTTTTTTTTTTAATTTGAGCTATTACTTTTTTTATGAAAAGGTATAAAATCTAATAATATTTTTTTTTTATTCAAACAACCTTTCAATCCATTATTTCTTTATATCAATTGTAATAGACTTGCTATAAGAAATAGTCTGCATTTAAAATTATTTGTAATTAAGTTTTACTTCATTATAAACCAAAAGATGGCTATAGATTTTTTTTTTAAATTATAACTTAATTCCTTCTTTTCCCCCTTATAAAACAAATTAACTTAGTTAAATATTACAGAGGCGAGTATCGAATTGCACATAACATAGGGTTACGTTCATTGGATTGGCGAATCATGTGTCAGGTATATTCTTCGACGATTTAGTTTTTTTTTTCTATTCAATTAAGCGACGAGACCGGGGAGAGGGATGTAAAGAGTCCCGTACAACAATTCACAGGACCCAAGCCAACCTCACCTGCTCGTGGTGCACCTTGCTAATCAACAAACGAGGCTCTGGCGTACACCAACCCGCATTGGGCCAAAGTGGTGGGAAATGGCCCAAATTCTTCTATATGAATCCCTATAAAGAACGGCCCTTGGTGCCCGGCGATGCGAGCAGCGTAGAAACGATCGAAGTGGGGATCTTTGGGGTAGGCCTATTTCCTGCAGTGGACGTCTAAAGGCTGATGATGATGAAGCGACGAACGCACGAGACATTCCCTGGATGGTAAGCGATACGCCCGCCTATAACTACGCGGCGATAGTTAGGATGTTATACACTACACCACAATCCGCTTGTCGCCTGAGACATAAGATGTCGAGTCTCATTACCCCGATAATTACAGTATCTACAGTGCCCTTCAAACCGGAACACAGTATCATATGCACATTGCTGTCTGTCGGCTACAATAGGCGCTGCGGTGGTACCTACCTAAACAGTCTCCAGCGACAGACATCAGATCTACAACCAGTGAATTTAGTTGTAAATTGGACTAGATATATCTAGATAGATCAGAGCTCTTACTTGTCATAACATAGCAAATGTGCTGGAGAATAAAAAATTTCTTCAAGACATTAGCGCAGGACTGGTGTATGCCTTAGGAGATCTAGTTGATCTAGGACTCTAGTTGATTAGGCAGAAATAATATATAACTATGTCTCCCCCCCGAGGTAGGATAAATTCTTAAGGAAATTCCACCAAAGCTAAAAACGATGTGTACTAACTCAAACGAATCCGATTGTTATAACATCAAGAAAAAGAGGTGGTTATTGTTTTTACTGGTGGTAGATCTCTGTTGCCGGAGACTGTCTAAGTAGGAGACATTACTGCGTTAAGGTTTGAAGTGCGCTGTAGCTAGTGCAATTATTGGGGTAACGAAACATCTTTTGTCTCGACGCGGCGAGCGCAATAACAGGTAGAGAACATCATCTTAACTAGTGCTATGTTGTCATGGGCGAGTGTATCACTTACCATCAGGTACCTCTTGCTCGTCTCGTCGTTTCGTTTAATAAAAGATAAATGAATATTATTTTTTAGTACAACCCTATCCAACTGTGACGTTGGTGACAGATGCCGTTCGCGCCTAATGTCAAATCAATTACTGTTTCCCAGTAAACACTTGCCTAATGTCACCGGAACACGCGTTTTCAATTGCGATGTATGATTTATTATTGCCGTAATTACATAATTAAATAGAAAATCGCATAATAATCGTAAAGTCCCAAACAGGTCCCGCACTAAAACTCACAGGACCCAAGCCAACCTCACCTGCTCGTGCACCCTACTAATCAACAAACAAGGCTCTGGCTCCCACCAACCTTCATTGGGCCAACGTGGTGGAAAGTGGCTAAAATCCCCCATATTAACCTCTAAAAGCGACAAGCCCTGGTGGCCGACGTGGGGTTCTTGGGGGGGGGGGGGCTGTATCCAGCAGTGGACGTCGATCGGCTGATGACGATGATGAAGATGATATACAAAACTAACATACACTGGTAGCAGTAGTCCGTAGAATTGTTTTCCTCATTCTCTCTCTCTCTCCTCGTAATTCGGCTTACATTTATTGTTCCATCTGCCTTTTTTTTACATAGATTCTCCTATTCTATAACCTAAAATATCCTATCTATCTAAAATATCCTATTAGGTATCTAAATTTTTTTTTTCACATAATTAAGCGAGGAGACGAGCGGGACGTTCACATAATGGTAAGTGATACGGATGCATATAACAACGTGGCGCTGGTCAGGATAACGTGTCTCTGTTGTCGGAGACTAGAAGGTCTCCGACAACAGAGACACACCCTAGACCCCTAACCTTACCTTGATGTAAAAAAATTAAATGTACCACCTTGTATACAAGGTACACAAGGTGGCGCAAAAATAACCTTCCGATGTTTTTTGGCTGTAATTAAAAAAAAATATGAAAAGCTTTGATTCTTCTTGTGGATTATTTTTATTTGGTCTTTTAATTTTCAAAGCAAAATTTATAGCATTTTCTGATAGGAGGATTACTTTTGCGCCACCCTATAGCTAGTGTCATTTTTATTGGGGTATCGAGAGCCAACATTTTATATCTCAGGCGACGAGGGCAATGTGGTGCAGTGTATATCATCCTGACGTTATGGGCAGGCGTATCACTTACCATCAGGTGAACGTTCCGTTCGTATCGTCGCTTATTTAAATAAAAAAAGCGTTCAGAAAACATTAAAACGACAGCAAAGTTGTAGCTCGCCATTTAAACGATTTCCTTAGACTAAAGATCTACGAGATTATTCGGGACTGGGAGCTGTAAACAACCAGCACTAGTACTCAACCATGCATAGGAAACAGAAGGTGTGGCCAGGTCGCGACATGATTGACATCCTCGTATTGTTTCTGTTTCCGGTTCGCAAACTTCGTGACCGTACAGTTAAACATCCTTCGTTGTGTGTCATACATAAAACGAAAGCTTCATAAACTGTTTATTTTGTTAAAGCTCAAGTTTAGACAGTTAATTCTTACTTGAAAACTTCATCTTTATATATATATATAGGCAGCAAGTGGCTGCTACTCGAAGACCTTACTGCCCCATCGGCTGTCGGCCCTTCGAACAATGTGCCCTGCCCACTTCCACTTAAGTCTACCAATCTTTTGGGCTATGTCGGTGACCTAATTATATATATAGACTCTAATCTAAGAACCGACGGCCGACGGTGTTATAAGGTCCTCGAGGTGGTGATGAAACCTTCCACAAAGTGGACCTACAATCTGGTGAGAGTCCCGAAAAACTACTGGATGCGAGCAACGTGGAATTGGAGATCTTTGGGTGAGGCCTATGTCCAGCTGTGATTACCTATCGGCTGATGATGATCATATATATAAACAATATAAATGCTTCATTGAATAAATATTTGTCATTATACAACAGGCCAGCCCCCATTATGTAATCTTGAAGACTCTTTTTGTTACTACTGCATCTCCAATTTCTTCGGCCAAACAGCAGCGCGTAAACATAACTGAGTTCCGGTTTTAAGGGCGCTGTAGCTAGTGTAATTACTGGGGTAACGAGTCCCAAGGCGACGAACGAAATGTGGTGCAGTGTATACCATTCTATCTAGCGCCACATTATGGGCAGACGTATCAATTACCATCAGGCGAACGTAGCGCTCATCTCGTCGATTAATGGAATAACAAAGATAATACATAACCAGGCGAATGTCCTGTTCATTTCATAGCTGTTACGCTCATATAAATATGAATCAATGTAGTATATACATACATGTATACATAATAAGTATTGGCGCCGGTCATTGGATGTGGTGACATCGCTCAAGTCACACTGCTCCTTATTTGGTGCGTCGCAGGAAATTTCGAGCCTGAATTACAATTAGTCGAAACCTCCAGCTCGATTATGCTCGTGTTAATAATACTTCATTCAGTCGTCATACTTGTAATACATAAGTAAATCACTAAATCGTTACAAATACGCTGTCGTTGGCTAAGTATATTATTTATGATGCAGATGCTGAATGCAAGATGTCGGCTGTCGGAAGACGTGTTCACGATCAACTCGAGTGTATTCAGGTAACATCTTTCGCAGTAAAGGTGCGTTACACATCTGTTATAACAATTGTAGCATAGAAAACACTATACAAGGATTAGATATATAGGTTTAGAGTAGGACGAACGAGTAGCGCGACCGGATGCATGGCGAGGCACCATCCTTATGTTGTACACATCCCCAGTTTGTAAACCAAAAGGTTCAGTTCCTCGTTCATCCTAAGAACAGCAAAGCAGTGGAGTAACTTCCCGACGTCCGTGTTCCCATCCAAACACAACGCAGGTGTCTTCAAGAAAAGAGTGACTGAGGCTGTTATTATGTTCGTGTGCTTTACCACCACAGATCCCTTCACCGCTTAGCAGTCAAGCTTAGCGCTTGTCGATTTCAAAAGGGTAGTGCTCTTTGCCATCTAAACCAGCAGGCGCTAGACTTTTGACCCCTCATATTATCATCATCATTTCAACCGATGGACGTCCACTGCTGGATGTAGGTCTTTTGCAATGTGTTTCACAAACCACGGTCTTGTGCTGGTGGAAACCAGTGGCTCCCAGAGATTTTTTTTACCCCTCAGATCAGTAAATAAAAAATTTGACACCCGCGTACCTCTAATAGACTTTTTTTTAATTATTCTACATTTTTCTTCTGACCCCTAATGGATCGCAGATGAAAACTTGCGACCTCTAATCTGAACCTTTTTTGTTCAATGAGACGTTCACCTGATGGTAAGTGATACTCCCGCCCATAACAACGTGGCGCTAGTTAAGATAATATATACTGCCTCACATTGCGCTCGTCGTCTGACACAAGACGTTGAGTCTCGTAACCCTAGTAATTACACTAGCTACAGCGCCCTTCAAACCGGAGGACAGTAATGTTTGCACACTACTGTTTAGTATCAGAAATAGGAGCTGTAGTGGTATCTACCTAAACGGTATTCATTCATCTTATTTTCGATTGCAATTGTTCGAGCAAAGTATTTATAAAGTTATAAAAAAATATTTCTAATATGCTTACTTCGAAGATGTGAATAAAAGCTGGAACTGCTGGTAGTTCTCTTTTGCCGGAGACCACTGCAACTCTTGTTTCTGCCGCTAAACAGTAATGTACAAACATTACTGTATACTGGATTTAGAGGAGTTGTAGCTAATGAAATTACTGGTGTAACGAGACTTAACATCTTACTTCTTAAAGCGACGAGCGCAATATGGTGCAGTGCATATCATCCTAACTAGCGCCACGTTGTTATGGGCAGGCGTATCACTTACCATCAGATGAACGTCCCGCTCGTCTCGTCGCTTAGTAGAATTAAAAAAAATATTATATATCACAAGTGCACTTTGGATGATAAAAAAGTATTGAATAAAAAGAGTGTTAGCTTTCAAGTCACAGGGGCGTGAGACAATACATGACCACTTCCGAAAGTTGGTACACAGGTAGCACTTAAGGTACAGTCAGCTGCAGAACTGGTACACTGGTTTTTGTGTCAATTATTAATTTTATCATAACATACGCCAAAAATCTCAGAAAAATACATATATATAAAGAAATTACGATTTCTGCTAAAATGATAGAATAATATTCAATACAAAGTAATCCTGTATAAAGCTAAATCCTTTTTTCTTTTTGTTATCGCGGAGGAAATCTTCTAAAAGTATACCCTGCTTCCAGGGGGAAGACAAGGTTGTTAGAGATTTTTACCCACGTCCCTAAGGTACGTCTCAGAGATGGCTGTAGCTCTCCTCGACATCCACGCTTCGGTACCACCACTACTAGACTACCTCGTACTTGTCGTTCATCTCGGACTCGCTTAATATACAATAAGGGTCCCCACCTTCTAAGCCCACGAACCAGGAAATCCTTTTAGTCGCCATCTTCGACAGGCAGGGCTTACCTTAGTCCTATTCTTAATAGCCCGAGACTAAAATCTTTGGTTCTTAATAAATCAGGGAACAGACAGTGATGTTGACTGGATGTTCATGTGATGATACGTGATACACCAGCTAATAGAAATGTAAAGACAGTTACCGTGATATACACTGCATCACATTATGCTTCTCGCTTTTGAAGACAAGAGCTTGCCTCGTCAGTGCAGTAGTTGTCCTAGTTACAGCATCTTTGAAGCAGAAACACTACGTCTATTGCCGAAGATCATCTACACGAATGATGTCCGGCAACAGAAATCTATCATCTAGTATAAAAGTAGGTATTAGGGACATTAATATTGTGGTTGCTTAAGTCATTTGAAGATTTTTTTTTCTCAACACAGACACAGGAATACTTTAATTGTAATGATGAAATAAAACATTGATGGAATGATAATGATGATGATGATAATTCCATCATTCTAAATAATATTTAAATTTAATTACACTGATATAGATTTCAAATATTTGTTTAATAGAAACGTTTTTCTTCGACTGTACCGGAAACCGGCGCCATGTAAGCGCTCATTGTGAACGTTTCCGCCATCGTTACGGCCGCCGTCGTTTCCGCGAGATGAATGGGAAAGATTTCGCACAGTTCTGCACAATGGCTGGCTTCCCGTACTCCAGAACTGGCAGGTGGTGATTTGAATTGATACAGTCGAGTTAAGGACACTGTCATTTGAGTGAAGTAGCAATAAATAATTTACAAAAAAAACTATAACGTCAATAGTATATTGAGGGAGTATTATTATAGGACCAAGATCAAAAATTGATTTACCTCTTAATTTATTAATATTAGTACTCTAGATGGGAAACCTTTTTATTTGATAGTATGCAGTGCATCTACCAACAAAATCGTTCTAGTTAAGTTCATCATCAGCCGATAGACGTCCACTGCTGGACATAGGCCTCCCCCAAAGATCTCGACATACAGTTAGCATGGCCTCTGGTGCCACTGGCGCTAGAGACTCGTATGTTCATATGGGGGGATTTGGGCTATTTCCCACCACGCTGGCCGAATGCGGGTAGGTGGGAGCCAGAGCCTCGTTTGTTGATTTGCAGGGTGCACCACGAGCAGGTGAGGTTGGCTTAGGTCCCATGAATTGTTGTGCGGAACCCCTTACACCCTCTAATTAATTTACTATCCTCATAATGTAATTCTGCAGCACATAACAGCGCTGCTGTCTTCCGCCTATTGACATATGTAAGCTGTAGTAATATTACGAGTACACTTCACCATCGTCTACCTCATAGTCCATTGGCATTACGTGAAACTGAGATTTAGTATTACCTCTTACTTACACAAAAAACTTTACTTATCTCTTTTAGGTATAAACAATTTCAGTTCAGGCAACAGAAACTTGAAAAGAGTCGACTATTTTAAAATTGTCTTAATCGGTTAACGTTTCATAAAAAAAACTAGATCGAAATCAATCCTGCCGTTTCGTTACTATGGTGTAAATATACACTGATTCATCGATCCAGTCTCCTATATGGCTATTAATTTACTGCTATATTTCATACTACTGCTACATATTACTATTATAATATACTATCAAGTGAAAAAAGTAACTAATTATTGATACAAAAAAAAAAATAATTTCATAAATTAAAAATACAATAGGCTCCATCCGATCGCGTGCTGTGTCCAGCGAGCCCGTTATGTCACCGAGAGCTCGAAAGGCGGGAAACGTATCATTTTACGCTGCACAGTGGCGACGTAAAAATCATTAAATATGACCGTACCGCGGCGAGCAGATTGCTTACTTCGGACCCCCGTATCTAATTTCACGCAGGCTGACCCCCAATGTATTGGTTGGTATTTTTCAATTAATAATATTTGCCCAATAACGATTTCCGATACTTTGCCGTGTAGGGTCGAAATTAATTTCCATAGCATACGGTTCATTGCTAGGTAATTTACCATTTCGCAATTACGGGGTTGCAACAAACAATTTTCTCTTTTCATAATAACTGTTCATAATAAATCACAAAAAGTAATTTATGGTTATAACTATTTTTAATTTTTTTAATTAACTTAACTGGCGGCAGGTCTCTGTTGTCGGAGACCGTCTAGGTGCCACTGCAGCACCTATTGCAGCCGACAAACAGTACTGTGTTCCGATTTGAAAGGTGTTGTAGTTAGTGAAATTACTGGGGTAATGAGACAACATCTTACGTACCAAGGCGACGAGCGTAATTTGATACAGTATATATCATCCTAACTAGCGTCATATATATCCTAACTACTATGGGCAGGAGTATCACTTACCATCCCGTGAACGTCCCGCTGGTGTCATTGCTTCATTGAATAAAAACCAAAGGTCTCCACAAATTTAATCTTTTTGTGTCTTTTGTGATCTTCAGCAATGGGAAATAGATGCTACATTCTTCAAAACTGGAAGATATATAAAGAATGTTTTTAGGAATTATATACATTACCTAAAATACGATAGGGTGTGTAAGGGGCCCCGCACAACAACTCACGGAACCCAAGCCAACCTCACCTGTACGTGGTATACTACTAATCAATAAACGAGGCTTTGGCTCCCATCAACCCCTATTGGGACATCGTCATGGGAAATGGCCCAAATACCTTCATATAGAAACGAAGAAAAACCTTTACTAATGACGACTATTGGTGCCCGGCGGTACCGGAGGTCATGCTGAGTGTGATGGGCGTTGGAAAGGCAACGGAACCAGTGCATCGCAGGACCAATCGATGGGGAGAATAATGTCCAGTTGTGGACGTCTATCGGCTGATGATGATCATGAGAATACCATGTTATAGGTTTGGTTTCATAACAGTGTTTGTCGGTTCTATAACCTAATGCAAGGGCCAGAGAATTTCGAGCCGACTTCAATTATTGAGACTATGTTATCACTTAATAACTAGTGAATTTGGAATCGAACATGCGAATTATGAATAAAAAAAATATTTTAAGTTTTCAAATTAAGTTACTTTAACATGCTCACAAGCTTCATTGTGTTGTGTCCTTGACGGAAATTTTCCTGTACTTAAAAATTCTAATACGCACACATGACGCATTTATAATAAGGTTGACTAATATACTTTACTGCTTCCAGGGATTTACCTGGTATCAATACCAGGTTATTAAGCCGATATGTGTACTAGCTGTTACCTGTTCTCTTTGCTGGCCATACCATAACTTTAAACTTGAAATTTGTCTGAAATATTTCTTGAGAGCAACCGCAACTGCAAATGATTTTCTATACCACCCGTTACTATAGCAACCGCATAAATAACACGAAATAAAAACGTTGTTTAGAGCCTATAAACAAAACAATATTCCGCCTCGAATGCTCTTGTTTCCGTGTCGATACGTTCACTAGTTTTCACGTGATTGAAGAACAAAGGAAACCCATTTTCTGGAGTACTGAAGCATGAGGTTCCAAGTTGGG
Organism: Ornithoptera alexandrae; assembly: GCA_029030555.1. Lineage (NCBI taxonomy): Eukaryota > Metazoa > Arthropoda > Insecta > Lepidoptera > Papilionidae > Ornithoptera > Ornithoptera alexandrae. The sequence goes on along the minus strand of JARDVY010000011.1, from coordinate 7,055,829 downwards.
TGCTTCTGACTAGAGTAGATACAATGGTAGATTAGATGGAACAATCAGTACAAAAGAAAATAATACATGTTATACTATTCAAGGGGTAAAATGGGAGGTATATAACAAGGAGAATTTGCTGTAAATGTTTTGTCATCATCATCATCAGCCGCTAGACGATCATTGCTAGACATAAGCCTTTCTCGAAGATCTCCACATAGATCGGTCCTGCGCTGCCCACATCCATCGGCTTCCCGCGACCTACACAGAGTCAGCATGACTTCTGGTATTAGCGGGCACTAGGTGCCGTCGTTCGGGGTTCCTTGGGGGGGAGTAAGTAATAAAACTTGACTTTTGATGGTTTCACACTTCTGTATAACCGGGATAGACATAAAGATCGTTACAAACTAAACATAACATTAACGAGTTAAACTCAAATAGTACAGTCGTGTACAAAAATGTAATGTTACCTAACCTTATTGCACAGTTCTACGATTTTTTTATCATTCAATTAAGCGACGAGACGAGCAAGACTTACTGATGGTAAGTGATACACCTGCCCACAATAAACTGCGCTAGATATACACTGCACCACATAGTGCTCCTCGCTATAATATTTTAGTCTTTACACTAGCGTCCTTCAAAACGGAACACAGTAATATTTGCACAGGCGGCACTTGAAGGTAGACAAAGGTGCTGCTGTCGGGAACCCCATTGCTTATCCATATGAAAACTCAAGGCACTGGTGGTTGGTAGGTCTCATTTGCTAGGTACTGTCTAGGGACGGACTCCACCCCAAGTTTGTATATCAAATGTAAGCACATCAATTTATAAAAATTACTGTAGTTTTATAAGCTTTTCTGTATATATAACTTTATTTACATATTCAGAGGAACTTGTATATCTATCTATATATATATATATATATATATACCAATTATAAATATATATATATATATATATATATATATATATTTATAATTGGTATATATCTAATGAAATGGAGTTTTATTTGTTCGCCAATCACGTGAAAGCTAGTGAACGTATTGATATAGAAACATGACGCCGCTGAATGTTTTGTAGATGGTTATAGGCTATATTTTTTGAATATCAAGTATACTTCATTATTTCTTTCTTTTCTTATTATTTATGCGGTTGCTATAGTAACGGTCGCTATAGAAAATCTAACTCTATATACTGCCAGTAAAGCAGGCGGGGTACAGTTAGTTTATTTATAAATCATAATAAACTTAGCAATTATATATTTTTTAGGTAATTGAAGTAATACTTAAAAAAAAAACTAAACAAAATAAAAAATATTTATTGCCTTACATTACATATATTACATATAAATTTTTATTTATTATATTTTAATTAGTTCTATTGCTAAGGCAAAAGGAGACGGCTTAGCTAATGGTGACCGGAACAGAAACTTCATTCAGCGCTGGTTCTCAGCCGCCTCTTGCTTCCCCAGTTGTTAGGCGGAAGATTTGAAATAGTTATGACACTGTTGCATCTCACTGTACCAACGTCCTCGTTGGCACATCTCTCATTGGCTCACACGATCAATAATTGTGTAACAAATTAGATACAGCAAAATGTATCAGACGTATCATAAGTTGGTAAAAAATACTGGTGGCAAGCACTTTCGTAGAAGACCGCCATCTTTTTTTTTATTTAACGAAAGAAAAAAAACGACGACATGAGAGGGACGTTCATCTGATGGTAAGTGATACGCCTGACTATAACAATGTTACGCTACTTAGGATAGTATACAGTGCACCATATTATGCTCATTGCGTTAAGTCTCGTTACCCCAGTAATTTTCGTAGGTGAAGCGTCCTCACTGTTTGGCAGCAGAAATAGGCGCTGCTGTGGTAAGGTCTAGGTAGTAATATAGAGTAGTATGGTCTCCAGCAATAGAGACCAAGAAAAATCATCATCTTAGTAGGTACCACCGCGTCTTCTATTTCTATAGCCGGACAGTAGTGTGCAAACTTTACTGAGTTCCAGTTTGAAGGGCGTAACTAGTGAAATTATTGGGATAATGAATATTAAAATATTGTATTTGAGGCGTTGAGCAAAACATCGTGTAGTGTATATCATCCTAACTAGCACCACATTGTTATCAACAGGCATTTAACTTACTACCGTGTGAACATCTTACTTATTTCACACGTACAATAAAAACACTATAGTGTGCAAACTTTCTGTATCGAAGGCGATGTAGTCGTTAACATATTTCAGAGCATCCCGATCCAGTGTTAAGATCATCATCTGCACCTGCACAAAACCTCTACGATTTTATATAGTCCGTAACCTGGATGACCAGCAAACCTTAGTACCACCATCCCACTAAAAGGATGAATAACACAGCTACCGACGCGTCTTGAGCACAATGCAACGAGAGTATCAATTATACGACGTCTGACGGGTTTATTACGTAGAAATTCAATCAGCGATATTCATACAACTATCTCATATCGATCGCTTAAGTATTAACTATTTTTTTTTTATTAGACAAAGTGATAAGACTTTCACCTAATGGGATGTTTTTGTTTTCTGAAGATGTTAAGCGCTTGAAAGTTATATTGACTCTTACAGTTCATCTGATACTCGGCTCGTGGACCCGGATCCACTGCATGTTTTTAAAAAAGTGTACTACTTGAGTGTACTGTTGATCAGGCCTTTCAATCGGATTCCCACGCAGGGCATTCAGGGAGTGTAAGCTGCGCGGAATCCTGGTCCCCGCCACAGAGGTGGCATTGCGTCGTCGGTACGCGTCAATTCTTTTTAAATACTCGCCGAAACATCCGTGTCCGGTGAGCACCTGAGCCAATCTAAAGATGACGTGCGCCATTCCACCCGACCGGAGCCATACTTCGAAGCTTAGCAGCACCGCGCTTACGATACGCTGTCGCGACCTATGCGGCTCAGCGAGCCGCTCTCTCCAAACCTCTAGAGCATGTCTGTGCTCTTGCATCCAGGGACTCGGCCTTACCGTGGCGATAACGAAGTCGGTTATAGACCCGCGCTACCATCTCTGCCAGAATGTCTAAGGGTAGAAACCGAGCCAGGATAGTGGCTGCCTCAAAAGATATCGTTTATACTTTTTCGGTAGATTTTGGAGTCACCTTTCCAGCCTTCCTGACCGTTGAAACAGCCTGTTTTGCCGCCACCCTCCTGGGTTTGCGGCTCACTATAGCCGACCAGGTATCCGCTACTGACTTGACCTCCGCGACAATCGGCTCAGACACTAGAGCAGGTGCACGCAGTGACAAATATTGATTACCGTCAGCCGCTATTGGCCTTTGACCACTTGGAAGTCTCGGATTGTTCGACAACCTTGCCCTTAGAGCAATGTCAAGAAAAATCCTGGTCTCAAAGGCAGCTAGCTTTTCATCTACAAAACGACCTATTTGCAGCATGAGGCTTTCTTCTCCTTTCCTGGTAACACCTTCCTTATCTAATGTACGTGGAGCAGCCGCAGGCTTTGTCTTACCAGACTCCGTCGAGACATTTGTCCACTTCCGAAGTAGCTTCATTTCTTCAGTGAGGTTGTCCAACTTGGTTGCAAGATCGTTTACGAGTGATTGTAACTCTTCATTCTCCTTTTCAAGTCTTACAACTTTATGAATGCTTGCTGCTCTTCGCTTAGGTTCTCTTGTCGCCGCTTTTAGGTTGCTAACTCCCAATCTTAAGTTAATTGCCTTTGAGATTACGGCAACGGTCTGCAACATTCGCTATTACCAGGTGCTGATCAATGAGCTCCTCCAGTTGGATATCAGCATAAAACTGCATTTTCAGGGCCAAGTTATCAACCTCTAGGAGATTAGAGTTCGTCCCAGTTTTAGTTGACAGTGCAGCACCTACGCTCCCTTCGCTTGCAGAGGCAGTAACCGCTGGGTACTTAGCGGCGACTTCCGTGCATTGGACTTTAGACCTTTTCTTCTGGGCGTTGCTTGAGACCTCGGAAGCTACCGAAGTTAGAGATATGAGTGAGCCATCTGACTCGCATGCATCGCTATCCCCTGGCCAAATTTTTTGTAGGTCTAAGCGTATAGCGCGCCTTCGCTGTCTACTTGGCCAACTCTTGTTCCCTCAGAACATCTCTCTCTTTCCTAATTTTATCCCCTGGTGGTAGAGAAACTGCCCACGGTGCAGATATATTACCGACTTGGGTTAAGTTTTCTTCCCCACGTGTTACGTAAGCGTCCAGGCAAGGCCTGGGGTTTGACTTTTCGTCAGCTTCTCCATTTTTTGTTTTTGATTTATTCATTGCTGTTCCATGAAACTGGCATGAAATATTCATTTGCTCGGGCAGAGCATTCTTACCAGAACACGCTTACATATATCCAGGGGTCGGCAGGTACCTGGGGTGGATAACAGTAGCGATTGACAACTCCTCAACCATGCATCACCTCGCGCTGCTTCCGCCGCAACCATGAAGGCCACTGACTGGTCTTAGCATGCACCACGAGGAGGTTATCTGCCATAGCACCCCAACATCGACCTACTGTGTAGTGTATCCATCACCACAAGAGTACCGTCGTGACGTCGCTCTGGACAGACGTTCTTTGTTATTCCGTCACCGTTCTCTAAGCCGAGACTAACCAATCGAATCTGTCGCTTATATTTGTAACATTTTTTTTGTTGAGTTATTAATTTGTTTATTTATACAATGCGTTGAAGTAAACAAGAGCGCGGTGTGTACGAGTATGGCGCTTTCAGATAATCAATTAAGTATAAAAGACTGGGCGTCTTGTGGTAGAGATCACTTAGTTTCCTACGACAGTGGAGATAACTATAACTGCTAATATTTAATTTCTTTTACCATTGTAAAGTGAATTTTACGAAACACATGGGTACTGTTTGAAACGCGCGATTTTTTTACAAGAACCAAGCTTCGCAATCCCCATATTAGTGACCCCTCTTCATCTGCAGAAAAGCCCATATTACCATCAGTGCAACAGATACCTACCTCCAGTGATTAGATGGTGATGGTTTCGTTTAGTTTGTTGTAATCGCAGAAAAAAGATGATTATTTTGAATCTTGAAAATAAATACGTTTTTCTAATTCGAAATTATCGTTCAAAATAATACAGATTAAGGGCGGATATTTTGCGTTTATCGCTGGTGGTAATCGTTCGCGAAGTACGTAATAACCCCGTCTACCTTACAGCATATTCGCTGTGTACTGTGTAACACAATAGGTTGTAAACCGAACGTGTTTCGGGATCGCAATGATCCTTGAAATCTTAGCTCGCAGCCAGACTAGGTACCGTTTGTTGAGACCTAACTTAGTACTGGCACGTTTTATTTAACCAAGTTACGAGTAAGATGATATAAGTTACTTCATTGTAAGTCCCCTCCGCGATAAATTAAAGCTAATTAGTATTATATACATTACATCATTTACTCGGTAGACTCAAGAGGTTAACAGTCGTAACGTAAAAATAAAGATGAATCAATCGAAAAAAGTACTATCATCATCATATCAACCCTGTAGGACGACTCCTGTAAGATATTCCTTAAAACACTGTCTTCCACTCTGTGGACAGACGAAAAATACTAGCTTCTGTACACGAGAGTACCCGGAAAACACAGAGATGAAAAGGGACTACAAATTTATTATAAACAATCAAATTAATTAAATAAAGTGTTGATTTTCTATATTACATATCAACTTATTAATTTTATTTATTTATTTTTACTTCTTTTCGCGCACACATTTTACTGACGTACACAGACTACATAAACACTTGCGTTTTGTTATTGCATGTTGACCAAGACTTATAATTTTTTTTACTATTTTCTAGATATATAAAAATATACCTATATATATGTGTGTGTATATGTATATATTTTCTAATAATAATATGACTATCTACAATTTTTTTTATTAAATTAGAATTTTTGATCAGCATGCAATTAAAAAACGCGGGAATTTATAAAGTCTGTCTGCGTCCGTAATCCGTACAGATAAATAAATAAAATCAGTGTGTCGATTGAAAATCAATCTTTTATTTAATTCTTCAAACAATCATTTGTTTACAATACATTTGTACTCCCTTTTCCTGTCTGTTTCCGGGTACTTGACGAAACATCTGGAACGATTTGATTGGGAAGATACGATGAGTATTATAAGCTATTTATATTTTAAAGTTATTAGGGTTTCCCTTTAATATCATAAATTTTTAAACATTTTATATACATGTATTTCGAATTATGAGTAAAAAATATTGTTTTTTTTTACATTGATAAGGCAATAATACATAATATAGGAGTATATTTTTTTAATAATATAAAAAGAACAAGGAGAGGAGCGTGATGTTCATCTATATGTTAAATAATACGCCTACGGAAAACAATGTGATGCTATTTAAGATGATATACACCGCACCACTTATGCTCGTTGCCTTGAGTCCTAAGTCTCGTTACCCCAGTAATTACACTAACTACAAGCCCTTCAAACCAGAATATAATGTTTGAACAGTACTGTTTGTCGGCAGAAATAAGAGCCGTAGTGATTCTTAGACTATCTCGAGCAACAAAAGACCTACTATTAATAATATATAACCAGTAACGCCTGTTACCGAGAATTAAATGAATGATTGTATAAATTACTGAATTATATACTGGTCTAGACTACTCTACAACAATTCTAGAAACTTTCTACTGGTTTTTTAAACCATTAAACTCGCCATACGCGGAATCAGTTTAAATAAATGAAAACATCGCCCTGGAAAAAAATTAAACGACGACTCGACTCCACGTTTACGGAGAAATGATAACTGGTAGATACAGGTAATGCTAGAAGGCTTACCACAAGTTGGAATGATGATCTGGTAAAGGTCGCTGGAAGGTGGTGGATCAGTGTGTAGAACTTTAGTGGAGGTCTACATCCAGCAGTGGACATTTATTAACTTATGACTTAATAACAACGTATCATTTATATCGAAGTGAAGAGACGAGTGTGATGTTCACCTGATAGTGATAGGCCTGTCCATGATAACGCGGAGCTAGTTAGGATAATATACACAGCACCACATTGTGCTCGTCGCCTTAAGCAAGCTTTTTTTTGTAAGCTTTTTTATTATCCTTATTTAAAAAAAAATATCTATTTATTATAAACAAGATCTATTTATAATAAATAGTTACTACAACAGTATGACGTTAAACAACATTAAAGAGATATTGGTTAAGATATTTACACAATCACTATATTCATTGCGGTAAAATTACCATATATCTTTTTTTAATTCAACTAGGCGGGCGGTATGTTAACTTGATGATAAGTGATACGCCTATTCGTGATTTAACGCTAGATAGGATGTTGTACACTGCACCACGTTGTGCTCGTCGCTTTGAGACATAAGTGGTCAAGTCTCGTTATCTAAGTAATGTCACTAGGTACATCATTATTCATACAGGAACAGTATAATATTTGCACGCTACTTTTGGTCGGATGCAATAAACCCTGTGGTGATACCTAGACAGTCTCCGGCCACAGAGATCTACTATCAGTAAGGTAAGATCTCTGTTTGACGAGATACACCAATCTATTCTTCGTTCGATTTTCGTCATGGTGATAACAATCGGTGAAGTACCCGCATCGAATATATATAAATTTGATACACTATCATTCAAATTGCTTTCCCTTGTTATGAAGACTGGTCTTTAATTGGTCGTTAGATCCCAACATTTTTTTTTATCTTATATAGATAGTGCTTGACCCACCACAAAGTATAAAGTAAGTAATGTTATAGTTATAAAAGTACGGACATATAAAATAAAGAACGGACTGTCTCCCCTATTCATGCGCGATATATAAGAGAAGGAAATGGAATGGAGAATGAAAGAGAAAATAAAAAAAGGAAAATAAGATAAGATCGGTAAGAAAGAAGAGAAAGGAGTAAACAAAGCAAAACAAACCTAAATAAAACCCAGAATCGAAGTGTACCTAACACAAATATCTGAGATCGCATAAAAAAAATACATACCTACCATAGATTTAATCCAGGTTCTAAAGTTTAGAAGTATTTTATTTTAATATATTTGGCCTCTTTAATTTTAAGTTTTTGATGTCTACAACTAATAATAGGTCTTACTTTAACAGTGCACTCACCACTCTTAACATGAGTCATAGGAAATCTGGTGCTGTTTCTTATTTGTCGAAGAGAATAGATATTGCTGTGGTGCCTAATAAAACGAGTTAGAATGATGAGACCTATCACTATTAAAATCTCTGAATAGTCAAGGATATTAGTTTACAAAACAAATCCTTTTTAAATGTACGTTTTGAAATATTCTTTTTACAATTCTTGTCTTGTGGTAAAAGAACTTTAAGTTGTCAAAGTGATTTAAATTAAATGAATTGAACCTATAAAGTAGTAATCAGTGTTCAAATTGTTACCAACGGCCATTCAACTGCTCCGACATTGATTTACTTAATTAATAAAATAGAAGGGAAATATTTTACTTCGGTACCATGATATCAACTACACAGTGGCATTTTAGAGGTCACCTTCAATTTGGATACAAATTATTAACATTATGTATTACGTAATTAGCGTGATAACGGACTATTGATTTATAAATTTTTGTAAGATTTATATTCACACATATTATAGTGTAATTATCTTTAAAACAAATTATCTTCATTATCATTATCAGTTTGCGGTAGTCCACTGATGGACATACCCCATTTATACATACGTTTCTCTAGTTGTTAAACATTTATGTTATTTGTATATTCATAGATATGTTTATTGGTAAGACTGTTTAGCTAATAATATCATAAACTTATTGAAGTCAGTAGTAAACTCTGGACCCGGCAACAGACAGTGAGGACACGAGCCGAAGTGTTTCTAATAATAAGTCACTTGTCCCGTCCCGTTCATGGCTCGCCATTGAACAGTAACAATTCCTGCGTCCCCTTTCTTAACTTCACCTGTATTCCAAGACGTGTAAAAAGCGTCCTTGGCTCCATTGTTGATTTTTGCGCGCCAAGTGAGCGCCGAAATCGACGCACGCGGCGATGCGCGGGAAACGTAGCGTCAGTCGGTCGCGGTCGGTAGGTGCGCGCGCACGCCACGCCGCCCCCACGCTCATAGGTTAGAATTGGCGCGTTAAGCCCGCCAGGTGCTATCGCCGCCTCCGCTCTAACGCGCCGTGCCCTCCGCACACTTCTCTCTCCCTCTGTACCTGCACAACAGCTGTTTTCTCTCGGGAGATTAGTCAGATGTTTCTCGCGAACCAGTCGTCGCTCACCTGACACATTGTGCGGACATCATGGCGGCCGGAGGTCGCACACCGAAGCAGAGGAGGTTCGAGATGACATCGGGAATGGGTCTCCGCGACGTGAACTCGTCGAGGAGGAGGCGCGGGAGTTGCAAATGCCTGTTCGGTGCGCCGGACCGCGACGAGACGCGGCGCCTCATGGCCGAGCAGTACGCGCGGGAGCGCAAGCGCTTCATTAGGAGATTCAATTTCGACGTGGAAACCGAATGTACATATAAGGCGGCGAAGCTAGACTCGCCGGTGAAATTCTCTGAGGAGGACAAGGAGAATTCGAGGACGGTTACGGACGCGCTCTCGTGTGTCGGGAATACGGATTTGAGGGTTTTGGGGTCGCCATCGAGGCGTAGCGGCGGCAGCGCAGGCAGCTCGCCGCGGACGCCTCGCACGCCGCGCACGCCGCGCGCCGCCCGCACGCCGCGCACCCCGCGCACGCCCGCCTCGAGGAGACAGCTGCAGATGACAGGTCAGCATGCCAAGTCTATTTCATTTCTACACAAATTATTATATTGTCATATTTTAACTTTTACAGTATATTTTTATATTTGATATGTTAATCAAAATAACATGGTCTCTGCTTATACGTCAAATCATATCTTATCACAGTGCTGGTTATACATAACCAAGCAAATTAAACTTATACTTCAAATTTAACTTAAAATTATTCAATAACACAATAGTATCATAGAATAGAAAATTAAATGCAATTAAACGTAAATATGCCAATCATTATATAATATAATTGCCTAACGATTGCATTCAATTTCCCGCCAAAACTTAAACTGACGTACGGATAAATAACTATTATGGCAGTTGCTGGATGAAAATGTCTATATTGAAAATTATTAGTAAAGGTTAATATCCAAGAGAAACGTTAAGGGTTTTTAAAACGTTTTCTTAAAAAAACCAATAGAAATATAATTAAAAAAAAAGGGATTAAAACTAAACTTGTACGTATTCAAGATCAGTATTACTTGGGATCACAAATTGATTTCATTCGTATTTGAGTATTAATTTTTCTATTCATTTAATGTTTATGAATAAAATATAATATTGAAAGTGGTAAAATAAGACAAAAATCGTTACTTAATAGTTTTTATTTATTACTTATTTTGTCTTTAACTACGGTATAGTGAGTGTATCTAAAAAGAAAAATAAATCTAATATTAGCAGTTACACTATGGACAGATAAATCAAGTGGACTTTAAGAATTATTGAAATAAGGAACAAACAAGTATTTTAATATTCCCACAGCTGGGACTCGAGTCGTTTTGTTAGAAAGAGATAGTCAAGGCCATTTATTCACTACGCTAGCCAAGTGCAGTTTGGCGAACGTCTCATGTCCACGATAGCTGCACATGGTATATGTCGGTTTCCTCTGGATGTTTTCTCTCAAAGAATTATATACTCGTATATATTTGCCAAACCGGAACATAATAACGTTTGTAAACTATGGTTTGGCGGCAAAAATAGGAGCAGTGGTGCGTACCTAGTCGGTCCCCAGCAACAGAGACCTACTACCAGAAGATAGGGTACACGTAATAATAGACTGGAAAAAAAATCATCCGTTTAATATTCTTAGTCTATAGCATATCTAAGTTAGTAACAAGTGGGAGTGCTTGAGAGATAATTCAAGTACATTACGTGGGGCAATACAATGAGGGCTTCATTAAACTTACCGCGCACAATGGCGGGCAATGAACGCGCGCCGTATTTTATACTTACTGAACATTGATTATCACACCCTGCATCTCATACGTTAATTCAACAGTAGCTCACATAAGTTTACTGTAATTTACATAAAATTTTGAAGGAAATACAGTGACACAAATGTATTGCCATATTTATTCATTAAACGAGATAACTTATATATTAAGTTTTTTCCGTTCGCTTTTTAACACGAGGGCGGAAGTGAGAGAAGTGTGCCAGGATCGTAGCAAGGGGAGAGATGTGGTCTCTGCCTACCCCACTGGAAACGAGGCGAGATATATATATATATATATATATATATATGTATGTATGTATGAGTATGCCTCTAGTTCGATTCGAAGTATACATATGATGGAGTTATTTCAAAATCGCCAGGTTTGTCGCCACCCTTATATAGATATTAGTTTTTTTTTTTTGTTTCTTGATTCTCGTTCCGCCCGGGCTTTTTTGGGCCTAGGCTTTTATTCCTATCCTTAAACAGTTCTTATTTATTTGTTTCCTTCTTTCTCTTCTTTCTTTCATAGGTCTTAGTTCATAAGATTATTTCTATAGTAAGCTCTTAATTAGACCCTAACATTGCATATCATTCTTCATTACTTTGTGTGATTGAGGTCAAATTTATGCTCACTTATTGATAAAACACTTGTCTACAGGAACTACTACTAAAGGCTTGTACTGTTTTTATAATAAGTTCATTGCTTTATGTGATCTAAAGGATCTCTTACAAATATTTCAGCTGCTGCGACTCCCAAAATCAAGTTCTCTCCTGTGTGAGAAGCTGTAATATCTTTGTTTCTGCCAGAGACAAATATCCATACAAGCTTTTTGTTTTCGGTTGCATTCAATAGTTAAATAAAAAAATTGGAGATCATTTAGGTCCTAAAAACATTGCCTTTAAGGACAATTACGAGATCCAATATGTCTCCAACGCACTGGCTGTAAGTCTTCTCAAAATAGCCCCGCAGCGAATGCGTTAAGATAAATAAGTGATACGGTTGAGACTATGCTTGGTGATACTAACACAAACATACATGATGATGAGGAGGGCTTGCTTCATGTTCCCACTACTGGGCTTCGGGTTTCTATCACGCTTATCACACATTGAGTGCATCAAGAAAACGGAAAACGCCTTCCGATATTTTCAAAGTGCTACTTAAATCGTTTGTTTCGTATTCAGCTCGGCAGCTTCGAAATCCGATGGGGTTTAGGGTCATCGTCCGGTTGCGTCATCTATGGTCCAACACCATTACATTTTTTGTTCAACCTCTCTAAAGCCGAGCCATCTCTTGCTCGCTCGCGGTCAACATCGTGATGGTGGTATTTAAGACTCTATAACTGTAAGATAAGAACTACGCCGTAATTTACTAAAATGCAATTTTAATGTTGTGGTGATAGAATTCTATTTTATTACGCCCATGCTTCAGGTGTTTTCTGGACTAGTCCCGATTAGATTTCTGGTCATTGTGTTAAGAACTGTAACTATCCTCATTTCTCATTATTATTACGATAGATACAGCTGATGGTGTGATAAGCATTACACAGTGATGTAGTGCAGGATGCACTATGCAAATGAAGAAGAAGAAAGAATTTTTTTTCTCTTGAGTTTCCTTCTCACATTGGTTTTATGCCACTAACTTGAATTACTTATACATCACTTAATAAATGTTAGCTTATCGATGTCACTGCTGTACTTAACCCACCAGAAGTGCACGAGTAGTGTCATCATACCACCATGCTAGCCCACTACACTGGTGATAAGTATCTGTTGCCGAAGACCGTCTATGAAGCACCTACTTCTGTCGCCAAACAGTAGTGTGTAAAGATAACCGGGTTCTGGTTTGAAGTGCTTTGTAGCTATTTTAATTACTGGGGTAACGAGACTCAACGTCTTATATCTCAGGCGACGAACGCAATGTGGTGCTGTGTATACCATCCTAACAAGCCCCACGTTGTAACTGCCCTTTCTCTGATATTACTAAGTTTTTACTCGTTTTTTACAAGACACGGGGTGTATAGTAGCGTTGAGAATATTCTTACTAATCTTCTTCACCGCTCATAAACCATTCGAACATTTATATTGGTACCACATAGGTTCACTTAACATAAGGTGATTGTCCTGCTCGTATCGTTGCATCGCTAGTTTTTTTTTTAATCTTAGCACACAATTAATAAAGCCATTATCTAATTCCAATCTAAGCTCTTTAAAGTTAACCGTATCTTTTAACATATCTGATCGGTCACCAAAGCGCGAATTAAGTAGGAATTTAACAATTTGCATTTCAAAATGGCCGCCCTAGCGACGTTAGATGTTTATCGCAATAAAGCAAGGGTAAAAACAAAAACAAAAAGTCACATGAATCATGGGCCGCTGTTATTACCGACGTAACTGTAAATTATGATATGACCAAATTAAAATCGAGTACATTTTGTGATTTATATTGCACACTTAAACTTAAGTGACCTGTAAGAGATTTTCGAGACGGGGGCAGTGGACGTTTTGAATGTTTTAGGAAATTCATTTTCGATTATGATATAACCAATTTTTGGTTAAAACGGATTTCAAAATTTAATCGTGGTATTGTTAATGAACTTTAATATATATAGATATTACTAGCTAGTATATATATAAACATATATATATATATATATATATATATATATATATGTATTAGGTGTACCTCGCTCGCTTTGCTGCCCGTAAAATAATATTAGATTTGAAATTTGCCTAAAATATTCCTTGAAAGCAATCGCAACCGAAAATGACCTTAAACAGCAATCGTTACTATAGCAACCGCATTAATAATAAGAAGCGAAAATGTTTATAAAAGTGAATTAGAAATAAAATGACGAAGGAATTATGAAATTCAAAACGTAAGCAGCATGGTACCTTTACTAGTTTTCAAAGGAAATCTATTTCCACTACATATATTTATATATATACACATATATACATATATATATATATATATTTAGTATACTAGTATGTTAGAAAATAAGATTGGCGAGCGTGAAGCTTTCTCGCCCAGGAAAACTCGCTTTTAATTTTATATTGTAAATATATATATATATATATACGGAAGTCCGTGTACCGGTAGACGTAGTGTTGGGAGGCCTCCCACAAGGTGAACCGACGATCTGGTGAGCATTGCGGGTACCCCCTGGATGCGAGCAACGTGGGACAGTAACTGCCCCAAATCTCCCCATATGAACAAAACATGGAGATCTTTGGGGAGGACTGTGTCCAGCAGTGGACGTCTATCGGCTGATGATGATATCCATACCTTGTTTTCTCTTGTTGATGTTAAGGTTCGAGGATATTAATCAGAACTCCATTAGTGTCGTATAAGAATTGAACTAAAGACCTTGTTATAATCTCTCACCGTTTGGCGACTTGGATTCTTTAATAGGAATCAAATCCAGATATGACATGGGAGTAGCACGGATGTATAGGGAAGCTTAAAAGTTTTATAACTTTAACAACTAGAACCGAACCTATACTTACCCTCAATTGAGATGGTGATTAAGTAAAAACATACAATTGGTTTATCTACTAAGTAATCAATTTTATTTAACTACCGCTTGCTTTGTAACACAAAAGTCTCTAATTTGATTCCAGGGCACCATGTAAAATTTGGATAGCAGTACTTTTTTTTTTTAATCTGTATCTGAAATCTTCTTAAAAGATGCCCTACTTTCGAGAGGAAGACAAGGTTATGTGGGGCTTCTACTCACTAAAACTGTCTCGCTGATCTCCCTCAGTGCGTTAGAAGGGGCTCCGGGATCTCCTATGAAACGCACCGGTGCTCCTCTGCTCTCTGGCTAAAACATCCCACGGAAGGGCAAAGCCCTCCTTAGCACCCACACTGTGCTACGGCAAATACAAGACAAGATCACCATGAATTTGCAGTCTTCCTAAGGATCGCTTATTAAGCCCTGTCGGTCCCAACCGGGGACCCTTTTAGTCGTCTTGTACGACAGGCAGGGAATACCTTAGTCCTATTCTTAATAGCCCGAGACTGCAGAGCTGAGGATGGTGGTACCTATCATTCTTACATCGCTAATCTGCTGTCATAACACCATTGCTGTTCCCACTGTCAATATGTGAGATCCAGATTAATTGAAATCGGGGTCAATTTGATTTATATAGAGAATATTTAGGGACGCCTATGTATAGCTGAAGACTTCTATTGGTTGATGATGAAAAATATCGATTCAATAGTTATCGATTCTAAAACGATAGTGGACAAATATTTACCTATGATAATGCTTACCTGGTTAAATTCTGAACATACAGACGGACAATGATTAAACATTGCGAGCTGGAAGGTGCGGCCACTTGACCTAAATCACCTTACGGAATACTGTTGCATGTAGAGCGATTACGTGGAAGATAACTTGTGGGCCACATAACAATGTCAACAGCAGGAGTTTTCCACATAAACAATTCAATTGAAGGAAATGTACGACTTCATCATCATCATGATGATCAGTCAACTTCTTTAAACTGAAGTTTGTATTCGATTGTGAAAACTAATCAGATCTCCATCTCTGTATTTAAGCTCTTACTCCTTTACATCGTCAAACTATCCCCATTTATTTGTCATAATCAGAAGTCCACTGCTGGACACTCACGCTTTTCTTGCGCTTCCATGTCGACGTTTTTTTTTACGTAATTAAGCGAGGAGACGCGCGGCACGATCACCTGATGGTAAGTGATAAGCTCGCCTATAACAACGTGGCGTTAGTTAAGACGGCGTGCACTGCACCGCATTGCGCTCGTCGCTGAGACAAGATATTGAGTCACGTTACTTCAGTAATTACACTAGCTACAGCGCCTTTCAAACCGGAACACAATAATGTTTGCACACTACTGACGGTCTACTACTACGGCCACTCGATTGACGGTACACCTTCGAAAGGACCTTTCAACTTCACTGAGTCTTGCCAGTAATATGCCCTGAACCACCACTAAAGTCAAGTAATCTTTTTCCGGTCATAACTTATTAATATAAATTACTGCGGTAACGGCGCTTAATCTTTAAATCTTTTAAGGCGACGAGCATGATACGATGCTTCGTGCATCCTAACTAGCGCAAAATTAGTTATGGGCAGGTACTTAGGCAATCACTTCATAAAATAAAAAAAAATACAGTAAATTACTTATTATTATTAGTGCTTAAAGTAAACTGTTTCCCATACGTCAATACATAAATAAATCATCCATCAATTTTATATTAAGTTTATCCAGCATCCTTGATGATGTCACGAGGAGCGCGGTGGCAATGTACCAATTGCGCAAACTACGTAACTTGTTGCTTGAAGTATGTTTTATTTAACTTCAAAGGTTAAGATACTTTGACCACACCTCGCACCGGTCAATGGTGACTCATACAATTAGTACATCGGGCAGGATCGAACCTGTAACTCTTTAAAAACAATATGAATCATTCCTCGATACATGTAACCGCTTATACCTTAGCTCTTATACCTAAGATATTAAGGTCGAATATCGTTTGAACGATTCGAAGGTTAACTGTGATAACTTAAAACTATTGCCTACTTTGTTGTGTCATTTCAACGTTTATTTTTCATACATAGGTAAAGTAAGCTAAGTTATTTACTTGCTCACTAGGCCATATGGTTATGGTGAAGGTGGAAAAAGCAAGTGCAAAACTGTATTATCTACATTTCACGTGTTTTCTATTCTACAAAGCGACGACACGGTCGGGACGTTCACCCGATGGTAAGTTATACGCCTGCCCATAACGTCGTGGCGCTAGTTAGGATGTCATACACTCCACCACATTGTGCTCGTCGCCTTGAGACTTCAGATGTTAGGATGTATTATGGTAATTTCACTGGCTACAACGCCCTTCAAACCGGAACACGGTAACTTATGCACACTACTGTTTGGCCTATTATATCTATACCTCCAGTGTATAGCATACATGGGAATCTTGGTGGAAGACCATCAATGGACATCTAAGAGCAAATAATAAAGATGGTATATTGGTGATGTCTCCGTTGTCTTTCATTTTTTTTTAATAAAGCTTATTTTTTATTTTCGTTCCTCCAGTCATTTTTGGGCCTAGGCTATCTCTCCTTTCTTTCTCTCCCTCTTTCTTACTATTTTCATCTTTCTTTTCATTCTTTGTTTCTCTTTCTTTCACCATTCCAATTCTTTCTCTCATACACCGCGCTCAAAATAAGGGAGACAGCCGTTCTTCATTAAATTTCTTTTCTTATACTACTTTACATTTTTCTTACACTAATAATAATACTTTTTTTTTAATTTTTTGTTGTTATTCTAGTTCTAGTATACTTAATTCTAGTTTACCTTTCCCATTTCTTATTTTATTGTTCACTGCTTTTACTTTCTTTACCATCGTTATTTTTGTTTTGTTTTAATATTTTGTTCTTCTCTATGGTCTTTGTTATGATCTTCCTGCAGTACCGCAAGACGATCGGACGGCTGTGGTCCTTCCTCATCAGAGAGGCGATCGCTACTTTATTACTGTGTTCCAGTTTGAAAGGCATTGTAGTTAGCGAAATTGCTTCTGTAACGAGAGTTAACATCCTATGTTTCAAGACTAGCGCAATGCGGTGCTGTGTATATCATCTTAACTAGCGCCACGTTGTTCTTACCGTCAGGTGAAGTTCTGTGTCCTCACTTCGCAGAATAAAAAAAATATGAAAGTTTTGTTTCTTGCTGAATTGATTTAGAAACTAAAATCTTGTCATTTTTCAGAACACTTTTTTCACAGACTTAGTATTCAGTAAAACGCTTAAACTACTTAACTAACACTTGGTATAGGTAGATCAATAACATAGACGGAACGTCTCCTTGCCAGCAATCATGTAGGTGATGCTGGGAGGAGATATAGCATAGAGAGCCGTAGTTTTCTTTCGTGAAAGTGTTATGGTACAGAAGGAGGCTGCTGAGCGGGATCGAGGGTGGATAGATCCCGCTCGAAGACGAAACCGCTGTGGCGGTAACGTGTGGCGTCACGACGCACCGCCGAATGGTGTTCCAGTGATTTTTTGGGGCTTTTGAGGTCGTTGGCGATTAGGATGGGGGTTCTCATCGCCTTCTAAACGACCCTGAGGAGGACAATGGCTGGACGTGATCTCCGGTCATTGAAGTACTCAAGAGGCTGGTAGGGTCTGCA
Organism: Ornithoptera alexandrae; assembly: GCA_029030555.1. Classification (NCBI taxonomy): domain Eukaryota; kingdom Metazoa; phylum Arthropoda; class Insecta; order Lepidoptera; family Papilionidae; genus Ornithoptera; species Ornithoptera alexandrae. The sequence continues at coordinate 7,037,671 of JARDVY010000011.1, read as the reverse complement.
TAAAGTAGACCCCGGGACGAGCCATTCCAGTAAGGCGTTGGCGGGGTCGCGGTTGTGTTCCGAACGGAGATCCCGTGACCTCTCCAAGAGTTGAAGTTGGTTTTAGCGGGTAAAAATCTACGCATAACTCTGACTTTCCCCCAGAAGACAGAGTATCTTTTCGAAGATTTATCTCCGAAACCAAAAAAAAAGAAGAATAACATGAGTATAACACAAGCATAAGTAATAGATTAATTGGGATCAAAATCGAACAGTTAACTTTACACCACGAGTTGTATCATTACCGTAAAGTTTTGAATTATAACTCTTTAAGGTCAACGGCCGTAGCTTCTTTTTTTTTTAACTCACGCCCTGATACGCAGTCGTAACTTCAGATGCGCCCAAACAAACAGACCGACAGACGGTTTCCTTGTATTGTTCTATTGTTCTCCGGTTTCAAACCAAACGTTGGTGGGAGCGATAATCGTCTCAGTTACAGCGCACTCTGAAAACTGTTTTGAATTAAAACATAAAATAGCTGGAGCCGAGCTACATCAATGAAATATGTATGTCCAGCAGTGGGCGTCCATGGTTGTGACAATGATATTGGACTTATACTTACACAAGTGACAATCAAGTCGAAGATGATGGAGGTCGTTTGACAGTATACTTTGTCTCTCATATGTTGACAATCTCAAGTCTAATGCAGGGTGGTACCCATCAAAAATCGCATCACCATCCTAAATATTAACATGGTTTAATATTTGATTCCTGCTTTGGATCGACAATCTCCCTTTATCACTGGTGGTAGGTCATCCACCGTCCAAGTAGATACAACCGAAGCAGCCACTACTGCAAAACATTGTCAGACAATTTTTATAGTTTTTCTTTGAAGCGATGTAACTAGTAAAATTACTGGGGTAACGATACTTAACATATCACGTTTTACGATGTGGTCCTGTAGAACAGAACCAGCACTTATAGTATAACTTACCATCAAAAGTGAGTTAATAATTTAGTGAATTTTTCCATGTATTTATAATATGTCCGGGTCTTCTTTCTAGAGCGTTAAAAGTTTGAGTTTTTATTTAGACATTTCACCTTTTAAAGAAAAGTACTAGTAATATTACTAGTGCACTGTCTAGGCAAAATCAGGTGTAAAAACTAGATTATATTCATTAGCATCTGTTTGTATTTAAAGCACGCGATATGATTCAGATTGAGTACGATTCGTATGTAAAGTTAACTGCATTGTCGTGGGACTGTAGGTCTGGACACGTCGTCGTGTCTACATAAGTGTTACTAGTAACTGCTTATAGCATCTTGGATCTTTTATATTGGTGCAAAAAGAAAATCAAAATATTCCTCTAAAATTCAAACACGTACTGTTATATCAAATTAATCAAACTTAGTCGGAATTTGTTCATAGTTTAGTTAGTATACATTGTTAAAGTAAATTTTGAAATTTTCATATTAACTTAATAGCTTCAAGTATGGGTTATTCATCATCAGCCGATAGAAGTCTACTGCTGGACGTTTGTAAGAGTTAATTAGGGGGGATTTGGGCCATTTCCCACCACACTGGACCAATGCGGATTGGTGAGTACCAGAGTCTTGTTAGTTGATTGGCAGGGTGCAACACGAGCAGGTGATTGGTTTGGATCCCGTGAGTTGTGCGGTATCCTTGCACCCCTGTCATTATATTAAATTTCAGCACATAGAAAGTTGGTTGAAGGGGTTAGAAGTTGACAGATTGCGTTGCCTATTTGTATTATATTTATTCCATACGAAATTGTATAAAATGTTTACATATATTTTTATATATATACATTATATTATTCAATGATATGATATAGGTTAAATTTAGTTGGAAATACAGATATATTTTTTTTTAATATTCTAAATAATTTGTAACATTATATACAGTCGTATTGATTTTATTTATTTGTATAGATTATATATTCTACGTAAATATATATTTTCAGCAACAATAATATATGATTATATTGTTGCTAATATAACTTATCTCTATGCGCTTCTTTAGCATCTTGAAAGGGAACGATGTCACATTTTATGACGTCACAATCCGTGGGGAGGGGTAATGCGAGAGCGAGAGGGAGAGAGGTAGAAAAGAGTTGGGTGATGCTAAAGTGACTCTGGATAGCAACAAGATGCGTCGTGACCATCCAAGCGGTGCAGTGATCTATTCTCCCATAGGGCACAGTGGGTAGGGCCGCATTCACGGCCGCCGGTTCGTTCCGGATCGGGAAGCGGCGGCATTTTAATGCGATAGCATTTAAAAAAAGAACAACGCAGCTCCGTTTACCAAGGTTCAAAACTTTCACTGACTACATCCTACATCAGTTAAACTTAAGAAGAATAATTATGGAATAATACACGGTATATTAGGAGTGGACCGGGTTCAATGATCATCAGTTAAAAAGGTTTTACTGGTGGTAGGTCTCTGTTTCTGGACACCGTATAGGTACCACTACAGTACCTATTGCAGCCAATAAACAGTACTGTGGAAACATAACTGCGTTCCGGTTCGGAAGGCGTTGCATCTAGTGAAATTGCTGGGGTAACAAGCTTCAACATCTTATGTCTCAGGCGACGACTGCAGTGTGGTGCAATGTATAACACCCTAACTAACGCCACATTATTATGGGCTTCTTCGTATAATATAAATAAAAAAACATTAACATGTCTTATTCATATTTAAATCATAAATCAAGAAGAGCACAGCATTCGTCAATTCTTAGTTAGGTTTCTTAAATACTTCATATGACATTTCGAGTACTACACTTCTAATCTAGATAACCTTATCTACCTAAAATAAGTGAAATGCCGTGAGAAATTTTATTTAAACTCAGCTGATAGTACTCTGTTTCCCTTATAGCTATGCACCTGTGACAGCGCCATCAAAATCGGTTCAGCCGATTTGATACACAGAACAGACAATACTATTTAGTTATATAAAAGATTTTATCTACGTAAAATTGTGTCAGAAATCGTGATAGTTCAATTAGTGCACTATTTATGTCATGAAGTAGTAGGTTCGATCCCTTGAGCATGAGCTTCCGGTCAAAGAAAATATCGCGAGGAAATTGGTATGTATAAGAACAGCTTTTTGAGACATGCTCACAACCTTGGCGGTTTGTCTTGACTCTTTCCTTGTCAAAAAAAGGCTCTGACTCTTAGTAATTGCAATATTAAATGTTTTTTTTATTATATTCTTATAATTTATTCAACAAGATGCACATTTCGATGTACGTGTAGTTAAATGGCCGACATTCCTCAAATAACGGAGCGTCTCAATCTAATTTTAAACGGATGGTCACCGCCCGCGGCCAGAAATCAAGCCAACGCGTATACCCGTAGTCATGTACAAAAAAAAAGCATCGATAACTTCTGGTACTGTACAAATATTACCGCTTTCCGGTTTTAAAGGCGTTGTAGCTTCTGTAATCAGGTAATGTGATTTAACATGTTAGGTCTCAAAGTGATAAGCACATTGTGGCCAAGTGTATCATGAACTAAAGTCATCATGGGCGGAAGTGTCATTTACCAGATGGTAAATGGAATTTTTTTTTTGCTACTAAGAGTACAACCAAGATTACGTCCCGCCTGATCTTGAGCCTTTTCACTTTTCTTGAAGAATTCCATATTGTAGCTCACCTCGGCCTGAACATCACCATGTAACTCGTCCCACATCTTGAGGATGATCTAGAGAAGACATCTCGAGAATCGAACTGTACGAAACCACTGCGGTTTGAGAGTGTAACGATAGACCCCATGCCATTGGCGTCTACTGTGCACCGTATACTGTATCATAGTAAAAAGTGGCTGCTTAAATAAAAAAAATATAAATAATAATAAATAATATTAACAGTTTAGACAGTAATAAATAGTTAACATAGTTATCGAGAAATGTGTATCGTCATTCCCGAAGAGGAGGTATTTGTTCTAATCACCATGCTTGGTATGACGGTTGGTGAGCTCATACTTCCACCGCCATTTCACGCTCGAGACCAGAATCGTAGTGAAAATCGTCTCCATCCTAAACCAGATTCCTGTGAATAAAAAAGCCCACAAAAAAGAGATAAAAAGACAACACTAGCACAACTGTCTGCTGCCAGTCGGCAATTCGTCACGAAGGAAGATTTATAAACGACACAACTTCCCTCTCACGTTATATTTAAGTGGACTATTTTGTTTTTTTTTAAATAAAAAGTCGATTTTTTGATCTCTTCTAACGGAAGTCACTACCAAAAGCGAGGAGGCCTTTCGTGCCAAAAATAATTTTGCCTCCACCCCAAGTAATCTTTCCGCCTCCTACCAGTGGTATGTAAAATGATTAACTTATGATTAAAAAGCACTGTAATTACACAAAAATACTGTAATCCCCATGAGAAGTCGTTTAGTAGTGTAAAGATCTTAAATAAAACTATCGCCTAAAAATAAATATATTCTGGTTTAAAATGATCTACAGCTCGTAATCATCACGCGATAAGATTAATCGCCACGCGATTTAACTTCTCATACTAGTCTTCTCAATCCGTCCACGCACACATACATACACACATATATATGTATATATATACATACATATGGTGTGTACAACACACATACAGACAAACGCACAGAACTTTTCTAATTTTATTAAAATTTTGGCAATTCTATATTTTTAAGAGATTGCATTTACTTGATGCAACTGGGAGAGGGCACTGTTTCCTGATATACAGGTTAAATTCCTAGTCCAGGAACCAGGGGCTTCGAGTATCGAAGACTTAAAATAATGCAATAAATTAACTTTATATTTATCATTTAAGATATAGTATGTTAGGATAATGTCGTAGTGTAAACATCCTAAATATAACAATAGTTTTAAAAAAATATTATTATACAGTTAAACAGTTCTCTAACTAATAATTTTACTCTAATTTCCTCGAAACGTAACATTTAATGTCTCACTGCAATGTAGCAGTGTAAACATCCTAACGGTAACCATCATTTTAAAAATAATTATTTGTTGAAGATTTCTTACATTAGTAAACTTCTAATTGTCTTGAAACGTAGCATCCAGCATCTCCAGGCGACGTGGTAAACTTACTTACTGGAACTATTACCGTTAACATTATTACTTTTTAGGTTTCAAGGGTGCTTCTATTGTAAAATTACCCTAGTTGCCTCGAGACGTAACTTTTATTATGTAGGGGTTACGTAGTAGTGTAAACATCCTAATGCCATCATTGATAAGAACAGAGGAATATTTCCCGCAAGGTGTAATATTTCTGCACAGGGTTATGTAGTAGTGTAAACATCCTAATGCCATCATTGATAAGGACAGAGGAATATTTTCCGCAAGGTGTAATATTTCTGCACAGGGTTATGAAGTAGTGTAAACATCCTAATACCACTATTGATAAGGACAGAGGAATATTTTCCGCAAGGTGTAATATTTCTGCACAGGGTTATGAAGTAGTGTAAACATCCTAATACCACTATTGATAAGGACAGAGGAATATTTTCCGTAAGGTGTAATATTTCTGCACAGGGTTATGAAGTAGTGTAAACATCCTAATACCACTATTGATAAGGACAGAGGAATATTTCCCGCAAGGTGTAATATTTCTGCACAGGATTATGAAGTAGTGTAAACATCCTAATACCACTATTGATAAGGACAGAGGAATATTTTCCGCAAGGTGTAATATTTCTGCACAGGGTTATGAAGTAGTGTAAATATCCTAATGCCATCATTGATAAGGACAGAGGAATATTTTCCGCAAGGTGTAATATTTCTGCACAGGGTTATGAAGTAGTGTAAACATCCTAATGCCATCATTGATAAGGACAGAGGAATATTTTCCGCAAGGTGTAATATTTCTGCACAGGGTTATGTAGTAGTGTAAATATCCTAATGCCATCATTGATAAGGACAGAGGAATATTTTCCGCAAGGTGTAATATTTCTGCACAGGGTTATGAAGTAGTGTAAACATCCTAATACCACTATTCATAAGGACAGAGGAATATTTTCCGCAAGGTGTAATATTTCTGCACAGGGTTATGAAGTAGTGTAAACATCCTAATACCCCTATTGAAAGGACAGAAGAATATTTTCCGTAAGGTGTAATATTTCTGCACAGGGTTATGAAGTAGTGTGAACATCCTAATACCACTATTGATAAGGACAGAGGAATATTTTCCGCAAGGTGTAATATTTCTGCACAGGGTTATGAAGTAGTGTAAACATCCTAATACCACTATTGATAAGGACAGAGGAATATTTTCCGCAAGGTGTAATATTTCTGCACAGGGTTATGAAGTAGTGTAAACATCCTAATACCCCTATTGATAAGGACAGAAGAATATTTTCCGTAAGGTGTAATATTTCTGCACAGGGTTATGAAGTAGTGTGAACATCCTAATACCACTATTGATAAGGACAGAGGAATATTTTCCGCAAGGTGTAATATTTCTGCACAGGGTTATGAAGTAGTGTAAACATCCTAATGCCATCATTGATAAGGACAGAGGAATATTTTCCGCAAGGTGTAATATTTCTGCACAGGGTTATGAAGTAGTGTAAACATCCTAATACCACTATTGATAAGGACAGAGGAATATTTTCCGTAAGGTGTAATATTTCTGTACAGGGTTATGAAGTAGTGTAAACATCCTAATACCACTATTGATAAGGACAGAGGAATATTTCCCGCAAGGTGTAATATTTCTGCACAGGATTATGAAGTAGTGTAAACATCCTAATACCACTATTGATAAGGACAGAGGAATATTTTCCGCAAGGTGTAATATTTCTGCACAGGGTTATGAAGTAGTGTAAATATCCTAATGCCATCACTGATAAGGACAGAGGAATATTTTCCGCAAGGTGTAATATTTCTGCACAGGGTTATGAAGTAGTGTGAACATCCTAATACCACTATTGATAAGGACAGAGGAATATTTTCCGCAAGGTGTAATATTTCTGCACAGGGTTATGAAGTAGTGTGAACATCCTAATACCACTATTGATAAGGACAGAGGAATATTTTCCGCAAGGTGTAATATTTCTGCACAGGGTTATGAAGTAGTGTAAACATCCTAATACCACTATTGATAAGGACAGAGGAATATTTCCCGCAAGGTGTAATATTTCTGCACAGGATTATGAAGTAGTGTAAACATCCTAATACCACTATTGATAAGGACAGAGGAATATTTTCCGCAAGGTGTAATATTTCTGCACAGGGTTATGAAGTAGTAGTGTAAACATCCTAATACCACTATTAATAAGGACAGAGGAATATTTTCCGCAAGGTGTTATATTTCTGCACAGGGTTATAAAGTAGTGTAAACATCCTAATACCACTATTGATAAGGACAGAGGAATATTTCCCGCAAGGTGTAATATTTCTGCACAGGGTTATGAAGTAGTGTAAACATCCTAATGCCATCATTGATAAGGACAGAGGAATATTTTCCGCAAGGTGTAATATTTCTGCACAGGGTTATGTAGTAGTATAAATATCCTAATGCCATCATTGATAAGGACAGAGGAATATTTTCCGCAAGGTGTAATATTTCTGCACAGGGTTATGAAGTAGTGTAAACATCCTAATACCACTATTGATAAGGACAGAGGAATATTTTCCGCAAGGTGTAATATTTCTGCACAGGGTTATGAAGTAGTGTAAACATCCTAATACCCCTATTGATAAGGACAGAAGAATATTTTCCGTAAGGTGTAATATTTCTGCACAGGGTTATGAAGTAGTGTGAACATCCTAATACCACTATTGATAAGGACAGAGGAATATTTTCCGCAAGGTGTAATATTTCTGCACAGGGTTATGAAGTAGTAGTGTAAACATCCTAATACCACTATTAATAAGGACAGAGGAATATTTTCCGCAAGGTGTTATATTTCTGCACAGGGTTATAAAGTAGTGTAAACATCCTAATACCACTATTGATAAGGACAGAGGAATATTTCCCGCAAGGTGTAATATTTCTGCACAGGGTTATGAAGTAGTGTAAACATCCTAATGCCATCATTGATAAGGACAGAGGAATATTTTCCGCAAGGTGTAATATTTCTGCACAGGGTTATGAAGTAGTGTAAACATCCTAATGCCATCATTGATAAGGACAGAGGAATATTTTCCGCAAGGTGTAATATTTCTGCACAGGGTTACGAAGTAGTGTAAACATCCTAATACCACTATTGATAAGGACAGAGGAATATTTTCCGCAAGGTGTAATATTTCTGCACAGGGTTATGAAGTAGTGTAAACATCCTAATACCACTATTGATAAGGACAGAGGAATATTTCCCGCAAGGTGTAATATTTCTGCACAGGGTTATGAAGTAGTGTAAACATCCTAATGCCATCATTGATAAGGACAGAGGAATATTTTCCGCAAGGTGTAATATTTCTGCACAGGGTTATGAAGTAGTGTAAACATCCTAATGCCATCATTGATAAGGACAGAGGAATATTTTCCGCAAGGTGTAATATTTCTGCACAGGGTTATGAAGTAGTGTAAACATCCTAATACCACTATTGATAAGGACAGAGGAATATTTTCCGCAAGGTGTAATATTTCTGCACAGGGTTATGAAGTAGTGTAAACATCCTAATGCCATCATTGATAAGGACAGAGGAATATTTTCCGCAAGGTGTAATATTTCTGCACAGGGTTATGAAGTAGTGTAAACATCCTAATGCCATCATTGATAAGGACAGAGGAATATTTTCCGCAAGGTGTAATATTTCTCCTCACATTTTGTTTTATAAATTAACTTAAAGTTCTGAAAAGAGGCTTGCAACTAACATAGGTCATATTTAAAGATTGATACACGACCACCTCCCATTAGTGTCGTATGTTATAGTGTAAGGGTCTCTTGGAGATGTATTTCGAAATTTTATAGCTCTCTGCTAAGTTATAGTAAGCAATATATCTTAATGTGTACAAGTCATTGTAAACACCACTGACGTCTTGTCATATATTACTCTCGTTTCTTAGTTATGTCTGAGCGATGTCAGATAATAGACGAGGTCATTGACTCTAATAACTTATTTCATAACTTGACATACACTTGATCTCAACTTCACATGGTTAAGTGATAGTGAGACTGTATGGTAAAGCGTGCTCATTAAGCGTCTTCGTTTTAAATACGTCCATGTTATAACAGGTATATATCATATATGGGTATTTTATAACTAAAGGCAAGGTGCATAATTTTATGCAGTGTATATCATCCTAACTAGTGTTATTATAGGCATGCGTATAATTACCATCAGGCGAATGTCCGCTCGTGTCGGTGCATCATCGAAAATAAGATGAGAAAAAAAGATGTAATGTATATCATCCTAATTGATGAGATGTTAAAGGCGAGCGTATGAAATACCATCAGGTGAACAAGGTGAATATCATTTTAACTAGCAGCGCCATATTGTTACGGGCGGGTTAGTGTAACTTGTAGGTAGTTTGAGGCCGCGGTTTGAGGGTGACCACCGAGGGGGTTTTAGCGGGTAAAAATCTCTACATAACTCTGACTTCCCCCCAGAAGGCACAATATCTCTTTGAAGATTTTCGTCGTGAAACCAAAAAAAAAAACTTGTAAGTAGTGACGTGTTATCATCACTGTAGAAATATTATAACCTCTTATCATAAAAATTAGCCGACAATTAGTTTTGGTAGTGCTATCTTGATGTTAACCTGATGCTGCCTATAGAATTCTGGAGAGACCGGAACAGGTGAAAATATAAAGGTGACAAACTCAGGGCTATATGGCAGATGCTTTAACACTTTTGCTGAGTGGCTAAAGATATATGGAATAGCGTTACCGTGACGACGAACACACCCTTTCTATCGATCAGTTCCGGTCGCTTTCTTTCAACTTGTCGTTTTATGTCATCAATAGTTGACAGTAGGGATCTTAATCTTCATGTTCTGTCTGGCGGTACAAGCTGATAATGAAGCTAATCCGGGTATAGCCAATCTGTAGAGCCTGACTGAGGTTGAACTTTTTACTAATTTCTTTCTTTTTTTTTATTTATATTATTTTTAATATAATCAACACCAGCCAGATACAAATAGTACAACCAAAGAGATGTTATTACAAGTTTATACATAGGCAAAAAGAAATTGTCGTTAACTTAATATATCATCATCATTAATCAGCCATCATTAGCCGCAAGACGTCCACTGCTGGGAATATGCCTTCCTCCAAGATCCCCATATTGATCAGTCTGCCCGCATCGCCGGGTACTAGAGGCTGTCGTTTGTAGGGGTTCATACGGGGGGACTTGCCTGTTTACTACCACGCTGGCCTCATGCGGGTTGGTGAGATATATATATGAGTGTTTTTTTTATACATTACAAAGCTACGAAGCGAGTGTGACTTTCACTTGATGGTAAGTGATACGCCTATAACAACGTGGCGGTAGCGAGAATGTTAGAGACAGCATCACATTGCACGCCGCATTGAGACATAAGATGTTAACTCTCGTTACCACAGTAAGCAATGTTTGTATACTACTATTTGGCAGGAGGAATTGTCGCTGCAGTGGTAACCACCTAGACGGTCTACGACATTAGAGTCCTACCACCAGTAAAGTATGTGGTCGTATTGTTACTGTAACATACTTTCTCTGAAGAACGTAAATAGTGCGGTGGTTCGAGAAAAATGAGTGCAATGAACGCACGGCTTTGATAAGAGCGGACTTTCCTAAAGGTTTATCCGATAACAAACAATGCGCCTACAATACGAACTGTACGCAGCGACCTACTTTTGGAAATAAGCTAAGGTTATATACAAACTTCATTTACACTTAGCTCGGATTCAACATGTGGGAATTGGAGTGCTCTAGGACCACACTAAATCTACATCCTCATTGTCAATTACCACTGTATGACATTGAAGTCAATTACATATTATAAATACTCGACTAATACATATTTGACACGTGAAGGAATCCAAAACAGATGTGAAGCATCGACGTTTTAGGAAGTCCACAATCGCAACGTTAATTAAAAAAAAAATCATACAGAGGATGGGATACAGAGGAGGTAATACCATCAGCTTGAGTTCCTAATATTAATAAAATTAAATCAAACACCAATCACACTACCAGAGAACTTCAAGGCACATTTAACTTATTCTGCGTAGACGGAAATGTGGACCATAGTTTAAATTTGTAGGTACTCCGTGACTAGAATATTACAAATTACGACTATTAAGAATAGAACTAAGGTAAGCCTTGCCTGTCGAAAGTGACTAAAAGGGGTTTCAAGTTCCTGGGCTTTGAAGATGGAAACCGTCATTGTCCACTAAGCGAGCCCCAGATGTGACAATAACGAGGTGGTTTAGTTTTTGACGTATCAAAGCAAGTGTGTTGTGGATAACTACAACCCTCCCCGGGACGTGCTTTAGGCGTAGTACAGGGAGGCAGCGGTGCGTTCCATCACAGATCCTGGGGCCTCCTGCAAGGCACTGAAAATGATCGCCGTGGCTGTTTTAGTGGGTAAAAATCCCACATAACCTTGTCTTACCCTCAGAAGCAGGGTACCTTTTTAAACGATTTCCTCCGATAACCAAAAAAAAAAGTACATGATGACTATCACGTCAGGACCTCTGTCTCGTCAGTTTTATATATATATGTATAGCTAACATAATACATAGCAACTGAGGAATTCAATGATTTTTATTTATACGATATTTAAGTATAAATTTTAACTTTACGGTAAAATGTTTAAATTTTTTACGATTTTAACTGTACCATTGAACATGAGAGCTCGCTGTTATATAACCATAAATATTTATTGAAGTAAACAAGGATGTAAAGGTTCATGAAGGATTTTTTACGGATGCCATCAGTTGACCAAACATGGTGCGCCTACTGTGTGGCTTTTGGCAATACCACTTCCTGTGTACAGTCGTAAACATTATATCACTAACTAATAAACTGTATATAGTAAGTAATGAATAGAGTCTATTAGTGGTAATTAAATGTATTATGGATTTCTTTGGGGCAGGCCTATGTCCAGCTGTGGACGTCTATTGGCTGATGATGATGATGATGGATTCCTACTTAGAACAATCATACTGAAATATGTATGATATATGATTTTACTGATGCTATTGCAACCGTCAATCACTAGAGTGCAGAGATTACTGTGTTCCGGTTTGAAGGGGCTGTAGCTAGTGTAGTTACTGGAGTAACGAGACTCGATATCTTATATCTCAAGCGATAAGCACAATGTGATGCAGTATATATTATCCTATTTAAAGCCACGTTATTAAAGGCAGGCGTATCACTTACCATCAGGCGAACGTCCCGCTCGTCTCGTCGTTTTATTCTATAAAAAAAAAACATTGTTATAAGTACATGTATATTGTATTATAAAAATATTACCACACCACTGCTTGGCGGCGGAAATAGGGGTTGCGGGTGTACATAGACAATCCTCAACATCAGAAACCTACCAGTAAAAAAGACTACTGTCTAGATATTTTACGTGATACAAATGATCTATAATTTTTAACCAATAGTTTAAAATTTATAAAGCAGTTAAAAGTTAACTTGTTTGAGTAATATATTAAACATATCAACGAAGTATAACAAAGTTATGTGCGTAGATAAATATGTATATAGTTTAAAAAATCCGTTCGATGATAATTATGAGTAGAAAAAAAATCTATAAATATAATATATATATATTCTATATATAGCTTATTTTTACACATATGTGTATGTATAAAAAAAGATGATACTATAAAGAAAATACGGGTATTGTTTACCAACACTGTAATCCGTGGCATGGCAATACCGTTACGGCGGGTTGAATGACTCGCACACGATCACACATTGCCGAAAACATCGCCGACCGGAATCCTAGCCAAAGTTTTTTTTTTCTTCGCCGACATCTTTAAATAGGAATAAATTCTGTACAGCGTACTGGATGTTAGGAGACCGCTTCCGAAAACGGAGACAGACGATAGTACTAACGACACCTTTGTTGATGGGACGGAAAAGAATCGATCCTGATTAAAAAATTATATTTTTAAAACGTTTTATTAGAATTATTTACGCTCCATTATGTTAGTATAGCTAAATGAAACGATAGTTTCATAAAATATACATTACTAAAAAAACTAGCAATGAAACACAAAAACAGCTGATGCTCGGATCAACGAACGCCCGGGCGCGCAATCTAAATGCTCCGTGGCCATATAAAATAAGGTTCAAATTGAAACCAAATTCATCTCGAGTTTCCGCCGCGCCCGCCTGTTCGTTGATCCGAGCATCAGCTATTTTTGATTTTGTGTTTCATTGCTGGTTTTTTTTTTTAGTAAAGTAATGCATTTTATATGAAACTATCGTTTCATTTAGCTGTACTAACATGATGGAGCGTAAATAATGCTAATAAAACATTTTAATATTTTTTTTTTAAATGTTTTATTAAGATCGATTTTTTTTTTCGTCCCATCATCAAAGGTGTCATTACTACTATCGTTTGTCTTCGTTTTCGGAAGCGGTCACCTAACACCCAGTATATAGCGAAAAAGTTTTTCATTCTACCCCTACGTAAGAGCTGGGTAAGATGAAATACACTGCACTATATAGTGCTCATCGCTCATTATTAGCTACAGCATCCTTTATATACACAAATCTCTGCCAAGTCTCTGCCAAGAAATACTTGTGCCTAGTATAAAGTTTAACAAATTATAGTTTTTTGTATACTGGGAAGCGAATAGACGAGTGGGACGTTCACCTGATGGTTAGTGATACGCTTGTCCATAATGTGTCGCTGGTGAGAATGATATATATACTACACTATATTACCGTCGTCACCTGAGACAACATGTTGAGTCCCGTTATCACAATAACTTCGCTAGCTACAGAGCCCTTCAAACCGGAATACAGAAAAATTTGCACACTACTGTTCGGCAGTAGAAATACTAGTTGCGGTGATTACCTAGACGGTCTCCGACAACAGAGACTTGTCACCAGTATAAGTTTTGTTGCATTATTATATACACAATGTCGCATTATTATCATCATCATCAGCGGTTAGACATCCACTCCTGAACATAGGTCTCCTCCAAAGATCACTTCATCGATCGGTCCCGCGTTGCTTGCATCCAGTGGGTCCCCGCGATACAATGTAGCAATTGTCATGCAATGTGTAAGAACTTCCGCACAATAAATCTCAAGACCCTCACCAACCTCACCTGCTCGTGGTGCAGCCTGATCATAAATAAACAAACCCGCATAGGGCAAGCGTGGTGGAATTGGCGAAAACCCCCTTATATGAAACCTACAAATGACGGCCCCTGGTGCCCGGCGGTACCGACGGCCATAGTGATTGTGACAGACGATGCCAAGGCCCCCGAACCAATACAGCAGGATCCATCGATGTGGAGATCTTTAGGGGAGGCTTATGTCCAACAGTGAATGTCTATCGGCTGATAATGATGATGACGCGTCATACAGTTCAACGGGATTTAGAAAACCTTACCAAAAAAATCTAACTTTTTCCAACTACCTTATAAGTCAAATTTCTTAAGGCAACTAAAACTTATGATGATGATGGAACTATAGTTCCACCATCATCATCATCGTCATACACCGATGTTCAAGAATGACGATCTTTGAAATTACTTCATCGTATTATGAAATTTTCATTACATGTAAATATCATTTTAAAGAGGCAAAGACACTCGAGGACATACAGCTAATAGCTAAACCTTTACTGGTGGTAGGTCTCTGTTGTCGGAGACTGTCCAGGTAGGTACCACAGCAGCGCCTATTTCTGCAGACAAACAGCACTGTGCAATCACATGACGCTGAAATTCGTCGTAGCTAGTGAAATTACTAACGAGACTAGTTAGTGTTTTTTTATGTGATTAAGCGACGAGATGAGCGGCACGTTCACCTGATGGTAAGTGGTACGCCGGCACATAACAACGTGGCGCTAGTCAGGATGATACATACTGCACCATATTGTGCTCATCGCCTGAGACATAAGATGATGAGTCTCGTCGTCCCAGTAATTACACTAGCTACAGCGCCCTTCAAACAGGAACACAGTAACGGTTATACATTACTGTTTGCGATGGTACCTAGACGGTTTTAGACCACAGAGACCTACCACCAGTAAATCCAATCTAGTTTTAAAGGTATATTTACGATCCAATAATAATGTGTTGTTTAATATGATTAAAATATTAGGTCCTTACATATAAAATTGGCGTTTTGTACGGGAGGAATATAAAGTAATTTTTTTTTTGTAAAATATATTTAATTAATCAAAGTATGCACCGTTGTTATCTATGCACTTTTGTCATCTCATAGGTAGTGCATTGATCCCTTTACTAAAAAAACCATAGGGGCGAGAATCAATAAACTCTTTGAAGGCGGCTTGGACTGCCGCATCGGAGTTGAATTGTTTTCCTTGTAAGAAGTTGTCCATATTCCGGAAAAAATGGTAATCTGTTGGGGCAAGGTCCAGGGAGTACGGTGGATGTCGCAGACATTCCAGTTGTAGCTCATCTAACTTAGTGGTTGTTTGTTGTGCAGTGTGTGGTGGTGGTGTTGCGTTGTCGTGAAACAGCAGTGGCCTAGGGCGATTGACCAATCTTGGTTGTTCAGCAGTTAGTTCTTCCTTCATGGTCTGCAGTTGCCGACAATAGATATCTGCCACAATCGTTTGTCCAGATTTTAGAAAACTGTAGTGAACGACACCGGCGCTAGTCCACCAAACGCTCACAAGTAACTTTTTCTGAGCTAATTTTCGTTTAGGGCTGGATTTGGCTGGGTCTTTCGGGATTGATGATGACTGTTTCCAAAACTCAAATGTACCAGCTAAATAAATTTATAAATTTGAATTTGGAATTCTTAATCAAAGCGGAGATATTTCAGATCAAAGTGGTCAGTACCACAAAACGCTAATGTCATATGTAAGGACCTAATACAATGACATACATTATGTACATGTTTAATTTTTTTTCCCCTCGCATTCCGGAACTGACATGATGACGTTGACAGCGAAATACCATTGTGAGTGAATCCCCGGTATTTCCTGGTGCGTGTACCGAAATTGAGAAGACCGGTACACCTTTCACGTCAAGTCCGTACGTCACTTAGTAAGGAATGTATTAACTGTACTCACGACCGCGGTGTCTTATTGGTGTGTGAGAATACAAAACCACTACATTGTATACACATATATATATATATATATATATATGTATATATACATCTTATATATATATGTATACTTATATATATATCTATGAACATATATGTAATGTATATTAAGATGATTAATATTTTAGATATTTAATAGCGAATTAAAAGCTTAAAAGATATATTGTTTTATTAACCTTCATTAAAAAAAAAAACATATATTTCATTAGACATTTCTACATTGGTGGTAAGTCTTTGGTGCTAGAGACCTGGTAGGGACCTTTGCAGCTCCTGTTTGAACTGACAGCAGTGTACAAACATTACTGTATTCCGTTTTGAAGGGCGCTGTAGCTAGTGAAATTACTTAAGTACCAAACTCATCATCTTGCGCAATGTGGTACACTGTATATTATCCTTACTTGCGTCATGTTGGTATAGGCAGGCGTATCACTTATCATCGAGTGAACATCCTGCTCGTCTCGTCGCTTTATTGAATAAAAATAAAAAAAGTAACCTCACCAAAAACGAAAAAGTAAATCGAAAGTTTATTATCATGAATCTCTCTCTCTCTTCTCTTGATTAGAAAGTTTTGACAAAGGAAACTAAGAACGAAATTTTCATAACCTCAAAACTATTACTTTGACAACTCATAAACTGACATATGTGTTAAAGTCCTTCTTAAAGTGCTTCTCCATTACTGTAGGTTAGTTCTAAGATTTGTGAATTTGTGGCTGTCTTGAGCTACATGGAACAGTTTCCCAACGCTGATGATAAAGTTCTAAGCGCGGGTTAAGTTAAATTAAAATAACGAAGGAATTACTTCGTTACATACATCTATATATACATAGACCTCCGCCAAACATCTCCGCGTTTGTAGAGTTTTTTATGGGGGATTTGGGGTCCCCTGAGTGACTTTTATATATATATATATATATTGCTAGACTTAAGTGGCAGTGGGCAGTGGACATTGTTCGAAGGACCGACGGCCGATGGGGCAGTAAGGTCCTCCTCGAGTGGTGCCCGTGTACCGGTAGACGAAGTGTTGAGAGGACTCCCACAAGCTGGACCGACGATTTTGCGAGCATCGCGGGAACCCACTGGATGCGAGCAACGGGAAACCGATTGATGTGGAGATCTATGGGGGAGGCATATCCAGCTATGGGCGTCTATCGGATGATGATGATGATACGTACATGGTGAAAGGTAACAGGTATAAAAGATCTGGAGGGGCTAAAGTATAGCTCGTATGCTATCTATCTATGTATGGAATACCGCATACAAAAATAATGGTTCCGGAGTTATTAATTTTTTTAAATATTTTTCTTATGAGGTCACATGAAATCTCTAGTGTACACAACAGCAATTAACTCGTTAGTAGATTTAAAGTCACGCATCATCGTCTCTGCTGACATAATAAGAGAACAGCTCACAGGGCGAGTCACTCCATCTGACTTAAGGAAAAGGCTTGTATCAGGAACCGTGGCCGTCAGTTTGAGCAAAATTTAAATTAATTGTTACTTGAAACTTTTACTCTGTACTCAATATTTAAACCGACAACAATAATCTCGCACGTGTTACAACAATAAACAAAAGGGTCACATTAAGGGCCGGCGCGGCGTCTACTTTTATGAATCTCTACAGTTTGATATTTCACGGTACTTGGTTTTATTACAAATAGTTTTTTTTTCTAAATTTTAGAAACTTTATGTACTTTCTAATACCTTGTCGGATAGATATTGAAGTCAGGTACTTATTTATGTGCTTTATACGTATTTTTTATAAACAATATTTTATTTTAAGATTAAATAAAACTAAGTATGACGCCTTATTTTTTACTGTCACGACTTTCAAAGAACTTAATTTAAAAGATTTAGCCTCTAACTGATGATTATTAATTTAATTTAATAAAATAAAGATTAAACATAATTACTACATTAAAATTTGTGTACAAATAAGTAAGAAATAAAATCATCGGATTTTTTTCTAGAAAATCGGGAATTTTTGAAAAATATTAAAAAAATGAATAATTCCAGAACCTTTGTTTTTGGATGCGGTTTTTCATACATACATAGATAGGATACGAGCTATACTTTAGTCACTCCAGATGTTTAACACCTCTTACCATTCACCCTGTATATATATGTGTCAAAGTCGCTTAATTTAAAGTTACTTTATTAAAATTAGATTTATCATATCTTAATGTATGTACTTTTACATATATTTATTTACTGTCTTATACGGTTGTTGTAATTTATGATGATATAAAGGTTGGCTTATAATTTCTTATTCGCTATCGTCCGAGTTCAATGACCGGATGAGTTGTGGGCAAGTCGAAGTATTGCAAATGATTTTGAATTAATGACCCCATGGGTCTCGTTAAATCCCGCTTAACTTGTGATTTGTGGGTTAACTCGCCGGTACGTTTCTCGGAAGGAGTGCGTATCCTCGACTCGTGCGTTTGTTTCGCAGAACGTATCGGCCATGAGTTCAAGTGACGTTCAATAAATACTACTTAGGCTAAGTTTTTTTTTAAATTTACCAACTTTTGGATTCCGGATCGAAATTACGACGTAACTCGTATGAACAGGATGAGGAGGTAGGTATGACTGTATCCACTATTTCTGCCGCGCGATACCAGTGTGCAAATATTAGATCCTCTGCTGGTCCATGACAACGCTAGACCTCACACTTCAGGATATACGATCTCTATTTTAAATGACCTGCGATTAAAGTCTCTGACACTCACCATATTCTTCGTTTTTTTTTTTATCTGCGAAACGATGGGACAACCGTGATACGTCAGCCCATTACCACGTGGCGCTAGTGAAGATGATATATATAGCACAACATTATGCTCGCCGTTTTGAGACATAAGAGATTGTCTCGTTACCTACATAAATTTCACTAGTAACAACGTCATTCAAACCGGAACACAGTATCATTTGCATATTGTTGTTTGGAAGCAGAAATAGGCGCTGCTGTGGTACCTAGACGATCTCGAGCATTAAAAACCTACCATCAGTAAACTACTGCTCCGACTATGTCTGTAGGATCCTATTAGTAATTTTTTTTTTCAAATAGTTTCTACCTGCCTGTGGTGGGGGCCTTTATGTACATATACCATCAGTACTTATTTACCATTTTTAAGTTATATTCATCATTATTCCCATCTTATCTTTCATACTCCGTTCTTCATTCACACTTCTTTTCTACTCTCATTCTGCATCTAATAGTAATAAAGTTGTAGATTTTATATTTTGATGTTTTTATTTTATTTTTATTTATCCACGATGAGTTGAAACTTGACTTCAATATCTCTTGATGTTAAATGACAATAAGGCTGATGGTAAAGCGTTCGCGCTAAGATTGCTCTCATATAAATGACTAATAGAGAACATAAATGATGTAGCTACGATGATCTGTCACTGGTATGATGCAAGCGATCAATCTCCTTTACGAAGGTTGTCTATATACATGCGTTTTGGTTGTTCCCTAATCACGTGAAAACTGGTGAACGTATTGACACGGGAACGTGACGGAATGATTTGTAGATAGTTATAGGCTATTTACTTTTTTAAATAGGTCCTTCATCATTTTATTCCTGATTAGGTTTTATGAACATTTTCATTTCGTGTTATTTATGCTGTTGCTATGGTAACGGTTGCTATGGGAAGTTATTTGCGGTTGCGGTTGCTCTCGAGTAATATTTCAGACAAATCTCAAGTCTAATTCTATATTACGGCCAGCAAAGCGAGAGTGGAACAGCAAGTGTTTTATATTTCTACTCATAAAGTATCAGTGTGTATGTAAGTGTAATATTCATTCGATACTGTACAAATATTCCATGAACTCAAGTGCCGAAGTTCTGATGAATAACCGCATTCGCGCCGGCAATTACCGGTAATAAAGGAAAGTGGTGCGGCATGACGTCGACATTCCCGAAAACCGACGCTTCCCGGATGTGGAAGTTTTGTTATTCACACGTTACGCATAACTATATATATGCGGCATTGTGGCCTCATGCATCACTTTTAAATTAAAGTTATTTTAAGTCATTCCTCCAAGGTCTAAGCTAGGATGATATACACTGCTGCCTTGTGATGTTAAGATACGTTACCTCGATAAATTCACAGTAATGTTTTCACACTGCTCTTTGGGGGTAGAAATAGTTACGATTGCACTTAACCCTCTCCGGAAAAAAAAATTACACAAGTTTTATTACTACTATTTCTTTTTTAAGTAAGCGACGAGACGAGCGGGACGTTCAACTGATATTGAGTGATACCCCTGCCCATAACAAGGATCCAATTAGGATGGTAAATACTGCACCACATTGCGCTCGTCGCCTGACACATAAGATCTTGAGTCCCGTTACTATAATAATTGCTACAGCGTCTTCCAAACCGGAACACGGTAATGTTTGTATATTACTGTTTGGCGGATATAGGTACTGCAGTGGTACTACTACACGGTCTCCAGCGACAGAGACCTACCACCAGTTAAGTAAGTTTAAGATCAATGTTTAAATTTATATATATGACTACACAAGTATTTATTACTTTTATATCAATATTACTTGCGTAATTGGATTAGCAATTATCATCATCATCAGCTGATAGACGTCCACTGCTGGACATACGCCTCCTCCAAAGATCTCCACATCGATCGATCCTGAACTACAACAATCAATACTTCACTATCTTTGATACAGATTATTACATACATTATGATGCGATATTATTTTTATTAATAATATCCTTAAAGGACCAAGTTAAGTTTTTTAATATAGATTTTTTTGTCGAAAGGAGTAGCATGTGCCTTAACAGTAAGTGATGTCCCCTTAACAATGTAGTAATAAATAAACAATTACCAAGAGATGTTATTAGATATTGAGTATTACTGTTTGAAGGGAGCTGTGATTTAATATGACTACTGGAGTCATCATCATCATCAGCCGATACACGTCCACTGTTAAGCACAAGCCTCTCCTAAAGATCTCCACGTTTGTAGGGGTTCATAAGGGAGGATTTCCCACCACGCTGAGTCAATGAGGGTTGGCGGGGGCCAGAGCCTCGTTTGTTGATTAGCAGGGTGCAAACAAGCGAGGTTGGCTTGGGTCCCGTAAGTTGTTGCGCGGGACCTATTACATTCCTGATGAGTGAGATGAGTATGAGAACACATAGTCTAAGTTCCAAGCCTAATGTGTTGCTTAACTTTATGTAACTTTGTTATGCACTATATTAACTTCCAAGTGAAGACAACGCCGTCTTGTTCTAAAAATTGTGTATATACCCTCATGTTAGCAAATCGAAATTATTGTTACCGACATATTTTTTTTTACTTAAGTTAAACCCTACGGCTTCAGCAATACAAATCCCCTCCACTGTGTACAACTTAAAAAAAGAATCCATATGGGAATAAGTGTTTTGGATTTCGTATTCAACTTACACGAATGTTGCCATAAAATTACACAAGCGAGCAATAAAACCCGGCGCGTAAACAAAAATGTATTCGGTAAACCACATCACTCCCATTGTAGTGTCGGAGGTAGATGGAGAAAAAGTGAAAAAAAAAAAGGTAAATTGGAAAATATGTTACATTGTAGGCCCCGGGTAAGACAGGTAGCGGGCCAGTTGGACTCAATAAATACGTTCGTATACACCGCGCCTGTTTTTGTGTTTGGTTGTTTTTTACACTCTGACAGACACCGGGGAGTGCGTCGTGTGGGGTGACCATGCGATCTGGACCAGAGACCGTCTATGTACCCCCGCTGTTACTACTTCCGACGCCGAACAGCAGCGTGCTAACGTTACTGTGTTCCAGTGTGAAAGGCGCTGATACAAATACTCAACTAAGCGGCGAAACGAGAGGGACATGCACGTGATGTTAAGTGATACGCCTGCCCATAACAACGTGCTGCTAGATAAGATGTTATACACTTGATAACTTTGTGCTTGTCGTTTTAAGAGTTAAGATGTCGAGTCTCGTTATCCCAGTTATTACTCTAGCTACAGCACCCTTCAAACCTGAACACAGTATTTATTTGTCGACTGCAATAAGAGCTGCAGTGGAACCTATCTCGACGGTCTGCGAAAAGTATCATATACTAAAGCGATACTTTTCACAAAAGAACCCTTACTACTTTTTAATGGTAGAAATAGGGTTAGGATTGTGTAATAGTTTTAACTATATTCTTCGGACTTTGAGACAGACTTGAGACAGATCTTTATTTACAGTTATTTACCTTTCTAAATTGAGATAAATAACTGTAAATAAAAATTATGATAAGAGAGTAATATTCAAAAAATGCGATAGTAAAAATCACATCGTCTAACCTTCTTTTATGTCGAGGAGAGAAAACTTAGAAAAGATATCCTATCGCCTTGGTAAGTAAGGGTTGTGTGAAGATTTTTACCTATTAAAACCTCGGTGATCTTCCTCACATTTTGGAAAGATCGATCTCTGCTCAGACCACAGCCTCAGATTTTATATAACCTTAATCAGTTTAGTATGAAACCTAATGTTAGCATTTCATTATAAAAATCATAGTTATCAATTTTATTTAGTCTGCAGACCGTTTAGTAGGTATCACCGCTGTAATGCAAACAGTAGTGTGCAAACATTACTGTGTTCTAGTTAGTATAATTACTGGGATAAGGAGACTCGACATTTAATATCTCAAGGCGACGATCGCAACGCGGTGCATTGTTTAACATTCTAACATAACGCCACGTTGTTAGACGTATCACTTAACATCAAGTGATCGTCCCGTTCGTCTCGTCACTTAATTTATTAAATAATATATTATATGAGAGCAGTTTAAATGCAAAATGTATGGTCACAGCGCCGCAGGAACCAGTTTTTGCGCGACGCTATCATCGTCCATGTCTAACCAAGTTAGATACTATGTTATTTTAAATTAACTTTTGTGAACTACGGCCAATTGTTTTGTTTCATATAAACATATCTAAATAATATATCACTTTCAATAAGTGTACTCATAAATCTGACTTGTTCGGGTTTTTTTTCCTGCAAAGCCAATGACTCGTCTGCTAGTCATTGGCTCGCCTAATATGCAAGATAAGTTCTAAGCAAGTTTGAACGTGTGCCAACAACTTTGCTTAGAATATTATTTTAATATACTAGGAGACGAGAAAGACGTTCACCCGGTGAGTAATACGCCGGTGGGTAATAATATGACTACGTAAGATGATATACACTGCAATATATTATGCACGCTGTTTTAAGACATAGCCGTAAAGTCTAAACAAAACCGGAACACAGTAATGTTTGCACACTACTGTTTATAGACAGAAATAGTATTTGTGGTGGTAGTTACCTAGATATCTTCCAGTAACAGAGACCTATAGTTTAAGTTGTATATATACATAACATTCTGTATACGTATATATAATACATTCGCGATAGGTCTCTGTTGCTGGAGGATATCTAGGTAGCTACCACCACAAACACTACTTCTGCCTATAAACAGTAGTGTGCAAACATTACTGTGTTCCAGTTTGAAAGATGATTAAGCTAGTGAAATTACTGATGTAACGAGATTTGACATCTTATGTCTCAACGCGATATGCACAGCGTAATGTATACCATCGATTTTATGAGCTGGCGTATCACATACCATCAGGCGAACGTCTCGCTAATCTCATCGTTTAGTTGGATTAAAAAAAATACGATACAAATGAAAAATAATACGAGTTGCATACGAAACGTTGTGTAGTGTTGTTTTTTGGTGGTAATAAAAATAGATTGGGATATAAATATTCAGCTCGCAGTGTAATAACGTTGAGGCAATAAAATGAATATTTATTTGATAATAGTTTGTACAATCGCCATTTATATACATCTGTGTATATATCCGAACTAGATAACTACGGTTTATATATATTTTGTTGTATTCGATGCGGTTAAAGTCGATTAGATGCGCTGTTAACTTTACCTGCCGTGCTAACGATAAGACATTCCTGTTTCAGTTTTATTTAAGTTTAAATTACTTAATTTTAGGTGATAACGGAAGTAATGATGAAGTCATACTTTGATTTGTATATTTATGTGAATATGATCAAACGACATAAATTTTTTGGGTTTTAAGATCGCTGTGTACTTTGGAGGTAATGTCAAGTTATTCAACTTCATTAACTCTACGAGCAATAAGAGATACATAATATATATAAAAAAAATACTTTATACTTTAAATATACAGACATATATGTTTATCGTTTTAATGCAAAAGCTTAAGTGATTTCACACATGTTTAATTCTGTAATGGACCAATCTCCAGTCACATTAAAAATGAACGTGGATGAAGTTGTATGGTTATACAATAATGCAGCGTCAGCTTTTCTTTGTGTCGTCGCCGACGGAAGGTTGTCAAGGTTTTTTTATATGTTAAAAGATCAAAGTCGGATTTTTCGAGTGGCATACAGTATACTTAAACTGGCTGCACCGGTTGTTGACAAATTTTTGTGAATACTATAGAATAATATTCAACCTCATGGTTTTACTTGACTTTGAGATCGAGGATGTGAAATTCTCACGCGGAGCGCCGTAACCCCTTCCTTCTCTGTTGTACGAAACGAGATCACCCCGCATTGCCTGTTTACCCAGGTCTCACTTATTGGACAATTAGGGGCATTACCATCAAAGCTCGTGACCTTAACGACGCTTCTACGACAGTCAAAGGTTACTTTAATTCTATTCCTTTAGTCTCATATCTCTACACCCTATTGATATAAAGATTCATGTTTCAAAATAAAATTGTTGTAAAATAAATTAATAAATAAAAAACTAATAAACTTTAAGAACATATATAAACTTTTTACACGAGCGCTCCCATAAAAATCGATTTACAACTGTTTCTGAATCGATTTGTACTCGATACTTGAAACCCTTATAAAAATTATTATAGTGCCTACAACGAATAACGTCGAGCTTTTTTTTATAGCGATTAAAACAAAAATAACTTTACGAGGGTAAGCAAATAAAGCTTTTTTATACTCAATTTCCAGGGTGTAATCCACCCAACATCTTACGGAGCCCAACTCAACCTTACTTGCACGCGGTGCACCATGCTAAACAGCAGACTAGGTTCTCATCACCCACCAACTCGCTTTAGGCCAGCGTGGTGGGGCTAAGGCCCAATTCCCTATCAATTAGGATCCTTGAGGAAGGTCTATCCCCAGCATTGGCGTTATCCGGCAAAAAAGATACTTAACTTTATTTTTTGAACTTATCTAGATAAGATGATTTAATAGAGTCGAAAGGAATAGTCGAGGATCTGGATAGTTTTTTGAATGGGACCGATAAACTTTGAAGAAAGCACCTAATGATCATGATGAGAGTATAATTAGACTTCACAGTTTCAGGTCTATAAATACATATTATTTTTTAGACAAAACGAAGAGATGGACTGGACGTTAAGACTTGATGGCAGTGATACACCTATCTATAACAACGAGTGTAAGGGATCCCGCACGACAACTCACGGGATCCAAGCCAACCTCACCGGCTCATGGTGCAGCCTGGTAATGAACAAACGAGGCTCTGGCTTCTACCAACTCACATTGGGCCAGCGTATTAGGAAATGGTTCAAACACCCTCGCATATAAGTCTCTACAAACGTGGAGATCTTTGAGGGAGGCTATGTCCAGCGGTAGACGTCTATCGGCTGATTATGATAACGAGTTACAACTTAGGATTTTATACACTGCACCACATTGTACTTGTTGTTTTGTGACATTAGGTGTTGTATCTCGTTACCCCAGTAATTCCACTAGCTACAGCGCCCTTCAAACTGGAACACAGTACTGTTTGCGGGCTGCAGTAGAAGCTGCGGTGGCACCTACACGGTTTCCGGCAAGAGAACTACTACTAATAGATTTATACATATACATTTAGTTTCTTTATATATACAAAAGATTCATGTGTAGAATATATATATATATTCATCAAAGAAATTATAACATAGTATTAATAATAATTTGTTTTTTTTTTTTTTTTCACAGATTACTGGACTTTGAGGAAACACACCGAATCCGGTTCCAGCGACAAGGAGAACTAGCGCTAACACTACGTATATTGCCTTTAGTTAATCGCCTATTGTAAGGCCTTATAAATTATTAAAGAGAAACAATTTTATTAATTATTTATAATTTTAACGTAGTGTATTTTGTTTTAAAATTATTAATAATGTAGTATATGTAAAGAAAATAATAATTAAAAAGTACCACCAAAATCTTATCAACTGTTTATATACGTATATTATCATAAATAGTGTAGAATATAGTTTTGTATTTTTTTTTTTTTTTGGTAACGGGGGAGAAAATGGAGGGGAGGACTACGTAAAACAATTCCCAGCTCCCTAGTTACTGCTGTGGTAACTGATGACTTCCCCAGGATCAATTAATATGATACTTGGTGACCCTTGCCAATGTCCTCGCGTCTGTTGCCAAGTGTTTATTTCCTATCTATATATAATAATGTATAACACATACTATGTATTATATGAGAGGGTATTGAGGTTTATATACATCGGCGCCATTTTTTTTTTATTTATTATCAATTTATAACCAATTCAAAAGTTTTATGAAAATTAAGATACCAATTTTAATGGCGTCCAATTCAATAGTTTTTAGGGTTGGATCACAACCAAAAGCGGCATTGTCGTGTATATATCCTACTTTAACACCTCGAACGATAATAATCATGTGAACGATATTGTAAACTTTAGTTTATAATGTTAATTATTTATTAGTTTCCCATCGTTGCGTTTGAGCTGTGGACGGAAGCGTAGCTTCCTGTTGCCATGGCAACGTATAGGTCGTATTAAATTATAACGAGTTTCGGCGTCCAAATTCAATGTTGCTATATCAGAGGCTAAATTTTTATATTTTGCTAATCAAGATTATCTCTCATCATTAATTGTGTAATTTAACTGATTTCTCATGCGAATAATTGATGAAATAAGTTTTTAATTAAGTGAATGGCTTGTTAAGTTGTTACATGTAAATACTTTAGAATTACTTAAAAGCGTTTTCTACTTATAAGCTAATGCACAAGCTTAATTACAAGTTCTCATTTATTATTACATGCTTTTAAAATTTAATAGTTAAAATGATAACAAAAGAAGAGGTTAATGGAGCAAGTGCGAGTTGGGGTTAGTACATCATCATCATCATCATCATTTTTTTTTATTTGACGAGACAATCACTTTACCTGATGGTAAATCTCCTGGATATAACAATGAAGCGCTTGTTGGAGATGATTGCGCTTGAAGATGTTAAGTCTACTAATCTAACTGGTGGTAGGTCTCTGTAGTCTAGGTAGGTACCACCGCAGCTCATATTACTGTCGACAAACAGGGCTGTGCAAATGCTACTGTTCCGGTTTGAAGGGTGTTGTTGCTAATGTAATCACTGGGGTAACGAGACTGTCACTCTGGTATGTCTCAGGCGACGAGCGCTGTGTAGTGCAGTGTATATCATCCTGACAAACACCACGTTGTTATGGGCAGGCGTATCACTTAACATCAAGTGAATGTTCCGTTCATCTCGTCACTTAATTGAATTTAAAAAAAAATCAGTTCAATTGTTGTCAGAAGTACTTTAATAGTTTCATAGTTCCGTTGTAATGGTTACTAACATTTTCTTATGAAGAAGTGTTAGTGTACCGAATTGAATAATAAATATAGTCGTCATCATCATCATCATCATCATCATGATCAGGTGATAGGTGTCCACTGTTGGACACAGGCCTCCTCCCATAAATACAGTACAGATAACAAAAACCCCGTTTTTTATGTAGAATCTAGTCTGTGATCTCTGCAATAATAATTATTATACTATTGCAATTAGTGCGTTCTCTTCCTTATAATCTGTCCTTTAGGTGTTTAAGTTAAATAAGTAAAGAATAATATTACTTAGGGAATCTTTTTTTTTAATTAAAACCTTTTATTGTATTTGTATGTAAATAGGACTATGGTGTCTGTACATTTTGCGGTATTACGATAGTCTTGTCTGATTTAATAAACAAAATATTTAAAAAAATTTGTTTGGTAAATATATCAATGGTATGTCTAAAGGTCTTTAGGAAGGTCTACTTCCGTAGCCCACTGCTGGACGTAGACCTACCTAATCAAAAATTATATAAAAGTATCTTCACATGTTGAACTTAAAACGAACAATTTGTATTACAAGATGTAGGGTATTTGTAACAAGCGTATCTCGCATATTTTCTAAAGCGTTTTTTTTTTTAAATCAAATGTTTTTTTTTTATATTAAAAATAAAATTATAACAATCGTATTTGGTCTTTATTTTATTTAATTCCCTCGATGTAAGTTAATTAAGATATGCTTAATTTATTAACTTGTTATAAACCAATGTCTGATATATACACAGGAAGTTATAAAATTAAATATGTGCGAAAGAGATAGAGAATTAAAAAAGCAGTCTCACCACTTGACATGGAGGTCCCTGGTTCGAATCATTGTCACATATTTGAAATTTGTTTGGTGGTAGCAGCTTTTCACAAACCCATCTGGTGGTAAGTCTCTGTTGCCGGAGACCTAGGTAGGTACCACCGCAGCATCTATATCTGTCGTACAAACAGTATTGTGTGAACATTACTGTGTTCGAGATTGAAGGAAGTTGTAGTTAGTGAAATTACTGAGGTAACAAGACATCTTATGTCTAAAGCGACGAGAACGATGTGGTGCAGTGTATACCATCTTACGTTGTTATGGGCGGGCGTGTCACTTACCATCAGGTGAACATACTGTTCGTTTCGTCGCTTCATTGTATAAAAAATCTAGTAGATAGTTTCTTACTATCATTCTTCCTTATTTATTTTCTCTGTTATCCTGTTTGTGATGGTATAATGAAAACATGAGTGTGATAGTTGAGGAGCTACGGTAATTTGAAGAATTTAACTACCATACAAATGTAGCCGCTTGTTAGGCCTCAATAAAAGTTAACCGTTCCATATCGGAGACAGTTAAAATTGAACTGTTATATCCACACATGAACGCAGTAAGATAACCTTTGATATCTCACAATAAATATTGCTCCAATCAGATCTATATATAGATTATCACTATATATTATATATTCTCTATATATCCTAATTAAAATGTATCTATACATATATCTCCTTTACCTGCAACCACCGTTCCCACGCAATCAAATCCTAACACAAATATTTTCCCAAAAGACTCACTTTTTTAAAATGCCGCCATTACAAAAAAATTACGTCGCCTTATGTTAGTCATCGGGTTCCGTAAATAAAAGCAAAATGTGTCAAAAGGGTTTCATATAAAGTTAGATGCCCGTCTAGATATGATTTAACTGAATAGATTTCTCGATCACATCTTCACTTACCATCAGGTAGGATCGCCGGCTAGGTCTCCAGCAACGTGTAGAAAGGTACACAAACAGCATTGTGCAAAACATTACCGTGTTCTAGTATGAATAATGTTATAGCTAGTATAATTATTGGAGTAATCTTATTTAACATCTTATGTCGCGCAAAATGCTGCAGTATATATCATTCTTACTAGCTACGCGTTGTTGTACATTCGTATCACTTATCATCAACTAAATGTGCTCGTCTTGTCGCTTAATTAAATAAAAAAAAACATACTGCTGCCAAACAGTAGTGTGCAAACATTACTGTGTTCCGGTTTGAAGGGTGTTATAGCTAGTGTAATTACTTTTGTAAGGAGACAATATTTTAAGTCTCAGGCGATGAGCGCACTGTGGAGCATTCTACATCATCCTTCCTAGCGTTATGTTATTGGTAGGCATATCCTTTACCATCAGGTAAACGTTCTGATTGTCTCGTGGCTTAATTGTATAAGAAAGATAAATTTTTTTTATTTGGTATAACTTAAATATTAGAAACGAAGTTAAAACACCTCTTTAATATATTTAATTTGATACATCATCATATGATTACATTCCGCCATATTGAATATGTGAAAATAATTTTAAACATGGCGGCCATTTGTCTTTATTATGATTATGTAATAAGAATAGTTTATCTATAATAAACAGAATATAAAAATGATAACATTTCGAAAAAAAATACTAAAAAAAAAATATTGTTTTTTGGTAATAAAATTGGAAAATCATTACTTGGCAACAAAATTCATTATGCTCCATATTTCTTGATATTATACTTGGTCTTCCAGTAAATACTCCATTGTGGTACTTTGCGGGTGCCCAATAAACTCACGTTTGAAGACAAATCTAGTCTTAACTATATACTAGAATTTAGTTGGTTTATATGTTATTATTTTATCATTCCCATGATTTAATTACTTTATATTTTCTCAAGTTTAATGTCTACTCCATGAGATCTAAGGTTAACATATGAAGCAAATTTAAATAAAAAAATAAAAAATGCTGTTCGCTCCTGGAATCCTATTACGCAACCCCAGAGAGTAAATAAAAGAAAAACGAAGCACTCTTTTTGTAAGAAACGGGGCACTGCATGAGTCACAGTGGTTGGGAATGCATCCCGGGTTGACTCATAACTGGGACGGATTGATTCATGGATTCCCGATTTTACAACTTATAACTACCGGAAAGATAATACTTTGGTAACAAAAAAAGTGATGAATATTCAGTAATACTGACCTAAACACGTATTTTAAATGTAATACTAAGTCTTTTGTATACTTTCGGCTGATGCAATAGAGTTCACACATCTTTACTGCTTAGAATCTTCAAAAATTCTTAATTTATTGTTTCTCTTTAGTAATGTTATAAAAATTTAGAAGGATTTTATAGTATCTTCTCAAACGAGTTTACTTTATAAAAACCGTCAACTATACACAGATTTATATATGTTGGAGAGATTACGAGATTCGTTGACGCATCACGAGATCTTCGAAACTATTAGACATAATCACTCAAAATTTGGTAGAGATATTGTTTGTACCGTTTCGAGGTCAGCTAAGAATGGATTGTACAAATTTCCTTGGTGCTATTGCAGAGAATAGCTAGTGTTTTTATATACCTCGTTAATTATTATTTTTATCAATCAACTTAATTCAGGCGTTATTTTTTTTTAAATATTTTTTTTAAATATAATACATTTTCATATCATATACATTATCATTTTTTATATATAATACCGAGATGGTCAGAAGGTGATGACATATAACTAAACATGAAATCTATTGTATGTGATACTATATATTTAGTATATTGCTCGTAGTTCATCCTGCTAATCAACTAACAAGGCAATGGGTCCCGCCATCCCGCATTGGACCAGCGTGATGGGAAATGGCTCAAATCCGCCTATTTGAACCCCCAAATACGACATCCCCTAGTGACCAACGGTAACGGAGGCCATGCTGACTGTATGTGGGGGAGGCCTATGTCCAGCGGTGGACGTCTATGGGCTGATGATGATGATGGTGATATTACTATCAAAGCGCCTTGCAAAAATGTGTTAGCAATTAAGACGATCATCTTCAAGAATTCTTAAGAGAGCCAGGAGTTTTCAATGGTATTGCTTTTAACTTATTGAGGAATTAATAACATTTTGACTATAACTATCAGCAGTATAACTATATCTTAATAGCAATTAATAATTATGCTTAGGCTAATATTCAATATTAACTTCGTAATTCTAATAGATATCTGATTGAAAAGTCTTAAAGTATGAATGACTCCTCGGTTTCGGATATTGGATAAAACTTAAAATGAATATAATCTAATATCTTTGAACTTAAGTTTTTTTAGACAAATAAATGGCTTAATATTAATATAATATATTATATATCGTCTAAAATAATATTCAGGCATTAATTTTATTTCAAACAAAATGCATGGAGTCTAAAAGAAACAATTGCTATTTAATTACTGTCAGGGAATACAAAACAAATTAATAAGACATCTAAGCTAATAAAAAAAGGTAATATATATGTTTATTATATCAAAATAAGTTTATACTTAATTTATGTTTATGTACTTTACAGAAAAAAAAAAATTATTTGTATTAATTGCTTTTTTAATTGTAATTATTGCTTTGGGTGATTTTACTTGCGACTGTATAGATATTACGAAATATACATTAGCATATTAATGAGGTTAAATATTACAATTTAGAAACCGGGTGCAGTTCAACATTTGTCCTCAAGTTAATTTTACATAAACCATCGACAGTCCCTCCAAATGGCGCAAGACAGAAATGTCTGGAAAGAAATGGTGGCCAGGCAACGCACCATAGTCACGTCCCTCAGTCATGAGGTTACGACAAAGAAGAAGAAGAAGAACTTAATAAAATATATATTTTTTTAATTCTATGAGGCGATGAAACGAGCGGGACGTTCGCCTGATGGTAAGCTGCCCATAACAATGACACTTTATACATAGAGGTATATTGCAATCGTCGCCTTGAGACAAGATGCTAGGTCTCGTTACTACAGTAATTACACTAACTACAGCGCCCTTCAATCCGGAACATAGTAATGTTTGCACAGTAGTCTTTGTCGGCTGCAATAGGCGTTGCGGTGGTACCTACTTAGACGGTAAATTCGATAATGAAGTGGACATTACAGACTGTCTCCTTAAGGCGCAGCCATACCATTGATATCCTATTTATCATTATTAATCTGTATTTACCCACAGCTGGGTATAAGTCTTTAAAAAAATGATTGTTTCTATATTCATCACAATTGTCATATGATTAACACAGAGGGAAAGCTGCTGCTGTTTCCTTAGAATTATTTTATCCTTCGTCATCTTTCACGGCACCGTGAAGACAGAATGGAGGTGAGGATAATCTAACCCGTCTCCCAAACGAGGTTATTGTGTGTAGTGGTTAAACCTGAGCCGATTCGCGAAGCACAAAACGTTATAAACTCAATTAGAGCGTTTGTTGTCGTTCTCATTTAAAATACTGATTGTGTTTTGACAATTATTTAAATTGTATAGAGCTTAATTGGTTAAAATGGGGGGGAATATTAATAAACGGAGCGCGTGCTGATCGATGGTCGATTGACCATTGTTGGGGTTGCACCTTGTGCACAGATGCGTACGGGATGCTTTGTTTGGGGTTACCGTCTGTGATAGGAGAATGAACTTTGTTTAGTGTATGGAGATTTAATATGAGATGAACGTTAGGTGGAATAATTAAAAAAGAAAAAACAGTTGGCAAAAGGGATGTTTTTTAAACATGGTAGGTTATTACTTTGTTGGCCTCAAGCCAACCTCACCTGCGCGTGATACACCTTGCTAATCAATAAAGGAGGCTCTGGCTTCCACCAACTCCAATTGGGCCAGCGTGGTGGAAAATGGACCAAATTTCTCCACATGAACTCGTATAGCCTAAGGTCTCAGGATGCCGGTGGATGTGAATAGCGCAGTACCGGTCGTTTTGGAGATCTTTGGGGATGCCTATATCCAACAGTGGACGTCTATCGACTGTTGATGATAAATCTATTTTAAAGTTACAAAATTATCTTTATTTTCGCCTGTCCCTCTTTTGTCTTGATATCTCACAGTGACAGTGGCCCAAACGTACTGGGAATAGTAATGGGAAACATATATGAGAATAGTAAATTTTACTACAGCTTCTATAGATTGACTAAGTACTACTGTAGTCTTTCTTTCTCCCATTTATCATTAGGGTGCAATTACTGTGTTCCACTATAAAGGGTGAATGTAAAGAGCATTTTCTCTCCAGGCGATGAGTTTAATGTAGTGCAGTGTATATTGTTTCGAACAGACGTAATATTTATCATCAGGCAATCGTCTCGCTAATCTTGTGGCTTGTCGTGTATCGATGGTCGATCCTTGGCAACAAAAAAACCCACAGCCAATAGCCAGATTAGTTTAGCAGAAATAGCAGAAACAGCTACTAAAAATATATGATATTATATTTTATGTTCATTCAATATTATCCCCTCTTGTATTTAGGGTTAATAGAACACACTAAACCTTCTATATGTAATATACAAAAGTTTACAATGAGATGTAAAATTAACATCAGCTTTTCTTAAGCCAGTACTGAATGTAGGACTTCGCCTGTCTACCCCGAGATATGGAGCTCAGCTTTTCGCATCCGTCCATAGCAATAAGTACTAGTCAAGGTTTTATATATTAGTACACTTTGAACTCAATATGTATGTACTGTTTCTAATTGAATTTAAAATCGTTAAAATGGAAACTACATCTCTTATCAGTTTAATCATTCAAAGATGTACATGCATAATTAATAAAAACAGAAAATGGTAATTATACTAAAAGAAAACAATGAGGGAGAAGCCTGTTATTGTATTTCATTAGTCGCATGTTTTAAACAAGTGTTAAAATTGTTAGTCTTTCTACCCGCCGCTAGATGTCGGTGTAATGTTTAAATTATTTAGACAATACTACAAAAAGAAAGATGTAGATGTTAGTTAAACGTAAGATAAATGAGTACTTGAAACTATTGCACAAAGAAAATTTTAATCTCTATCAAAGATCTCGTTAGCTCTAATTGTGGAGCCCCTGGATGCGGCAGAAGTGCGTAGGCAGGAGCATAGGTGTGTTCTAAAGGTTTGGAGAGAGCGGCTAGACGAGCCGCATAGTTCGCGACAGCGCATCGTAAGCGCGATGCTGTCAAGCTTTGAAATATGGCTCCGGTGGGGTGGAATAGCGCACGTCACCTTTAGATTGATTCAGGTGCTCACCGGACACGAGTGTTTCGGTGAGTATCTAAAAAGAATCGGCTGCGAACCGACGACGCAATACCACCACTGTGGCAGGGACCAGGATTCCGAGTAGCATACGCTGGCTGAATGCCCTGCGTGGGAGTCCCAGCGACAAAGCCTGGTCAACAGGATAGGATACGATCTTTCGCTGCCAGTAGCAGTAGCCGCTTTGATGAAGAGCAAAAGTACATGGGCAGCGTTGGTCTCCATCTGTGAAGCCGTAATGGCACAGAAAGAGGCCGCTGATCGGAATCGAGAGAGGGTTGATTCCGCTCGAAGAAGAAGACGATGGGGCAATGGTAATGGATGCACCAGTCCATCAAACCTGTAGTCTCGGTCTAGTAAGAATAGGACTAAGGTAAGACCTGCCTGTCGTAGAAGGCGACTAAAAGAGTCCAGGAGTTTTGCGGACCTTGAGGGTGGGGGTTCTTATCGCTCAACAAGCGAACGTGTGTGCGACAGACTAGGAGGGTTAAGCCTCTCCTTAGAGACCTGTTCAAAGAAAGTGTAGAGGGGCAGCCTCTCCGAATGCATTGATGCAGAGCACCGAGGGGGTTTTAGTGAGTAAAAATCTCACATAACCTGACTTCCCTCCAAAAGCAGGGTATTTTTAGAAAATTTCCTTCCCGAAACAAAAAAAAAGCTCTAACTGTCCCCATCCGCTTTGTTGGCCGTAATACCCTCGCTGCTCCTTTGGGGGAACGAATTTTGTAAAGCTCGTTCTTAGCTGACTCTATACTCGGCAAAAGGAACATTCCTAACAAGTTTCAAATCTCCAGGCCTTGTGGTTCCGTATGTATCGTGACGAGTCTCTACGTCGGTGGAAATCTCTGATATAAAGATATATATATGTTAATATTATATGACTAACATAAATCATAGAGAGTTTCATTTAATCTACTTAACATAAAGTTCACACTTAGACAATCTGAAAGTGCTTAAAGTTAGAACTCCTAAACAATATAACTTGTAAAAGTAAAAATGGCGACTTAGAGTCCGAAAAGGTACAGTTACGGTTTACAGTGCTAGGTCTCAGTTGTCAGACCGTCTAGGTAGGTACCATTGCAGCCCCTATTTCTGCAGACAAACATTACCGCATTCCGATTGGAAGGGTGCTGTAGCTAGGGAAATTACTGGGGTAAGGAAATTTAACTTCCCATCTCTCAGGCGTCGAGCAAAATTTGATGCTGTATGTATCATCCTATCTATCGCCATGATGATTTACCATCAGATGAACGTCTCGCTCGTCCCCTACGTATCGTAATCGTTGAATAAAAAAAAAAACCATAGTTATGTTGGTAACATCCCGAATGATAACGATGAGGTGCGGAAGATCGAAATGCCGAAAGCGACGACATCCGGCGTAATGGTGCGCAAGGTCCTCTCCCTCCGAAATTCGTTAATTTGCAAGCGTCTTGTATAAATTTAACGCATCGCGATGAAGGGTGGGCGGACGGCCCAGTAAACGACACTCATTATGCGGTGTTTTCTTTTATTAACCACGTTGCATTGCGGTGTGCGATTAGATAATTGGTGATGGTGTAATTCTCTACCATTAACCGTCTTAAAAAAAGAGTATTTACTTTAGCTTCGTCCTACGGTTTACTATCTATTTGTCTAATGATCTATGGAGATATAATATCTGTTGCCTTTCGGTCTTGAATAATAATTTTAAAAAAGCAGTCAAAGTTTTGTTGTTATAAGAAAAAAACAAGTAAATTTACTGTTAGTCGGTCCAGGACCTAATAATGAAGTGTTAGTAAGGATGTTTACACTATCGTATTATTTTTTTTATATATATTACTCGTTTCTCCGGGCATTTGTTCGCCTGGGCTTGGTTCCTTTAATTCTTTTACAATTAATAATTTCTTTCCTCATTCTCGCCTTTCGTTCTCCTCTTCTTCTATACCATTCTAATCTTCAAAATCTACTTCTACTACATTTCTTTGTCTATTTTCTTATTTCTATACATTGCTTATCTTAGTTCTATCCTTATTCAAATCCCTGTATTAAGCTCCTTTTACAATTTTTGTTCTAGTTTCCAATCTTTTGCTTTCCTGCTTATACCATTCAGTTATATTTTCTTTAATTACTTTAATTACAATTTCTTCGCAGAATTGTGGAAAAGTAGGACGACTGTGGTCCTCACTCATCAGGGACGCAATCGTACTACCATCTATCTTTTGTCCGAAGCAATCTCCGTGTCTGCTCTATCGAGCTTGTTATTTATATCTTCAGCTTGAGGTTGAATGTTTTTTTATATAATTCCCTCTGCGTCTCTTGGGGTAGATTAATTTTTTCCCTTTCTTTCATTAATCCATTTTATTTTCTTTCTTTTCTTATTCCTCATAAAAGTCAGCAACGCAGCCGAGCGTCAGTGATCACCTTTCCACCAGGTGAACGCTCGTTTGCCCACGGTTCCTATAAAAATATATATATATATATATATATATATATATTTTCTTTTATATTTTGTTCATTTCTTTTTGAAATATGTATAAACAGTTTAATTAATTTATACTGTTTTTTTTTTAGATGAATAATGAAGAAACCTTTCGTCATTATATGAGTAATAAAAATCTATAAACTGTGTAAATATCCTAACGTTTAAATGTAAATTATTTGTTTTTATTGGTTACAAGTAATCAGTTTAGGACAGTAAAAGCCGTTTCAATGCGGAAGAAAGTCTTTCTTATTGGTCATAAAAATAACGTTATCCCATAAACATCTTGAGGGGTAAACCACACTCCAGGTGTCCGGTAAATTGGAAAAATGGTAATTTAACGTAAGCCAACCCTCGCCGGGCCGGGTGTCTTACTATACCTTCCACTGAATGAAGATGCCTTAACACAGAGCTAGGAATCGTACAGAGGTAAATAAAAAATAACTATAAGTCAACTCGCAAAAGGTTAGTAAGTTAATAAATTTAATCTTGAGAACTGAGGAGATGCAAAAAAAAATTATTTAATATGCTATAAATATAACCTAGAAAAATCTTTAATAATATAATGACTGATAACTTTAATCATAGTTGTAACAAGTTTATTATATCAACTAATCATTTAATTAAAAAAAAACGTAGTAACATCCTGCGCCGTGCTCATTAACCAACGAGGCTCTGGTTCTCACGTTGGGCCAGCGTGGTGGGATATAGACCAAATCCCCCCATTTAATAGACATTAAGTAATTGGAGATCTGAGCTATATTCCATCTCGATCCTATCGGCCTCCTCCAAAGATCTCCACGTTTGCAAGTGTTCATATAAGTGGATTTGGGCCATTACCCACCACGCTGGCCCAGTGCGGGCTGGTGGGCGCCAGAGCCTCGTCTGTAGATTAGCAGGGTGCAGGATGTTACTACTTTTGGCTGGCTTGGGACCCGTGAGTTGTTGTGTTGGACCCTTCACACCTCTTATTTGATTTTTGTGCAAGTTGGACTAATTAAATAAATAAGAAAGTTTGACGATTCTTAAGTCTGAACCAGATGGCAAAGCATCAGTAAGGTATACACCTGGTGAAGGCTGCCCTGTTGGCCGTGACGGGGGTGGAAGCGACCCCAACGTCTTAGATCCGAACCGATAACTGTAATTACAAGGTCCGGCATGATACGTGTAAAAATTGAATTAGTTCACTATTTCATTATTTAATTAGTAACATATTGTGTATATATTTATTACTTCCTTATAATAAACTTATCATACCTTACTGTCGCATAGTTTATACTGGTGATGGTGATGGTGATTTATTATATGTATTATCTGTATTATTAATTATATCAAAGTTAAGTTGGAAGCAGAAGCCACTGGACTCAAACAGTAGAAGTACTTGCATTGAGGAATATTATAAGAGATTTATGTATGCCCAGCAGTGGACATCCAACTGTGATCAATTTCAATTATAGTAATTAATAATAGCCTGTAGTATAAATTAATAGTAATATATTGTAGTAATTATTAATATATCCTATATTTAAATGAATAAAAAAAAAGAGAAAAAATAATGAATTTTTTCATTCCCATACATTGTTAGTAGTGTAAAGATGTTCTTCTTCGTTTATATCACTCGTGACAGAGTGGTCGTGGTCATCACTTCAGGTGTTGGTGGCAAGCTTCACACCACCTCGCCACTCTTCTCTGGTAAAAACCTTCACTTCATGGTATATTATACGCCTGCTCATAACGTGACGCTAGTTAGGATTATATACACAGCATCACATTGTGATTGTCGCTTTGAGACAGAAGATGTTAATTCATCAAAGTCAATTATCTACAACGCCCTTCAATCCCGAACTCAGTAATGTTTACACACTGCTGTTTATCGGGAAACAAGGTATGGCTGGGCGACGTCAAGGAGTGGACCAAGATCAAGCGCTGTGCAGCTGATCCACCTAGCGCGCGACAGGACTGGATTCGCAGAACTGGTGTCCAATCTTCACTAATTGGAGGGGCACAAAAAGAAGAAGTTTATCATCAGAAATAAGTGCTGCAATGGCACTTGTACGGTCACCACTGGATACCACCAGTAATCATAATCAGGATATGTTATAACCGATTAATGTAGCTGTTTGTTGTGCCTTTAATAAAAAAAACAATTTATCACAATAAGTCATGTGGTAAAGATGATGAGATGTTGATGATGATGAGATTTATTGTGCACAATCGAGATAATATAAATAACGATTTTTTTGTATTTAATCGATCAAAGTGACGAGACCGTATCTGGTGGAAGACATTGGAAAAGGCGTACAGCAGTGGTCTCAAAGGCTAATGATGAATGATGAATGACGATGATGATTTACTGGTTGTAGGTCTCTGTTGCTGGAGAACGTCTAGATAGATGCAAACATTACTATGTTCCGGTGTAAAGGGCGTTGTAGCTAGTGAAATTACTGCCGTAACGAGACTTAACATATGTCTCAGGCGACGAGCGCAATATGATGCTGTTTATACCACCCTAACTACCGCCACTTTATTATGGACAAGCGTAAAACTTACCATCAGGTAAAGGTCTTGTTCTTTTCATAGCTTCATGAAATAAAAAAAAAATTATAGTAATAAAAAAACCTACAATAATGCGGTAGTTAAACAGTGTATCTACTATGATGATCATAAACAATAATAATGGCGTGCGTACATAATTAAGGAGCGCCATGTTGATCCGGACGCGCGTGCGCCGATTCCTAATTAATTCAGGTCTGCAGCGCCGGGTGGCGCGGCAGATGCGACCACAATTTACATTAATGGCGGCGACACCCCGCACTGTTCACCCTGCGACACTTTTCTGTGGTCACTCAATGATAAATACAATAAACGTTTAGATATCCAAAACAATTATCTAACAGTAATTTACCTGTCCCAACTTTACAGTAATATTAGCTGTACTCCCTCCGCTTTGCTGGTTGTAACACCCCCGCGAATACGGGGGAGGAAATCTGTAGAAATATTCTTTAGCTGACCCTTAAATGGCAGAAGCATTGTCTGTAGGAAATTTTGAATGTTTACGTCTAATAGTTTACGAGTTCTCGTGATGAGCTAGGTTCATGATGTCTCTTATGTAGATAGACTAACTTTATCCCAACCCGCTTTGCTAGCCGTATCCGTTAACCCCTTTTTAGGGGAGAAATTTTGTAACCTTCGTTCTTAGATGAGCTATACGTGACAAAAAGAATATTCCTATCAAATTTCAAGTCTCCAGGCTAGGCAAGATATCGTGATGAGTCTCTAAATACTTGAAAATCTCTTATATTGTCTTACTTTAAAGTCCCACTGCTGGGACACGGTGTCTACTATATAAGGAGATCAAGAACATCTAGCTACAATGCCAGCTAATTGGTGAATATTGGACGAAAGCCCACAGGGGTGTAAATGGTCCCGCACAATAATTCACGGGACCCAAGTCAACCGCACCAGCTCGTGGTTCATCCTGATAATCAATCAACGAGGCTCTGGCTTCCACCAACCCGCGTCGGCCTGTGGTGTCCGGTGATGCGGGTGGCACAGAACCGATCGATGTGGGATCTTAGAGGGAGGCTTATGTCCAGCAGGACGTCTGTCAGTTAATGGTGATGGTGGTGGACGAAAGCCATTGCTTTTTAAACATGGCGGTTTTTCTATATATGCTAAGCTTTCAGCTTGAGCTTGGTAGGGTTTGAACCCGCATCTCTTCACGACAACAGCGTTACTAACTAAGCTATCAACGACCCCCACAAATGTTAGTCAGTAGATGAAGAGGATCTACAGTGTTCATTAATTTTAAAACAGACAACATAAAATCTTCCGAATAATCTCAATTCTCTCCGCCCTCTTGAAATCAAAGCGAACGCATTTTTATACCCTTAGCGGTCGCGGGTAAGTTTGTTTTCTTTTCTTTTTTCACAATCAAGACTAAAAATTTTTTTATTAAAAAAGCTGTAATTATAATTTCACAGTAATGCTCTAACGAATGGGGTAGAATACAAATGCTCACGAATAACTTGAGGGTACGTTAATATATCTTAAAGCCCGGCGCGGTCTGAGCGTCACGCGTGTTAGTGGGTGCGTTATTTACACAATTTTACGCTCTTTTTTTTAAACTCTGTCCAAAAATGTATACTGTATTTATATATACACATATACATATACGAATATATATGTTGCCGTTATCAAATAAATAATAAAATATATTGCATTTTATATCGGTATCATTACTTTTTTTTTATTATAAGTTGGCAACATTTAAAATAATGCAGCACGGGAGGGGCGCTCGAATGTAATGGCGTCGGTCTGTTGGGAGGCATCGGAGGGTCAGCGAGAGGAAGGCGAGGATATTTGGTATTCAGTGATATCAAGAGTATTATATATATTTCATTGTGTATTGATTAAAAGTTGTAATTAAAATTTTAGCCATTAGTCAGACTAGAGAATAATCATCATCAGCCGAAAGACGTCCACTGCTGAATACAGACCTACCCCAAAGATCCTAACATCGATTGATCCTGCACCATCCTTATCGTCGGGCACCAAGGGACGTCGTTTGTGGTGATTCATATGGGGGGATTTGGGCCATTTCCCACCACGCTGACTTAATGGGGTTCGGTGGGAGCCAGAGCCTCGTTTGCTAATTAGCACGGTGCACCACAAGCAGCTGAGATTGGCTTGGGCTCCGTGAGTCGTTGTACAGAACCCCATACACCCCTCTAGAAGACACTAGAGGGTAGTCTAACAAATATATATTTAGTTACTTAATCATTTGCAATGATTTTGTATGCTTGTCACTTGCTATGTATATATAAATCAAATTTAGTCGTGATGCGGCTGTTCACTTTTAAGATATAGTGATGCAAAGCCCTCCTTCAGATGGACCGACGATGAAGATCTTAAAAAGCGGAGCCTGAAGCCATTACTGGCTTATAGCCGATATAAAGCGTAACTTACGCTACTTATAATATGACTTATTATGACGAGAGAACTAGTACTTTGAGCATAGTGTTGTTTAAGTTGAGTTATATCTATAGCTAGATCTAGTTTAAATACCTATTTCATTATCAGCAGATAGACGTCCAATGCTGGACATATCCATCTTTATCAGATCGTTGGGCCACGTTGTCCTGCACTACATCTACCTGTACGTGGCTGCCACTCGAGACCTGACTGCCCCAACAGCCGTCAGTCCTTCGAGCTGTGTGCTGCCCGTTGGCA
Organism: Ornithoptera alexandrae; assembly: GCA_029030555.1. Lineage (NCBI taxonomy): Eukaryota > Metazoa > Arthropoda > Insecta > Lepidoptera > Papilionidae > Ornithoptera > Ornithoptera alexandrae. Next base: position 6,995,091 of record JARDVY010000011.1, on the reverse strand, counting down.
CTTACAGTTAGCAGTATTCAATACTTAAATATATTAAAAAAAAAATCTCTTTACATTTGTGTAATATTAATATGTTAGATACGATACACTAAATATTAACTACAGCTTCCCCGCTTCGCGTTACTCCAGTAATTACACTAACTGCAACGTCCTTTAAACCAGATCACATTAATCTTTCCACAGTACTGTTTCCCAGCTGCAATAGACGCTGCAGTGGTATCTAGACGGTGTTCAGCAACAGAGGTCTATCACCGATAAATATAGTATATCCTTTGCAGCTCTCTTCATGTTTGAAATTATCTATATAATAAGCATAGTTTTTAAGTTAAGTTATAAACAGTTAAGTTACTGAGTGTATGTATAAGCTAATTCTGCCCGCCCGTCCATGAAACAGGCTCGACTGTTACAACAATGGTGGCAGCTGAAATTAGCAATTTCTATGCAAGTTAAACAGCTAAATTATAACTTGTCCGTGAGTCGGATATGCATACAATGAGCCCAATTTATTAGATTGACTTTCCGTTTATACACATAGCACAGCGTCCCTCTCTCTCTCTCTCTCTCTCTCTCTCGCTATATATATATATCAGAATAAACAGACATCACTGCTTTAGGTAATCTTCCATACGACTCGATAGATATTGACAAAATATACACTAGCATATTAACGCGTGATCGATCGATGTGGAGATCTTCGGGGAAGCCCTATGTCCAGCAGTGGACATCTATCTGATAATGATGATGATAACGAAGATCCCACCAACCCGTTTTTGGATCCCATTGGATCAGCGTGGTGGGAAATGGTCCAAATTCCCCCATATGAACCTATACAAAAGAAGGGGCTGTGGTGCTCGCTGGTACCGGAGGCTATACTGGCTGTGACGGATGTTGACAAGGCGCCGGAAATAGGGCAGTGCAGGACCGATCGATGTGAAGATCTTTGGGGAGGCCTTTCTCCAGCAGTGGACGTCTGTCAGCTGATGATAATGGTGAATCTTTATTAGTCTGTATTTGCGCACTGCAGGGTTAAGGTGTGCATTCATTGCGATTGTCATATGATTTACTGGTTTCCAGCTTTCCGGTCTCAGCCATTGTTTCTGCCGCCAAACATTAGTGCAAACATTGCTGTGCTCCGGTTTGAAAGGCGCTGTAGTCAGTGAAGTTAATTGAATAATTAAACGTAACAACTTACCTCTCAAAGCGACAAGCATAATGTGGTGCAGTATATGTTATCCTAACTAGCGCCTCAATGTTATGGGCAGGCGTACCATTCACCATCAGGATATGGTCCTGTTTGTCACATCGGTTCATCGAATAAATAAATAAATATTAAACTCAATCTTCAGCCGATAGACGTCCACTGTTGGACATAGGCCTCTCCCAAAGAGCTCCACACCGATAGGTTCTAGACCTAGTCAGCATGGCCTCCAGTACCGCCGGGCATTAGGGGTCGTCGTTTGTAGGCGTTCAATATAGAGAGATACGGGCCATCTCCCACCACGCTGGCCCAACGCGGGTTGATGGTAGCCAGAGCGTTATTTGATTAGCAGGGTGCACCACCAGCTGGCAAGGTTGACTTGGGGCTCGTAAGTTGTTGTGCCACTTACATCCCTTAAATAAAAAGAAAAATATACGTTATATATAAACAAATAATATGTCAACAGCTACTACTGTGCTGTACGTGTTTTTTTTTTTTTTTTTTTTTGTGGGTTAGGTCCCTTGTTTACAGTTTCACTTATCATCAAAATTAATATATACATATTACTTTTTCATTTTCGTCTTTCATCCTTTCTTTTCTATGATCCTCTACTTATCTGTCATACTTTTGTCTCCTTACATACTCCATCCCATTGGCTGTACGGTTCGTGATTCATGGACGCGACATCTTCGGATTAAAAAAAAAAAATGGCGTCTACTTCACGCGTAGGAATCCCCGTGACTTATCGTCACGATCTAAACCGTATATACTGTCTGTCTGTGCATACATTTAAAGTCTAGCCGAAGCGACGACTCCGCGGGACGCCGTACGTCGCATTAAATTTACGCGTCTAGTTAAGGCGAAGTCGTTCCTTACTAACAACTGGTGGTGGGTCTGTTGCCGGACACCATCTTGATACCACTGCAACTCTCATTTCTATTGCCGAACAGTGATATATGCAAACATTAATGTATTCCGGTTTGAAGGGCGGTGTAGTTACTGTAAGTGCTGGTTAGTAGGTCTCTGTTGCCGCAGACCGTCTAGATAGGTATCAACACAACGCCCATTACTGCTGCTATATAGTGTGTTCCGGTTTGAAGGGCGTTGTGTCTAGTGTAATTACTGGAGTAAAGAGTCTCAAAGCATCGAACGCAATGTGATGCTTTGAATACCATGCTAACTAGCGCCATGTTGTTATGAGCGGGCGTATCACTTACCATCAGGTGAACAACCCACTCGTATCATCTCTGCGTTTAATTGAAAAAAAAAATTACTGGAGTAACGAGAGTAAATATATGTCTCAAGGCGACCGGCGCAATGTGATGCAGTGTATATCATCCTAACTAGCGTCACGTTGTTATGGGCAGACGTATCACTTACTATCAGGTGAAGGTCTCGCAAGTCTCGTTGCTTTCTTGAATAAAAAAAAACATCATAATATGGTGCAGTGTACCATTCTAACTCCAAAAGGTTAGGTGAAACGTAACACGTATAATCAGGTGAATGTTCTAAAGCAGTCGAATAAAAAAAAAATTGAAGCTGGTGAAGTTACAAAGGCCGCCCCTTAACGGTGCAGCGCGTGGCGGTGGTCGCGGCTGACGCGGCGATGGTATCGCGGCGCATCTGTCGCCGGCCCCTATTACCGATCCTCTAACATCATCGATAACGGAATTACTGGTAATTGTTAATGCGGTCTGTCCGTCCGTCCGTGCGCTCCCGTGCTCGCTCATTTTTTTTTTTTTTTATGTAATTGAGCGACGAGACAAACGGGACGTTCACCTGATAGTAAGAGATCCCGGAGTCTCTCCGAATGCATTGATGCAGAGCACCGAGGGGGTTTTAGTAAGAATCTCACATAACCCTGACTTCCCCCCAGCAGCAGGGTATCTTACGAAGATTTCTCCCCCCGAAACCAAAAAAAAACCGCTGCTCCTATAATAGCCGACAAACAGTACTATGCCAACGTTACTGTGTTCCGGTTTGTAGGTCGTTGTAGCTAGTGAAATTACCGTGGTAATGATATTTAATCTTATATACATAGGCGACGAGCACAATGTAACAAATGTATCTTTTAAAATATATGATCACAGCATCCCTTATCTTAACTACTTTTTAAAAACCTGATCAGGGTCAAGGAGTGATTTATGATTTGATGATGATGGTTCTTATCATCACAAAACTAATCGGAAACGTTTGTGGATTGATATTGTAAGCGCTGATTAAAATCCTATTTTTTATTTAAGGGACCGTTGAGACCACCTCCATGGTCTTTAGTGCGTTTCGAGGATCACCAGGATCTCCTATGGAACACACTGATGTCACCTAACGTCCTGTGAATTGGCTACTTTCTATGAATTATATATATATACTTATAAACCACGATAAGTTATATTTTACTGGTGGTAGTTCTCGTTTCCTGGAGACCATCTAGGTAGATACCACCACAACGCTTATTTCTACAGTCAAACAGTAGTGTGCAGACATTACTATGTTCCGGTTTGAAAGGCGCTGTAACTTGTATAATTTCTAACGTAACTACATTCAACATATGTCTCAGGCGAGGAGCGCAGTGTGGTGCGGAGTATACCATCCTAACTAGCGCCTCGTTGTTATGGACGGGCGTATCACTCACCATTAGGTGAACGCTCGTCTCACTGCTTAATTATATAAAAAAAATAATATAGTAACGATTTTTTCTGAATCCATTCCATTCATATATGTTATTTTTTTTTAGCATAGACAACTTTATTGTTAAACTCTCGCGATGTGTCAGATGAAGAGATACCATAGAGAATACTCCCGGTAAACTGTTTATCGATAAATCGATTAAGGAGCTGCAGTGGTAAGTACCAGCATCCCCTCTTGTCTTCTAACAAAAAATGTAATGAATAAAAATATGGCGACCCTAATAAATTCAACAGCCACCTAGCGCCCTCTGTGTTGCTTCAGCAGCATAGGGGTCTATTCTGTCTGCACTCTTCACAAACCCTGTCGGGTTATATGAACGTGTCACAATTTAAGGGTACAGTAATTCAATTATTACTATTGCTGTTTTTGTTATATTTTATAGAACATTTTTTTTTATTTATCAAAGCGACAATACCAGCGGAATGATCACCTGATAACAAGTGATACACCTGCTCATAACAAGGGACACTAGTTAGGATGATACACAGCACCACATTGTACTTCACGGAAACATGAGATGTTCAATTTCGCTACCGCAGTAATTTCACTAGCTACAACGCCTTTCAAACCGGAACACAGTAATGTTTGCACAGTACTGTCTGTGAGCTGGTACCTACATAGACGGTCTCCGGCACCTGACCAACCATCATTTATATGCACATATATAAATGTTTACGTATCTATACCTCGGGTTAAGGGATGTAGGCGCCATTGTGGCAGAAATGACTTTTCTTTCTAGTATTAATTTACATATAGCAAACAAAGCAAATATAAAAAACAAAAGACAAAAGTTATGAGCATTTAACCCATTAAAGAAATTACTAGTAGTAGGTGTCTGTTGTCGTTTGCCCAGTAACCTCGGGATAGTAAGATTAGGACTAAGGTAAGCCTTGCCTGTCGTAGAAGACGACTAAAAGGATTTCCCACATTCGTGGACTTTGAAGGCGAATGCCCCGATTGTCCACTAAGTGACCCCGGGTCCAACGATAAATACGTGGTGATCTAATTCTTGTACCAAAGCTATGATGTTGAGGAGAGCTTCAACCCTTCTTTCGGACGTGCTTTAGGCGTATGCCGTGAGGCACAGGGGCGTGGACGTCCCCCCAACGCGCTAAAGATGACCACCGAGGGAGTTTCAGTGGATAAAAATCCCACATAGCCTTTCCTTCTTCTCAGAAGCAGGGTACCTTTTAAGAAATTTTCTCCTCCGATAACAAAAAAGGAGTGTCTTTTGCCGGAGACTGTTTAGGTAAGTACCACTGCAGCGTGTATTGCAGACGACAAATACTACTGCGCAAACATTGCTGTGTTCCAGTTTGAAGGGCGCTGTAGTTAGTATAATTACTGGGGTAAGGTGATTCAACATCTTATGTATCAGGCGACGACCGCAATGTGGTGCAGTGTAAATAGCCTTAATTAGCGCCACGTTGTTATGAGGAGGCGTATAACTTATCAGCAGGTGAACATCCCAGTCGTCTACTCGCTTAATTGTTGTTTTGATACCCGTAAAAATATGCCAAAGATAATATTTTCACAGTTCTTTAATGTTGCCACCTGCCGCTAGATGTCGCTTATAATTGTTTGCGTCGAGGCGCGATGAGGCATTAAAATTGATGAAGAATATGCCGTATGGAAAAATTTCCCTTAACCCGATTATTAAAAAAATGCATTATAATTTCGACAAAAAATTTTTTTTTATAGATTATATAAATCATAATTTTTCAGTTTATAGAAAAGACGTAAATAAATATTTCTTGATACATTTTGATTTACTGGTAGGTCTCTGTTGCAATAGACCGTCTAGGTAGTAACCATTGCAGCGCGAATTTCTGTCGCCAAACAGTACCGTGTTCCGGTTTGAAGGGCGCTGTAGCTAGTGAAATTACTACGGTAACGAGACGTATTAGGTCTCAAGACGAAGAACGCAATGCGATGCTATCTTTACATATCATCGTAACTAGCGCCATGTTGTTACGGGCGTATCACTTATCATCAGGTGAACTTCTCGTTCGTCTCGTAGCTTCAATGAATATTCATTGAAGCTATTAATTGAATTAAAAAAAAATTATCTCAATTATTAAAATATGTCAAAGATTTGTTAACCCTTAAAAGTTATTGATCTTTAAGCGTTCTTCAAATTAGGTAGTCTTAATTCAATTAATAAACTATATGTTAACTGGTGGCAAGACTGGCATGTAGCAGTACTATGCTCCGGTTCGAAGGGTGCTGTAACTAGTAAAATTTATGAGATAATGAGATGTGGTGTAATAATTTATAAGCGGGATTTTTTTTGTGTTAAATTTTTTTATTTCAATTTATCGAAGAGATAGCGGGTCGACCACCTGATGATAAGTGATACGACCTCCCATAACAATGTGGCGTTAGTTAAGATATACACTGCACCACATTGCGGTCATCGCCTGAGACTAAAGATATTGAGTCTATTTACCCCAGTAATTACACTAGCTACAGCGCCTTTCAAACCGGAACACGGTAATGTTTGCACAGTACTGTTTGTCCGCTGCAATAGGCGCTGCGGTGGTACCTACCTAGACGGGTCGGCAACGGAGACCTACCACCAGTAACCGAGTGAAAAGCTAATCAGCACACGTCTAGTTTGAGATGAACCGCAAAAAAACTTCTCCACGCTTTTATCTCGTCTCGTGTAAATCATCGCGAAGACCGCATGCTTTGCTAGTTTTTGTCCAAATTTTTTAAAAAAAAATATTCGCTCGATGCTGCGGTGTCAAGTGTCAGTGTTGCCATCTGGCTTGTGTCGAAACGTTCAGATTTACCATAAAATTTAAATATGTAATATTACGCTAAATGTGGTAATGTCGTTAATGCTGGTGGTAGGTCGGTTTAAAGTGGTCTGTAGCTAGTGAAATTACTACGGTAACGAAACTTTACCATCTTACGTCTGAAGGCGTAGTGTGGTGCTATGAATACCAAGTTAACTACCGCCAAGTGAACGTACCGCTCACCTCGACGCCTCATTAATTGACAAAAGAATCTGATAATGATCATCTATGTATCTGCATATACAATAGGTTTCCTTTGTTACCTGATCACGTGAAAACTAGTGAACGTATCGACACGGGAACATGAGCATTAGAGGCGGAATGATATTTAGATGGTTGCAGGCTTTTTTTTTTAATTTCATAAATCCTTTAACATTTTATTTCTAATTAACTTTTATAAAAAATTTCATTTCGTATTGTTTACGCGGTTGCTATGGTAACGGTTGCTATAGAAACTCATTTGCGGTCTGATTCTATTATACGGCCAGCAAAGCGGGCGGGGAGCAGCTAGTTATTTGTGAATGGGAATAAAGTTAAATATTTTTAACTAATTCAAGCCATTGAGAATTTTAACTATTTCTGTAGTCACGCGTAAACTGTATCCTTTAGTGCCGTATCAAATCAATTTCCTTACCCGACCCACCCTCAGGCGGGGGCTCTGATGAACCATTAGGGTGAGTTCCGTACGAACATCTTCCATCACATGTCATTGCATTGATGAAGACTGATGGTGCGGATATCGTCAGCTCTATTAAACTCTGAAAGGGTTGGTTAATGGGTTACAAAGTTACTGTTGTATTAACACAGTGGTGCTAGGTCTCCTTTTTTTTTTTTAGCGTTCATCCCTGCGTATGGTGGGTCAGGGCCTATTCTTTACCATTCTCTTTCCATCACAATTGTTATTTGTCTTATATCTATACATTTCTCGTACTCTTCTGTCATCCTTTCCTATCTATCTTACCCTACTTATCTTTCATGCCATTACTTATCTTCCGTACTCCATCCCAGTTCCTTCTTTCATACATCCTCTCTAATCGAAGTGGAGACTGCCTCTTCGTTATACTTCTGGATGGGAGGGGGAGGGCCTGTAACAAACATTCCCAGTAGCATGGTCCAGGTAACTCTTCTTTCTTCTTTCTTGCTACAAATTTATTTATTTACTTCCTGTTACAATTAACTATTTAGCATTTTTATTAATTACTTTACTAATCACTCCTCTGCAATATTCCAGAAATATGGCACGACTTCCGTCTTCACCCATCAGAGAGGCGATGACTCCGGCTTCAATCTTCTTACCAATCTCCATCTCGCAATAATTCCTCTCCCTTCCAAAAAAGGGACAGGAAGCGAGGATGTGCACCACGGTCTGGTCCACCGATGGGTCACAGAGGCACGCGGGACTCTCCTTGAGCTTAAACCTGCGAAGGTACTCGGAGAATCCCCCGTGCCCAGTGAACATCTGGACCAAGACCCTGTCGAGATCCAATCGGCGGAGGGTCCGGTAGGCTGACACGACGTCTGGGAAAAAGATCCTCGTTGTCGAAGCCGTTGTACCTTGCACATACCTCCTGTTCCATTCGTCAAGCGTCCTCAGCCTGAGCTGACAGTTGACGAAGGAAACGGGGCAATCCTCGTACTCCGGTCTTCTTTTACTCTTCAGGGCCGCTTCCTTGGCCAGTTGGTCCGCCCTTGCATTTCCCTCCATCCCCACGTGCGCCTTCACCCAAAATAATCTTACATTCATCCCTTTTGCCCGCGCTTTCGTAATATTCTCTTTCACACGGAGCGCCAGGGGGTGGAGGGTGTCAGATCTTGCGACAGTTTCAAGGGCGGACCTCAAGTCGCTAAGTACGGCGCATGACTGCGCCGACCCGCTGGCCGCGTACCCCGTCGCTTCTGCTAATGCCAGCAGCTCTGCCTGGTACACTGTGCAGAAGTTGCCCAACTAGGTCTCCTTTGCCCCGGACACTGTCTAGGTAGGTACTAGCAAACATTACTCTGTTCCGGTTTGAAGGACACTGTAACTTGTGATAGTACCGGGGTAATAAAACTAACATATATCTCAAGGCGACGAGAAGAAAGAGGTGCTGTGTATACCATCCTAATTAAGTACCATCGCAGCTCCTACTTCTACCAAACATTAGTGTATAATTGTTACTATATTCCGGTTTGAAGGGCGCTGTAGCTAGTGTAACTATGAGTCGACGAGGGGAGACTCATCATCTTATGTCTCACGTGACGAGCGCAATATGGTGCAGTATGCATCATCCTGACTAGCGCCACGTTGTTATGGACTGGCGTATTAATTACCATTAGTAATCGTGTCGCTTTTTTTTAAATAAAGATAAAGATTAAACGACATACAGTCTTATACGTACATGGGTTTTTTTTTGTTTCTGGAGGAAAATCTTCTAAATAAAGCTTCTAGAAGAAGTCAGGGTTATATGAGTCTACTTACTACGCTGTCCCACGTAAGTTCGCTTGTTGGATGGCCCAACGTCAAGGCCCGCAACACCTAGACTTTAGTCGCCTTCTACGACAGGCAAGACTTACCTTAGACCTATACTTACTAGCCCGAGACTACAGAGTTGATTGTGTAAACATCCTATCACTTAATTACTGTAGACAGGTATATGAACATATCCAGTCTCATCCCATTCTCATATGCAAACATGAGTAACTTTACTAGTAGTTATTACAATTTTTTTTAATTATTAAGTTATTTCATAAGAATCCAATAGAATAAATACATAAATAACAATTAATATAACATATCATACTTAAAGGATAACTTAATTTGTTTATAATAATAATTAATTCGTTATAATTGTAAAAGTAATCAAACAATATACAGCTACAACTTGCGATAAACATCAATCAGCTGATAGACGTCCACCGCTGGACATGTACCTCCTCCAAAGATCCCCACATCGGTCCTGCGGGGATTTGAGCCATTTCCCACCACGCTGGCCCAACTACTAAACTTTTAAGAAAAATAAAACCTTCGCCTTTAGTTCCACAATTTATTTATTATATACTATATTCCGCCGAACCGGAGACAGAAAGGACTACCGCGCTGATCGTCAACCTTCACTAGTTGGAGAGGCACTTTAAGAAGAAGAAGATACTATATATGACTTTATTGCACATTCTTATATTTCTTTCCTTATTGTATTTGTCGTATAGTATACCTACACATCGTCATCATCATCACCATCTCAACTGATTGACGCCCACACCTGGATGTACTCTTCATTATATTTGTTTTTCTTTTACCAGAGTTTGCTGGAAGAAAAGCCTTTTTTTATGATTAAACACGCTTCTGTACTGTATTTTTAAAATACGCGTTTTTTCTATTTAACGAAACGACGCGATGGGCAGATCGATCACCTGATGGTAAGTGATACACCTGCCCATACTAACGTAGCACTGGTTATGATGATATACAGCACCACATTGCGTTCGACGCCTGAGACATATGATATCGAGTCTCGTTACTCAAGTAATTGCACTAGCTACAGTGCCCTTCAAACCGGAACATAGTAAAATTTGCATACTATATTTGTCGGCTGCAATAAGCGTGCGACAGTACCCTCATAGATGGTCTCCGGCAACAGAGTCATACCACCAGTAGTACCACCTATGTATCAGTGCAAGTATATATTAAGTAATAAGTGACTATTCTGATCGCTCTGCGGTATGCAGTAAACAAGTCCATCGCTGTGAGGCGTCGTAGCACGAGTAAAGTTTCACTTTCTAAAGTTCCGTGTCCGGTTTGAATCCAGTCGCGCTCCGTTTGGCATTTAGCAGAAATGTGAAGACTTACACCACTTAGATTCTTAACTTAGTCAGTAGCTTGTTATTTAACCGATAACTGGCAAGAAATTGATATAAAACGGAATGTAATGATACAGGGTGGCGCAAAAGTAATCCTCCTATCAGAAAATGCTATAAATTTTGCGATTGGCTCAAATGACAATCAACTGTAGCGGTGGCCATTTACATAACATCATATTCTCGACTTGATTTAAAAAAATTAAAAGACCAAATAAAAATAATCCACAAGAAGAATCAAAGTTTTTCATTTTTTTTTTAAATTACAGCCAAAAAACATCGGAAGGTTATTTTTGCGCCACCTTGTATGAAATCTTCAAATCGCACAGAGAGCAACGGAAATGGTCATGCTCGGGTTTCCCTGCGTAATTGAATCAGAAATGGGGAGATTCGCAGGAAACCTAAGGTCACCGACATAGTCCAAAAGATTTCAAATCTTATGTGGCAACGGGTCGGACATATTGCTCGAAGAACTAACAGCTGAGGGTGCACTAAGATCCTCGAATGGCAGCCGCGTACAAGAGGACGCATTGTTAGCAGGCCCCCCACTAGGTGGTCCGACGATCTGGTGAAGGTTGTGGGAAGCAGCTAAGTACGGGCAGCGCAGGATCGATCGATATGGAGATCTTTCGAGGAGGCCTATGTCCAGCAATGTTCATCTGTCAACTAATAATGATGATGAAAGCTTTTTCTTTTTCTATAGTTATATCATCATCATTAGACAGTCCACAGCTGGGCATAAGCCTTTTCTACGAAACGCCACTTATTGTCTGTAGCTCTCTGTTGCCGGAGACCGTAGAGGTTCAACCGTAGCGCTTCTATCACCGAATCGTACCTTGCAAACATTATTGTGTTCCGGTTTGTAGGGAGTTGTAACAAATGGGGTAGCGAGAAGAGTAAAATCAGGTGCTGTGTATATCATCCTAACTTGCGCCACGTTGTTATGGGTAGGCGTATTTTTTACCATCAGGTGAACTTCACGCTCGTCTAATCGCTTCGTTGAATAAATACTGTGGGACATAAATTTTATACAACACGAAAGTAGAGCTTTTTCTATTTGAAGTGAGATACCTTGTTAACTTATATTAAAATAAGTACTAAACATAATGTATTTAAATAAAGTATATTGAGGTTTTTAGTTTTTGATATTTGATGGTAAGTATAAGTAAGTAATCACTTTAAAAACTGTATCTGCAGTTGACCCTGTACTTTAATTTGCGATGAGATGTTATCAATGAAATTGCTGAAGGAAACTTAACGTTCTATCTTAAGAAAACAAACCCAATCCAGCGCTATGAGCCAGGAGCTCGTACTTAAGAGAGTGGTAAGATTAACATTCACCAAATTGTCAACTAGTAACTCTCTTGTCTGTAGCAGCAAACATATTGCTTATCATTAAGTAATTACTTAGTCGTTTTGATATAATAGCAAACCATTATACCGCTCTTCATCGAAATACATTTCCTAAACCTAACGTATGACAAACCTTTAGCTAAAGCTTTCTAATCACTGAGCTTTAATAGCTTTAGAGATACGTAAAATGATCATAGAAATATAAGATGGTAACAGCAAATACTACCTGATCCGAAACCATAGAAATTGACCAGATGGGCCGAGGGCGCGGATGTCCGTTTCCAAAGCTGCGGTGAAGGGTTCGTTTACCGCCGATATTGTTCGACTCCGGTGTTGTATACAGCTGCGGTCGATGTTACCTGATACCTGACCCGATGGATGTAACATAAACTTAAAGTATATTCACGTAACTTATGTTACATAGACGCAAGCTTAAGTGTTAATACAATAAGTTAATAAGCAATTGGTGCTCATTGTACAATCACATTAAATCCTTTTCCCCAAAATAATACTGAGCAAGCTATTAATCAAATGAAATAGGGGTACATGGTATACCATGTACTCCTATTTACTCCTTCTTCCTATATACTCCTATTTAATGGCTCTTAAATCAATCTCGGGTTAATGTCAGACCGGAAGCAATGTTGTAAAATAGTACAAATTATTAGCATATAAAGAACTATTTAAATTGGAGTACCCCAAGGTAGTATCATCGGGCCCACCCTTTTTTTACTTTCATCATCATCATCATCAGCCAATAGACGTCTACTACTGGACATAGGCCTCTCTCAAAGACTTACTTTTTTTACTTTATATCAATTATATATGTTCTGTTAATAAACTTTGACCGTTACTGAGTTATCGAGACCAATATCTTATATCTCAAGGTGAGGAGCACAATGAGGTATCGTGTGTATAATCCTAACTAGCGCTCCGTTATTATGGTCGGGCGTATCACTTGCCATCAGGTGAACGACTCACACGTCTCGAAGCTTTTTCAAACAACTGTTAAAATAAATATTTCTATACTTTTCTTTTGGATAAAATAAAGAATTGAATTGAAATTGAAAATCTTAGAAATTTTTTTTTAATTGATCAACAAACCGTTTCCCCCAGTAGTGGGGCTGGTGGGCAGGATTTCCTCTCCATTACTATGCATGAGATTCTGTTTTTGATTTCGCCTTGAAGATTCACCCCCGTAACCAAAGGGGAGTAGAAGTTATACTGATGTGGGTTTGCTAACAAAATTCTTATCAATACAATCTTCCAACTGCGAGTATTATTTTTATCTAAATTAAAGAAATGAATATAAATAACTTCATGGACATTATATACAAAAAAAAAACCTAATTTAACACCCTTTTTGTTTAGGAATAGTACAGCTTTATATAATATAGAATATTTCGTTTAGGATAAAAACTTTGAAGACTTAGTTAAAGACAAAAACTAAATATAGTTTTTCAAATTGCTATGACTTTAAAACTACTACATCATCAACCCTAATGGTAAATAATACGCCTAGCCATAACAACGTAGCGCTGGTTAGGTTGATATGCTGCACTACATTGCACTCGTAATCGATATAAGAGATTGAGTCTCATTACCGTGCTAATTGCACTAGTTACAACACCCTTGAAACCGGGACACAATAATGCATGCAAACAGCTCTTTGGAAAAAATCATTTTCTTTCTCAAAACTACTTCCTCATCAACCTCACATCAAATATAAACATTCACTCAATTAGAATGGATGTATTGAAATTTACCAATCTATGCGAGAGGTGTTACCAAAAAAAAGGGGGTCAGATATTATCCTTTTCGGGGGTCTCGTGGGAACACACCGGGAATGAATGTGTGCGCGTGTCGATGCAATCTGTGCGTCACGGTCGCTACGCCGCCGGCGCTCGTCCTGCCATTATCCTGCGATGCGATTAAATTGAAATCAGAGGACTTTTTCTCTACAAATGTAATTGGAAGTCACAAAAAACTGTACACATTACTTCTTCCATTTACCATACCACAGTGGTATGTTAACCATCACGGTGACCGTACAGCTTAATGGTAAGTAATGTTATACTTTATGACGAATAAAAAAATACCTTGATTATATATTTTTTCTATAATATTAAGGAATCTTAATATCGGTTTCCAGCGACGTTCGCCGGATCGTAAGTCCACCTAGTCCTCGACAGATTAAACTGAAGTTATTTCGGGAAAGCTTATATCCTTCAGTGGGCGTCTATCAGCAGATGATGATCAATCTAAATATGTTAGTATATAAAGTATACAATTTTTATACGTTACTGACGTCTCAAATCATGACTCGTCAAGTTGCCAAGTTACCAGTTGCCATAACTATAAACTATTTTACTACAGAATAAAAATCTATACATATCAAAAGAGAGATATTTAATTACAGAATTCGATTCCACTGCTATGTAAATAATAGAAGACAACTTACCGCCGAAGCCAACCAACGAACCGGTGAGTTATATTTTTGCTTTCAAACAATAGTAAATTTGTAACAGTTAAATGTCTCAGTTAATGTTTTACTGAGACATCGCCCATTCCAATCGTTTAAAAGGGGGTGCATTCCGTATGAGCGTAGCCGGATGTGTTATGGTTGGCCTCCCCAAACGGAAAATAATAAATTGTGTCCCGATTTCGTCAGCACTCCCCCCACAGACCATTGTTTAACCTTGAATACATTAGAGGAGATAATTTTTATTAATTCGTAGTTTGTATACATTTGATTTTACAAGGGGGACGTTCACCTCATAGTAAGTGTTACGCCTGCCCATTACAACTTATGTTATATGTTAAGTATTGATAACCTAGTAACTTCACTAACTACCACACCCTTTAAACTGGAACACAGTAAAGTTTGCACACTACTGTTTCTCGGCTGTAATAGAAGCTGCGGTGGTACCTACCTAGAAGGTCAGACCTCCCAGCATTACTTTTATTTTTCTGGTTGAAGGAACCAGGGAAGGTCTATATCTAGCAGTAGATAATGACGACGATGTTGATAGCAGAATCCTATATTGACAGCATCTGTAGATTGAACGCATCATTGGAATTGGAAACCATACAAAGGAATTGAAAGAAGTTACTATTGATAAAAAAAAAAAAAAAACAAACATTAAAATGACCATGATTTATTAAAGGAGTTGAAATTACAATAAAATAATACGATCATAGTTAATAAATAAATAATCCTAGTTAACGACAAGTTATACATTAACTATAGAACATTAAAGAATAAGTACAAGTAAGGTTACACGAGCGATACATTTAAAACTGTAGGATCTACGCGGACTTTGGAACGTAGCTGTTTCAAAAAGTATACATAATAATTACTTGAAACATATAAAAAAAATTATTAAGCAAACATTAAGTTCGCTCGTAACTTCATCTTTGTTTATACATTTACACTAAAAGAAGAGTTTAAAAGCTATCTACTGCAATAGTATATTTTGGTTTAGATATCGCTAGATCTAGACTAGATTTGGCTTGACTAAAAACAATATAATTTTAAAGGGTTAATGATGAAATGTTATTTGTATCATCATCATCATCATCTTTGTAATAATTAACAATAAAACCAATGTATCAATCCGAATGAAATATTTTAATGGATGAACTGATACATGTTCACCTACAAACAAACTTGAAAAGGTTAAAATATACGAATATTAAGTAATCATTTAATACGCTTCGATCCTCGTGGGAGATCTAGGCCCAGCAGTGGGCGTTATCTAAAAAGATGCTTTGGCAAGTCATTTAAACCAATTTCATGTGTTAAGTGATAATAAGACCATAGACTGCTGGGAGTTGCTTTCAATTAAGCGATGAGACGAGGGGAACGTTCACCTGTTGGTAAGTGATACGACTGGTCATAACAATGTGACGCTAGTTAGGATGATATACACTGCAACATGTTCAGTCGGTCGCCCGAGACAAGGATTACACTAGCTACAGCGCCCTTCAATCTGGACCACGTCGGTTCACTCACGATGTCTTCCTTCATCAGAAGCTCAAGCTCAGTGGTGAATGGACCAGCGCCTCTTCGAGTCGTATCGCGTGTACGAGCGCTCGACTAACTGAACCATCACGTGGCTTCATTTCATCTGGTGAACTGTGCTCATTCGGAATACTCTGGCTGTTATTATAGCAGCAGATATACATGAGGATAGTGGTTATGCAAAGCTTTGATAAAACCTACCGTCAAACATCAGCAACTGGAGGACTCGGGATCGAAGTAAGGACCTCTATGTTATATCCGTAGCCACAGAGCCATGGAGGCAGTTGACTCTTTAATCAACCAAAATATACCATTGCAGCGGCGTATTAAAATTAATCTCACTATACATACAATTAAAACTAAATCCTTTTTATCCTTCGGTGATCATATTCGTCCTTTATAATAAATTTACATCTATAATTGTTAAATAGAGATCAAAACCAATTTCATTGTCAATTTTATTTATTCGATAGTCGTAGTACTAAAGCTTACACAGAGAAAATCATTTTCGTGTTCCTCCTTGAGTATTTTTCGATACTCGATACTCGATATCGTAACAGATGAACGTTAACCGTATTCAAATGTTGAAGAGAATTAGGAAATGATGACAATTTTAATGACGATGACAACATTAATAATTATGATATAGAAATTAATAGTGTAGAGGTATTGAGATGGGGTGCCAGGTCTCTGATGATGGCAGATTTAAAGCACAGAGGAGTTAGTACAACAGTATTATAAAGATGCTGAGAGATCCAATTGATGGATACAGTTGTATACTCCGTGATAGACTACTGTCTCGATTCTTGGTATTACGAAGATCCAAAAGGATCCTGTTAATGGATACACTTGTATACTCCGTAATGACTTAGTGGCCCGAGTCCTGGCTTCACCGAGATCCATAGGGATACAGTAAATGTATACAATTGTGTATTCCGTGATGACTTCTTGGCAGATGAGAATCTACACAAATTACGATCCTTATAAAAATTTGTGCTATGATAAACGATAGCGTGATCTATTGTTCGTGGTGGCGCCATCTGTTGTTTGAAAAGTAATTTTTAATATCTACAGTGGACTCGATTGTATTGTCAACATACTCGTCTAGAATAATCTTGCTTTCAGCATCAGTACATTATGAGGGTGGTAGTCTAACATGCTAGTCAGGTGAGTTTCTAAAACCATACCATCATTGAAATTACAATAGGTAGTCACGGAACCGAACCATGGATCTTCATGTTAGAAGGTAAGTAGTGAAGGGTGAAGAGGACTCGTTTAGAATACTGTAGCTTTAAGCAGCAGTATAATATGAAGAAGGTAGGTAGCCAGATAAGTTACAATAAGTTGCCAGAGAACCAGATCAGCGATCACCAGAAAATGTTAAAAGTAACGCATACAATATAGAATTTACGTATATACATTGGGAGATTAGATAGTGTAGTTAAAAAAAAATAACATAAATACTTTCCGAAAGTAAAGCATCAATATAAGAGGAAAATTTAATATTTTCACATTAAAATAATAGCCAATATTTACAACTAAATAAATAAAAATACGAGATTTACATTATTTAACATAACAGCAGTCTTATATTGGTGAATCCATATTCATCAGTGTAATCAATAGAATATTAATCTAGTCACAATTTATAATACATATTTGACATGAACAGCCCACGCTCCCACTGCTGGGGCAGACCTCATCTCACAGAGAATATATTTGACATGCTTTTAATTAAATCATGGCACTTTTTTTTATATTTAAACGTAATTAATTTTCATTTCAGTACCCATACGGCATCACATTATATACATATATAGGTACCTCATTTGCGCTTGGAGTCGACGTGATGTTAAATTACCCAAGTAACTTCACCAGCTACAACGCCCTACAAACCGGAACACAAAAATGAAACTTACCACCGATAATGATATACGTTTATCTCTTTCATACGTAAACAATTCTTTTTGATTATAGTTTAGTTAGGTTTAGATTAGTATTAAAAATCAAATGAGACTCGGATTTTTCATAACTGAAGGGTTTAGAATCTAAAATGAAAATTATGTTTCGTTATTGATCCTAGTCAAAGCTGATCTTCCTCTTAGTCCTTCTATCTGTAATCACTTTATCTATCCTCTCCTTTCTCCGTTTCCGGATCAGCGGTGCGTTTTCTCCTTTATCTATTTTGGGAGTGAGTTCGTTTTCGTATCTCATACGCAGGAAGCTGTCTTCGTCGTTCGACTTGATGACGTCGCCAAGCTTGGTCACATCCACTCCTACCCAATCCCTGGTTCCGGAGCAGGGGTACCATTCATAAGTGCCTTCTAGAGGTATCTCATTCTCGAAGTCGAAGTTCCATTTGTGCATCTTCTCAATTTTCTCCCTGGCCGCGGTCTCTTGCAGAATGTTAGTGTAGTTGTCGATCCTGGCCTGGTCGCATAAGTCCTCGGCGGGGAAGAGGCGCCTCCTCACGGGGTTGTTGGGTGAGATTCTGTGCATTCTCGCTCTTTGGTTAATTGAGGTAGTCTGCGAACAAAAATTAACAATTTTTTTAATTATGTGTCGCTTTTAATTACCGTTAAAGTAACCGGAAGGAAACGACCAATATCTGCTACCATAGAATGATTTTCATTATGGCCATATTGTTATATTTCACATCCGGTCCTTTCACAAAAATATCGTTTAATTTTTTTTTTCAACAGGACGAACGAGACATTCACTTGATGTTTAAGAAAGTATCAATAATTAGGATGTTTACACAGCACATTGTCATTACACAGCGCCTTGGGAAAAAAGATGCAAAATCTCGTTACCTCAGTAACTTCACTAAGTACAGCGCCCTTCAAACCATCTTACATTTTTACCTATACCTATCTATTCTATTTCATTTTCAACAACATAAAGAATACTGTAGGGGGTGATATTATAAGAATTTAGATTATCTGTATCTTTTATTATTAAACAAATATAATTGATATATGTAATATAATAAACTACTACTCATCATCATCATCAGCCGACAGACGTCCACTGCTGGTCACAGGCCTCTCTCAAAGATTTCAAACAAATAATATGTAAACATAATTTACTGGTGGTCTCTGTTCCCGGAAACCCTCTAGGTAGGTTATATTGCTGTTGTAAACATTACTGTGTTCCAGTTTGAAAGATGTTGTAGCTATTGAAATTACTGAGGTAACGAAACGAAACTTCTTGTCTCTGAAGACGAGCGCAATGTAGTGTAGTGTGTACCATCCTAACTAGCGCCACATTGTTATGGGTGGGCCTATCACTTATCATCAGATGAAGGTACAGCTCTTCTCGTCGCTTCGTAGTATAAATCTGTGACCTGAAAGATACTGTTGTTACATAATAAAAAAATGATAATAAATGATAAGTACTGTATAAATATATTTAAATATTATTGTTATATAATAATCATCATAAATAAAATATAATATACTATATAAGAAGTGAAGTTCATCAAACATTTGAACCAATACGCCAAGCTGTAATGTTTATACGATGTATGTTTATCGGATGTTTGGCAAACGTTCGAGAGGCGATCTTTGAAGGCGGAACGACCGGATCCGTTGACAGGCATAACCCGGTGTATCCATAGCGAGGATGAAGTGCTGATGGATGAATGGGTAACTTCCTTTGAACCTCCAACTGTTTAGTAACTATTCATTGGCCACACTGACCCAGTGTTGACTGTTGTGTAGAAATTAATTTTTTTGGGAAACTGCTTGTGTATATGTTTTATTAGATTATTTAATAATATACCTTATCTATAGATATCTGTAATAATTCATATTTAAGTATTGGAAGTCTAGGCTTTGTCTTATTATTTTTAACAGTAATAAAGCTGGTGGTAGGTCTCTGTTGCCGGAGACCGTCTAGATAGGTTTCACCGCAGCGCCTATAGAACCCGTCAAACAGTAGTATGCAAATATTACTGTTTCGGTTTGAAGGGCGCTGTAGCTAGTGAAATTATTGGAGTAAATAAAAACTCATTAATATTTAAATACCACACTTAGGCGAAATAGATGTGGTGATGGCTACCGTCTAGATATTTACCATCAGTGACATCACCTCTTCCAGCTCTCCAACGTTTCTTACTTTGTATGAATCGAATACTGTAAACTCAGCGGAGCAGCTTTGTGCTTTAGCAGCGGACAACGTGTCGACACTTAAACTTAAGTAACATATACAGAGAACTGATCCATCGCACACTATCGAGCCGTCATCGCTTTGAAGTGGATTGTAACGGCGAGGGTTCAATGTTTACCGGAAGTGTATACAACGGCGCGATTAAAAACAAAATGTCAATTAACGCTTAATATATTAAACAATTGTCATTAGAGCAAATAATTACATTAACCATATATCAGCATTGTACAAACATATTTATAATAATGTTTTGTACACAGGTGTAACCAACCACCTTTTTTTTCGATAAAGTTAGTGCTTTTAGTTTTGGTGATAATTTTCGGATTTGGTATCCGCGAGCTAAATATAAAATAAATAAATAAAATAAATTAATTCATTAAAACTAAAATAAAATATATGCAGTCACAACACAACACTAAAATATATACATATATATATACACATAACATATAAACAATGTTATTTACATGAGGAGAAGACAGGTGAGAGAATGTAAGATGAGGAAGGGTTGAAATTATGGATAGTAATATAAGAGGAGATAGAAAATAGGGGTGTAAAACATATATACGGCAGTATTTAAACATTGGGGTGTACCGTTTTGAAAGGTATTGTAGCTAGTGAAATGACTGAGGTAACGAGGCTTAACATACGAAGTCCCAAGGCAACGAGCACTATGTGATAGTGTATACAATCCTAACTACCGCCACGTCGTTGTGGATAGGTGTATCTACTATCAGGTCATAAAAAAAAACGCTCGGGATGGTGATCGGTTCGGATCGGAGACCATTTACGATGTGATTCGCTAAACCGTCGCACCCCCTAATGGGAGTGTGAATTGAGCCGAGTCTATATTGCACATCCCGGTCTGCGCAAGCGCATCGATTAGCGCGCATTTAGCGCGTGGCAACGAAACGGTGACCGTTACGCGACCGCTGTCCGCATGCAACAATGTGCGATCGCCGGTGGTCACGAGGAATGTGTCGATATCGCTGGTACTGTTACATAATGCTAATGCTTAGATCGGTTTTTATTTAAGTTACATCCATAAGTCGTGAGAGGAGTGATATTAGACATTGGAGTAATGTCTTTTTTATTCACTGAAATGTTTCCATTAAAGACTAGATGTTCCCCGTCCGCTTTGCTGGCCTTCACATAAAACTATACTTGAAATTTGTTTGAATTATTCCTAGATAGCATCCGCATAAATAATAGTTAATTAAAAATAAATTGACGAAGAATCTATGAAATACTAACAGCCTAAAACCATCTACAAACCATTCCACGTCGAATGGTCATGGTCACATGACGACATGTTCACTAGTTTTCACGTGATTCGTGAACAAAGGACATCTATTTTCATTACATATATATATAGATTTAATGATCTATAGAAAAGAGGAACTATATCCGACTATCTAAGAAGATCCAATTATAATAAAACTATTGCAAAAAGCCATTGCTTATCATAAATATGATATCATACGCTTTCTGTAACTTCATTAACCACAGCGTCCTTCAAACCGAGTCACATCAGAAATATAGACGATCGAAAGAAAATCTACAGCACAATTCTCTCTAACTGCATTCGCTAAACCTTTTCGCTTTTTAACGAATTATTAATGACAGATTCTAACTTACTATATCAGGTTTGCACACCTCTGCATTACCTTCAGAAACTCTCCGGTAATAGAGATTTACCATAAATAGAAAATCTATTCTATCAAATTTTTTATTAACCACTTCACTTATACTTTTCGCTTTGACAGAAACAGATAAAGAAGATTTTAATTTACTATCTCAAATTTGTCTAATGTTGCTTACTGGTTACTTAGACGCTTTCCAATATTGGAAATCTGCCATAAGTACATAATCTACATAGAAATTGTTATTAACCGCTACATATAAACTTTTCGGTTTTTTGCCGAAAAGATGAAATGTAGAATCGGAACTATTTCAAATCCGCATGCTGTTGCTTATTAATTTCGTAGACGCTCTCCAGCAATTGAAATCTATCATCACTGGAATATCCATATCCAAATTCTTACTAACCACTCCCGTTAAGCCTTTCGCTTTCTTGGTGAATAGATGTGTTGACAGTTTTGAATTTACTGGTCCAGATTTGCACACTATTGTAGTTCGGCAGACGCTGTCCACCGACAGAGATCTACCATCAGTAGAAAAGCTAAAGCACAATTTTTATTAAACAATCCAGTTAACCCTTTTGATTTTTTTTCGAGATGAATTTTCCGTTTTGTTCTTACTACTTCAGAATTATTTACTATACCCTAATATATTAAGTTATCAGCGTTTTTAATTATATCCTAACGGCGAATATACATATGCATTTATGTAGGGCAAATTACGTCATTACCAGCTTCAATTAGAAACATCAAGGAGTTTAACATCAGGGACGACAATGGGCGTGACCTAGATTCAGTTCTATATTTATCTAGACTTCTCGTTGACGAATGGGCGTGCGATACATTGCAATCTGACTAACTGGAGAAATGTGCAATCGAATTGTTCGACGTGTGAGCGTAATCGGATTGTTTGTACATTCGCTATCACATATATTGTAAATAGCAAAATAACTTTAGGGGGTCGAAACTTATTTTTAAAGCCTATTTTATGATATATTATAAGAAGCAAGGTAGACCTTAACGTCAATAGCAATGACGGTCAATGTGTTTGGGATTCAATTCGTCATCGAAACGCCAAATGACTTATAAAACTAAAGTGAAGAGGTTCGCCATTCGGCAAGTTTCATAATTTTTTTTTAAATATGTCGTAAATCACAAATATCTTATCACATAGCCAAATAAAAAATAAATATACAATCAACAAAAATAAAATTCTAACAAAGCAAAATATATTGATAATATATATCGTTGAGTTTCTATTAAGCTTCGTTTTGTTTATGAAAAAAAAAGTATTACATTAATACTGCGACTTTTAAATCGAAGGTCATCTATTCCTTCATTCCTTCATCTTGTGCTTTATCTGTCAGTATGATACAGGAATAAGTTTAAAATTATATGTAAACACTTAAAGCAAAACATGAACGCTTTAAAACTGATCCACACTGTTTTTTTAGATTGATGATTAGTTGTAAATGAGAGCTATTTTGACACAAATTTATTAATAGGTTACACTCATTTAACTAAGGAGATCTAAAATTGTACTATCTAATAAATGTTGGTTAAATAAGTCATCAATTATTTAACAACAATCCATCTTGTGTACCAATGCAGACCTACATCACAGCTCGTTGTGAACTTGACCTAAATATTAGCCTTAAAATTACTAAAGCTGATTGACAATGCATTTAGTATGACAATGATTTTATTACTTAAAACACAATAAATTACCTTCGATCTTCGACGAAAGAGTTATTTATCGACTTATGGAGAAATATGGATTTTTCATTATTAAAACTTACGAATTTTTTTAACCAATAATGAATAGTGACATATGTACAATGAATTATTTTAACTTAACTCATTTTGTTTTGGTTTCAGTTAGATAATAATTAGCTTTATTTAACCAGAGAAGAGCGAGTAATGAGGACAATAATCAAGAGTAAGGTATCTTGAAAACACTTCGAGGTTTATTTACAGGTTGAAATCGGTCACCACAATATTATTTGTTTATGTTATTAATATAACTGTAAGGTTTACAAAGGTAGGAGTATTGAATCTTCCCTTAGGACATCTTAGGAAATTATAATAGGCATTTCCTACCAGTTTCAGACCTTCTCTATACCTTTCAGTTCAGAAGGAGTAAGTAGTAGTTAGTAATATTGATGTTACAGTTATAGTTTTGGAGTAATTTATTATATATACTTTAGACTAATAAAGCTTTTATTACATTTTAACTGCATTAAACTGACAATAACAATAATTTAACAAATCTATACTTTAACTTAATAATTTTAACCACGTCACCTTTGTCCTATTCCGCGTGGATTTTAAACGAATAAAGTAGTTAACATTAAAAAAAAAAAATTTCAAACATATTTCGTGCCTCTTCAAAGAGCGGTCTCCGAACAGAATGGGATAATAAAACATGGTTTATAACTATTGCTTCCTTCCGCCACTCTTACTCTCAACCCTCACGCGGATAGATCTATCATAAAACAAAGGAAGCAATTTTGTCCTTATTCACGTAGATTTGTAGAGAAGTTCTTCAACGTGTTACTATTAGCATTAAATTGAAATTAATATGGTTTAAATTCGATATAAGCAAAAAAATCTAAATAAGGAAAGAAAGAGCAAACTGTTCTTATGTCTATCATATGGTGACCTGATATACGGAAAACTCTCTACAAAGGTTTCAGCAATCAAATGAGATTTAACTGCCGATGAGTTACATTGATATTGATTACAGTTAACTCATGTTTTAAGCGATTTGAGTTTTCATTACTACTGTATACAAGAGAAAACTTCAAAGAAAGCTACAGTCCAATTCAGGACGACCGCCAATCTAACTCATTTCAAAGAACCAATATGAAACCTTACCTTAAAAATTTATCGACATGATTAAAATCTGAAAGTACTAGGTCAACTAAAAGGAAATAAAACAGAGTATCTCATTCAAAGATTTCTTATACAAACGCGAAATTAACATATTTATCATAATCTTGATGCGTTTATTGAATTATTTACTACCCCGAAGTTTCAGTAGTTGGATCCCACAGCTTGGTCTACTTTTAATTAACATTGATTCTAACACCATATATACCAATAGAAGACCTCCAGACAAACTGAGCTCAGTCAGCATAGATCGAATTGAAAACAATAAATAAATAGATTGAGGTAGTACGTGATGACTATGTCAGGACATTAGTCACCTTAGTACTTCCGATACCATGGGTAAGTTTCCAGCGCTCGAAACGAAGGATAAAATTTAGCTTCAGGTAAACAATAAACCATCTTTCTGCCAAAGCTTTACGTAAGGGATAAACACGGTTTACGAGTATTTCATTTCGTAGCGTGGTTAAGCCAGCGTGATTTACGTCCGCTACAATAGTTAAATTGGTTCGCAGTCCAAATCAAAGCGAGCGGCGGTGTCACACGGAACCGAAGGCGACAAACTGCGCGGGAGCGGCACTGATCTATATATAGAGGGGGGAGAGGGTGGAAGAGAGGAGTGTGGCCCAATTGTGACGCGCACGCGCCGCGCCGCGGATGCAAAACGGCGGCTAAACGAACCACTTCCGTCCCGAACGCGACAAGTGCATCCGAAATTGATACGTCACATCCCAAACGGTAGGGAGAACGGTCGGAAGTTGGGGATGTTCTCACGTCACCGTAGAACTACGCTTCGTTCAAGTTTTTAAAAAAAAATATGACATCCTGTAGCATCGGACCGGTAGCCACGACGGAGGATACAGTAGGAGATCAAAATAAGCTGAAATGAAGAAACAAATGTTACTTTTGTATATATTTGAGAAATATATCTCGTTTGTATGAAATCTGATTACAGATTGTTTATCAAAACCTACAGATTTCAGCAGGAAAGCGAGAACATCCTCTACTTCCGATGGATGCGATCGGAGAGGTGTAATGTTATTTCTTTGAAGAAAATGTAAACATACAGCGAACGTAAGCTGTAAGGAGTGTGTAGCCAGAAGTATTGAAAAACAGTCGCCTAAATAACTTTGTAAACGTACCTTTTATTTTTATCTCAAACTAGTGCTTTTGCGGTTAATCTCGGTAATCAAACAAGATTAAATATTTAATAGTAACAATTAGAATAAATAATCCAGGGAGGAAAATTCATGAGTAATTAAAATTGACGTATAATCAAAGAAGTTCAGTCCAAAAGCATATTCTTTTGAAATGATTTCTGCTACATTACAAACAAACAGTAAAAAAAATTGGTTAACTGTGTTTCTAGAAAAAAACACTTTGAGAGTAAAATTGCACAATTAAAAAAAAAATTGCATAAATAAATAAAAACGTAAATTACCTATATTTCATTATCAGTAATTTACGTTTAAAATTTCTAATAACGATTCTATTAATGACGTATTTAACTTTGTTTGTTTACTTTACTCTAATTGTTAAAGAATCACTATAGAAATATCTTAAACATAACTTTTTTTATTTCATAACACTGAAAATGGATTAAATTTTTTTTTTAACGTTTCAATTCACTATCAGCCGATAGACGGCCACTGCTGGACATAGGTCTACCCCAAAAATAACATCGATCGGTCCACATTCATCTCGGTCTCCGGTACCGACGGGCAGTAGGGACCGTTGTTCGTAGGGGTGTTCACATGGGGAGAGGTGGGTCATTTCCCACCACGCTGGCCCAATGCGCGTTGATGGGAGCCATAGCTTCGTTTGTTGATTAGCAGGCTGCACAACGAGCAGGTGAGGTTGACTTGGATTCCGTGAGTTGTTGTGCGGGACCCCTTACATCCCTCACATAAACTGATATCAATGACAAATTTTAATTTGATGAATGCAGTAACGCTGTTAGAAAACATCAGCGATTTTAATAAGAAATCAGTATCAAAAATATTTATGAGAATTTCATCCTCTGAAATATAAAGAAACAAAGCCATGAAACATGTTATGCCAATAGTTTGCCAATAAGAAAACTTTAAGTAATACATGAATACTCTAAAGGACTGAATACAAATTATTTTAGAGAAAATCGACGACAAACGTGCTCAAGGAGAAGAATCTACATCTCAGTTGATAATCATCAAGGAAGACGTATCAATAGCGTTATGGTAGCGATAAAGAGGATGATCATCTTGCCCATGTACTCCTCGAAGAATTTAAATATCTAAAGACAGTGGTAGTATTAACATAGAAACAAGTAGCATTCTCCAACGGCTGAACCGTTTTTTTGACTCGGACTATTACGAAAGCGCGTCGGTAGCGTATCACGTTACTCGGTTGCAGTGGTGTTGTTGGCGCAACGGTTATACAACAGTCGCTTTACAGTTATACACGACACACGTCGCAGTCTGATTGTTAAACGTCGGAGTAACTGTAAACGTGTGTGTGTTTTTTTTTAAACCTTAGATTACATTACATCGGAAAAATTTATGAACTCCGGTTCCCACTGATTCCTGTTTTTACCGTCGATGGAACAAATATTTAGGTTTCGACTCATGAGTAAATATTGTTTATATCTTAAGATAATAGAAGTTGATCTCAAATGTCATATGTCCTTAGGTGATGATGAGTAGTGGAAGAATACTCTCGTTCTCCTAAATTGACATCCGGAACACAGCAACTCTGTTATGGCGCCAGTTGTCCAATATCCTCTCTCTGTAAGTTAGTTCCTCAATGCTGAGGATCCATAGTCTAAACTCCACCATACATAATCAAATAGACAACCTTCGCGTTACAAGGGAAGTGGTTAGCCGCTGCGCTATGAAGGCAATGGTGATCTATCCTTAGAGACTTGATCCATTCCAAGTTTATTAACTAGACATAGATATAATGGATCAGGTTGCCGCGAAATATACTTAGCACAGACCACACAGTAGATTTATAATATTAAGAATAGTAAGATACGTAACAAAATAACCCAAAATGCAGTAATGTTGTTGTGATAAGACAAAAAAAACCGAATATAATTTTATAGTATTAGCTGTTCCCCACCCGCTTTGTTGGCCGTAACAACCCCGTAACTCGTTTTAGGGGGTAACGTTTTGTAAAATCCGTTCTAAGCTGATCTATACTCCGTAACAAGAATTTTCCTACTAAATTTCAAGTCCCTAGGCCTAATGGCTCTAGAGATATCGTAATGAGTCATTAAATAGGAAATATATTATATATATATAAATAACTTTACATTATTTAATAAAAAAATATTGTTAACAAAGACTTTTAGTATATAATAAAAAACACAAATTATGAGAAACAGTAATGAATAAATAAAATCACAAAATATTAAAATAAACCGCAATACTTGAAAGAAACTAACTCTGCAGGGGCATAAATGAAAATAGACAATCCTGCGGGGAGGTGCAGCGCTCGTCGGTACTCTTCTGGATTTAGCAACTGGACACCCGCCGCTTCTTCAAAATAGTTTTTATGCGTGGATATTTTAACATACTTCTACTGACGAAAGCATTAGTATTAAAAATAAATAGAAAAATATAAAAAGGAAGAAAGAAACGTTTTACATGCCCTATAAGAATAGCCTAATACATTTTATTCTATCTACAATACACGAACACTTGACACTTAATTTCACAAATTGTTATATGATAATGAGGCTGTAGATGATGAAGCATGCTCGTCCCTAATACAGATACAGATTAGCCAGGCGGATTCGAAAAATTATGTATTATATTATTATCAACTAAACTCCAAATTAACGCCGGAGTCAAACAAAGGATCTCCAATTTTTTAAGTAAGCACTTAGCCACTGCTATAAAGGAATAAATATACTGCATACATAGTATTTAAAAGTTAGACAAAAATTATCTAAGCTCAGCTCAACTTCACCACAGCAAATATGTTCAATAGATTACAGATTTTTTTTTTAATAGTAAATAAGATTCTTTTTCATACGAATATGAAGAAAATGATTAAAACTTTTGAAAAAGATATCGATGCAATAGAAATATGGAGGAGTCAGATTATCTAGTGATAAGACAAGCGAGTAGATGTATGGAAAAAGATTAAATTAAAGGGTGATAACGCTAAGGGTTAAATGATGATTTAATTTACATATACTGTATTAAGTAACAGTCATCGCCTCAACCCCAATGCTTTTATCTATTTTTTTTTTTTTTTGAGTATAAATCCAGCCATCAAACTCCTAGTGCTTCACCGCGATGATCATTAAACCCTTCTCTATTAAAGATGGTTCTCATTGAAATTATCATGGCCGATGCGTCATTTGCTACAATCGTAACAAATTGTAACAGATAAATTGCCGTACAATTTGCTTCCATTACTTAATCGTCGTGTGTACAGCGTGAATTGTGAATCGTCCGCCCGCATGTCTGTCCGTTTGTCGCATACCCTCTCGGAAGTTCGCGGACGTTGGATTTACATACACACACACTCGGTGCGCCGCGATTTCCTTGTAATTGACGGCTCATTGTTTTCGCTCGCCCCTATCGTCCACTACATTCTGTGTGACTGTGCTTTAATCATGTTACAACAATGGAGATAGGCCTCTGTTGCCGGAGACTGTCCTCGCACCGCCGATTACTGTCTCCAAACAAACTGTGCAAACATTACCGAGTTCCAACTTGAAAAGCATTGCGCCTATTTAAAATCTTGGTTAATAATAATACGACTTAATGTCTTATGACGATGATGTAGTGTATGTTGTCCTAATTATCATTATATTGTGATTAACTTATCATCAGTTGAATGTCGTGCTCGTACATTGTTTTTAACAGAACGATGATAAAGCGTGAGTATGCGATAAAACGCCGTTATGATCGTTTTCACAACTAACAGATTACTGTCTCATCATCAGCAGTTCATAAACGTCCACTGCTAGGTATAGGCCTCCCCTAAAGATCCCTCCACATCAATCGGTCCCGCGTTGCTTGCATTCTGTGGCTTCCCGCGACTCTCAACAGATCTTCGGTCCACCTTATGGGAGGCCTTCCAAAATTACGTGTACGCGGCCGCCACTCGAGGACCTTACTGCCCAATCGGCTGTCAATCCTTCGAGCAATGTGCCCTACCCACTGCCACTTGAGTCTAGATATGGCTTGAGTTATATCGGTTACCATAGTTCTACGAATCTCCACATTAATGATTACTGTCAACTGGTGGTAAATAGGCAATATTTGGTAAAGTTTATCGTGTGGTATAAACTAGAAATTTCAACTTCCGTTAAATAGATACCACCCTGATAACATTAAGTTTTACTTAAACTCTACTTTCCGCTCTATAACGAGAGAGTAGAAAAGATTCAGAATTTAAGTATTCATTGGCAAAGAAAATATTAACCTAATTGTAACAAAGAGTTAAATAAAGACAAAGTTTGGGTGTATGGGGACCCGCAGAGGTGTAATGGGTCACGAACAACAATTCACGGGACCCGCCGAGTCAACCTCACCTGCAGGTAATGCACCCTGGTAATCAACAAACGAGGCTCTGGCTCGCACCAACCCGCATTGGACCAGCGTGGTGGAAAATGGCCCAAATTCTCCCCTATTGAACCCCTACAAACAACGATCTTTAGGGGGAGGTCTATGTCTAGCAGTGGACGTTTATCGACTTATGTAGCAGTAGAAACTTTGTTACTTTATGTTAAAACAAATCAGAAAACCATATATAATAGATAAGTACTGTAAAATTAATATATATATATCAGCAAAACTTATATACACTATTACGAAAGGATTACTATGGAAAAAAATTTAAACAGTTTTATTTTTAACCGAACTTTTAACCGAAACATTTAAAATAAACACAGTCTCTTTTTCTCTATATCGCAAGATAACAATCACAGCTAACTTATCGCTGATTAAACTTAACTGTGAAGCGAACTTAAACACAATTTGTTCTCTCCATATTTCAAGTTTTTACACTACCATTCACCGGACTTTTTTTTAAACGATGAGACGAGACTAGAGAGAGTTAAGATGCTATGTATACCATAATGTGTACAACACCACATTACGCTCCTCGACATGAGACAATCGCTATCCCAGCAAGTACACTCGCTACAACGCCCTTCAAACTGGAACATAGCAATGTTTGCATACTGTTTGGCAGCAGAAATACTTAGTCCGGTAGTACCTATCTGGACAGTTTCCAACAACAGAGACCTACCACCAGTGGACTACAAAACATCTATTTATCACGTCAATTATCTATGCCGTAATCTATGGGTGTATGGGTTCCCGCACAACAGCTCACTGGATCGAAGCCAACTTCATCTGCTCGTGGTGCATCCTGCTTATCAACAAACGAGCCTCTGGCTCCCACCAACACGCATTGGACCGGGGTGGTCGGAAATGGCCCAAATCCTCCCATATGGATCCCTTACCGATCAATATGAGAATCTTTGGGAGAGGTCTATGTCCAGTAGTGGACGTCTAACAGCTGATAATGGTAATGATGATTATCTATGCAAATATGATCATGTTCGGATTTAGAGGGCAAGTATTACTCACCATTAGGTAAACGACCTGTTCTGTGTTTTATAACTTAATAATTGTTGATTTTATATATCGCATATGACAATGCACGGTGCGGTCGAATTGATTTAGTGGCTTGCAATCAAATTTCAGGGTTGAATGACCCTCGCCCGGTCGTGTCCGTCGCTGGAAGATTAGTAAAATTGCATCCTTTCCACTGATTTACATCCACAGCGATCCATTAAAAATGAAATCGATTCATCGAATAAATATGACATTGGTGGTGGTTCCCTGTTGCAGGAGACCGTCTAGGTACCGCCGTAGCTCCTATTTCTACCGACAAACAGTACTGTGCAAACAACCGTGTTCCGGTTTGAAGGGCACTGCGGCTAGTGAAATCACTGAGGTAATGAGATTTGTCATCTTACTAACTATTCCACATCCAGACCTCATCCTCGTCTGGTTACAAAGTTACTCGTGCATTAATTAACACATAGTAGTGATAGGTACCTGTTGTCAGATACCGTCTAGGCAGCTATTACCTCAACGCCAAAGAGTAGTGTACAAACATTACTATGTTCCGGTTCAAAGGACGCTGTAACTAGTGTAAATACTACGGTAACGAGATAATATACTACGTCTCAATGTGATGAAATCAATATAGTGTAGTGTATATCATCCTAACTACCGCTACATTTTTATCGATAGGCATATAACTTACCATCAAGTAAACGTCTCGCTCGTCTCTTCAAGTGGTCGAATAAAAAAAAAAAACATGCATTTGTGATACTGGTGGTAAGTCTCCGTTTTCAGACACCATCTAGATACCACTGTATCGTTTAATTCTGACATCAAACAATAATGTCTAAAAATAATAGTGTTCCGATTTCAAGGGCGTTGTAGCTAGTCAAATTAATAAGGTGACGATAATTTAAATACCTCATTGAGCGCTATATGATACAGTGTATATCATCCTAACTAGCATCACATATAGACAGGGCATATATGAGGGATCATTGTATGAAATTATAGTACTAGGAATAATTGATCGATACTGATGTATTGTAACAGATCAAAAGAACTGTCTTTTTTATTCTACGAAGCGACTCGACGAACAACCTTTTCAGCTGATGGTCACTGATACGCCTGCTAATGGCATTAGTTAAGATGATATATGCTGCACCATATCGCTGCTCGCCAGCTTGAGACATAAGATATTAAGTTTTGTTATTCCAGTAATTTCACTACCTACAGCGCCCTTCAAATCGGAACAGAAATGATCGCACAATGGTGTTTCTCGGCAGTAATAGACGCTGCGGTAGTATCTGCCTAGACAGTCTCAGGCAACAGAGAAATATCACTAGTTAATGCCCCCGTAGCCCAGCAGCTAACAATTATCCTAGCCCAGTGTGACCTATAACAAGTGTTATCATAATGTCATCCAATGAAGGTCCAATGGAGGACATAGGTCTCTTAATAGGATTCTAGGATAAATTTTGAATTTTTGAAGATCTTCAAACCAGGAAGTCGAGTAAAGTAAATCTTATACACGTTTGGTTACCCTATAGTTGGCAGTTTAAGCTTTTTGCCCGAGTTCCCACGAGCACGTTATCCCTATGACAGGCGATCCTGCAGCTTCCGATACTGGAAAAGGAAACGTTGGAGTCGCTGAACCCGTCTATACCTTAACGATAGTTACACGAGAAAATGCTTTTTGTACTTAATTATACTTAATGTTTATAGACAATACTTATTACAACAAAAATTGAACATTTCACATAACTCAACGAAACTGAGGTAATCATTTCTAACTATTGATTTTATCGATGACAGCGTAATTGTCTTCGGTTTCACACGATCTTAAGTGACAATGAAGCCGTAGATGATAATAACATATAACAGCTGGAATACTTTCACTCTCAAATGTTCACAGGCAGAACACAGTAATTGCTGTTTTGGTAGAAGATTCAGTATATAATGATAATGGTCTAAATATCCAAACTGGCGCGTGACCCTAGAATGGAACCAACCAGGTTAGTCGCTTCACTACGAAAGTCGTCTAACATATACTTTCATTATCTTTATTGAAACATATATTTAATGCATAAACCTGTTTCAATAAAAATAATACCTAATAACCTCGTCATCAGCCGATAGACGTCCACTGCTGGACGTAAGCCTCCCCCAAAGATCCCTATATGATCGAGTAGAAATTCATATTCATGCATATCCCACCACGATGGCCCAATGCGGATTGGTGAGAGCCAGAGCCTCGTTTGTTGATAAGCAGGGTGCACCACGAGTAGGTGAGGTTGGCTTGGATTCCGTGAGTTGTAGTGCGGGATGCCTTACACCCCTAATACCCTTACCACCTAATATTACAAAATATATAAAGGAGATACCCAGAGATTAATGGACTTATCACGGAATCTCGGAAACTATTAAAAGTCAACACTGAAAATTTTTGTAGAGATATTGCTTCTGCCATTTAAAGGTCAGCTAAGAATGCATTTTACAAAATTCCCGCTCCCAAGGCAATTAGGGGGTGTTAGGATCAGCAAAGCGTTCATGGAACAGCAAGTATTATATATATCACCAAGGCACTGAACTAAAGTACAAATTATTACAAATAACATAAGACCGTCTGTTACTACTACTACGGTAGCTCGCTGGTCTAATGGTTGGAGCGTGCGGCCTTCATTCCGAAGGTCGCAGGTTCAAATCTCGGCATGTACTAATTACTGTAATATTTAAGTTATGTACATTTGTGAACTTTAGTAACAGCGAAATACAAACGGTGAAGGAAGACATCGCGAGGAAATCTGCACATGAATTAGAATTTATTCTAAGGTGTGTGTGAAGTCACCAATCCGCATCAGGCCCGCGTGGTGACTATGGCCCCATCGCCCTCATATTGAGAGTAGGCCTGTGCCCCAACAATGGGGACGTAAATTAGCTGTTATGGATCTGTTACTACTATAAGAATCTAGTGTTAATTATCCCGATCCAACTAATGCAGGAAACCGAAGGAATGAGGAGCGAAAGCAACTCGCATCTTGAGATAAACGTTCAATTCGCGACACGTCGTCGGATCTGTCTCGGGCACGATGCCGCGGTGTCGACCGCATGCCGCCACTTCCGCCTATTACCGCATGTTACCGGTAAAGTTACCGTCCATCGCGTGCCGGGATCGTGTTATTCGTGAGACGTTATGTCTTCCTAGTTTACTACATAAGACTAGTTTTTCTACATATAAAAAAAAAATCACCGCAATAAGATTCAAGTATTTAAATAACATTGCTTAGGTTTCATTTGAATTTAAATATACGTTAATGATTTATAATTGTTGAAAAAGTCGTAATATTTTTTTTATTTAATACTAGTTGTGTCATCACCATCAGCCGATAGACGATCACTGCTGGACATAGGCCTCCCCCCAAGATCTCCACATCGATCGGTCCCGTGTTGTTCGCATTCAGAGGCTTCCCACGACCTTCACGAGATCGTCGGTCCACCTTGTGGGAAGCCTCCCCCAACACTGGACAACTAGTATAAAACATATTGTTTTTTTTCACTTACAACAAATAATTTAAAACAACAGTCGGATGCTTTCGCGAATAGCGACTGTACGCCTACTTTGTAATAGAGATTTTTAGTTATATTCCAAGATAATTTTTTTTTATTATTCAATGAAACGTCGAGGAGAACGAAACGGTTCACCTGATGGTAAGTAATAAGATACCATCGCATGAACGTATAACAATACAACAATTTGCACGTAACGTGTCGATAGTCGCCTTAAAGCATAAGATGTTAAGTCTCATTATCACAGAAATGTCTCTAATTATAACATTCTTCAAGCCGGATCACCCGATGGGAACTACCTATATGACCTCTACCAATAAAGACCTAATGAAGGTTAACTTCCTTATATTTACAATCCTGCCGCTACAAGAACATGACAGCTTTCCGATTGACAAGATATATGAACTACAGTATTCTGGCCAAGCGCACTCTTCGATCTAAGATCTTCTATCAGCCTTTTTGTTACTGATCACGTGAAGAGAGAAAGAGAATAGTCTGCTCATTGCCGCAAAAAAAAAGATCGATAAAGCTTATACACTAAACATTAAACTCCCAGACAACAGGTTTCGTTACAAGTGTTCAACAAAAGAAACTGAAAGTGTATCGTATGGCACCGACAGCGCAGCGCCTGCAGCATACGAGTGTCTGAGTCCACGGTTCAGTTCACGGGTGGTTTGTGTAAAACAATACACGGGATGCGCACACAATGGAGCATTGTCAACCGCTTTGTTGGACGGAGTCATCTAGTGTCGGTGTTAGATGCGGCTTGCGTTTCAGCGCTTCATCCATTGTGTTGTGGTGGAAAGGGGTAAACGAACTCGATAATTGTCAATTTGTTAACATTTAACTATCACACGTAAGTTTAATTGGAAAATTTCTAACATAAAAAAGCGAATGTCAAATGCCGACTTCCGTCTGTGTATCTTAATAAATTTTGATTAAAGTCTAAATTAAAAACTTTGGTTAAGCTAACCGCTTTCCTTAATAGTTGATATAATTTTTTATTAATCTACGAGACGACGTGATGGTCAGTGATACGCTTGCCTATACAGGCATACAGTGATACCAACGTGACGTTAATTAGGATAACAGCACCAAATTGTGTTTGTGACTTTGAGAAGATATCAAGTATTAACAACAGTAATTTTACTAACTACAGCGTTCTACAATCTGGGATCACGATAATGTTTGTCTGAAGAAATAGAAGCCGAGGTTGTCTAGACGACCGGCAACAGAGACCAACAACCAGTTAACTATTAGGGAAAATGGTTAATAAAAAAACATGCATTCAACTTCATGGTATATCTGTACGTTTGACATCACATCCGTACAAGTTAACGGGAGCAAGTGCGCATGCGCAGCGGGAACGAGTCCGCGACGCTTCCGCCACAGCTGAACGGGATGGGAATACGGCGCACCCATCCTGCATCCTATACTACTTACGTAATATATTTTTTTATCTATAATTAGTTAAAACTTTATCTTAACCTTTGTGTTGTCGCGGACGGTGCGAGAGTGTTCTCGTAACCCCGCCATGAGGCGACGAGGTGGAACTTCGTAGGGGTTTTAGTCGATGTAAGTCCGACATAACCTGTCCTTGCGCCCGCGAGGACGGGTATGCGCATAGTAATATGTATGCAGGCTTTCCTTGTTGTCTTGTCCAGAACAAGGCTTGTTATTGGCAGCAGACTTACAGTATGAAGATGGCAGTCAGTCAATCTGATTCCAAAATAGCCACAAATATCCACAAATGAAACAACATCACGTGACATTGTTACGAGCCGGCTCATCAGTAATAGAAGATTACACCAGTAAACCACCGTCTTCCTCGAAACACTGCAAGCGAGAACCAGTTGGATAGCGACAATCAATGTCTCCAACGGCATCGATCTGCGGCCATTGTCTCGCGCGTAATGGCCCTCCGTGTATCCTGCCGGCGATTGTTCGCGTCTATTCGAGCGTTAACATGGAATCTAACCGGACACAGAGGATGTATCAATTCACGCGAAACGCACACGGAGGGGCGACCGTACAATTCGTCGCGGATGCAAGTGTTGTCGCTCCCTTAGCATTTGAAAACTGTAGCGATTGGAGGTAGTCATAGAATTTAAAGGAGCTTTTATACCAAAAACAAATACCCTTTTTTATAGTTCAATTAAAAAAAATTAGGAACAAACATAACTTGCAATGAATCAATTAATTTATAGTATCTTCTATAGATCATGATTTAAAATAGAAACTACTTAACTACAATCGCGCTACGGTTCCAGTCAGTAATATTTAGATCTAAATCGGGGTAGAATATAATATGATTTTAATTCACCCATGGACAATGCCCGGTCACAATAGTACAGAACTGGTTAAGATTTTTACAGTGCCACTTATTGTTCGTCACCTTGAAACACGTAAGTTTCGTTGCTCTATATAGTTTATTCGACAAAGAGGTAAGACTAGCAAAAAGTTCGTTCACCTCATGAAAAGTATCCTCCTGATCACAACAGTGTAGCACCACATAGAATATTTACAGTATAACTCATTGTTCATCGTCTTGATACGTATGTGTCGTTACTTAATATTTTTTTATTCTTCGCAACGACTAGACGCGCAGCATGTTCACCTGAAGAAAAATGTACTTCAGATCATAACTAAGCAGCACTACTTAGCATATTTACTGTGCAACATACTGATCTTGGTCTCAAACCTCACCTAAATCTCGTTACTCTATATTTTTTACCAACGAAGCGACTAGCCAATCAGCTCATTCATCTGATAGTAATTTATACCCCCGTAATTTCACTGGCTACGCCCTTCAAACCGGTACACAGTGACGTTTGCACACTACTGTTTAGAGTTTCAAGGGAAAAAATCTCACCAGTTTTAAGCAACTCACTTAAAGTTTGATTAATTAACTGATGTAATAGACAATACTAAAAAATAAATAAAGTATTGAAGATCCCCTAAACACCTTCTAT
Source organism: Ornithoptera alexandrae (assembly GCA_029030555.1). Lineage (NCBI taxonomy): Eukaryota > Metazoa > Arthropoda > Insecta > Lepidoptera > Papilionidae > Ornithoptera > Ornithoptera alexandrae. Next base: position 6,957,380 of record JARDVY010000011.1, on the reverse strand, counting down.
TATATTTCACTGTAGATGTAGCAAAAGATGTTATTTATATAAACTAAAGAAAAACTAAGGCTTATGCTATAAATCATTGTTTTGACAGTGTAAATGAAAAACTAGATAAAATTACAGCGTGAAAAAAAAACAATGGCAACGCTTATAGAAAATCATCAGCATCGCGACTCGGAGACGAATCCGTAATAGCAGTAGCCCGCAAGAGTAAATGATGCGCGGATAATCGCGAGTCCTTTGGAGTCGGTCCATGTTGATGGCGGGAGGGTTTTTAGTATGGTAAAAGGTAGCACTAGGCCGTGTACTACTAGTCTATCTAACATCATCAGACAGCGACCATCGAGCGCTATACATCATCAGCGAACTGGTAAAAGATCAGTGGAATGAGTTAGAATTATACGCTATATGACTCAAGGAGGTGTAAGTTCCATCCTTATAAGCTTAAGTTACCGCTGAAGGAGAATATAGAACGGTTCAGTGATGGTAAGTCTCTGTTGTCGGAGAAGGTCTAGGTACCACCGCAGCTCCTAACCCTGCCGCTAAACAGTAGTGTGTTCCATTTTGAAGACCAGTGCTATAACGTTACAGCTAGTGAAATTACTGATGTGACTAAACTTAACATCTTATGTCTCAAGGCGATAAGCATAATGTGGTGTTATGTTTATCATGAAACTAACGCCACGTCATGAATTGGCGTATTACTTAACACCAGGTGAACGTCTCGCTCCTCGAATAAATATGTAATAGAAAAATCCAACTTCTAACAGAAGTGATATAGATACAGTACACCCGCTAATCGCTAACATTCCGCGCGTAAACAGCGGGTGAATACAACCAAAATTAACTTAATCCCCTCTCCCATCCCCTCTCCCTTTCACTCCTCTCTAGTTTTAATCTTATCGGGCACGCATTCCAAAAGGATGAGAAGACATTCACACGAAGTCCTGAGGCACGCGTTGCGGACGTAATAGGCAATTTCGCGGCGACAACATCTTTCTTTTTAAATCGTAGCAAGCTGTAAAAACTTTTATACGAATACCTTCTATTTATATTGTAATATCATCCATGTTGCTGAGATGCAATTTTCATTATCATCATCAGCTGATAAACGTTCACTGCTGGACATAAGTCTCCCTTAAAGATCTCCACATCAATAGAATAATATACACTGCACTAAATAGTACTCAATGATTGATGATAAACAAGTCAAAGCCTTTTATTTACCAAGCTGAGTAAGTATAGTTTGATTATCACATACCCCTGAACGCTGTTCTGGAAACGCGTCGGTTTCCTTGCGATTTTTTCCTTCACCGGAAGCTCAAGCTAGTTGGGTGTCGGAAGCTGCATCTCTTCGAGACGTAAAGAACGTTCGACCACTTTACAAACAGCCATCACGGCTTCGACGAAAAATTATATCTTATTTAATAATCACGAGGCGAATGTATGCTCTACTGGTGGTAGGTCTCTTTTACCAGAGACTATCTAGGTGGACTAGGACTAGGAGGACCAGTGTGCAAACATAACTGTGTTCCGGTATGAAGAGCGCTGTAGCTAGTGAAATTACTGGGGTAACGAGACTTAACATCTTGATTCAAAGCGACGAGCGCAATGTAGTGCGGTGTAACATCTTAACTAGCGCCACATTATTATGGGCGGTTGTATAACTTACCATCAGGTGAACGACCCGCACGTCTCGTCGCTTCGTAATATAAAGAAAAAAGCTGCTACTAACAATAAGTGACTATTAAGCACGATTGTAAATTTCAAATAATTTAACAATTAATACGTTTTTGGTTTGTTTATAATAAAATCTCCGCGTACACCCGGCAGCCTTCGCCAATGGGTTCGTACGTTCGTGAACTCGACCTAGAAATGACCTCGTAACCAATACAGCGGTCGTGTCCTAAATTCGACTGAACTATGGAACTCACTGCATCAGCATAGTTTATATAGCGTAAACAATAATTGGAAATGACTCGTAGGTTAAATTTATTTGAAATATTTTAAATTATATTTCTTCTACAGCCACCACCATATTGTACTAATAATGTTTAACTAGAAGAACGCTTTTCAAATATTCTTCATATATAATACAAACTCGCAATATGTTATATATTGTTAATAAGGAAATACATTTAATTATGTATACAAAACGTTCTTTAGTTTTCAACACTGAGATATTAATGGTCATTTATCCATCAAGCCTGCAAGTGCCATTTCATCGTTGTTGTTTGCGTACTAAAGCTTTCTAATCTTACAGCAAGTATTCGAGACTATATCTCACAGGGCGAGAGTGAGGCTTCCTCCACACTGACCAAGTACAGGTTAGAGAGTGACATTTCCACGAAAACTATTGTCTTTAGTACATGTCGGTTTCTCTCCATTTCTATTTCTTATAAAGGAATGTTTTCCTTCAAAGGAAACAGAAGCACTTTAATCATACATCGTATATAAATGCTCTCACAAGACTTAGCAATCAGCCCCAGTAAGTCAGTGTAGTTAAGTTAAGAACGGCTAGCGTCATTAATACGCACAATAAAAAGCAAATTTTCCATTGTGCACACTTAATATTACTTCACCAAGTGGAAAATGACAGTGGAGAGGGAAGTTATTAGAGGAGCATATATTTCTGCAAACGTATGCCTATTGCCGTGTCATTACCGAGCCAGCGGGTGTAACGAAAAGCAGTTCCCGTGCTCTAGCTGCCAATGCCCTCGGTGGATACCGCTTTCATATTGTAACAGGACATCAGATTCAAAGCTGCGTGTTCAACTTTACCAACATTCAACAAAGCGATGCCATCCATACAAAATAATTTCATCTGAAGTGCTCTCTTGAAGACTGCACATTCTTCACAGTTTAAACTAAACTAACTTTCTATAAAGTTTTTTTTTTATGCTATTTATGTGGTAAACAGGCTTCCGGCCCACCTGATGTTGATCGGTAACCGAAGCCTACAATCGCCAGTAATACCAGAGATGTCACAATTTGTTTCCGACCCTGCAGAAATGCTTTCAAGCATTTTTTGTAAAACTTCATATTATAAACCACTAGAGAAAAACTTCACTGATGACTCATTCTACAATTTGAGTTTTCTCCGGAAGCAACATCTCTGAAACGGACACGTGTACAGCATTAGATTTCTTTTATTATTTATCTATATACATATTACAATCTTTATACATTGTTAAAAAGAAATAAAACAAACAAACGTAAGTGGGCGACATGATGAGGGGTGGAATAGTGACTAGCGACTGCGCTTTATAAAGATCCCATTCTGACTTCAACAAACGCGTTACTTAGTTAAATATCGTTCCTTGATTGCCTCTTGAGACCTTCAAGTAGTAATGTGAATGCTTAAGCACTGCTTATCCCACGGGTAGTAAACCCGTGGTCATGACACGCAATTGTTTTTATTTAATGGAATTGTTTCAGCACAAGGTTGGATGAATTGTTTTATATTCACACGCAACCGTGTTGATTAGATTCTTTTTAATATAAAGAAGCAAAGAAAACGCAAAGATAGAAATAAATTAAATCTATATAAACAATGGTTGAGTAATGGATTTATTGTTAAAGTGATAACATTCTTGAGAGACTTGTGGTCAAGGAAGAGCTTGAGAATACCAGGCCACGAAAAAGAACGCCTATGAGATGAACTGACCAGATAAAGACTGCAGTAAATGACTCATCATCGTTACCACTGTATGAATGCACTAAGAAGGCGGCCATTAGAGAGGAATGGCGACGTGTTGTTAAGCTTGCGACCAACACCTAAAGTGATGACCACGACCACTATGTAAAGAGTAATACCGACGAATAAGAAGAAGAATAACGTGCCTAATCACTTGCCTAGTAACACGGAGATCTGATCCCGAGACTACTGTTGTAGATTTTGGATGGTAAACGTGATTGTGATGGAAAGAAATGATGAATGAAATAGTGTTTGCTTTTTTGCTTGATTATTTATTACCTTCATACTGACAACCTATTGTTATGGAAATATTTCTATATTTCCGTAGTCATGTACCTATGAAAAACTAAGCAGTGATTATCCAATTTGCAATTGCGGTCATATTAGGCGCTATATGCATCCAAAAAGCGAAGGTTTTGATTCCCATTGAGTATAAGCTTCCGATGAAGAAACATCTCAAAGAAAACAACATATTTAAAGAACAACAATTTTTGTAGATACACTTTACCCGCCAACCCGCCTTTGCTCAGCGTGGCGAATAGATGACCTTGACTTTCTTCTTGTGATAGAAGGCCAAGAGTTTCACAAAAGTAAAAATATTCTGGAGTAAGTACACTTCAATCAGCTACGGCCCCATTTGACGCTTATCGTCATGCGAAATAAAGGTTCATAGACACTTTGGCAAAGCTGAAAGATTAACAGTAATCGACCTCAATCAAAACTAGAGTAACTAAGCTGATAAATACATCATTGAATGGAAAACGGCATTGACCCATTGGGAGCGACATACCAAGATGCTGTAAAGTTTTATGTTGATTTTATGTCACCGCAGCGGTCAGTAAATAACTGCAGTCGATTGGCAACCTTCAGTTTGTTTGGAATCTGTGTTACCAGCTCGGAGTTATCGCTTCGCGCTGATTCGTAATGTTAATACTTGTTCACTATACATAATCACCTGTGTTCACGATACGAGTATCCTCAATAACATTCTGTATTTCTACAATATCAATTAGTCGATTGTTATTAAAACAATCTTCAATTGTATCAATATTTGACTTACAAAGGTAAACATTCACAAGCAACAGATGGTGCTGAAGGCAAGTATTCTCATCACTTGTTTTGAATATTACAGATTCCATTCATTGAAGATATAAACTGAATACAGCTTGAGCTCACGGAATCTGTACCAATACACGGTCCCACAATCAATAACATAAAAAAATGTGTTGGAAAGCCATGGACAAGGTAGACCTACGATCTAGTAAAGATCTCAAGAGGAAGCCTATGTCTAACAGGTGGCGGCGCCTTTCCACTACTGATGATGATGATGACGTGTAGAACTTTTTTTTTATTAATACGGATTTCGTAGGTAATCTTGTGGCATTGTTTAAATAACGGAAAAGAAGCTAGTTTCATTAAAAGGATAGATGATAGTGAGATCTTTCTCGAACCTACCTAGCTTAGACTTCTACTACCTAGGATAGTAGATTTACAATCTTTATATCGTAAATCTACTACTGCATAATAATAATAATATTATAATAGTTTACTGTCAATATATAATAGTAAGATTAATATAGTCGAGCACTCTTTATCATCTTTAGGATCATTGTTAGTTAATCTATAAAAATGGGTTTCGTTTGATCGCCAATCACGTGAAAACTAGTGAACGTATCATCATGGGAAAATGACCATTCGACGCGGAATGATTTGTAGACGGCTAAAAGTTATTTATTTTTGAATTTCATACATCCTTCATCATTTTATTTCTAAAATAATTTTGTAAACATTTTCATTTCATATTATTTATGCAGTTGCTATAGTAACGGTTGTTATAGAAAGTGATTTGCGGTCTAATTTATATTACGGTCAGCAAAGCGGGCGGAAAACAACTAGTATCACATAAAAATGTTATCAAGTTTTTTTTGTCTGATGTCGACTAAAAATGCTGTATACTCGATGCGTGATAACGTTAGTAAATATGGAGAATATGAACTGTTCATTTAAAGACACACCACAACGAGGCCCTTCAATATAAAGTGGCCCATAGAACCAATTTAGTCATGGCTAGCGTTCTGCGGCTCCAACAAACTGCCCCATAAACTCCATTGCGTCCACGCTGAGCGGATGTCATGACACATCACTTAAAGTTCATGGGTTGTTCTCAGCATACTACAATTTATCCCACATTTTGTTCTCTTCTCATAATTCTTACTTAATCGTTTAGATATTTTGTAATTTCCTTTTAAAATTACCTAAACAATAATAATTATTTAATTATATTGATTGCACTTGTTTCTAGTAGCTTTCGTTTTAATTCTACCAGGTGTTAGTTAGGATTATATACTCTACATCACATTGTTCCCGCCGCTTTAAGACATCTATATATATGGGAGATATTCAGAGATTCATTAACTCGATCTCTGAAAGTATTGAACGTATATATTCAAAATTTGATAGATATATTGCTTTTGCCATTCTGATGTAAGCTAAGAGTGGATTGCACAAAATCTCTTCCCCTAAGCAAGTAGCGAGGGTGTTAGTAGCGGTAAAGAACCAGAGGAGCGATGAGTTGCCATCAGGCGGATATATTTCTAATTTCAACTGTAAATCTCAAATCTAATTCTATATTATAGCCGGCAAGGCGGACGAGGAACAGTGACTAAGATGTGAAGTCTCATTACCCCAGTAATTCCACAAGCTATAACATCTTTCAAACCCTAACAGGGTAATGCTTGCACACTACTGTATGTCGGCAGAAATAGGAGCTGATACCTACCTAGACGGTCTCCGGCAACTCAGACCTTGCCATCAGTATGTATTTAGCAGTGTCGCTATATTTTTTCTCTATAGAACACTACAATCTTCCATCGTTATAAAAGTACCCGGCGACAGAAATTTACCATTTACCACCTATGAATCTGTAAATTATACTAAATATAATTTATTTTCAATCCAAACGAACATACACAAATTGGTGAAACAAAATCCTTTCTCACGTCGCTTCATACATAAACAAACATCCCCACATCCCTCCGTTCACCACCCTCACCCTTCTGTACTAAAATAAACTGGGTAGGAAACACTTCCCTTAAAGTTTTTGTGAAGTTTTAAATTCTTATGCAGATATTAACGATGCTTTAGACTTTGTTTTATAAGTATTATAAAAAATTACTTAGCGATATAATAGTAAACATGTTTTATAGATTTTAAAGATATTTAATATACTATTATACTTAAATACACAATATAAACATTTATAGTTAAACATACAATATATGCGTTTTCATCCAAGTTAATTCACGTATATTTTCTCAAATTTAAGTTATTTTTAACTTATCAAAGAAAGAATGAAGGGCAAAATAATTCGTGTAGTTATTACTTGACTATTAATGAGCGCACGAGAACCGTCAAAGCAAAAGTTAATTTTTTTTTTAGCAAAATTAGGTTATTACTGTGTCTAGTGTTTTTGCTAACGGTATTTATCACATTTATTTAGAAAAAAAAATATTTACAAATCTTTAATAAGAGATGATATTGTTAAGTTAAAGTATAACGTTATAAATACCTAGTATCAAACTGTAATAACACACTTAATTTTGATATAAGTGTATAATATTTTTTTACTTATTAACGTGAAAAATATTTAAGAAAATTGTAGTTGCTGTTTTTTTAATTATATAGACTAGCGCCTGACTGCGACTCCAGCTGAGAGCAAGCGGGCGATATAATCTGTGGTGGTAAAGCATTGAAATAGAAGTAGCTTATTCACTATGCTCCTAAAGATTCCCATCTCATACTTCGCTGATCGCATTATGAAGGACGAGGCGAAAGGATTTGTACTAGTGCGAGGGATTTTGATAAAGTAGGAAATGCTTGCGGTATGTCTGTACGTCTTACGGTTAAAGGACGACGGCGGAATGAAATCATACAGTTCCTGCAGGAGGAACACAAATTACTCAGCCCTGTAATCTCGGGCTATAGAGAATAGAACTGGTGTAAAGCCCTGCCTATCGTAAGAGACGACTTAAAGGGTCTATTGGTTTATCGGGCATTGAGGGTGACGAGCCTTATCGCTCAATAAGCGAATTCGCATGGTACACCAATGCGGCGTGGTTCCATACTTGCCGTAACTCAACAAAAGTACCAAGAAGGGTTTGGCTATTCTTTGATACATGCTAAATGTAGAAGGGCACTCCTACGTTCTATAGATCACAAGGTCTCTCCGAATGTTCTAAAGGAAACCAATGAGGGTTTTTGTTGGTAAAATTCACTTATAACCCTGACTTTCCCTCTAGAGGCAGGGTATATTTAGAAGATTACCTCCCGGTGCCGAAAAAGAACACATATTACTAGTAATAATATTACCGGGCTGGCAGCGTGTGGATTACGGAGCAGATGTGCGCCGAGGGGGTGAACGAAAGACAATATCGATCTTTTAACGGTGCGCGTGCCCCGTATTGATTTTAGTATAACTTAGGGGTAGGTTTACGCAGGGGAAACGCGGTTTGAATCCGTTCGTGACGCGCATGTGGCAATATTACATATTTCCCACTCCTATACGAATAAGAGCGGAAGCGGAATAGGAGCGGAATATATTTATGTAATGAAAGCTTCGCCATAACTTTTACAATGGTATTGTTTATGTTGTACATAAAAATATTTAACAAAATCTATTATAAAAAAAAATATTAGTCTATTGCTCTATAATCTTCGATCTCATTGTCACTTCCGGTTAAATTAAAATAAGTTCTAGTGTTAACCTATTAAGCGTACAAAACAATCATCTAAAATATTCTAGTTTCCATAGACGACAAGGCGACATTTGTAATTATTAGAATTTTCAATTTTTTAGCTATTTCCTGCTTCATATTATAATATACTATATTATTTAATATATACAAGAGATTTTCACCTACGTAGAGACTCATCTCGATATCTTCTGAACGATAAGACCTAGAGACTTGAATTTCGGAAAGTATATACCTTTTTTTGTGTATATGTCATCTAAGAATAGATTTTACAATATTTCCTCCTCAAAGCTAGTTGTGGGGGTCTTAATACATACCAGCAAATCGTACATGAAACAGCTAGTTCGCTAGATTTATACAGGGTGAAAGATAATAGGTGTAAAAGATCTGGAGTGGCTAAAGTATAGCTCGTATGCTATCTATCTATGCATGGAATACCGCATCCAAAAACAATGGTTCTGGAGTTATTCATATTTTAAATATTTGTCTTATGAAGTCACATGAAATCTTTAGTGTACACAACAGCAATTAACTCGTTAGTAGATTTAAAGTCACGCATCATTGTCCCTGCTGACATAATAAGAGAACAGCTCACAGGGCTCAAAAGTCTCCTGTGAGCAAGGTCAGGTCAGTAACTTTTCCTCGCAGTAAACTTTTTCTCGCAGAAGACTTTTCCTCGCAGTAAACTTCCCTCGTAGTAAACTATTCGTCGCAGTAGACTTTTCCTCGCAGTAAGCTTTTCCTCACAGTAGACTTTTCCTCGCAGTAAACTTTTCCTTGCAGTAAACTTTTCCTAGCAGTAAACTTTTCGCGCAGGAAACTTTCTTTGTAGTAAACTTTTCCTGGCAGTATACTTTTCATCACAGTAAACTTTTCCTGGCAGAAGACTTTTCCTCGCAGTAAACTTTTCCTCACAGTAGACTTTTGCGCGCAGTAAACTTTTCCTTGCAGTAAACTTTTCCTCCCAGTAAACTTTTCCTCCCAGTAAACTTTTCCTCCCAGTAGACTTTTCATCACAGTAAACCTTTCTTCGCAGTAGACTTTTCCCCGCAGTAAACTTTTCCTGGCAGTAAAAATTTCCTCCCAGTAAACTTTTCCTCCCAATAGACTTTTCATCACAGTAAACTTTTCTTCACAATAGACTTTTCATCACAGTAAACTTTTCCTGGCAGTAGACTTTTCCTCACAGTAAACTTTTCCTCGCAGTAAACTTTTCCTCACAGTAGACTTTTCTTCGCAGTAAACTTTTCCTCGCAGTAAACTTTTCCTCGCAGTAGACTTTTTCACAGTAAACTTTTCCTCGCAGTGGACTTTTCCTCACAGTAGACTTTTGCTCGCAGTAAACTTTCCTTGCAGTAAACTTTTCCTCCCGGTAGACTTTCATCACAGTGGACTTTTCCTCACAGTAGACTTTTCCTCACAGTAGACTTTTGCTCGCAGTAAACTTTCCTTGCACTAAACTTTTCCTCCCAGTAGACTTTTCATCACAGTAAACTTTTCCTCACAGTAGATTTTTCTCACAGTAAACTTTTCCTCGCAGTAAACTTTTCCTCGCAGTAAACTTTTCCTGGCAGTAGACTTTTCCTCGCAGTAAACTTTTCCTCGCAGTAGACTTTTCCTTGCAGTAAACTTTTCCTCCCAGTAGACTTTTCATCACAGTAAACTTTTCCTCACAGTAGATTTTTCTCACAGTAAACTTTTCCTCGCAGTAAACTTTTCCTCGCAGTAAACTTTTCCTGGCAGTAGACTTTTCCTCGCAGTAAACTTTTCCTCGCAGTAGACTTTTCCTTGCAGTAAACTTTTCCTGGCTGCAGAATTTTCCTCTCAGTAGACTTTTCCTCACAGTAGACTTTTGCTCGCAGTAAACTTTCCTTGCAGTAAACTTTTCCTCCCAGGAGACTTTTCATCACAGTAAACTTTTCCTCGCAGTAGATTTTTCCTCGCAGTAAACTTTTCCTCGCAGTAAACTTTTCCTCGCAGTAAACTTTCTTTGTAGTAAACTTTTCCTGGCAGTAGACTTTTCTTCGCAATAACTTTTCCTCGCAGTAAACTTTTCCTCGCAGTAAACTTTTCCTCGCAGTAAACTTTTCTCGCGGTAAACTATTCCTGGCAGTAGACTTCCTCGCAGTAAACTTTTCCTCACAGTAGACTTTTGCTCGCAGTAAACTTTTCCTTGCAGTAAACTTTTCCTCCCAGTAGACTTTTCATCACAGTAAAATTTTCCTGGCAGTAGACTTTTCCTCGCAGTAAACTTTTCCACACAGTAGACTTTTGCTCGCAGTAAACTTTTCCTTGCAATAAACTTTTCCTCCCAGTAGACTTTTCCTCGCAGTAAACTTTTCCTCGCAGTAAACTTTTCCTGGCAGAAGACTTTTCCTCGCAGTAAACTTTTCCTCACAGTAGACTTTTGCGCGCAGTAAACTTTTCCTTGCAGTAAACTTTTCCTCCCAGTAAACTTTTCCTCCCAGTAAACTTTTCCTCCCAGTAGACTTTTCATCACAGTAAACCTTTCTTCGCAGTAGACTTTTCCCCGCAGTAAACTTTACCTGGCAGTAAAAATTTCCTCCCAGTAAACTTTTCCTCCCAATAGACTTTTCATCACAGTAAACTTTTCTTCACAATAGACTTTTCATCACAGTAAACTTTTCCTGGCAGTAGACTTTTCCTCACAGTAAACTTTTCCTCGCAGTAAACTTTTCCTCACAGTAGACTTTTCTTCGCAGTAAACTTTTCCTCGCAGTAAACTTTTCCTCGCAGTAGACTTTTTCACAGTAAACTTTTCCTCGCAGTGGACTTTTCCTCATAGTAGACTTTTGCTCGCAGTAAACTTTCCTTGCAGTAAACTTTTCCTCCCGGTAGACTTTCATCACAGTGGACTTTTCCTCACAGTAGACTTTTCCTCACAGTAGACTTTTGCTCGCAGTAAACTTTCCTTGCACTAAACTTTTCCTCCCGAGTAGACTTTTCATCACAGTAAACTTTTCCTCACAGTAGATTTTTCTCACAGTAAACTTTTCCTCGCAGTAGACTTTTCATCACAGTAAAATTTTCCTGGCAGTAGACTTTTCCTCGCAGTAAACTTTTCCACACAGTAGACTTTTGCTCGCAGTAAACTTTCCTTGCAGTAAACTTTTCCTCCCAGTAGACTTTTCATCACAGTAAACTTTTCCTCGCAGTAGATTTTTCCTCGCAGTAAACTTTTCCTCGCAGTAAACTTTTCCTCGCAGTAATCTTTTCCTCGCAGTAAACTTTCTTTGTAGTAAACTTTTCCTGGCAGTAGACTTTTCCTCGCAGTAAACTTTTCCTCGCAGTAAACTTTTCCTGGCTGCAGAATTTTCCTCTCAGTAAGCTTTTCCTCACAGCAAACTTTTTCTCGCAGTAAACTTTTCCTCGCAGTAAACTTTTCCTCACAGTAGACTTTTCTTCGCAATAACTTTTCCTCGCAGTAAACTTTTCCTCGCAGTAAACTTTTCCTCGCGGTAAACTATTCCTGGCAGTAGACTTCCTCGCAGTAAACTTTTCCTCACAGTAGACTTTTGCTCGCAGTAAACTTTTCCTTGCAGTAAACTTTTCCTCCCAGTAGACTTTTCATCACAGTAAAATTTTCCTGGCAGTAGACTTTTCCTCGCAGTAAACTTTTCCACACAGTAGACTTTTGCTCGCAGTAAACTTTTCCTTGCAATAAACTTTTCCTCCCAGTAGACTTTTCCTCGCAGTAAACTTTTCCTCGCAGTAAACTTTTCCTCGCAGTAAACTTTTCCTCGCAGTAAACTTTTCCTCTTAGTAAACTTTCTTTGTAGTAACCTGTTCCTGGCAGTAGACTTTTCCTCTCAGTAGATTTTTCATCACAGTAAACTTTTCCTCGCAGTAGATTTATCTCCAAGTAAACTTTTCATCGCAGTAAACTTGGCCTCGCAGTAGACTTTTCCTCGCAGTAAACTTTTCCTCGCAGTAAACTTTTCATCGCAGTAAACTTTTCCTCGCAGTAAACTTTTCCTCGCAGTAAACTTTTTCTTGCAGTAGACTTTTCCTCGCAGTAGACTTTTCCTCGCAGTAAACTTTTCCTCGCAGTAAACTTTTTCTCGCAGTAGACTTTTTCTCGCAGTAGACTTTTCCTCGCAGTAGACTTTTCCTCGCAGTAAACTTTTCCTCGCAGTAGATTTTTCTCCAAGTAAACTTTTTCTCGCAGTAAACTTTTCCTTGCAGTAAAATTTTCCTACCAGTAAACTTTTCCTCCCAGTAGACTTTTCATCCCAGTAAACTTTTCTTCGCAGTAGACTTTTTCCCGCAGTAAACTTTTCCTGGCAGTAAAAATTTCCTCGCAGTAAACTTTTCCTCACAGTAGACTTTTCATCGCAGTAAACTTTTCCTCGCAGGAAACCTTTTCTCGCAGTAAACTTTTCCTCGCAGTAAACTTTTCCTCGCAGTAAACTTTTCCTCCCAGTAGACTTTTCATCGCAGTAAACTTTTCCTCGCAGTAGACTTTTCCTTGCAGTAAACTTTTCCTAGCTGCAGAATTTTCCTAGCAGTAAGCTTTTCCTTGCACTAAACTTTTTCTTCCAGTAAACTTTTCCTCCCAGTAGACTTCATCACAGTAAACTTTTCTTCGCAGTAGATTTTTCATCACAGTAAACTTTTCCTCACAGTAGACTTTTTCACAGTAAACTTTTCCTCGCAGTGGACTTTTCCTCACAGTAGACTTTTGCTCGCAGTAAACTTTCCTTGCACTAAACTTTTCCTCCCAGTAGACTTTTCATCACAGTAAACTTTTCCTCACAGTAGATTTTTCTCACAGTAAACTTTTCCTCGCAGTAAACTTTTCCTCGCAGTAAACTTTTCCTGGCAGTAGACTTTTCCTCGCAGTAAACTTTTCCTCGCAGTAGACTTTTCCTTGCAGTAAACTTTTCCTGGCTGCAGAATTTTCCTCGCAGTAAACTTTTCCTCGCAGTAAACTTTCCTCGCAGTAAACTTTTCCTCCCAGTAGACTTTTCATCGCAGTAAACTTTTCCTCGCAGTAGACTTTTCCTTGCAGTAAACTTTTCCTAGCTGCAGAATTTTCCTAGCAGTAAGCTTTTCCTTGCACTAAACTTTTTCTCCCAGTAAACTTTTCCTCCCAGTAGACTTCATCACAGTAAACTTTTCTTCGCAGTAGATTTTTCATCACAGTAAACTTTTCCTCACAGTAGACTTTTTCACAGTAAACTTTTCCTCGCAGTGGACTTTTCGTCACAGTAGACTTTTCCTCGCAGTGGACTTTTCCTCACAGTAGATTTTTGAGCCCTTTGAGCTGTTTTCTTATTTAGTCAGCAGCGACGATGATGCGTGACTTTAAATCTACTAAGTTAATTGGTGTTGTGTACACTAAAGATTTCATGTCACTCCATAAGTAATAATCGCAAGGTGTTAAATCAGGACACCTTGCGGTCCACGTTGTTGATTCGCCTCGGCCAATCCATCGCTGAGGGAAAGTAGTGTCTAATCACTGTCTTACACCGAGACGAAAATGGGCGGGACAACCGTCATGCTGGAACACCATTTCTCTTCTGGTTTCCAATGGTATATCCTCCAGATAATTAAAAAAATTTATTTCGAACAAAATATTCTAACGTCTCAACATTTAAATTGTTGGACAAGAAGACTGGGTCTGTCAAGTAAGTATAAATTTTGCCCATTCATACGTTTACGGACTAACTTCGCTGATGAGCTCCTTCACTAATCACGTGGGGATTTTCATCTCGCAAAGCCCAATAATGACTGTTACGAAAATTTGTTATGCCGTCTCTGAGAAACTTCGATTCATCAGTCCACAATATTTCGGTGAAAAAATTATTATTTTCTAAGTCTGCATACATCATAAAAAGACAAGTCAGTCAGTCAGTCAGAAGACGCCCACGAAAGTAGTTAAAATTTAACTGTTGTACTGACTCAATACCTAAAAATGACTGATGAATGTTTTACTCTGAACTCAATATTTAAACCGACAACAATAATCTCGCACGTGTTACAACAATAAACAAAAGGGTCAAATTAAGGGCCGGCGCGGCGTCTACTTTTATGAATCTCTACAGTTTAATATTTCATGGTTCTTGGTTTTATTACAAGTGTTTTTTTTCTAAATTTTAGAAATTTTATGTTTTCTGATACCTTGTCGGTTAGGTATTGAAGTCAGGTACTTATTTATGTGCTTTATACGTATTTTTTATAAATAAAATTTTATTTTAAGATTAAATAAAATTGTATGATGCTTTATTTTTTACTGTCACGACTTTCAAAGACCCACTTTTAAAAGTTTTAGCCTCTAAGTGATGATTATTAATTTAATTTCATAAAGCAATGATTTAAAAATAATTATTACATTAACATTTGTGTAGAAATAAGTAAGAAATAATATCATCGATTTTTTCCTAGAAAACCGGGAATTTTTAAAAAATATCTCCGGAACCATTGTTTTTGTGTGCGGTATTCCATACATAGATATATAGCATACGAGCTATACTTTAGCCCCCTCCAGATCTTTTACACCTATTACCTTTCATTCTGTATAAACCTTAATAAATAGAGCAAAGGACAGTTCATTAACTTTTCGATAATAAGATAATTACGTGGATACCAGCGCGTGGAAACAGCGTGACGGACAAGGAGGCAGACCTGCTCGTGGTGTTCAGTCACGACTATACTTTATGGTTAACTGTAGTCACGAGCCTTACACATGTAGCGGCGTTATAATGAAACCGATTGATATTTCCTTCATAACCTATTGTTTGTTTTTTCGTTCACCGTTTTTATAGTAAAGGTACACACGAAAAATTGTTTTAAAACCAAATTAACTCTTCATAATTATTATTATCAATATTTTTAATATTTGGAACAATTCTCTGATGATGTTGAATGTTGCAAGTAGTTAGACCGATTTACAGAACTAATGGGACTGTGAGCCCACAAACCTGGAGTCCGTGGTTTTAAATACTTAGTACTATTTATTCTAATTACTCCACAAACATAGTTCGTGTATTGTGCTAGAGAATGTCTAGATTTCTGTAGCAGTTTTAATATCATTAGTTATCTAGATCTCCTTTAGGCTCAATTCCAAGTATTAATAGTAGCAGAAAATGTAGACGTCATAAATCTAGGTTACATATGAATGAACCGTTCTTTATTTTTACTATTAAAAAATTTTACTGGTGGTAGGTCTCTGTTGCCGCAGACCGATTAGATAACGACACAGCTTCTTGTTTATATCACCGAACAGTAGTGCGGAAACATGACTGTGTTCCAGTTAGGGGAGCGTTTTAGCTAATGGTAACAAACGTTACCATTTTATATCTCAAAGCGATGAGAACAGTAATGCAACGTACATCATCCTACCTAGAGCCATGTTGTTATAAATATGCGTATAACTTACCATCAGATGAATGTCACACTCGTCTTTTGACTAGGTGAAATAAAAAAAAATTATTAAAACACAAAGGCACCAAAGGTTCTCTCTCTCCGCCCCGTGTATCTCGGCGCGTGTAAACTGTGTTACTCTTAGGTTCGATGACCGATTAGGTACAACAGCATGCACCCAGTCCGGGATGCTGGCACATCTGCCGCGCGAGCCACCAGCCTCCGTCAACATCCGGGGCCCGTGCGTGGAACAATAGCCGCCCTGGGATAATTTACAACGGGATATACAAGTGATGCAACCTGTCAACTCTGACGTACATTATCTTCGTAAATATACACAAATCTATGCCCGCAGTTAAAAAAAAAAAACATGTTTTTAAAAAGATTACTATTATTTTTTCATACATGTATACTAGCGTTTGACTGCGATCCCACTTGTTTGTAAGCGGCGATGTAATCAAAGCGCATTAGCATTGATTTATCAACCACTGAGTGGTCACCACCACCGAGAAATGCGAATTTGTGTATGATGACATCGTCTGCACACTATTCAGTGGGGGGAAGACTTGATTTTATAAATATCGACAAGCGATTGACTACGATCCCATCTAAGTGTAAGTGGCGATGTAATCAAAGAGGAATAGTATAGAAATAGCTTATTCGCTCTTCTCTTATAGTGGGAAATATCATACCTGGAAGGAAACACTAACCAGTAGAATGTTCCAATCCTCCGTTGTTCGGATTATGAAGATCAAAGGGAACGTCGTCATCAGCCGATAGACGTCCACTGCTGGACACAGGCCTCCCTCAAAGATCCCCACATCGATCGGTATTGAGCTGCTCGCATCTAGCGGTTTCCGGCGACCTTCCTTTTGTAAAGGTTTATATGGGGATATTTCAGTCATTACCCACCACGCTTGCCTGACGGTTGGTGGAAGCCAGAGCCTCGTTTGTTGATTGGCAGGGTCACCACGAGCAGGTGAGGATGGCTCGGGTCCCGTGAGTTTTTGTATGGGACCCTTTACACCCCGACGCCATTACACCCTTACACCGAACGTGTTTGTCCTAATATACGTAATATGAAGAACGAGTCCATTAGACGATGATAGTACTAAGCAATGAGTCTAACGATCCATAAGAAAACACAATTCTACTTATCGTGCCTTATTGGCCCTGAACTGTTTTTTTTTTGTTTTGCAAGTGTCACTTAAAATTAACGTTATACTAAGTGATAATGAAGCCAAAGTTGAAAAAGGATTTTTGTAGTAACACTAGAAATATTAATAGTTGCAGCGTCCTTTAAAACCAGACAGCAATTTCTGCATACTATACGCGAAACGTTCGCGACGTTCACCTGATGATAAATACGCGTGCTCATAACAACGTTGCGTTAGTTAAGATAATACACACAATACCAAATTGTACTCGTCACTTTCAGACATAAGACATTTAGTCGTTACCCCAGTAATTTCACTAACTATAGCGCCTTTGGGGTGTAAGTATTCCCAACAGCAACTCACGAAATTCGAACGATCCTCATCGCTCATTGTGCACCCAGCTAATCAACAAACGAGACTGATTCCCACCAACCCGCATTGGCAATCTTTGGAGGAGGCCTATGTCCAGCAGTGGACGTCTATCGGCTGATAATAATGATAGCGCCTTAAACAGAAGCACAGTAATATATACACACTACTGTTTGAGGGCATAAATAGGTTCTGCGGCGATACCAAGACAGTATGATACCCTACCGCTTGTAAAAAACATCCAAATCTATATATAATCCAAACTTCATCACATCTGGTCCAGGAATCGAACCACGTCCATGTCACCGTGGTTGTTAATATTTAGACATTATCACTCATGTCATCATTTATGCATAAATAGCCTCAAGGTTAGCAAAGCATTCTCCATAGTACCGACAAAGGTGGGTTTAACAATCGAAGGTCATGCAGGTGGTAATGGCAAGTACCACACTACACCTGCCGCATGCCATAGATTCAGATTGGCCGTGTTAATTCTAACTCGTTGGCAGAGCCGATTTTCAAGTTCAGGTCACTGACACCGCTTTCTAAATGGCTACGCGCCTAAACCTTGCGCAATCCCATAATTAATGCAAGCACCTGCCTTAAAGAAATCTTGAATATCGGCGAACCAATTTAGATTTATTGTTCCCTATTACGTTTTTTTAAAATCGACAGCAACACATTCACCTGGTGGTAAGTAATAAGCCCATAACAACGTTGAGCTAGTTAAGATGTACACTGCACCACATTGCGCTTGTCAAAGTATAAGATATTAATCAAACCGGTACACATTAGTATTTGAAAAATGATGATTTAGAAATTGGAACTGAGGAACTATTACCGTTCTGAAGAACTTATATACCATCACAGCTCTTACTTCTGCCGCCAAACAGCAGTGTGCAAACTTTTCTGTGTGCTGAAAGGCGCCGTGGCTAGTGAAATTACTGGGGTAATAAGACTTAACACCTTATGTCTCAAGGCGACGAGCGCAATGTGGTGCAGTGTATACCACACTAACGAGCGCCATGTTAATATGGGCCGATGTATAACTTATGAGGTCCTGCTCGTCTGGTCGCTACGTTGAATAAAAAAAACAGCACCGATTATTGTCTACATGTGAATTGGCCAAAGTTTGCAGTCAACTCGGCCAAGACATATCGTAGACATGTCTTTGGACCGAACGTGTAGATAGTGCAGCGGCAGCAGGGTCTACTACACCAACCTCCGCAGAGTCCACACATTTTTAACAAAATAGGTTTGAAATACAATAACAAAAGATTATAGAAATTTTACTAATGCGAAATTAGAAATTACAATAGCAGAAGCAGAGAACGATTCTAAAGATTAACTATTGAAACTAAAGCAAGAGCTATGTAAGCAGAATTTTTTTCTTTTGTAGTTTTTATACTTATTCTGCGGTAGGTGTTAGGCAATCTCACCTGCTCGTGGTGTACCCTGCTAATCAACAAACGAGACTCTGACGCCCACCAACCCCCATATAAATCTCTAACCGATCGATGTAGGAATCTCTGGAGAAGACCTATGTCTAGTAGTGGACGTTTATGGACTGACGTTGATACTTATTCTGCAGATTTGATTGTGTATATAGATAGAATACACAATCAATTCGATTTCTTTAAACCATAAGATTAAAAGAAATCGAAGAAAGAGCGGTATGGAGGCAGCTGATTCGCGCGTCAGTAAGAGTGTTTCTGGATAACTTCATCCTTCAGTAATACAGCGCACGAAAGAGATGAGATAAGAATAAAAAAATAATAAATATTTTTAAGATGTTTTTATACAATGATATAAGTCCAGCGCTCTCACCGCCTAAGCTTAGGATCAGCTGACATTATACTGATAAATATCTACAGCCCAACGAGGCATAGCAAAGGAACGGTAAAGCGCTCTGGTTGAATGAAAATCCCATGGAATAAGTCGCCTTTAACGGTATCAAATTTAACGCCGCCAGGTTCAAATCCTCCAAATCGGTTACCACATTATTCACGGTACCCGGTGACGTTGCCGCGTGAACCGGGAGTAAGGAACCAGGAGTGAAAGAAACGACTTCTAACATTTTTACAATAGGAAAGACCTTATTGTGATTTTGAGTTATTGAAGAAATTAAATAAGTTAAACTGAGATAAGCTATAATCGTATATTTACACTATCACAATAT
This sequence comes from Ornithoptera alexandrae, assembly GCA_029030555.1. Classification (NCBI taxonomy): domain Eukaryota; kingdom Metazoa; phylum Arthropoda; class Insecta; order Lepidoptera; family Papilionidae; genus Ornithoptera; species Ornithoptera alexandrae. The sequence goes on along the minus strand of JARDVY010000011.1, from coordinate 6,937,847 downwards.
ACTACCAAAGGATGTATAAACTCGTGTTATTTTTTTTATTCAATTAACTGACGAGACACGCAGAACGTTCACATGATGCTGAGACGTACTATGCTGAGTCTTCTCGTCTCGTCAGTCTCGTTCCAAGTAATTTCACTAGCTACAGCACCCCTCAAACTGGAATGCAGTAATGTTTTCCCACTACTGTATGACGGCAAAAATTAACGCTGCCACCTACCACCAGTTGTTACCTTTCTAAACGGTTTCCGGCAGCGGAGATAATAAGAAAACTCATAAAGGTTTGTAAGCCGCAAATAGTACAAATAGAGATTATATAGAGTGGATGGACATAAATGATACTAACGTTGAGCGAAAGACCCTTTTTAAAGTATTTTATGTATAAAAAAACACAGTCATTGCAAACACTTTCTTTTCGAGCTTCTCAGTTCTGAGCATATCCGACGAGTTATGAAAAAACGTTTATAACGGATGAGATCTCTATAGAAGAATTTTATTGAAGATACTTTTATTTCTAGATTAAACACTTAAAATAGAGCCACTATACAAATGGAACAGTAGTTTAATACATCAAAATAGTTTACGTAATTTTTTAGCAATTTGTAGTATCTTTTAGCTTTGTAGGTTAAAAGTAGAAATTATAGCATTTTGCTCTTATAATCACTTGATAGTTTATAACTTAATAGTTCACGTTGGAGTATAAATATTTTGATATAAACTCAAACTAATTATAATACTTGGTGAACCCGACCGATGTTATATTTATAAAACAGGGCTACTCGGTAGAACTAATCAAAAATTATTTGTTGTAACTTACATTAAATAAATGTAAAAACTTACCATAAATATTATGGTGATCGTCCGTTTTAAAACACTGTAGAAATAGTAACAAACTAGTGTAAATAAACAGATTTTTTTTTTTTTCAACAATTATCACATTATACGCACTGTCAACCGCGAATGACATGAGCTTGACAGTGCGTACGATAGTATAACAATGTTAAGGGTTGAGACATATTTACGATTAACAGGTTTTAATACCTAATATTTACTTTCAAGTATGTACACAGCACACCAGAGACAAAAACTTTTAACAGTTAATACTTTAAAAATAAATAGTAATTAGTATTCGCCATAAACACCAAATTTTCTTAATTATAATATGTATTAATAAATTCCCGGGAAAATAAAACTATAAACCCCGAAAGGTATTTTAGCTTTTTTACATTTGATTTTGCCCTTCATTGTATAAATTTTAATTTCTTTTTTTATATTGAATGTATTTTTAAGTAAATGAAAATACTTTAAAGTAATTTCAAAGTTGTCTTCTTTCCTTGGTATTTAAAAAAAATCTATCATATCAACCTGGTGTTACATTTGTATGTACGACATATTGATACTTGATACTAACGTCGCATTTGAGGAAAATAGATCAATACAACGCGTCTGTAACCAAAGAATATGACTTTTATCGGACATTCCCAGCTTTTTTTATCTATAAATGGCTCACACTTGACCTAAATCACCTAATGTTAAGTATTAATGAGGGTACGAATAGAGAAAGGGTGTTGTACCAAAATACTCTTCCTCTCATATGGTGGCAGCCGAGACACAATATTGCTGTTATGACAGAACATTTATAAAATGACGGTGATCAAAAAGTATTATTACTAAACATTTATCATATTTGTTTCATTAAATTAAATTAATAAATTATTAAATTTAAGAATAAAACAAAGCTTTTATAGTAAAATAATATTTAAAATTTTATTATAATTATCTTTATTTATTTTATTAGGATAAGCAAGACGTTCACCTGATTTTAAGTGTTCCGCCTGCTCAAAGCAACGTAACGCAGGCAACATAAAATGTTACATACTACATCACATTATTCTCATCGCGTTGAGACATAAGACGTTGAATCCCGTTACCCCAGTAATTTCACTTGCTACAACCTTTTCAAACTGGAAGACAGTAATGTTTCTACTCTATTGTTTGATGGTAGAAATAGGAGATGCGGTGTCAGAACCTATAGGTTCCGACAACAGAGACCTACGAGAGAAGTATGTAAGCAGAGCAGAGTATCAAAGGTAAGAGGAAAGAAAGAAGAGTAGGAGTTAATAAGAAAATATATAAATGGGTGGTAAACAAACGAGACTGAAAAAGGTCTTGACTTGACAAACGCAGGGGAACGCTATTAATATTAAATTATAAATAAAAAAACAGGGGCCTACCACCAGTAAACGTATGTTTAAATTATTCATAACAAATAAATATATAATTTTTTTTATTGTAAGTTTTATTGAATCAGGGCGATGATGATGCTGATAATAAAAATTTTTTGTAAGTAAGAATGTATGCAATTCTTAAGATGTTTGGAATATCCTATATAATATTGATGCGTGGCATTAGTACCGAGTCGCGTACGCATGCGCGAGTACTACGCCTGCGCCATGGATACGAATCTCGTCAGTCCGTCCATTAATAGAATTGGTGAACAACAAAAGGTGTTGGTGAAAAACAACCTATTGAAATAATTGTACATATAAAAACTACAGGTGCTATTTCGCAGCTGATAAATATAATGTTTATTTAAATTTTAATAGTAAACAATTTTCATTGATCTACAATTCTCCTTTTAACTTTACACCGGCGGCCTCGATTTATGTAACCTTGTAATATCTGTTATAGTTATAAATAACCAATAATAAGGTTAATTAAAAAAAATTTCACTACCTTAACTTATCAATGTGTTTATTATAAATAAAAATTATAGTCCTTAGACTTTTTGTATAGAAGAAATTTTAAAAAAATTATGACGACTTATTTAATTAGTTGTGTTTTACTCGATCTATGCTATGCACATACTTTCTTGTAGCTTTATATCCGAATTTAAATTGTTATAAACATAAAATGAGAACAAATAAACAAACATTTTGCCCAATTTTAAGCACGATATAAGTAATTTACAAATAAGTATTTTAAATAAAATTAAGATGTGATCCAAGATACAAATATCATAACAGTAAATTATAACAAATTAGTAAAAACATTTCATGATATCAATCATCCCCAGATTGCGAACAAAGAGGTTCAGCTCCTCATTCTTCATAAGAACAGCAAAAGAGTGGAATAATTAGTCGGCGCCGGTGTTCCCGTCCAAATATGACGTCTTAAAAAAAAGAATGAATAGGCTGTTACTAGGTTAGTGCAGCTTACTGCCACGGACCACATCACAACTTAACATCAGGTGGGATTGTCAATTTAAAAAATAAAATAAAAATAATATTTATCTATCAACAAAATATATAGAAATATTGAAATATCCCATCTATGCGTTAATCACCATTAGGAAACCAATAATTTTTAGGCTTACTATGTAATGGACTATAATCTCCATAGTATAATATTTGTTTGTCGACGTAATAAATCATTTGCATGACCTATTCTTGGCCTAGCTCTCATCTGCGAGACTATCGATACACTGTACGTTTAGTGATCGTGTATATAAACTAATGCAAGGCCATTTATAAATGCACGTTAGACCTTAACCGATGAATACGAACAAATTCCTAAGCAACAATCGACATTGCTAATACTAGGTAAAGATATAGTAAACATTGCTTACTAAGAGTTGTAAACAAATGAAATCATAGTTATCTAATCATAGCAAAGTTGATTTGTAATTTTAAAACAATGGATTATTAAAGTTACGTCTTACATATAATAAAAATCGTTAAATATAAAACAACTTTTTTTATTTAACGATTTTTACTTTAACTATTAATTATATTACGATATTACTTTAACTAGCTATTAGTCCTTCAAACCGGATTAAAGTATTGTTTGCACACTACTGTTTGTCGGCTGCAGTAGACGCTGCGATGGTACCTACCTAGTAGCATAGAAACATTATTATGTTCCGGTTTGAAGGGCTTGTAAACAGTGTACTGGGGTAACGAGACTTAATACTGCATGTTTCAAGGCGTCGAGCACAATATGGTGGTGTAGATAACATCCCTACTAGTTTCACTTTGTTATGGACAGGCATGGACTTAACTCTCTTTTTTCTTGGACGTCCATTGGTTGAGATGATGATGATTGACTGGTGATAGATCTCTCTTGCGGGAGACCGTCTGAGTAAGCATCACCACAGGCGCCATTTCTGCTATCAAACAGTAGTGTGCAGACATTACTGTCTTTTAGTTTGAATGGCGCTGTATCTAGCGTAATTTCTGGGGTAACGAGAGTGAACATCTTATAAAGACAAGATTCTTGAACGTCCCACGTTGGGGATAATAATGACTTTTCCGATAATAATTATTAATCCTAACCTGAGAGAACTATTTTCTTTCCACAGCCATTGTTCCATATGTATTAGTTAGTGTTTGTTGTTAATCTTGGTTGCAATATTGTACGGTAGTGACGCTGTGGGCTGCGACCTTGGCGGGCGCGGCGCGCTCTCACGCTGCAACTGCACAAACACGTGGACCGCTGAATGATTCGACATGTTTATCGTGCGAATAACGTTTTACTTGAACGCTAGCATTTGTTTGTACAACACATTGTTTTGTATAAATATAAACCCGCCCTGGTAAACCAATATAACAGGGATGCTTGCCGAAATGAAAATAACTCTTTCGTTATAAGTCGTTTTTCGTAACGACGTTGGGTCCCTGTTTATATTACACTAGCTGTTCCCCTCCCGCATTGCTGACTGCATCTCAATCGAATTTTGTAAAATCCATTCTTATCTGACCTCTACATGGCAGACGGGATATCTAAATGAGTCATTGAATATCTTCAATAATCTGTCAAAAGGTGAACACCAATAAAACATATAGCCTAAACATATTATACGAGTACAACCTGACAAAGGGCGGACAAGACCTTAGTTGCGAAGGCCATGTGTAGTTACAGAAGACATGAAAACCTGCTATTTTAAACAAAGTCATATCCAGAATAAAGTAAAATGAAGTAATACGATAAGGAAAACTCGTTCAGACATAAGAAAAAACAATTGCTAAGAAGAAGAAGAAGAAAAGTCAATAACCTCGTAGTTCTCTTTGTTGACCAGTTATATTAAGAAAAGAAATTCCTTAGCCTCTAAAATGCCGAGGACGACAACCCAATAGACCTAAGTAAGAAAAAAAAAATAAAGAAAAACCTGAAGTTCCTGTTGTCATAGATCATTAAGTTAAGTGTCACTATAGCAACCATTTCAGGTCTTACCAATAGGAAGGGAGCTGTACTTAGTCATATTACTGATAAAAATCTCATGCTATGGGCACAGCTTTATTCATTACATTTTCACCATTGCCATATTTCTTACGGGCAAGCGTGGCACTTATCACCAGGTAAACGTCCTGCTCTTCTCACAATTAAATTAAAAAACCATTACGTAAAGTACGTTTGCTGTTTTTTTTTTTAAAAAAATAATTCTTTAAGATCATAGAAGTGTATTTAAAGATCTACTATAGGGTGGCGCAAAAGTAATCCTCCTATCAGAAAATGCTATAAATTTTGCTTTGATGTAAAAAAATTAAAAGACCAAATAAAAATAATCCACAAGAAGAATCAAAGTTTTTCATATTTTTTTTTATACAAGGTAGCGCAAAAATAACCTTCCGATGTTTTTTGGCTGTAATTTAAAAAAAAATATGAAAAACTTTGATTCTTCTTGTGGATTATTTTTATTTGGTCTTTTAATTTTTTTACATCAAGGCAAAATTTATAGCATTTTCTGATAGGAGGATTACTTTTGCGCCACCCTATAGTTTTGTGTCTAACGATCATTTTAATAGCGTGATAGTTGATTTAATTCTTACGGTTCTCGTTATTAAAGGATTATAATTGATCATAAATATTATAGCAATAATGAATAGTGTCTCATAAATATTGAGACAAACCCAGGTTGACTATATTTTATGTACGTAAGCAAGGTAGAACGGAGGAGCAGACGAAAGTGATTTACGGACTGCACCACTTTTATAATCTAAATTAAACTGATAAGGTTATAGAGCGAGACCTCGAATTACTCTTGAGAGTAATCTTTAAAGTATATATGCTGGTAGGTCTCCAGGAGGTACCATTCCATTGTCTAGTTCTGTCGCTAAACAGTAGTGTGCAATCATTATTGTGTTCCTGTTTGAAAGGCGTTGTAGCTATTCAAATTACTGGGGTAAAGAGACTTAACATGTCTCAAGGTGACGTGTGCAATGTTGTACAGTACATATTAACCTGGAAGGATAAAGATCCGCAGGGGAACCAAGGTCACCGACATAGTCCAAAAGATTGTTAATCTCAAGTGGCAATGGGCAGGACATCGCTCGAAGGACTGACGGTCGATAGAACAGCAAGGTCCTGTGGGGGGATTTGGGCCATTTCACACCACGCCGGGCCAATGCGGGTTGGTGGTTGGTTAGTTGTTCCGCGGATCTCCACATTTCTGATTGGATCGCGTAGAGAAACTCCGAGCATAGTCCTCTCCATTGCCCTTTGTGTGACTTCCGTTTTATTTAAAGAAAACTATATATATTATATATTCAAACGATCGTGTGACTCTTTTACGAGCACACAGTCACAGCAGACATGCCGATACGTCGCTAAACAACTTAATCCTAAACAAATTAGTAAGCAACATCACTTAACACGTCAATTTAAGAAACCATTGACCCCAATCACCAGGCCGTGTATACACCATTTATCAAAAGACCGATAGCATTAAACTCGCCATACAAACCACAACGTCCTTTTAACACCTCAATATCATCACGGAGCGCTTGTAAAAACATTAACTTAATAGTTAAATAACTTGTTAAGTGTTAACCCGCATTCCGTAGTTTTTATTCCTTATCCGATTCACTCTCGTTGTTGACGCAAAAAGCCGACTATTTTATGTTGAGTTTTTGTAAGGTACTGACCATGCGGTACTGCAGTAGCGGTAAGTAAAGTTTCGATTTCGTTTGAACTATCTACTAGTCACGATGGCTTTGTGGCTATTGATCTTATACGTGGATCAATATACATTTTATATTGAAGATATATCAATGCACTAATTAGCGAGGAGTTTATTAACGTCCTATGACAAAGGTAATTTACGTAAGTTCTATTTTTCTTAGTCGATGATCTCATTTAAAAAATATTATCTGTTACTGTTGCCAGAATCGTGTAAATAGTTATAGTGATGGTGAATGTACTTACCACCATTACTATGAGCACCGTTAATATAATAAATCCCAATTCCGAAGGGCACAGTAGCTAGTAATAATACTGTGATATAGAGCCTTAACTACTAATATCTCAAGGCACCGAACACAATGGGGTATAGAATATATCATCTTAACCAGCACCATTCAATGCTTCTCATACTATTCCTTTAGGTTTTAAAATATTCTTTCGATAGTAAAAGGATATTGTTCAGGTAATCAAATTGTCGATTGTTCATACAATTTTTTTTATTATACGAAGCGACGAGACGAGCCACACACGACAGTAAGTGATACGCCCGCTCATAGCAACATGCCGCTAGTTAAGATGGTATTCACTGCGCCACATGTCACTGGTCGCCTTGAGACATACAATTGCTAAGTCTCGTTACTCCAGTAATTATACTAAGAGTGGCTACAGCGCCCTTCAAGCCGGAACACGCTAATGTTTAGCGGCGAAAAGTCGTTGCGATTGTACTTAACTAGACTGTCCATCAACAGAGATCCTATCACTAATAAAAATCGTACAAAAAATATAGTTATACATAAAATTCCCTGGCATGTAAATGAAGTAATAATGATTAAGTTATTATGACGACACATGTATTGAATATAAAATACGTTCGTTATTGCAATAGTTATGTGACACGGTATCTATCTACAAACATAATTAGGCCATTAGATACGCGAAGCATTTCAATTGAACAAGGCCCATTGAGCGGATATTATGAGTTGATAGTCAAAACAAACGATCGTCTGGTCGGAATGATCGCTATTGAACAATGGGTGCTAAAGTGAGACGCGTTCTGTGAAGCCGTCTTTGTAAACTACTATGTAATATTCAATCATCGCGATGTTTATAGTTACGTACCCATAGAATCGACGAGACGGCTCTAAGTTGTTCCCCTCGTGTTATCGTGGACCTTCAAACTTACTTTAACTGTGACACGGGTTGACGCGAACTTGAATCGTTTCGTCGATCAATCAATAAACGACCACTAGTATTCAAAAACGTTACGTTATTACTTAGGTTTTTCTCAATGTTTTAGTACTTATTAACAGTTATAACTTATTTTAACGAAGTCCTGTTAATATAAGTAATGGATGAATTTTGACGTAATTAAGAGTAGCTTTAAAACTTACGCCTATTTTATTGCTCTTTAAAAGGAACGGTACTTTAACATTATACATAGCAGTGGACGGCTATCGGCTGATGATGATGATGATATCTTGTAAACATTGATATGAAAATTTGCTTTTTGTTACTCTTTATAGGTTTCTGAACAACAATAACAATTTTGTGTAATCTTAAAGTTGACTAATGAAAAACTTTAATGAAGTTCTGCCCAGGTTGCTGAAGGACGAAGGACTGGTACTTAGACCTTTACAAGATAATAATTACCTGCCCTAGGACTGGAATGGCAGCCGGGAGCCCTAGTTTTTGCGTGAAACTTAATCTAACCCGCGCTCTGATACTTCCCGCGAATATTGCATTCCCTTTTTGCCGGCCGCCTTCGCATTAAGTGAAAATGTTTTCTATGTGAATAATTCATGTAATAAATCTTATTTTGCGCGAATGAAACTAGATATCACCATAGAAGTGTGAAGCTGATATTGAGAAGGGAAGTAAGTCATTAACTATCGCTAAAAATCACAAATTAATTAAATAGTAAACTTACGACAACAAATTTGCTTTATGAAGTTGATGTTAGCAAGGCGAGCTTGAAGAAATTTTTCTAACCAACCATATTTCACAACCGTTGGAACCGGAAACGAACACGAAATTTACACAAAGAAAGCGCAATCTGAAGATATTTCGCGTATGGTATCATGTTTATTAAATCATACGCAAAATGTATAACGTAAAGAATAGGATAAGTAAACAAGAAACTGTGATATAGAAGTAACGTGAAGAAAAATAAGGAAAATATTGCAATACTAAAGAATTGTGAATCTCCACTCAAAAGACGAGGGATGAAAGATGGAATAGAAAGAATGTTATCCTTAGAGAAGGAATCATGAGAGACGGAATATAATATGTTAGAACACTAAGAAGAGTATGAAGAGACAAAATTGAAATTATAAGAAAAGAAAAGGAAAAAATCTGTTACCAAGCAGGGGTACGATTTCTTAAAAAAAATGTGCATTATGTGATGACACTTGAGCTTAATTAGTTAAATGAGAATAAAGTGGAAGATGATGGTTAGTACTCCAGAAAACTGTAGGTCTTATTGAGAGATGAAACATTTAGCTCTTATTTATTTATTAACAATATTTGGATATCTTGGGAGATTGATATGAAAAATATCTACAATCATCATACTCTGGTTCCGAGATCGGTCCAGATTCCTCCAATTAAGCTACGATAAAACTTCGATTGAATATAATAGACGAGACAAAAGATAAGCTTCACCTGATGGTAAATGATACGCCTGCTCATTACGATGTAGCGCAAATAAGGTTAACACTATATTATTCTCGTCGCCTTTAGACTTAAGATGTTGCATCTCATTATCTCAGTCATTTCACTAGTTACAGCGCTCTTCAAACCTCATCACAGTAAAATTTACACACTACCGTTTGGCGGCTGGAATACGAGCTGCGATATCTACCTAGACTGTCTCCGGCAACAGAGACCTACCACCAGTACCAGTATGATGGGCTCAAGCATTAATAAATCTCTGAGTTGAACCATCGGCAGCTCACAAAGATTATGTAAAACAAAACGAAGCTGGTATCATAACTATGAACTTCCAAGAATGCAGGCCCACGTGAACACATTCTGGTGTACCCCACGGTTCAACGACCTCAGAGTTCGGGAGTACCATGTCAGCCGGGTTCCGGTTCCAGTTTCGTAGCGCAATGAGATTGAGCCTCTTACGTAAGTTTTGTTATGTTTGATAAGCGCCTGATAACAGTTTGGTACTTCAAATACACGGCGGTGGTAAATAAACACGAATAGATTTTTTTTTAGTTAAGTTTAATACTTAACTATTAAGATTAACGTAGCGAAAAAAATAGTATACTTAACGTGGTGATATTTTTCGAACAGATAAAGAATAGTTTTTTTATTATTCTTTGAAGCTACAGAACGTACATCTGATGGTAAGTAATACGACAGCCCATAACAATGTGACTCTAGTTATAATGGTATACATAAGTCCACATTGTTCTCGTCGAAACATAAGATGTTAAGTCTCGTTACTTCGGCAATTACAATAGCTACAACGTATTTCAAACCGGAACTACTATTTGGTGGCTGCAATAGTGCTGCGGTATTACTTACCTAGACGGTCTCCGGCAAAAGAGACCTCCCAATAGATATTTTAGTGTTCCCACTGCTAGGACTCTGTGCCTTCTGAATGAATGCTGATTAATGTCTGTCTTAGTCAGTCGATCACCTAACGACATCTCCTTTCACCGGTAGCTGCGGATCGTTGAGGATCGAACCCACGTGTGTTTGTAGTGTAGCGAATATCCGCCTTACATAGTTATCACAGCTACAAATATGATAAGGATGTTATTTTAAAAAGTAATCATTGTATCAACTTCGTCATTTTAAAAAACTGTGTAACTTGAATACTTTATCAGTTGAAATGCGTAATAAGTATGTGTACTTGCGATAAAAAAAAAATAACAATGAAGTTACATTTTTACGCTTGATCAAGTTATTCGCAAGTTGACGTGGGAAAGTGGCATTTAAAATTGCATGTAACAGGTGAAATTACTTGCCTTATCAGCACTGACACGTACATATTTACTTCACGTTTAGCAGCGTAGGTGTAATATGATGAACTGACTGCCAACAGTTCAGTAGTCGAACTGACAGCATGAAGAGAAGAAAAAAGAGGATACTTTATATTTAACAATACAAACCTACAACAAATACATACATTAGATTAAACGCTTTTTTTATAGCACATACACAAGCAAAGGTATCGTCTTTGATTCCGGAGCCGTATTTTGGACTTTCGTTTATTTTTTGCTCTAGTTGGGATGTTACACACTGCAACACATTGCGCTCGTCGCTTGAAACATGTTGAGTCTGGTTACTCCAGTTATTTCACTAGCTACAATCCCCTTCATACGGAAACGCGATAATACTTGCACAGTACTGTTAGAAAGTGGAGCTGTGGTACCTGACGCGACGGTGGTGGGTCTGTTGCCAAAAATCCAGACCTACCACCAGTAATTTCAACTTACTATATATATCTTATAGAAACAATAATTAGGTAAATTTTAGTATATAATATTACCGTCCTAAATATTGTAAACACAAATATAAAGAACAATATTAATATATATATATATATATATATATATATTACTTGAGATTGAACTGAGTTAATTGTAACATCGCTGTCATATTCGAGATCAATAATATATATTAGTTAAAGTAACTCACCATTAATTATGTGACCTTTCAGGTACTGTATTATCCTTTTCCTTAAACAGTATTATAGTATCGTAATAATTCACGGGAATCTAAACGAAATGCGGCAGGAAGTCTGACGTGCGCATGGAGCGCGCGCTACGTTCGCGCAAACACTGACGCATGCGCGCGCGCCGCAGCAGCTGATACCGATGTACTCAACTGCGGCCAAGCTAAATCACACCCTTATCACATAAAATATAAAGTCTAATTTAGATTATACGAAATAAGAAAATCATTGCACTGATATTTTATTTCTTCAAGGGTAAAAAGGAAAACCAAAACGCGCGCCAAGTCTCGTACCGATCCAGAAGGATCTATTTTTTGTTGTAACTCCTTAGTTTCTTGTAATCTCCTTAATGTCCTTTACAAATATAATATCTATATGTATATACTAGTTGATCCCTAGCCGCTTTGCTGGCCGTAATATAGAATTAGACTTGAAATGTGTCTGAAACATTCCTTGAGAGCAACCGCAGTCGCAAATGACTTCCTATAACAACCGTTAATATATAATACGAAATACAAATGTTTGTAAATATAATTAGAAATAAAAAGATGAAGGATCTATGAAATTCAAAAAATAAGTAGCCTATATGAAGGACATATAATAAAGAAAGTAATGAGAATGAATGTGGATGGTTATAAGGGTAGAGGAAGAACGAAGAAAGTGTGAATGGATTGTATGAAAGATGACATGTGTATGAAGAGTGTGAATTTAGATATGGCGGCTGATAGATAGATGTGGAAGAGAAGTACATACTGTACCGATCCCACATAGAATGGGAAAAGGGCAAGAGGAAGAAGAAGAAGTAGCCTATAGGATGTAAGGGGTGCCGCCCAACATCTTACAGAGCCCAAGTTAACCTCACCTGCACGCGGTGCACTCTTCTGAATAACAGACGAGGCTCTGACCACCCAGCAACCCACACTGGGCCAGCGTGGTGGGTTACGGCCCAATTCCCCTCATTGAACTCCAACAAACGACGTGGAGGTCTTAGGGGAGGCCTATGTCCGGCAGTGGACATCTGTCGTCTGATGATGATGAATAGCCTTTAACCATCTACAAATCATTGCGCGTCGAATGCTCATGTTCTCGTGTCGATACTTCACTTATTTTCACGTAATGGGCGAACAAAGAAATACCATTTTCATTACATATATATTAATATATATATATATATATTTATATTAATATATATATATATATATTTATATTAATATATATATATACATGTATATATATATATATATTAATAGAAATGTATCCAGAGATTAATTGACTCATAACGAGATCTTCGAAACTATTAGGCGTAAACACTCAAATATGGGTATAGATGTTGCATCTGCCATTCAGACGTCAGAATGGACCTTACAAACTTCCATCCTCAAACGGAGTTACAGAGGTCTTACGGCCAGCAAAACGGATGAGGAACAGCTAGTAATCTATACATAGATATAATACATAGACTTGTATATGTAGATATGTCTATAACTTTTTTTTACAATTAAGTGAAGAGACGAGCGTGACGTTCACCTGTTGGTAAGTGATACGCCTGACCATAACAGCGTGGTGCTTCCTAGTCAGGATTATATATACACATCACGTCAAGCATAATACTCGTGTATTGAATCTCGATACCCCAGTGATTACACTAGCTACAGCGCCCTTTAAACCGGAATACAGTAAAAATTGCACAGTACTGTTTGTCGGCTGCAATAGGCGCTGCAGCGGTACCTACTTAGACCGTCTCCAACAGTAGAGATTTACCACCAGTTAAGTAATCGTAGTCATATCGGTATAATATGCATTAAAGTGTTGCTATCTAATGATATATTATTAAAATCATATTAAAATACATGTCAATTAAATAATCATCATCATCAGCTGATAGACGTCAACTGATATAGGCCTCTACCAAAGGTCTTCACATTGATCGGTCCTGCACTGCCAGCGTTCAACTGCTTTCCGCGACTTTCGCCAGATCGTCAGACTACCTAGTGGAAGGCCTGGTAACATTGCGTCTTCCGGTATGCGGTCGCGATTCGAGGTCCTTGCTGCCACATCGGCCGTTAGTCCTTCAAGCGATGCAAATGAGCGAATTAAAATAATACTGAACAATAATTTTACGAATGTTAGGTCTCCGTTACCGAAGACTAAGTATATAGATACCAACGCAAAACCTATTTATTTTTCCTAAACGTAGTGTTTCGGATAACACAAATAACTTTATTAAACGAAGTATATATAGAAATTAATTTTTAGTCCTTTAACTAGACTTATAAAGAGGATATCCAGAGAATCGCTGACTTATCACGAGATCTCCGAAACTATTAGACGTAAACACTCAAACATTTGGTTCCGCCATTTAGAGGTCAGCTAAGAATGGATTATACGAAATTCCTTCTCTAAAGGGAGTTTCTGAGGGTGTTAATAACGAAAAAGGGCTCGAGGGCGTTGTCACCGGGCAAAAATATTTCAGACAAATTTCAAGTCTAAATTTCAACCCTAATTCTATGTTACGGCTAGCAAGGCGGGCGGGGAACAGCTAATCAAGCTATACAGTAATTACACCCTCAGATGTAACCTAGTTGAAATCTACAATTAAAACAGCGAAAAGGAAACGTGGGTCCACCATTCTTATCAGTCGAATAGCGTCCACAGCTGGGCATAAGTCTCCCTCAAGTACCTCACGCTGACCCAGTGTGGGTTGATGGGTGGCCAGGGCCTCGATGTTATTTAGCACGGTGGGCCGTATGCAGATGAGCTTGACTTCGGGTCCGTAAGATGTCGGGCGGAACCCATTACACCCTTACCATGTCTTTAAATCTGTAAAACTTGCTGGAGACTCTCAAGTAAGTGGTCTGCTAAATTTTAATATTACTGTGGCATCACCGATAATAGGTCCCTAACTCGTCTAGGTCATAACTAATGAGAGGGTCCTCGACAGCGCCAATTTGTATCATAACTTTGAATACTGCATTTGAGGATGTGAAAATATTACCAGAATTTGAAAACTAGTAGCTAATTAAGTTACTATAGCAGCCGAAAAACATTAGTGTTCCGGTTTGAAAGGCGCTGTAGCGAATGTAATTATTGGGGTAACGAGCCTCAATATTTTATGTTTCAAGCAACGAGCACATTATGGTGCTGTATACCATCGTAACTAGCGCCATATTTTTATTATCAAGCCTATCACTTACTATCAGGTGAACGTCTCGCTACTCTTGTCGCTTCAAGAAATAACCAAAAAAAATAAAGAGGTCATAGACAATATCGCAATGTATCGCAACTATGAAGACTTTTTGAGCAGTGTGAAAATATTACTACTCGTAATTTAATGTTTTTAGTAGGTAATTAAATTACTAGAGTAACACTGAGGGTGGTTAGTGACAGTAAGAGTATTACATATATATAATATAATATTATTTTTTATTCATATAGCATAGATCCAATAGTTAGTTGAGGTACAAAAACTCTTAAAAACTAATGTTAGTAGGACATACAAATTACTGTTCGGGCATTTACGACACATTACCCACTGCGTCATTGATATTAAGTTTAAGTTAAAGTGACAAGCATCGCTAACTCACTCGCAAGTAGACTTACAAATGCCCAATCCCTAATTATAGTAGTAGTGTTGCCTGTACTTTAAATTTATGACCTTAGTGGAAAGATAAGTTGTCCGCAAGTGTGGTGACTTGGCCGAGTGCGAATGCAACGGTCACGTCGCTCCAGAGGAGTGGTCACAGTGCGTAGAGGCTCCCGATAGCAGCGGCCACGCACCGATTAAGGTGACCGTCCACCGTCCATAATTGCTGCTTATCATTGCCATCTACCCCTGTTCTTGGACCGGAGTGGGCATTCGCTAATGTGCAATTTTTAAAGGCGCCATTTTATTGTGTTATAGATTAGTTTGATTGCTGTATATTTTTTTTTATTGTAATGCAGTGTATAGTTACGTTTGAAGGGGTCAATTGAAATGCGGTGCTAGGTCTCCGCTGCTGGAGATAGTCTAGGTATCACTGCAGCTCCTATTCCCACTCATGAGCAATAGACTGCAATACAAACAAAATCCGGTTTGAATGGTGTTATAACTGTGATAGCCAAGACGTTTATCTGATGGTAAGTGATACGCTTGCCTATAACAAGGTGGCGCCCGTTGGAAAGGTATACACAAAACCACATTGCACTCGTCGCCTTGAGACATAAAATGTTGTCTCGTTACCCCAGCAATTTTACTAGCTACAGCGCCCTTGAAACCGGAACACTGGAATGTTTGCAGAATGAAACGGACGCTGCGGTCGTACCTATCGATCATTTCTGATAGCGACGAACATAATGTAGCAATGTTTATATCATCCTTACTAGCGCCGCGTTGTTATGGACAGGTGTATCACTTACCATCAGGTGAAGTTGAGGACGTAGAGGTGAGTTTGGATGTCCAGTTTGGACCTAGAGTGAAACAGACGCTCCGGTCGGACCTGCCAATTGATTATATCTGATAGCGACGAACATAATGTAGCAATGTGTATATCATTCTAACTAACGCCGTGTCGTTATAAGCTGGTGTATCACTTACCATCAGGTGAAGTAGAGATTAGTTTGGACGTAGAATGAAAAGCGCTCATATTGCAGCAAATCGGTTATTAATATACACATCGTTTAGGAGAATCCGTACGTCACGGTGTATGAGCGACAACAATGCCCGCGCCGGTATGCGAGCGATGCTCAACCGGGGACTAACGAAAAAAAAAAGCCCATTGCATGTAATGCGCGTAGTAATGTATATATTTGATGATAGATCGCAGTGCCCGGTGCAATTAAAATTTGCACGAGTGTAATTATAATTGAACATGTGCAATTAAACCGTTTTCGATAACGAAACAACTGAACGCTGCCTGAACTCGAACAGGTCAATGTTTATACACTACCGTCGTGACACAGGTTATGACGCAGTCATCATCATCATCATCGTCAGACGATAGACGGCCACTGCTGGACATAGGCCTGCCGCAAACATCTTCACATTTTTAGTTCCTATGGAGCGAATGGGACCATTTCCCAACACACTGGCTCAATGCGGATTGGTGAGAACCAGAATCTCGTTATTAGATTGGCAGGGTGCACCACGAGCAGGCCAGGCTGAATTGGTTTTCATGAGTTGTTGTGCGGGACCCCTTACACCCCTACCCCTATACCGCAGTGTCTCGTGCCATCTATACACGGTGTTGTACACAGAAGAATGTATGTACTATGTACAAGTTAATATTAATTACCTTATCAGACATTAATAAAAGAGATCTATAGAACTACGTTCATGAACACAGACCAAAGCATTTCTAGACTAGTAGCAATGTACCCTATTGAATGAAAGATTTTTTTTTTATTTAAAGAAGCGACGAAACGAGCGGTACGTTCACCTGATGTTAAGTGATACGCTTACTCAGAACAACGTGGCGCTGGTAAAGATGTTATTAACTGCATCACATTGTGCTCATCGCCTTAAGACAACAGATGTTGTCTCGTTACCTTAGTAACTACAGTAGACACAGCGCCCTTCAAACTGGAACACAGTAATGTTTGCACACTACTGTTTAACAGCAGAAATAGGCTCTGCGGTGGTAACCATCTAGATGGTCTTTCTGTTGCCGGAAGTAAGTACCACAGTAGCGCGTATCTCTGATGTCAAACAGTAGTGTGTGTAAGCATTACTGTGTTCCGGTTCGAAGGGCGCTGTGGCTAGTGTAAAACGCGTATATTATTATTTGCTTCAATTAATTAATTAGATAAATACATTAACTATGTGACCTATGACACTATGATAACGTAGTACCTTTATCTTAAATAAACTATTGACCACACACTTCGTAATACTCTGACCTAATACTGTAGTGAAACTATAATTAAAATAATATTAAAGGAGCCATCAGATCCATCATCAGCCGGTGGACGTCCACTGCTGGACAAAGGCCTCCCCCAAAGATCTTCACATGGATCGGTACCGCGTTCCTTGCATCTAGTAGGTTCCCGCGATTCTCACCAGATCATGTCCACCTCGCGGAGGGCCAAGGCATCAGATCCATAGCACAGGATAACCTAGTTTTAAACTTCGGTATATCATATTAGATCTTTACATACTTATATATATAAATGTAAGGAAAATAGATTATTTTTTATTCGCCAATCACGTGAATACTAGTGAATGTATCGATATAGGAACATGAGCATTCGACGCGGAATGATTTGTAGATTTTTATAGGACAACAACTTTTGATTTTCATAGATCCTTCATAATTAAAAAAAAATTATAATAATTTCGTGTTATTTATACAGTTGCTATAGTAACGGTTGCTATGGAAAGTGATTTACTGGTGCTCTTAAGGCGTATTGTAGACAGCTTTTAAGTGTAATTCTATATTACGACCAGCAAAGCAGGCATGGAACAGGTAGTGTGTAATAAACTGCAATAGAAAACTAATAATAATATTCTCTCATACATCTTTATTTAAAGTATTTTATAAAAAAAAGAATAGCTGCCTCTGTCCTCTATAAGTAGTAATTCATAAAACGGAGAGGATAAGTTGTTTTAAAACTGCAAATATTCTTTGTAACATTTATATACACGAATATTTTTTTACTGACTTGTAAATTCTAAATTCAAAGCGGAAGTTATTAACGATCCTCTTATGCGGATGGCTCAGTATAACTTATGTTAGGTCCTTACATATGAAATTGGCGTTTTGTACGGGAGGAATATAAAGTCAATTTTTTTTTGTAAAATATATTTAATTAATCAAAGTATGCACCGTTGTTATCTATGCACTTTTGCCATCTCATAGGTAGTGCATTGATCCATTTACTAAAAAAACCATAGGGGCGAGAATCAATAAACTCTTTGAAGGCGGCTTGGACTGCCGTATCGGAGTTCATTTTTTCCTTGTAAGAAGTTGTCCAAATTCCGGCAAAAAGGATAGTCTGTTGGGGCAAGGTCCGCGCAGTACGGTGGATGTCGCAGACATTCCAATTGTAGCTCATCTAACTTAGTGGTTGTTTGTTGTGCAGTGTATGGTGGTGGTGTTGCGTTGTCGTGAAGCAGCAGTGGCCTAGGGCGATTGACCAATCTCGGTTGTTTAGCAGCTAGTTGCTGCTTCATGGTTTGGCCAGACTAGAAAGCTGTAGTGAACGACACCGGCGCTAGTCCACCAAACACTCACAAGTAACTTTTCAATTTTCGTTTAAGGCAGGATTTGGCTGGGTCTCCAGGGTTCAGCCATTGCGACGAGCGCTTTCGATTATCGTACAGTCTCCACTTTTCATCACAAGTAATGATTCGATTTAAAATCCCTTCATCATTGTGTCGGTTGAGCAAAGTAACACAGCAGCAGCAGTCGACGCGTGTTCGCAAGTTCGATTCACTCAATTCATGAGGTACACATCGTTCAAGTTTGTTTACTTACCGATTTGCATCAAGTGGATTAATACAGTTTTGTCACTTACCTCGAAGCCTGCAGCTATCACTGAAGTGCTTTGTGATGGATCCGCTTCCACAATAGCCTTTAATTCTTCATTTTCCACTTTGGTCTCCGGCGGTCCACCGGCTGGTTCTGTAGGTCAAAAATTCCAGAACGAAAACGTACCGTGCTTTCTTTTGCGACACCAGCGCCGTACACATCATTCATCCTTCGAGCTGTTTCTGCAGCACGCACTGCTGCCACAGTAGAACTCGTACTCATAAATGTACCGATATTTCATGTTTACTATTGTGCAGTAATAAGCGACGCCAAAGAAAAAAATAATGAGGAAAAAACAAATGAATGACTGTTTTCAAAACTCAAATATTCATATGTTAGGATCTAATACTTACGTTATTTATCTTTGGTAGCGTAACGAACATTACTGAAAGCTTGTAACAAAACTCAGACCTCATAAATAATACTTATTCTTCTTAAAGTGCCTCTCCAACTGCTGAAGGTTGGCGATCAGCGTGGTACAGTCCTTTCTGTCTCTGGTTCGGCGGAACAATTCGGACGCCTCAGATATGCCAGTCTATTCCCTAATATTCCTCAACCATGACTTTTTTCTTCTCCCCACCTAAGTACCCAGTTTATCTAAGTTTTTTATATTATTATACAAATAAAATTACATAGATTTTTATATACAAGTAAATTGTTTTTATTTGCGTCTATTTCTCACTCAGTTTCTGGCTGTTATCGTTGCTCCCTTGTCGGCTAAGTTATTTGTTGAAAGTGAATACTTTTCATCAAGTTATACAAAAAAGCACGAGTACACCTCGCGATTGCGCATCTCCACCATCATTCGAGTCGGTTATGGTAGGTTTCCGCACTGTTGGACATTACGCAATTTGCCCCGGAGAAGAGTAAGCACAAACAATCAAAAGATCTCAATCGCTGCATCGCATTATGTCTACATAAGAAAAATTGAAGGCGGCAAGCTTAGAGCACGAAGAGTACAAAATTTATAGACATTCCCAGTCACATAAAATATATTTAATTTGATCTACAGCAGTAGATTATAGAAATAGTAATAATTAGAGTACAGAAGCAGTAAGAAGACTTACTACTCATAACTTGGTGGTAGATCTCTGTTATAAAAGTCTGTCTCTTTTTCTAAAAATAGACAAGGTTAGCGTATGACCACTGTCCCACCTGATGTTGTCATCATCATCTCTTGTGATGTGTTCCATAAAGAACGATCTTGCGCTGTTTGAATCCAGTGCTTCCAAGTGATTTTTTAATGTCCACCTAGTGGAGTGTATGCCAACGCTGCGCTTTTCGGGATACACTTCAGCACTTTAAGATCCCATAGTCTATTGGTTGTAGAAGCTATATGCCCCACCGAATTCCACTTCAACCTCGCAACTCGTAGGGTTATGTCGGAGACTCTGGTTCTTCTGCGGTTCTCCTCATTTTTGATTTGATCACGCAGAGATACTCCAACCATCGCCCTATCCATCGCCCGCTGTGTGGCTCTGAGCTTTCCTATATAACCCATAGATAGCGACCAAGTTTCGGTGACGTATGTCGTCACTGGCAACATGCACTGTTCGATGTCTGGTCTTCAAGCACTGAGGGATTTTGGACGAAAAGACCTTGTGAAGTTTTCCGAACGCTGCCCATCCCGGTAGGATTCGGCGGTTTACTCTTTCTCGAAATTGGATCTAATTGGTCCGTATGTCCTAGGTACTCGAATGCTGAGTTCTCAACTGTGTTAACTGTCTCAGCTGGATGTTAAATATTGAAGTAATCTGTGGTGGTAAGGAGCACTGACCTAGTAACAGCAGTAACAGCCTATTCACTCTTTTCTAGAAGACGCCTGCGTCGATGGAAACACCCGCTCCGAGAAATTGCTCCACTACTTTGCTGTTCTTATGAGCGTCTAGTTTGGTACTTCTGTAGCTGCTATTCCTGCCGTCAGACAGTACTGTACGAACATTACTGTGTTCTAGTTTGAAGGCCTTTGTTGCTAGTGAAATAGCAGGGGTAATTAGACTAAATGTCCTATGACTCAAGGCATCAGGCATGGTTGTAGTATATATCATCTTGACTACCACTGTTATGGGCAGCAATTGTTTTTTATTTTATTTAATCATCATCATATCACCCGATGGGCGTCCACTGTGGTCCGACTCGTCCACGTCGTCTACTGTTATTTTTTATTTTATTTACTACATTTTTATTGAACCAACTAAGATGTAGTAAAGGGTGATCTCTGCCAATCAACCTAGCTCACGACCTAACTGACGCCTCTGGTCATTGTCACTTTAGAAGGTGTGCTTGACGTCTCCACTTGAATACTAATGGGCGAAGTAGACTTTTGCGGAACGCTGACATCTCCTTCACTCCTTTCTTCCGAGACGTTAGGCCGACCATCGTATCTGTGTACTTCCGGATTCAATTCGGATAACGTTTGAGGTTCAGTGAAGAAATCGGATAGTTCTATGGAACTCCTTACCGGATTGTCTGGAGGTCTTTGCGGAGTTCGATTGTACTCATAGTTATGGCTTGCGTTTTCCATATGTCTGGCGGCAATAAGTTGGTTCGTGTGCACTTTTTTAAACTCTGCCTTCTGCGATACTCTTTACCTTCGTACACACTCTGCGTAGATGGTATTACACCTTTTGCAGGTGTAATTTACGAATCGATACTCTGACGATTTGTGATTATAGTAACCGCACACCGTACACTTGACTCTGTCCACACTCACGTCACTTGGTTTCTTGATCTGGAACAGCTCCTGCGGCGCGGCGGGTAGCGCACTGCGCGCTGGCCGCCGCGCTGGCTCGGGCATTGCGTAGGTTCTCCACCATTTCCACTCCCTTGCGAAAGTCAGTCCGGAAAGGTCTTGCATATACAGTTTTTCCTTCTCAATTCCCGGTAATAACACCATGATAAAGCGATCACGCAGGGCTTCTTCTACATTGCTGAAGGCACAGCTAGCTGTTAAGCCTCGCAGACGCGCTGCATACTGCAGAGGAGTTTTCATCGGCAGCTGCTTCGCGACGTAGAAGTTGTGACGCACGTTGAATCCAATTCTTTTTGGAATGGAATAAAGTAAGCATCCAAAAGCGTCAAAATTTCCTCGTACTGCACCTCCTGCAGCTCCTTTGGAAGAACTAAATCCGCAGCGAGCTTGTACGAATCTTCACTGAGTGCGCTCAATGATATTGCTCTACGTTGACTTCCCGTTGCATCGGTCACTGCTGTGATGTTGTTAGCAATAAACCATTGCGTGACATTTTATCTTAAACTAAAAAAACCAGTAGAAAACATTTTATCTTAAACTAAAAGTAAGTGCTCGTCGCCAATGTTAAGGATGCAGGTAGGGAGCAGTCAAAACGCGTGTAGTCGGTAACGCACCGACTTTATTGTGTCACATGTCGGTGAGCACAGCCACCGCAAATTTAACAAATACCCACTCATACAATACTTATGTATACGACATACCCCATACATAATAAATATATATACATATATTAGTGATTCAGGGAGTTTTATGAAGGAAACCTACGTAATTAAATTAACGTAAAATTTTTTTTGAGCGTTCGCTAACCTCGCCTCTCCTGAGACGAATAAGTCAAGAAATTCTCTCTCTCTGATATTTGACAATTAAAATATGTCCAATATCACAATGTTATGTCGTGGTGCAGTCATCATCATCATCATCATCAGCCGATAGACGTCCACTGCTAAACATAGGCCTCCCAAACGATCTGTACTTCGATCGATCCTGCACTACCCGCATTCAGCGGCTTCCCGCGACATTTGTTTATAGGGATACATATGGAGGGAGGCTTTTTGGCCGTTTCCCACCACGCTGGCCCAATGCGTATTGATAGGAGCCAGCGCCTGTGATTAGCAGGGTGCACCATCAACATATCAGGTTTGTTGGTAACGCGTGAATTGTTGTACAGGGACTCTTACACCCCATTCTAAAGTCTCTGTCGAAAGTGTTAACTAATATTTTCCGTAAAAGATTATGTTTTACTTAGTATACATTCAATATCAGTCATTTAATTAACTAATTTATTATTTTACAGTAAATTTATCATATTACTGAACAATACACTTACATACTTATTTTAATGTTGCTAGCATGTGCATACACATAGTAAGTACGTATATGTACAGATATAACTTTAATTTGCATTAAAATGTTCCTCGTCGTAGTACCTCCACATTCCCTAGCTTGACTGTATAAGAATGCCTAAAGACATAAGTCAGCCTAATCAAACCTAATTTTATGCCCCCCCCCCCCCCACAGGTTCCCGCCTTGTAGTGGCGGAGGAGCTTAGTAGCCGTGGCTGGGTCGCCCACGGTAAAGCGAAGAGGAACCTACCCGGCCGGCCCGAGTTGTAGGACTCCAGAGTGTACCTTACTACCCCATCGGCCGTCAGCCCTTCGACCAATGTGCCCTGTCCACTGCCATTTAAGTGTGGCAATCTTTTGGGCTATATCGGTGATCCCAGTTCTTTTACGGATCTCCTAGTTTCTGATTCGAACGCGCAGAGACACTCCGAGCATAGCTCTCTCCAATGCCCTTTGTGAGACTCAGCCTTTTTATAAGGCCCACAGTAAGGGGCCAGGTCTCGGTTCCATAAGTCAACACTGGACAAATTGATGAAATTACAGTCATCACTACTATGTTCTTATATTAAAATAATACAAGAATTAATTAAAAATCCATAATACTTGTAATATCAAACGCAACTCGCAGTCGCAACATTCTACTGAGGTTTACCGCTAAGGAATGCCTTTAGGCATTATACAAGCTCTTTATAACGCTATGCAATAGTTTTATTAAAAAAACTAATAAATAACATAACAGAGCGATGCGTTCATGATAAATGATTTATACAATCAGCTTGCGGTTAGCGTTTAAACAATTACAACGATCCGTTATCGCGATAATGGCTCAATAGTAAACACGGTGCAAGGGCGTTGCGGTCCCACTTAACGAGATTAACGAGCCCTTGTAATTCACCACACATATGAAGTTATAAATATTCATGTTATTAATTAAACTATAGTAATAACTGTTAAGAAAATTATTTAGCAGCCAAAAATCGGGCGAATGATAGTTGGTTCATGAGTGAAGCTGTGCTCAGTTTAGAAGGACGTGAATTGAGGCCGTAAAAAAGACTGATAATTTGCGTGAACGGCTATAGATCAATCTATCTAATCTTGTCAACATGATGATGATGATGAACAGCAATACAAGAATTAGTTCAAAGTTATTTCATACCTATTTTGTGGGAACTAAAGTCTGGGGCTGCTCAAGATTTGATTGATATTCTGTAACCACAGTATTAGTTCCCTAAGCTTTTTTTTTTGTGTTGTCTTTTTTTGAACCAATGGGGCTGATATATCCCCAAGGGATAAAAGCCCCCACCCAAAAAAAAAGTTTAAAAAAAAATACCTATTTGTATCACAAATATATAACATACAGGTTATACACGTATAACATCTCTGTAGTTTTTACTTCTGCAATCAGTTTATTAAAATTATTTCTTATATATGAGACATTTTAATAATACATAAGTCACTACAAAAATAAACACAGATTATATATTATAATTTATATTATAAAAGTACCCGCAAACACCCGAGGGAAAGGACCAACCAAAAGGTAGAATGATGATATCTGCCAAGTATTTGGTAAAGGTTGGATGTCGACGGCACTGGATTGTAAAGGCAGATGGTGAGGAGGATCATGTTCATGGATTTATGATCATGGACATAATAAGGCTATTTTTAATTAAAGCTGGACAGGAATCGGTGAAAACAGACCGTCCGCTCCAGTTAGCAACCCTAGCCACGATCCTCAGAGATGAGGGAACGACCCTAGAGATTCGAATATACTAAGTATTCCAGTCATAATAATATACTTGTTCCAGAAGTCACACTACGGAATACTTTGTCCACTCTACAGCCTGTGCGTGTTTGTCATATTGATTTAAAAAAAAAAGCTTTATACCGAAACGGGGAGCATTGGTTTATCTACATCGCTAGAGTTAAACAAAAAAACCATAAAGCATTCAAGTGGAGATCCCTTTGAGCCGTTACTTATACACAGCACGTCAATCAGGGCCGACCGGAGACCACCGCCGTTGTGAGGCGAAGTGTAAGATGTACGTCACCGCGGCTTATAAAGGCAGTAGTAGATGGCTCATCATCGTTGCCACTATATGAATGCACTAGGAAGATGACCATCAGAGAGGAACGGCGACGTGTTGTTAATCTTGCGACCAACACCTAAAGTGATGACCACGACCACTCTGTCATGAATGATACCGACGAAGAACAATGTAGTAAATAGGATTAAACTTAACCTTGCAACCTTTTCTTCTACAGAGAGGGCGGAGTTTTCTTAAAGATACCCTGCGTTCATGGTTATGAGATTTTTAGCCACTAGAATCCACTGTGTGCTGATCATTGTGGTTGTGAGGTCGCTGCCTCTCTAACTATGTACTTCTGCTCCGTCGGAATAACTGCTTGAAACTAAGCAGCATTCTTAAAGTTGAGCACGGTGGCTAGAGATCATGTCCCGTTATTGTCCTCACTACGGTCGATATGAATGTCATAATGATCTCTTCACTAATTACCCACAATTCCTAAGGCCTCGTTAAGTTATGGAGACATCACTTATCATTATCATCATCAGCCGATATACATCATACTGCTGGATATAGATCTCCAAATACCCAATAGATCCAAAATAGATCGAATAGATCCCCAAAGACTACATTTTTAGGGGTTCATATGGAAGGATTTGGGACATTTCTCTCCACGCTGGCTCAATGCGGGTTGGTGTGAGCCATAGCATCGTTTATTGATTAGTAGGGTGCACTACGAGTAGGTGAAGTTGGCTTGGGTCCCATGAGTTGTAGTGCGGGACTCCTTACCCCCGTACTATAGAGATGTAATATTGTACAGAAATTAGTTGTTTAAAATTGTCTTAATCTCTAAAAGTTTTAAGCTCTTCACTTTTAAAGTACTTGACATACATACGTACTAATTCATATTTATCGAGAAAGTTCCTTTCGATTTACGAGATCATGATCCTCCAAAGATCTCTATATCAACTAATCTACCGTATTCAAAATAAAAATTATTGGCATTCCGCCCCTAAATAATAATAAGCAAATCGTCCACTCCAGACAGTAACCCTAGCACTGACCACGATCCTCAGACATGAAGGAACGACCCTAGAGAGAGATTCCGCCCCTAAACAGTAGTGTGCTAACATTACTGTGCTCCGATATAAAGAGAAAGTAGTAATAGAAATTACTGAAGCGGTGTTAACAGCTATGTTACCACTTGACGGGCAAGATGTGATGCTGTATATATTGTTACTTAACCCCACATTGTTATAGGTGGGATTATCGTTAAGAAAATATAACGTAACTTAATGGTAACTGATAATAAGTAATGATAACGTCAAATTATTACTTAACTCAATGGACAGGTGTATGTTGGCAAATGTTTAGATTTTAATGGACGTTCTAACCTTCAAAATGTTTTGTTTTATTCGCTGACAGTTTCAGCTGGTTCCTGTGACCATGAAATGAGGTCGCGAAGTTTTCCCTTTCACATTAGACCCGTAATTATAACAATGATCCCTAATAAAACTATTATTTTTTGACCTCAACATCATATGGTGTTATGTAGAAAGAGGTCGCCCAGCATGCTCGCCCAATACCCTGACTGTCTTACAGCGGACAGCTGAGACGCAGCAGCAGTTACGGTTCCTAGTATGGAGGTTGTAGTTGGAGAATTCCTTACCACCCTCCAGACTCATGCTCTTTCCGACACACGCGACCCCAGTCGGTCTTCGATGACTGAGTAGATTTCCAGATACAGCCAAAAGCCAAAATTAAAATCCGTCGCCGAATAACGGCACTTCGAGTATAGTATACAGTAGAAATAAAGTAGGCTGTGGACCATAGGCCTGCGATCCCAGTATCAGATAAGGTGCCCAAGTCAAACGAGACAGACAAGCGATGTACATCATCAGAGAATATACATTTCACTGGTGGTAGGACTCTGTTGCTGGATACTGTGTAGCTAGGTACAACCGCAACGCCTATTCCTACCGACAAACAGTAGTGTGCAAACATTACTGTGCTCCAGTTTGAACAGCGCTGTAGGTAGTGCAATGCAATTACTAAACTAACGAGAGTCAACATCTTCTGCCCATCACCGTGAGAAAAGCACATAATGGTGCAGTATATGTCATCCTAACAAGCGCAAAGTTGTTACGAGCAGGCATATCACTTACCATCAGGTGAACTTCCCCCTCCTGCTAAAGTTAATAATTAAAATGTATTGAAGTGAAATATTTCGAGCAGTCAACAGTATTTAGCGTATTTAGGTATTTAAAATCTATTTAGGTTATCTAGTGACATTAATAAATAATATATTTATTATTAAGGACTTTACTGGCGGAGACCATCAAGGTTATTAGTTTTTCCGCCCCTAAACAAATTCAAGCCTTTGTAATTAGTAAAATAACTGAAGTAATGTACTAATAATAGGCCAGTGTTGCCAGAGACCGTCTAGGCATCACCGCAGCTCCCATATTTACCGCCCAACAGTAGAATGCAAACGTTACTATGATCTAATTTAAAGGTCGTTATAGCTAGTGGTTACTGGGGTAACGAGGCTTAAAATTCTATATCTCTAGACGATTAGCGTAATGTGATACAACTACCATCAGATAAACGTTCGTCTAAACTAAACGTAAGCGTAGTTCAAAAGCTTGCTCGAAACAAATTTCCTGAGACCGGAAACTATAAAGAGCTTATTAAAGTCGAACCGACCACTCCTTATCCTGAACAACAAAGACTGTCACAGGAGTGGACCAGAAATAGTCGTTGTATACAATTTCGAGTAGTGAACCCTAAAAACGTTTTTGAAAAGGAGAGGTCATCGACCGGAGCGGGAGCGATATAGTGAATAGTATAAAACCGGGAGGACTATATACACTGTGCACATATACGTATGTATACGTATATAATAAGTAGGATAGAGTTCGTGAGAGCATTCCGAGTGCATTAGTCATTTGTTGCAGTGGAGAAATCTTCCTTTTTTAATATAATTGCTTGAAACAGACGGACAGACCGTTTTTGTTTAGAGTACAGGAGGTCCATTGTTTCTATTAAACGTTTGCTTCGAAGCTTTTTATGGTTTAATTCACAGGATTAGTGTAGAGCTTTGTTATAGATTAATACGTCGTACCCTCTACGAGGAGTTCAGCCACAAATTCGGTTATCGAATGAAGGCTGTTCCTACCGATCCTACCAGTGGGGACATGTGGAGTTTAGCCACAAATTCGGTTATCGAGTCAAGGCTGTTCCTACCGATCCTACGAATGGAGACATGTATGACAAGTATTTATGTTATCCACGTGTCCCTATGTATAGGGGTGGATGAGGTACCGTCCAACATCTTACGGAACACAACTCAACCTTACCTGCACGCGGTGCATCCTGCTTATCAACAGACGAGGCCCTGACAACAGGCCAGCGTGGTGGATTAAGACTCAATTCCGCAGTGGGCGTTATCCGGCGGAAATGTAATATATCCCTATCCAGTTCAACCATTCCCAGTTGTTCTCCGATGAAGATATACTAGCATTTAAAGAAAGAGAAGAATGTTTAAGCAGTGTTGTTATTGTGTAGATGAAGCGATGGTTGCAGCGGAGGAAGAGGGACTATCCTCTGCTGCCAAGCAATAGTTGGCGGAGTTAATTGTTTGTCTACGTGATTAGTGTATTTAAGTTATTTCTGTTTCTATTTACGTAAATATGCGTAATTTTGCTGTGTAGGCAAATCTCATCTCATTAAGGAAGGTATGACAATCATCTTCATGACAAGCTAGTTAAAGATTGTCTAAGTGATTTATATGACTATAAATTCTGATGTATATCAACCCGAGGGTTCTATTGCTTTGCGGCATTCATGGTAACTGAAGTACTGAGCTGATAGATTTCCTGATCTCATAGTCATCACTGAGTATCTACTGCACTTCAGCTATTGTTTACATTCCCATCTACCCAGAATATGTATCAAATTGTTCTAGTGGCGTGCTTGGTGTTTGATTTAACTTTATTAAAGATGGGATCCCAGGCAGGTGGTATTACTTAAATTATCTTCTATATAGAAAGAAGGATTTTATTTTTTTATTTTCTATAACCACACAAATCATTTTTGGCGGGAATGGATGTTCTTTTTGTATGAATGTGTGGTCTAGCAAATATGATGTAATAGTTATTTCAGATCATCTATAAGTAAGGATCATCTTATCTATAGAGTCTGTTACGTAATACATTGATCTTTAAATCCGCTTACCTTTAAATCTTTTAATAAATTAGACGCAATGAAATCCCTAAAATTTAATTTCATTAAAGGCGTTTGCTTAAATATCTTATCGTAAAACTAAGCCGTATTTAAAGATAAGTATAACTAGAGTTGTGCGAAGGAATGCAATGAATGTGTGTGTGTGTTACTCCTCGTTAATTGCCGGACTAGAACCCATGACTACTTCCGCAGTCGCAGCTGCATAAAAACAAAAGATGAGCTCCAAATTTATAGATCCATTCACGCTCATCGGTACGCATGCGCTCAGCAACGATTTTGTTTTATTTCCTTTTGTACAATCACGCCGAAGACGTAATGAGTGCATATAATTTTTAGATGGAAGTGCGTCGACCCCGTGCAAGCCCACGTGTGGGCAACACGTGCAATGACTCCTTTGTCAAACGATCTTTGGGCCGTCTTTTTAGAAACCCTTCTAAGCTCTAAATTTTGTGAGGAGGGCTACCAAGAACATAGATCACAGGTACAGAAAGAGTCGCTAACGGAAACATATAAAGCTCTGTCTCTTTTTATTACACGAACCGTTCTATTCCACTTCCGCCAAAAATTACTTAATAAAGTATAATCATGAATCTTTTCTCATAGAAGTAGGTTCCAAATTCCTTTAGAAGGAACTAAAATCAGTTGTTTCTACTTTACGTTGATCAGTTATAATTACTTGGCAAAAACTTTGAATAGTTTCTTTAGGTGTATTAATTTTTTGGTTTTTTACTCATATTACTCTTGAGTAATATGAGTTAAAGCTACCTGTATATATTAAATATCTCTTAAGATATTTAATATATACAAGTAGCAAAAACCGTCTCAGATTATTTATGAAGTTTCACATAACTAGTATTAACTCTACCCATAACAATAATTAACTTTAAGTTTATTAATAATTATACTATCTCCGGGAAATGAGCTTATCATAAATGCTAAGGCTAGCGAAGTGTAAAGTGATAACTTATTTCTTTAACCCAAAAAATCTAGTTGAAATCGACTCCACACATTCCGCAATACTAACCCAATCCGCCTGACCCCTTTCCTCAGCGAGCGTGCACTTGTTAAGTTGAGCACAATAAGGTAACCCTCCGGTCTACTCCTCATTGAAGTGTGACAACACATCGCCTTAACTTAATAAGACCCTAAACATCACTTAAGCTATAATATTGAAAGCTATAAAAATAACAAAAATTTTTAACTTTATTTATAACATACAGTTTACTAATAAGTTACCTTCATAAGACCATTGCAAACTGTAATTACATAACTTAATAATATTCATATAGCTTATGAATATTGAATAGCTTTTAAATAATGCGAAATTTTAGCCTTTTCTAAAAGCAGGTCTTTTAGAAATGGCTAAAATGGTATTCACTATACCTACAGATAGGTTTGTATTGATGATAACGTGTTGTCCCAACGCTTCGGCCTGAGCCATTTCGCGATGGAGGTAGAGGATATCCTGATGGGCATCCTCCACCACACCGCATATTAACAACAGCATAACTTGAATAGTAATATTACATTTTGATTTCTAATTTGTCTTAAACTTTTCGGTGAGAAGTCAAGTTCTCCAATAAGTCTATATCGCCCGATTAAGTAAATTGCATGTGAAGGTGTCTCAATTTTAAAATCTTATTGAAACCATCGCAAAAGATATAACATGTAACTTTATTGTAACTTAAGTATGATAAAAATGACAATATATTTTGAAGGAATGTTACAGAGAATAATATATTCATCGTTTAATTTCAGCCTCTTGCTGCTGAACTTCTTAAAACCTGTTGTCGGTCATTACGTACTCACGCTTGGCATACGGGTTGGCAAGGTCAATATACTTAAACGAAAATTTACTGCTCTTCTCCAAGAGTTGTTCTTTTTAGTCGCCTTTTACGCTGTGCTAAAATAGTAGAAATGTAAAGATAATATTATACAAGAGATATGACAAATGTTTGTAATACATTTATTTAGATAAACGTGCGCGAAAAATTAAAACAATGCAAGGAAATCTACATTGGCTAAGAACTTCATCTCTCACAGAAGATTGACTTCCGCCTACTCGCACTTGGCCAAAATATATTAATGGCTTCAACTGTGTTTTGCGATTCACGTCTTCAAGTCCTAACTGTGGGAACAGTATGAGTGCTGTAACATACTAAAGTTCGTGAAAACAAATATTCTTCTTATATATTAGTTCACTGTGGGGCTCCTTAAATTTGGAGCAGCAGCCCCAGTTGTGTTTCTTAATGTTCTTCATTTACATTTCCCGGCAACAGAGAGTTACCATCACTTACCATTGCTTACTATCAGGTAAATCTCTGTTATCGGAGACAGTCTAGGTAGATACCACCGCAGCTCCTATTTCTTCCTCCAAACAGTAGCGTGCAAACATTACTGTGTTCCGGTTTGAAAGGCTATTGCTAGTGTAATTACTAGGATAACGAAACTTGACATGTGTGTATATCATTCTGGCGCCCTTACTATCAATCGTCGCTTCGTTGAATAAAAAAAGAGTCTCAACGCAACAACCTCAATATAGTGCAGTGTATATCATCCTGATTATATCGCATATTTTCCTTCCAACATAACCTAAAAAGTAGACACCCCAATGGACATCGCTTCCGTAAATAACAGGATAGACGCCTTTACCTCAACTGCGGCATAAAACTCTTTGTTACCGAAACTCCACTCCAGGAGCCTTTATTAGATATTATCTAACGCCACAATAGTAAGATTTTTTTTTTCATATTACATTAAATTCAAACATTTTAACTTTTATAGTCTAATTTGAATTATTCATAGGGTAACCGAAGTGTGATTTCGAATGTAGCAACTAATTAAGTGGTTTGTGTAAACTACTAACAAATTGAACGGCTTAGATAAATTTGTGTTATCAGTTAAAAGGTTTTATTTAACTCTCATCTTTGGTTACAAGTTTAACTCGTTAAAGACGAGTTTAACTGTCCAAATACTAGCTACTACTATCTATGTATACATAATGAAATTGAGTTTTGTTTATGCGTCGGTCACGTGATAACTAGTGAACGTATCGATGTGGGAGCAAGACCATTGGACGCGGAATGATTTACGGATGTTTTTTTTTTCAACATCCAATTTACGCCTCACTGTCGGGGCACAGACTTACCCTCAATATGAGGGTGATGATTGGTGACTTCACACACCTTAGAATAAATTCTAATTGATGTGCAGGTTTCCCCGCTATGTTTTCCTTCACCGTTTGTATTTCGTTGTTGTTACTAAAGTTGTATGTATATAACTTAAATATTAAAGTCATAGGTACAGTTTACAATGATAGACTATACCAGAGAAATATATATGTAATTTAAAAAAATATTTGTTAAACATGTATTTGTGGTACTTCTCGGAGCCATATGTCCCAAATTTCTAAACATCCAAATAAATTTTCGAACCCTTGCTGCAATCTTTTCTATTTGGGGATACCACGACAATCTTTGATCAAGTTGAATACCTAAGTATTTTGTTTGACTAACTTCATTTATGATTGGACAGTTACAGGAATCATTTGCGACATCGGAACATCTATGAATTTTTATATCATAATTCACTGATTGGGAATTGTTATATATACTAAACCATATGTCATTTGCTTTGGTCGTATGTAAAGTCAATAAATTATTTTTTATCCAAGCCTCAATCAGGACTAAACCTTCCTCAGTTCTTAATTTAATCTCGGCCCAGTTTGATCCTGTGAAGACAACAGAGGTATCGTCGGCGTACGAATAAATTTTAGCACGAGGAATACTGATGTTGCACAGGTCATTTATGTATATTAAAAATAGGGTGGGACCAAGGACACTACCCTGTCGTACCCCACAGAATATTCCGATGTCGCCACTGTTACCTGTAGGATTGCTAAGATTTCCTTCCTTTAGATGTTTTAATGCATCTTCAAAAGATATGTTAGTAATAGTTTTAGATGCAAATTTTTTTTCTTTTAACTGTGATAGTGATAAATAAAAGCTAATGTTTTATTTCTTTGTAACTTTAACATGAAGTGGTCTTAACAGGTTATTTCCCTGGTGGGTATTAAGTTAATAAATAAGATGTTTAATTTTACATAACGCGAACCACGGCAGCAGCTGATTGATTCGTACTATAGTCATTGCTCATTCATAAGTTTTGTATTTGCATTTCACTTTTTATTCTTATAACCGGGGACTTTTCCTCTTTCCTTATGTAGATTTTCCATAGGCGGTCCAACAATATCTGTATTTCTTGCACTTTACCATATCGCGAGCATGAAAATGCAACCGGGCTGCTTTAGCAGTGAGATGTTCCATAATATACACAGAGCTATCTTTAGAAAGTTTTAACCCCAAGTGCTGAGTAGAAAGGTTTACTTTATGTTTTAAATTAAACAGTTTCTTCTTCACTATTTCATTTTTTTAAAGGTGGAATTTGTTTCTACGACAATAGGTGTACTTTTTATATCAACCCTTTGTCCACGGACTCTGTAAGCATCCTTGATGTCATTTTTATTCAATTGACAACCAACGGTCTCGAATAAACACAGGATCATACCAACAAGTTCTTCTTTCGTCTCATTTCGAAATTTTGGTACATTCATCATTACAAAATTTGATTTTCTAATTTCTTGTTGAGAAATTTTTCGTTTTATGCAAATAAAAATGCAGCAGTATTTTCAATATTTATACTCGACTGTGGTATTTCTTTTAAAGTACATGCATTCTTTTTGAATTCCTTCTCTTGCGATTTCATGAAATTCTGAAACGTGTTTTACATCTGTACACGAAGTTTTGAGAGTTCGTTACTAAAATCGTTGTCTTTCCTCCTTTTATCACGTCTCGTTACAAAGTTGAATTAAACTCGCCCGCTCGATGCATTTCCCTGTCAAAGTGTGACTTACCTAGAAGATCCTCCATTTTAGCAAACCAATGCGTCGCGCTGCAACCCTAGTCGGAGTTGTCGGAGGGCTGCGACACCGATCAACAGCGGCGGTCCTATGTAGACGAATGCCGCTGCGATCCTAGTACTGCCCGTGTAAACTTTACTAGAGCGAAAAAGATACGTCCGTGCACGGTTATAGACAATTAGACTAGGAAAGCATCAATCAAGGAGCTGCGACAAATAATCTGTGGGCGGAGTTAAGAGCAAACAGTATTTTGAGATGTTTTCACTCCAATGATTGATTAGTAATAATACATCGAGACAAGCACGGAACGTACCTATCGGTTAAAGTCCGGTACACAGCGGTGCGCGGCGAAACTACTTGCGGTCTATGCACTCCTAGTATTTCACTTATACATTTTATATATTGGAATTTTAAAAAATTTTTAAATGGCGTACAAAGATTACGTCTACACCGACCGTGTGGCGGCAGCCCGGGGAGAAGAGGCAAAATGATTGATTGAACAGTAGTAATATTCTTTGCAATGTGATATGTTAACTAGTTGTATCGATTAAATGTATCGAATAATCAAGCAGCACAATTTAACCTCACATGGATATTTTAGACCTGGGTTCGCGCTGTATGAACCAACTTTTCTTTTAATAGTATAAAAGAAACGAAAAGCATACCCATTGATAACGAGGTGGTGAGGAGTGATTCGAAAACGATTACTAACAAATTTCACGGCGGCCGCTCAAGACGCTTTTTGTGGAAGTTTCATCTTCAATACAGTCTTGCGGTCACAATTTCACTTTCGTTCCGACCCTTGTATCGAATCACGATGCAACCCCACACCTTGGTATCATCCATGATAGTTGTTTTTTGTATATCGGCCGTTAAGTGGGGAGGGGGAGGGGAAGGTTCCTGTAATAGGCGGCATCCTCCCGCAATCACTGCGCAGGAGTTTGTGACGCATGAACTTATTAGCACAGTGTTAACACACGCGGTGTTTTTTTTTTAACAAACAATATACTCATATAAAACCAAAGCAATTAAAATTAAAAAAAATTTCAATAACACCTCTGCACTGTAATGAAATTGTTTTAAGTACTCCGATCATAAAAGCAACTAAAATAAGTTTTTTTTTTGTCATTTTGTTTGATATTTGTCCACTTTGTTCATACAAATGAAGCAAAGTCAATGATTAGACGGAAATGAAATAGTACAGGCTTTACTTAGTTTATCTCACCTTTAATTTTTTTCTCTTATAATCACTTTTATTACGAATTGGTATTTAGAAGTATATACAAATAATCTTCAAACTTCTAAACACTTGCAACTAGACTTCAAAGTAGCTTTACCACGTCCATAGCAGAGGATGCAGAGAATACTCATAAGCGTTAAATTCATCCAATGTAAACTTAAGATAAGGTGATACAGTAGAAATTAAAAAAATGTTATAATGATGAACCAGAGTTTGGAGATAAAATGTTATACGAATTTGTTTTATGAATGTACATTATCTCTTTTGCAGTTAATATATAAACACAACATAGACATAATGATATCAATAGGAAGAAATGGTTTGACTAAACAAGAGAGTGGAAGGGGCTGAAATACTCATAGAAGATCAAAAAGTTTTCCCAATCCGACAGCCAAATCTCAGTTCGAAGGAGGCACCTCATAATGATGATGTCATGATCTGATATATTAAGCGGAGATTTTATGGTTATATTTATTATTATGGAAGTAATCGTTTCACTCTTAAAGAAAAGAAGAAAATTTTCATCCTGTGTGCACCGTACCGGGTTCGCGGCGCACGTACCAGATTGGCACCTGTCAACCAGCGCTACGCTGAGCGGTCACGCTCCCCATTATTGTCTCACATTTGCAACTACCCGCAACTACCATCAACTGTATCTTTAAATTAAAGGAACGTTGACTACACTTTCGAAAGGTCGAAAAGAAATTAAGGTTTTACAATTAATCCATTAGACGAGTAAAATGCTGACCTAATGTTAAGTAAAGTAAGTTCTCTTCAGGTAGACCTATGTTCAGAGACCTCGACAGGTCGAAATGATAGTAATGATGATTGTAAAAAAATTATGATGATAATGGAGTGATGAACATTTTGAAGGACAAATAAATTTACAATCTCGTTCCGAGCAACAACAATGAAATTTAGAAGATGATTGCAGATCTAAAAACATTCATTGTAAATGTGATCTTATTTCATATTATGAAAACACATTGTAACGTATTATTGCAATGTATGAAACTAGGAAGTCATACGTATGTGTATACTCAGGGGTAGTAATGAGGGTTTATTGTACGCTTAATATCGGTAATGTTGTAGTCAAAGCTCAAAGTATATTGCAATGCCTCATCATGTCCGTATACCCTAGAGCAGTATTTAAAAGATTCCAATCGAAGCACTACAAAGTATTACTAAGATAACGTCTTTGAATCAGGCATTCTAGAATACATTAAATGGATAGAAAAATACATTTAAAAAGAAGTTGAAAGAAACACGATCGAAGACTAAACTGATGAAGCTGTTAGAAGTTAATTTGTAAGGTCTTACGTACGAGTTCAATTTCAACCAAGTTAGAGCTTGAGGTCAAGGAAAAACATCGCAAGGCAATCGATTAAAAACTAGGTCTAGGAGCGAACTGGGACAGGAAAGACTCGCTATCCAAATGAACAAAAGGAAACTTAATTAAAATAGGTTCAGCAGTTTTTAAACCTATGTCACAAACAAACAACGTTAGAAAAAAGTTAAAAGATTTTTTGTTTTATCAACGTCACGGTCAAAGTCTTAATCAAGGATTCAAACCCTTTCACATGATTTCCTGACCCACGCCACGCTACAGGATGACTCGGCTGAACTCACGGCCCACTCACACTTGTGCGTGTCTAACCTTTTTATTAGCACTCCTGTGTCATCTCCTGGCCCTTAACTTTTCGGGTTAAATCAATCAACGCATGAACATACCTTTAGTCCTGACGTACAAGCGGCTAGTAAACTCATCCATATTACGTATACATCCAAAATATGTAAGGTGATGCAATGAAGTAAAAAAATATATACATACCCACATATAAAATAATATGTAAATTCAAAACACAGGAAACTAATTCTTGATGAGAGATGAGTCGTTTACCCAGCACGGTATACTGATAAATGATGAATTAGAGTTAACTAAATAGAAATATAATAACCATACAAAAAGTAATAACTGGGTGAAAAAACAAAATAAGTATAAGTATAGATAGACCCGAAACAAGTCAAACGGATACACCTAGTACAAGATGTAAGAGAGCAGAAGGAGAGGAGCACCTCTTAATGAACAATTGTATGAATTTAACAATATATGATTTTTATTTATTAGTAAAATAAATAGTTAATGCATATTTATAAGGTTATGAATATGAATTGGCTTATTTATATGATCTTCACATGCAAAAGAGGAATAGAAATATCTGAAACAAAAATCTGAGGAACCGAGGTAGAAGACCAAAAGTTAGAGTGACAAAAAACAGTTCTAAGACCATACATTTTTAGTCAAAGAAAAAACTCGAGTCCGGCGATGCACCATAATGTTTTCAACAATTAGGCAAGGAGACCAGCAAGACGTTTACATGGTGGTAACATCGCCAGGCATTAGCAATGTGGCGCTAGATAGAACCTTAACACATCTGTGTATTGGATTCTTGGCAGAAATTTTTTTTACCGACGACAGTAATATCCAAACTGAGACACAGTAACCTTTACTCATTACTATTTGATGGCTGTAACAAAGAATCTAGAGAGATTTGTAACCAATTAGAAAAAAACATGACGCTACAGGATGTTATTGTTCTTTTGAATACAAAGCTGTTATCAATGTAGCAGCGGACAATAAAATATGTCAGGATATCACTTCCGCAGTATATGGGTCAATCAGTTCAACGACTCTTAATTATTTGATTGTATTACAATGCTCCCAAATTATAAACTTTTATTGTTTGTGACCTTAGGACAGTAACTTGTTATCGATAAAGGCACCTAACTGTTTAACTGCCTAATGAAGTAAGATCTCGAGGGGCGGTCAGGGTCCACGGTGGATCACTCTGATGAAGGTTTTGTGAAGCTGATAGACGCACAGTTCTAGACCAATTTATCGGTTATTGATATTGATGGTATTTGAAATTTGTGATGACATAAATTGTTAATTTTCGTCACTGAAAGTATCACATTGATGATCTACATCAAATACATACAAAATTCATAAGGTTGTATTTTACTCTTGCTTATAATAAGAAATTCTAAAAAGCATTGTTTGCGACTGTACACTTGGTGGAAATTTCAACAATTACACGGAGCAGCGTATCCACGGATCCTTACAAAGGACCTGTTTTGTTTCTAATGCTCGACCTACGAAAGGTACATTTCTTACGAGACGTCACATTGACTCTCCGGCTAAAGATCGATTATATATTAACAGCGTGTTGTTACCCTAGATTCTATTCACTTATTATATATAGAGAAAAAAAAATCTAATTATATCTCAAAAAAATCTATTCATATGATCTCAACCCATGACAAATGCTGAACATATTTCTTTTATAATGAATTCCACAACATGTAGTTATGCACTGCTTCACGGTTCTTATTAAAGCAATGAAATGGCAAACCCGCACCCCCCTACCTTTCTCCCAATAATTGAACAGACGAACTTAAAA
Organism: Ornithoptera alexandrae; assembly: GCA_029030555.1. Taxonomy (NCBI): domain Eukaryota; kingdom Metazoa; phylum Arthropoda; class Insecta; order Lepidoptera; family Papilionidae; genus Ornithoptera; species Ornithoptera alexandrae. The sequence continues at coordinate 6,898,709 of JARDVY010000011.1, read as the reverse complement.
AATCTATTTATTAAACAATAAATAATTCTGCGTGTATAGCCATTTTATATAATCTTTATGCCTTTTAATTAAAACAGCTATTTCAAACATGCAAATTTCGGATGTGACGAAGGGAAAAACTAGAGTAACTTTGACAGAGAAAGATAGCCTTTTAAAATCGGAAATGCATGAAATCTGTGGTTACCAGCTGGGCGGATGAGGGTGAAACTTTTTTGCTGCGAACACCGATGTTTGGCTCAAATGTGTTTTAGATCAATCATCCACCGCAGCTGGAATGTAGTTATGTTTAAAAAAAATAAATGACTATTGCCTCGCGACCAGATCACTGTATGTTTGTAATTTATACCACATATACAGTGGTTGATTTAAAATAAAAAAAATATCGCAAGTAATTAATGTAACGCTCTAGAAGCTATAATAAACACATTAAATAATTATAGCTTTCTATGGAGGCAAAAAAAAATGTAGTGGATCCGCACTATGATTTACTCCATTTTTCAGAAACAACTAAGCGTATGAGCAACTCAGAGCACATTAGGAATGTCCACAAAATAATCATTTGCTCTTCTGATATTAGGATACATTTTCCAGGCCTAAACCAAGTAATATATATAACAAACTAATAACTTCATTAATTTGCACATGAAAAATTATCGATGGTTATTGACAGGTGCAGTGGCTATTGATACTTTTGGATTAAGACTTAAGATAGCAATACTAACCCATTTCTTATATTAGATCAACGGCATTGAACGCACTACTTAAATACTTGCGACTATTTATATAACCAAGTGAACTATCCTTTACAAAATATTCTGTTTCATAAATACAATGAGACTGACATTAATTTTACAGATAAAATTCATAATAAATTAACAGTTTTATTAATTATTTTTTAAGTTAATTATAAAAGTAAACAGTTAAGAGGTATCTTAGTGGACCGTCTTCTACAAAATCTAGCAGGAAAAGAACTTACGTAAAGTTTTTTATGCTTTGTTATTTAGAAGCCATCTAAAGCAGTAACATTTATACATGATCCAATGCACCTGCGAAGAAAGTAAATTTTTTGTTTCAAATTTGAACGTGACTGAAAACATCTGGACGGAAACAGTTTTTGTTCGTATACCGTAAAGGAAACGATGGTGTGTTTCTTTTAAAAAAAAACGATAACAAGGATTTTGCAATAAGATAGATGTTCTATAATTAAATGATATTTAAAACGGTAAAACCAGTGTTAGAATAAGTCAATAGAAAATTATATACAAGTATGTTACGTTAAAACCTTTACGTTTAATAGTTTATCTACTACCCTGACCTTTCGAGTACTTTAGATCCTCGCACTACAGTTAAATTTTCTGTATCTTAAGACCTTCATTTTAAACTATTAAGAGACTTCAAGAATGAGGTTATTTTGCGAAGACTAGATCTTCTGGACTTCTGTGTGAACTTTATACATTAATTAAAAACCTGTAGGTACTTTGTGATAACTATAACGACAGTAAATCTACCATTACATTCCACCTGAAATCAATGCTGTTTCATAGCATTTCAAACTTTGTGATAATATATAAAATATGTAGAATAAAATTTATTTTTGTTGCACTTTATTGTTTGACATTTCAGATATGTTACAAAATGTTATTATTCTAATTGTTACTAAAATGACATTGTTCAATATCAATAAACATTTTCCACTCGTAAATAAATTAAAAAAGCATATAGTTATTCGGTATCTGAATGAAATGTTGTTTGAAAAGAAAATGAGCGGGAACAGAACGCGTCAAATAAAATTTTCCGTACCAAGCTCATGCACACCGGAAAGTCTTACACTTATTTCGCGCCATCCGCCGCCTCGACCAACCGAAATTTGCCGCCTAAAATCGTTCAGCCAATACGACAAATGGCCGCCATTTTCCACCAATGAGCGTCGATCCCGCGTTCTCGCCACCGCGTCATTGTCATATCTCGAAAATTAGTACAGCAGTGCAGTGAACCCCGACGGTTAATTGACGATTTTTCCGTGAAATTTTACTGTATATACCAATAGGTGAGTATTATTTTGCATGTTATATCATAAATTATCCATATCCATCATTATCTTTAAGATTTATTTAGGCCTAACATAAAATACTATGGATAAATTTCATAATTTCTTTTAGTCTTCATTATTTGAAGGAATTCAAGAATGTGTTAGTTACATCTTAATATAAAATAAGAAAGTTTAAAAAATAATACATTTGTTATGAATTTTTGCATACCAGAAAAACTAACATAAGAGAGTTTAAATAATCGGTATAAATACCATACAAATCTAGTCAACCTTGCATCGGCAAAATGGCGGCGATATTAAGTACTATTAATACATCTTTTGTCCCTTTCTAACATTAGCACTGTAAACAAGAGCAAAAGAGACAGTGGTATTTCCGATAAGTAGATTTAAAGTATGCTGCACACGTAACTAGACACGTCTTCGTTCTTCGTAAACAAGTCCAACTGCAGTGTTGCCATTAACTTTGCATAATCCAAATGCCATAATTTTGGGAATTATAGTACAGTAAATACATATATATATATATTTTTACAGAATTCTCAGACTGTACATAGTAAACTTATTTTATTGTTGATATATAATTGAAATTACAGGGTACTTTAAAATTACTAAATAAGATTTATTTATGCATGACAATTTCATTTATTTATAGGATTCTCTTTATACTTTTCATGATAGATTTACGTATGTAGTTCAGTGACTTTTAGTATTAAAATATGTTTTAAAGTTGAATGGTGCTAAAAATTTTATGAAGAACCTTGTAGATATTTTATTCAAAACATAATTTTTTTATAATATTATGTTTAAGAAAAATATGTATTTTATAAAAAAAATATTACGTAATATGTACATTAATATTAACGTGACACAACGTTAATAGAATCCGGTAAGAACTGATGATTACAAAATATAAACTTTAGCTAATTGTTTGTAAATGATAGCAAGGGATATTGATAATTAAAATGTAATTATAATGGCGGTTTTTGTTGGCTATGGGGTAAATGTTTGTGAGTAGCGCCACACGGCGGTAAAGAGTGACAACAGCGGGCGCGTCGCGTCGCGTCGCCTCGTCGCGTCGCCTCGCCGCGCCGCCCTGCGCACACCGCACGGCACGACGCGAGCGTCGCTCAGTCGATACTCTAACCTCGTCCGTGTGGACGTGTCGCGTCACGAGCGCGTAACGTCGCGTTATATTCGATTTGTTTACTTGTTCACAAAACAAACATTTTTTCACATTAACACGTAATGAACTTTACATTTATAACAGTGTTAAATCTAACGCGTTATTACCGCCAATAGAACTAAAGGTTAAATCTTGTTTGTGATAGGCGAAGAGCGTCGCGGATGCGATCGGGAAGTGCTTGCGGCCTGTGTTCGGCTGTGCAGTTGGACTCCGTTTCGAAGATGTCCACGTTGAGTGTGAGGGCCCCTGGCCTGCAAGCCACGACTGTGCTAGACACGAGGTCCCTCAGAGTGCGCGGTGTCACCGCCCTCGACGGAGTACGTAGAAACCTATTCGGCTGCACAGATAGAGAAGAGAACCGGAGATTTGTCGAGAGAGAGTTGGCGAGACAATTGGAGTTGGACAGTCAAAGATGGGGTTTCGATTTCACTAACGAGAAACCTTTGCCCGGTGCGCAAAGGTTCGCATGGCAGTTGGTGCCCGCGTCGTCTGTGCCAGCGGCACTTCGAAGATCACCTATCACTATCACCACACCGAAGCCAAACACTCCGTCTAAAGAAACTCAAGTATCGAGTCCAGAGAACGGGAAAACACAAAAAAGAATAACAGGTCAGTATTTATCACGTACTGTCATATTTGTAAACACTTTTTTATACGCGTCTTAGTGAATGGACAACGACATTAGAACTACGTAATAACAAATATAAACATTCTGTTTGACGACACTTCTTCACGATTCTGAGGCGCCTCCTACATCATCATCATCTGTGTACTTATGAACGAGGTTGTTGGCGTTTGCGACAACTTAATGCAAATGCACGGGTTTGTAGAATGTTGCAGAACAGACTCAAGGTCACGTTGCCCGCTGAATGTATTATTGGACAATGTAATTAGTGTTGTCGACGCCGTAACTGCGTACGTATTGAATTCGAAATTTAAACTGATAATGTGGTACAGTGTTTGTTGTGCTGGTGGTAGGTCTCCGTTGCTGGAGACCGTATAGATAGGTACCACCGCAACGCCTGTTGCAGTCGACAAACAGTACAGTGTAAACGTTACTGTTCTGGTTTGAAGAGTGCTGTAGCTAGTGGTAACCAGACTCGACACCTTGTCTCAGGCGACGAACGCAATGTGGTGGTTTGTATACCATCTTAACTAAGACCACGTTATGGGCAGGCGTATCACTTACCATCAGGTGAACACCCCGCTCGTCTCGTCTCTTAATTGAATATAAAACGTAATATATTATAGTTTTCTATTTACAAATTATAAATTAATTATTATCTGTGTAGTCTATAATAGTATATTTATTTTGTTTATACCTAAAGGAGTATGACTTTGATCTATTATAATTTAATTATTTTTAACATATATAAACAATACAAAAAAAATTTGGTTGCTGAAAAAAATTACTAAAATTGTAATTATTCTTAAACTCTTTTTACCTATTAATATTTTTTGTCTCTTTGTATGAGTGTTCATTTCCTGGATGGCTTCGTTTGTGGTTAAACAAAACTCAATTTGATACTTATTATTTTATGTTAAAATAGCTCCTTATAAAACAGTAAATTTTTTTTTCTTAACTTTTTGATCACCCCCTTTGAAACTTGAACAATTGACGCCTCCTAATCCTCATTGTGTGGCCGGTTTGCAAATTTTTTGTCCATCAAGGTGTTAACTTCATAACAGCACTAGAGAAGCTCTTTGTTAAGTAATTTGTAAGGGCTTAATTAAAAATTACATCTTAAACCATTCTTAGTTGCTATTTAATTCGGCTTCCGGCATTGGATCGTTTTACAAAACGGTTTAGCCGCTTATTAAATCATTTAGAGTTCATTATTTAGAAGAAAAAAAAATTGTAGAAAATAACAGCAAAGTTGAACTATTGATGATTTTTTCTTGCAGTTTAACTTTACGTCAATAAAAATGTTAAGTTAAACTTTACATACGTTTACATCTTGTTCATCAATTATGTTGCCTGTATGTTAGTTGGTAGCTTTGACCTAAATAATTTGTTTACGATATCGCTTCGCGCAGTCTCCCACACTTAGCCCATTTTAGATTGCACACATGTGGAGGCACTTGAAGCGATTCAATCATACAAAACATTATTATTAGTGCTTAATAAGTGTAGTATCTAACAAGCACCACCTACCAGAAGCACACAGTATATATTCATAACAAACTTTCAAGCATATAACTTTAAATCTTATAAGAGCTCTGAGACTGATACGTACGCCTATAACATAGTACTAGTTAGGATGATATACTCAGCACGACATACATCTTAAGACATATGTTGCCTCATTATCATAGTAATTTCATTAGCTACAACTTCCTTCAAACCGTGACATAGTAATGTATGCATACTATTGTTTAACGGCAGTAAGAGCTGCGGTTGTACCTAAGTCTCCGGCAACAGTAACCTAACTTAGTATTTGTTAAATAACGGATATGTTATTCTACCATCAATCAAAATGACAAACATAACTTTTTATATATAATAATAAACACACTAAATCACAAATTTATTTATTTATTCAAACGAAGCGATCAGACGAGCGGGACGTTCACCTGATGGTAAGTTATACGCCTATCCATAACAACGTGACGTTAATTGAGATGGTATTCACAGGACATATTGCACTGATTGTTTTGATTAAGATGTTAAGTTTCATTATGCCAGTGATTTCACTAGCAATAGCGCCCTTCAAACCGGAACACATATTTGCACGCTACTATTTGGCGGCAACAGCAGATGCGGTGTTACCAAGACGGCCTCTAGCAACAGATCTACCACCAGTAAAAGTTACAGTAATAACTTCGCATTAACCGCAATGATCAGTTTTTTTTTTATTTAAATTAGAAGTCGAGTAGCTAGTTAATTCAATTTATTCTCTTAATCAAATTAAATTATAATTGCAAAAAAAAAAAAACGGAATACACTGTCACTGTATCTATTAGCCATACTCTATATAAATACATAATGATCACGGTACTTATCAGTATTCATTACACAAGAGTAATTTAACTAATAGACAAACTAGTTATAACTTAACTATTACTTTTGTGATATTTAGAATATAACTCATATTATACATTTATTTAAACATGGTTATATTTTAAATATTTCATAATTCATTTAACTATTTACAATATTGTTAATTATTAGATTCTCAGTAATGGGAGCGCCTGCTTTCACTAGGAAGGGGGTCAAAGAAAATCTGTTCTTGAAACATGTTACTGGTGGTAAGTCTCTTGCTGGGGACCGTCTAGGTAGGTACCACCACAGCTCCTTTTTCTACTGATACACTACTGTGTTCCGGTTTGAAGGGCGCCTTAGCTAGTGTAATAATTAAAATAACGAGACTTAACATTTTATGTCTCAAAGCGACGAGCACAATGTGGTTGCTGCGTATATCATCCTAACCAGCGCTATGTTGTTATAGGCAGGCGTATTATTCACCATCAGGTGAACGTCCTGCTAGGCTCGTTGCTTCGTTTAATAAAATAAAAGAAATATGTCCATTTCCTTCACCGGAAACCGAGGCACGAACCCGCGTCTCTTCTGGATATATAATGCGAACGACATCCTTACTAATTAAAGTATCATATCTTTTTTTCTATTAATTAATTAATTAATAATAAGTTAATCTTTAATTTTTATATAAATATATATAAAACATCTCCATTGATGCCGTTAGTCTAATAAAGTAGCATTCGTAGTAAACATCGCGAGACCTCGTGGCTACCACTCGCTGCGCCACCGGGGTATTATTACAGCATTCAACTCCAGCCGTTTAACAAAATAGCGATTTTTTTTATTGTTTTTATTGTACAATAAAAAAAATCTATTTATATAATCTATATATAATTTTAATTTATTATTAGTACCGTAGTAATTTCAAAGGGATTTCGTTGATCACGTAAATTCGAGTGTTAGTTTTCGGCAGATGTGTGTGTTTTTCTATGAACCACTGAGAGCACTTAAATCTCACTCCGGGGTCACATTTTCATTGTCTGAAACTGACCAACCGTAGAAACTACGTAGGGGGTCTAAGAAATAATCGGGTCACCCAATTTCTTACGTCCCTTTGAGTGTTACGGAACATAATTATACCTTTTTTTTTTTTAAGGGGTCGTCGAACTTTACGAATTCATTTGCGTATGGGAACGCTAGTGGACATCTGCGGGGTTTCTAATAATTTGAAATCGCGTACATTTATATGCAATGCTCAGATTGCATTTGTAGATAAATTGACCGTTTTTTTTTTCTTACATTAAGTTCTTTATACTATACAAATAGCTTTTGGTTTTATATAGCGAAACGATAAAACGGGTGAGATTTTCGCCTAATAGTAAATGATACTCCTGCCAAAAATGTTGGCGTTGGTAGGATGACAAACACAGCAGTACTGTTCGTCACTTTGATACATGAGATATTAAGTTTCGATACCTCAGTAATTACATTAGCTACAGCGCCCTTCGAATCGGAACACTATACCTATATAGACGGTCTCCAGCAACAGAGATTTACTACCAGTAAACAGCTTTTCAAGCTATAATGCAGTATATGTGTGCGAAGCTTTATTTATGTAGAAACCGTGCATTCGTCCACAATAAATCCGCATTGTGATTCGTAATGAGTTGCGCGGGCGCAACCATATTGGCTCGTGCGCGACAGGCACCCCTTTTGTTCGCTCACCCTCACCGACAACACCAACGGTCATATTGATTTTTTAACTGTCATTTCTCCCTCTATCCACGTTCATATTACCAACGATAGGGTCACCACAGAACTGCTACAATATCCTTAAATAGAATAGTTTATAAATAGTATAAACTGTTGTGGAATATTTGTCTTAGACTAATTATTTTTTTATTATAAATTTAACTGTTTATAAACTAATGTATTCAAAAATAAAATTATATTGTTTATAAATATTTTAACCCATCCACTACGAAATTAAAATATATATTAACTTCCCCCAGTACCACTAATGTTTTTTTCTATAAAAAATCCTTATCAGATATAGAATGTTCGATTACTTACCCTCATTAAATTTGAATTGTATAGTTTATACTAAAAGAGGTAAAATATATTATATTTATTCAAGTTATTTATTAACTCTAGTTAACTTAAAAATAAATTAATTGTTTCTACGGGATTTAGTAGTAGATTAAAGTTGAGGCGGTGTGATAAAGGAGTCGAAACGTTGTCAACGCACGTGTTGTAAATTGTAATATTTCGACAGACAGGGGGGTGGAGGGTGTTAGGACGGTAACGGTCGCTCACTACATCTGCTACCCCCGCGTGCCAACCTCTGACGTACAATATTAATAGCAATCCCACCCTACCCTTGATGCAACGCGGGCTGCAATTTCGAGGGATGTCTGTTCCGACTTGATTAAACATGCGGCGCGTATCAGTTTTAAATTCAAACGGTTGTGTTTTATGATTATACTGTTAAATTGACTAAAAATATAAAAAAAAAATTACAATTAAATTCGAAAAAAATTGTCAAACTGCTTATGGCCTAACAACCTTCTAAAGTTCTAACCTGCATCCTTTATTCCGAAAACCGTACTTTAATCTAACATGAAGTTATTTTATGACAGAAAAATATATAATGTTAGTTGCACAATAAACCATCTCCATCCTCAGGTGAAAGATTGCTAGGAACCGTCTAGATGAGCCTTGTAGTCTCGGGCTAATAAGAATAAGACTAAAATATTCCCTGCCTATCGTACAAGGTGACTAGAAGGGTCGTCGGATTCGTGAGCCTTGAGGAAGGGGACCCTCAGAGCTCAATAAGCGAGTCTCAGGTGAACGGCAAATGCATGGTGGTCTTGTATTTCGCGTAGCACAGCGCGGGTCATAGGGAGGGCTTTACACTTCCGTGGGATGCTTTATCCGAGGCGCAGGGGGGCAGCGATACGTTCAGCAAGAGATCCCGGAGCCCCTCCTAATGCACTGACGGAGACCATCTAGGAGGTTTTAGTGGGTAGAAGCCTCGCATTGTGTTCTTCCCAGAAGCTAAGTATCTATTCAGAAGATTTCTTCTGCGATAAAAAAAGGAACCGTCTAGACAGTTACCTCCTCAGCATCTATATCTGCTGCAAAGTAACATTTCTGATTTTGAAAACAGCTGTACTAAGTGAAATTACTGGAGTAACGAGATTTAGCACCATAAGTTTTTATAGCACTAGTAGTATACATATTATTAACATTTCACTTTATACTTATATGTACTTATATGTAATAGTTGGTACATGGAACTTTATTATGGGTTTCTTCGACAGAATGTCTTCCATGTCTAGCTCCTTAGGTTTTTCTTTTTTCACGTTTTTTTGCCTTTCATGTACATATTTATTCCTTAGTACCTTTAGTGTTATAAGTCGTTGCTTAGTTGATATAAACAACAAGATGAACAAATTTTACCGCACGATCGAGATAAACGGATTGAAATTGCTTAAGTACATCAACCCCTTTGTCATGTGTGCTATTTATATTAAGTAGTGCGAAGCACTTGAGTGTAATTGCTCAGGTTACTCGCACTTGTCCGTGGCAGCGGTGTGCAATTGGTGACCACCGGTACGGGACTAATGCGTCGAAGTACGTTACAGTTCACACGGAAACCGCCCGCGCTCACGTGTGAATCAACCCTAAGGAAGCAAGCAATGTAAGATATGGTTCAATGCGCCCAACGGCTGCCGGTTGCGGGGATAAAAACTTAGGTTTCACATGAGTTTTCTCCGGCAGTGCCTTGAATGGCCAGCGCTGAACCTTGCGCGGTTGCAAGTAACCGACGCGCATCAGAAACATCTCTCATGAGACTTCCTGATCGTTGTTAATAGTGAATATGGTCTTGGAGGGTTTGGAGTATATTTTTTTTATTCTTTGAACTTTACATACTTCATGAATACTTAAACTTAATACTTTTGACATTATCTTGCATTAAAGTAAAAAAATAAAAACAAAAAAAAATTGGGAAAGGGTATGGTGTATATAATAATATATAAATACAAAATAAAAAAAATGCGACAAATTAAGTTAGAAACCTAGTATAAGATTTTTTATATATTTTCAAGCCCAGAGATATTGATACCTATAGACTTGAAAGGAGTAACCACGAAAATAAATTTTAACAGTACTGCAAAAAATAGGAAACTAAAGGATTATTTCTTGTCATATCCTTATTGTTTGTATAAATATAATGAAAAATTATAGAGGGCGGATTTTTTTTACATTGTATTAGTCTCATACGTTATTTGATAAAAAAATATATTTTTTTCTTTTTAAATGATCCAAAAAAAAATTGTATAATATCGATATTTTTGCTAATTTCATAACTTTAAACATATCAATGGATATAGCACAAAAAACTGAGTGACTGCATTTAAAAGTAATATTCGCTCCATTAGCGATTACGTCCTTTGAGCTCAGAAGCCGATGATAGGTTTTAAATTTTTGTTTTCTTTAACGATGCGACAAGACGAACGGGACGTTCACCTCATAGTATGTGATCCACCTGACCATTACAACGCTGCGGTGGTACCTACCTAGACGGTCTACGGCAACAGAGGAGGCAGATCACCGACAGTAGCAATATTATTAATAGGAACGGTTATGATCGTCAGATCTATCCAATAAGAATTGTAATCGTAGACTATCGGTTCGAATTCCATTAAGTGAAATTTACATACGCAGCTTTAACAACTTTTTACTGTAATAATATCTAACTTAATTTTAAATGAGTTCCACTAACGATATAACTCTTTACTTTGAAATTTATCTAAATGAGTTGAGAAGATTCGATACGAAATATTTATACCGTCATATTTATTACGAGATGAAGGGGCAACGTGTATGAGTAATAATATAATATAATATTAGTTAAGTTAGTTAAGTTTGCTTAGCGATGGATTTATAATTTACATCCATTCGCTAAATACGGTTCAAGTGAACCCGCGCAGACACTTTCTAATTATTACATGAACGCAAAGTAGGCTAAGCTGCGGTGCTGCTGTCTATCTTGTTAACAAGTACTTAATGAAAAATCGCATAACAATTGCGGTTACACGAAATTTTATCATAGTTTTACGTAAAAAAGCAATGCAAACCGATCGTGCATTAGTCACTTGCTTATTGTAAAACCCAAGTTTTGGTAGCAAAAAAATAATCATCACAGTTGATATCCAGAGATTCGTTGACTCATCACGAAATCTCCGAAACTGTTAGTTAACATTCAAACATTTAGTAATGGTGTTGCTACTGCCATTTAGAGGTCAGGTAAGAATGGATTTTACAAAATTACTTAATAATAGGGAGTTGGAGGAGTGTTGCAGACAACAGGAACAGCTAGTTACGTATCGATGTGGAGATCTTTGGGGAGAGACCTATGTCCAACAGTGAACATCTATCTGATGACGATGATGATTATTAAGTCAGTAAGCGTGCGAATTAAATACAGCCACGATACAGAATTCGGATTAAATGAGGTGGGGAGATGGAAAAAGTCATGGTTGAGGCATATCAGGGAATGGACTGGTATATCTGAGGCGTCGGAATTGTTCCGCCGAACCAGAGAAAGAAAGGACTGTACCACGCTGTTCGCCAACCTTCAGCAGTTGGAGAGGCACTTTAAGAACAAGGAGAACACAATTCGGATGTATCACAATCGTAACTGTGCCGTAGAATATTTCATTCGTTCTTTACAATTGTATTGCAAATTACTTTCAAGTTTCTCATGCGAGTGTTATAAGAAATAATTACTTTCTCTAAAATAGTGTATCGATTATTCGCGCCTACTGGTGTACGAACTGTTCTGGGTTCCGTTTCCGCGTGGTAACAGTTTTAGTCTTAAACATCCTTATCCGAAGGTATTATTCTAGACTTATTTCAGGCTCAATAAAATCAACAACAAACCAAGAGGACGTTCACATGATGATAAGTGATGTACTCGCCCATAACAACTTGACGCTAGTTAGTATGGTCTATACTGCAGCACATTGCTCTCGTCGCCTGATAGAAGACGTTGGGTCTCGTTACCGCAGTAATTACACAATATACCCTTCAAACCAGAACACAGTAATGTTTGCACAGAAATAGGCGTTGCGATGGTACCTACCTAGATAGTCTCCGATAACAAAGACCTACCACTTGAAGAGATTTTAATACTTTTCTCATCAAAAATATATATATAAAAAAAAAAGTTGTGTTAATATATTATAGTTTTTTTACTGCTAATCAATTATAACCATTGTGTTTATTTACTCTTCCTTGCAAAAACTTATTTTTATTTAGTTTTAATTTATATTTTTATAAAAGACTCCCCGTAACTAGTCGTGTAGCTCGCTGGCCTAATGGTTAGAGCGTGCGGCTTTCATTCCGAAGGTCGCGGATTCGAATCTCGGCATGTGCCGATGACTTAATATTTAAGTTATGTACAGTTGTGAACTTAAGTAACAACAGCGAAATACAAACGGTGAAGGAAAACATAGACAGAAACCCGCACATTGAAATTATTTTTTTGTGTGTGGTCGCCCCAGTAAAGTGGCAACAGGCTCGCCTCCTGTTACATGGGACCTAATCTGACCACATCTGGCGAAGAGTGGGTGTTTTTTCGCCTTTGCTTACTCCTGGCAAAAAAGCCGTGATAATATAAAAAAAAAATTAAAAAATAAATAGTTGTGAACTTGCGATTCAGGGTCCTGAGATACAAGCTTAGCTTAGTTCAAGACCCGCCGTTTTCAATGTATTATTATGTGTAAGTACTGCGAATAAATTATTATTATTATTATTATATTCTGTGAATAATATTGTACTAAGAGAATTCTGCTCCCCCAATAAGACGGTCGGCGCGTAAGCACAACGCCAAGTCCATAAAAACAGCTGATGAAATCGAGTTCTCTGTCACGGGCGATGGGCCCCGTGGGTTTTTCTATGGGAAAGGCGGGTGACGTAGAGCGTAAACTCTTGAATTCCGCTCCTGGTAAGGTCTCGGGCGAAAGTGGAATTTAGACACTTTCACTTTCTACAGAAACAGTACGGGAGAGGCGGGCTACTGTTACCGCTCGAGATAAACATGATTTTTAACGAGACAACCGCCTTTACATATAAATTTTAAAATTTACTGGTAGGTCTCTGTTGCCGGGGACTGTCTAGATAGGTACCACCGCTGAGCTTATTTCTGACACAAAAGAGTACTGTACAAACATTATTGTGTTCCGGTTTCGAGGGTGTTAGAGCTAGTGAAATTACTAACGAGACATTCATCATTTTATATCTCAAGACGATGAGCGCAATGTGATGTAGTGTATGTCATCCTAACTATCGCCATATTGTTACGGACAGGTGTATTACTTACCATCAAGTGAACCTTTCCCTCTCTGGTCGCTTCGTTGAATAAAAAAAAAGATGTATAGACCTAATTTTCAGTAATATGCCTTTCAATTTTAATATATATCCAAATAATTATAGAACCTTAGCAGTAAATAATGTTTGATGTTATGGGTAGGTGTAACATCGAGAGTACATCAATCCGGATATTTTTATTATCGAAAGAAAATCTTCAGAAGTTACTCTGCCTTTTGGAGAAGTAAAGGCTTATATAGTATTTCCATTTAAAACGTTAGTGATGGAGCTCGTGGTGTCATGATGCTACTCCTGCTACTTAATTGCAAAGCATGTAATTTATGGTCATGTATCTACCGGTAGCACATGAAGTACTTGACACGATTGCTGTCAGGTGTCCGATTCTCACAGAACACGGTTCCTATCGGCCGTCGTCTGGACAATCTATAATTTATCAATAACGACCGGGGTGGGGCCCGAAAGGCCGTAGTTCGATCGCCTCGGGGTAAATAATTGATACTATCGACGTATCACCCTTGTTAAATGGTTTCCCATGACGGCCGCTGCGAGATAAACACGTGGGATCCAATATGGGAGTGGTACTACCATTTAGTTCGTTACAGTTAAACAATGATCCTTTTATTACATAATTGCCTTCGACTGGCCAACCGTTAAATTGTGTATCGTTAGTGTACTTTAAACTGGAATTATAATTTTTTTTTATATTTCCTCTCTATTTAAATAAATTTAATATCTTCCTTTTGTGAAATACACTACTAAAGAAATATTAGTTTTTTTTTTATATATATATAAATATAGACAAAAATTTCAACATTATTCAAATCTAATGATCTTGTATAATCAATATCGTGTAATCGAAAATGAACATTACATAAATGAAAGATCTTAAGAACGAGTTACTCAAGCAGACGTTCACCATGTTTTCAGTTCTATCACTCAGTGATAAGACATGTTTTGGTCCAGACCGGTACGAATGCGTTATACAGTAGCCGGAGGATTATCTGAATTGCCTCCATCGACCGGTGAAACGGCCCGCGCTCATGGTATTGACAGATGTAGACTATTAATCGACTACACGGATGTTTATGGATATGATCCCAATACTACTGAAACTATTAAGGATGCTCCAAATTTATCGAAAGCTCATATCGATATTTAAATAATTTATCACACAAAAACTAAAACACTAGAATTTTCCTTTATCTTTTTTTTTCAACAGACCAACATAACGAGCTAGAACTGTATCTGATATTATGCTTGTCCGTAACAAGAGTAGACTCTATTTAGGATGATAAATAAAATGTTAAGTCTCACTATCCTCGTAATTTCAATAACTATAACGCCCTTTAAACCAGAACACAATAATGTTTTCACACTACTCTTTAGTAGCAGAAATAAAAGCTGCGGTGGTACTATATTGTTTCCGGCAGTAGAGACCTACCACCAATTTATATATATATATATATATATTACATAATGTCAATATTTAATACTGCTGGTCGCTTTACCAACTGATAAATCGTCATCAGCCGATACACGTCCACTATTGGACATAGGCCTCCCCTAAAAGATCCTCACATTGATCGGTCCTGCGCTGACCGCATCCAACGGCTTTCCGCGATCTTCAGTCGTTTGTAGGGTTTTGTATGGGGGATTTTGGCCATTTCCCACCATGATGACCCATTGCGGGTTGGTGGGAGCCAGAGCCTCGTTTGTTAATTAGCAGGGTGCACCACGAACCGGTGAGGTTGGCTTAGGTCCCGTGAGTTATTACATGGGACCCCTTACACCCCCAACTAATAAAACTCATCGGATACTGTGCTCAGGGACTTGAAGCGCTCCACAATAATTATGATGTCAGGATATCTGTAACCTTAGTCCTGCTGCTGAAAAGCACTCGAAACGTCGACGTAATTGGTTGTTGTGATACATAATAAGCTACTTACACAATGTATCGAAATATCCTTTAGCGGAAATAACTAGATGATTCACAACCCTGTTAACAAACTCCCCTAGTACGTACGCACCGAATCTGTTGGGAACAATGCGAGGAGGGAGCGATTTTTTTTTTTATTTAATCGCACTTATTTGCACCGGATCAATAAATAATTACCGGTGCCTGAACCTCGTGTGAATATGACCTATGCAGTCCTCTGTGAGGGAATATATAATTTTATACAGTTACGGGAACTGGTAAATGGAAGGAAAACTTGTAATGGCACAGCGTAGCTAATACAGGTGGTTAAAGCTACAAGAACTTATACTACTTATCGTAATACCATATATTATCTGTTCGAGACATATTTATTATATGTTATACATATATACCTTAAAACGTTATTATACATAGAAATGTATTGATTGATTCCGGAGCCGTTGAGCAATTGTAATGGTGATAGGATTTTTCGTATCTGACTGACGACTACCCTGATATTAAATTTACTGACATAGTCATATGAGAGCCAAGCAGTATAGCTACTAGGCTACTACTAGCTAGCTAGGTATAGCTACAATCATATTGTCACTAAGTAAAATATGCAATTGAGATGAAGTGATCATCATTCAATCTCACTGGTGGTAGGCCTCTATTGCCGTAGACCTGCTACATCAGTATTGTGCAATCGTTACTGTTCCGGTTTGGAGGTTGAGCTAGTGAAGTTACTGGAGTAACAACTTAACGTCTTGTCTGAAGACGGGGATAGCATGGTGTACATAACATCATGATTAGCGCCACGTTGCTATAGACAAGCGTATAACTTACTATCGGGTAAACGACTAGCTAGTTTCGTTGTTTGTATAAAAATCTTGTCTCGCAAAAGGACGAGCGCAATACGGTGCAGTCATGATCAATGCAATCACGTAATCTGATAACATATGGAGTACTCACCGGCATGGCCAAGGTTACCCCACCAACACAATGTCAAAGCTATAACACGATCCGTTTCAACATCCATCAATCACATTTCATTATGTTCAATTTAAACTTGCCTGCTTTTATTGTTTTAAGTGCAACGCGTCAATTTCAATCACGGAAACGGACGGATTTATTTTTGTTTCGTCCGACACCACCACAAAGGGAACTACGAACTTCTGTCAAAATATTTAGCGATTTATATATCCTTGTTAAATAGAGAAGGGTTGCCGGAATCAATATTATTTTTTCAACCCCCAACGCTACGATACGAACAAGACATTCACCTCACTAAGTAATACGCTTACTCATAACAATTTAGCTCTAGTATGATATATATAACTACAATGACATCGCAAAGAAAAAAAAGAAAAAAAAACATTTGGCATATTATAGAAATGAATGTTTTAATAGACAGTCATTAAGGTTGCTGCTAAACAGATGGCAGCAGGCACCCATAGAAGAAGCCACTAAGGTAAAAAAATGCTCTCATCACCTTAAGATTTCAAATCTTAAACCGCTGCCTCAGTAATTTCACTAACTATAGAGTCCTTCAAATCGGAACAAAATAATGTTCGCAAACTACTCTTTGCCGGCGGAAATAGGAGCTGCGATGGTACTTACTTAGACGGTCTGTGATAACGAAGACCATTAACAGAAATTACCAGACCAGTTAAAATAGATCTTTAAGGTTTTAATATCTACTTTTACGATTAAAGATATTGGTAAACGCTGATGTAAATGTACTATGTTGGTGAATACTGTATTATAATAAATTTACTCATTTGTCATTATCATCAGCGCAGGACTAATGGTGAAAATATTTGGGGTGTGTCCAGCAGTGGTGTCTAATTTAAACAAAACTTATACACCTAAACAGTTTACTGCTGAAAGTTAATTGTGACAATTTAGTTTGTATATAATGGTGTATATATTTTTTTTAATATTTAAACCGGAACTCGTAATATTAACCTGTGGTGGGTTACTTGATCGAGAGATAAACAACATATTCTCAAGTAAAAGACAAGAACGTTGTACTGATAGTAATGATGTGGCACTAGTTAGAATGTTTGCACTTCACCTAGGTAACTTCATTATCAAATTTTCTTCACCATCTTTACTTTAAAAGCTGATAATAAATCTGTTCGAAGCAAATACGTATAACATAATTATAATTCTGTACCCGATTGAATCATTTCATTCGTGGGAACCTCGCTTTGATTATAGCCTGTGACGTAGTACAGGCTCGGCTTCCTTTAGGACATCATTATCATTAAGTGTAATACATATGTGATTAAGTCTACTGTTTGAAGTATTAAAATAAAATAGAATAAAATCGATTGAACAAATTGAAATGGAAAACAAACATAAAGAAAGCTGACCGCACCACCGTATGAAATAGGAAGAGAGAGGGAGAGAATAAAGCCGATTGATCCCAAAACATACAACGGATATGCGTTGATAATTTATTATGTCCTAGCTCCGATACGACAACTGAAATCAACATTAACTATTCATAGTATGTAGGTCTTGCAATTTGATACTAGAGGTCACTGAACTGTGACTTATTAGCATACTGTTTCGTAAACACATTTAGTATTTATCACTAACTTTTGCGGCACCAAATTACTCTTTAGTGCCCGTAAACATTTTTAATTGCTCAACGATTAATTAACCGACTCCGGTTTTAAAATTAAAAGAGAGTGCAGAAATTGTATGAAAACATACAAATTGTAAAGCAACATACAGTTGTTATACTGTGAAGAAATGGTTGCGGACCACGTAAGCCAGATGCGATGTAAACATTATAATTAAGATGCTCGAATACACAAACGAATGCGGAGGGATGGGATCCCATAATTATGTAAATACCAACTGTTGTCACTTTCAAGAGAGGCGTGAAAACGAATGATGAATTACGCGATCATATGCCGTAAATAATATTTATAAATCGGCATTATTCCGTATGGTATACCATTCAATGTGAACACAGGAGACAGCACTCCAGACGCGGTCGGATTAGACGTTTCGTCACTTTATTACACTATAAACCGTTTCTATATAGTCACACAGTCAAATTGTATTGTATTGTAAATTTGATAGAAAATTTTAACCCTCGTAAGCATCAACTGTAACATCGAGATGGGTAATTATTAACACTGAACTGACCAGTACAAATATACTCTTAAAAAAACGATGAGATGCGTGAGATGGTCAGCTGCTTGTAAATGATACTCCAGCCTATAACAATCTAACGGAAGTTAGCTTAATATATAATGCACCACAGAGCGCCTATCGCCTGAGACATAAGATATTGGTCTCATTACCTCAGTAGTTGCATTAGCTAAAGCGCACTTCAAACCGGAACACAATAATGTTTACACATATACAAGTTTTTTTGGCGGCAGAAATAAGACGGAGTGTAGAAAATTGACGAAGATAAAATTAAAGTTATTTATCAAACAATAAACAGACCACTTAATGTTCCCATTGCTGCACTAAGGGTAGATGCCATTGATGAACCATACCGGCCAAGTGTGAATTGCCACAAAGTTACTTAAATCTTCCACAAATGATTTAAACACTGTTGGAAAATTTTTCGAAGGACAGTTAATGAAGACAGGAAATTTATTTTTATGAATTAAATCTATAAATCCTTTGTGATGTAAACATTAATGTGACGTCATTGTGTTGTCATATATAAAGTGTAATCCTGAACAAACGGCAGGTGGTAAACACCGTGCCAAGGTGTCAACAGAAAACGGCCGGTTTAGCCGACGAGCTGCTAACTAAAATAATTTATAGTTAAACACGCAAACAGGCACTCAACGGAGACAACACGTCCACTTTCACAATGTTTACCCGTTGTACTATTTGTACAACTACCCACCGGTACGTGATCCAGGCTTAGTGTCCACTTGCGTAGGACGCGGAAAAATACTAAACCGCCGTCGAGAACTTCAAGTGTTTACACTGCGTTTCACCAGAACGGACAGATTTCCACATACGACGGATATTCCAATACTTTGTTTTAAAAATAGAAATAAAGATAGCTCAGGTTTTATAAAGTACATAACAATTAACCTATGTTCAGCAGTAGGCGCCTATCGTGTGGGATGATGAAAAAAAAGTTAATAAACTATATAAAACAATAACACATATATTAATATACATTATATATTAATTGATATATAGTAATGTCTACTGATGGTATGCCTCCGTTGCCGAAAACCGTCTAGGTAGGTACCACCTCAGCTCCTTAATAATAGTACTTACCTAATCTGCCGTCAAACAGTAGTGTGATGACATTGCTATAATCCGGTTTGAAGGACGTTGTAGGTAGTGTAATTACTGTCGTAACGAGACTTAACAACTTAAGGCGACGAGCGCAATACGGTGCAGCTTATAACATTATACTAGCGCCGTGTTATATATAGGCAGGTGAAAGAATACTGTTATTGTTCCACAACTAATATATACTCTTCCAGGTACTTTCATTAGCAAATATTATATATATATATGTAATGTGTCTGTCTAGGTATACACGATTCTTGAAGTTATTAAATATGTAGTTAAAATTTTTCAAACATTAATTCTAGTTTGGCAGTATTTGCTGAATCAAGGGTTAGTTCCAAAGTTATTAAATGTAACAAGTTCTTTGTTGACAGTAACTATGTAAAACACATGTGAAATATAACTGCGTAAAGCAGCTCTCCTCAGTGCCGTGGGCTTCCATTCTTCCCACCAATTCATCTGTCACAAATGTCACCCGAGACACGGTATGCGTCTCCGGGCGCGATATGACGGATTGCATTCGATGAATAGATATTTATGGTAATATCAAATTGTGATGTTAATACTTGATAATTATCGAGTCGAGTGCAGTACAACTGAATAAATAGTTAATGCAATGCTCATTTACAGTTTCACACGTTTTATTTGTTATTTTTAACTGTTATTCACTCAATCTGGTCCTTTTGTTATTAACATATCACTGAGGAACAGCGTCCTCATCCAGATTTTTATTTATTTATCTAACACGCGATAAATGTTTTATTTTCATACATATTATTTCCATCCACGATCGAACCCGGTACTTAGTTTTATATAAATCGTACATACATTTTGTTACTATAATGCCGACCCCACATAGAATGGGAAACGGGCAGGAGGAAAAAGAAGAAGAAGAATGAAATGTTTTTATAGTTACCGTTGTTTATCTCAGCCGTAGGTCAAATTTATTACTCCACACAAATATCCGTAATACACGATATATGATTAAACTATTTTTTTATATACAAATAAATTAACATCCTTCAAGGATAATTAAATATTTCATTCAAAATGGTTTTCTTAAAAGAGATAAACATGAATTACTGCATACCGAATGTACTGCCCCGACAAGGTTAAGTCAACAGACCCTCTGACCCTATCGGCCCTGACATTTTACATGATTGATCACCGTCATAATCCACTCCTTATATTAAAGTTTAAGTTATACTTATGAAGTAAATAATTATGATTTTATATTAATCAAATGATTCATGATTCTTACACTTAGAAATTTTTTGTAAAATAACTGGAATATACGTCTTGTAGCAAGCATCTTAACTCTATAGTCTGTATTCAGGCTGAATACCAACAATAAAATGGCCGCAACAATAAAAATATTCCATTGTTGTACAGAGAAACTCATATTCCATCGCATTATAGATGCCAATCGGAGGTATGGGGTTACCATCTAAATTTGAGATTTGTATTTCATAAAATTGTATCATACAATAAAGCTAATTGTGTGTGAACGCGATTCGAGATATGAATATTGATTATGCTAATAGCGGATCTGGTGAAGGGCTCACGCTGCTTACTTGACCATCTCAAGTTATCATATCAATAGAATAACGCATATATTTTCTCCCCATATGAACCCCTACAAATGTAGATCTTTTGGAGATGCCTATGTCCACCAGTGTACGTCTATCGGCTGATGATGATGATATATTTTAGGTGATTTATATTTGATTCCGAAATATAACTTTCATTAATTTTCTTTATCTTTAAAACCTTTCTAACATTGTCTAAAGCATCTGTAGAAAAAATTAGATTTTTATAATTTTTTGCTAACTTCCACTTGATCAGCGTGTTGAATCTGTTACATTGATATCCTTGTAATAAAAACCTCGAATCCCAATTGTGGGAAAATTAAGTGGCTCGTTTATCATATGATTATTTATTCATAACTTTATATTACACTAACCAATTGTATACTATCTTTTTGAGTTTGTGGTGAATAAATATCCCCAATATGTGATGTACAGCAATTTAATAAACTGGTGGTAGGTCTCTGTTATCGGAGTCCGTTAAACAGTAGTTGACAAACTGTGGTCCGATTTGAAGGGCGTTGTTGCTAATAAAATTACTGAGGTAACTGGAGCTAACATCAGCTCTAAGCGACGAGTGCAATATGGTGCTGTGTATACAATTTAACTCAATGACAAGTTTTTATAGATAGGAATATCACTTACCATCAGGTGAACGTCTCACTCGTTTCTTTGTTTGAATATAAAAAAAATTAATTACAAAAGCTTCGTGGTATTAATTTTGTGATACCCAAAAAAGATTCAGTTAAAACAATTCGCACTTGACGCACCAGCGCACATCTAGGTTTATAACCGAGTTGCCGAAGTTTTCGCACCGTTATAGCTGTAACCGTCGCCAATCCCGACGACTGCTATTATGGCACCTAGCTACCGACTAGCGAGAGCAACAATCGCACAACATTCACCGTTATACCATCAACTGGTATCCATGCATTGATTGAGCCATTGCAAGTCGATGCAAGAAATGCAAGCAATCACTAAACGAACGAGATTTCTTATTAACTGCTCGAATATCGCCGATTCCATTTTAACATAATAACTCCACCTTTCTCCAAGTAATGAAGGAAGCCTTACTTCATAAGTTGCCTCTATTATTATCTCGTCACTACCATTTACAAGAAGTAGAATTATTTAATAGTATATTCAGGTCTCATAAGTATGTAGTTAGGAGTCTGACATTTTTGTACCGTTAGAAGATATATAGGGTCTCTACCATAACTTACATAAATTGAACAAGGACATTTATACAAAATAAATATATACTTTTTTTTTATAAATATATACTATGGATTATTTGGCCTATATCTGATGAGGGGAGGTGTGATCTGTGGTGAAGTATTCTAAAAGCGCGCATGCGTGGATGGTAATACTGACGCCTGAAGCTTTTCCTATTCCCAGTATAAAAGATAGCATGAAACTCAGTTTTTTAATAAAACTTACCAAAAAGAAGGTCGCCACATCAGTTCGCTTTTTTCTCCCAGTTAAGCATATTAAATGGAGTTACTTCATGATTCATTTTGGATGAGCTCATGCGTGCATTAACAGGATGCACGCAAGGTTTCACATTTATTATAGAACAGTGACCTACGTCTGTTACAATTGGCAACCCTGGCGAAGGACCATAACTAGTTTAAGAAAAAAAAAACTTAAGAACCCGATATATGAACTGTGACTAACTAGCGGTTCCGTTATCTTGTAGACAGAGGCCCTGCTAAGGTTGGCATGGGCTTCCTTGTAACGGTTAAAAATCGCCTACTTTTATGCTCACTCGTTTTTAACAGCTAATTAATATTTAAACGCGATAATTATCCGCAGAGTCATTGTTATATTTTTCTTTATCGAGTTTAAAATTATTTTACTGATATGTTACAATTTATTTAACAATGTTACAACCCCAATATGCTTGTTATGTTTGTGCGTGCCTCTTCATGAATGCTAGTGTTGGCAGGCCTCTGTTGTCGTAGACCGTCTTGGTAGTCCAATATCTGCCAAACAGTAATGTGCAAGCATTATTGTTGGTAGTGAAATTACTAACGAGACCTATCATCTTATGCCACAAAACTATAGGCATAATGTAGTGTAGTGTATATCATCTTAACTAGCTCCACATTGTGATGCACACGCGTATAATTTACCATCAGATTAGCTTAGCTTAGCTCAGATCTCATCTCGCTTGTCTAGCAGCTATATAGGACAAAACATATAAGGTTCAACTCCGAAAATGACCTCTACACACATAAATAAAAAAAATATTTAATATCTTCATATAATAATTAATGAAATTTTATGGCTCGTTTATTGTGGAATGTAACAGGGAGATTAATTATTGTATAAAAAAAAACTGTAATATGTGATTCGCGCAGTTGACTCGGCGTGTCTCTCTGCAAACGGCGCCTGCGCATCGGGGTCGTCGAACCAACACACTGATGTTATTGAACGTGCCACTACCACAACACGCACTAGGCAAACATATAGGGCTACCAATGTCACAACGTGCCTAGGACGAACCGTCCTAGGAATCACTAATCCATTCACAGCTGAACGTGGTCTTAATTGCCAACTAAGTAAACTAAAGGTTTTTCTTATTATATTTTTTTTTTACTAATGCGATTAGAGGAGCAGTGCGTTCAGCTAATGGTTACACGCGTAATAACGTGGCGCTAATTAGCGTAATATATACACCACCACTTTGTGCTCGTTAGACTTAAGATGTTGAGTATCGTTACCTCAGTAATTATACTAGCTACAGCGCCCTTCAATCACAGTAATGTTTGCACGCTACTGCTTGTTGGCAGGAATCTACTGGTTTCGGGCAACCGAGACCTACCACCAGTAATTCGCCAACACCCTTTTAAACAGGATACTGTTTAAAAGGGTGGTTGTAGCTAATCAAATTTTTAGAGTAGTTATTTAATGGAGTGTATATATAATTCTATCAATGTAGAGATAATGTGAGGGAGGCCTATGTCCAGCAGTGGACGTCTATCGGCTGATGATGATGATGATATCATTCTAGTGCCTCATTGTTATAGACAGATATATCATTTACCATCAGATGAATGTCTCGCTCGTCTATCCGCGATATATATATATATATATTTATTTTAGGCACCAACATAAATTTAATTGGCTATTTATTGATTTTTTGGCTATTATAACTATATATTTTTTTTTATCCAAAATAAAAAAATAGTCAACCCTGCTAAACACAACCCTAAACAAGCTAAGCGATAGCTATTGCACATACAATACTGTTAAATGAATATGCACACGTGTTCATTTGAAGTACATACACGAATCAGTAAAGATGGCGTCTGATAATAAAATGTTTAAAAAAACATATTCTGTATTGTGTAGTGTAGACTGTGTTGTGTAGTGGACATCATCCTAATACCAAAATGTTATAAACAGACATCTATCATCAGAGGAATGGTACGTGAAATAAAAAGATTTTCTTTTATCATTTATCTTTCCAGTAACTTTTTTTTTTGTGAGAATTTAACTATTGTTTAACAATACACTTTCGTTAGTATTCATTGTTAAGTTTATAAAGATAGCAATGTATAACTTAAGTGAGAGTCTTGTAGGAGCAAGCTTTCTTTAAATATGCTCAATGAAGTTATTGTAATCGTTGCTTTAATTTTTGTCGCTCTTCGTGGCGCTGTGGTTAAAGCAGTAATTAAATAAGGGTTTCCTTGTTTCGATTCCGCGGTTGTTGTATAGTTTACTCGTTTTTTTTTTTCGAACTTAATTACCTATAGCATAGGGTATAATAGTATTATACCCGAAATCTCTGTTCTTATCTACACTTTAAGACTTGCCGATTACAATTCAACAGCGCACCTTTTATGATACTTATAAGTTTAATATTTAGAATATATACGAGATTTCTATCTATGTAGAGATTCATCACGATATCTCTGGACCCAAAAGGCTTGGACTTGAAATTTTGTAGGAATATTCCTTTTACCGAACGTGGGTCAGCTAAGAATGGATTTTATAAAAATCCAGCAAAGTGAACCAGGTAGCAGGTAGTTATTTAGATAGATTTAGACGGCTAAAGTATATAGTGCTTATTTCCCTATATGAAGATGATAATGCGGTTGTGCTACTTATACTAGAATTGCTTTACCATCTTGCATTTGTCTTACTGGTGATACTTCTCTGTTGTCGGAGACTGTCTAGAAAAGTATCGCCCCAGTTCCTACTTACGCTGCTAATCAGTAGTATGCAAACATTACTGTTTCGGTTTAAAAGGCTGTAGCTAGCGATATTACTGAGTTAACGAGACTTAACATCTGTCTCAAAGCGACGAACAGTGGTGCTGTGTATATCATCCTAACACACATTCTCATGGGCTGGCGTGTTACCACCATGTGGACGTCCCGCTCGTCCTGTCGCTTCGTTGAATAAAAAAAAATTGTCAATAAAAAAGTTTCCCAAGGCAGTAATAAGTTAAAAAAAATATCGTGCTGTCACGCCTTAAGTTCTCAGTAGTAGAGTTAACGGTACATGTGACGACGTCTTACTCGGCGACTCCATACGGAATTTGAATAACAAAAACCGTACGCATTTTGACAACGTAAACAAAAGGTTTTTTTTTTATATCGTTACATATCTTTTAATGTAACGATACAAAGTTATTGATAGAAAAAAAAAAACATAAACACGCACATACGTTTACAAGAGTTCATCGACTTATTTCTATCACTACAATAACGTAATGCCTAAGATTTTTGATAGTATGCCAATTTTTTTTAAAACATTAATTTTTAACATCATATTGTTTTTTTTTTTTAATTTCTTTGCGAATTCTTATCTGTATATAAAAATGCGATGTTCATAAACTGTGTAAAAGCCGGAAACTTAGTCCAAACAATTCGGTTCGCTAGATCCACTAAAACAATGTTCTGTAGGTGGATGAACCTCAGTTAGTTTAACGCTACTTTATTGTTATATTCAGATTTTATACTTAAAAAAAAAATTAACAATTTTCTAGTAGAGTTACACTAAATAATTAAAATAGATTGTATTTATGTTTAATTACATTTGAATATAGTTGTAATAAAAACAAATAATCTGTTTTACCTCTTCCGCCTAAACAAAATGACTATATTTATTAAGTATTAACGTTATTATGTACTAAGAGTTATTTTTTGTTTATTCGACAAAATGACGAAAGGTTCGAGAGGTTCACCTGATGGTAAGTGATACGCCTGCACATAACGTGACGCAAGTTACGATGATATACACATTATGTTCGACCCTTTGAGATATAACATATTAAATCTCGAAACCCTTTTGTATTTTCATTAATTACAACGTCCTTCAAACTGGAACACAACAATATTTGTACAATACTGTTTCACAATAGAAATAGGTGCTGCGGTGGTATCCAAATGGTCTCCCGCAACAGACGCCTACCACCAGTATGTGCGATGTTTACATCTTCACTAATATATGTTACAAATCATCTCGTATTAGAAGTAAATATTAACTTAACTACTAACAGTGAAAGTTATATTCATAATACTTAGTGAGCGATAATGTTTTTTTATTAATAGCACGAATACATAATTCAGTCGGAGCTGAACTTGTATTAATACATATATATGTAAATAAACATTTATGTATGTATTGTATTTCCGTAGTCTTCGCTGCGGAATCGGACGTTAACCGCAAAGTGCCAAAATGGACATCACTACACTTAGTTTACAAACAAACACAGTCGGTCCCGCTCGCACGGCGCATGCGCGAGCGAGACACACGACTACGCCTTAACGCACTGTAAGCGTTTGACTTTCGGGGTTATTCAACTTTCGCGGGCTTTGCACAAATTTGCCGTAATCGGTACAATTTTCTAGTGTATTTTTTTTTTGCCTACGCTATTAAAAAAATTACAGAGTAAGCGGAAGTTGAGATAAAAAAATAACATATTACACTTTTGGAAACATTTATTTGTTTAGAAGTCTTATTTGTACGCAAAAAATGTGCGATAGGGCATTATCTCCCCGTCTACCATAGGGTTGAGCAGAGAACAAAAATGCTGGTGTAGTATCACGTATAAAATCATGATAAATATAGTGCATAGAGATGTGATTAACACGTACTAAGAGACATAATAAAAATAGATTTTTTTGTTCTCCAATCACTTGAAAATTAGTAAACTTGACTTGGGAACTTGAGCATTTAACGCGGAATAATATGTAGATAGTTACAAATATTTTTTTTTGTATTTCATAAAAAATATTCATCTTTTAATTTTTAATAAAATTTTATAAGCATTTTCATTTCGTGTTATTTAAGCGGTTGCTATAGAAAGTCATTTGCGGTTACTTTCAAGGAATATTTCGGACAAATATTAAGTCTAATTTTATATCACGGCCAGCAAAGGGACATCTAGTTATTTTATAAATAGCAAAAAAGACTAAAATATATAAGTTCGATATATACAAAATAATGATAGCCGAGATGAGCTCAAAAAAAGATATTTGTTCTGCTCCCACAAGTCACTTAAATATAAGTATTCGATTTGTTTATAACAATTAGAACAAAAGCGTTAACTTTAATTGTTATGTTGCACCAATGACTACGCTCCAATTGAATATTTTCTTTATCTGTGTAAACGTTATCGCTGTTGGTACCGCCGATGCATTTGTCCGCTACTTTCATTTGCCAACAGTTACGACACTGGTAATCATCATTTGATTAGTTGTTACCAACCATACTGCAGCTAACTGGCCACCGCAGATAACGCGGGCGTATCGCCAGTTTTAATGACTAATTAACTTGTTTACTGCGCATTTATATTTCGATTACGCTAAAAATTATGTTTGTATTATTAATAACATAACCTCCCGCCATTCAATGTTAAATGTTATGTTGATAGACGGTGTAGTATGGAAAGATAAAGGTATTACCACGTCAACAACCTTGTGTTAGTTATAAACTAAAAAAAAAATTTATAATTTTAAAATTAACAAGAAACAGTCGAGCAATGTGATCACTAGCTTGTAAGTGATAAATACGCTGATAACACACTTTTTGTTAGTATATATACACAACAACATACAGCTTGAAACGAAGTACGCCTCATTTATGTAGTGATTTCAAAACCTATGCATATATAATATATATTGTTATATACATACAATAAGCAGCTCTCTTAATGTTCCCATTGCTGGGACTTGAGGTTCTCATAAGGAGATAGTCAGCTGTTGTCCTTGGAACATGGCTGATTCTACACGATGTTTCCCTTCACCGGAATCACACATTTAGTGGAGTTCATGCTTCTTTTGGTGCTGTATTGTATTTACGACCGTCTACCACCATTATAACGGCTTAATATGGTATACACAGCACTTATCTGTTAGTAGCTATTTATAGCTCGCTTTGCTGACTATAACGCCCCCCCAACTCCCTTTGGGAAAGAATTTCGTAAAATCCATTCTTAGCTCACCTGTAAATAGCAGAAGCTCTATCTCAACAAAATTTTGAAGTCTTTACGTCTAATACATACAACGTCGAATCCAAACAAGTCAGTATTTTGAATTATTGCATGATTGGTGGTTATTATTAAAAATAGAATGTAATTAGAGATTTACTAGTTACAGACCTCTTTAAACCGGAACACGGTATTGTATGGCACAGTACTGTTTGTCAACAGAAATAGGAGCTACGGTGGTAGCTACCTAGATATAGACCTTTTTTTTGTGTTGCGAGGGGGAAATTGTCGAAAGATATCCTGCTTCTGAGGAGAAGTCAAGATTTTGTAAGATTTGTACCCACTAAAACCCCTTCCGTAGATTGCATCTGTGCATTTGGATAAGCTCCGGGATATCTTACAAAACACACCTGTACCCCACTACACTTTGTGTTAGCGCGTCTCTGAGGAAGTACCAAACTCTTCTAGGCACCATCGCTGAGCCATACGCTGTTCCACGCAGGTTCGCTTGTTAAGCGATAAAGGCCTCAACCCTCAAGGCCCACGAAACTCCTAGACCCTTTTAATCGCCTTCTACTACAGGCAGGACTTACCTTAGTCCTATTCTTACTAGCCCGAGACTATAGGACTACCTAAACAGTTATTTTATCGATAATTTTTATATCGCACATATCTAATGTTTGCTTTTTAACATAAACAGTTTATTTTAAACCGTTACCAATATAACTACAGTATAATAAACCGATACATGAATTGAGGTAGTTATAATACGTCCTTCAAAGGTGGAACCGGCAGTAATTATGTTATTTCAGTGCGGAGAAAGTGTACGGCCTTTGCGCTTGTAACTGTAAACAGCCTTGATACGACCCACGCCAATCGCACGGCCGTTTAACGTTTACATAAACGGGTACGGATAGTAGATTAACTAAATAATGCATAAAAAATCTAAAACCTAGTTTAGAACTAGATTTAGTCAACTAAAATATCCCACTGTCACACCGGGGATAATTAGCTTTACCGATGGTAGATATCTATTGCCTGAAAGATCTAGCGTTCTCTCTTAAGAACAGCCGCTCTCTTTACAAGCAAAAAGTTTCAACGTCAATTTTTTACATAATAGTCAATTATACCATGTTGTCTATTTATCATCATCAATTGTTCAATCCACTGCTGGGTACAGGCCCTCGCCAATAACTTTCAACCAGATCCGGTCCTCAGCTTTTCGCATCCCACTGTAGTACATACTATATATATATCAATTATCTATTAATAATCACAAGTTATAAATTAATTCTCCTTCTCTTTCACCTTTATCTAAACCTTCGTGTCCACTAGACGGCAGTACAGCTCCCGTTAGCAACCTGTACTTAAAATATACCTTCACTAGACACACTAGAATTTTACCGTCCAACAGTAGTTTGTAAACAATACCGTGTTCCGGTTTAAAGGATGCTGTAGCTGGTGAAATTACTGAGGTAATGAGACTTTACGCCTTATGTTTCTGTGTGTATATCATCCCAATTAGCGCTACGTTGTTAAAGGCGGGCTACCAACAGATGGATGTCTTTAACTCAAATAGTATATCCAACAGTTATAATATTAGTTACTATAACCTGTCAAATCAAAACCAACATCCGAGTTAGTAATTATAACTGGTTACTATTTATATATATGCCCTAGTTAAGCTACAAAAAGGACCATAAACCTGTAGTTTCCGTTTGTGTATTTTTATGTTTACTACAGACGCGGCCGCGTGAAATCTCGGTACCACTTCCCACTGGTGCCGGCCACCCATTACTTTAATAAGCGGTCATTCGGTCCTAATATAATTGCAGCCGGGCATACCCGGAATTCCAGTGGAAAACCTTTAAAAAAAATGTAATTGACTTAAGTGAAATAAATGATTTAGAATTAACCTGTTCTTAGACCTCTGTATGTTAAGTGATGGGAACTTAGATATTGTTCTATATTTTAGATTTCCCTAGAAGCTAATTAAAATTGTTTATTATATGTTTTTTTTTATAGACTCACTGTATTCCGGTTAGAAAGGCGCTGCAGCTAGTGAAATTACTGGAGTAACGAGACATGTTACCATAACAAGCGCCTCGTTGTTATGGACGGACGTAGCAATTACCATCAGATGAACGTGACGCTCATCTCATCGCTTAATTGTATAAAAAAAATCAATAGACTTCTAGACTTTATCCTACACGTTTTACCACCTAGGCTACATCTCTTACTATCAAAGTCATCTTAGCGAAGTAATTGTCCATACCATGAATTCTATTTCTAGTACATCATATTCATGAATGCTAGTCTGCCCATAACAAAGTAATGGCAGTTAGGATGATACACACAACGCCACTTAGTAATTACACTAACCGTAGTTAAGCACTGATCTGTTATATAACGTCAAGTAATTGAAATTTTTATCTCTAAGTGATACGCAATTATTTAAATAAGTTGTGTAAAGTTTTTCTAATATATATTTTTTCTTACTTTCAGGTAAGCTAATCTACTTTGTTAAAGTGCCTTACAAATTTGCTGGTAATCCAATGTAAGTAATACTGTAAATATTTCAATCAGAATAGAAAAAAAATTCATTGATTATATTTCTTAATTCAAATCCGTACTTAGGTGTAACTTTCGATATATTTTTATCATCAGCTGACAGTCGTCCACTGCTGGACATAAGCCTCGTTCAAAGATCTCCACATAGATCGGTCCTGCGTTACCCGCAACCAGCTGCTTCCTGGGACCTTTACCAGATCATCGGACCACCTAGTGGGAGGTCTGACAATACTGCGTCTTCATGTGCACGGTCGTCATTCGATCTTGCTACTCCATCGGCCCTCGGTCTTTCGAGCAATGTGTCCTGCCGATTGCCAATTGAGATTAGCAATTTTTTGGACTATGTCGGTGACCTTAGCTCCTGTGAATCTCCATTTCTAATTCGATCACACAGGATAACCCCGAGAATAGCCTTTTCCATTGCCATGCACA
Source organism: Ornithoptera alexandrae (assembly GCA_029030555.1). NCBI lineage: Eukaryota > Metazoa > Arthropoda > Insecta > Lepidoptera > Papilionidae > Ornithoptera > Ornithoptera alexandrae. The sequence goes on along the minus strand of JARDVY010000011.1, from coordinate 6,866,860 downwards.
TCCATATATATATATATTTATTTAGATATACACACCATTGATCTGAAATAACCGCCACAGGTAGGCTAGTGATCAATGCGAAATTATGTATGTTAAGGTCTTATACTTTAGGTTCTAAAACCTTGCGATAGCTATGAAAAAAAAAACATTGATGTATGTTCTATATCTTGGGATAATATCATCAATAAGAATAAACACCTACCTACTATGATCTAATATGGCCGTGTACTATAATTTGAGGTCTTCACCATCTCTTATTTTTCTAATGACTGTTAAACGGTTAAAAAAATCTACGATTTTACATTCGTTTATTCTTATGGAGAAACCTGACAAGTTTTCTTTATTGATCATTGGACCTCAATTCATCATGTGGTAAGTCCGAAGATGGTGGAGCGTGCTCGAGCTGTGGACCTTTACTCTCACATATTGACAGCAGGAACACAGCAAATATTCCTTTGATCGTTATCATTCGTCTGATATATATATATATATATATAATGTGAAAACAGCGTGGGAGTGTGGTCCATTTAGTTTATGGGTCAAGTGCGGCCCCCACTTGCGGTAGTTAAGCGATGACACGCTCTAGGGTTGCGATATTGCAATAACTAGAAAATATTCATATGTATTGTTCTTATAATTTATTAACCTTGTGGAGGTCTAAAAGGTCCCGCGCAACAACTTACGGGATCCTCACCTACTAATGCTGCATCCTGCTAATCAACAAACGAGGTTCTGGCTCCCACCAACCCGCATTGTGCTAGCGTGGTGGTAAATGGCCCAAATACCCTCATTTAAAACACTACCCTATCAAAGTGGGAATCTTTGGGGAGGCTTATGTCCAGCCGTGGACGTCTATCGGTTGGTGATGATAGATATTTGCTTTTACCATTAATGTAATACAGTTTATATATAGAGGTCTAGAAACAGTTTTATATTCGGCGAAGCAAAAACTGTTGAGTACCTACCTGACTAACAACGTACTGGTAGTTAGGATGATATACACTACACCAGATTATGCTCATAATTTTGAGACAATACTTTACCCTAGTAATTCCACTAACTACAACGCCTTTCAAACCGAAACCCAGTAATGTTTTCCACACTACTGTTTGGCGACACAAACGGACTCTGCAGTACCTATCTAGACGGTATACGAAAACTGAGAGCTACCACTAATCTTATATGTTGTTAATAATCTTATACATATGTTGTTTGTATATACCGCAATCTGATATATATAAAGATCATATATCATTTCATTCCCACCGCATAATATGAAACGGATCCGCGTGCGGTTTTACTGCAGATCTTTGATATCTTGACATTTGAGAACTGCTTTTACATTTACAAGCTAAGATTGACACCGTGATCATTAAACTAACCAACATTATTTATACATCGTACTTAAAATAAAACGAGAGTTAATTACATAATAAATAACCACAAAAAAAATCCTAATATACTACACTTTCATTGCAATTTAACATTCATATAAATCGAATATTTATGATCGTACAACAACAGGCATGGCCCAAATCTCATACGAATCCCTACCCGATCGTGTGGGAATCCTTGGGCAAGGTCTATGTCCAGCAATGGACGACTATCGGTTCATGATGATGAATAGACACAGACCAGGGTTCCATAACCTTATTGAGACCACTATTTAAATAATATGTTATGCTGCAAACGGCCAAGCACATGCCTCTATAAGTACAACACTGGTTTTCAGCCTTCACCCCGAATCCTATCTAAACCTATCCTACCTATATTAATTCTACAAACTGAATTTTAATATAATATGCATTTATTTTTTTTATTACGTATAGCGGTTAACGATTAAAATCCTTGGTAGGACATCAGTGAATCAATTAAGAATGGCCCCCATGATAAAGAGTTCAAGGGCTATCTCAACTCTTTCAATGGGTTAAATTACTGAATTAGACCTTCACAGTTTTTGTGTCCCACTAACCCCTTTAAAGCTCTAAAATAAAAACTCCGATAATGTTTTTTTTTTGTTGTCCAGATTACGTCCTAATCTCTATTTGATGACGTATATCTTTCAGTTCTCTGAACCCCGAGGGGTACAACTGACCTATGGTAATGATACATCGATTTTTATAACATAATTATTACAAAAAAAAAATGTTTTACCGCAGTGTCAAATTAGGGTCTAATATCTTGAACTCTATTTTTTATATATAGGACGTTACTTTTCTGACATTATTTTAACTATGGGTTTATTTACGCAATTAATATATATTGATAACATAGGTGTAGTAGACTGATAAGAAAGTTAACTAATGTAGTATTCACGTGCCGATATGATGATTAGAGTTCAGTTAAAGTTATCCCGTCGCCCGCTTAACGTTCATACAATCTCACACTTCCATGAATTTGAATAGAGTAGTTGCTGTATAAGACTGCCATACATACGTTTAATTTCTTAGAATCCTCACGAAGGTTAAGGGTTGCCATGTACAAAAAAAAAACTATACGTCATCTAGATTTAGTTTCATATTTTGGTTTATCCAACAAGCTTCTTTACATTTTAGACCTATAGTCGAATATGGTTAGTGTACTAATCTCGACGAGATTTTGGTCTGGATTAGAACCGGCGATCATTGTTTTATAAGGGTAAGCGCTTAGCTACTACGTCACAGGGGCAATTATGATTGTGTTAATAGGTCTAACGAAGCGTGTTGGAGGAACGAAAATATGAAACGACACACTTCACCATTTAAGATAGCCTTGTCGCTTTGCAGAATATAAATAAAAAAAAACAACAATTTTTTTTTATTCTACGAAGCGACACGACGGTCGCGACCTTCACCCGGTGATAAATGATACCCCTCTCCATACAACGTGGTGCTAGTTAGGATGCAGCATCACATTATGTTTCACCCCCTAAAACCATAAGGTGTTAATTGTTGTTATATAAGTAATTTCAGTAGCTGCAAAGCCTTTCAAACCAGAGCACGATAATATTTGCATATTACTGTTCGGTGGCAGAAATAGAAGCTGCGGATGGTACCTACTTACTAGTAAAATAATAGTAATTCCTTAACTACTTTTAGCCATATATGATGTTGAAACATTTTAATTTTTTTTTTATATGAATATAATGTCAACCCTGTAAACGTATCCAATGAAGGCTCATGTTACCTTTGCGACTGGAATAGATGATCGCTATATACCCATCTCTGTCATTTACTATCGACGAGGGCTCGTAAACTGATTTGGAGGCGAATGAAAAAAATAATTGTTTTGGTTTTTTTTAACAACGGGCCATGGACTATAAAAACAGGCTTTTTGGGAATTTGTACTACGCCATAAATAAACTACTACGGATAGCCTTTTTTTTTTTTCATCTGAACGTGGATTCGAATCCGTTGCGGCAGCGGTCACTGATACACGCGTGACAGACCGACCCGTGTCGTTAGGTGTGTGTTATTGTGCTTCATTTAATTTTTTTTTTCTTATCAACGTGAAGTGGGTCATAGCTAATCTAATATTTTTTTACGTTACACTTACACACTGAAGTATTTCATATTCAGCTAATTAAAATTTATCTCGCTAGCTTAGCCTGTAGATAGGTAAATAAGCCAAGACCATATTACGTTGTCGCAAATTCTACATTATTTATACTTTTTTTATTATTAGGAATTAAACTTATTTATTACTTAATTGGATATCTTTCTCTATTCTCTGATGAAGGTGAGCACTTGGTAGTCATTTTGATTCTTATAACTTATCTGATAACGGGCTCATGGACCCGGGGCCACGGCCTGTTAGTATATCTTTATTACCACCTCAATAAATAAATCCGAAATATTTTTTGTTAAAAATAAACATTGTACGAACTTCTCAACTAAGAAGTACATATCAAATTAATTTGTAAACAAAATTATTATTTTAATTGGACTGTAACTGCAGCTATCTGAGGGAAGCTGCTTGGCCGCTAGATGCAATCTCGGAGATGCACGGTCAACGACCGCGGGAGCGAGACAGCGCCATACGAGAGAACGAAACGCAAAAGATACGCGTACGCACCGAAAAGGAATGAAAATCATTGTAGTATTGTTTGTTATCCTCGTGTGCGTATCGAGTCCAGTTGTATGTGTGCAACGTACCCTCACACATTTGTTATTGTTTAGTAAGGTAAAAGCTACGCAAGTATAAAGTACGCCTTAAGGATTTTAACGATTTGAATCAATAAACTTCGTCCGACTTTACAAATAAACCAAATGCCCAATCGTTGTACTTGGCGGACCCTTAATACCCTACTCTTTGACTTTGTGAGGTTTTAACTGCGTACCCATAGAAGATCAGCTATTATACGGGGATTAGAACAAGCGTACATTCGTCTTCCCAGCGTGCCGACACGTCGCGCTCGATCTTGTGTTTGAAATAATAAAAAGCCTTCGCTTCGACGCATAATAAAAACCTATACACAGCGGAGGTATAATGGTTACATTTATAAAGATATAATTTGCTGGCAACCTCATATATCGAGCCATTCAAACATACACAACGGTATCACCCAACCAAAATAGCTCGCTATTCTTTACTAAAGCGTATAAGCTCAAATTAATAAATCTTTAGCAAACAATTTGAGGGTGGGGGTGTCTATAGCTGGAGACCGTCTAGATGGATTCCACCGCAGCGCCTATTTCTGCCGCCAAACAATACTGTTTCCGATTTGCACTGTAACTAGTGTAATTACTTGGGTAACAAAACTGAATATGTTACCTCTGAGGCGACGAGTGCAATTTGGTACAGTATCATTTTAACTAGCGCTACGTTGTTATGAGCAGGCGTATCAATTAACATCACTCTTAAGTGAATTTAAAAAAAAATTACATCATTATATCTTTTTATTAGCGCTGCATTCAAGTATGCTGCTCTATATATACGTCACTGGCTAATATTTATCAAAAGTATCTAATACTAGGTTTATATACTCTGCGACCTTACATTTCTAAGAAAAAAGTTTAAAAATTATCAATTGAAAGTAATTTCTATAAACATAAATAAACTTTATTTTCTTTAATCTAATGTTAACTTTTTTTTTAATATATTTGTTTTTATATATAACAACTAGCTGTTCTCCGCCCGCTTTATTGGCTGTATTATAAAATTAGACTTAAAATTTATCGGAAATATTCGTTGAGAGCGACCGCAACCGCAAATGACTTTCTACAGCAACCGTTACTGTAGCAACCGCATAAATACGGATTGAAAATGTTTGTGAAAATTAATTAAAAATAAAACTATGAAAAATCTGTGAAATTTAAAAAATAAACAGTCTATAACCGTCTACAAATCGTTCCGCGTCGAATGCACATATTTCCATTTCGATACGTTCACCAGTTTTCACGTGACTGGCGAACAATCAAAACCATTTTCGTTATATATATATATCACTGGCCAGTAACAAAAAAAAACTAGTTTCCCTCGCCATATGTCAAACGTGCATCACTTTTCCCGCCAAACGCATTCCGCGAACGATTCCCATGCAATATGGCGAACGCGTTACTCTCGCTACGATAATTTCTTATGATTATGCATCAACGGTACCTGCGCACTGCACTCCACGAGCTCACGCAACGTACAATGCACATTAAGCTATTCATATTTAAATTGCCACAATCGCATAAAACGCACTGTTTATTGCTCAAAATACACAAATAGGGCCGGTCCTACGTCTTTGTGGGTCAAACTGTAGCCATTGTTGTCCTAAGTTGTCCGTTCTCAATAGGAATAGGTTACCGGGGGACAAAGGTGGTGACATGTCCAAGGAGAAAGAATAGACCCACCCTATTTCACTCTTAGGTTATGTTAATGAGATTTAATTGAGTTCATAATGGACAGGATGATGGATTCGCAGTGACCCTAGGGTAGAGACGCGAGGCGCGATAATTACAATGACTATGCTATCTATTTCATACCATACTCATCACAGAGAATAATAAATTATGGCATTTTAACGAAAAACTTAACTGTAGTTCCTTAAAATAAGTTATGTATATATGTATAAGACTTATCACGATGTTTTTGGAACCATAAAGCTTAGAGACTGGAAATTTTGTAGGAATATTTCTTTTGCCGAGTATAGATCAGCTAAGTACGGATTTTACAAAATTCCTTCCCTCAAAAGGTGTTCCGCGTAGTACGGCCAACAAAACGAGCGGGCAACAGCTACTACATTATAAAAGAACCATCAAAACCTAAAAATCGTATTATTACAACGATCGTGTAAATATTCTATATAACACTTAATTATTTGTCGGCGAACGTCCACTGCGTCCGTATTATCACTTACCTTCAACAAATTAGCTCTTCAACGCATACATAATGAAATCGTTTGATAATCACTAAACCAATAACACATTCGTTTCCGTAAGCTTAAGATAAAACTGTCACACAAGCAAGATACACACGCACGAGAGGCCGTGACATGAATCATGACATCAAACAGGAACAGGACGGGGCGGTATTATCGTAGAGCAAATTGTCTTCACAGTTACCAAAACAAACTGGCATCCTTGAAACGTATCCTGCGGTAGGTCGACGTATAAATACGAGGATGTAAACACGCAGCACGTGCGCCAGGCGGCCGCCACAAAGCCCTTCTATCCACCATAACGAACTCCTTGTACAAAATCTCACGCTTTGACATTTTTAATCTATGAACCATTAATGAGATGACGTGGGTAGGCTTTTATGTATACTAAAGTTAACACGCACAACGTTTCCAAGATAAAAATAACATAAACGGATTTATTTATTTTTAGACGATAACACTATCGCTTTTACTATTGGATGTACTAGATATACAACGGGCACTAATTATAACTTCACGCTTGTGTTCCCAAAGCTACTACAAACGCTGGAGACGATACAACTCTGACTTCCAAAATTCCAAGAGTATCATTTCGAAAATACATCCTCCATCCTCATACACCAGGCTCTTACTCTTACTATGTTAGAATCGTCCACCGACATTTCCATCCAGGTAAGATGTGAGAACGTTTATGACACTTGATTTAAGCTGATCTATACCATTAAAAAATTACCATTATTTTGGATTATAGACAAGCGTTAGTTTACATAATAAAAAAAAATTAACCCTTACAAAGCTACTTATCAAACACCAACAAAATTTATAAGTTATCTTTTAACTGGTAATAGAACCTGGATACTATAGACATAAGTTTCCTCCTGTTTGCTGCTCTTATTTCTACCGCCAAACAGTAGTGTGTAAAAATTACTGTTGTCCGGTTTATAGTATGCTGTAACTAGTGACATTACTAGGTAACGAGATATAACATCTTATGCCTAAAGCGATGAGCTCAAAATGGTGCAGTGTATATCATTCTAACGAGAGCTACATTGCTATGGGCAGAGGTATCACTTATTACCCAAAAAAATACTTTATGCTTACATCACCATGTCTGTTACTGCAGTAGCTGAAACATCATCGCTCCAACTTTACCTTTGTCTCGAAGTTATTTAAAAACTTTGTCTTGTTAACTAATAATGAAATTATCGGTTAAATCTTTCAACAGATCTAAGGTTCTTCAAATTGCTTTGACCACAGTAATCATATCCTGATAAAATTTATTTAAACTATAAAACTTTAAACACCTTTGTTTTATAAAGAACTTCAAAATTTATTCATTTTTAATTAAACGCAACAAAAACATAACAATCACTGACTTTCATGTGAATAAAGCGATAAATGATCATTAAGAACATTTCAGCCCATTGTCTTAAATATACTTCATTAAAATTATTTCAGTATTCACACATTAAAAAAAATATATATTTATAACGTATTCGTTTGAAACTGAAATTTACTCACATACTGGTTTATGAGTGTTTGTCCAATCCACACAATAATAAGTGTTGTTTATATAAAAACTAGCACGATTACCAGTTAGATATACATGAAAACGTCATGAAGACATTAGTACAGTTTCTAGTAATTCAACTAGTTTCTAGGAGTTATTGAATGCGGAATTAAAAAGTTATGATATAATAAATTTATGCTCATTATCTTTTACAAGGATAACAGAGTACAAGATATCATCTACAAGATATATCTGTTACTTACACCTGTGAAAAGTAATCCATTAATACCTTTTGTTCAGTCACCTTTACTTATAATATATATATACATTATGATCATTATTCCTCTTTTATGTTATTCTATCTTCAAGGATACGAGCGAGACGGTCTCCTGATGGTAATTGATACCTCTGCTCAATAACAACGTGGTGCTAATTAGAATGATACACACAGCACCACATTTATATGTTTATTAGAACACAATAATATTTGTATACTACTGTTTAGCGGTTGATATAAAAACCGCGGTGGTATCTACCTTCTTTTTTATATCAAGGGGGAAGTCTTTGTAAATATACTCTGTGTTCTGAGGGGAAGTAAAACCTCGGTGATCGTCACCAATATTTGTAGAGGTCGTATCTCTATTAGGAATACAACCATTGCCTACAGTCGTACCTATTTAAAGCGTCTGCGGCAACAGAGATTAACTACCAGTAAAAACTTAACAATAACATGTAAACTAGCATCTTATTAATGCCGTATTAAGTTGCATCAATAGTCACATGTCCTTATCTGTTTACAAGTGACGCAAGTAATTTATTTATGGCATCGAATATCTAAACAACAAACACGGATAAGGGCGCGCGGGACAGACGGGCCGTCGCTACGGTTATCGTGTGCGACGCGATTGTTCGTAAACTAATACACAAACACGGCCTCGCTTAAGGTCAAGGAACACATCTATTGCTTTCTACATTAACTACCAAGGCTACAGCGACTATTTCAATACAAATCATTTGTATGAACATTTGTTAGTTTATATGATATACGATTTATATTTTACCCGACGGCACGAGTAAGATGTTTTAATGGTATATGACACAGCTAATATTGTGGCGGTAGTTAGGATGATATACACCACATTGCGCTCGTCACTTTAATAAGATCTAAGTCTCGTTATCTCAGTAGCTTCACTAGCTACAGCGCCCTACTAAACAGAACACATATTGGTTCATATTAAATATATCAATGTTTAGTTAAACTGTGGCAATGTTATAGGATAAGTAATGCTCGATACAATACGGTTATTTGTGATAAATCTATTTATAGTTAACAATACGTTAACTACTTGATATCTGCGTTCGCACGAACTCGTGAACGCCCCACACTGTCCAGACATGACTTATTAACAGCTTAATTGCAGCTAAGTTGCGCGTGCGCAGCAGTTTAACAGAAAGTGCGTTCATAAATGCACTTTCACAGAAAGTGTATAAATGACAGTATATTAATTCCATTCCTACCGCTCATACAAACTATATTACTCTATAGTTGAATTGTACTATTAACTGTTTTTTATATAGAAAAAATTATTAATATATGTTATGCTAGTTTTGGTAAGTATTAATGTTGCTTTTATATAATAGAAACTTTTATGTTATAGAAATTACTAGATGTCCTCTGTCTGCTTTGTTTACCGAAACACTCCCGTAACTCCTTTTTCCCCAAAATTCGTCCTTAGCTGCCCTATACAAAGCAAAAGTAATATTTCTACCAAATTTCAAGTGTCTAGGCCTTATTTCCAGTGACATAGTGAAGAGTCTCTACGTAAATGGAAATCTCATATATATATATAGATAATGGAATGTAAAAATATTTTTTCATGTTACTAAATCAACTTTGAGATTTATTCTTTAAATTAAATAAAATCATCAATTATACTTAGTAAAGGTACGTACCTTTGCTAAGTTTTTGTAGATTATTCATAAAAATTAAACTGAACAGAGAGGAGTGCTGCTGAATTGAGTTTTTTATTTACTTTAACAATTACCTAGCAAATTTTTTTTTTTTAATTTGATCGAATAATCACTAAATTACTATATTTTATATTAGTCATATTCAGTACTTTTCTATTTGTATGTTACTATAATAACACTTTATCTAACAAATTGAAACAATATTTACTCTTAAAATAAGTAAATAATCCATAGAAATCAAAGATAAAAAATTTCATAATTATTAAACATTTATAACAAGGGTATGCACTGAAGCGTGATTTGAAGTAGAGTTAAAATCAACTCTCATGCATATTAGTTCATTATTTTGCTTAAATTAATTAAGAGTATGTCACCCTCCGAATTTAGAGGGTCCGTGGAAAAGGGGGGCGAACGATTTGTGAGAACCGAGCATAGCTCGTTTGGGGGCTGGGAAATTGTTTAATTTCAAATTCGCTTATCTTAAACGTTTATTTCTCAGCTCCAGTAACAAGTTAATAATAAAAACTATTAGTTATATTTCAATTGATACAATATAATAAGTTTTATGTATACTAATGAAAATTATTTCATACACAAGGAAGTTATGTACGTAAATGTCATCTTTAACCACAGTTACGTTATGAAATATAAATCTGTTCTAACAAGTCACACATGTTCATCCATTATTGTTTATTTATTAAACAATGTGCATTGATTTGTTTATTTTTCCTTCCTTCTTGGCGTTTCCTATTTATAAATACACCCTCGATTGTATCCTTTAAATTTGTTAAGGCAACAGCATCATACTGCAATACAAATAAGGACGTTTAACGACTTTATATACAATTATAAGGTGCAACAATAATATAGGATAAATAAACTAATTATACTGAATCTTGTTAATATTGCGTACACAAGATCTCACGGGATCCGAGCCAATCTCACCTGCTCGTGGTGCACCCTGCTAATCAATAAACGAGGCTCTATCTCTCACCAACCCGAATTATACCAGCGTGGTGGGAAACGGTCCTAATTTCTCCATACGAATCCCTACCCGCTCGATGTGGGAATCTTTGGGAAGTCTATGTCCAGTTGTGGACATCTATCAACTGATGACGATAGAAAGTTTTGTTATTCAATAAAATTTTAATTTGGAAGACTGTATGAGAAATTCATTTAAATGTCTTGCGCATGTGCAAGCAATAACAAATAATTCCATAGTGCTCCAACAATTCCAACTATTAATAATTAATGAAAAATCATTGTCTTTAGCCATTATTTAATATAATAACTGGCTCGCAGTTAACCGCTACAGTTATAATATAACAATGAATAGAAACTGTCAAAGGTTAGAATAGCGCAGCGGGCGCCCGTACAGAGAAACTCGTTCAAATTCGTTACAAGGCGATTGTCTTATGCAAATAAGTTTAAAGTAATTACAAAGTTTATATTGTGCTTAAGTATGGCGAGCAATCGGGGCGGAATGATTTCTTTCATTCGCCATTCAATTCTGTATGTTTTGATAGTTTGAACGTTGGACCGCCTCGTTAATTTATGCTAAACTGCAAACGCGTCCTATATTCAGTGCACGATGCTGCGTGAGAAACTTACTGTTGTTTGCACTTTTTTTTTTAATTGTTTCGTTTTTTTTTGTTATTCAAGTAACTTACTACAGTGTTGATGCTTTACTATACTGTCACTGCCATTTTAAAAAAATGGTTTATCAAATAGTTATAAAACAACTCTATAAGTGTGTAAAGGTTTCCGCACAACTCATGCAATCCAAGTTAACCTCACCTGCTTGTGGTGCACCCTGTTCATCGACAAACGAGGCTCTGGCTCCCACAAACCTGCATTCGACCAGCCTGGTGGTAAATGGCCTAAATTCTCCTTATGAACTACTACTCGATCGACGTGGGAATTTTTGGGGACACTTATGTCCAGCTGTGGACGTCTATCGGCTGATGATATCTATGTAACTTTATTGGAGACGTTCATTCTAGCGTTTAAAGTCGATTGGTCTTCTATAACTTATTTTATGTACTTTTAAATATTTTTTTTGTATTTTTATAGCAAAGTCGAATATAATAAAAATGCCTTGTGTATCCCTCCGCAACTATCGTCGTTTATTTAATAGATCTCAACAGTTCATTATGGAAAAAAAAATGTATAGAAGCGGTAACTGCACATTCACCAATTCGCCTGTGCAATTCTCAACGGCGCAAGTTGCCGGCTACTAGCAAATCGCACGGCTCGTAATGACCGGTTGACCGTTAGAAGCAATTTTGGCGGACACAAACCTACATTTCCGTAACCGAAACACCGCAAACTGAACATGCTCACAATCTTATAATTGCAAACATTTTCCATAGAAAAAAAAATTACTTTCTATCATTATCATAATTGATAACCTATCACTAATCTTCTGTTCCCTAAGATTCCTTAAGACGAATTCTAAAATAGTATATAATTATAATATAATATTTTTTAATAATATAATATTATTAAAATAATGCAGGATATATGTGAGTGTATATATATATCGTCATTAGCCGATAGACTTCCCCTGCTGAACATAAATAAGTCTTCCCTAAAGATCTCTCCTGTCTTGCCCTGATTCTGACGCCTTGTCAACGTCCAGTCAGCATGGCTACCGGTACCGTCAGCCACCATGCCATAGTTTATAGGGATTGATGTGGGAGAATTTGGACCATTTCCCGCCACACTGGCCCAATGCGGGTTAGTGGGATCCAGAGTCTCGTTTTTGATTAGCAGTGTGCACCACAAGCAGGTGAGGTTGTTGAATTGGGACTCGTCAATCGTTGTGCGGGAGTCCTTGCGGGTTGTAATATTATATATATGTCTATGGGATGAAATGAAATATTAGGAACAAAAACCAATAACTGCATTATACTCTAATAAAATAATTATCATCATCATCATCAGCCGTTAGACGTCCACTGCTGGACAAAGACATTAAAACAGCTAATATAATTAATATCAATGAAAATTATCTCTGTCGCTGTAAATGATTGATGCATTGACTTCAATAAATTGTAAAAAAAAATATTCGCGAAAATTTATATATTTTCTTATACTAATGTTGTTATAATGAAATATATTAAATGATTCGTATATGTATTACAAATCGATAAATGTATTGAGACATTTACACTTACGTTTATTTTTGGTACACATTGTTATGTTATCAGCAGTGTAAAAAAATTTCTTATCAGTAAACAATAGACAAACAAGTCTTTCAATGAAAAGATTTCTAGTTCAGATAAGACTAATTTTTATCGTCCAAATCTGAACGTGGTAAAAATCAAATGTCTCTCACACATAATTTGCATAGGTGCACTCGCGAAACAGGTCGGGTGGGTCACCAGATCGCCTCTTTCCCACGGACTATAAATCACACGATTCTGCGTGCGCCTATGACCACGAGCATAAAAACATCAAATATATATATATATATATATCAGTTCAATTCACATTCCTTATAGTTTATGGTGTGATAATTAATTGAGGGCATTACTTATATTGGCAACATTCTTTTAAATACTATACTCATCATCATTATTTCAGCCTACTGCTAGCGTGACACCTACTTCAATTTTCCTGCGATCTTCATCAGATCCTCGATCCACCTGCACGGAGGTCTCCACTTAGGAATATTCCTACCTTTGACCTTCCTATAAGATATGTGCCAATATGTCTCCCGCCCGTTGCCACTTCAGCTTACTTATCCACTCTATATGTTACTGAATATACATCTTTAAATAAGAAAAAACATGAAATTTTATATTAATTGTATACATAATATAATTAAACCCATAAACATGTTAAGTTATTTTTGGTACGAATACGACACTTAATTTTATCAATATCGTTATAGTTTTTTTCTTCCTCCTTTGGGTTGTACCTAAATTAATTGTGATTCTTTAATTGGACTATCGAATCAAAGTTTATTTCATTTCAATACAGCAATCAGCTAATTATAGTGGTTAAAGTTATAACTTTTAAATACCTGTATGATCATTATCACAAAGTTTTTTCGCGACTGGTACATGTTAGAGAATTCTAAACAAATGGTTGCATTGACACGACCGGACAAACAAACCTGACCGTTACCTGCACTTAACTTTCGGTACACGTCCCACTGCGTGTTGATACGTAACATACTGTTACTTACCCGACTTTAAAGCACTGTCAAGTCAATTTAAAAAATAACAAGTGCTAATTATAAACGTGTAGTAAAAACACATTTATACTAAATTATATATATATTAATAATAATGGGCAGGAACAAAAGGGAAGGCCTGACGGCCGATGGGGCAGTGAAGTCTTCGAGTGGCGGCGGCGTACCGGTAGATGTAGTATTGGGACGCTTCGTACAAGATCGACCAACGATCTGGTGAGAATCACGGGTACTCACTGGATCGACCGATCGATGTGAAGATCTTTAAGGGACGCCAATGTCCAGCAGTGGACGTCTATCGGCTGATGATGATGATTATAAATATATAATCTGTAAGTTAAAGTAGGCAAGAGATATAAAAGCGTTCACATACTTATTCTCATAAAATCTAGGTTATATTAATATATATGTTAAATGCATTTTAATTTATAAATGTTTGACATGAGATGATAATGAACGTTGTGCATTTATACAGTGTATTTTTTTTGTTTAAACATCAAATCGCCTGCGCACTGTATACTGATAAGATTGTTTTAGTGTGAGCGACATTGCACGATGTAGGTTATTTCGTTACTCGAACATTGTATATCAAAAGAAAAAAAAAATACATTATTATTTCTGCTATAAGACGTCCCTTCCCTATACACAGTTTCTTACGCGTAGTAATAAAAAAATTATATATCAAGTTGAAAAGTGCAACACGGCCGTTGTAGACCGTCACGCCATTTCCTTTCCCAAGACACCCGGTGACCCATATTCACAACATTGGAGAATGAAATCATTATGCTCTTCATCCGTCAATGCTTGACCAATCGTTTTTACGATCCGACCCCGGCCTTTCACTACGCGCCACTATTATACTTTTATTGGTGACCAGCGACCCTCCAATGTTTTACTTTCACACGTTTCAAAATATAGAATTTGTCAAAACTTAACGAGCGGTCACCTCGTAAAATCTCGTTAGTAAAAAGTATAATTTTAAACGTCGATCCGGCCCTGCATAATATAGTCGTAAAAATATATATTATTTATGTGGAAAAAATCATCTTGCGGCGGAATGGGGTGAAACCGTTGCTGCGTTTTATTGGCGTATTTAAAATTTTTGATTTACGTCCCGCATTCTTACTGCATTCTCACGTTACCGACGCTTTGTGTTGTATGTTAGCGGTATGTTAATTAAAGTTAATATAGCTAATAGAATGCTTACTGGATAAAAGTTATTTCATGATCATAACCCTCTCTAATTCCAATAGTCGACTTGGGTGGCCTGCACCATGTTCACCATGTTACGTACAGATACAGTTTTAATGGAATAAAATCGACTTGAGCTAACTAAAGCTACAGTATTATTCTTATAAATTTTCAGTTTTTTTTTTCTTACTTAATTTGAAACACTCTTAGTGTCGCTTGAGAACAAACCACTCAAGTTAAAAATGAGACACTTAAACAATTTTAACACTAACGAGCCGCATAGATTTTTTAATTGTGAAAAAATTGTTCCACTTACGGGGCCCATTACGCCGGGCGATGTCTCGCTGCGAACACTCAAGATAATGTGCAAGCTAGCGGCGATGCATTTTCAAGATGGCGTCGGTGCTTTCCATTCGCGACTAGATGGGTAGGAAACCGATCTGGTAATCCAAGTATGTAACCCGATGAGCGCTAATCCAGGCCATGTGTTGTCCAGGGCGGACTTCTAAGTCATTACACCGATAATAATTGCTTACTACACTGTCTCGGGCTGCCAAATGTCCCCGTATCATGTTAACATTAGTAATGACATGGCCGCTCTACAAGCATACGACCATCTTCAAATATCCTAAACAAAAAAAAATCTAAATTTTATATATATATATCGGATGACATTTGAGTTCTTGTTTATGAAAGTGGTATAAGTCAAAAATTTTAAAAATCTAATTTAACGGTCATTTAATTTCAAATCCTAGTAAAATAACATAATCAATAAGAAAATTTGAAATATATGACTTATACCACTTTCAAACTCAAGGGTTAACTTGTTCTCTTATGATCTAATGCAGTATCGTATTACATACAACATATATTCATCATAAATAAAATTTAATTTAATAAATATGATAGTCGACTATTGACGTTTGCTATGGAATAATGTGAGAGTTAATAAAAATGATATCCATTGAGAATTAATTCTGCAGCACGACTCATTGGTTAAGTGGACGCGCATACAACTGGGTTAGGTGGTCGTCAGTCCCTATACGGACGGTAATTACAGATGCGACTCCATGCTCACTCACTCACTCGCACGACGGAGCACAAAAACCGTAACGCACCATGCCAACGGGGTCTCAAAATATTCAATTCATATCCTAACACACGGCCGTCCGCCGTTTTAATAAAGCTAGGATTACACGACGATCTCGTCTCACCCCTGAAACGCACGATTTAACTTGAGACGCGAATTCGTTATACAAGTAGAATTATCCTGTGAATGAAAGCTTTGAACCTGTTGCCTTATTAACATAGCACCGGGCATTGTGCATTGTGCGCGTATTCATGGGTAAACACACACAGCTTTTTGTGTCCATTGTCCGAGTAATACTCAGCATCTCCGTCGTGTACCCTAACCGATCCCTTTCTTCCCATTGTGTGCGACAATGCGAGAGGACAGCGGCTGCCGAAATTGGTCCAGAGGTCGCATCTTACAACGCTCAGGTCAGCCGACAATGGCGTCCAGCGTGTTTACTGCAAGAAACCGATATTGATGTTCAGTTTCTGGGTGTGGACAATGGGTAATAGTGACGTAACAATGGTATCGGCATTGTTCTATAAAACATATAGCTACCGTTTTTGTCCGTTACCTGTTTCACTATAATCTCACTCGCATTATTCAACAAATTTATGGAGTAATATAATCTCCGGTTTACTAGAAATTTAAATATAAACGATGGGAAATGCGTCGCTGGCAACATTTTATTGTATTAAGGATTATAACACAATGGAACGTGAAATTATCTCTCCAATATATCCAGATTGCCTGTTTATGAATCAGTTAAAAAATATATATAATTTTAGTTTCCTCTCACGTTCCGTACAAACTACATAAAGTTTTAGAACAATTCAACGATTTTAAAGAAATTTAAGAAAGCCAACGGCTTGTAAAGAGCAGCGGTTAACCCTAAGACGGAGGCCCATGCTTCGATTTGGGGTCACTTGTGATGGAGTTTCGCCGGCGATAGGGTTAACAGCTTTGCTGTTTAGCAATTGTTAAGTTATAAGAGTTCTTTGTTGGTTAAAAAAAAAATCACAATTATTATTTTTGTTGACGGTTTCCGAAGTATGGAGTGCCAACTTTTTATTATCTTCTGTTTGTTTTGTTTCTCTAAATGTAATGAGATCGAAAGGTCGCGAACCCGATCTGAATATAGACGCGAGTACGTGAGAGACTTGCAGTAGCAAAAGCCGGAGGGCGGTCAGTTTCATTGAATTTATGTTTACGGTTGACATGAACTGAGGATGCGGTGATGGCGAGCGTCCGATTGAACGCGAGTGCCGAGATCGACTGCATTTGGCAACCGGTCCGAGTACGGACGCCGAAGCCGAGTAATTTATATTTAGAATGGATAAAGTTTTTATCCGATAATAACTATTCAAAGGCAGTTTGAAGTTCGTTATCGTAACTTATCATAAAAAAAAATTCTTACCACAGTTTCGCATCTTATTTAGAAATAACTTCCATCATCCTCAAGAATGTACATAAAAACTTAAGTAAACTTTTATATAGATTTGTTACTCCCAATTTACGTAAAAACCACTTTACTTAAGAGAGTAGATAAAAATCTTTTCTAAAATTATCTAAGGACTAAAAACGCATCTGTCTCAAAATGTGAAAGTTTTAGTAAATTAAAAAAAAAAAAAACTATCACACTTGTATGGACTGTGAGATTCGTTACACGGCAGCAAGTTAAAGGCGACGATCTAGGCCAGTTGAAGTGGCGGATAAAGCGGCCCTTTGACGGAAGCCGCCCGGGAGCTGTCGGCGCGCTTTCATCTCGCCGACGGTTACACGTTCATTAGGGTCGCACGCCCCACGCACCACCCTACGCACGAGCAACTGTGAAAGCACCCTGCGCGCGCAAATCGATATATGATTGCGACATTTTGCAACTGTGCAATGGGAAACAACTTCTATTATCTGTAATAATCTTTTGTAATCTTTGCTGTAACGACTTGAGCAAATACCGCGACAAATACTAATTTCAATTGCACTTCAGTCTTTATTGTTGTTATTTTAAACTATTATAATTGTTTGGTGTTGGAGTTACATTATCATCGTAGATCAGTAGAATATCGTAGGTTCGATTCACAATCGAGTAGTTAAAAAAAAATCGTATATTACTCATACTCTACTTGATATCTAAGTACTTGATTTATTATTCCCATGCATTGGGAGTGACTCCTTCTAGGAAACTCTTCTAAAATCCTGCACATTATAAATAGTTTTACTGATGGTAGGTCTTCCAGAAACGATCTAGATAAATTACACAGCTCCTATTACTGCTAAAGAGTAGCAATAAAGTTATATACATATATTTATATTAAAAATATATATTCATTACATTAATATGAAATGTCCTGGCCAATTGAATTTGCTTTCACCTATGGAGTTCGTCATTATCAGCCTATAAACGTCCAACGTGCTGGACGTGGACCTCTCCCAAAATTCTCCATATCGATCGGTCGGCACCGCTGGGCATTAGGTCTTGTCGTCTGTAGGGGTTTATATGGGGTGTATATTATTCTAATTAGTGTCATCTGGGACGGGTTTCGTATATCTAAAGTAAGTCAACCATTTTTTTAAGTTGGATTTTTTTTTAATTAACATATTAAGCGGGGAGAGTAAGAGAACGGTGAAAAAGAAAATTTAGAGAGATGTTAAATTCCACCGGTTACTACGGTAATAAATATTCATAGTTCATACCAAATTTCTTTGGAAATGTAGTTCGATATTCCCAGCGGGCCGCAGCCGGTGTGTTTGAACTAATTTGCTTCTGTAAACGAAGTAGAGCGTTGTCTATGGTAATTCAAGGAGTTAACGCACTCCTGCTGCAGCCTGTTACGTTCACAGTGCTCTATTGTTTTTTGGCGAGCCCGTGTGAGATCGTAAGTTCAAATTTAAACATTTACCCAACGCACATACAACGGCTTCCACAATGGAATCGTAACCGCTTTAAACAGTACACTTACAATAAGTTTATTTTTATATAGAGGGTTGTATTATATTATCATTTTTTTTTTATATTTTTAACGTAATATCATGACCATTTAAAGTGTAATTAGGAAATCCATGAAGTATTTAATATTTATGATACACTATTAATAGAATCCTTTAACTATTCAATACGTTTCTTGTCGCTAAGGATTTAAGTTCATCGCCCGCGCCTTCGCCTAGCACGCGGACACCCGCAGGACTCCTTATTGACGTGCTTCTCTTAAAAAAAAAATGATACATCGCAAAAAACCAAAGGATATTAAATTGGTTTTTTGCCTGTAAGCTACAACGAGTTATTTTTCTCGGCTTACATTAAGGATTTAATGATCCTGCTGAGGACTAATGACGCTATATAAAAATAGTATTATCCGATTCTGTACTGACTAGGATAATAATTATTTCAATAAGCCAAATGCTCGGTGAATATACAATTGGCAACAAGAAAGGTCGCGCGCATAATCTCAAAATGTTCAAAGTTCATTAAACTTTTAGCATGCGCTCCCACAGGATCGGATCCACAGCCTTGCTTCGTGGCATTCAGGTTTTGGCTTATGCAAAGATACCACCATAAGCATTCAAATTTCTTTATTCGTTTAATGCGGATATTTAGCTTTAAACTATGTATTTTTTTTTTGCTACAACTAGTTTTTATAATGTTATCCCTTAACAGTAATGAGACTGTTTAAATGCGAAATCTCGTTTAAAACATTTCGGGTATGTACCGTAAATCTGTTTAAACATTTGATATTTAGCTTAACGCCGTTTTAAGAAAAACAAATGAGATGATTATTTAAAATTTAGAGTGCCAAAGAGGTGTATTGCGAAATTAAAAAAAAATAACGAAAATGATATCAAAATTTCCGTCGTGTATTGTATACATAAGAGGTAAGTAATATTTTAAATTGTTATCTCATGCGGTGGGGCCAGCTTGAGACACGGCGTTAAAGCAACATTCGTGACGGCACATTATCTCGATCTGTGAAATTTCGACACTCGTAAGTAATGTTGCAATTTAAATGTGAACCGGGAGAGATTTATTTAAATATAAAACGGGCAACATCATGCGTAAATCACTAAATAAAAGTACACTTTTTCATTTATAGATAACACTAACAGCGTGAAGTGTTTAGGTGGTTCTCTTTTATTTGACGAAGCGACGATACGAGTGAAATATTAATCTGATGGTAAGTCGTGGCTAATGGCTCGTGACAACGTTAGAATAATATATTTTATTGTGATGATGGCCTTGAGACATAAATTGAGTCTTCATTACCGCAGTAATTTCTATGTTAATATTTAAGATGACTGGAACGAACGAGATTTACTTCATTTAGGCAGTCTTCCAAAACGGGTTAATCTATGCTTACGTATACAATGACCGTACAAACGTACAAATAAAACATCCGCTAGGCTCATCATAAAAATAATCTTTATATCAACTCTTACATTTACAAATACAGTGGTAATAAATCTCAATATGTTTCGCGTTAACCGGCCGGTGCGCATTCGTTGCCACCACCACCGCCACCAAACCGTTTCGCCACGCGACAACGCCAACCACCTTTCTCACTTTCACAGTTACGTATTCATCCAACAGTCGACAGTTTCTAAAGTTTCTACAATACGGACGGCGGTAATGAAAGTCACTTTACACAAATCTGCTGTAGTTGGTGTAATTTACTGGGGTAACGAGACTCGACATCTTACGACTCGGGCGAGCGTGATGTGGTGATATCCTAACCAGCTCCACGTTGTCATGGGCAGGCGTATTATTTATCATCAGGTGAACGTCTTCTCTTCTCGTCGCTTAATTGAATAAAAAATAATCGCTACATCCATGGTACAGACGTACAATAACAGATTAAAAAAATAACATCTATTCGTGAACAATCTTTTGAACATGTCCTCGTTCACTGGTGGTGTCTCTGACTGATACTGTGGTGGTGCTATGGATACCACCGCAGCACGTACTTCGGCCGTGTAAAGGACTTTATAGGTAGTGAAGTTAGAAGGGTATGGAAAGTTTGCATCTTATATCTCAAAGCGTGGGGCACATTGTTGTGCAGTATATACCATCATTACTAAACCCACGTTTACCACCAGTTGAACATCCCGATTGTATTATAGTAAAATAAAAAAAAGTGTTAAGCTTATGAAGATGTAACATAATATTTTTGTATAACGTGTTATTTAAAGTACGAACGTATTAAGTTACACATTTCGTTAGTTTTTTTGACACCCCCCCCCCTCCTCTCCCCCCAGTCATCAACAGTTCCTTCGACAACAAATATCGAAATACGTTAACAAAATTCCGCATGACGACACAAACTGGACGCAAATATTGACTGAGGGCCACATTTTTCCAATCCCGACGCGGACCCCTGACATTGCGTTGGCAATCTAAAGCAAACACGCCGCAGCGTTATCGCCGCTTATCCAATGAGGTTTTTGTCAAGTGCACGCGAAACCGAGCGGCCGCCTGTTTACCGACCCAACGCAATGTTTACCGGCTAGCATCAGCTCGCGCGGTTCACACGGACCTGTAAATGGGTCAAGTCGAACACATTTTTACAAACAAACCGACATTTCGCAATGCCTACACGCGGCTATTGACTTCTGTCGTTGGCCGGCGGCCTTTGCTTCAATCGTACGAGTGCATTAGGTAGAGACGCACAATGACAACACAAAGTTACGATTTCATAATCACAGCTTAAGGATTTCTCATGTATGATGTCACGGGCCCTTTGTTAACGTCGTTTATAGTCGCTTTACAATTACATGGTAGTTTAGTAACTGTGTAAAAGACATGCAAAAGTCACATGACCAAATCTGTCATTTCGTAAGAAGCGACCGTCTTTTACGTCTACACAAAATTTACTTTGTTACTTCGTTGCTAAGTTACTTGTCGGTATTATTACTATACCGCCTTTGTTTATTAAACACATCTTTCATCGCTTGTCTGAAAGATTCCAAAATATTATCCAACCCGTAATTTTCTAACAAAATTTAGCCAAGCTACCAATTCAGAACATCCTGTTCAGAAGATAAAATCTAAATAATTGCGTAGTGACGCTGTGGCAGGCGCGGATCTAGACAGTCTTAATTAACCGTCCGGTTTGAGACCTAGGGCTGACAATGTGAATTTTCTAATTAATAAACAGTATAATTTAATGTTTACTTGTGTAGTCTGAATAAGCGGTGATCATAGCTACAATAGCAACCTAACAAGTATACTAACATAACATAAGTAACACTGATCTAAAAGTGAATTGAATAAAATCATAAGCAAAAACCGAACATAACATAAATCACGGCAATGAAAGTGGCACAGTGCGGATAGCGAAAGTCAACAACAACAACAACAACAACATCGTGTTTGTTCAACAACGAGCGTAAATAGGTTAATAAATAAACTTGTTGTCCCGTGACTCAGTTAGCGTATAATGAAGCGAATGCGCGGCCACTTCCTGCGCGCGCGCCTTTGTTCCACGTACGGACACCGGCGACCAAAATGGGCAAGTTATAAATGTGCAACGAATAATTTATTAACTGCTAACCAGCTAACCGATGCTACAACTTAACTTAATTATAAAATAGCATTTTTGTTTTTACATAAGTACTTCAAAATATGTCTCCGCTGTTGCTGGAGACCAGACGGTCGGTACTTCAGCTCTGTAGTCTCAGACTATTAAGAATAGGACTAAAGTATTCCCTGTCTGTCGTACAAGGCGACTAAAAGGATTCTCGGGTTCGTGAGCTTAGAGGTCGAGGGCCCTCAGAGCTCAATAAGCGAGTCTTAGAAGGACTGCAATTGCACGGTGGTCTTGTATTTACCGTAGCACAGCGTGAATGCTGAGGGCTTTGTCCTTCCGAGGGATGTTTTAGCCAGAGTGTAGGAAGGCATCGGTGCGTTCTGGAAGAGATCCTGGAGCCTCTCCTAATGCACCGAGGAAGACAGCCGAAGGGGTTTCAGTGGGTAGAAGCCCTACATAACCTTGTCTTCCCCCCAAAAGCAAGGTACCTTTTAAAATTACTACCGCAATAAAAAAAGATAGTCGGTACCAAGACAGGTAGGTACCACTACAGCGCCTATTTCTGCCGGCAGACATTACTGTGTTTCGGTTGCAAGGGTGCAGTAGTTAGTGAAATTACTAGAGAATCGAGGATTAATATCTTATATCTCAAGGAAACAAGCGCAATTTGGTACTACGAATACAAATTTAACTACCGCCACGATGTTATGAGTAGGCGTATCTCTTAACATAAGCTGATCGTCCCGCTGGACTCGTTGAATAAAAAAAAAATTCAGTGACAAATGACATTACTCATGGTTGATAGATACATTCGTCACAATTCCGTCCATTTTGTCATGATAATTTTTTTTATTTCGCAACAGTTAACAATATTTAACCATTGTTTAATAATTATTAATTTTAGTGAATTAATTAATTTAAATCGATAAGTACTAAATTTAACTCACAAAAATTATTTATATACTTATTAGGAATAAGTATATGCCTAGAATATTATTTAGTTATTTTGTAGTAAGATCTAGTAGTAGTTAGCTTTGTAATTAGTAGATCAGGTTGTACAAAATAGGTGTAAGACAAAATTTGCAAATGAACTAAAAACATTAGTTTGTAGTATGTGTCCTATAAGGTTTAGGAGGTTCCATCCAGCATCTTACGGAGCCCAAGTCAACATCATCTGCACATCCCACCAACCCTCATTGGGCCAGGGTGGTGGAAGACCCAATTCCCCTGAATAAACTCTGTGGAGATATTTGGGGAAGGCCTATGTCTAGCTGTGGACGTCTATGGGCTGATGATGTTGATGGCCCTTCACCCTCCCGATAAAGTAACGAAAAGTCAAGGTAACGAGCAAAATGGGCATGTGGCATCCTAACTAGCGCCACGTAATATGCAAGCGTACAGCTTACCATCAAATCTCGCACGTGTCGTCGCGTTATAAAAAAAAAAAAGATTCGCGTGGAAACGTTGAAAGTAAATACGGAAGCTGCATCTCTCCAGTCTATTAATAAACGGCTAAGATGTAAAGCAAACGTGGGCACAGTTAAGTGTGGTAGAGTTTAACTTAACCTCAATTCAAATAAACTATATCAGATAATATTTAACAAATGTTAAAGGGGACACTGCGCCCGCTTCCCGGTGCCTTGTCACTTATTTGTTTAGGCTCCGGCTAAAAACCAGTAGCCGGTGGTGTGCACGGCGCGGCGCGACGGCGGGGCGGAGGGAGGAGAGGGAGGGGGGGAGGCTGGTGGAGGTTTCAGTTTCTCTTTTTATCTTCATCGTCCAGTTGCACTAGACTTCCGTAGGGTTGTACGACGCTACTTATTCACTAAAATTAATAATAAATATTTGTTTCGTATCTCCACATCGAAATAAGCGAGTTCAATGCTAATAACCACTGTCTCCTTCGACGTATGTATTCAGAGCTGATGTTCGATGTTGCCGGTGATCACCTGCGTCATTCGTGTTGTCACATTCGCCGCAGCCGGTGGGTGCCACTATCAGCAAGTAGACAAACTGCTCGCTCTATGAATGGAGGCGGCGGTACGGGCGGTTGCGTCGCGCTCGCATCGCAGCGTATCCGCAACGGTCGCTCATTTTGACACCGAATCGCCTTTCACTTGACCCAGATGTTTCGGAACTGGTTCGTAATCACAATGCGGGCTGGCTTGCATTCCCCCGCCGCACAGCCATTTTGGTAATCACAGTTTCCTGTATTACTTACACAACACACGATTTGTAAATCACCGTGTATATGAACTAGGTTAAAGTCCGATATAGATATATATATTATGGATCTCCGTTGTCGAAGACCGTCTAGGCAGACACCACGGTAGCTCCTATATCTGCCGCTGAACCATGTTGTGACCCAGTTTGAAAGGCGTTGTAGCTAGTGAAATTACTAAGGTAACGAGTTAATACATTGTCTCAATGCGAAGAGCACACTAGTGCAATGTATGTCATGTCAACTGGCGCCACATTGTTATAGGCAGGCGTTTCACTTAATTACTATTTGATCGAGATCACTTTTCTTCGTCTTCGTAAAATCAAAAAAAAAAATGATTTTATTCATCGGTGTAATAAAATATAGAGTTTAAGTATTAAATTATATAAATATGTTAGGGAACATAATGAATGCCCTTGCCAGGTTAGTTACGTATTCAATTATGAATCATGTAACAATATGAAGTGACAGCTTGGTGCCTCCGGTCACCCAATTACATAGCAGCCCTGGATTATAAATGAAATAAAACAACGCAACTCGCTAGGGCATCGAGGCACACCAACCTGTTCCGTTGCGGGGAGCCCGCCTCCTACGCCACACAAATCAGTGCCAGTTTTTTTCCAAACCAACCCCCCCCTTCTCCCCACTCAGAATCACACACACAACCTCAGCTCACAGCGATCGTGAACGCGCCTGATCAAGTTTAGACTTGTTTATTTATACATTAGCAAATGGCACACGTCACATCAATGGATAATATAAAATATACGTCACATATTAAATAAACCCTTGTATGTAATAGTGCACTTGGATCTGGTGACAGGTATAGTGTGGCGACCGTCTGTCGTCTCAATTACATTCATATATATGTATATATATAAACCGCAGCCGCTCCTATTTCTGCTGATAAAAAGTAGTGTGCAAATATTACCCTGTTCCTATTTGAAGGAATTAAGGTAGCATCTTATGTCTCGAGACGAAGAGCACAATGTGGTGCAGTGCATAACATCCTAACTGGCGCTACGTTGTTATAGACGAACGTGTCACTTACCATCAGATAAACGTCTCCCGTCAAAAGAAATATATGTTAAGGTTATTTTTTATAATGATCCATAGCTGATCGTCCCCATAAACTGTTATATACCCTCAAGAGTGGGGTCTATAAATTGCTTGCTCCGACGTTTGATCTCAATTTGTCACACGGCGATATAAAAAGCACAAGCTGTAATTACCAACGTCTCCGTAACACTAAATAAAGAAACTTCATAATACCACATGAGGTTATTTGGGTGGACCACATTTCACTGTACACCTAAGAGGGCGGTACATTGATTGATATTAGAAACATTTATAATTGTTAAAGTAACATACACTAATTACATAAAGTAGTTCCGCCAAAAATCTTACCGCCCATGTCAACCTTACCTGCACGCGGTGCACCCTGCTGAATAATAGACGAGGCTCTGACCACCCACAAATCCGCACTCGGTCAGCGTGGTGGGCTAAGGCCCAATTCCAGCACCACCACCAGATACCAAGTCCAGCAGTGGACGTCTAACGGCTGATGATATTTGATATTAATGTATATATAAAATTAAATATAGTACTAAAGAATTTTATACAATACATACATAATAATGTATCGACCAAGGCTTTCACCTACATGGCTGGAGAGCCAATGCGCATTGGCCAAGGGTGTGGACCACAGCGGAAGGGTTAAGAAAAAAAAAGACTAGGTACCTTTTTCCTTCTGCAATGTAGTCTAGGGCTATTCAGAATAGGACTAAGTTAAGCCCTGACTGTCGTAGAAGACGACTTTGGAAGTAGAAGCATTCATTGCCTACTAAGTTAAGTCGGGGTGGACTTCAAAGACGTAGTGGTGACGTATTTGTGATAGCAAATCGAGGGTGCCGAGGAGTATCACAGAGATGTACTTAGTATATAATCTTGACTTCCTAATAGCAAGTTATCTTCAGATTTCCCCCCGGATAACAAAAATAAATTGGCTTTTTTCTTTAAAAGAAAAAAAAAGATCTATTCAGCTGTACACATGTATTATACGCGGTATTTGTTAAAAGCTCGAAGACCGCGACAAAACACACCCCAAAAGTTACTTGTACATCCCGCCCCCGCCTCAGGAGCGTGACTTAAGAAAAAAGCTAATTCGTCCGTACACAAAATCCTTCATGTTCCTAGTCGATTAACTATCCTTTTTTTTTCACACATCACTCAAGGATTCCGGTCGCGCAATGAAAGGACGCGACGGATGTATCCCGTCGGCCGCGGCCTTCGGTGCGCGTGCATTGCATTCGGCTCACATTTAGCGTTTGAAATGTTGCCAACTGAAAACTCTGTCACAAGCTCTCGCCGCAAACGCCATATGAATAATTATAAGCGGCATGAAATACGAAAAAAAAAAAAAACAAATCGTGCAGGAACCCACTGGCATATGGCAGCTTTACAAGTGAAGGATCGGTTATTAAGTGCATTGTGGTTGGCGTCGCTTGTGAACAAGTGGATTGTGCTGAGAGGGCGACGTACTGCCGTGCAGATATTTAGGTCGCCCGAAATAACCTCGTCTCCCGCCACCCGGCCGCCTCCATACCACTGCGACGGACGAATTGTACGTACCAATAACACTGTGCGGTCGACACCTTTTTTTTTGTTAGGAGGAAATCTTCGAAAAGATACCCAGTCTTCTTGGAGAGAAGTTACGATTAAATGAAGATTGATTAATAACACTAAAGCCTCTTAGTCCTCGTCCACGGCGTTTATAAAGGTCACAACCGCATCGGGCAACCTGCAGATTGTAATTTTTTATTTCTTATATTTGTATGTTCATAATTTCACATATTGTTACTATAAAGCCATCGACGGTCATAGTAAGCAAGCAGAGCGCAGTGTGCAGTTATGGTGGTAGAGTTTACAATATGGATGGGTAACGGGGAGGTTGGAAAAGTCCACCAATATGTCGCTTCAAAATGAAATAAGGGACTTCCATCTTACATATCAAATGGTTAGTCATTTCGCCATAAAGCTAAAAAACTTTTCTATATTATACATGATGTAAGAGATTGAGAACTAACCTAAAAAACACGTTTTCATCCGTATGATACAGTATTGCGTCGCGATAGAAGTTTTAGACTAAACACGACAAAAATTTAATAACGTCCGTCCTATAGAAGCGGCGGTGTGCGCGTGTGTATAGAGTCATCGCTAGGCGCACGCGCGGCTCCCCCAAGGCCATTTTGTTTACGCACACCCGCGTGTTTACGCGAGTCCGATTTAAGCGTATTAACCGACCGGGAGCGGTGCGCGCGGCGACCCGAGCGATACCAGCGCTCGCAGCCGACTTTTGAACCGGCCGGGTGCGCGCCAGCGAGAAATGGCGCGAATCGCTTCATTGAACATTTGGCGGGAAACTATTGCGTAATAGTATGAAAGCATGCCAGTGAGGAGTGCTATGCGGTGCAGTGTATATCATAGCGCAACCAACAGTTGCATATTTTTATTACTAAGTTTGTCTGTTTCCTGTTAGTACATCTATTTGGTTATTGGAGGTTATAATATCAGACATGTTAATAACGTTTGAATGTTTATCAAGATTTAGTGATTTTATCAATGTTGGTGATAACGACTGTATTTTTTGTGATCGTCATGGATTTTTGTTAATCAATAAATATTATCGGCTTGATATCGTGGCTACGCTGGGCCGAGTTTATGCAGCACGTGGTCTTCGCATTTGGCGGGAAATGCTCCGGGCCGACGCTTCGCCTGTCGACCTTGGTGCCCGGCTACGTCACTGACATAGTTCTCGTATGCACATCCGACACCGGCTCTTATTTCGCTGAAGCTACATTTCAAGTTGTAACTTTGGAGACGCTTCAGACATAATACATAAAATTACGAACGCTTTTTTAATTCAACGAAAAAAGTTTACTTGGAGATTATTAACACGGATTTATCTTAATATTTGATAAAGATCGAATTTGGAAGATTAAGTTTAATGCATGTTATACCATAAAGTAATACATTTTTCTAGTATAATTTTAAATAACGCAACATATATATATGCAGAGATTCATTGACTCATCACAAGATCTCCGGAAACTGTTAGACGTGCACAGTCACATTTTGGTAGAGGTATTGCTACTACTATTTAGAGGTCAACTATAATTGGATTTTACAAAATTCTTCCCAAAAGGGAGCGTACAACAGATAGAAAAAAACATTTTCACTGGTCTCTTGCCGGAGACCATCTATGTTGATACCAGCGCAGTGTCTATAGCAGCCGACATACAGTACTGTGTAGACAATTTTGTATTCTGGATTGAAGGGCGCTGTAGCTAATGAAATTATTGAAGTAACGAGACTTTATATCTTATGTCTCGAGGTTAGGAACGCAATGTGGTGCTGTGTATATCATTTTAACTAGCGCCGCTTTATGGGCAGGTGTGTCACTTATTATCAGGTGTATGTCTTGTTCGCTTCGTCGAATAAAAAAAAAATAGCGGCACGTAACGAAATCATATGAAGCAGAGTTCTTAGAATGATTGTCGGTAGTGCGTGGCCTTGGGCGCGCCGCTTGTTGCTAACTGGAGGCGGCGCGGCGGGAGCGCGGCGGCGGCTTCCTTACCCAACTACCGAATGGTCAATTGTGACGAGCCATATACATATACCAACAATATATACATATATAACACTATAACACATATATTGGTATATATATATGTATATTTTAAAATGTTATCAAACAATCCTTACCAAAAACGAAACCCCTTAGAAGGGTCTTATGGAATACTTATGTTGAATATTAAATATTTCTTTGTGAAATCCTTCGTCGTCCTGTTCCGTCGAATATTATCACACCCATGGACTGAAGAAACGAAGAAGTTCTTCTATTGTATGGTCAAACTATTTTTTAAGAATTTTTGAACATTTAGTTTATAGTAAGTAGTAGTTTGTAGTAGAATAAGATAAGGACGGGTATGACGTACGCACTGTGTGCAAAAATCCCTAAAACACAAATCTTTTAATATAATTTTTTTTTAACTAAAAACATGTTTTTTCAATTCAATTATAACGTAATAATATAGGAATTCATAACATATTAAAATACAATATATATATGTATAACAATAACATACAAAATTATTTATAATATATCTCCCGTTTGAAAGAATTCTTACTAAATACAATGTATGCGTCATCATTATTTGAACCGGTGGACGTCCACTGCTGGACATAGGTCTCTTGTAATGTGTCCCACAAACTTCGGTAAATATATATATGTTTATATAATAATTGCACAATGTGTCAATTGTATGTTGTGCGATGTTGTAAGAAGTTGGAACCGAGCGGTTGAGTTTATCTAATCTCCCAACGTCCGTGAACTTCGTAATCCGACTGAGCTTCAGTTGGCGGCCTCTCCCTCTCCCCCTCTCCCGGTAAGCAGCCACCTCCTAACAGTAACTCACAGCCCTCGGCCGTAACAGCGCAGATTAAACAGTAGTAAAAAGATCGTAAAACTTTTATAGTTATTAAGGTCACATTCTTTTATTTATTTCGAAACAAAAAAAAATTGTCTCGCACGGAACGGTCGCTCGCAACGATCCACGGGAAGGGTTCGTGTATTGAACGCGCTACAATTAGGGTGTCTCCTCTAATTTATTTACAGTACACAGTGAGTGCAGTGGTAGGAAGATTTTTTGTCCGGTTTAAAAGATATATTTATTTGCAGTATTTTCACTTACATATTGTTTTCTTTTCTTTTACGTGGGGGTAATGCCTGCGCATACCTGCACTCGCGGGGGCAAGGACAGGTAATGTCGGACTTGCACCGACAAAAACTTTCACGATATTCCACCTCGTCGCTTTACGGCAGGGTCACGGAAACGCTCTCGCACACCTCCAAGACCCCGTCCGCGCCGGCTGCACATTATAGTCCCATCTCAGAAGGGAGGGAAGAATCCTCCCTTTCCACCTTTGTAAGAGCACGCTGGAACATACAGTGCGCCCTCTCCTCGGCATCTTACAGTCACCCGGGTAACGGAATGCCCCGAATCCGTCACTCAGAGGGTATGGGAGTCAAGAGAGAAAACTCTCCTGACTCCCTGCGGCGGATCTGATAGGGAGAGCGGCGGAGCGCAATATCGACACTCTTCTCCTCCGCGACACCACCTTGGGAGTAAAGAGCAGTGTAAAGCCGTTCCTACACCCCACCGACACGTATCCGAGGTGAGCTCTCTTTAATTAGGAGCTTTAATCTGGAGCGGTCACCTCGGGCCAGCCGTATAGGCTCCTCTTCGCACGACTGTGGGGGACCACGCCACTGCTACTGAGCCCCTCCACCACGACAAAGCGGGAATCTGTTTGGAGAGAGCTTTTTACTTACATGTTAGGTTAGGTTAGGAAAACATTGTCTGGATCGCTTTAAAGACGGAGGTACAAACTCTCTAAACGGTTCCAATGAGAACGATGGCTGGGCCTGGTCTCCGGCCATTGTCATGATACTCATAAGAATACGGGAGATTCTAAGAGTTTCTAAGATGAGCTATACCAGCATAGCATTAGGGAATTCTCGATGTGCTCCTAACGGATATCCCGTAATATCCACAAACGCTGAGGACGTCCACCGGATTTTAGTGGGTAAAAATCTCCAAACTTCCCTCCAGTAAACAGGTTACCTTTTTGAAGATTGTCCCATGGACCAAAATAAAAAGGGAAAACTTTATAAGGAAAATAATTATTAAAGAGGCTGAAGTACTGTACACTTTATGGTGACCGTAGTGTTTAAGGGTACATTTTATTGCCTTATTCTTTAGGATGGAGTCATAAAACCGTCTGACAAATCGCCTCGCTGCACACTGCACCAGTGTCACTACGGATTCAGTGCCGTAATCGTATCGGCGGCATCGCCCTGCGTCACCCCGCCTTCCCCCCGCCCACCCGCCGCCTGTGAATTTTACGACAGTTTTAATGCCCCGTAACCGGCACAACGTACCCTGATGACACAGCAAGGGCCCTCAAACATCACACGATCTCACTTCACTGATAGAAGGTCTGTAGTACCACACCCAGGGCGTCTAGAGATAGTTACAACACTTGTATACTACAGATTACTAATACTGGGGGGAGGAGGAGATCATCAAGATACCTTGCTCCTGTGAAGAAGACGAGGTTATGTAGGATTTGTTCTTACTGAAACATTCTTGGTGATCAACCTCAGTGCTTTGCCTCTACGTTTAAGGACATCCCAAGGCTATAACCCTCTCCGGCATCCTTGCATTGCCTTCCGTCAAAGTCCGTGAACCCGACGATCCTCTTCTCATGATAGAAGACTCAGACAGGAGACGCATAACCTACCGCGGCCGCTGGCGCAATTAGCTGTTGTATAACTTAACATAATTACTATAAGCAGAAGTAATGACTTATCTTCTTTTAAAGTTGCACTGGTGCCACGCTTCATTGAATATGAACATAACAATCTTAACATCCCTGTTTCCTCTTTACAGATTTCCTGAAGCCACGCAAGAGGCTGTCGAGCAGCGGCAAGAAGTCGCCGTCGGTGCACAAGCACGAGTGCGGCGGCCACGGGGCCCACATCCGCCCGCCGAAGGTGGCGCGGCTGACCCAGACCCACTTCAAGCGCCCCAGCTAGAGCCGCCCGCGTGACCCTGGGCCGAACCGGCAGCACCGGCCGCACCGGCCGCGGTGCAGTACCATGAACAATCGGTTTCGGTTCGGATGTTCACAATGCAACGTGCAAATTAATATTAAACACTTTATTTATTGCGCCGCCGGCGCTACGCTAAGTCTATCTGTAAGCGCTGCAACCATTATATTGTAGGCTACGTACGTGTTCGTGTATCGTTCATTTAATGTATCTAGTTTTCGTCGCTGCGTACATCACAAGTATAGTTGGCTGAGCTGGACCACACACCCCTACCACCACCCCTCCACAGCCATCCGGCCTCCCAGCCTCCCAGCCTCCCAGCTCGCGTCCCATACAAACGGATAACTTTTCTCAAATCACACACGCAATATTGATACCGTGACGTTTAGGTTTAAGTTTATTATGATCTCTTTGATACATTAATTAAGTTATATTAGTTTAAGCTGTATGGTCAAGTTGGAGTCGCGTTTTGCGAAGGTACGAGGCGGCCGCTGGGACGACGCCTCGGAGACATTCAAATGCTGAGCAGGAATTAAATTTCGTTCAGTTTGCGTTTGAACATTTTTGACGTTTGTTTGTCTGTGCGGTCGCCGAGCTTTCCGCGACCTCCTCCTCCTCCTCCTCCTCCGGCCCCGCATGCGCGCGCGACGAGCTGCGGGGGAGGGCGCGGAAACCCTTCCGCAGGCTCGTGAATGTAGCGTAGACGAAATGCAAATACTCAAATCTGTAACGGTGCCGCTGCGCGCGCGCCTGTGACAGTGACCCTGCTGAAGTAACTTTGCCAATATTATTTAATAAGTAATAGACGATTTTTATATGAAACATAGTTATTGAGTATTTGTGTTTGTTATCAGGTGGATATCGAATAGCAGTTCTCGGCAGTAGGGATATAGTTTATTGCATAGCGTGTGACTGAGACTGGTGCGCGACCCCTCTGATGGTGATTGCAATGGGGACTGCGGTGGAACCTTCGCGATCAGCAATCGCGCAGTCCCCGACCACTGCGTTTTAACGACAGCGCGGGGGATGTATTTATTTTGTTGATGCATTTGAATGGATTATATATCTGTACGATTATGGATTATTTTTTAGAAGACCCCCATCCCCCGGCCGCGGTCCCCGTGAGAGTACAAATTATTTCATTTCGCCGGGGGGGCGCCGCGGTCGCCTCAAAAGACAACTAACTCATTATCATTGTATGTAATTCATTCGTCTCATGTTAGCGTTAGAGTTGCGTATTCGGCTGAACCGCCGCCGCGGTAAAACCCAATGAACTTTTTGACTATTTTGACAATGATGAGATAAACAATATTTATATATTAATGCCCGTTATTTAGATAATTATTGATAATATTTTTTAATCGTACCGAGTTGGTTTATTGTTTGTAAGAAATTTTGACGTTGATTGTGAAATATATGAATTGTGTTTGCGCGTCGTCGCGGCGGCTGAACCGGGAGCTGCTGCAGCACACGGGAACGCTCGACATCCGTATTACCAGCAGTTGTACCAATAAATAGCGAAATTATTGAATTTCGCTAATCGATAAATAGTCGGCGGAAACTCGACAGTTTTCGGCGAATATTTATTAGTCTCACTTCAGTTTACGTGACGACGCTTATTTAATATTGTTTTTTATTTTACTTTTTGAAATGTGTAAGATATTTTACGATCCAAGTTATCGATGCAGAGTTGTCCGATATATATAATTGTCAGTATGTTTTAACGACAGTGTTGCTATACAAATTGATAAATTGTGGCGGAATGTTCGATTCTCGATGCAAAGCAAACGCTGAGAGGATAAAGATTCAGGTTCGAAGCTGTGAGCGGAGCTCCTTATGTGGACTAGATGTAGCACCGTGAGCACACAGAGCGCGATGCGATCTGTTAATGTTTAATTTATTTTATATCTCTTTTCAACACCTGTGATGTATTAAATATGATCTCAGAACATAATTTAACTGTATGCAATTTGTGTTTAAATATTGTTTGTTTAATTGGCGACGTCCCGGCCGGCGCTGGCGACCGAATGAGAAACGATTTAATACATCAGGATTTATTTAACGAGGTGGGCGCGGGAGGGCCGCCGGGCCGCCGCGGCACTGTACATACACACACACACACACACACACATACTCACTCATTCACATGCGTTGCGAGCGCACTGCGCGCCGGACAACCGCTCCTCGCGAGGGATGCAACAACACAATAACGTAACCAGGCTCCATATGCAAACGAACGCACACTTAACTTTATCAGCTTCGTTCCATTTGAATGGTTAACGACGCTTTTTTTGTTTAATTTCCAAAATATTTTAATGTGTGTAGATAAATAATATTAATAAATATGTCGTCTCCGTGTAATATTTATTTTAATTCAATATGAAAGTTTTTACAACAAATTCTATATTAACTGTATAACGCGTGCAGTGTTGCAACAAACGTCATTAACTTTCCAAACCGAGCGCTGCTGTAGAGCCTGCGACGTGAGCTTCAGTGCAGAGGGCGCCAGGCAACACCCTGTGTGCGCGTTTCCTCCTCCTCCGCTGCACCCCCCTCCACACACACACCTCCAACCCTCTCGCCCCGCGCCGCTTGCGCACCGCCGCCCAGCTGCCGCACAACCGCACTTGTACATATTCGGCCATTATTCTAATACATAAATGTTTTATTGTGTATCGAGTCCTTATTGTAATTAATAAATGTATAATGTATAAAAAGTATAATTAGTTGAAAAAAGCTTACTTCGTAACTATAACAACGTGTTTTTATTCATGACACCCCACAACCCGGTGAGAAAATAAAACCAACCCAGCACACGTGTGGAGTATGCCCACAATTGGGACTCCGGACTCCTATCATACGAAGTTAAGAGCGTTTATCCACCACACTGGTGAAGACACCACAGAACTGTTCTGCTTAAAACACGTAGATGTTTTCTTATCCTGGAAGCTAAGTACAGCGGGTTCGAACCCGCGCCTCATCAGCACGTGCAGCGCCTACAAACCTACAAACTATGCTACCGCGGCGTACGTGAACGAGGCGAGCTTCTCGCTGCAATGAGCGGCAAGTCTGTTGCTACAGTAAGGGAAATTTTACTGGTGGTAGATATCTACTGACCATTTAGGAACAGCAGCGCTTATTTCTACTGCCAAACAGTACTATGCTCTGGTTTGAAAGGTCCTTTAAGTAAAGAAATTAATGGAGTAAGAACACCCTATGTCTCAAGGCGACGAGCGCAACGTGGCGCTGTGAATACCATCCTAACTAACGCCACGTGGTGGGTGGGCGTATAATTTACCATCAGGTGAACGCCTTGCTTGTCTCATCGTCTCGTTGAATAAAAAAAATACAATCACAGGAGCGGGCGCGCGAAGAAATGAAACAACAGTTGGATGCTCGTATGAAAATGTTTACTGATATCACAATCAATTCTACACATCTACCCGAATACCCATCATGTTCGCGTGCACGTCGAGTGTTGATGGATTACAATGCAAATACAATAATGCCCGATGATCGTCCAGCACGCCGAGGCGGCGGCCTGGCCCTTGGATGCAGACATGCCTCATACACAAAGTAAATCGCTAATACTCAAGTTGAAAGCGCAACCCCTCGGCGTGCGCCGCAAGTGTACAAACTACGTTCAGCAAGTGTTCCGGCGAGCACGCCGCGCGCCACAACAAAAGTAATCCCAGTACAGTGTCACAGCTAATACAATTCTAACATCAATTTGACTAAAAAAAAAAAAAACATTAAATTTTACAAACAATTTTCACATAATCAACAGCACAGCGACGTCTACGCACCGTGTGCTTTAGATGAGAGAGAAAAAATTACAATCGCAGACATAAGCAAGTCAATTAGTTATTATTGTCTCGAAAAAGATTTATATAGATCATTGCAATGTACAAAAAACGCTGAATAGGTAATTTGGAATGGGGCCGAAGCGCAGTTGTGCCGCACGGGGGCGGGGCGGCGCCCCGAGGTCCGGTAGACATCCAAACTATTCATATATATATATAAAATTCACAATGATAGAATATTACACTTAGGCACATCGATTGTTATATAAAATTACGAATTAATTCGAAAACGTGATCCTGTCACCGACGTCAGCTAAACTACCACGAGACTAATACACGTAAGTGATTACAGAACCGACCGAAAGCGGGGGTTACCCGTTAAAAATACTTTAAAAGATTACCAATACATATATATTATATTATATAGATATACATTTAGTAAACCGAACAATGCAAAGGTGACCGAATCGGAAACGTTAAGAATTATCTAATACAACATTTAATTAATTTGAAACATTTTAAAAACGACGCCAATGCAACTGCACCCTTACGCGTAAGGGAAGCGTCGTAGAGAGGGGGGGAGGCGATTGATAAATTTGTACTTTAAAGTTCCCTCACCCCTCACCTCGCATCCGGTGCCGGTACGCAGCATACAGGTAACGTTATATTTGTGTTATAAGATATACTTTAATTACATGCTAATTTGGTCATAACTCTACATTGCAGAAACTAATCTAGCATAAATACGTTATGTGTAAGTAGTAGTGTCTATACGCGCGCACGCGCACGCGCACGCGCACGTCGTGCATGACGCCGGACCTGACCCAAGTAGACAAAATCACATTGGACGCTAGAAGGATACCGTTCACTTATCCTATTGTTATATAGAAAAACAGCAAATCTCGAGTTATCTGGACATTCAAATCACATTTAATAGATACAATTATGTTATATAGTAATACAGTTTACAATTGGCAGCGGCCGTCGGCACCGGGCCGCACTGCCGCCGCACGCCGCAGCATCCCGCCACCTACCCGCTGCACAGTTCTCTAATCCACATTCATCAAGCCTACACCTACTAGATAACGCGCGGGTACGTTTTAATTGTAGCAGTACCCCAAGCAGTGTCTAGGAGGCGATATTCTAAACCGGCCAGTTAACCGCTACCAGCAACACCTCTCAATGGACCAGGTCGCGGATGCTGCCACGTCAGCGCCATTGCCGCCCCGGACCGACCCGCGTACGAACAGACGAACGACCGCTAATCCTACACAACAACCGCACCCCCGCAGCTCGTATAAAGTTCCCACATGTTATTTAATTAAAAGCGACGCTAAGTTTTATCATTACACCTCTGATATTCTATCGGGGCAAGCGGTTTGGATGAAGGCACCAAGTAACAGCGAATGACGATCATCATCGACAAGACAGTGCCGGCATCCACACCGCTCCTTACCGAGTCTACAGCCCTAAACACTCTATAAGCTCTATAGGTAAATATAAAATATTTCAGACATTTATATAATAATATTAAAACTGACTTCATAATTTGGTGTTGAAATCTGAATCGTAGATGAAATGAAATAAATAGAGTTATCCAATAGCAGCAGTCCAGCTGTCCGCGAGTACGACGTATGGACGGCAAAAATGTTTTGGTGAAAAAGAGCCCCCTCGATGTCGGCGGAGCATCGTGGACGTCCGGAAGCTTCGCATCTCTGATCAAGGAATGCGTACAGATTGCAGTAGATTTGAAAGGCGACATTACACAAGTGCGCTGAGCCGAGAGCTAGGAAGTTGATGGACAGAGAACGGGGCGCCCGTGACCAGAGCAAGCGCGAGAGAACCGGAGACGCTGGACTGCGGAGTAATCTAACAACATTATCGACTACAGACAAAATCACATTTATATTAATAGACAGTGTAAAAATAATATTTATAAACATTGGCCTATAAGTTAATTAGAATTCATTGTACTTCATCTAGTTGAGAAAGCTTATTAATATTATCACACATACCTATCAGGTAGACATCGAACATTAGTTACAAAAGTTAACACTAAGAGCCAGCCGCGTCTACGGGCATCAGACTTGTCGGGGGAGGAGGTCGCGGGACCCCACCGCAGGGGCCACGCCTGTTCCCGCATCAATAACGCACATTTGCACCAGCGTTTCCGCAGGCGCTGACTATTACTATTACTTGTACCTTTTGCGATTTATTTGTCTGTATAATTTCCAAATATGTAAAGTAACGCGGTGGGCACGCTGACGCCACCGCGCGCGGCCCTACATAGGATAACTTTACTGGTGCACAGTCAACTACGCAGTACTCCTCGCTTACATCTGCCCGCTAAGCACATACAGGATAATAATCAGTCGATATTAAATATGTATAACTTGTAGTAGACGAACATCGTAATGTTGTGCGTGAAAGGATTTTAAAAATTTCTTTAAGTAGAATAAAATTATTTTCTTCTATTTACATTTCCGTTCAAAAATTTTTTTTTTTTCCTGAAGATAACACTATTGCCGATTTAATGTCGCCGACACGCGATCGTATCCGCTACAGTACAACACTGATATCGTGTTATAATAAGTAAGATAACAATATATTTTTGTGCAATCACACCAAAACGAACAAACGCGCACAATTGAACACGGTAGCTTAGTTTTTATATAAAATTGTGATATTACGATGCTCCAACACCATCCGCAAACTCCCAAGCGCATTAATAAGGAAGCATCACATCATCCGTGTAATAATTTAACTTTTTCAATATTTCCAATGAAACTTTCATACTAAATCATTTAAAGAACGTTAACCAATAAGGTTAATCGCTGTAAACTTTTATATATTTACATACTAAGAAAGAAATCTAATACATCCTAACTAGTCGAATTTATCTTCTATATGTATGATAGCGAAATGGTCTCAGAACATCGTAGATTTCTACACGGAGCTAGGGGACTATGGGATACAAACTTGCGACTTGTCACACTACAGCCTACGCGGGTTGAACGGGATCAGCTATTGAAACGCAAACTATAATAATCATTATTGTCTGACACTTGGTTATTGTCGAGACAGCAGCTCAGGCGTCGGACGCCACACTATTGACTATCAACTGTTACAATGACACGGGCTAGTCGGGAACGGAAGTAACCAAAACCGAATGCTTTACTGTATCTAAGGAATTAAATTACCAAATGGATTCTTAGATTATTCCATTAAATATTTTTGCATAGGGCATTCTAAATATTTAACAACGAAATCATAACAACAGGGATTTAAGGAAATCGGGAAAATTTGTCCCTTACATATAGCCCGGCCATTTATTATTAAAACACAGAGCGAACTACAGCCGGGGCAGTGGAACTAACGCCCCAGCGATAACAAGACAGGGCATCATTAAAGCGAGGTGACACGGCACAGTGAAAAAGGAGGGGGTGTAAAATAAAAATAAAATAAAAAATAAAGGGATATTTGGATGTTTATTTACAAACGCTCTCTCGTTATAACTATGCGATTATAGAAGATAAAAATCTAGATCAGCGCCAGGTCCCCTGATCCGCCCACAAATCTAATTTACAATAAATGTTAATTTTTTTTTCATTTTCGTCTCGAGCAACACGAGCTCCTAATCTATGAATTAAAATCATAATTTACCCATTATTATAGTTAGCTCTCAACTAGTGCCGACTGCCACTTAACAGTTAAACGTTACATCATAAGAAAATAATAATATAACCAAACGCGATATACTACTACCTCCGCTATAAAATCACTTCGAATATAATCACAGAGGAAATTAATTATGGACTTAAATGAGAATAAAACATTAGAATATATTAGGCATAAATGATATACTGACGCATCGCTCTCGCCCGCGCACGCGCACGCCGAGCGATTTGTACATTCAATCGGCTGATTAGAGAAAATAAAAGCATTTCCGCAAACAGTGCGGGCGCTGTGAATTAACCGGCGCTACCGAATACACACACAAACAGGGCAGCTTCACATACATCGTAGTGTTACAGACATATTTTATTGCATCATCCCAAAGACATTTTAATAAAAAAAATATTGTTTTTTGAATAAGCGTTAGTGTGTGAATAACTCACACAGAGCGTTCGGTATGACGATGGTACGAGAATTAACAGAAAACACAATAAAAAGAAACCTTCTGAAAACTGAAATCGACAAATCCGCCCCCTCCCAGTCCAGACATGTAAATATTAAAAAACTACCCTCTTAATGTCCCACTGCTGGGACTCGGGGGCCCTTCTCCCACAAGAGAGTCAAGGCCACGTCGCTGGGCAAGATCAAATTGGTGGATATAACATGTCTGGGTCCTCACGATGTTCTTCACTAGAAACTGATAATCGGTGGGGATAGATTCCGCTTCTTACGACCTATCACGACTTCCACTCGTGCAAACAACGAGGTACGTTCCGATAAATGCAGTGTCGAGTAGTGTGGGGGAGAGAGCGGCCATCACCGGTACTATCCACCAAAATGTGTAATTACAAGATGTGTTACCTTATATTTGACCTTTAATTAAATTTTTAATTACATCAATAATTATAAGAAAGACATAACTAATATTAAAAATTCCAGTCAACTGCCGAGTAAAAATATAGTAGTAGAAATTACGATAGTTTATAACGAAGTGTTAAATTCTTAGAAATTATTTTCAATCTGATTTGATAACACATCTAGTAATTCAGAACGGAAATAAGCATTGCGTGGAAAAGGTTAAACTTAATGGAATACTATTTAAAAAAAAACTTACATCAATATTACATTATTAGGTTTTTTTAATACAAAGTTATAGTGATCAAAATGGTCCGACTCTCATACGTTAGCAGCCGGAACACAGCGATGCTGTTATGGCGGCAGATTTACAAAACGGGAGAGGAATCTGTCACGGAATCTACAATATGTGCATGGTAATAACTTTTGTGTGATAATTGTTCACATTTTCCCCGCAATGCTATTTGTATACATACATTTGTTAAAATAAATCCATTAATCAAAATTACAACCATTACAATTAAATGAACTTAATATAAATTTATTGTCAGGCAGCAAGTACTAACATATGTACTAAGTTTAAAAATTAAATTAGTCTTGTCATTAAAAAAAAAATTAAAACCGTTTGGTAGGAGGTACACATTACACAAATAGTAATAAATTCAAAAATAATCCCTACATTTGTTTTAACGTATTACATTAATTAATAAGGCCAGTTAATTAATTAAATTAAAACATCTTAAACTACTAACAATTCTAACTAATAAGCAAAATGGTGACTCCCCACGGTCACCGTGTAGGTGAAGATTAAAGCGCCCTCTACGGCGGAAACACAACTAACACACAATTATTTACAACGTTTTATTGACGCGTTCGCGATCGTTATTCGTTCGCATAAATAGAAAAATAATTCACAGCGGTACTCAGCAGTAACACGCTAGTGTTGCCTGCTACAAGACAAACACATTTTAACCG
This sequence comes from Ornithoptera alexandrae, assembly GCA_029030555.1. Classification (NCBI taxonomy): domain Eukaryota; kingdom Metazoa; phylum Arthropoda; class Insecta; order Lepidoptera; family Papilionidae; genus Ornithoptera; species Ornithoptera alexandrae. The sequence continues at coordinate 6,824,847 of JARDVY010000011.1, read as the reverse complement.
GTCGATTCAACGACGCATCTCTGCAACAAGGGGAAGTTATCCCCGTAATTAAACGGACTAAGACATATAAGGGATTCACAAGATACAAACGAAATTAAAGAGTCCCAAGTTATAAAAAAAAGCTGGCAACACTACACTAGATCAAAGTTTCACTAGCCCTTAAAAATTAAAAATAACATTAAAAGAATTAAAAAAAAAAAGAAATATTAAGTGTTTGTAAAATTCTTGCGCTAATACGAATACACATACACTTTACCTATGACTGTGCTAAAAACATTATATATAGTTTATCTTTTTAATTAATTTCAATCATTAATCATTGTGTACCTACCGCCTACACGAGTACTCCATCACCACGCCCTACCACACACAACTATTACACCTAAATAATAAAACTCCCCATTAATAATATGATATAGTAATAAAACACAGCATACTTGTTTGTTTGATTACATTGGCTAATCACTAAGTGATATGGAACGTAACAATGAAAGAAACAATACACGCTTACAAATAACGTACGTTAATGAAAGTACACTCTAAACAAGTTCAAAATATAATTGTATTTGACGGACGTCAGGTAGGAAAGGAAACGGCTAACAACTATGGAGACGCACGCAGCGCGGGGGATTCCCCGGTCGCATTCAGTACGTTCCGTTACAAACATCCCATTAAAACGGATTTTGGTACAAACACTACCGTCTATAATAAAACATTAGTAAATGCAACCCACTCTCGCTTCCGGTAGAATTATTAAAACGAAAAAAAAAAGTTATTTTACATACACAATGCATATACAGTTAAATGATTTGTCACTAAACACCTATCAATAAGTAACAAACGGTATAACGTACACTACAGTAACCGTTCACTACCGCATTAGGATAAAGTGTACCTACCCTCGGTAAGCGATACATTTGTACAGGAAACACTTTGTATTACAAATAATAAAGCGTTAACGTCAACGTGCGCAAAGGATCGGTGCGCAAAGGAACATACACTACGACACACTAGTCAGAGTTTCCTATTAAAAATTGCAGTGTGATTAAGAGTCCGTGCCAGTCCCTGCAGGTGACCCTGCTCGACAACCCTTATCGACCAACGAGGGCGCAATGCATATCCAACCATATAGCCCGACCTCTCCTTCGAGGATAAGGGCAGCGAGCTTCCATTAAAACCCGCTCAACTTCACACCGCATGACTAAAATATCAACATCATCATCATCTCATTTGGAGTCGCTATCGATTTGGTTCGCACGAGAGTTCGTGGTGAGCCTAAACAAACATCGTTATTATTATTTTCATTTTGTTTAAGAAACCAATAATTGCTTGCACTGTATCGCCACTTCGGCAGATTTCTTCCGTTCCACTTCATCAGGCTTGATCATATATTAGCGACGAGATACAGGTTGCTGTCTTTTCACTCGAGCTCTGCCACTGCACCAGCTACCAATAGCCACCTTGTTAATTAATAAATTAACTTTTTCGCAAATATGTAGATATCTTATCAACAATAATTCCATATTCATAAGCTTCTGTGTGAATAATCCGGTGGACTGTTAGTATAAAATAACGCTGGTGCAGCCCGGACTGGGGTAGTAGGCGAAAGCTCAGTCGTACCACAGATGTTGCTGGTGCTGCTGGTGCGAGGGGTGGGGCGCGTGTGGAGGCACCAGATAAGTCGGTGAATAGGGTTGTAAGTAGCCCGGCAAACGAGCCCCACTGCCGTGGTGAGCAGGCGGCGGACCTGCCACTCCGCCACTGAAAGATTGAAGTATTAACTTGATAAATATTATCATCATACTTATTCAACGTTTTGATGTTAACTGTTAAATAAAGGGGATAATTGATGCACTACCCATTCTTGACGTGACGGTTGGCATCGCAGTATGTTGGTAAAGGTCAAAATTAAAAGTTCATCATCAGCATCGCTCGCATCCAATGGGTTTCTGCGATTCTCACCAGATCGTCGGTCCACCGTATGGGAGTCCTCCCAACACCACGTCTACCAGTAGGCGGGCACCACTCGAGGAACTTAATTATAAGTTACTGCCCTTAAATTAAATGTTGACTAATTTGTATAAACATTAAAAAAAACTCACGTATGATAATGATAGGTCGGCACATATAGCGGCGGTTGGAGATATCCCGGCGATACCCCACCTCCAGGAGACAGGACACCTCCACTTGCCGTCCTGAATAACATGCTTAAAAATTTAATTAAACATGCCATTAATGAACAACACACACACGCACAAAAACGTATATGTACACATAATAGCGAGAACTCCGCTTATTACTGCCAATAAACAATAGTATATCGTCTTTAATGTGTAAGTTCACCCATACCAGCTAAATAATGTCCATTGCTGGACATAGGTTTTCCCAAAAGGGACTAAATGCCATAAGAACTACGCTCGGCGACTGGTATATTGTTGGTATTTGTTGGAGGGAAGGCTGAGGTTCTTTCCTTAGAACTATTTCTTTCTTGATCGAGCGAGACGTTCATCTGATGGTAAGTGATACGCTCACCCACAACAATGCGGCGCTAGTTAGGATGTTATACACTTCATCACATTGCGTTTGTCGCCTGCGACAAGATGTCCAGTCTCATTACCACAATAATTACACTAGCTATAGCCGTCCCTCAAACCGAAACATAGTAATGTTTGCACACCACTGTTTGGCGGCAAAAATAGGCGCTGCGGTGGTACCTGGTCCACCAGACAGTCCTCGGGAACGGAGATCTACCACCGGTAATTGTTAATTTCTTTAGTTTTTTTGTTATTCTCCTATGTCTTAATATACAAATTATTATATATCTTGGAAGATACGAAGCGACGAGACGAGCGGGACATTCGCCAGTTGTTACGCGTGCGCATAAAGTTGTGGCGCTCGTTAGGACGATATACGCTACATTACATTGTGTTCGTCGCCTATATTCTACATGTCTTGTTACCCCAGTAATTTCAACAAACACCCTTCAAACCGAAACATTGTAATGTTTGCCTAATATTATTTGGCGGCAAAAATCCACCTTGGCGGACATAATGTGAACATAATAATACTTACTTGTAATGCGCATGTGGATGGTGGTGCCAGGCGTGCGGTGCAGCGTGCTTATGGGCCGCCGGTGGGCCCACGCCAACTCCCACGCTTCCTACACCGACGCCACCTACGCCTACTCCCACACCACCTACGCCCACTCCCACGGCGTGAGCGTTTACAGCGCTGACGGCACTCATTGCACCAGTTGTAGCCGGTAGGTAATCACGGCAGCCGCCACTCTGGAATTTAAAAAACTGGTTTTGTTTATGGTAATTTTTACATGGACATTTTAAAGTGGAATAAATTTAAACATGCAATAAGTTATCACTTCTAATATCATCTATATGGTTGTATAATTTTATTAATGACTTTTATTCACACAAATACATATATATATACTTATGTTAGTTATTCACAATTATTAATTTCCAATTGTGTCTGTTGAGTTAAGGCCCACAGGTACAGAGGGTATATTTGAAATTGTGAGCAACTCGTATCTCTATCCTAAGCAGTAGTAAATCGTGTTCCTGTACTACATACAGGATAGTAGTATAGGCGTTATAGATATTTTATAACTGTCTGATGTATAGAACCAGTCTTATGCACTACTGAACCTAGAGGTTATAAACTAATCTACGTCGCTTCCAAATGTACAAATGGTTCTTCTATTACACTGCGAATATAAAATGATTACATAGAATACTCACACTATCTCTTTTGGTGTGCGGCGCGGGCATGTACTGGTTGCATTGGTAATCATTCGTTTGTCGTATTGTCGCGCCACTCTGTAACACGGCACGTGTATTACATTTTAATAACTCTGATATTTAAATTTTTAATATCAAGACTAACCGTAGTAATTTTAAAATTAACTGAAATAACACATTTACCCGGATGTCATTGGTGCGATTACAGCGCTACGCTACGATTACGGGCGTGCTTTGTAAAGTGATGATGATTAGTTATAAATACAGAATATTTACCGAAATATAATGTGCCGGCTGTTGTTCGGGCAGCGGCTCCTGCTTCGCTTGCGCTTCCTGTTGCGCCAGGGCCAGCAGTCGCTTCTTCTGGCTTTGGGGTGTCGCTTGCGGTTGCGCCGGCGCATGGCTGCGGACATTCTGTTGCTGCGGCTGCTGCTGTTGTTGTTGTTGCTGCTGCTGATGCTGAACTGGTTGTGGCTGCTGTACCATATCCAACATACAAATTATAATTTTGTATAACATTTACATACGTCGGAATTTTTTTTTATTTTAAAATTAAACAAAAATATAAAAAACCAACAACCGCCGTTGAAATTATATTTGTATAATTAAGTGAAATATGGAATCACGTATAAAAATTATTAAATACAAAACGTGATATGTGTATCAAAATATGCCCATAGCTAATCCACCCCAGTCGGTTCGTAAAAAACGACTAAGAGAAAACAATGACATGAAATGTGCATCAGTTTATCTTTTAACAAATACTGTTGTCCTCGGTAACCCTCTAATTAGATTGTCCGTTTTATCAATGGATATAAAAAATGAGGGACGACTCGGCTAGATAGGTATTAAATTTTATGTGAAGGTTAACCAGTAACAGTTTTTTTTAAAACGTATTCTTGCTTACAATATTGTCGTTTCTTTGATCGATGTAAATCTTATTCTTTTTATTTTACCACTTATACATACAAATAAACCTTAGATAAACAATGATTACACAGAAATCAATTACAAAAAGTATTTTGTTTTATTTGATAATACGAGGAAACGATAAGGACATTCACCTAACAGTAGGTGATACATTTGATCATAATGATGTGGGGCTAGTTAAGGTTATATAAACTGCATTAATTGTGCTCTTCACTCCTTACTGGTACTCTGTAATATTTGCACACTACTGATCGTAGCAGAAATGGGCGCTGCGGGGGTACCTTGGTACATAGAACCGGACAACCAACGAAGCTACTAGCGAAATATATAACAGACCAATAAAGAAACTTAAATATTTTATTGTTGGATCGATAGTTTTGAATGCAGCTCTATATAGTGCAGACATCTGACGACTGCTTTTACCTAAGACTCAATAACTTAAGTTAAGCTAGTAGGACAAGTAAACTAATGCGCCCAGTTCTCGTTGCAGTTATAGAGGATGACCTCTCGCTTCCAACCCTTATTAAGGCTATAACACGAAGCGAGAGGTCGTAGAATGCTCGCGATACCTACGTGCGAAAGAATCATGACGCAGAAAGAGGCTGCAGAAAGAGAAAGGGAAAAATGCTCTGATGTTTCTATCTGCAGACAATGAGTCGGGCGTCGGAGAAGGGTCTACCATATCCTTCTCCGACCCCCATAGGCTTGAGTGGCGGGATCAGGGGCTAACTATCACTAAATATATAAGGCCTCGAGTCGATAGAAAAAAGAGAGGAGCACTGACGCCTTTAAGATGTGGTCTGATAATGATCAATCGCTTTAGGAATTGCAGTAGTGTGCGAAAGAGTTCCCGTGGTTCTGATTGATGGCATTAAGTAGGACACCGTGGGGTTTTAGTCGGTAAGAGTCCGACATAACATCTTTGTTGTGCCCGCAACAACAATGTATCCAATGCAGGATTTCTCCACAAGACAAAAAAAAATTAAGACAAGTAACCTGATGATGGTGATGGCACGGCAGGTGAGGCTCATGTTTGACGTGGCGCTCGTCGCGAGGTGTTCTCGCACTGCAAATCACCCCGCCGCTGTTCACAGTCGCCGCTCCGTTGTTGTTGTTATGCACAACGCCGTTGTTGTTGTTGTTGTGCGCCACAGGTATCGTTGTCGTTGCGCAATCACCGCTTCCTGTTACACGGCAAGTTCATATTACGTTATATGCAGATTTACAATCCATTATAAGAGGCATTGAGCCAAAGTGTCGGCTCACCTCTATTGTTGTGCGAATGGTGCTGATGATGGTGCGTCTGATTCTGTTGGTTTTGTTGGTTCTGCTGATTTTGCTGGTTCTGGCGCTGGCGGCGAGGAGTTTCGTCGTCCTCAGAGTCAGAGATAGTGATGACAGAAACCGCGGGCGACGGCGTGTCCCGAATCGTGATAGTGTGACCACCACAATTGCCGTTGCCCTCCCAGGCGCCCGTCACCGTACCGTTCTGACCGCTGTGTACAGGCTTTCTCATTTAATATACATTTATACTTAATACAATTCACATTGTACATATGTATTACATAAGCCATTTATATCGTTTAAACAAATAAACTTAAAAAAGAACACCACCGAAAGGCAAACGAGAGGACTATACTTGTTGTTTTTTGGTGTGATTGAATCAGAAATGAGATCCCACACAGCCCAAAAGATTGCTTATGTGAGGATAAGTTATACGCCAGGCCATAACAATGTGGCGGTAGTTTGAATAATAAACACTACACATCATTGTGCCCGTCACTTTAAGATAAGATGTTAAGCTTCGTCACCTGGTAACTTCACTAACTACAGTCCCCTTCAAACTAGACCATAGCAATATTTGCATACTTCTGACTGACGGCAGAAGTAGCAACTACAATGGCAGGCAACTTGACCATCTCTGGCAAGAGATGATAATGGAAACCATACTTTTACAAAAAAATGTTAATTCAATGGCATTTAATACATAAAATCAGTTTTAATTTACAAACTATAGATGAGAAAACTTTATTCATCTGTAGTTTTGTGTGATATAAAGGTTACAAGTACGCTTACGTATGATCATGATGGTGCCTATGCCTTGATGGTGGAGTGCCCTCTTTCACCCTCTTCTTAACTGGAGACAGCTGAGTTGGTTCCTTCTTGCCACCACTGCTTGCCATACTATAATAAATAACTGCCTGATTCAACACCAAGATCACATGTTGTGGAGTTTTTATGGTGCAATGGTTTTATGCACCCCTCTGACAAGCTACTATCCTCATATTGGAAATTTATCGCCACACAACACGTTTGTCGTTTTCCAGCTATCAACATTTCTGATCCGGAGGTATTTGAGAGAAATTGTGGGCAAACGCTTAAAATTTTGACTAGCAGATAATAAATCCTGTTGTAGAAATAAAAATTCCTGGTAAAGATTTTTTGTAAACTGAAATTGAGGTTCCTTGCAATAATGCTTTTTCATCTTTGGAAATTGTTTTATTTTGTTTATTATTTATGAAATTTATAACGCGAACTGCTAAATATTAGTGCGATTAGTATATGTTTTTATTCAACTGACAAATATCTGACCTGTATTGATGCGTTTGGTGATGCGGCTGGTAGTGGGGCACGGCGCTGGACTGTTGCTTTGTGGATCTGTTGGCGTTGTCATAACAGTTTTAAATTTTCAGTAAGTGTTAGTTTAGAAATTGTCTTATTTTTTAAAATAAAATTAGCTATATTATAATTATGCATACTAATTAGGACAGATATAGTTTAATTACTGTCTGTTTACTATACATGAAATATAAAATCAGCAGGCTATACATCCGTGTAAAGCGAATACAGCAGTTAACGCGAAACTTTAGAACTCTTAAATTCGATTAGAAATAGCTAAGACACAGGTACTTTTAGTTTATATATTACTCATAAGTATCCATATCAAAATATATGTACATAAAAAAGTTTCTCTATATTTGAAAATATATTTTCATGATACATCTGATTAAAAACACTCGTTAAAATCAAAAACAATTTTTTCATTTTCGAAGTGTATTTTATTTGAAATTATGTATAAGCTTACCTCTTATGAGGGTGATGGTGCTGTGGGTGGTGTGGATGAAAGTCCCATACATCGGGATCGGGTAGGGGTGCGGGCTCCACGATCAACGGTGCTCGCCATTCACCCACATCGCCGACGCCAACACCGACACCGCCGACGCCGACACCCACTCCGTGCTGGTGGTGGGCGGCAGCAGCAGCCGCAGCTGCAGCTGCCAGTTGTTGAACCTGCAAATAAATAGGAATAGTTCTGTATATGTTTAAATGTTAGTGTTATATTTTTGCCCCTCGCGTCGAATAAAACAAATATATTCTTAACATTTCTGATTCCAGTAGACAGTACTGAAAGGTCCTCCCACAAGGTGGATCGACTGGATGAAGGTTGATGTAAACGAGTGAATGCAGGCAGTGCAAGATCAGTGTAAAAATCTTTGGTGGAGGCCTACTTCTAGCAGTTGGTGGTAACCATTGGATGATTATGAACATAAATTGAAAAGTTTTGAATGATATAAAATAATGCAGTAATTACTTTGCCCAGAACAATTATGTCAATGGAGATTTGTATTTGGTACCTTCTGTATACATATAGACTTTTTCCTTTTGAGAAAGGATCGTGACTTCAAGTAATGGACACAATAAGAGAGCTAATTATTTATTAAAAAAAATATCCGGCGTGAAATATGGAATCACCGATAAGTACTAGTCTTCACAATATACCACGTTTGTATATATGATGAAATATGTATTTACCATTAGCATGATTATTTATTTATACTACATAATTGTTGGTGAAGATTCGTCATAAAAATGAAAGTAAACAATCGTCATGTAATATACCTGATAGGGCTGGCAGAGTATCGAGGAGACGAACTGGTGCGGGAAGGGTTCAGCGGCTCGGGTCGCGTACTGTCGCGCGCCGCCCACCGCCACGCGTCCGCCCTGATACAGCTGATACTGCAACAGCGTAATACAATGATGTAAAAATCGTGTCATTAATTATAGAACACCAGCAGAAGCAGGCAGCAGCCATGATAAAAAAAAATACAAAATAATATGCTCGGCGTTTTGAGATACAAGATTTAAAGTCTCATTACGCCTGTAATTTCATTAGCTACAGGACTTAACTGAAATGTAATACTGTTTACACTTTATTGTTAGGCGCCAGAAAACATTGCTGCGGTGACGACATGCACTCCCGCACCCACCACCAGCAGTTAAACTAAATAACCATTTTATTTGAATTCATAATATAAATATTTAAGTTATTGCTGTTTTCTTATTTTATCTTAACTTACCAAGTTGTCATACGGTGCAGCGCGGAGACGTTGCTGGTTGATGGTGAGGGCGAGGTGGTGTGCGGTGGGTGCAGCAGTAGGCGCCACCACACTGCCTACGCCGTACTCTGCACCGCTTCCCACTCCGCCCACACCGCCACCCGAACGACGGCACACCTAAAAGTAGTGCCAAATATTTATTACTAGTTCGAAAATACACATGGCTAAGTCTTGTTACATGGAGGTCTCTCATTAGTGAGTTTGTTTCATAGTAACGTCTTTTCGAATGTTCGTAGCTAGCTTTTCGTCCAATACGACTACTTTAGCGACCGAGTTTTTACCACTTGAACTACATGTATACTGAAGATTTTATTCCATGTTACCATATTTTACCGCATCAGAACTGACCATTACAGTTGAAAGGCTTTGTAGGATACATATGTATAAAATATAATTTCAAAAGTTAAGAATTAACTTACCTCCATCATTTGCACAGAGGCTTTTACGTTGTTGCAGTGTGCGTAGTCGACAAGATGTGCGAGTGTAACGAACGCGTGGTTCAGCGCCTCTCCTGGCATAATCCTTCTTTCCTTTAATTTAAATATAACATCGTTAACAACTTTACACGTTTGTACATTACAAGCACAACTTACTGTTCCTTAGTACACAATTTTAAATTTACTTCGATTGTTTAAATTTTCTACATAACAGTAACTTATAACTGTGTCTATGGTGCAGCAGATAAATGCTCCTCTTGTAACACAGAAGTCTTGGTTTGATTTTACAGGTATTAGTAGAGTTCAATAAGTAGTCGTAAGATTTTTCCGAACCCATTTTACAAGCTAACCACCCTAATATTGTATATCGGCCATCTCATCATCCACACACTTATTGTCACATAGACAGTTTAAGGTCGGTTGGTGTAGAGATCTTTAAGGGAGATATAAATCTCGTAATGAATATCTGTTGGCTAGGATGATTGTGATAAGACAGGTTATTCGTTAATATGAAAATGTATTACCTGGTCCATAGTTAACATTTTCTTGAGTAAATCGATAAATTCCCTTCTGTCCGCTTTCTCTGCCAATAGTTGGCCACCTTCAAGATCAGTTGGTACATTAACCTGTGGATCAAATTAATATAAATGTGTGTACATATGATTACATTGGTGTTTCAGTTTGAAGAGAGTTGTATCTACTTAAATTATCTGGGTAATATCTAACATTTCGTGTATAATAATTACAAGTACATTCTGATGAAGTTATTAGAATTAATTATGCATCAGATAAAACCATCAGACGCCTGCCTGCTCGTGTCGTCACTGGGTCATATAAAAAAAAAACTTTCTTATTCAGTGCTTTTCCAGTATAACTCACTTGTCCAATGTCGTCCAGGCAGTTGAAGATGTATTTCCTTGCCTCCTTACTTTTAATGCCTGTTTCGAGCTCATGCTCTTCAGGTGTCTTCAATCTCCAAAAGGGATAGGTGCTGTCCACGTCGCGGTAAAAAAACTTGGCGGTTTTCGACGCGCTGTAATGAGATTATTAAACATTATATAAAAAAACACTTATATTTTACTCACTATTTTCTATTAAAGATGTATATTTTAAAAACAGATAACGTGTCCTGTGAATGTACGTACAAAATAAGTTGTTAAGTACACTAATTACCTGTTAAGCATATGTTCAGTGGGCAAGCCCTGCGTCTGAGATATGTATCGTATTTGGTCGTATTCCGAGGAGCCCGGGTAGAGGGGCCAGCCGAGGAACAGCTCGGCGACCACGCAGCCTAGTGACCACATGTCGATCGCTTCGCAGAAAGCCAGTCCGAGGATTATTTCTGGCGCCCTATAAATTATGCGTAGCCTTTTAATATATAAACTTTAATATATAATGTAAACTTTCATTAAAACAGAAGCGCAAGAAAAAAAATTAGTGGCACTCCTGTGTAGCTAGACATTTTCTAATTGCAGTTCAGCAACGATACGTGGTGTACAAATATTGCGTTTTCATTGATGAACGCTGAAGGCAATTAAATTACTAAAGTAATTAGAATATAATTCTGCGTAAGCATCTCAAGACATGACGCACCTGGTGTATCTATGTATATACCAGGAGGGAAACTGTCTTTGTGATGTTGTTGCAAATAGAAATCAGATCCAAAATAAAGGATATTAGATGTCATCATGTCATGATTGTCGCACTGTACTTGCAATATCCTCGATTATAGAACAACACCTTAAAGTGACAACATGTTAACATATTTTGGGTATAAGCGTTCGTGTGTATTTATATATGTGTACTGTTGTCACCTGTAGTATCTACTCTGCAGGTAGGTGTTGCAGACAGCCTTGCTGACGTGGGACGCGCTGCCAAAGTCGATCACCTTGACGCGGTACGGCTGCCGCGCCGGTTCCACCAACATTATGTTCTCGGGTTTTAAGTCCGCGTGGATTAGACCCAATTGCTGAAAATATTTATATTTTTAAGATCAGTCCAATGCTAGTTTTTACTTACATAATATTTTTTTTAATAAACGATGATTTTATTCATTCCTATTTAACATCTACTTAACAAGTGTACTTTTTATAATTCGATATAAATATATATTTCTTTCTTATGTCTTAATACTTATTGCATAAAAATCTAAGTTTACCTAATATTTGGGTTTGTTTCCAAATATAAGTTATAACACTTTTTTCACATCGCTATATAATAAATTACACCATTAGCCGGTGGTAGGTCTCCTTATTTGATAGAGATAATTTTAAACTTAAAATAAACCAATGTGTCAACACTAACCTTCAGCTTAAGCAGCGCTGTGAGGACTTGCTGCAGTATCGGCCTGATGTACTTAAGCGGCAGCGGAGAGAACTTGTTCTGCTTGAGGAAATCGTATAGGTTCTGCTCGAGCATCTCGAACACGAGGCACGTGTGTGAGCGGTGCTGGAAGCACTCGTACGCGCGCACGAAGTTAAACTCGTCCGCAGACTCTTGAGAGAGCCGCGACAAGATCGACACCTAAATATTATTTACTTATTATGATTATTGTTTATTTATAACAAGGATACACTATTATAACAATTTAGAATCGTACCAATACCAAAAGTAATTAAAAAATTTATGATGTACTGATTATTATTATCAGCTGATAGACGTCTACTGCTGGACATAGGCATCCACCAAAGATCTCCACATCGATCGATCCAGCTGCTTTCAGCAACCTTCACCAGATCGGCGTACCATGTACAGATATTATATTTATTTTAGCGGTAGTCATTATAGCTCTCATGATCGTAAGCACTAGACGTCTAGAAAAAGTGCGTGTTATATTTCACATTGTGCTTAATCTTCCGGATAATGAAAATATTGTAAAACCCTCATGTTCAACTTCAGCTTTCTAGATTTGTGATACCATGAACCCACACTTGACCAGTATGGTGAATGAATAATTTTTTCCTCTGCTTATGAGAGAAGGCTCCGATTCCCTGGGTGGGAGCACTGAAGGCCTTATTTCTATTTTATTTCTAAAAGAAATTTGATAATCTTCAAAAAGTCAAAATACATAGTAGTCATACATACACTGGCACTACGATAAATAAACAAAATAATAGTAAGATTGGAAGTGGGCCAGATCTGGGAACTTGTATGAAAGAGCACTTTGTAAAATAAATAGTAGAGGCACCAGTGAGAGTCGCGACGGTAATTTATGATATTAAGGTGTTTTTAACAAATATATAGCGGTATGGAAAGTTTTTGTGCGATGATTTGTGTGAACTCTTGCCAGAGTTATGACGGTTTAAGAATTAGCTATTTATAATAAAAGAATGTATATGATGATGCATATGATAAAATTTAATTTAAAAAATCTGTATTACTCAATGGTATTTTTAATACTAATTCTAATCGACGTTGCTCTCATATTATTTTTTATATTACATACATTTACAATATGAGGGTGGTATCCACATACCACATTCGAAAAATCTTGCATCTCGCAAAACGTTGCTGTTTTTTCTTTATAATATACAAATATTCTTCCTTAAAAATATATCTTTTAAAATGAATAATTTATCAATAACCTCAATCTGTCCTTGGCGAGCATAGCTAGGGTGGTTCTTCAGTATCTTGATGGCGACTATCTCGTTGGTGCCCTTCTTCCAGCATTTCACCACTTGCCCGAAAGTGCCGCGACCGAGGAACTCCAACACCTCGTACCTGTATAGACAAGACATGAAAATAAAAAAAAGTAGTGTAAAACAATATCAAAAACAAATAGTCGTGGTAAATATCTGTTGGCGGAGACAATCTAGATAGGTACTGCTGCTGCAGCTCCTATTTATAATGCCTAATAATAAGGTATAAATATTACCGTGTTCCGGTTTGAAGGTCATTGTAGCTCGTGAAATTACTGCGCTAACGAGACTTAACATCTTATGTTTCAAGGCGACGAGCACTATGTGATGTTGTTCATATCATACTAACCAGGGCCATGTTGTTACGACGTTACGTATTACCCTCAATAAAAAAAAGGATTACGCTCATTTATGTTTGGGGAAAGCAACATATATTATAAAAATGGCTGTTGCGTAGATTGTGTACTGACCGGTTGGACGAGGAGTAGAGCACCTCGTGCTGCACCAGCTGGTAGTCCCCATCGCCGCCGCAACCCGATCCTGCGCCGGCGCATCCGCATGCGAGACCGAAAAGGTGTATGCCGCGTTACATATGCATCGTTAGATGTGACTACGTACTAAAACCTAACCGTGTAGAGTTCAGTGTAGTTAAGAGATTCTGCTTTTATATAAACCAATCATGAGACAATTTTATATAAGGCTTGCCAAAATAAATAGATAGATAACTATTGAATCTTTATAAGTGTAATTTTAATCGACTTCCTGCAATAGAAAGTTATATAAAAAATTTGAAAATTTAAAGTATTCATTTGGAAATAATATTTTTAGATATATTATGCGTAAAAGCATATATTAGTCAAGTTGATAGATAAAAAACAATATTCTCTCTAATAGTCGGATTAAACAATTTTTTTATTAATCAATCTCTGTGCAATTTTAGTTTCAATGGATATTCCAGGATTTTGTATGTGATTATTTGAGTAACAATTCAAATAACAATATCATAACATAAACGCAAACCTTTATAAAATTAAGACTGAAGAATTAAAAGATAATACTTAATTACAATAAAGGGTAAAAGGGATGTGAACTGACCATACGACGGATGTATTTTATTAACGTCATATGTACATATTGCAACGATTAAGAAATATAAGAAGTATATTTGTTTCTTCTTAATTAGTATTCTTTAAAATTATTTGAATATTACATATAAATTGGAAGATAAATTAATCTAAGTTACTTATTAAACAAATCACAATGTCATTCAGGTGGCACACAATGTTAACATATATAATTATACATTATTTATTTCTTTGCCGTACATGGTGCAGAGGGTGAAACTTTATTCCTTGGTGACATTCACAACCAGCCAACCTTTATTTTTTTTGTCAAGAAATGCATTAGATATCCTGCTGTAGGGTCAACAGAATAGTTATGTCGGACTATTACCGGCTAAAACCCCACGTTATGTCACTCAATGCTTTTAACGGGAACCACGGAAACATTTTCGTGCACAACTGTCCTTACTATTCAATTTTGGGAGACAGAAATTTTGAAAGCAGGTGTAATAAACAAACAATAATTACAATCTATATATATATATATATATATATATGTTTTTTTTTGTTCGCCAATCGCGTGAGTATGAGTGAATATATCGACACGGAAACATGAGCATTCGAAGCGAAATGATATCTAGATGGTTAGAGGCTATTTATTTTTTGAATTTCATACATCCTTCATCATTTGATTTCTAATTAACTTTTATGAACAATTTCATTTGGTATTATTCATGCGGTTGCTATAGTAACGATTGCTACAGAAAATCATTTGCGGTTGTGATTGCTAACAAGGAATATTTCAGATAATTTTTAAGTCTAATTTTATGTTAGGGCCAGTAAAGCGGGCGGGAAATAGCTTATAATACTTATATAAAGAAACAAATATAAGCTTTAAGACCTGTGTTAAAAACTGTTTAAGAATATTTTAAGTAAGGCATTAAATTTACTGCATGTCTAACTTATTTTAGTCAATTAAAAAAAACACTTAAGACATTTAAATTAGGATCAGTTGACACAGGTAGAGCAGACTTGAGGGGATAATGTTTGTCTGTGTGTGTTGTAGTTGGTGTGTGTGCGGGGCTAGTAAACAATGTGGACATTACGTTTGTTACCTTGCGGCTGGGGCGGGTGGTTGGGCCCGCCCGCCGCCAGCTGCTTGCTGTGCGCCGTCGTCGTTGCGGTCGCCGCTGTGCGGTGGCGCCCGCCCGCGCCGGCACTCGCGCCGACGCCCGCGCCGCTGCCCGCCCGCGCAAGCTCGCTGCTATCTCCCACACTGTAACAAACGCGCGTACACTTTACACCACTTCCACATCCGAATATTATCCACTTGCGATAGATCATCTCAATCCATTCATCACAGAACTGTTATAAAATATTTCATTAATGCAAGCAATGTCATCATGGATACAAAGGTCTCTGACATGTGTCACAGGAATGAACGTAATAGTGTCATGGAACACGACCGCCAGAGGAAAAGTCTGTGGGGTAAAAAAAATCATCGCAGAAATCTCACTTCAGCATTATCGGCTAAATTTTTATAACAATTCTGTATTATGTAAATCCGAGCCGGCAATAATGCATACAATATGACTTGCAGATATGAAAGTCCGTTCTCATGTTTAATAAGTTACGAATGACACCCAAAACAAAATATTATAAATTCCAGTAAGTTCATGTAAATTATTGTAACATACCTATCTACTTGCGCTTTGCACGGGATGACTAGGTACCACTTCCGTTCGAAATATACCCCTGACGTTATTCTGATTATCCTGATAGTTTTATTTCATGGAATATTCGTATGGTTCTTATATTTCTTTGTATTCAATAATAAAATTAATTATTCCAGAATTTATTGAGGCTGTAAGGAGCCCCGCACAACAAACAACTCACAGGACCCAAGCGAACCTCACCTGCTCACGGTGCATCCTGGTAATCAACAAACGAGGATATGGTTCCCACAAACCCGCATTGGACTAGCGTGATGAGAAATGGCCCAGATCCCCCCATATGCAACCGTACAAACGACGTCCCCATGTGCTCTGCAGGTCGCGGGTAGCCCAGGACCTATAGATGGAGGGTTCTTTGAAGAGGGCCTATGTCCAGCAGTGGACGTGCGTCAGTTGATGATGATTTCAGAATCTTTAATTCTTCAACGTATTATTCAATTTTCTCTTAATATACCATCTTCCATTGAATGAATTCAAAAATTACGTTCTTCAGATCATTTATATAAATTTATATTTATATATATATAATTTCTGTTATAAGAAATTTCTAATATGATAAAACTATTTATAATGGATTTAAACCCCTATTTCTCTTCTTTTTAAATAGCAACTCGATTTTATTTAATCTCAAAAATAAAACTTCTCTTTGAATAGAACAAATACTTATTTTCCATAATCACATTTTAATTATTGTTATCATTAAAGCGTCTTCATTCCACATCCTCATCCGAATGATATTAAATGAAACGTTAAAGTTTAGTACGCTGTTGGTGTGTATATACTAAAAATGTCAGGGTTTATTTCAAAGCAGTAAACGTATTACATAACGTAAAATCGAGCGGATGGTAACGAATCTCGGTACCCAATTCCCAAACCAATCTGGCCGGTGGTAGCGGGTTGATCCCGGCGGTAAAAACCCCCAGACCCGACATCAAATTACCGCAAACAACTAAGTAATAAGTTTCTTATAGAAACGGCGAGTAATAATTTAAGTGGTTCGTGGGTAAATGGGGATACCACAATTTGCAAGAGGTCTTATTATTCATAAGAATAAAAGTCTATTTATTTATATTGATTGGCGCAAGCAGTCAACGTTATAAATATTTTATATTATACGCTTCTTATTAATATATGAAGTTTACAATAAAAAAAATTTAAACTCTCATAAAACCTTATAGAAACTTTGAACCATTAATATTATAATATATCTGTTATTTTTTTCAATAACCCACCTAAAAGAAAATGTTAAAATTTTCGTTATTGCAATGAAGAGAAAAAAAGTTCAATCTTCGCCATTTTTCATCACATCACCATCATCAGTCGATAGATGTTCACTGCTGGACATAGGTCTCCCCCAAAGATCTCCACATCGATCGGTCTCGCATTGCTCGCATTCAGTGGGTTTCCGCGATTGTCACCAGACCGTCGGTCCACCTTGCGGATACATACCTCTCATCACATCACGATAACGTAATAACGAACTGTTATAAATTAAATCTGTATACAGATTAAACCCACGTAAAAGTAGTTTAATAATTTCGTTGGTTTCAGATCTCTATCTTTAAGTTCAGTAACCTTTGAAGTATACTCGGTTGCTTAACGTATCTCATGTTCTGATGCTGAGTTCTAACTGAAAATATATACTGTAAATGTATGTTAATTCGTGATAGCACATTTTGTGAGCTTGTCGTACGACGCGCTATACGACTCGAGGAGTATTGGGTGCGATCCCCATTGACTTTATTTCCGGTTGAGGACAATATTGTGAGGAGACCGACGTGTTCCAAGAACGACGAGCTTTCGTAGACATCACATATTAATCAACTCGCACTTGGCTAGAGACGGCCTCGACGTGCACAGCTAGTTTATGATTGTTATGATTGAAACCATCGCGGATGGTCGCCATCCTACCACCAATGCAACACAACCGATCCATTGGCGTTGTGTAAAAGTGGGGTACGTGATAATATTTGTGTTACCGTTCATTTTTCAACAAGTACGTGAACAAATGTATGAGGTATGTGTGTATAAACGATGATATGTGTAAATGTACGTGTAATGTATTTTTTTTTAAATGACACAATAAATAAATTTCTCGTGACAATGTAGTATATTGTGTTGGTATAAGTTGTCAATATATATTCTCAAATAATGTCTTAACGAAAATCATCATCTCAACCTCTGCACATCTACTTATTAGAGATCTCTTGTAATGTATTCTATGAAACAAGCTGTTTGCTGTTTGAAGCCAGTGGCTCCTATCGATATTTTTTTTAAAAAAAAAACCGATAGTTTCTAGTTTAATCCGTCTTCCCACAATGTATAGAAATTTTATTTTTAACTATCTTTTGCGCCGGCTTAGTGGTCGTTCCAAGAAAACAAACAAACTTCAAACAGTTTTTACCGTTATCTGAGATCGTACAAAAAGTACCATAAACGTTCTTAACTTTAAAACAAATTGGGGTCTTTAATTTCTATACTAATTTACCTTTAGAAACAAAGTGCAATAGAGAACAGGTTACGACTTGAAACAAATTTTTTGCTTCTAAGAGAAATTGCCGCCGGGACAGGCAAAAAGATTCACGTTAAAAAAAAAGCATTCCTTTTGCCTGACTTCTAACAAACAAATCGCACCTGCGACTTCCATAGCAGGAAGACTTAGAGGTGTTTTGTTGTTTTAAATTGTTATATATTATTATTGATTTCTGATTGCACATATGTATAAAGATTTTAATGGTTTTAACTTTTATTTCTATCGACATTTTTACAAAATTGTAGAAAACATTAATTTCATTGTATTGTATAGTTTCTGTTGTGTCTAGTATATTACTGTTAACTTAACAGAATAATACAACTATATACTAGTAACTATAACATTACACTAGTTGTTTATCTCGTTTAGTAAAAAAAAAATATTTTATGTTGTCTTTTACGGCGAGGTTTGGCAAAACATATCCGTAGAAAGATTACTATTAATTATTAAATAACTGACAAATAATTTATGTAGGTCTTTAGATGCATAAACAACTTACAGAGCGGTCTCGTCAAATTCAAATTCGTCTTCATAATATTCTTCAGTTTCATATTTGATTCTCGGCAGCGACAGATCCATGTTTATGTACAAGTATACCACCACTATATTATTACACTACCAATATAAACTATACTACACTACACTGTACACCACTATTATCATAAACTATCGTATGCATTTACACGAATAATTTTCAAATAAAGCACTTCATGGTTATTTTTGAAATACGTAACGAGACGGCGTACGCGCATCGTAGAGGGTTAGGGATGAAATGACGGAGAAAGGGCCCCTCGGCACTGCAGCCCCCTGGCTGGTGTAGTGGGGGTGCCAGGTAGCTAGGGGTCGCATAAATCCCAAATTCTTCGTATTGGTACAGAATGAAGTGGATCCTGTACGCGCTCGCGCACTGTTTTCGTGTTTGTGGGAACGCAGCGGTGTTTAGGCTATTGTATTAGCTCTAACACAAGCGATTGAATTAACGTCGCCCGTAGTCCACCCATTGTTTTCACTACGCTCATTGTCCCAATTTAAAAATTAATATTAATTCATTACGCTAATTACTGGAGCTGTGTGTCAGTTTAAAATTTACTTGGTATTATAATTAGTTTTAAAACTCGTTAAATTTATTTGGAGTTTGTAACAAATTAATTATGAACCTCGCAAACAAAGTAAACTTTTTAGGTTAAACTCTTGATTTCACAATGAATATTAAATTTCGTTGCTATCTCTCTAATGTCTGCGAAACTTATGCTTTATATCTGAACTGTTAGGCATTAATGTGGTTAATAGGTTCAAGGTATGTCATAATCTTATGTACGGTATTTTTTAATTCATATTTATATTTTTACAGACCACTTAACATCAGATGGGATCGTGGTCAAGCGTTATATTTTCGTGATCAATTTTTTATTTGTTCATTAAAGCTTTTTTTATTTATTCTTTTCAGAAGAGTGATTTCCATTACAAAGGATTTGAAGCAACTAGTTTCAATTAAAAAGCAAATTCAATATAAGTAAATAAAAATTTTGCAAGGGAAAGTATTCCGCAGTTAAACGCAACCACAATTATTATTATATTACATAATTCATGTTTCAGTACTAAAATAAAATTATTGAATTAGCCACCGCCTACACTACATCTCCGCTTACCATCAGGTAGGTTCGTGGTAAATAATTTGATCGGTTGAGATTATCTGATACCGACCAGTATAATGAGAAACATAAACCCAGTAGTGATTATGTGTCTGGGGTACTCTGTGTGATTTTAGTCGATTCTCATAAAAAAAAACGTTAACTAACAACGAAACTGTGGGTTAGGTTAGTCCTGTATGTGTGAATGTTTTGTTGTAATAAATTTGAGAGAAAGGATAACAATAAGAAGCAGTTTCCAATAGACGAGCCGTGTGGCCTTTGTCGTATATGTAATGAGAAAAGTAGATGCGAAGTTACATCTGAAAGCTTTAGTTTTATTTGTGTGTACTGGCAAATAGGTTACCGATTCTCATTTCTAAACCTAGGGTGAGATATATAGGCGGTGGAATGTCAGTCTTTGTGTAAAAATGTTTTATCTTTTCTCTCGTTATCTCATACAAAATAAAATACTTCAACTAAATTAATGAAAAACAAAAGCATATCCTAAAAGTATAATCACCAAATGTGTCGTCTGTATCAGTGTATACTGACGTAATTTCTCGGCAACAGGGCCTGGTGCAAAGCACGGGCGGAGCGGGTGGCGGCGCGGGCGGCGGGGACCGCTCCGCATCGCACGCGCGACTCGGCACCGCGGGCGCGCCGCAGCAGCCCGGCCCGACGCCTGACCACCACTTGTTCTGCAAGCGATCGGTTGCACAGTTGAAGTACACAATGTATGAAGTACTACACGACACAAGTATTTAACAGGTATACACAAATACATTTTAGTTTTTATATTTATTGCAAAAGGACAATACATAAAATATTAAACATGTTTGAGTGAAACCTGTCAATGCCAGTCAATAATGTTTCACACAGAACGTACGTAAATTATTACAAAGTAATTCAAGTAGCAGTAATTACAAATACATCATATTAATTAGTGTTATTCGAAACGCACTAACGGACCCAAAACCCAAATTCGTGAAAGATATATTTTTAACGAATTTAAAGTAGCTTATAGTAATATAACAATGTATGAGGTACGATGGGATTGAGGGCCTCTTAAAAGCCAAAATCCCAAAAACAAATCATATTACTTTCAACAGTATTTACATCCTAATATTTGTAGTGAAATTTATTATTATTGTTTTCGTCTATGGACTCTACTTTTTCTTCATAAAAATTTTTAAGTTAAACTAAATCACTATTGTACCACATCTAAAAATAGCATTTAAGATAACTAAACCAAATTTAGTGACGAAGCTTATTATTTATGACTATAATAAAAAATGCACTCTTGCTTTTTTTGATCTTCGTGAAGCTTGCCACCATGACAACTTTTTCAATAAACACCATTAAATTCATTCGCCATTAATTTATATTAGTATATTATCTTAAATGAACAGTTCACGGAATTCAAAACGCGCTGGTAATGGTTATCATTATACTTTTTATTAACCACAACTAATATTATTACTAGGAAGAGCTAATGGAGCTGTAATCTATTGGCAATTATTATACTTTAAGTCAAGCACAGTATAGGTACTAGATTACTTATCGATTATTTACTATTATAACGTTAAATAGAGATAGAGAACAAGGATGTGGTGTTAAAGCGTTTTATATGTAATGAAAGATTGTCAATTTTAATTGTGACCTATGGAACACATTATCAAAGTCTTGGAATAAATAATGTAATTAAGAATGGCTAAAGGAAATGTTGACTATCTGCATTGGGCCCGCGTGGTGACTATGGCCCCATCGCCCTCATATTGAGAGTAGGCCTGTGCCCCAACAATGGGGACGTAAATTGACTGTTATGAAAGGAACAATTTCGATAACAAACTTAATTACTGCCAAGATAAAAATTTTAATCATTTTTGAAAGGAATGAAGGGAAAATTAGCATTCTTAAATTTAATAAAAGATCGTTAAGTATATGGGGAAGAAGTATTGATTATTAATACATATTGTTAAAATATCAATTTCCATGAAAAATACGTTGTTATTATAACGTTAATATAATAATTGACTGACGTATGGCTTCTAATGTTATAATACAAAGCAAACTGGTGGTAGGTCTCCGTTACAGGATAACATCTAGGTAGGTTTCATCGCAGCGCATGTTTCTGTCGACAAACAGTAGTGTGCAAATATGACTGTGTTCCGGTTTGAAGGGCGCTGTAAATATTAGTGTAACGAGACCTAACACTATAACTCAAGGCAACGAGAACATTGAGGAGCAGTGCACGTCTTCTTAATTAGCGCCACATTGTTATGGGCAGGCGTATCACTTACCATATGGTAATAGTCCCGTTCGACTAGTCGCTTCATTGAATAAAAAAAAACGAGTAACTATCATTTAATAACTTTAAATCTTTTAACTTTTTTGAGTTTACTTCGAATGGACGAAGAGATGAAATTTTTTAAAATTATGTTATTGCAAATGTTTTATCATGTGGTGTAAAATTGGACTTTATACAGAAAATTATTTCAATAATTTGCAATTTAATGGTGGTTTATAATACGAAAACTTTGGAGTAACCCACGCTTGTAACCAAAAAAGACAATGTACTAAGCGATATCTACACAGCAACCATTATACCGGACTACTTTCCAGCTAAGTAACAATAATGTATTCATAATGACTATATATATATATATATATATATATATATATATATATATATATAGCTGTTATTCGCTCGCTTTGCTAGCTGTAATATAGAATTTGATTTGAAATTTAGACTTGAAATTTGTCAGCAATATTCCCCGCACGGCAACCCGCCGCCTCCGAGCTCCTTCTCGTTTAACACCCTCGCTTCTTAACTGACCTATTCTAGGTAAAATAACTATTCCTACCAAATTTCAATTATTTAGTCTTTTTGGTTCTAGAGATATCAAGTTAAATCTTTACATAGATAGATATCTCTTACATATAGATAACGAGAGACACCAGTGCTAGCGACTCGGACGGTATCCGGTTATAAACCCGTCAGGCGATAATCTATACGGAAAATAACGTGTTATGCACGACGCCGACTAGTTCCGCTGTAACATTGTGCCGGGACAGCATGCCCACATAATGTCACCGTCGAGTGCACGGTTGACGTCATTAAGTCTATGTTTTTTTTATTCGATGAATCGACGAGGCTGGCGAGAGACGTTAAACCTACCATAAGTGATATGACTGTCCATAACACCGACGCGGTAGTTAAGATGATATAAACTTCACCACATTGTGTTGAACATTTACCTGCTGTACATCAACCAAGTGTACATTTACCTGATGATAAGTGATAACCTTGACCATACTAACGTGCCGTTAGTTAGAATAATATTTATCGAAACACTCGTATCATGAAAGCATGCTATGTCTGAATACTCTAGCATTTAGTGATATTACTAATTAGTTAGAGTAGGATTAATGATAACCTAGTAAGAGAGCTACAGCGCTTTTAAAATAGGTAATGTTTTCACACTACTAAGTGAAATTAGAAATAGGAGCTGCTGTGATAATCTATGTAGGTCTTCATCCAGTCGATATCCACCATCAGAAGCCTGTTACCAACAAACAATTTACTTTATTGAAAATAAAGTGTATGTCGTGATTAACAGGATAATGTGACTTTTAATCGGTGCCGGAGCCGCGGGGCAGACGGTCTTTAATCAAGGGGGCGATCGATCGGTGCCTGCGCCATCGACGCACGTTGTTTGTTAGGCATTGTTTAAACGAAACAAACCTAACAAGTTCAAAATTTTAACACTCCATTATCTAATACGACTGTCTTTAAGTAAATCCATTTAATAGAACGGCAAGATTAAATTATGTATATTAGTAATTTTCACCTACATACAGATTCATCACGGTATTTCTGGAATCGAAAGGCTTAGAGAATTGAAATTTGGTAGGAATATTAAGAACGGTTTTTACAAAATATAACAGAAAGAGGCTTGGGGGCAGCCAGAATATTTCTAACAAATTTCATATCTAATTCTATATTACAGCTAACAAAGCAGGCGGGGAACAGCTCTAGTTCTATTAGAAAAAAGAGTCTTGAAGAGAGCATTAAACTATGAAGAATTTTGAATTGTCAAAAAAAACTTATTTAAAGATTCATCCAATTTTTTACTTTCTCTTACAACAGAGAATATTTTAATGAAATCGGTGGATTTTACTCTTGCAAAAAATTCAAACGTAATTATTTAAGTCCTGTTACATTTAAATGTATGTAAAACGTTAATTTAGAAATATGTCGATAGAAAGGGGTTCTTGGCACTGTACTTTTACTAAAGGGGTGAGGGGAGATTTTGAAATGCAAAGCACCTGCTTGCCGTACATTTAGGCACCCTCGGGTAATAAAGTAACGGCATTACGTACTGTACAATCTTTTAATCTTATTTTAGTGTTTACTTAGAAACAAAAATTACTCGTAAGGACAAATCCTGTTAAATCTTACGGTACTTTTTTATTTCATATATTTGAAGAATCTGTATTTAAATAATTAAAATTCTAGTAATATTCTAAAAGTCACAGTTTTACTCGTAAGTAGATTGTATTACATTTATTTAAGACACTGGTCATTGTGGATAGGTTTGCGTATTTTGTACATAGTCATGAGTTTGTTTGTTTGTTTGTTCTTTGAATCAGTCAGTTTCCCGAAGATGTTTTTCTTTATCGAAAATATGGTTCTACGGTAGCCGAACCCACGTTCCTACGATTCGTAGTGTCTACTTCGATGCAAAAAAATTGCGATATCACCATCATAGACATCAATTTCACATAAATCATGGTGTACTTGATCAACCTGGTACAAACAGTTTATTTCCTACTAGTTTTCTATGTATCAGTGTAAATCAATTATCTAGGGTTAAGTACTTACAACTCGCATCATCCTGTTAATTTTTAAGTGAATACCTATCCACTTTGAACACTCATTTTAGACATTTCACGTCTACTCCCAGAGTTGTAGTAAAAGCAAACGAAGTTAGTTGTATTACAAAATTCTACCCCTTTAGGCTATTATTCCCGAAGTTAGACCGTAAAGTTTAGCTGTCCTGCCTTCTTCTAAAAGAACCATTTTAACTTTCGAGGTTGCTTTTCTGTTCCATTACAACTTTTTAATTTTATTTATGATTAATTCGTTTTTCTTTTTCGCTGAAAACTATGTCAAATTAAATCAAATAATGGATACAGTTATTAAGCATCGGTTGTATATATTATATGCAAACAGTTTTGTATGTCGCAAATCATGTTCGTGTGTATCTTTTTAGATTTTAGTTGTTTTGTAATAATCATCATGTAATTAAATATTGCCTACCTCATAAATTTTAAATACTTGCACATGTAATAATTCGCAGAGTATCATACTGATTGTATCACGGTACGAGTAATCACTGGACTACGTCATGATGACACGCTACCACGTTGTAAACTAAGAGTTGCAATGAAATTTTTTAATTAGCCATAATTATAAACATTCTGTCTCATCAAGAGTTATAAGATTTCACAACGGCCATCATTGCGATAACAAAGAATAAACGACTTGTGCAGTGTCGTTCTAGTCCTAGCAGCCTTTAACACTTGGTTTATAAAGGTAATAAAATGGTATACGGAAGGACATAGAAAAATTTACAAATTTTCTGTATTATAAAAATAGTAGTATAAATCATAGTACATATTATATTGAATTAAAATAAAAATATGAAACATGTTGTATGCCGTCTAGTAAAAGAAAAAGTTCAAAATTTTTAAGGCGTTCTAAGTATACCCATGTATTTGTATATACTTTTCAGTATTTTTTTTTATTGTACGAAGCGACGAAATCATCAGGACGTTCACCTGTTGGTAAGTGATACGCCCGTTGATAACGATGTAGCTCTAATTAGGATGATATACACAACGCCGCATTGTGACTCCTTGACACAAGAGATATTGTATCACTGCCTTAATAATTTCATTAGCAACAACGCCATTTAAAATAGAACAGAGTAATGTCTGCACACTACTGTTTGTAGGCCCCCCTAGACGGTCACCTGGAACAAAGACTTAGCACAAGTAAATAACTGGTGATTACTGGGGTAGTGAGACTTAACATCTTGTCTCAAGGCGACTAGCACAATGCCGTATTTATTTTTAACAAACCGACTAAACAAAGAATAGATGGTATACCAATAAAATATTTGATTACACGGTTGCATTAATTACTCGGTAGTGTTTTACCTAATTATTGCCGTTACCGTTTCCTCACGCACGAGTATGAGGATAAATCAAACAAATTTAATACCTCATATAACATCAATTACTAATTGAAAATTTAATTAGAACTCCTACGTTTTATTAACCTCATATCAACTCATGACTAACCTTCATTTCGGTAACACACCAACAGCAAATCGTGAGGACAAAGTGATAAACGGCGAATTTTATGTATTCTTATGTTAAACAATATTTATATATAATATTGTTTAAGATATGATGTAATTACTTCAATAAGAAATTGCTAAATTGCAAAAAAAATGCTAAGACAAAATATAATTCTGTGAAGAAATACTACAGTATGTCGTAATTTTACGAATGTATATTATTTATATATGTAGTAGATATCCAGATATTCAATGACTCCTCACGACATCTCCAAATCTCTCATAATTTGGATAATATATTGCTTCTTCCATTTAGAGGTCGGCTACGAATGGATTTTAAAAAATTCGTTTCCTAAATAGGGTTGCGGGAGTGTTAATAACGAGAAAAAGTCCGTGGAGGGGCGGTTGCCGCCGGGCAGGAATATTTCTGACAAATTTCAGATCTAATTCTGTATTACCGCCAGCAAAGCAGGCGGGGAATAGCTAGGTGATTTATAATTAAAATTTAAAATGTTATATGAGAAAATAAAACTTACAAATATAGAAAGAAAGTATGACGTTGAAAATGTGTGATGTTTCAAAATGTATATGAATACTCTGAAGAAAAGTGGTATTAAAATAAACAATCTTTTTTCCTATTGTGCACAAGTTATGAGGTACTTCGTTATCCGAGTGTACATTCTTACGACCACCGTACAAAGTAGCAATTACAAGAACAACACATTCTGCAAGGCAAGGCGGGCGTAAATTGAAACAATCAAACATTTACTGTGTACTCTGTGTCGTGGTTAAAAAAAATCGAGTCTGTAGTATTATAAATGAAATATATAAAAGAAATTTGCCCGCATTTTCTAGTGCTTCTTTTCAGCTTGGAATAGTTCGTTGGTATTCTGTTTGGCCAGGTCCAATGACTGCCTTTGCTTGCTTAGTCAAATGACCATTCGTCATTTGAAGATAATATTCTCCGTTATGGAGACGGCACCCCATCCTGAGCCTTTTTTCATAGTTTTGTATTCCGAAGAAGCAACGCTAGATTGTTATATGGTTAGGAAGCTTCTTAATATTAACTATTCATCAAGTTAGATTTTTATAAGCTCGTTGTTGTATCGTTTGTAATGTGAAGATAGATAACTTTGTTTGTCATGGTTTTAGACTTATCGACTGATTTGGTTATTAATTTATGTATTAAAGGCAGGGTCGGTAAAAATTGTGTATAAGATTTTTGGAATGCGGTACGGTCATTTAACATGTAACCTCATTTCGTTTACTGACACGGAGGAATTATAGATCGGTATCGAGCGCCCACGACGCTAGCAGAACGTGGGCGGCAGACACAATGATTTTCCACCGTTTCGCGTGTACCGCCTGAAAAATTAAACGGCTCAAAGCGAAGTCAGGAAATATTCCTTAAATAGTTCCAGTAAACTGTTCTACCGCTAAATACAAGATGAAGCTGAAAAAGTAATTTAAAAAACCTACTCAATGTTCCCACAGCTGAGACTCGGAGCCTTCTCTCACAAGAGAGAGTCGAGGTCATTAACTATC
This sequence comes from Ornithoptera alexandrae, assembly GCA_029030555.1. NCBI lineage: Eukaryota > Metazoa > Arthropoda > Insecta > Lepidoptera > Papilionidae > Ornithoptera > Ornithoptera alexandrae. Next base: position 6,796,819 of record JARDVY010000011.1, on the reverse strand, counting down.
CTTTTTCTTAAGGAAGTTAAACTAGCAAGGTAATTATAAATTTATTACCTGTGATGTAGACTGTTGATAATATGATAGTAAAAAGATAGCTTCGACCTACGTGCAATACTCAATACTAAAAAAGAACACCAGCAGCTATAAAACAAACGTAATTCGCCATTATTACGACAATTAAAAGGTCATGCGAATTGTATTCACTATTGTTTGGAAATAAAAGTCTAACACTAAGTACAAAGCATTACAAAGATGCTATTGTAAATACGTATAGCTGCAAATCTTTTTACCGTTCATGCTAATGAACATAATGTATGAAACTTTAAAAAGGTTGTAGTAAAACGTTAATTGTATAATAAAATATATATTGTCCTATGAAATAATTCACGAGATTTAACTTTACTGGTTTCTATTATCGGAGACCGTTTAGGTAGGTTCCACCGCAGTCAAACAGTGATTTACAGACACTGCTGTGTTCTAATTTGAAGGACGTTGTAGCTAGTGAAATTACTGAGGTAAGCTTGTTTCTTGAAGATATTAGCATAATGAGGTGCAGTGTTTATCGTCGTATCATGCTCTACAGTATTATGGGCAGGGTACGCACTATCAGGTTAAAGTACCAGTCATCTTGTCGTTTCATCGAACAAAATAAATACTAATGCAAAAAATATACATAGGATGAAAGTAACTACACTATAACATTTAATTTGTCCTTTTGAATGTACAAAATCTAAATTAATAATAATTTGGTACCAAAAATATGTTATTAGTAGTGACGTAAGCAAACAAACTTAAAGCATTACTAAGTCATAACATCCAGTAGTTAGCAGAATGATTAGTTTGAGCATTAGCACAACATGCAAATATGTCCTGATATAACATAAATGCAGTAAGTACAACCGCACTGTTCCAATGTATACTTCAGTTTTGCTGTTGCGTCGAGGAATCTCCCTGCAGCGATTGTACGCTGCAGACAGCTAGTAATGACGCTAAGAACTAATACCTGTTTCATGTTATAGATACATAGATACATGGTTTTAAAGGCTCTAAGTACACAGTATACCACAAAGTAGCAGTTAGTAATATACTTAATAATATTCAATGCTAGTCATTAATCAGTGATAAAGATAGTTATAGGTTAAAAGAGCCTTTGATGCTCCGGGCGTTTACATACGATAACTACTCAAAAAAATCTATATAATAAAAAAAACTAAACGTATTATTAAAGTGCAATAAATGAAACAGTTGTCTGTTATGGTTTACAACTTCTCCCAATGTTTTTCTATTACGATAGCACAGTATGTTAGGTCTCTGTTGCCGGGGACAGTTCAAGTAGGTACCACCGCAACTCCTTCTGCCGCAAAACAGTAATGTGCAAACATTAATGTGTTCCGGTTTGAAATGTGTCGCAGCTAGTGAAACTACAGGAGCAATAAAATTTAACATCCTGTCTCAAGACGACGAGCGTAATGTGGCGTAGTGTGTATCATCCTAACTATCGCCACGTTGCGATGAGCAGGCATATTAACATTAGATGAATATCCCACTCGTTAAACTGTCTCATTTTGAATTAAAACAAGGTGTTAATATATATATGTAGCCTATTCTCAGTAGTGGGCGTTTCCCGTCTGATAATGAAATGTAAATATATCCAGTATAATCATCTAGTAGCTATAAGATTACTGTGGAAATCAACATTGTATTTATAACCCGCCGTGTTACGTCAAAGCAACCAATCTTCCACAAGAACACATAAAACATTCTTTCGAAGAGCTTGCATACATACAAACAATTTATCCGGCGTGCAGAAATAACTTCACTAGTTTGTTTGTCTTTAATACTAAAATAAAACTCCTGCGCGCAATTTAAAAAACACATGCAACGCTTAAGTATAGTAGGTTTGAAATATTTGATGAAAAACATTTACAGTGCGCAAAACAATACGATCTTTAATCTTTATAACTTCTGTAAACTAACGGGATGGTAACCCTTCATGTTAACAAGTTAAAGTTAAAATAGCACTTTGATGTTTCTTATTAATCTCAACAAAAACTCCAGACACAAATCCATTAAAATCAGAGATGTCATTAATATTGGTTAACTAACATTCTAATAATAATTACACTGATATGATTTTTTGCTCTATAATCAATAGTTTTATTAATATTTAAAGTAAAACCTTTAGGTTGTAATTTCTTTTTTTAAACAACCAAGACCAATTAGGTTCGTAACCGACAGTTAACTATTTGATACAGATTAATTGTGGCTAATCGTATCTCACGATGCGGAGTCGTGACTAGCGGTCGACGCCCACAATTGGACCGGACTTGCCCACGTTGCAACGTTGCCTCGGTGTATGTGGAGCAGTAGGTTCATATGCTATGGGATCAGCTGGTTTTATGGCCACTCGCTATTGCTCCGTTTTATGGTCAATACGGCGAACCTTCTGGCTGCCAACTTTGTGCTTAAACTTTTATTTTCATTTTCAGGCAGTACGTTTATTCGCACTGTGAAAATGTATAATTTACTTTGTTTTTATTGCTAATAACACAAAAGTTATAGATGGTGATTAAAAAGTATAAAATGAAATTAATATCATATATTTGTAACATTATACTATATAATAGATACAAGACAGTAAACATGATACGTAATGATCATTGTCATTGTATATGTTTGCTCAGACAAGAGTAGGTATGTACATAGATTAATTGTAACATATTCAATTCACACATATTAAGTATACATATCGATATGAATAGAACAATCTTGACATAGATTTGTGCTTGTACGGCGTTTCTCAGCTGTAATTACACAAGCAGCTCTAGCATTAGGCACGGCGGCGAGTGCACAATTAGTGAATGGCTTGTGTATAGATAAAATGATAGGCAGCGATTTTATCGTTTTTATGGTAAAAGAAATTTCATTAGTGATATTCTCGTTAAAAAAAAACTGATAAATATGTATAGTCAAGTAATGAAATACGCGATGTTCTCCTGTATCAGACTTCAATACAAATTTTATGTAATAAAACTCTTGTATGTATTTTAATGAACTTTAATGGCATATAAAAGATAAATTGAAATTTCATTTTCATATTTCGTGGGGATATTTTCAATATTTAACAATATTTAATGTCATGTACACTACCTGTTCGCGACCGCTCTGCTGGCCGTAAGATTGTACACTCGGAAAGCTAAGTACCACATAACTTGTGCACAATAGAAAAAAATAACATTTACTTTAATACCACATCTTTCCAGGGTATTCATAAACATTTTAAGATATCACACACATATTCATCGTCATATAATTTCTATCCAGTTTTCGTTCTGATATTTTAGGTACTTTTTGCAATTATATATAATTAATGAACTAACTGTTCCTCGTCCGGTTTGCTGGCGGTAATACAGAACTATACCACAGCGGCAACTCGCCATTCGTCCCCCCTCCTAAGCCCACCCTCACGAACCCCTAACCCGTTATTAACAACCCCGTAACTCCCTTTGGAGAAGGAATTTTATAAAACCCATTTTTAGCTGACCTCTAAACGGCTGAAGCAAGCAATATGTATATCAAATTTTGAGTGTTTACATCTAATAATTACAGAGATCTCGTGATAAATCAATGAATATCTCCGATATATATAGAAAATTACATGTTCAGTGTGTTATCATCTCCGTGTTGTTCCAGCGCGTATATATGTATACTGATCTGATTCTTTTCAAATCAAGGATCCAGTGTGACAGCGTAGTTAGTACGACGCGGTCTTCGCGCCGTATTTAGATGGATGTAGACTTTTAAGGAGTTTCTATCTGACCCCCATAACTGGTAACTGGGCCGGAGAACGTACTGGTTTTATTACTGCGCAATTTTTTTTAATAGCGCTATATTAATTGGCCCGTGTTTCACAACGTAGATTAGCGGAAGACAATGGCGGCGATATGGATCAATGTTAAAATTTATAGACGCGGTGCACTATACTCATGTTTGTTGCGAGCTGTGCGTGAGACGTAACGGTATAGTTTTATAAACGAGATTTTAACAACCACACCACTTTTTAAGATGATGAATAGGAGTTTTATTTTGTACCAAATTAGAAGTAAATATAAGTTTAGCCCATTGTCTAAGCTACACTAGAGCGACCAAGCGGGCGAGCACATAACGTAAAATAAAAGCCATCATTCTAATGTGTCTAGGGAATGGTTTGTATAATTAAGTAGCAGGGTACTTATCTGCAGTTTTACTTTATTTGTGAACCACCAGGTCCTTTGGACACAATGAATGTTGGACAATTATTTTAATAAAATTTGTATAATTTGAAAATGTTGAAATGTAATTTGTTATATAAATGTTAAATACTAATATAAAGGGAATAAAATTGCATGGTCACCGCATAAAGACGAAGTATATTCATTCCCGGCCTGGAGCAAGAAACTAAGCAGCCGATAGATATATATGTAAGTGTTGTGCATGCGCAGACGTTTTCACATGCTCGGCGTGGGTCCCCCGAGGCCCACAAACAGGACTAGCAGGAATCGGCTGCGCGTATTATCTGCCATGAGAGACGGGATGAGGGCGTAGCTTTGTAATAAATAAAGAATTTCGTTTTTGTTGTCGAGATTGTTAATAATATTCATGTATATAAAGAAAGTATACTAACAAAGTGATATTACATTTTAAGATTCATATTGATGAATATATATGACAGTGAAGTGCGTTCTTTGGCTTTGAAGCGGGGTCATGCTTTCAAGTTTTCACTTGAAATATTTTTGTATGTATATGATAATATATGTGAAGGTACTATTGCTGCCGGTTGCAGGGACAGTAATGTCAGTCTGTCATCAGCACTCGCGTCAGCGGGGTACCGTCGCCCCCGCAGCGCGGTGTGCGCGTCAGCACCCGGCGACCCGGCCGTGCCAACGACAAGCGAGGTGAATCGTTATTTTACTATTTCTGTATTCAATTTTGAAGGATTCAGCATTTGAGGAAAATACGATTGTTGTAGAATATATGTGGAAATGTTGTATTATATAATTGTTAACTAGAATGTAGTAATAATTAAACGGACAAAACGTACATTAATATAGATAAAACGAATAAAGCTTCCTTAAATAGCTTAAGAATTAATATATAAGATAATGATATTAAGATACCATTGTAAACTAGTTGTATTAATTTTACACATTAAAAAAAAATTTTTTTTTCATGTATTAACGATAACACAATCATACTTCATATATTTTTTCATTTTTGAGCTTGATAAACGAGAAATTTCTTGATACTTTCTTAACGAAACAGAGTACATTCTAATTTTGTAACAAAGTTTATACTACAGCAGTACTTTAAATAATTTAAAACATTGTATAACGTAAAAATCTAATTTTCTAATAATTTGCAGCACTTAATTCCTTCGCGTAATTATAGACAATGTTAAAAATTACTTATTGTAGACTCCTGAGATGCTTTAAAGAAAAGAGAAGTGAAGATCTAAATAATTAAAATACTTCGTATAAAATTAAACTGCATAAAGGACAGTCTCATTGGTCTTTGTTGCAGAAGAAACCGTCTTGGTTTGAAAGGTACACCCAACAGCAGCTTTTATTGCTACCGCCAAACAGTAATGTGCAAATATTATTGCGTTCCTGTTTAAAGGGCCTGTAGCTGGTGTAATTACTGGGGTAACGAGACTCAACATCTTGGCTCAAGGCGACGTGCGCAATTTGATACAGTTTATAACATCTTCAGTAGCGCCTCGTTGTTATAGGCGGGCGTATCACCTATCACGTGAACGTCCCGTTCTTGTCGCTTCGTTGAATAAAAAAAAAATATTATAGTAAAGAAATATAACAAAAAAAAAATAAGTATCATTTTGTAAGCAAAGATTATTCTATTACCTATAGGGCTAACTGTTTTAGTACTTGTGAGAAATCGTATTTTGCCAGGTTTGGCCAGTAAGGAGTGGTCGGTGCGAAGTATTACAGTAGTCGTTTATTCCCAGCAGTATATAAATGGCGAGGTGAGCTTCATGGCTTAGTTCCAAAATTGCTATTGTAATAATATAGTCTAGTATAGCGTAGTCGTCGGTGGGAATAATTTACGGTGATATTTTCGTCTTTCAACTAATTTTAGTAGTGACGCGTTCAAAAGCTTCTAATCACAATTTCATACAAGGTAACATTCGTTGAGATTGTGATTTAGTTTATATATCAATCGTATTACTAAGACTGCAATTTTTTTTTAATGCAAATTCTGCTTCGTGAAATTAAAACATTGCATTTGATGAGATCGTTTGTGTTCTTTTAACAACACAATTGATCTCATGCTTCCTGTCAGTTATAATTATATACGATGTTATGTTGATTTAAATTTATGTAACGTCAAACGGCGAGATGCTAAGAATCTAGATCTGATGGTGACACAAGGCTTTTGTAACTAATAGCACAAAGAGAAACTGCAAAACAAGTGCTTCTACAGAGCGCTCTATCTGGTCTAAGCGTTATTTACTTAATACCACAGGGCTGACTGATTCATTCCATGGATAAGAATAATATAACATATGTTAAGTTTATTTTAGAGATGAAATATTTCAAATTTCATGTACACGTATCATGTATATTATAGCTGCTGGTTTCTATATGATTAAAAATAAAATTAATGAGAAGTATATCATACAGTTAAGAAATTTCATTAGTTTTCAGCGCTTAGTAAATCGGCATACAGTAATATAAGAACAATGATGTTACATGCTTCTAGCTCCTCTATTATTCTTAAGATTAAGCGGTTATTATATACTAGTAATAGCCTGGCAGTCAACAGAATTGACTACTGTTCTAGTATTATTCGTTGTGAAGATTTAATTAAATCAGTGAATATTTTGTATATAAACAATCTTATAATTATTACTAATTGTTGTGGAAATCAGTGAAAATGTATAGGTGTATATGAACAACTGTTTTACATTAAAATCTTCTAATTATTATCAATTTTAATTGTTATGGAAATTGATTTTAGCAATAATAATTGTATGCATGGTACCGGTACATATGGACTATTTGAATTCCGTGGAAACTTCACTCCATTGGCTGCCACTGGCTGGCTGTAACAAACCAATAACCTATCGGCGACAAACTGACAACCACTTAAGCTGCATATGAATAAGAAGAAGATGTATTTGACCTTTCTAGTAATAACAATCGCCAAAGAAAATATATTAAAATTTTATGTACTGATATCCTGCTTTATGGATCACGCCCATGCAGATGTAGTTTTAATTTGGAAAATCATAGATCAGCCGGTGAACAAGGATATATTGTAACTGTTTATTTTAAACGTATAGGAATGGGAGGCGTTCATTAGTCTTGTCATGGCGAAGTCGCGGAGCACCTCGACGCTTAAGGGCACAGCTCCAAAAACGGTATCAGATATGTATATAAAGAGCCGAAACCATTTCGGCCCACTGTAAACGTAACCAGTCTGACTCAACTTCATATTTTAGCCACCTCGACAGACCGAGTGGAAATGCCTGAAGCGTTTCACGTCATCGTTTTAAGTATGGAGTGGCGAATGATTCTATAAATAAAATTGCAAAGCATTTACTATGATGTCATATACATATAACTATCGTTTATTGTTATAAATTGATAACTTTTTCCATTACTATCTTACTTTAGTAGTATATTTTTCAATTGTATTATCTTATGCAGAGATATACAAATCACAGATGGAATATGTATATGTAGTCCTTATCAATTTATTTTAAGTTATACTAACGCGATACGTCGATATTCGTATTGATACTAAAATATATGATATGTATATAAACTAAAATTAGCTTTTGCCAAGGTTACATACACTACATAAAATCAATATTATATTTCGTTTAATTATTTTTGGGAGATAACTTACGTGAAAATTAGTAACGAGTATTAATTACTAGAAGCCTTTTCGTGTCGTTGTGTTTAATAATAATGTTAGATGTAAGAAAATGTTAATTTTAAGCTTTGAAAAGAGTGATTCAGCCAAGAGAAGCTCAAACTTGGTGACGTCATCGCTTTAATTTGCTTAAGAAGTAAAAGATATTGTTGTAAAGTTTTCATAGTATTTTCAACCCCTCACAAAAGGAGTTCTCTAGATCTATCATTTACAATAACCTATAAACTATATACAAAAAACGATTACATTTAATGATACTTTTTTGGAGTTAAAATATGAGATCAGTTCCAAGGTAATTGTTAAATAAATTTAACCCTAAGGATAGTGGTGTAAGGGGTTCCGCCCAACTTCTCGCGGAGCCCAAATCGACCTCACCTGCAAGCCGGTGTACCCTGCTGAATTATAGATGAAGCTCTGACCCCCCACCATCAAGCACTAGGCCAGCGTTGTCGGCCAAGGTCCAATCCCCCTCAATGAACTCTAACAATAGACGGCCCCAAGTGCCGGGCGAGACCGGTGACTGTACTGTTCACGAAGCCACTGGATGCGTATAGCGTAGGACCGATCGGCGCGGAGATCCTTGAGAGAGGCCTATGCTCAGCAGTGGGCGTTATCCGGTTGATAAACAAGATGCGAGGGAAGTAAATGTCCATTTTGAACCAAGTTATGTAGTAGCTGCCGTTTTAAATTTCTGTTCAAACTTTATGTTTCTAGGGAAAGTATTTTTAAATTTTTTTATATTTTGTTTTTAATTTCTTGTAATAATTTTGTTTCCTAATATATTTCATTGCTAGTACATTACAGTTAACGAAATAATATTCAAAAATGAGATGACATTGGCAAACATAAAACAATTTCTATTTGCGCATAGTAAGCATGAATGACAATAAAATATTGTAGCAAGTGCAAGCAACAGAAATGCAATATGACGCACAAGTTTAATTGGAAACAGGTTGTCGTTTAATGGCTTTCACGTGGTTTTCATTATGTAGGTATTCATTATTTCTGCTTTTCAATGCATTTTATTCAAATTTTTTAAGTGATATGTCTGTCCATAACAAAGTGGTGCTAGTTAGGATGATATATATATTGCACTACATTGCCCCCGTCGTCTTGAGACATAAGATGTTGAATCTTGTTATCTTGTACCTACCTAGAAGGTCTCCGGCAATAAAACCCTACCGTCAATAAATTATCATACGTCGCGTTTTTTTTATAGTGTGCATGGTTTTGAACACAATGCCTCTTTCATCTTCCTTCTTCCATCCTATTTGTTTACATCATCAAATAATAGATGAAAGAGGTATAGCTTCTCTATTTTGATAAGTACAACAAAAGATTGAAACAACTAGCCGGCGTCAGTGTTCCTATACAAATACATGGGGAGTGTACAAGAGATGAGCGATTATGCTGTTATTAGGTTAGCGCGCTTTACCACCGCAGATCACATCACCAGTTATCCATCTAAGTGGAATCGTGGTCAAATAGTAATTAATTAAAAATATCATCAATTTAAAATGGTATTAAAGAGGTAATTGTTGGATATTTTCTAGGACTACATTCCGCAAAATTAACATTGTAAATTGTTCATTATTTTTGGTCCCTTATTTTGTTTCATATATGTAATTATCATCATCAGCCAAAAGACGTCTACATCTGGCTCTAAACCATCATGCATATATATATATATTTTCATGCGTATTGCCAATAATTGTTCGAGATGTTTTATATCTATCGTTATTACTTTTGAGAGAGTGGGTGGGCGGTAAGGTTTTCAATTTTTAAGGATTATCAGTTAGTTCGGAGGACGTCGCTCGGTTGTGAATGCTATTTGCACAGCGATATTGAGATGAGGTCTGAGGTGAAACTAATAAATGTACTATCGCAAGGTCGTGTAATGTCGAAATGGCGGGACAATGTCATGCAGCAGACTTTAATAAAAATAAGTGACGAGAGATAAACTGGATTACGTGTAGAGGGGTGAGCGCGCATGTGTGCGTATGTTTACCGATTGTATTTTTTTCAATATGCTTTCAAGAATTTATATGACATCAATATTTACAAAGGTTTTGAAGAAAATAAATTCACACAATCTAATCTTTACCTAAACAGTTTGAAAATAAACATAAAAAAAATAAGTCATGAGTACACAGAGTTAAAAATTAATAAAATTGTGTTTCACTAAACGAGACCAGCAAAAGTCAACCATCGTTAATAAAGTAGAAAAAAATAATTTTAGACTTTAGTATAAAATAGATATCCTGCGATTCATTGACTCATCACGGGATCTCCGAAACTATTAGACATGAACACTCACATTTAGTAGTAATAGTGCTTCTGATATTTAGAAGCCAGCTGAGAATCTATTTTACAAAATTCCGTCCCCAAAGTCATTAGTGGAGGTGTTACGGCAAACAAACAAAGCAGAACAGCTAGTACAATAATAAATTTGCTAGAATATAAAACATTTCTGTTATAATCAAATTTACATACCTACTCAGATCTTCAGTTTGTCTCAAAAATGTTACTACTAGATTGAAGCGGCACCTAATGCAAAAAATCAACTAAAAATGCAAACGTCTAACATGTCCTATTAAAATTATATTCAAAGGTTTTCAATTAATCCAGTATAAGTAACGTGTTAATGAACAAACAATCGAACAGCAAAATGACTGCACAAGGAGCAAAACACGAAAAGGGTGGTTTTTGGAGAAATTATTAAGATAGATAATTTTTTTATTGTCGGCAAAATAGTACAGCTTTAAAGCTTATATTAATCCAACAAGATTATAACCCAATAAGATTCTAGTGCGTAATAGCTCGTTATTAATGTATCATTATGACTGTCGTTATCATCATCAGTCCTTGTAGGTAAAGTACTGAATACAGACAACCTTAAGTACATGCTATCGAACACAACTATCTTCAACTCTTAGTCTGTTGACACTAACCACGCTGCTCTGATAAGGCATTGCATTTAACGGTCACCATAGGTTTGCTTCTTTTTAATTTTACTTCTAATTTGAAGTTAAGAACCGTTCCTCTAAACTGATAGTTATAGAAAGCTATCGCTTCTTAAAAATTCATCAACATGTGATGCAGGCCTTTGGTAATTTTTTGTTAAATAATATTTATCATTTGTGGGCAGTAAGGAATGATAGTAATAGCTCTGTATCTACGTATCCGTATACCAATAATCTTGCGGTTAACACAGTTAATCAATATTAGCATAAACGGGTGTGCATTGAGTGGGCAAGTCACGCGTAGTCCAATTACACGCTATCCGTTATAATTGGATAGCATCAATTCGGCCATTGTTATATACAGAGCATGTGACCACACAACGCTTATGTAGCAAAGGGCCGTCACCAGCATAAATATCAAATTGATCCTGTGATATGGATTCAATGCACATATATATAATTAACGAGCTATTCTATTTCCAGCTGTCATTCAATATAATGTACTCTAGCAATAGACTTGCTATAATATAAACTAGTGAAATTATTAATATGTGCGATTTAACATTCATGACCATCATTACTTCTATGTATTGATGTTCTCTGCTGATTCTATGGTCATGGTCATACCTATGTTCCATAGATTTGTAGCGCGACCGGTTCGGTTACACGTGGACAACATGTACCTTTGTGGTGTCAGTCTGTTGGTCGGTCTACAGTCGAATTTAAGATTATACTATCATAACTGTACGACCACTTTATTTTTTATCATTTTAAAAGAAAAACTTAGTTGAACAAATGAATTTTTATACGGCACGGAAAATTAAATATGAAATGGTTTCCTACGAAAATTCGCGAACGCTTCAATAAACCATAGGTCGTTAAATAAAACGGAACTCGACATTTTGCTCTGAAAGCGTTAATGGTTTCCAGATATATATATATATATATATATATATTGAAACCTGTAGTATAAACACCTTTGACTTATTAATATTGACAGGTTAGATTACTATTTACATTTACAATATTCATATTAATGTGTGAGCAAAGTTTATAGTGTATACATTTTAACATGCATGCTGCTTGCTTCTTGAGTATTTTCTTTCTATACACATAAGACGGAACTCATCAACAGTATTTAAATAATTTTTCTCCTAATCACCCATAAAATTGGCAGACGCATACATTCTTTCATGAGCATGTATTTTTATCCAATTTGTTTTAACTGTTGCCAAATATTATTGCAGCGTATCGACTTCAACGTCACTTAACCGATCCATATTTAGATATATAAAAATAAAACAACTAGTGGACTCGTATCAATGTTTTCAAACACCCTGAATAAAATGAATAGCAAGCTTAGAAATAAACATTTGATTCGAACATCTCGTATGACCATCAAAGTCAACGGCGCCGTAGTTCGGGATCGGGATTGCAATCCGTTGACGGGCGAACGTTGGACGAATCGCGAAAACAATTTATCAATATAGCTAAGTGGGAGCGTTAACGATTGGCTGGCTTTTATCGTTGAAGGCACTTATCCATTCTAAGTGGGGGACGGCGAATGTTGCACCAGCTACGTACATAACCCACCATACGAACTATTTTTTTTTTTTAATCTACGAAGCGACAAGACGACCGGGACGCTAATGTGAAGATAGGTGGTACACTTGCTCATAAGAACGTGGTGCTAATTAGAAGGATATACACTTAACTACTTTGTTGCTCATCGCCTTGAGAGATAAGATGTTGGGTCTCGTTACCTTACAGCGCCCTTTAAACTGGAACACAGTAATGTTTGCACACTAATGTTTGGCGGCAGATATAAAAGTTGCGGCGAAACCTACCCAGATGGTCTTCGGCAAACGGGACCTACTACCGGTAAAATACAAAGGTAAGATTGCTAAAATTCAAGTTCTGAATGAATCCCAACCAGCATACATTTACCGTTGAGTACCTTCTAATGAGTCGACATTTGATATGAAAGTGTTATGATAAATATTGATATGTTAAAAGTGTTAAAACTAAATCACCTTTGCTTAAAACTTACTTATACCTGTAGTTGCACCTATTGAGCAAATTGATATGTAGGGTATTTAAATATTAATCTGGTTTAACAAGTATCATGCTTCGACAAGTTGATTATCAACTTTATTGCTGTCGGTGCAAACAAATACACATAAAAACTCGATTGGTATTTATCAGGGGCCTAGATTTTGTTATAATAATACTTAGACTTAGACAGTATTTCTAACGTATAATAGTTACCTTCATAATATTGCTTAATATAAATCATCATTTCAATATCAGGCTACAATAATCCATAGTTGGACATGAAGCCTTCGCAATGGAATTTGACTTGCCCGATCTTCGGTTAACAGAAGTCATGGATAATTATAAAAGTACAATCATCTTTTGTAAGAGTAACATTTTTTTAAGGAAAACGATGCATTTGGAAGTAATTTCGTTCCATAACTTAAATCAAAGAATATACTAAATATGGATGTCTGAATGCTTATAAAAAATGTTCACTTAAACAGTTGACAAATGCGTTTAAGTTTCATAATTATTTTAGTATTTCAATAAGGTATCGGAATAAAAAGTTGCCGAGCGCTAAGTCGTGTACGGGCGACCAGTTGTAGTTTCACAACTAGATATCGATACCGTGGTAACGGAGTCGTGACCTCGTGCGACGGCTGGAGAAAATTATCGAAGCACCGCGTCCGCCCCGGGGGCGAACCGATCGGGCAACCCGTCAATCCTATATTATGGTAAATGGGCACCGGTGATGGACAGAACGCGGACGGTGGATCGCTATAACGGCACCGTTGCAGAAATCCAAGAATATGTTTGCCGCGTACTTTGCAAGGAATTGCCTAGTTGTTTCGAGTACATGGCTCTCGATTAACACACGCAGTCCTAGTAGAATTACATGCACTAGTGGAAGCTTGTCATCAGGTCAATTTGGCAATAGATACAGGAACTGCGGTGGTACCTAAATATGACAAAGACCGGCAACAATCAGTTATAGTGATAAAAGTGAAGTGTAGTCATTTTTAAACGACTTAATTACATTTACAGCTTAAGATATTTATAATTTTTCAACTTTGTTACAACAAGCGTAATAATATCAGTTTATAGAAACTGCTTTTACGAATCGAGTTCAGCCGGTACTTATAGGTAGGGTAGTCCAGTCCGGGTGGGGTGCCGCCGCCAGGGCAACAAACGGGTCGGGCAATAATGCGGGCTTTCACATAGAGGACTTGAAAGACTGCAGTTAGTAAAGCCAGGTGAGGAGGGGAGAATTCCATAATATTCTTCTATATTTATTTTACGCAATTCATCTATTAAAATGTAACTGAATGGTTGACAAGAATGAATGTGGTATGACAAGTTAATTAACCTTATATAGTGAAGAAGTGAACTGTTGTTAAAATATTATGGTAACATATAATCCATTAAAATACTTGATTGAAAAATAAAACGCTTGAAAAATTTATTATGCAAAGTTAGTTTTATTGTTTAACGGTAGTATGATATATACAACAACTAAAAATTTAAACTATTACATTATATTCGAGGTACGCCCATGGGGTTGTAATTAGAATAATACTGCATTTTTTTTTTAATTACGAAACGACTAGACGAAGGAGTCGTTTAACTCTTGGAAAGTGATACACCTGCCATGACGACGTAGAGCTAGTTAGGGTGGTAGACACAGCATCAGATTGTGCTCTAGCTCTAGCTACAACTCCTGTCCATTTTGGAGAGGAAATACGAAATGTACTAAAGCCATAAATCGTCTTTATTACTGTCCGCGCTAATGATATAGGTTAAATTTCATTGAAGATACATTGTAACTGTGGTTATATTATAGATCTTAATTAACTGTTTCTAAAGCCATTATAATGTGCATTTAAGCGTATATACCGAACAAGGAAATTACCGTCTGAACGGAGTCACGTCCGAGAGACAGCCGTGAACGTTTCCACGTAGCCTAGCCTCGGAGGAGACATCAACTTGTCCGCTGGCTCCTGCTAAGTAGCCAGTAAACTTTTGAGATAAATGCAGGTAAATTTTAAAACGTAAGGAGTTCATATAAATTATCTTAATATTTTTTTTTGTTATGTAAAGTAGCTTCCGATTTGCTGCAGTAAACTGCAAAAATTTCAGGTAATTAGTTAATTGGAACTTATAATTAATCTAACGACTGGTAACTAGTTTATAAAAATTTTAATCATCCTTGGAATGTGAGACGAGCTAGTTTATGTATTTCAATGAAATTGCAGATATAACAGTTAATAATTTTCTTAAGTTATTAAGTAATATATTGTTTTTATTTTTATTAAATATTTCTCTAAATATACACATACAAATTTGTAGTACAACGATTATATGACGTGTATGAAAACCAGCCCCGTTTGTTGAGACTTCAGTCTTTTCCCCATACATTTACTTTTGTTATAAATTAAAATTTTTATGTAACGTTCTTTTTTATTGTATTTGTGGGACTATGATGTTAGCTGAAGGTATGCAGCAATGTAATCTTTGACAGTAAAAGGCACTAGTCTAGAAGCACCGTGTAACGATTTTTAATTTTTATATATGTACATTAAATTTTTAATTTATAAAGCTTGTGAAAATACTCCAGTAACAAGATTTACACTGTTTATCTCAAGGTGACGAGGACAGTCGAGTGGTGCAGTGTATATTATTTTAACCAGCGCCACGTTAAAGTGAACATCTCGCTCGTATCGTGAATTCGTTGCACACAAAAGAAATTGTTTTGTCAATTTGCCTGGTGTTAAATAAATTCACAAAAGTTATTATGGCTCAGCATTAACGTTGCTCGCATAATGGAAACCGTATGAATACCCAAATATCGGTTTACGGACTATAGGGGTATACGGATATTCACAATGGCTTTTTGTTTTATGTAAATCCGATCATGCTGGTGTTACAAAATTTATAGTCAATGTTCACCTAAATTACAGCGATGTAGGATTTAATTCCCTATAATAAAAAATGGCAACTGCAATAATCGCTGGCTATCACAACGTTTATATATTTTTTAAAACGATTTGCTAGTTCATAATAACTATCCGGTGATAGTCACGAACTATATTACACATGAAATTATATAGCAGCCGAAGAGATAATACTTAACGTATACTTCCATCACATGTTATCACTACTCTTATTTAAATATCTACTTAAAGCAAACTTAGTATGTTAACGTTTTAGACGTTTTTTGCCCAATCCACTAAGCGATCATATACATTACTTTTTTATGTATGAAGTGCATAAATTGTGTTTCTTCTGTAACTTATTCCAGATGTGAATAAGTGTCCAGCGTTCTAAGAGTGGCGTCAGATAACAATGTTCAGTCTACTTATCCCCTTTACTGAACAATGTGCTTCACTGCGCGGTACCGCAACAGTAACCGTTTGAACACTGAATACAATTGTTTGACACAATTCAGACTGTTTCATTTTAATCTTAAACTCTACTGCATTAGGTTCAAATTATATTTGCGTTGAGTTTTTGATTTCTAATCACACTATCCCTCCAGTTTTGGTTACATTTCGCCACATTTGGCCTATGTGAACGTAACTTCCAAAGACGAGTAATAGGTAATCAAACAATTTAGTTTAATATTTCGGAAAAAATATTTTTTCTGTTTAACATTTCAAGATTTTATTTTTAGCACTTTATATAGTAACATCAGCTTCGGTAAATGTTTCATTCTAAAATAAATGTGATATTTATCGTTCTTAAGAATTATTTGCGCACAGCAACTGTTCATCGGTTTAGTAGCAGACCTAGACCCTGCTAGGTGGATATATATGATATAAAAAAATCGCTGGGAACCACTGGACTCAAACGTAAGACCGAAGATGTTTCGTAGAATACATTACAAGAGGCCTATGTGCAATAGTGGATGGCGTACGTGGGAGATTTAAACTTCATCATGACCCCTAGTATTGCACAATTCAAAGTTTATGAAGTATAAAAATAGCGACCGTGTCATTAAGTTTTGTTGACGTTATAGCCTAAAAGTTCCAAGATGTTTTAATGTTAAAAGCATGCAACCGATTAAAAATTTGAATATTGATTACTTTTTAATTTTTCATCTAATAATATGAACGTGAAACCATCAATATTGTTTACGTAAATTCATATAATTTTGATAAGTATATTGTATGTACCCTTGTCGCTACGGAGAGCTCAAGTTCAATGCAAGGCATTTTACTAAACGAAATATATGTAAAGGGTAATTCATTACAAAAATAAACAGCAATCGCGGAGAGTGCGGACCGTCCAACAATAGCAGGCCAGGTGAACGGATTGCATTGTGAAAGCGTAGCGGGCGCCAGGCCGAGGGTCGCCAGCGCAACGTGAAAGAAACGTGGACAATGCTGCCTGCAGTCGTACTTCTAAAGAAACTATACCAAAATTATATTAAAGGTGTAGAGGGTCACCCTCTTTTTAGCTAATATTTATTTAAACTTAATTAAACACCTTTCATTTTTAAAAATAATTGCACGATGTAGACACGAACTTTATATTTAAAAGTTAATATGAATCGTTAAAGTTAAAATCTTTAAAGAAAACTATTTTTTTTCAATCTGACCTTTTTAAGCTAGGGTTCATTAAGGAAACGAATAGAAACCTCCTAGAAGCATACAGGTCAACATTAATCAGTAACCCGTTCAATATTGTACTATTTTCTACAGGGACTGAGGACGAACAGATTGTTCAAATACGCGTTTCACAACTGGCAACCCTGTAACAAAGCAACTGAAATAAGAGTCGTTGGCAAAGCGCGTCAATGTTTGGCAGACTTCATCACTTTCGAAACGTCCCACATAACAAACTAACGGCACCGTCTTGACGCTTTAATTCATACAGCTGTTTAGTTTCAAACTACCTAACTGAACATTTGTGCGTAAGGCACTGATTATATAGGAATAGTAAAAGTACTAGGTTTAATATAATTGCTCTGGTGGTAGGTCTCTGATGTCAGAAACCGCCTAGGTAGGTACCTACGCATCGTCTATTTCTATCTCCACATTGTAGTGTGCATTACTGTATTCCGGTTTGAACGGCGCTGTGTAGCTAGTGTAATTAATGGGGTAACGAAACTCCACATCTTGTCTGAGGCAAGGGGCCAATGTGGTGTAATATATTATCATTGTAACTAAGGCCAAGATGTTATGTGCAGGCGCATATCACTTACCATCAGGTGAACATCCATCTCGTCTCATTGCTTAGTTAAATAATAAAAAATTGAGATATACAAAATCGATTACAGTACATTTCACATGAACAAGAGAGAGAGTTTCTATTCTAAAGAAGATATCACATGAGGATGATTCTAAAATATAGGGCTTAACTTCGGAATTTGTAGTCACAGCCATAATTTTTTTTTATTCATCCCAAACTATTGAAAGCTTTGTAGAAAATGTTAATTCAATAATGACTGTAGTGACATTGGACACATACTTCGAATAACTGATGATGGACGTTGAGGTCTTAAAGTTCTGGAGTTGCGAGGGCAGGAAATTGTAACGTTGGCATACCCCTCACAAGATGGACAAGTGACATTAAAAGAATCGATTGGTGCCATTGGATTTATACCAGCGCAGGACCGTGTTTATCAAAACCTTATAAGTGACTAATGGTCAGCGGTGAGCGTCCGTCGGCTGAAATGATGATGGCTTTAATTATAACATAGAATCTATATTTTTATACTTTTATTAAAATACAATAAACGTGTTGAGATCATTTTTTATTTTGTCAAAATAAAATCGATGATCATCATATCAACTCATAGACGTTCAAATAAAATCGATAATGTAGTACAGATGATATCGACGTCCCCCGCTAATAGTCCGGCAATGTGCTATTACGGAGTTTTTCGTGTTATGTCTTTTTCTGCATCTAGTGGCCATAACACAGCTTGTAATTTTTTTTCAGAATTTTGCCAATAAGATTTCTGGAGATATAAAACCTTACGTGTATATTCCATAACATCAACCATATACCATTTTTGAACGAATAACATTGTAACGATCTGTTTTAAAAATATTTGTATCAAGTTTGGGACAGTATAAGTTATTTCGATACTATTCGAGTAAAATGTTCAAAAAGATTTGAACGGTAAACACTATTATACTATATAAAAAATCTAATGGAATAAGATTGTAATAAAGCATTATATAGCTAAGGATCGAATTGGTTTTCTCAATCTGATCCTCAAACTTCAGTTTGAAGAGGGCAGCTAATGATGATGATGAAAGCATTACTGTTTAATGCAAACACAGAATTACACAAATAATATCGTAATAGATCATTACCAACCAGGCCAACTTTATATTGATATTATAAAATCTTTGAAGTTAATTTATAAATTAGTCTTTATAGATAAATACTTGTTAATAAAATGAATCGCCACTACAAAAAAATAGCTTTCATTTGAGGTATAGATTTTAGTCAAGACTGATCTCTTGACGGAGTTATTGACGAAAAATATTTTTTTGTTTTTCTAGTAAAATTTCAAATTTTCAGTTAGTGCATTATTCGCCGGCGAGGTCGATATTATCTTGTCAAATTGGGATTTGTAAAACGAAAATATTTTTTCCCGTATTAAGAATACGTAGGTAAATATACAGTAATGAAATCCCCCACTGACGAGGTATCGGAGATTGCGTCTTAATGCGTTTTGCTCAGCAGATGGAAAGTGCGTCAAGCGTAAGATTCCGGTGGCACCGCCTGTGTTGCCTCGTCTCCATATTCGTAATGGATGCCTGGAGGGTAACGAGTTTCTATACTAAGGCATTTGAGTAATTTGAATAAATATTTGCACCATTATTGGATAGACTTTTTTCACAATCGGTTTTCAATTAAAGGCGCGTTATGGCTTCTTACGGTTTAGCAAAATAAAGCAAAAGAAGGCTATTAAAATTAATTTACTTATCAAGAGAATAAACTAGTACTTGTACCACGATTGGAACTGTGAATGTAGTTAAAAAAAAATACAAATGATTTGATTACAAGAAATTTAAATCTAGACCGTAGAAATAAGTTTATTACATTATGTAGCTAGCAATCATTACGTCATCAAGCAATCGGAAATATGATAAATCTACTCCTCATCGCCATGAGTCGATACTATTTCAGGGTACTGCGCAACGGAAAACAGGCTCACGAGCGGCAGCTAGTGTTGTTTATTTGCTCTAGTATGTCTATCTGGTCTGTAGATATTTTCACTTGCGCTTTGGGTGTATAATATCGAACCGTGAAGCTTCACTTTGGAGAAGGCACCTCATGATGATGATATAATAATAACTCATTCCTATATCCGCGCCTTCAATACATGCACACGTTTAGACTAAATTTATTCTTCTTCTTAAAGTGCCTCTCCAACTAGTGAAGGTTGGCGATCAGCGTGGTAGTCCTTTCTGTCTCTGATTGAGCGGAACAATTCGGACGTCCCAGATTTGCCTGTCCATAAATTTATAAGGAATTTATATAGTCAGTTTTACCTAACATAATGAATAAAACGTAATATTTATATTTATTTATAAATGTTCACTTTAATCCTCTAATTATAAACTATAGACTGTACCACAGACAATCATATAAGCTGTACAATCTGTACTATAGTGAAGCATCGATATTTATGTAAGTCTTCAGTATTAGATATCGTAGAACTTATTAGATTTCGGGTAAAAATTATTTTTCTTTTTACTAAAACCCTGCTAAATTTACATACAAGAGAATATGTTGTTGAAAAATTGCAACACATTATCCTTGCATAAACAAACATCTTAGTGCTCGCATCCCAGCACTATCTACGTTGATAGAGAAGAGGGTAGGGGAGTGCTGTAGGTAATTACTAGAGCGGCGCCGGTGCGAGATTGCCTGCCAATTGAGTTACCAATGCCGGGAAACTCACCAGCACCAAACACACGGACACACTGCCATTGCCGCCGGCGCAGCTAAGCGAAATCAAATGAAAGGAGTCGCAATATAACAAACAAAAAAATATATTTAGCATACTGAACTATTCATACGTTGCTTTAATATTGAAAATAAAAATGTTACCTTGAAAATTGAATATATATAAGCTGTCCTGGTCGTCAATACAATGGTCAGGCGAGTTGGTTAATCCTTGCAGTCTTTCAATTGTCTATGGTTTCTATATTGATTCTAAAGTTAAAAAGTAAACTAAGATTTTTGCTTTTGAATAAAATATGAAGACTATACAAATTGTAACAATATTATCTTTGAGAAGACTGCCTCTTTCACTGTTACCAACTATGTGAATTTTGTAATAATTGTAAACAAATTCCGTCTACCAAATGGGCGGAAATATTGTATAAAATAATTCTGAATCTGCTAGTTGCAATTTGCATATATTTTTTTTATGTGTGTGTAAATATTAAATTGATTAATTTATTAAGCAATTGCATCCTATATAATCTAAAACGAATTTATCGAGGTAGCCACGTCATGAAATACGTCGTTTGTATAGAATATATAGAGCGAACAGTTTGCAACATCGGGTCAGTGCTATTGTGTTTTGCTATTATTGGTGTTCACATCATTGACTTCCGTTGGCGGATATATTCATCCATCAATATGTCAAAATTATACGTATAATTTTTTGATGAAGTATTAAAAATTTTAATGATTTCTACGATACTCATGCGTTAGCCGTAAGTTTACTACCAACACCTTGATTCCGTTCAGATGGATGGTTATATCTATAGCGTGGGAAGTTTTTTTCAATTAGTATCGCCCATAGGACACCATTATAGTTATAGATGTGTATAATCTGTATTGTTTTATTTCATATAACGAAATAGAAGAATGTGATTAATCAGTCTATATCATTGATCCGACTAAATCTATTCCCTTGTGCGGACACCGTCGCCTACACACAAACTTTCGAGCCAACGGGCGTCAACAAAGCCCGGTATATTGCCGGCTCCGTCCCACACTGGAGGCAATTAATCTCGATAGCCTATCCCGACAACACCAAAACACGCTAGCTAAATCGATATTTGCCTTAGACGTTATTAAGATTTTATTAAGATTGATTATTTGTTCGTCGAAATAAAACATTCAAGATATTACATATGTATAGCTTCATAATTATATCAACAACACTCGTGACTAGGCAAAATGTTGTTTATAAAGAAATAATTATTATCTAATGAAAATTACTGTAATCTCAAATTAAAGTTCCTTTTTAATTTTTTCGGTGAATAGCGCAATGTGTTGCGGAGAAAAAGAGGAAACAGCAGCAGCAACATATTTATTGACAGAAGTTATAAGCGACAATGAGTGCTATTTTAAACTAAATGCTATAATTAATAAAATTTTATTGTGTAATATATTAAAATAACAGCTGTATATGAAATGTTTACAAGGCACTAATACAAAAATATAATAAAAAAATCTTTGTGACGGTTTTGTATAATCTCGGAAATGATGCCCTAAATCGACTACTATACTTCAGGAAGATTTGCTATCTCTGAAATCTTTACACGGAGGGCTATAAAATATATATATATATATATGATAAGGATGCTGCCCAAAGATTTCAGGTAGGGTATCCATGCTCTCAAAACATCTGTGCTCATCTATGTTTAAAATAATCTTACCAATTTCAATTCAGCACAGTTGCGTGTATCCTTTGTGAAATTTGGAAGATTATATTATCTAAGTTATATATAGGTCTAGGTAGTTAAGTAGGTAATGATCATTTAGCTATAGAAAGCGTACGGATTTGCTTCCTACCTATCTATATATAAAAACATATTGCCAACATTTCGTGTTATATATTTTGAACTATAAAATATAAAGTGTATTATGACGTCAAGATGTATATAGAACGAGTCGCTGAGGCCTCGTGACATTTGTTCGTGGTTTTGAAGAGCTGTCACCGAGCGGCCCAGATTAATGGACTCGTCACGCCGTGGACCAGTGCCGTGTGATGTCTTCAAAGTACATTAAAAACTAATACGGAGCCATTTAACACACTAAGCGTCCGGTCGCTGGGCAAGAAACACATCCATGTTTGATGTGCGATTCAATGATTATTATTGATTATAGATAGACCTGATGGTACAATATTTATTTGTTATACGAACAAACAATTGAACTAAACAGGAACTGCGCTATAAAAATATTTAGCGCTACAACAACAAAAGAATATATTTCGAATACACTAAGCTTCTTTAAAACTAGTTCGGAAGTGCAAATTCATACTCAAGAAAGGAACTCCTTATGAATGATTTCTTTTATTTTACTGGTGGCAGGTCTCTGTTGCTGGAAACAGTTTAGGTACCATCGCAGCGCCTATTTTTGCCGCCAATTAGAACTGTGTTATAATTTGAAGGGCCCTGTAGCTTGTGAAATTACTGGGGTAACAAGACTTAACCATCTTATGTCTCAATGCAACGAGAGCAATGTGATGTTATGATACCATTTTAACTAGCTGCACGTTGCTATAGACAGGCGTATCGCTCACGATCAGATCAGGTGAACGTCTCGCTAGCCTCGTCGTTTCATTCAATAAAAAAAAATATTCTATTTCGAGCGTTACTTTATGAAGAATTAATAGTAGAACATTAATAGTAAAACAAAAAAAAAAGACCACATCACCACCATCATCAAACGAGGTCGTGGTAAAGTACAGATTAGTAATATTATCAAAAGAATATGTCAAACTTGTAAGGTAGATATTTTTACCCACTTCCTTGTGGTTAATAAGCTCAAATAATAATTCTGTATTCTCACCTTAGTACTAACTAAACCTAACAACGATATTTTATTCGAATTGGAAATGAGGAAAACAAAGGGAATATTGATAAAACATATCCGGCCAATATTTACTGCCTAGGGTTCTTCGTTCTAGTGCTGATAAACAAGATCATAAATATCATAGGATAAAGAAAATCGATTCCACGTCATGTGTACTGCTAGTCGCTGTATGTATTAACTGAAGTTATATCAGGTGTTTTCTTTATCGCCCAACGTTTAATAGATGCGAGTTAATTAAAATTTCCACCTATAAAACCTCCCCAAAGTTAATTTAATTTCGGTAGAAGAAAATATTCATTATAGCTACTTAGTGAAGTTAATAAAGAAATTACCTTTTTATACAAATACAGTCAACGTTTAGATGCCCGGGGGCCCATAGAGAACTTGAAGCTAAAGTAAATTGGATCATAGTTGGTAAACACAATACCTATGCTAAACAGTTACCATAAGTATGACATTGCTATAAAATTAAAGAAATAAATATATATTGGTGAATTAGTGTAATAAAGATAGATTAAGACATTCAGTGAATCCCCAAAAGACGATATTGTAACAAATGACTTTTTTTTATTAATTGTGAACATGAATTACTTGTATAAAATTAATATATATTCAATAGGACATACCGTCCAATCTAATTGAAATTACACTTCGCTAGCTATCTCCAGCATCGATCTATTTCAATTTCCCAAGCTTACACATTATCACGACGACTGAAACAGTTTGAGCCAATAAAGCCGCCCGTAAAGAATACAATGGGGGCGATCTGTTATATTTATTACAAATACAGGAGTAACGCCCTGCTGCCTTTATTGTATATATCAAAATTATTACCCAGAGATGTGAGAGTAAGTTTGAATTAGTTTGACAACTCCGAAATAAGCCTAATTGCAAAGAATACTTATTCAGAACGCTGTGTTACATATATCATCATGTACATATTAATATCAAGTTAAAACTTCATTAGAATCAAAATTTGAAACAATTACCAGAAATTCTACCATTGCGTGCGAATCAATTTGACGATAACCATGACTATCGGTATCGTGACGCTGCGGTTCCAAGGTTATCAGTTAACTATAACACAAAAATGAAAATAAGTTTTGAAACTTTCACCAATAATACAAGAAGATTATTAGCTGCGTTAAAGGACAAAGTAATCTTCCATATAAAATACGTATAAAAATATTTTTATGTCGAAAGTTATTTCTTCCAGTTACGTTGTACGAATACACTTTCTTAATCGTTAAGTGAAAGGCGCAGAATATAAAGAGTTTATTAACGTTATCGTACACAGAAATAGGGTCTTCAGTAATAATATTCTTTAAAGTTAAACATATTAATAAAATATTTGTCTGTTGTATTTCTCATCGATGATTACCAGCGCGATAAGCCTGCCTTCCATAATCCAATGAATCTTTGCAATCTTTAACAGGTATTCATTTCATCTAAATGTAATTTTTATTAAAATATATTTACAATATATATTTTTAATATTCCATAAAGTGACGAACAAGACATTCACCTGATGGTAAGTGATACAACTGCTCATAATTACGTAGCTACGTACTAGTTAGGACGATATACACAGACCACATTATGTTCGCGCCTTTATATTATGATGTTAAATTAGATTTAATTAATCTTTGTAGCTATAGCGTCTTTCAAACCAGAACATAGTAATCTTTGGACAGTATTATTTCTCGTCAGAAATAGGACCTGTAGTGGTACATACTAAGACTCTCTCGTCAATAGAGTAACTACCACCAGTAAACACGATTTTTGTAAGTTTTCGTACCATTTATTAAACAATAAACGTGAAACTTTTGTATGATTTCTGGCAATTTTTATTGTACACTCGGTAATTGGATATTCTTCGCATGTAAGGTACATTATAAAAGAATAATAAAACTGAACCAACATCTGTAGTTCGTAATACAGCATATAACATTGAATTTTAAGGCTTAACATCTGTACCGGTAGAAATCGTTCTCTATAACGAACATCTGCCATTGTCAGTAATGACTGCAATTTGTTCCCCCCAAAATACCATCCCTTAATAGCCTGCAAGACACTCATTCTCATGTCTCTCTGTACGATTCCGTTATCGAAGTTGGAGAATAATTAAAGTATATAATTACGTGCGTTTATCGTAAGTTAACTAAAACGTACCCCGAAGCATCGTTGCATCGGCTCATGGTTAAATGTGTAATTACTATTACTGGACTCGTCTAGGAGGCATGCTCAAGTTAGTCTATATAAGTTTATGATTAGGTGAAGCATACAAGGAAACTGTTGCTTGCCAAGCGCTTGTACGACATTTGTTGTAGTTATTTTGAAACAATTGGCAAAACGATATACGTATAAATTACTTACAGAAATAAAACAACAAACGCATACATACAAAGAACAACTTATTTCAGTTAATGTATTCCTAATAACTAGACAGATATCCGTTAAACCTAATGAACAGAATTTTTTGTTTACAAATGTAAATAAAATTTCAACTTCCTTGATTCATGTAAACGTTTAAATGATATTTGTATCAAAAATCTAATACTAAAGATTTTTGTCAAATGTATGGCTAAATGTGCTAATTTTATTGAGAAATTAATATAAAAATAATAGTTATAATGATCAACTTTCTTTTCCTCTGTGTTCGCTTAATCTTTGTTACTAAATCACCTAACATTACATGAATTTATTTTAAAACTCCGTTTAGTGCAGGGAATGCCGCCCAGAGATAAGATCTTGTTGGGCATCATGATTGCCTTAAAACCGAAACGGGCAGGTCCAAGCACTGCGCCCACATTCGAGCGTATTTAAATGTAGGTGGTGGTAATGTGAACATTTATGTTGCAAGCTTTCAAAATGATTTCATGTACATAATATGATAACATGCCAGCAAAGCAATGCCACATGGCAACTGGAAAAACTTTAAAACAGGCTTTAACATGTTCCGAAGTGGTCCGGCCCGAGTGTCACTTAGCTCAAAATCAGGTTTCGAAGCCGTGAGGTGGTTAACACGTTATTCTTTATTAAGCTGGCGCTTCCCAAATATTAACCGATTGTGGAAAGAGATAGTTTGTTGTATGAATTTTAATAAAATTTGTTATGTAACTGTGATTTATTGTTATACTAAGAAAAAATATTTGAATATATTGAATTTCAAACAACATACAAAAAATACTAAAAAAAAAAACTTCCCGTAACTGTAAAAGGAAACACGTATCATGATGATTCTTTAAGATGTTTTGCTGCTCCGCCGACAATGGTATAAAGTACAATAACGAGTCGGAAATACGTAAGAAACCGCGAAGCAAGGAAAAACGAGTATACGATACAAAAAGAGAAACATCTTAAAACCGCAAAAGCAACAATAACGAGCGTGCATGTGGAATTGGTAAGCAGCTAGAGAGGAAAATAGAGTATTGTTAGGTGTCGGCTGACGCGCTCGGTTGGGAAAACATCAACGCACAATAGCCGTAAGGATGTGGGAACGCAGATTGCGACACGCCGGGTGCTGGACGTGGACCGAACAATGACACGAAATGTGCCCACGCATTCGGCCTGAACCACTGGCTGCTCTGAGAACGATCTTTGACGCAGTAATAATTTCAGTAGAAACGAACAATCAAATAATAATGAAATGATGCAACACGAGGTTAGACAAAATACTGTAAGATTAGTGTTAAATACTGTTAGTGCATAAAAATCTAACACTCTTAAAATTTATTGAAACTCATCTCATAACTAAGCTTGGAATTTCCCACAAATCAAAGCTAGACCTAATTTAAATAGTGATACATTTGTTATCATGAAAAGTCAATGCATTACTTTTATTCACAGTGTATACATACGTGTCCTCTATATTAAAATTATTCTAAGAATATTAATTATAACACCGCCATCGTCAAAAAATACAACCTAATGTATTTTACTTTGCTGTTAGCGATATTGCATGAGTTTTGGATTAGGCACTAGTAAGCGCACTAGACGTTAGCTGCTAAACATTGCGTTGATTTAAAATAATCAATTACCTCTCATAAAAGGCCCAGTTTCTTTTCAAAATACACGCTGTGGACTCTTCATTACCTGAAATGAAAAAAGAAATTATTAAATGCGATAAACTAGTGTACAAAGTGCATTTAATATTTTTCTTCCCGTTTTCGTATACAATAATTTCATCAAAATTGTTTTAATTTATAATGCCTCATTTTTTCATTAATCACATATAAAATAATTTATCAGTTGGAAAACAACGTACCTATCTGTATTGAATTTAATATTAACACAATATCTATTTATATAGAAGAATCTTATGTTCAGAATGAATAATTGTTTATATTTAAAGTGGAATAACAAAGCCTACGTCTATATAAACACAAAAAAAATTAAGCCAAGAGAATAGCCACTGTACAGTGGCAACTTAGTTTAATCTATTGCCACAGTTGTATTGAAATTAATTTTGAATTTTTTAAATCCCAAGAAAAATTATTTATCTATATATAGGAGAATTGCAACACAAAATTATTTTTTTTTATTTAAACCTTTTTATTCTTTTCTCTTTATAGACCACGTTGAAGGCATATAAACAAATACGTCAGCGTTTCATTTTCCATTTAAGTTCTAGATATATCATCAGTGTAACTATTTAGGCATTTATTTCTTAGCAACAGGAAAAAAATTTCTAACAAGCGAGAAAAGTTTAGTGTTATCTGTGCATTATTGTATCTAAGCGTAAGGAGAGCGGTTATTTCAAGCTGTTCATCGCAACCGAGCAACATACTACATAAAACATACTAATACTCAAATAACTTCTTGGATATAAATATAACTAGTGGTAGGTCCCTTTTGCTGGAGACCGTCTAGATAGGTACCAACGCAACGACTATTTAAATAATTGAAACAAAGTATATACATTGCGACTAATGAAATTATTGGAGTAACGATACTTAAACATTTCATGTCTTAAAACAATATTAATTAATTTGGATACTTTTTTAAGTTTTTGTATATTTATAAAACGTACTCATATTACATATGCGTATATTCTATGCTGAAGTTTTCGACATATAAAAATAGTCATTAAAAAAAAATTACATTTAATGTTCCACCAAAGTCCGCAAAACAAAATTTTACTTTTTTCAACTCGTGGACCGACCAACTATGTTCTATATACAATAAATTGAAACATTAAGAGTTCGTTTCTTTCTTTGTACTAGCTCATAAATTAAAATTCCGTGAAAAGCTATTTTTTTTGTTCCCATATCAGTAAATTTTTTATTCTATCAACTTGCTTAAAGATAAAATGAAAGTGTAAATATTTGACCAATTTTAACAAGTTGATTATCAATTGAACAGTCTCAAAATACAGGGTATAATTGTGCTCATCGAAGGATAATTTCGTTTCCAATCCCCAATTGTGTTAATATATTATTTTATCACAATACAAATTATCTATCTGGGATTTATATATGTAATACATATTACATATGTACTTCATAGATAACTATCAGACTAAATGTACCTACGGCGGGAGTCCACTATTTACTACTTAAGCGGTACGTGAGTAACCGCCATTAGGATAATCGACTGAAATTGTTTCGTTAGAAAGTGAATTACGAATAATTGTAGTAATTTAAGGGAAGATTATTTCAATTGTTTAATTAAACTTATATATCCTATATCTAACCGTAAAAAGATTGATAAACTACAGAGCTAAATGGGTGCTTTTGATTCGATGGTGTAGAAGGCCACATGTTCGTCGACTTAAATCAGCATAGGATTCGAGAACAAGTTACACGATTTCTGCGATCAACGATTTCGACCTATTCTGTAAAAGCTAGAACGACCAAATGTATCAAACTGTAACTGAATACATGTGTCTTGTACATTATCTTTTATCGAGGAGGTCGGAATCAAAATTCTACTAATACTAACAAAAATTCTAGACACGAGACAGTGAGCTACCAATTGAATGACTATGCTATATTTTACCTACTAAATGTACTTTTATTATTTTTTAAACTTCCAAGAAACATATATTCTAAGTGACCTAGAATTCTTTGTGTGTATATATATCTAATATATTCAAATTGTTGGTGAAACATATTTCAATAGAATAGAATAAATAAGGGATCGACAATACATTGTAATAACGCACAATGGAAGACTTACTTGTTATAATGTATAATGAGAAAATATCTTTTATTCAAAGTTATATAGAGGTGTCAATAAATCAGAGAATAAAAGGGAGGGATTCTGTAACAGCTAATGTTGTAACTCCATAGAGATGTGTTCGTAGAACTCACTGTCGTGGGAGTTGTGTATCCTTCTATTCATTAGTAAATTGTAATAGATGTTATAAGTTCACTTCTGAGAATAAAAGATTAGAAGATAAATATAGGTGTATATTTAACAAATAACCTGTACGAAAATTTAAAAATTTCAGTTCCTTTCAATACTAAACGAATTGTTGATTGCCTAAGAACTTCCTCCGCAGCAAAATCCATTTTTCCGTAATTCGAAATTTATGCATTAATGTAAGGATCAAAGTGTTTCTCAAGATACCGTGATTGTTTTATATTATGCTATATCGCGTAAAGTCGGTCTTTACTAACCGATAGCACTATGATAATTTCCTCAAGCGTCTTTCGATGTGGCAGACAATAAAATTTAGATCGGATCGACCTTCAATGTGAACGCGACGCGGACGAATTTCAATAGCAATAGCAAGCGGCTGGCACACGATTGGCATTGGCTCGTTTCCTACGTAATGAGGAACGTAGAGTTATTAGCAATAAAAAGAGTAAAGGTCAAAACTAATATGTAATCGTCGTTTACAGAAAACAAAACACTACAACGTTTAAAAAATATATAACACTTATAGCACTTTATTAAATTACAGTGCTTACAAATAAATATTATGTTTCGATATATTTAGTAGTGAATCAATTACTGTGTTGTGTACCGGTAAGTTTACAATTGTACAACTTTATACCGCATTGCAATTTTTTTTTTATTCAATTGACCAAAAACACGAGCGAGACTCACCTGATGATAAGTGATACCCACGCCGATAGTAACGTAGCGCAAGTTAGGAGAGAATATACTGGATAATACAGCGCTCGCTACCTGAGACGAAACGTTGAATCCCGTTATCCGAATAATTACACTAGCTACATCACCCTTCAAACCGAAACAGTAATGTTTACACACTACTGTTTGTCGGCAGAAATAGACGCTGCGGTGGTACGTACTTAGACGGTCTCCGGCAACGGAGACCCACCACCACTAAAGTTTTATTGGAACCGGACTCTAAAGCTATATTTGCTACAACTTGTTTACACATCGTACCGTAAATAACAACCAAAACTTACTATTAGAATTTTTGATGCTTACCAAACCCCTTATTGAAATTAAATATTATATATAAAGTTAGTGTATAGAATATATATATTTTTTTGTGTTATTAACAATTGCAGTTAAGTCCTCAAACCACATCATGCTTAACATTCGAATTCCGTTACAGTAATGGTTTCCGTTCTCGTGTGAAATTGTGGTCGTGTTGTCGTTCAGAACGATAACATGTTTTTTTTAATTGAAATATTGTTATTCAATAATAACAATTACGTAAATGGTGATTTGTACGTTTTACAAATAAGTGAAATGTTCTATTTTAAAGCTGATGTTATAAAAAATATATTAACCCATTATTTTATAAACCGCATCGCAGTCGAATACGGTATACTGATATTTTTTATAAGGTTGGTTCTGTAGTAATTAATCACATTGAAAGATAAAGGTTAAGGAAGAAGTGTTAAAGAAATGGGAACAGAAGAGGAAGGTATTAGGATATAAGTATAACATCTTAACAAAGAACATCATAGAAGAATAGAGACAACGGGGTAGAGTAAAAAATAGTTGACTATATGCAGAAATTTCTACACTCAATAAAGCAAAACTATAAAGTTGTGTAGTTTATGATTTACCACAATCCTTAAGTATAGTGGTGATAAAATTTGTGATGATAAGGGCACCTGCATAAGAACAGCCTGTTAATTTTACACTGTAGATTTACGTTTTAAAACTTTTTAATTAATGTGAAAAGCCTTCGAGGCCATTAACCCCGTATTCTAAAAAAACATTACGTGCTGTTATGACCTTTACCAGGATGACCATTTGGATGACCTTTACAATATACAATTTAAATATTACGGCAGCAAGGCCGTACACGGGTACGCGTCGCTTAGTCACGGATTTGGAACAATAATATGTTTAGCTGACAAATATTAGTATACAAACTATAATTTATTTATAGGGCTCTTTACTAAGCTAAATTACTATCCAAATGATATGTTTTTTCAAGAGAACCATGCGATGACACTTTTATTCGGCTCAAAATTGTAGGATATAATTGTTTAGAACTATGAGATAACTAGTACGAAACATTAATCATACTCTACTGTAAAATATTAAAAAACCGGAGCATGTCAAATGTAGTGCTATGTAATCGATAAAATGGCTTATAAACACCCCACGTAATATTTCCACTGCTGGGCTTTTCTCGTAAAGAAACATTCAATGCCATCATCCACAACGTTGGCAAGTGCGAGTTGAATTGTCATAGTATATTTAACCTATACTTTCATAAAGAATTTGAATGAAGTATTTACTTTCAGCTAGGGCATACCATAACACATTGTATGTGTAGAACACCCCTGCCTAGGCAGTGTTACAGGTTTCAAATCTTATTTCAAGCATTTAAAGTATGTTTTGGGTCGTTACACATTAACAACATGTGCTGCGGTAAACCTTGAAGCCATCACACCTGACATCCATCAAGGCCTCACGCGAGCGTCTATCGATCAAGTAATACATCAAAGGAACATGTGAGTGCCATCTCCTATATAGGCGTGCCAGAAATGGAAAAATTTCTATTAGTATAAGTATCAAAATAATAAAAAGATTTTTGTGTTTTCGTATGGTTTTCCCTAAATATATCAATCACTGCATTTGACGAAAGATTTAAATGTTTTATAAAATATATTAAAAAATTACAACCATAAATAACATTGTCGTCAGCGATATTAAAATCTTTCCGCTTTAGTAATATACGATAGTTGTATTTACTAGTGGTAGGTCTCTGTTGCCGGAAACCGCTTAGATAGGCACCACAGCAGCGCACATTTCTGACGCCCAACAGTAGTATACAACCATTCTCGTGTTCCAGTTTGAAGGACGTCGTAGCCAGTATAATTACTGGGGGAAAAGAGATTCAACATATGTCTCAAGACGACGAGTGCAATGTGGTGCAGGGTGAATGGTAATACGTGTAAAGATCTGGAGGGGGCTAAAGTATAGCTCGTATCCTGTCTATCTATCTATGGAGTACCCCATACAAAAACAGTGGTTCTGGAGTTGAGTTATTAAATTTTTAAATATTTTCCAAAAAAAAAAAACGATTTTCTAGGAAAAAATTAGATGATTTTATATGTTACTTATTTCTACACAAATTTTAATGTAATAATTATTGTTTAATCATTGTTTTATTAAATTAAATTAATAGTCATCCCTTAGAAGCTAAAACTTTTAAATTAGGTTCTTTGAAAGTGGTGACAGTAAAATATAAAGCGTCATACTTACATTTTTATTAAATCTTAAAACAAAATTTTACCTTTTTGTTTATTGTTGTAACACGTGCGAACTTATTGTTGTCGGTTTAGATATTGAGTTCAGAGTAAAACATTCATCAGTCATTTTTAGGTAATGAGTCAGTACGACAGTTAAAATTTAACTACTTTCGTTGGCGGACGTACATCATCGTTGTCTTCTTAATTCTGAATAGTTTTTCTTTTCCATACCAAATAAATTTAATAGATAGAAAGGACACGAGCTATACTTTAACCCCTCCAGATCTTTTACATTTATAATCTTTCATCCTGTATAACACATCATCCTAAATAGCGTTACATACATTACCATAGGCAGGCGTCTTGTAATACATTGTAAAAAAAATTACTCTGATGGTGAATGCTTTTGTCCAAGATTGTCTTCATAAGTATCACTGAAATTTCTATATCTTTCAGACAGTAGTGAACAAAATCTACTGTGTTCAGGCGTCGTAGCTAGTAAGATTATTGTGGAGACGAGACTTACCATTCAGATTCAAGATAACGAACAGAAAATGTTTTAATGTTTATTGATCTAACAAATGCCACATTGTCAGCCACATGAGCAGGCGCATCACATCAGATAGACGTCTGGTGATAAGTTATATAGGGTGGCGCAAAAATAATTCTCCTATCAGAAAATGCTATAAATTTTGCATTTTCTGATAGGAGGATTACTTTTGCGCCACCCTATACATATCCCGTTGCTACGTCAATTGGAAAAAACAAATATCGCGTTTTCATTATGAAATAAATCTAAATGAAAAGTTCAACAGCAAATGCACACAATATCTAGTGTTTAATAATTTATTTGAATGCAAGGACAGATTGATAAAAAGCTTGTAATATTGTGTCAATAGACATGCGACTTAGTGTTAGTATCAATAAACAGTAGGAAAATTTTATAATGTCGAAACAAAAACTGTTTCTGGTCACAGACATCAAATTTTTAGACCAAGCAGCAAATTTTACAATTTAAAGGATAAGTATATCAGTCGCCAGGTCGAATGGTAAAAATACCGATCTAAAAGTGTCATTGTAAGCCGCAATACAAGGTTTATCTATCAGCACGCATCTGCCCTAACGATCGCCCAACTGTTTCCGAAGATATTTGTGTTCAAAACTATTATTAATTGTGTATTTGAACACAGAAGACAGGATTTGTCACATAAAAGTATAGAGGGTCCTAATCGATGAATAACCCATCGACGATGGATATCACGACCGTCACGGACACAGCGCGACGTATAACGGTAGTGAAATAATAATGATAATCAATTTAAAAACAAAACACGTATTTTTACGTTATTTAAAAACTGTCATTGTACATATATACAATACCACTATGCATTAGGCTGTGTTTAGATTTCGAAATAACACCAAACAGTGAAACCGTTTAAAATATGTTGTCTGTATTTAAATGACCTCAACAATTGTTATCTTCAGTGCGATTCTTGTAATTTTTTTCATAGAATAATCTATTAATTTTAAGATTTTTAAATAATGCCTGATGTAGTATGAAAACGATCAAATGATAGGATAAATATTCTTTTTTGTAAACCAATTACATAAATAAGTAATACATTATTTAATCAAAAATGTGTAACGGGCGGTCTTATTGCTCATAAAGCAATTTCTACCAGACAACCCACCATAAGATATTTTTAAATTTGTAAATCAAAATATGGTGAACGTATCATCATTAGTGTTCATCGTATTTCCGTGAACTATGAACATCAGTTTCGTATTGTATTTATATAGCATAAAATATAAGAGTGTAACAATAAATCGTTAATTAGCGGCTCGTAATTAACCCAGCTTATTCCGGAGCCCGACGGTACTTTGTATTCCGCGTTGCTCGCAAAACTTCGTATCTCACAAACAACAAACTTTAAGCGCGTTCGTGCCTAATTTATTCAAAGCAAAAAGTAAGTTATGGGCCGAATAAAAACAAACACTGATTTTGTATTCCCCGAAACATAAACACAACATGAGCTATATCAATTTAGAAAAAAATGCGCTCCAAACATTCGAAAGCAAGTGCGTGTTGTTCAACTGGACCGACGGAAGGTGGAACTGAAGTGACCACTTTAAACAGACCTCTCTGCTCGTGCAAGGTTTCAGCGTGCAAGTACACTCGTAGAGGTCTGCGGGTGGCGGTAGTATGCAGCCTCGATGCAACCGGTTCGGTGTCCGGCTGGAGAAGGCTGCACGAGCGTGGATAGCCGATACTTGTGTGGAAGTGTACACGAACCAATAAAACGACCACAACAAATCAAGACGAAGGTGAACCGTTTAACTTATTATTAGTAAACAGAAAGGAAACATAAATAAGTGGAATAAATGAGTACAATTAATTAACATTTACATAAATTTAGTTTTAGAAATATTATGTAAATTTACAAAAATATCTAAACCTTAAATAAGATAGAAGTTTATTGACTATGTAACTACGTTATAACGTATTTTACGCTGTTATCCAAATAAACCCTGTATCAAAATAGTAATGAAAAATATCGCCGTCAAATATTTTCTAATTAGGCAAATACCAAGAAAAGAATTTTGGTACTTTTGGTAGGATTAATAGTGGTAGGTTTCCTACCGAACACTGACTGAACATGTACTATCGTAGCTTCTATTACCAAACAGTAGTATGCAAACATCTCTGGTATTCCAATTTAAAAGGAAACTAGTGAAATCGGGTAAAGAGCCCAAGATCTTATGTAGAAGCGGTAATTAGTCGGTAATTGGAATTTTTTTAATACTAAATAGTTTTAGGCACGATAAAAAAATAAATTGCTCTATAGCTTATAGGAAGAATATCAAGCAAGACCGTCTCGCCTATGAACTGCCGCAGGCCGTTGATAATGATGATGATGACGTCCCGATTTAAAACATAACTTATTTTGACGGCTTATCAATTTGAATTTGTTTAGTATTTGAGTTTTGTTCTAGTATGTTATCTCAGTGCACCGAAATTACTATCACTATTATGAAATCTAAAAAGACAGGAAATTCTAAAACTTTATAAGTTTTTTTTATTCGACGAAATGACGAGACGAGAAAGATGTTCACCTGATAGTAAGTGATGCGGCTGCCTATAACAATGTGGCGTTAGTTAGAAAGATATACACAGTACCACATTGTGCTTGTCGCATTGAAGCATAAGATGTGAAGTCTCGTTACCCCAGTAATTTCACTAGGTACTACAACCTTCAAATCTAAATAGTAATATTGGCAAACTACTATTTCACGGCAGAAATAGGTACTGCGGTGTTACCTACCGTCCACAGTTTCCGGCGACAGACACCTGCCACCAGTGATGAAGTACCTTTGCGCTTATTTCTAGACATGTTAAATTTTTCCTGTGATTTTTGTGTGCATAAATAAATAAGTAATAAAAGATAGCTTGTTTTTTTCTGAACTGGCGCTTGCGCCGCACGACTGCACCCGGCAGCCGAGAATAAAGCTGTCGGTATTCTTGGAAGCGTTTCGCTACATCACACGCGGATCGCTTACGAAACCGAGTGCTTTGAAACATTGCATTGCAAAACGACCGAACAATCGATTCAGCATATACGAGAAATGCTATTGTAAAGTTTTCACGTGTTGTTTGTGTATTTAACGACACGTTTCACTTAGCTCGCCGTTTCGCCGAATACGAAATTTTGATTGCGAAGACACTTTTTAATGTTCATATCGAGGTCGACGATTGCAACGTATCCTCTCGATTTACTCGGTAAATTCTTTGAAAAACCGTACAAAATGAAATATGGGTAAAAGAGGGATTTAGTTCATTATATTTTGACTCAATCTATTTATGAAAATTAAAAACGTAAACAATAATTAATTATAATTTTAACAACAGAATATTGTTGATATAACATCGACAATATCCGTTGTAATACAATTAGAAAAGTTTTGATCGGCGGAGCAGGTTGCCCCGTGCTATTCTAATGAGAATTTCCCTTAATTTGTTGCGATTGAGGTTAAAGAAAAGGGTGCCTTTAGTAAATCCTAACGAGCTTTTAAACATACCTTCATCAATAATGATACTGATAAATGCCATAAAAAAAAATATTTTTTTGTCGCTTTTTAAAAACCGTGTTAAAGCGAGTACCGTACAAAGCTAAAAAAAGGTGTAAAAGGAACAGATCGCTGCATATATTAACACAGTTTACTGATTTTTAATCTCAATTTAAATCATTATTCAGTAAGACAACTTCTACGTAAAATCCCAATTCTTTGTATATTTTTCATGCAAGAGTCATTAAACAATAGGCCTAAAGCGTCATAGAACAATGAGGTCTAATAGTAACTGAATGATGTTTGAAAAAATGGGGAAAAAAATTTATCTTTAAAAGTAAGCAAAAACGCGAGTACGAATAACATTCGATAAGGTGCGCGAGGTGTTTATGAAAAGAAGTAGTAGCCGGCAATAGGCTTTAAAAAGTTTTAGGTTTACAGTGTAGGTAATTAACTAAAAATGGATAATTCAAAAAGCAGCAGCTTTCCCCGTGCCCGTTATCAGCTCGGCTCACTACACTTATCATAATTTCAAACGATGGAGCTCGACTGCCGGACACAGGTCTCTAGTAATATGTTCCACAAAGCACGGTCTTGCGCTGTTTGCATCCAGTGGCTCCCAGTGATTTTTTTCGCACAAATGGTATACGGCAAATACCCTTTCTCGAGGCTCATGGTCAGCGGTGGACGATCAATGATCAAACAAAACGACTATAAAACAAAAGAGGAAGTGGCTATTTACATTGGTATTTTTAAATACATTATATTTATTTCACGTAGAAAGTTATTTTTTAAATATTTCCGTTTCACTAGCAAGACAACGTTTGCACGGTCCAGTTAGTGTCACATAAATATTAAAAATACTTCAGTGAAATCGAAAGTCCTAACTGCTAACATTTTAATTTCCGTCATGTATTATATTACTTTACCGAGAACACAAACAGGAAAACGTTATTCGGTTTTAATCTAAACATTGCTACAGCACTGCAAGCATTGCTAATCGGGTAAACAGATTTAGAATTATACAGATCTCGGTATAGGGGTCTATCTATATCGCAAAGTTCATTACAAATAGAATGACTCAATATAAAAAAAAATATATTACTAACGAAAGATTGTTGTCATAAATTGGATACTGGAATAAATTAGAACGAGTTTTTTATTCAACGAAGAGGCGATGAGATGACTGAAAAGTTGAACTGATGATAAGTAATACGCCTGGCTGTAACTACGTGGCGCTGGTGTGAAGGATATACATAGTAGCACACTGTATTCCTCGTCTTGAGACATAGGATGTTGAATCTCGTTACCACAACAATTTCACTAGTTACAACGCGTTTCTACCCGGAACACGAATGCATGCACATTACGGCTTGGCAGCAGAAATAGGCTCTGCAGTGGTATCCACATAGATTAGCTTCGGCAAAACAGAACTACCACTGCGAATAGAAATAAATGATTCTAAATAAGCGTGTAAATTCTTTAATGCAATAATTGTCTATGTACACAAGAACTCCTGATCTAAATCAGAAGAAACTAGGAGAAAAAAAAAATGGTCATAATGTACAAGTCTGATGCTACTGTATTGTAAAAAAAAGTGGCAACTGGTATCGTGCTAAGTTTTCATTAATTACACCCACACACACACATTACTATTCAACAACCGCAAGCCCACTAACAATGGCAAAAACAACAAGTTAATAATTTTGTTACACAAAAAGAAAAGTAGTTGTTTTAACATATTGATGTGCGATAAATGTATGATCACGCGAGAACGTGGTCACGCCACGTGACACCAGCTCAAATACAAAATGGCCGCTGCAGGAGTACACTGAAGAGCTATAGCGAGACAAGGCACGCCTCCCGGTTATTATTAGTTTCAAAATTTATTCTCGGCGGCCTCCAACAAAGATACGTTTCCATCTATTTCTGTTTTGGACACCTAGCGGGGTTCACTACGTCGCAATTCTATTGGAGTGTGTGAAAAATGATAACTCAATCGGTAACAGGTTCATAAATTTCGATATGCGTTCAGCGTATTCAGAATACTCATGTTGCCACAAATTCAGATTGACAGCACGAATTGAGAGGTTAAATATAAAAATTACATCAACTTTCAACTTACTGGTAGTGAAAGAGGCATTACGTTAAAAACCACGGACATTATAAAAAAAAAAACCCGACATCGCGATGATTTACTGGTGGTAGATTTCTATTGCCGGAGACAGTTTATATAGGTACCACCGCAGCTTCTATTTCTGCTGTCAAACAGTAGTGTGCAAACATTACTGTGGTTGAAGGGCACTGTATCTAGTGTAATTATTGTTAGGGTAACGAGACTCGACATCTATCGTTAGGCGACGAGCACAATGTGATGCAGTGTACATAATCTTAACTAGCGCTACGTTGTTATGGGCAGGCGGTATCACTTAGCATTAGGTGAACATCCCGCTCGTTTCATCGCTCCATAGAATAAAAAAAAACTTAAACGGGTATATCCTCTTAAGACTATTTTATAGATCAACGAGCAAAAGTAGGAAAAGCTGTTCTATGCAGATACATACTCGTACTGTACTAAAGAGCTATGACGCCTTGCAAATGTAACTACGTATACATGACTTTCATTTCAGGAGTGTCGCCGCGTACAGAAAAATGTCTCGTATTCATGAAAATCTGACAGTGGAATATTTCTGTGAAATTTTAAAATGCATCTCTCCTTTTCGCTGAGATATATCGAAACGTTCAGTTTTGAAGGCGTTTTCAACATCACTATCTGTATCTATGATTTCAACCTTTTCTTGATTACGTATTTTTCACGTTAAATATAACATGTAAATTCGCCACGTAATTGGCTGAGAGATTGCTGATATTTTTCAATTTTGTATGCATTACACCCGGAGTTTAATTTTTAGTTAACATTTTAACATAAGAACGGCGAACCTCGTTCATCATTTATAAATTTTGCTTTTATTTAACTTCCATATCTTCTGAAGGCATATAATAAAACCCGGGTTCCCGTTCAAAACGAATAACAATGCAAAAGGATGAATGAAAAAGTTCCGCGAACACATTCACAGTGCGGGCACATTTCACGTAGACTACATTCAATAAAACCTTTGTAGAGAATTTTATCTTGTAATGAATGAAGGCGGTAGATAGAACATTTTTTTGTTGAGGAAAAGACAAATTAGCGATAATTGAGGACTTAAAGTTTAATTGTAGAGTTAGTTCCGAATGTATGCTAATGATAGGATAAAAATTCAAACAAAATTTTTATACCGTTTTGTTTATTAAAACTGAACTAACCTGTGATGGAGACCGACCTAAAAATATGAGTAACTTTCATATGACTAAATATGGATTGATTACGCTGTCATTATACGCACAAAGTATGCCGCACTATATTATAAAGTGATAAGCAAATTATTAGAAGTTTGGTATAGATCATTAATTTAACATTTAGTAAGCTTAAGTCCAGCGTGGATAACACACGTCGGAATTAAGCGGACTGTGCAATGATTGATGGTGCGTACTCGCTATTCAAATCGAGTAGCAAGTATATTGTGCCAAAGAAAATTTACATGCTTTAACACTCTGCCAACCTTTTAACGTACGAAAACATCCGTGTCCGTATAATTTTTCAGGTTATACAAAATAAGAGAAAAAGCCAGCAAATCAGGACTGGTTTGTACAAATTTAAAACATTGGGTTCTTACGTGTCTATACAAAGTTGACTATGGGAACAAAGACGAATAAACAAACTGTTGCGGTCTATAATTTTTTACGATTTAGGGTTGACTGCAATATTATCCGTCCGGTACTTTTATAATTACGTCCCGAAATTTCGTTTTTTTTTTTTACTAGAATGATGACTGAAGTTTTGATTGTAAGGTGTTATATTTTTAGAAACTTTAATAGTTAATATAAACAACAAACTGTCGGGTGTCTTTCTTATCACTGTAACATGAACGTAGAAAAGGCATTCCTCCCGCTGTTTCGCTTTGGTAAGGTGGGGGACGAAAATCAATTTGAGTCGGTGCGTGTCCCAGGGGTTGAGACAGGGTGGCGAGGGGTCGCGGGGTAGTCATGGCCAAGGTCGGCCCCCGGCAAGGCGTAGTCCCCGGGCCTGTCGGGCGTGGCCCCCGCTCCCCGCCGCGTCGATACCACGCCGGCTCATTGAGGGCGCGCACACACACGATCCCCCTTCTGTCTGCGACGTAATTCTGAGTAATACCGACGAAGAATACTGCGTTCCTGAACGACAAGGTACGCAATGACAAGATAAAATTACGTCTCTTTATTAAACCTCCCTATTGTGCCGGTTAAAGTTTAAATAATATTTTTAAATCTATATCCGCATGCTCATTAAAAATTGTAGTTATAATATTAAAAAAAAACCCTTACTTTCACCATTCGCTTACTCAATCAAATACACTTAATTTTAAAGGTTCCTTCATATGTCGGGAAACAAAAAAATATTGAAAATAATATTTTACGTAATTTTGTTTAATTACGTAGCTGCTCAAGTAAAAAAAAGGCTAAAAGAACAAATTGTTCTTGTATGCGTAAGCCCGTGGAAAAAATCTAAATCGTACTTGAAAAACAAGAGGAAAGCAAAATTGTTAAAATTATCATAAAGAATTATGACATAATAAGAATATTAAAAAAGTTATTATATATGTATAAAATATATATTAATACTCTCATTTAATATCTTGAATACAATAATTAAAATATAATAAATATTTTTTTATTAAATATTTAAAACGTAATGTGGTGGGCGTCTTAGCCCGCAACACGTTATTATGAGCGGGCGTATCATTTACCATCAGGTGAAAACATCCCCTGCTCACGGTGTCGCTCCGTAGTATATAATAAAATATTTTGAATGAAAGCGTTAAAAGTAAAAAATATTATAAATTATAATTAAGCTATAAAAAAG
Organism: Ornithoptera alexandrae; assembly: GCA_029030555.1. Lineage (NCBI taxonomy): Eukaryota > Metazoa > Arthropoda > Insecta > Lepidoptera > Papilionidae > Ornithoptera > Ornithoptera alexandrae. The sequence goes on along the minus strand of JARDVY010000011.1, from coordinate 6,754,448 downwards.
CATAGTTTAAAGACTAAATTTTTTTTTCAGTTCATTGTGGCAATGCCTATGAAGGTAAGTGGTGATAAATAAGGAAATACATTTCGCTCATCACTTGCAGACGTCTAATTTTGTAACGGCATACAGTGGAAAAGGGCGATAACGTTATCAACCACAAGTATTGTTCGTTCATATCAGTACGCTGATAACAAGATAAGTGTCTGTTTGTACGGAAAGGCGGCCCAAAGCCAAGCGGTATTTGCTAGCGCGATAGATGGTGACTTCAACATTAGGAACTAACAACTATTTTGGAAATAAATAAATAATTTTTAACTATCACATAACTGAAAGGTAATATTTAATTATAGATTATACATTTATGAAGTTGCCAAAATACAAAAAAAATCATGATGGTAAGTGTAGAATTTGAGAAATTTTTAATAATTTCACTGGTCTCTGTTGCTGGCACAGTCTATCAACCGCTGCAGCTCCTGCTGCCGCCAAACTGATGTATGCAAACATTACTATGTTCCAGTTTAGAGAGCGTTCTAGCTAGTGAAATTACTTAGATAACAAGAGAGCTTCTTTCGTCTCAAGCCGACAAGCACAATATGGAACAGTTTATATCATTCTAAAAAAGTCCTATAAAAAAAACTAAAGCATTTTTAAGGTCATAAAAGCTTCACAGCTAGATTGTTCGTCGCCGCAATTATACCTACTTGGTAATATGGCAGCGTAGTACCTCCTTCAACCCGCATATCACTGTATACGCCGTGTACCTTTCACCGGCTACGCAACCGCAACCAAAGGGTACCGATTCGACCCTTCTACAGACAATAGGTGCGTCAGCTTGCCAAAATCAATAGACGCCGTCTTCAGTCTGGTTCTTACTTTGTAATTTATAGTTCTTTCTCACTTTTACTTCACGTTCGGATAACATCGAGAAAAATTACAATACATAAAACAGCTTTTGCAAGTTATGTTTGAAGGTAATACCAGTTTTCGAATTTTTAATACTGCCGGAATGGGAGACAGTTGGCCTTTGTATTGTATTGTAGTTTGGTATGCATCACAAATACCAATATTGAACAGAATAGCTAAAGACGAGATTAGGTTCATCAATCTGACTACTAAACTTCAGTGAAGAAGGCACCTCACAATATAATGATGATATATCACGAATACGTTGCCTACAATGAAAAGAATATTATTTGACGGAGCGTACAGATCAAAAAGCATACTATAAATCTTAAAATAACAATGATTTTAATGATATTTTTTATTTAATTATACATAGAGCTAAAGGCATTGAATTAAAGGTGAAATCTGACCGCTTAACCTTGGGAGACTAGATTGGATGTTGTGCAACTTTTCGTGCTTCTAATTTTATACCGAGCGGTCCCTTATTCGTTTCTCAAATAAATTGACATTTTAAATTGGATTCATTTAAATTCATACAGATATGTATGATATAGTATTTAAATTTCAGATTTTCTCTCAAAAAAGCCTTTTACGTTCATTTGCTTATAAATTTAAATATAGCGTTATATGAACACAAATAACTAACTCCGAATAGATTATAAACAGTAAATAGTAATACTGGTGGTAGTTGTCTGTCGCCACAGACCGTCTAAATATGGCTATGTAGCCAGTGAAATTACCGGGGTAACGAGACTTTAACATCTTACGTCTCAAGGCGACGAGCATAATTTGGTGCCCTCTATATCATTTTAATGAGCGCCATTTTATGAGCATGTATATCGCTTACCATCGGGTGAACGTCATGCTCGTGTCGTCACTTAATTGCATTAAAAAAAAAATGGACATCACTCTATAAGTCCTGAAATACTCGGACATTTGAAGATGTTCCAAAAAAGTGATATTAAAAAAATTAACATATCTGTTATCTGATACATCGATTTATGAAATATTTTGTATAATAATACATATTATCGCTATAATGAATAATTTTGACATGTCACAATGGCATATGTACTGAAAAAACCTTCTTGTTAATTCACATGTAGCGGAATTTTAACAATAATTAAACGACCACGTTCAATCCCCAGAGCGACCATATTTAATACCCACCATAAAAATACGACAATACACTCCCTTTTTGTTTATGTGAAAGTTCTGAACGGATTGTTTAATTAGAATATTACTAGCTATTGATTGTTGGCGTCGTCGTGATCTTAATTTTTTTTTTATTTATCGTTTCAATTATCGATCTAGTACAACGAAAAATAATAAAGTTAGCATAGAAAAAACCACAAAGGTTGGTCAACAAAGCTACGGTTAGAATCAGTCATCGAAACCAATAACTGACGCAGAGCACACACAATATATAATATCATATAATCTATAGGAGGACAAGAACTAGGTAAGCGTAATAATACACTGTTTCAGGATAATTAGGTTTGAAGAAAATACGATTTTAGACTATATTTAATGTTTTGACGGGAAAGTGTATTTTTTACTATGGAGGGTACTTGGTTTACAGATATCATCATAGTTTATTTACGGATATCAAGTAATGAGTAATCCTTTCACCGTACATATTTTTTGTTCGAGTCGTATATAGACGTCCACTAGCAACAGCTCGCGTGTATACAGGTTAGTCAATTTTATTTAGTAAATTGCCGTTGAAGAATTATTCCTTCAGCAAATTATATTCAAGTTTAATGGGTATGGGCAAGACTGCAATGTTTAAATAGCCCAAAATCATTATCCCTATACTGAAATTTAACTATTTCAGAAACTATAGTTATTAATATTTTCAACTGCAACTTGTAATACCTTGTAATACCTACCTAATTTGCGACCATAACTACTAAGCCCGTTTAGATATAACATTCAGCTAGAGAATTATATAGCATTAATTGAATCTTGAACTTGTTAATCTGTGCGAGAAATTGTCGTAATTTATTGCAGACATGGTCGATGTGATAGGTCCAGTTAAGTTTGCTATCTATAATAAGACCAAGGTAAGTGTGAGATATTACATATTCAATAGCAGGACAGTCACACAAGTTAGAGTAAGTAAGTAATGTGCGCCTTTTATGGTCGTGGGCTATGATGTCATGAATCGAGTCTTTTTTTTATATTAGGTTATTTAATTTGAAGGAGTTCAGTTTTATTTGCGTTTAAAACAAGTCCAATGTCATGACACCATTTGCCTAAATTATTAAAGTCTTCCTGTAGCAGCGCATAAGCCATCCCAGGAACTCGGTTACTAATTACTAAGCAAGTATCATCGGCAAACTGATAACACGAGCTATGAGTAACATAGCTACTCATATCATTTACGTACGATTGGAAATGTAAGGGACCTAAGACTGATCCTTGCGCTGTGCCTTGAACATGAGTCATGGTGTAAGTATACGTATTACCTAATCTTACATTTGACTGGCGATTCTGAAGATAGTTTATACACCAGTTTAGCAGAGGACCACGTATGCCACAGTTTTCGAATTTTTCTAATAATTTAGAATGATCGATTGTATGTCAAACGCCCGAGAGAAGTCAATAAATAATTCTAGAACAGTATGTTTTTTATCTAGGCATCTATTGACTTCACCGTAAAGACTGAGAGAAGATTAATAGTATCTTTTCCCACGTTTACTTCACTTTTTCTATAAAAAATATGAATATGCTCACGAATGTACTTCTCAATAATTTTATCTAAAGAGCAACGTTATTGGATGGTAATTCATACAATCATCTCGCTTTCCCTTTTTAAATATAGGTCGGATAGAGCCTTGTTTCAAACTGTCTGGATAAATGCCCTGCACTAGAATTTATTAAGTTAGTTATGGCAAGTGATATGTCCTCTCTTACCATTTTTAAGTCAGATACCTTAATTTCATGAAATCCAGGAGCTTTGTTAGATTTGAGTCTTTTTATAATTTCAAGAATTTTATTGCTAGTAGCTTTTTGAAAGCGTATACTCGACTAAAGGCCTAAGTATGTTCGTCTATTAATTTAAGAGTGCATTTTGGAACCAAATTTTCAACTACTTCTTGGAAAGTATTAGCAAAAGTATCTGTGATAGAATTTTGCGTCAGTCCTTGTGCATTGAAAGCCTTGAGTATTGTTTGATCAATAGATAGCGTGGTTCGACTAATCATCTTATTAATAATCTTGTGTAGTCTTTTTGGATTATTAAAATTATTTTGAATTTAATTTATGTAATAAGAGTTCTTGGAGTACTCAAGATTTTATGTACTTTGTTATGCGTTTTGTTATAGTCTAATCTTTATGAGTCTTTTTTCATAGAGAAAATAACTGATGAGGTTTGTCACATAATTGAACAATGTTGTTGTTCATCCAAGGAACCCGAAATAGTTTTTGGCGATTATGGAGAGGCCATTTGAAGACGATACCACTTGTGCATATTTGAAGGAGTTACTAATAAAATCATAAATTTCATTAGAATTTTTCATTTCATTAGTTAGCCTCCAGCTTATTTTACGCAGTTCGTTATAATATGCTGTATAATTGATTTTACTTTTTGACACCCCCTGTACAATATCATGTGGAACGTCACTCACGCAGGCTAATATAATTCCACGGTGACCAGCTAATACAATATCGAGCACCGCTGAGCAGGGATCATAGCGTGAGAACAAAAGAATATATTCAAGATTTTGTGATGTTATTTAATTTTTGTACCATTCTACTGTACTCCGTGATTCCACACATCAGTCCGTGCTCGGATTGCGTTTCCAGATATGAGTTTCTATATAATGAAATAGCTTTCAAATCGATGTTTATATCACCTATAAGAATCGTGTTATGTTTTTATATCGAATTGAGAAATACTTACGTAGCTCTTTTACAAAAAGTGTTGAAGTGTTGTGTGTGCTGGTTGATGGTATGTGCTGGTGGCTATATAGGCATATATAGCACACACGATTGAGCATTATTTTATGTACATGATTATTCATTCTACCGCCTTTTTTATTTTTACGTAATTTTGTAAACATGTTATAGGTAGGTATCTTATATCATTAGGAGGGTTAAGCCCCTCCTCAGAGATGTGTTAATACAAAGTGTAGAAGGGCACCGGTGCGTTCTATACGAGATCCCGGAGCCTCTCCGAATGCACTGATGCAGAGCACCGAGGGGGTTTTAGTGAGTAAAAATCTCACATAATCCTGACTTCCCCACCAGAAGCTGGGTATCTTTCGAAGATTTCCCCCCGAAACAAAAAAAAAAAATAGGTATCTTATATCATGGTGAAATATTGTCGAATATACCAGCTTCTGTTACAACAATAATGTCTAATGAAAAAGAACAGCTGTGAATAACTTGTAATAATTTTGTGTAATTTTTAATCAATGATCTAATATTAATGTCTACAACTTAATATTACTACGAGTGGGTAACCGTTGAAAAAAGTGATTGAGAGGCATACAATCGTTTAGTCTTTTGATACAAATATCATCAGGTATCCATATACAGAGTTATACACTTAAAGTAACAAAGTGATTTAAGATTTAAGCTGTTCTTCAATCATGTTGATATCTTCTATGGATCTAATATTTTACTATCGTTAGATTTTCTCACACATACCTTTCCGTCTTTGTACCACACAAATCGAAATGCTTCGCCAAGTTTTGTTTCGCATTATACAAAATAGGTTAAGTCAAGTTGTATTAGTCAAGACTTCTCTAATAAAAATGCGGCTTGTCAGTTTTTCTACAGGAGCTTCAGGTAATACCTGCGCAACAGTAAATCGTTTCTCTTTACTTGCGGCAATCTAATGATCACGTACCATTTGAGTTTTCATCTCTATTAAAATCAATCCAGGCTTATATTTAAGGCCTGACTAACGTCGGGTAGACTGAATTTTTGTTTTAACTACATTAAGTTTATCTGATATATTGTTTATTACCGTCTCTAGTTCTTTGGGTAGTATATCGGGTAAACGCGCAATTTCCAAATCAATTTTTATTCCAAGGATTTGTTTTTATTACCGAGGTCGTAGTTTTTCTGTTCAAGGTTCAATTTTGATATCTTGATTTTTTATGGATTTCTCCATAGTGCTAATCTGCTCACTAAGAAAATTAAGGGATGCTTCTTATCTTATCTCCTCACGGAATGTTTTTTTAATCTCACGGCTAATGTCTTGAACCAATTTTCGTGTGTCAATGTTGGGTAGTTCACTGTTGATATTGCTAGTATCAGACTCGTCAACATCTTCCTCGGGGATGGCAAATGATGATCTTCAAGAAACATTTTTCATACAGTCTGCACAACTCCATTCAATACCAGTGGCATTCCGTAAAGTGTTTAGCTGTTTACTTGATAGATTTGAACATAATGAATCCGCATATACACTTTTATTATATCTGCTGCATTCCAGTCTAGGTGATTTCTTAGTTATTGTTTTTTGAAATTAAAGCACTTTTTAATAACCATTATTAGCTAATGGAGGTAGATTGACAAATGAGCTGAAATTAAATAAACGTGCGATTGTGCGCGCGACTGATGACTGACTCCCTTTTTTCTTCGTAGGTAGTGGGGTTTTCATGAGGGGCCCCCGGGCCTCCAAATCTGTTTTTAGGGGCTAAGGGGATTACTTAGTGGAGAAGGGCGGACGACAACCTCCCCCTATCTACACCCACGCAGAGGAGATATTTCAGCGAAAAGAATGGACGAGAAAACAGGTTGCGACGCGCGTTATTTTTTCGCTCGTTGACTCCGAAGAGGAAAATTTCTGTTTTTATTATTGATGAGTCAAGTACTTCATATTTTTGGTGTAGTGATAGTACTTTTTAAAAGGTTTATCACTCATAAATACATACATCACAGTTACTCTTTATCTTTTTTATATGACAAATTTTATAAAATTATCTCTTTTTAAATAAAATTTTTTTGGACTGTAGTTTCTGTAAATTTAAAGAACAATATCTTTTCTTTATAAGAAACCACATGTATTTATTTTTGTATAAAACTGTTTACGAATAATAAATAAACATTTGCATTTTTAACAGTGTATGGATGTAACTATGTACTTATCTTTATAAATGTGATAGCAGCAGTAAAAATATATGTGGACAAGGAGATATGAAAGACAGCGTTAAGTTTTATAGATGAATGTCTACATGGTCACAGGCGTTATAAAGGTTTCTAGTGTAATGGCGTATATGCGTGATACACAAATAAAAAAATGAACAATCATATAAATGATACAGAAGTTATGAAACGTGATCCTTCTTCGATCCAAAGTCTCCTTCGATCACATCCACTCGGTGAGCCGATGATATTGTTTAGCATCCAAACACACCAGCGGACAATGAGGCCCCGTCGCGTCAGACTCACAGAACAATAAGCACTATTGATACGGTTCTTGCTAAGTGCGAAATACTGCTGCAATGGCGTCACTAATGATTTATACGCCAACCTATATCAGGTGCATAGCTCTCATTGATATCAGCTGCTAATCAGAACTGTTCTTACGAATATTGCAGCTATAAATATATAAAATGTCTGAATGTTACAGATTAACTGTAGACACATTTAGGCAAAATCCGATATTTTGGATCATATACAAAGAGGTAAATAATTTTATGTGGCAATGATAATAGTGATATCTGGACAATGACTTCTTAAGTTAGAAATATATCAATTTTTTTTATTTGAAGAAAGGACGAGAGAAGCGAGACGTTCACCTGATGGTAAGTGATATGCCTATTCATAATAACGTGGCGCTAGTTGAGATGATTTACATTGCACCACGTTATGGTCATCGTCTTAAGACGTAAGATGTTCAGTCCCGTTGCCTATGTAATTTCACTAGCTACAACACCCTTCATACCTGAAGCTTGTATATATGTTATTAAAATATTTGGTGAGAAATAATTCGTTATAACCTTTACTCTAGTTATTCTTTATGTTACTGTGCATACATGCAAGCGCAGTAACTTAAAAAACGGGTTTGTAGAGTAAAATATTTTTATTGCTTTATGTCCTACGCTTTAGAAGTGTACTTAAACTGACTATGGCAAAATTTTCGGCAATCTTTGTAGGTATTGTACTTCATCTACTTCATCGTAAGTAACGTCCATAAACTCATGACATTTGCTGATATTGACAAGTTATCTTTTGATAATATGAAGTTGGTAAATATTTTGTAAACAGGTAAACGACGGCAGCCTGATGCGGTGTTATTATTTTCTATACATACATATATAATATATATAAAACTATAAAATATTTGCCCTCTCCATCGATAGTTCAATAATTTTTTTGTATTTTTTTAGAAAAACGACTTTTAACTTCTCCCTCGAAGCTTTGAAGCTAACCGCTTGAGTCATATCAGAGAACCTTTTTTCGGTTACAGGGTTAACCCTGTAATCGAAAAAATACGGTAGAGTTTGAATAGTTGTAAAGTTTTTCTAATAAATTTTTTGGGTTACCTTCAACCCTTTACAGATAAAAGTTGTAATTTTACCGTAAAAATTACATACATTAAAGATTGTACTAAATTGTAAACGTTATGATATTGTATTAAAAATTCTAATAAAAGAAGTAAAGGATACATATATGAACCCTGGTTAAATATAATCAACTCGTTTTACTATGCGGCAATAATAAAACATTGTTATAATAGTATAAAATACATAAACAAGTCTACTAATATTTTATACTACGAAGAAAATCAATAGATGGATACGATTACGGTGTCGACATCGTTTACACCAAACCATGTCCATCACTACACCACTCTTATCGGAATATGACGGATCACAGATGATAATGAACGGTAATGGATATCTATTATGTAACCATGACGAATGGTGTTCACGTTACATGTTCCGGCACTTCTTACCAGAAAGGGAAGAGGGTTTATCTGCCTGCCCGTGATCTGCGCCAATGTGCGGTCACTTAAAACATATCCCGTTATTTTAATAATTTCATTGACTACAGCACAGCCACCTTTGTACCATAACATAGAAATTTTAGTAAGTAATATTTGGTTTCAGACACAGGCGCTGTGGACGCCGGCCCTTTAAGTAACATGTATAAGAACAGAGTCGTAAAGGACTCTACAGACATTCCTCGAGCTGAGCTTCTTTATAATTGAATTAAATAGAATCAGACAGTTGTCACACGGCCGTCTTTAGAATGGTACATACTTCAGCTAAAATATCTATCAGCGAACCACACGTCATATTACCGTGCACTACGACAGAGAACAGAAATATTTAGTCTAAATTAGTCCTGATCACAACTAATGATTCATCGACGTAATCGCATTTCTATATATAATGACGGAAGTATTGAATTACTCATCTTCCGCTAAATGTTAAGTATCATTTTTTTTTATTTATTCAAAAAATCGACAAAATGATCGGGATGTTCACCTGCTGGTAATAAGCTTGCCTATAATCACGTGGCGCTAGCTAGGATGATATATACAACACCACATTGTGCACACACATCTTCGGATTTCAGACACTAACAACAGCGCCCTTCAAACTGGAATGTACTAATTTTCACACTATACAGTTTGGCGGCTGAAACAGGAGCAGCGATGGTGCCTACCTATACAGAAACCTAGCACCAGTAATCAAAAATCCTTTAAAAATCGCGAAAGTAATTAATTTTAATTAATTTTTCTTTTTTAGTGAAAGTAACCTTTAATAATAATGTTAATAGAATAAAAAATAATTTTTTTTGCAAATAACGCAATCAAGGGACGTTTTCGATATGACCAACATGTTTGTTTTTTCTTAGTGTATATTTTTATTTCATAATTGCGCTACGCTCGTTATAATAAACTAGTTAAGGGGAGATACATATTAAAATTAACCTTATTGAGAAGATCATAAAGACGATAATAGTCAATTAGTTTTGTGAGCACACAGAAAATATGGTAGTTTTTGTTACTTCGCGAACGCAGTTTCACATAGCTCTCTTTGTGGAGTGTGGGAGCCGGGACACGTGATGCACTTGCGTTTGTGTTTTTTTCTCCTACTCGCGACACAAAAACTAATGATGTTCAAACAAACGCCGGTGAGAGCACATGCAGACGGAGTTTTTTTTTCCAAGCCTAAGCCGCTCTGTATCTAATTTGTTCTACGTAAAAGTATGTAAAGTTTATGCGGCGTACATTTGCGTAAGAAGGTGAAAAAGTAATATATCATAAACATCCGTATTGAAAGAAATAAATGAATGTTAATTTAAATCAAAGAGCATTCTGATTTTAGTCCAGGAGAATAAGAGTCCAGTCCGATGAGATCAGTACGTTTAAAGAAAGTATATAGGGCGGATCAAGAAATCTTTGGCACTTGATTGTATCGTATAGAAGCAATACTAAAATTATAATTTTCGGATTATCTAACCGTAATAGTGCAAGAAACAGGCAATTATCCACAAAATACTTAAAGTACATTATAATTAAAAAATATATATACATATATTATAATTAAATCCATTATGGAAATAAGTAAACGTTGCCCAGATAGATATGCGTCAAAAATTTCAGGTAGAATATGCTCACTGTATCAGTAATCTCTATGCTTGTCTATACTTAAAAGTAAACTTGCCAATTTATATTCAGCATAGTCGCGTACCGTTTGAGTGACTTAAGAGATTAATATTTAAATAAGATTAAGAAGCTTCGGGTATGCAGTGTAAAATGTACGCACACCTATGTTGTGCGTATGATTCAACGTTAATTAAAAACCACTAATTATAATACGTAATTAGATCTACTGGGTGATTCACGATCAGTTTTCAATGAAAGCAAATTATCAAACGTACCGACCGACTCCAACCAGGCAAAGTTTAATATAGGAAAAAAGCAAAGAATAATGATTTGTTTGGTGATCGATGAGATAAATGTGACTATTGGAGCTATGAATATTTTAATATCGTAGTATAGGTTATCTATGTGTACTGGGAATCCAATCTGTCATCGATTTTGGGTGATATAAATTAATTTATAAAATCTTGTTGCTTATCATGTGGTAAAGTTATTTAGAGCAAATACCGGTTTAAGTGAGTTTTGCTCTTATAAATAAGCGAAAGGCGGTCGCTACCCTGTCTACTCTAGAGATTATAACTTTGTTTACCGACCTCTTTTCGTTCCAACGCTAGTCATTACATACAATCCGCATAAGTTGTTTACCTGAAACAAAGGATTATAGCTTGAATAAAGATTCCACTGCAAAGAAGCACAAAAATCTTAATTATTCAATATGAGGAAAATTAAGAATATTACAGATTCCTGCATCTTAATATCAATTTAAAAATCTATCAAAATAGCAATAACTTAGAAAAACAGTTTTATTAAATTTTGTTTACTTATCTATATAAGTATTTATATATAGGTGATATTCAGAGATTCATTGACACATCACGAGATCTCCGAAACTATTAAAGGTAAACACACTCAAAATTTGGTGGACATATTGCTTCTGCCATTTAAAGGTCAGGTAAGAATAGGTTTTACAAAATTCTTACCTCAAAGGGAGTTGTGGGAGTGTTAATTACAGGAAGGAACCCTGTACGCAGCGGGTTGCCGCTGGGCGGGGATATTTCTGACAATTTCAAATCTAATTCTATATTGCTGCCAGCAAAGCGGACGGCGAACAGCTAGTTTATAAATATTTTATTATACACGCCTAAATATAATAAACAACAATGACATATAATAACAATAAAACCAATACAGACTACTATTTGATAAACATGGATAACGGTTGTATTATGGGATGGAGTATGGAAGGAGACAAAAAGTAAGTAAAGGATGAAAGGAGAGTATCAGAAATAAATAATGTGTAGAGATAGAATAGATTGGATGATAAGTGAAAAGTGTATATATAGGCCCTGACCCACAATACGAAGGGAGAACAATTAAAAAAAAAACGGTTGTATTAATGGTGAAATTACAAAAACCAAAAAGAAAACGTTTACTCAAGACATTGACCAATTTTCTTTTAATTGATGCTCACAATATAAAAACAATTCATTGGGCATAATTATAATTGCATTGCCATGAGATTTTTAATGTTTTTAACTTTTAGTACAACCATTAATAAAATTTTATTATTCGCAAGCAAGGTGTTAGTTACTTCATCGAGACTAAACTAACGCGTTAGTTAATAGATAAATTTTATCAGCACAAATATAAATATTAATAAATGTAATGAGTTGTTTATACACGATTTTATTACATTTATATGCTGTATCGAGGAATAGTACTGAAGATACGACTTGAAGTATATATCGCGGTAGACGTCTCATGTTCTCTAGATGAGTGGCAACTAGCGCTAGCGAATACTAATATTATATAAATTTAAGATAAAAATATTTAATGTCGGTAGCAAAGTTTGCACACCACTGGTAGCAGACATTTGTTGCCGGAGACCGTCTAGGTAGGTAAGCAAACAGTGGTGAGCAAACATTACTGTGTACTATAGTGAAATTACGGGGTTACAACAACACTTGATATCCTATGTTTGAAGGCGACAAACACAATGCGGTGCTGTGTAAATCATCCTTACTAGCTCCACGTTGTCATGGGTAGGGATTTCACTTAGCTATAGCTTTGGTGAAAAAAAAAAAACTATTGATTGGGCACGCAAACAGACGACCCGGACCGTCCTAGACTGTTTCCGGTAACAGAGAATATAAATTAATATTAAGGGATGCAGAGTCACAAAACAAATTACTCGAGATTCACAGACGAGAATAAAATTTATAGTTTTCGTTTCCAAAAAAAATAAACCCTAAGGATAAGAAACAGTTTATTTTGCACTATCCATTGCAAAATAATTTGTCTGTTTTTTTCAATTTCTGTCTCTTTTTTCAAATGTGTCTGTAATTAAATGTCTGGAATAAAATATCATCATCATCATAATCTCTGTTCCTTATTGACATAAAGTTGCGAACTCTCATCATGTCTTCTTTCGCCATGCTGTAATAAAGTTTTGATATGTATTTATTTTATGAACGGCAGCATCTGCCTGTCGTTAGCCCCTCGGAATGCGGCTGTTGGCAAAACCACCACCTTCAGTTAAGAAGTGCAGACTGACTGCAATATTTCATTTATTTGTAAACTACTAATCATTCTGCGACATTTATCCCTTACAACAGCCACCAAACAAGAGATCATCTATAAATCATTTGTAACGTTAGGTACCTAAATAACAAAGCGGAGTACACCAACATGTTTTTTCCGAAGTTTCAAAATGCGCATGTACAATTCTGAATCGTTCAGGATTGATTTGTATTTATAACGAATTCAGGGGATACTGAACGCGTACTCGATGAAAACTTTCCGACGGCTGTCGAGATAGATAGTCAACACGTTTATATTCTTAGAGATAAAACAGTCGATACGAATAATACGCGAACAGATCAACAATAATATGTATAGACTACAATCTGATATTCTTATATCTAATAGCAATTAATGTATTTCAGATTGTAAGAATTTCATTTTGTATTTAAAAAAAAAATATATTTTGTTACATAGCAAATAACAGGAGAAGTGTATAATAAAATATTTTTTCCTCTTTAAATTCCAAATAATGTTTTGGAGCGTCGTTCGCCTATATTGTTTATCTGTGCAAATAATGTTAAAATAAATATCTCAGTAGTAACATTTACATTGAGCAGCCTTTTTATGCCACTAAGGTAAAAAACAGGCTTTCGCTCCGCTTGGTCTCGATTACAGAAGCTTATATATTTTTTTTTCTTTTCAGATTTCTCTCTTTTAAAAACAAAAACTTTTTTATGTTTCATTTTCATTGCAAACTTATTTGGTAATCGACATATGACATTAAGATCTACTTTTATGAAGTATACATACTGGGCACATCATCCCGACATTTAATATTTAACGTGTGATGAACGTACATACTGGCTTACGATATAGCTACCCACATTAGCGTTGATATAATCTTCACTTAAGGCAATTCACTGCACTTTACGGGCTACTTTTAATTCCATCGGCTTATAATTCAGGTTGTTAGACATTGAGTGACGGGGGGAAAAAGCGGGTTGGAATTGCTATGCTCGGTTAGTTGTTTTCATAGCCTTATCAGAATGTATAGGAGACAAGAGAATCAGTTTTCCTCGTAATGGCTGCTTTGTTTATGGACTCCTATTTCAAATAACTACTACAATTTATACGTTGGTCACTGAAGGAAAATCAGATTAGCAACGTTCGCATAGTTTTCTTAATATTTTTCATATTTATTATGAATCCCTACGAGCGATTCGGAGCAATATAAGAAAGATTACGAGTTAATTATGGAGCCATAATTTTTAAAGTTAGAAGATGCGGTTAGTTTGTCAGAGTCAGTTAAATAGTAAATCATCTCTTTATCATTTTACTTTCAAACAACCAGTACTATAAATGAAATGTCAACTCTAACATGCATAGAATATATAACGGTTGTACAATAGCAGATCCATATATACTGATACAGCCATAATATATTCATAAAACAATCTAGATCTCGACGGAACGATCTCTTGAGATCTAACAACGCAATCATATTATATTCACGCTACAAAAGGTGGTATACTATGGGTTGCTGAAAAGGAGACTTTAAATGGAAAGATAAACAGTGTGAAATTGAGTCATGCGTTCCTGAATAAATAATCACATCGTATAGAGCGCTATAAAGGCCTCGCCGTTTTCAAATAACACTTCAGAGAAAGTAATGAGTAACTATCAGACAGCTGATTGTGTCACAATATTACACCTCTTCAAAGTATTTTCTACATGACATCAACTTGTTAAAATAAAAGCTGTAGGAAACAATATTAAAAGTATTTGATATTAGATAAACATCGAAAAACAGTCATCAATGCTTTTTTTTTTTACCTTTTCATATTCAATTATAATATATAAGATATGTTATCTCTGTTATGACAAATATCATCATCATTTTCCCTCAAAGTTCTCCACATGTTTCTGCAGTGTGATTCACAATGATTATTAAAATAATTATTAGTTGTGTTTAAATTATGAAATCTATTATAACAGTGAGAGTGTCATTATTGACTTTAAATGAGGAACTAATACATGTCAAAATCGTACGAAACAATGCTATTTGCTAGGTAGTGATAGCATATATAGACAAGTCCACATATATCGTGCAATACATAAATTTTCCAAACATCCATCTAGGTAGGTGTAAGACATCACCACGGCGGGTATCTGTGTTATCTGTTTAACAAACAAACGAACATTCGCGTCGTGAGGAGCAATGCACTCGGTCAATGCAGCCGCGACGGCCTCGCCGCCGTGCGTCACACGATTGCTAACAATATTCAATAGAAATTCACCTTTAACTTCGACCAACCAGTGGAATTATACTCGGCCATTAGCCAAACGAAAATTCGGTGATTTTGGAACAAAAGGTAAAGGCGTTATTTACTAGGCATATACTTTATTTGACCGTAATTAGAAATTTATGTCAAGAGCAGTTGTTAAATGCAAATTTTCCTAACATAATATTGGATATATAATTTAATGACCACAAAGAGTATTGCGATGTGCGTACAACCAAAACTGAAAACGATGATTTAAATCTACGATATTGTATAAAATAACATGGAGGAGAATCTGTCTACCTATCTAATGAGAATATTCCAAGTGCTCATAAAGACAAGGTGTCGCGCGAATAGACAAGCCGCCGATTAATGTTTATGTACATATTTAACGAACATCGGCGGCCATACTTAGTTAAGAACATTTAATCTCATGAATATTAAGATAAAACAAGACAGCATTTGAATTATAAAGTGAGGTAATGGAGTCGAAAATTAAGCACAGTTCGACGATTCATTTGTGTAATAAAATTAATGTTAAGTAAATATTGTTGTATAAATGTCGTTGGAAACCAGTCAAGTATTTTATTCAAAGATAGTTCTGTTTGCACCACGCTCATGTATCTATTTTAAATTTTTACTTGAAAGCGAATTACTTGCAAGCAGGTACCATCATGTTCTACTTTCTTTATATATAAAAGAAGACTAAATTAAGTAACATTCTTCTACTACTACTCGTGGTGAGTCTATGTTGTTGGAGCCCGTCTAAATGAGTACCATCGCAAGTCTTATATCTGCCGACAAAAATTAAGTGTGAAAACATTACTGTGTTCAGATTTAAAGTTGTAGCTTGTGAAATTACCGGGGTGACGGGATTTAACATCTTACCTCCTAAGACGACTAGCATAATATGATGCAGTGTGTATCATCATCTTAACAAGCGCCGCGTTGTTATGGGCACAGTTAAAAAAAATTTCAGCAGTAAAAACTAGAGCTAGAAACTAAGGGTCGTTAAAAACTTTCAACAGACAGCCGCAGACAAAGTCAGGGCTAGGGACAAAGATGGGGTGTCATTGCGCATACGGTTCTCATTACGCGTAATATAAAATTCCATGAATACGCAGCAGCCTTTGTTAGCATCGAAGCTTTTCCCTGCGCTAGCCCGCTGATGGGAAGGGCGGATGTACAAATAGATTTATATATAAAAAAAAAGTTATAAAATAAAATATACCGCGTGATCGTTATGACTAACAAATAAAAAATTTTTTGAAATAAGCCACTCACGCATATAAATTTTAAGTATGATCGGCATATACATATATTACAATACAAAGCTATATATATGTATATATATATGTGTGTGTGTAGGTCCGTGGGACAATGATGTCAAACTAATTTATTTATAGAAATCACTAGTAGAAATGAAGATGAAATTTGCGTTATGTTTAAACGGTAAATCGTTATCGCAGCAAAGGAAACAATAAATCACTAAGAATCTGCATACTAATGTCAGTTATTTTATTATTTCATTTCATGACAGATCTACTTCAATTCAGTGTACATTATAGAAGACGAGACCGATTATTTATTATTATATATAAATAAAGTATAGAACCTCTTTACTACATTATGATCACCACACACACACATATATATAAATATATATATATATATATGTGTGTGTGTATAGGTTTGTGATGAAGTATATGTGCACATAGTATTTAATTAACAAGAAACATTTAATTATAGTATTTCCTGTTCATCGTTTTGTTCGGGACGGTATCATGCAAAAGTAATATTTATTGATGCGGGAGACCAAACGAAAACTGAAAATTTACGACATAATTATACGAAAAAAAATACTATAATTTCTACCCTCTCAGATAAGTGCCGTGTGTATTTATATTGTATGTTCAGCGGCAAGCCAGCCCAGCCCGCATTAGCAAAAAGATAACGCGGGCCGTGGCCCCACTCGTGGCATACAAATGAGTGGATGTGTTGTACTATTATTTATCAATAACATCGTTATGATAACAATACAAATACTAAATGAAAACAGAACAAACCTTACTTGTAAGGCTTTTAATTGTACCTATTATTATTTGTTGCTCGAGTACTATTTATAAAGATATAGTTATTGTATTTACCCGCACTTTTCTTTTTTGTGTAATGATGTAGGGAAATAGCGCATTAACGATCATGATCCTGTTTATATTAACAACATTGTTATAAAAATTTATTTAATAGATTTGATTATAAACCCAGACCATAAACAAGTTATTTAGAGCGCCCCTGCCACAGTTTATTTAAATTTTATAAACTATAACCATGAAAGGATGGATCCGCACTGAGCTTGAGTTTCTAGCTTATTCTAAGAACAACAATTTCCGAAGACATATGACGTCCATCAACTTCGCTGCGTATATGGCCAGCAAGATGGATATATTTGCTCTTTGTGAAAGAAGGCCTTCAGTCTCATAAGATATATTACGTGATCTAATATACAATAGTAAAATTTGCAATTCGCTAACCATTATCTTGTAGTAATAATCACAATTTAACTTGGTTAAACATTGTATTTCCTCTAGGAAATGCATTTTCGCTTTAAAATAATTCACGATGACTTTCAATTTTTTTGTTCGGAGTACTAATTATTTACATATTATCTATAGACTACAATACATACATTCAACCTTCAATGTTACTGGAATCAAAACAAAAAAAATATATTACCTATAACTCTACCAAGAGCGATGAACACTACAAATTGATGTATTGTACTATAGTCCTAGAACTGAATAAAGCAATTCCTAGCACTATCGCAGGTATTACCATTGTTTTCCTCAGAGTTATTGTGAAGGCGATAAGGACCCCCAACTTAACCGCTCAGAACCCCAAGATAGGGAAAGACAATTTATTGGAGAGACCATTAGAACGACTCCGTCTCCAACCGGAATCTGTCATTTACCGATTCCGCTCAACAATCTACTTTTGTACTACAAGTCTTACAAAAGAAGGTCACGGCTTTTCATATGATTAAGGTTACCGGATTCTATGCGAAATGCTAGTCCCTCCAACAATGTAGCTTAGATAAGCAGTACATAAGGAGTATTAGTACTCAAAGTTAGATTGTTATTGTATTAACAAAGTCAGAGACATTATTTGAATCAAGTTTTCGAAATTGAATATATTTGCCATTGAAAAAGGTCTGTTTTTTTTTTTACAAATATTGTTTGGTAGACTCATGTTAATAATTTAATTTTATGATATAATTACCATGCTAAGAAGTTGGTTCTGACATAAAATGTATAATCGATTAGGGCTTCCGTAAAAAAAAAAAAAGAAACCAGCAGAGATTGTATGTTAGTTGTAGTTGTAATTCTTTAGTGTAACCGTGTGACCTCTATTAATGTATTTGATTGATACAAGTTTTGACCGGACTATGCGTTGTTCACATGAATAAGAATTTCTGGATACAGAATTCCTGTCTAAGTGGAAGGTTAATATAAGAGTAACATTGTGGTCTAGAACTGGTGAGGTGACCGTTAAATAGGCCAGCCAGTCGGTACAGCACGTGCGCCACGATACGATTTCCCCGCTTTCGTCGCCTTGAAGTCGTCGCGTCAGCGGAGGCCCCGCGCCTTGTGTAACCGCCGCATTAGCAACTGAATGATAATTTTACGTGGAACACTTTCAGTGTTTGCGATTGGATCGCTACAGAGGCTATGCATTAGTTTTAAAGTGCCTTAACTTATTTTATTTACTCGTTCATCTAGTCTCAAACGTTTGCAGCAGATATAAAATTTTAAAGAAGCTTATTAGTAATATTAAAACTGATAAAGACGCCGAAGATTGAACGGGCCTTGTGAGTGCCACTTAAGTATTTGACATTTCTGAAATAAAGAAGGGATGACCTTCGATAAAATAACTCGTTTTCTGAGGGGAAGTCAGAGTCATTAAAACCATGTTGATCGTCATCTCAGCGTTTCTAGACGTAGATTTCCGTCAGAGACTCGATGAGGGCTTCTCTTAAGCTTTATTAAATGGTAATCTGTCCCCGGAATCATATAATCGTCCTCATCAGAGTCATAATGAAGGCGATAAGAATCCAGAACCTTACCGCCCAAAACCCCAAATGAGTTTCGAGTCTGTACACTCAAGTCGTTGTTTCACTTAGTTGTTATTTGATGATAGTTTGAATTCCTACATAATCTGACTCAACCATCGGTATATTAAATCTGAACTAATGACTTGATTCTTCTGTTATTGTCATAAGTTTAAGGGTACTTTTTGCAAATAAAAAGAACGCTTGGTATAGATATACCACAAAAAGTCGATGTATACTCAACTCAAATCTGTAATCGCAAATATAAACTCTTATACTAGAGAAAGTAATCATTATTGATTATTCAAATCGCAAGTCTTCAGTACAGATTGTGCAGTTACAAACGACTTTTTATGAAAGGATGTTTATGCGTTATCTCGGAGCGCGGAACGACAAAACATCCCACTGAGCTCATCGAATCTGAGTTCGAATACAAACATCTGTTTTGAGACCGCTCAAATCACCGCGAATTATTTCGCAAACAAACATACACCTCCTACGTATTCTGTGTAATTGGCAGCGATGTACGAACGCGTGAATTGAGTTATATCACTGTAAACTAAATGTTTCATGCGCTGTAAAATATGTGGAATTACGTCTTTACCTAATAATTATAATTAATTAAATTCATTGTACAGTAATTACTCTTCGTGTGATATAAGTTTCCCATTCTGAGAAATAATTACAACGTCATGTTCATTCCTGTTAACAAGGATGCGATCTATCCTTTGAGCGTCGGTGTACCTCACGTTATGTTTATAGATAAGAAATCTGTCAAAATCACATCAAAGAGATGCAAAAGCAATTTAGCTTAAGGTTACATGCGTAGACCTTCATGCGTGAACGGCTACATGCGTAGACCCTTATTTAGTCATTTGAATAGTTTGCGGAGAATATTAACTGAAATTCACAAGTAATCACCCAATCTTTCTTCTTATTCTCAGTCGTACCAGTTTTGACGATCGTGGTCATTATGTAGTGATGCGATCCACGAGACAGGCATTCCTCACTAATTGCTGCTGCTTTTTTCCCCACTTTTAATGGGAGTTATATTGCCGCTCTCATCCAGTCGATTCATCTGAGGGGTGCTCTGTCTCGAACGCCCAATGTTTTCTACCTTTCCCTGTACTATTTAGTAGTTTTATAAACACATCATTCCGTTTGTAAATTTGACCTAAATACGAAGCTCTTTTAGTTGAGTAAAACGTTTATTTTTTTCTTTTAATTTAAGCCTATAATTATATTTTATGTTTATTTGTTTTAGAATAATCGAAATACAGGTAAAACTTTGACAACAAACATTTTCTACTGATGAAATTTAAAAATCAATAATTTAAGTTTATAAAAACGTTATTGAATTTGAAAGGTTCAAAACAATCGTAACCTTGGGAGCAGTTTTTATCACAAGTTCAACGAGCACAAAAAAAAAATACAGTATATGTACTGTGTCCACGTCAATGAATTTTGTTTAACTTAACATAATTAATATCAAAATTGTGTATACGTTGTGCGTATGTAGTAAAACCAATTGTATTTTTGTTCGCTTTATATTTAGTTCGTTGACACATGCTAATGAGTTAACCGATTACTCATGAATAAAATGCTTGCTGTCGATAACGACTAGTTGGAAATGCGTAGAGCGATATACGCCGGACCCTGGTAATGTTCGGGACACAGTTGTCTTCAAGTATCCATTGACATCGGTAGCAGCAGAGTTGGGCCTACGTTGAAAATTATCGATTTGCAACATTTATAAATGTTTATCAGTCTCATGTGTGTTTCAAAGGGCATTAACTCATTATTAATATTAAATTATGCGCGACAGTAGACAGAGTATAGTTTGTGCCGTGGAGCTACGCGCTTTGAAAAATCGATTCGATGAAGTCTGAGTTCGATATTCACCGAGCTTGAACTCCCGATGAAAGAAACCGATATGTATCAAGAACGGATAACACCCGCATTTGGTCAGCTCTGTTTAATTTACATCGATTCTCTTTTCGTGATTAAAGGTTGCTAGTCCTAGCAATAGGAATATCAAGTAATGCGTTGTTTATAAACGAAACAATTACCAACGCGTATCGAGATAATATACTTTTTATTATATTAAGCGATCAGACGAGCGGGACGTTCACCTGATGGTAAGTGATATGCCCGCCTATAACGACATGGCGCTAGTTATGATGGTACAGCACCACATTGCAATCGTCGTCTGGAGGTAAGATGTCGAGTCTCGTTACTCCAGTAATTACACTAGCTACTACGCCCTTCAAACCGGTAAATAGTAACGTTTGCCACACTAACTACGTAAATACCTAGACAATTTCCGGCAACAGTGACCTACCACTAGTTAATGTAATAGTAAATATTTCTGTAACTATTGCATCAATTCACTGAAACAATAGGCCGTTATTAATGAATACATTTTACTAAATAAAACACAATCAGTGTAGTTGAAATGTGATTTAAAGAAAAACATGTCAAAGAAATACTTTTCAATAGTGTGCTTCATGTTGTTCTCTTTTCAGTTTAGTTAAATCTCTGAAACTAAAGAATTACCAAAAAAAAAAACTGTTGATAAGAGTTCTAAGACGTGGAAATTAGCAATGATAAATTTTAATGTCTACTTTAAAAGTGGAAAAACACCAGCCATATCAATAATAAGAAACGTTAGCAGGCTCATTAATCAGACGGAGGCCAACAAAAACGTCGGTGATTAGGCTCGCAAGTTCGTAAAATATATAATTTAGAGTCTCGTCGGCGTTATTCCTCCAGCGGTGAGGGGTCACGCGAATTGGTCACAAAGCGATATTGGGCACCGTGAAAGTTAAACGTCCCCCTACCCGGAGATACAATATCCTATAATGCACGTCGGTGAAAGTTTCCGACAGTGACTAATCAGTGGGACATAGAGCTCGGGTGGCTTTGTGAATTCGATCGAGCTCGCAAAGTTAAGCGGCGCCCAGTCACCGTCGGCAGTCACGACTGTTTCACATGGTCCTTGACAATCAGATAGATTGTAATTTGCTATGTTGGTTTGTTATTTTTATACGGCGTTCTCTTCAGCATAAACTATTTTGGATAAATTATTTAGCGAAGCGACAAGACGGGCGAGACGTTCACCTGATGACAAGTGCCTGCCAATAACAACGGTAGTTAGGATAATAAACACTGCACTACAATTGTGCCCGTCGCTTTGACACATGGGACGTAAAATCGCGTTACCACAGTAATTTCATTAACCATAGCTCCTTTGAAACCAGAACACGGTTGAGTTCGGTGGCAAAAATAGCCGCTGCAATGGTACCTAGACGGTCTCCGGTAACGGAGATCTATTACCAGTAAAGAAGAGATGTCAGTAATGATGACACTCAAATTTATTCAACATAACATTTTCAGTAAGGCCTAATTGTCTACCTACGATGAAATTACATTACTGCAAATTAATCACTAGAAATAGAAATGAAAGTGGTTAGCTATCGCTTGTTTATTGTTCATGGGAATAGGAGAACAAACGACCAAAGTGACAATTATCGTAGCAATTATTCATCAGCGTCATCTGTTTTTTTAAAAACAGCAATTGTTACAACTAATTCGATTCTCCGAAAGCGTAATCATGACGACTTAGAAACTGTTTGATTAAATCATAGTACAATTTAACTACGATACATTATCTCATGGTCGTATAAAAACAAATATTTAACGTCATTGAATATTATCGTTACACAGCGGAGGGCTATATATTTAAGCACTTCTGGGAAACATTTGTCCGTGGGAGTTCCCTTATGAGCGTCGTAGTAATATTTTTAGGTTGCCGCATCCAAATAAAGAGTATGGTACACTGAATAATCATGTATTAATAATTTAAAATGTTTAGCATTATTACATGTGAAAGCTTTTTAAATCATGCACTAAATACCCTTCTAAGTAATAACCCAGTAAATAGAAGTAACACTTGATACAATACTTTGTTTACTTTTACAAACAAAGTACCTTCAAAAAAGCAACAATATATAAAATCTGTCAAGACTTTAATGTAAAAGTTGATAATAAATTTCCATATATGTGTTTGAGGGGACCACTGATGGAAGTGAGTTTTTAAATGACTTGCACGCTTGCTGCAAGTGCCGGGCGCGAATAAGCAGCGGGGAGGGAGCGTCTTTGACAGTTCCAGTATGGCAACAGCGCGGTGTTACGTAACGTGCGGGCTGCGGGGGACGCGGGGCGGTGGTGTGCGGGCTGGGGGACAGTGCGCGGGTGGGGAGGGGAGCGTCGGGTGAGTGACCCGCGACTCGGCCGGTGCCAATTTGCTCATCGCATCACATCGTGGCGTCTTCGCTGCACACTCGGTGCGAAATAGACGAATGAAACGATGTCAAGGGTTATATATGCTCCTCTGGAACAACAGTTCAGATATCAAAGAAAATGTTTTAAATGCACTTTCTGCATTACAGTAGTCACAACAATCACGCCGTTGATGGTAAATCGTGCTTGCGCAGTATTCCCCAAGTCCCAATTTTTGATAGCCGAAGCACAATGCTGTTAAAGCTGCGGAATTAACACAGGGATAGTAGTCAGCCGTTTAGCTAAGGCTTGAAATAATCAGCCAGAACAAGAAATCTGGAATCCTTCATGTCATAAAACAAGAGCTAAGCCACTGTGCCACGTATATAGTAATACTTATTTGATCTGGTGTCCAGAAGAAACCCACGAAATAGTCCGAAAATTTCACGACCTAAATATTCAGTATTTTTCTAGAATTTATTATGAAATACCTCACACTTGTCTGTAAATGTGTGATGTGAACAAAGAAAACCGACACAAATATAAATAATAATAAACACTCCACTTAAGGTTCCCTCCGCTGTATCTGAGGGACTTTCTCTCACAAAGCGAGAGTCGAACTTATTTATCGACCACGCTGGCTAAGTGCAGGTTGGTGGATGTCACATGTCCGTGACTGCTGTTGTTCTCGGAACATGTCGGTGCAGTTCGCTCACGATGTTTTACTTCAGCTTCACCTCCACAAGAATAATATGCAGAGTAAATAGTGTGCGCTTTCTATATTCAAATCGAATATCGCGATCTAGTGGGCAAATAATTTTATCGTTATAAATAAAATTGTAAGTAGACGTTGGTCTCTAAACGCGATTATAACTTTCAAGCGAGCACTTGATTTTCATGCGGTTTCCATTAGAGTGAACTCGTAAAATGCTTTGCCAACTTTAAATCAACATTTAATTTGTTAAACCATTTGAATTTTAGGCAACACTCGCGCAATTATTTTATTTTTTTATTATCATATTCACATTACAAGAGTTATCTTTAGTACATTTCAAATAATAATTCTCGTCACATTTATATCAGTAGCGAGATTGTTTTAAGTTTCATGAAACAATAGTATAAACAACTTTTATATGTTATCAAAAAGTCATAGAAATATAAGATTTTTAAAATGTTTTTTAAAATACGTAAAAAAAAAATATCGATAACATTCCTAAAGTTATAATCTATAGTAATATATCGATAACATTTACTTGATACTTGGGTACTTTTTTATACAAAGTAAATTTTAAATTGTATCGTATATACGGTACCGGAAGCCGATAAATATAGACTTGAGATTAAAAACATCATACAAATACATATTTACCAACAAGCCAGGTTCCTTTCGCAAGCTGCGAGCGCGAGGTGAGCGCGCTGGAACTCGATACACGAGTTTTTCGGAACGTTTCCGCCCACGCTCGAGGCCTTTTAAAAAAGAGTAGAGAAACCCGAGAGCGACGTAATTGTCGCAGTTGGTCACGACATCCGGGAGCCGTCCTGCGCGTTTTTACATTATGCTCGGACGTTTTTTGGACGCACTGTTCCGTACCGTGAGCATTGGACGCTGAAGCGCAGACGCGACAAAAGGCAACAGCCGTATACACAACATTGGCGTTAATCGTCAGGCCTTTAAGAATAATTTTAGTCGAACAGCTGTTATAAAAGCATAATTAACGTTTCTCTTTCCATCATTTGTATGGGACTCATTACTATCGGATAAAGCCAACAAAGCTTTACCAAAGTACGCGCGTCGCATAATGCAAGAGTAACGAACAATAATCGGTTTAAACACAGCGCCCTGTGCCTGCTTAATACCCAAGATTACCCACGGCCAGTCGAAAGCATACCGTTAACTCCACCGGACGATGTGTACATTGTGTACATTACAACAGTCAAACAAAGATAGTGTGAATATACGACATAAATTGAGGTACTAAAAGAAAACGAATGCCTGTCCTATGTTTACAGTAGAATAAAAGTAGATACTAAGGAACTAATCTAAATTATATTGACTTTAAAACAATTTAACGTTCAGTTTTTGAATTCTACCTTTTACATTACTTTACCCACTATTTTCGAGCGTAAATTTAACACAGCTTCGAAAATTAATATTATTTGAGTGAAAAATTAAGTTTGTCTTATCTTGCTTTCGATGCTTACATTTAGTGAATGATTAGTGGTAGGAAGTCGCTGTAAATATTAACACATAAATCTAAGGCCCTCAGAGCTCAACAAGCGAGTCTTAGGACGGCAAATGCATGGTGGTCTTGTATTTGCCGTAGCACAGCGCGGGTGCTAAGGAGAGCTTTGCCCTTCAGTGGGATGTTTTAACCAGAGTGCAGGGGAGCACCGGTGCGTGCTGTACGAGATGGCAGAGCCCCTTCTAACGTAGTCACGGAGACGACTATCGAAGGAATTTGAGTGGGTGCAATCCCCACATAACCTTGTTTTACCCCCAGAAGCAGGGTATATTTTAAGAATATTTCCTTCGCAATAAAAAAAACGGTCTCTGCTGCCGGAGAGTCGTGTAGGGAGGGGTTTACCACCGCAGCTCCTATTCCGGCCGCCAAACAGTAGTGTAGAAACATTACTGAGTTTCGGTTTGAGGTTGCTGTAGCTAATGAAATGACTGGGATAACGAGACAACATTTTGTGCGAGTGCATATCGTCCCAACTAGCGCCACGTTTTTAGGCATCACTTACCAACAGGTGAACATCCCGCCCGTCTCGTCGCCTAAAGAAATAAAAACATTTTGATGATGTGGGTAATAAAAGTAAACGAGAACTTAGAACTGTATGTAAAGAATTGTGTTTATAAATCGCACAAAACCGAAAACAACGGCGGCTGCTCGCTTTAGACATTAATATGTACTCTTCAAGTCGTTGAACCAACTGTGAGGAAGGTAAAAAGTCATGTGATCCTATCCCACGTCTATGATAAATGTAGGTTACATGTGTCTGGGATTCGGTGAAGGGTTCGTAATGCTTTCGGCATTAAAGGGCACCCGTCAGCAAAACAGGTGGGCCGTTCGTTGGCCACCTCCGCAAAATGAAGAAAATATGTAACCTTTTTTGTCGCCAGGGGACAACACAATAGTTACAAAATATATCCTGCCCTACCTAAGACTAAGTCGGAATTATTTAGGATTTCTAACCGCTAAAACCCTCTCAATAGTCACCTTGTGTCCATAACCAGGAACTCTATGATCGGAATGCACCGGTAACACGCTGCACTAAGCCTAAGTGGTTTTTAGGGTAGACCACAGATTTCTGCAGCATTCTCGCTGTGCCTCTTCGAAACCCGCGAACTGGAAGACAGTCGCACTTTTAATCACATTCTATAGGCAGGGATTACCACAGTCGTATTTTTATAGACAACAGATCTGAATTATGACTTATTAATTTGAATATAGGAGGAATGAAGGTAGAATGTTAGGAAATTCGTAATAGAGTTACAAAAAACAAAACGGTCTCTGAAGTTGTCTCGATATAGAACTGGTAACCCCATCCTTACGCGCACGTACTCGTTCCGCTGGCGGTAAACAAGAGATATTGCGTCATTGTGTCGCGCGTACGATTCACCACCTAATGGCTATGGTATTAAAAACATATTTCACTACATCGTACAAATTGTTATTCACGTATTTCTCGCAACAATAATTCGAAACGAAGTTTTAACAAATGTTTACAATAGCGACGTTTAAAATCATATAAATTACTCAAGTGTACCGAAAACTCACATAATATAAAAAAAAATTATGAATATAGTACTAAGTATAAATAAATATATATTATTGATGATAGGTGTAAGAGTACGTGTGAAAAATCGGTGACAGCCGCAGGACTCGAACAGCTCAAGACCGTGTATTATAGAATACATTACAGAAGGACCTACGTCCGACAGTGAACGGCCATCGATTGATACGATTGGTTTTCCAAAGAGCTGAACCGAATTTTTGTTTTTTTCTTCGAAATATGACGCTATCGTTTCTTACAATTATTTAGAGAAATCTGTTCCATAGGAGTTGAACAGATTTTACTACTTTTGAGATTTTTCTGTTCCTGCCTAGAATATAGTAATACTTCTAAGGTAGTGTGCCAAAGGGATCCAGTAGTAAGCATAAACGGACATAATATGATTATGGCCGGCAATACTTCAGTGTAGCTCTCTACCGTCTCTGCAGCGAAAGGGATTCTATAAAGGACCCACCAATAGATAGGGATGTATTAGTAATATTTAAGGAACTATAAGTATTATCTTGTTTTCATACTATCGACTTATTTAATTCAAGTTCAAATTATGGATAGCTGCTGTGGATGTAAATCCTTTAGTCATTGCTTTTGATCATTGCCTTTAATCCATTGCACAATTCTCATAATATTGATAATTACGTCACTATACACCACACTATAATGATGAAATAGACTGTAATCTTACTCCTGATAGGATTCAGCCATTTATAAATTATTATGTTTCTTAATATTTATACAGAGATTGTCACAAAATATACCAAAAATCATAAACTTAAATGTTTTATTTACTGAAAACGCTATACCACATGTATAAACTAACAGAGTATTTATATCGAAATCGGTGAATGGTTCATTATAATTATCGTTTCAATAATTGAATTTGTTATACGGTATAGAAATTGAAATGCTGTAGTACCATCTAACGATATTAACCTAGTAAAGTCTGTCATAATCCTTGGATAGATACATTTTACATATTCGCCCAAATTTTTATGTACAGTCCAATGGTAAGGGACATTGGACATTAACATTACCAAACAATTTGTTTCCATTTTTATGTATTAAATTTCAACTATTATAAATCATTATAATATAGATCATTTTTTTAATGTATTGTTGAAATACGGTAAACGTATTAAATACGTCATCGTCATACATTACAAACAGAATTTGCGATCTTGTTTCCCTGTGTTGTTCGATATCTGCGTAGGATGTTTTTGTCCTGCGCAGAAGACTACGCCCGAATTCTTCTAACAAAAGCTTTGTTCCTTTCATAATCCCATGTAATCCTTGTGCAATAGTAGTAGACGTAGATCCGAAAAAAACATACGGATAATCGAGTATATATTTGCACATCTATTAACTTCAGCCTGTCGAACGTAACTGCGACCGTACACCACTTTTTGTGTAATAAATACGTCTATGTTCGTTTATATTGTCGTTTTCATTGAAATATATACGTACATATTCCCCGAACTTAATATAAAGTAGAAAATAGATAGTGTCAATTGTACAAATCAAATTCATGTTGTGTTTGTCAAACTGACAACTTCTTAGAAGCAAAAACCCTCGAATATAATGCATATCAATCGTGCTTAGATATTCAGGAGCCAACTCATTTATTTGCCACAAAGGTACACTTACGTAAATACCGACCGTCCGTTTGACCTCGGCCATCTAATAAATATTACTAAAAGCAAAAAAAAAGAATTCTGGATATTGTTCGCAACCAAGCGTTATCTACACTCAAGTAGCAATGTAAGTATAGATAATATTCCGGAACAGACAATTTCTGTGTCTAATGGACAAGATCATCATAGTCCTAGTTTTCTTCATGATAGAATCAACAAAGTATGAAACTATCAAGATTAACACCTACAATAATCACGGACGTAAAGTAACCAATTTTGCTATTTCATCACCTATAAAAATTATTTGAAAATTGTATGAGTGAATATTAAAACCATTCGTTTCTCAAACATTTCCCAGGCCCTGGGTACTACAGCATAAAGTTTTCTCCGTCGTCTCATTGGTCACGTTGTCCCGTCACGAGGCAAGTCCACGTGCTATCCTACTTGCGTAAGCATTCAAATTCCCTACACCCGACTGAAGAAGGGGAGCGTGTTCAGTCCACGTGAACCCAAAGAAGTATCCAATACACAAAATGAATGAGGGTATGAAAATTCAGTAAGGTTTCGATGCCAATTTAACTTTTATAGAGCAGATGTAAAAAGTATTTTTTTTTAAAGTTATGTTGTTTAGAGCGAGTTTGCTAAGAAAAACAGATCCTAAGTGGTTTTTTAGTTTGTGATAAGATTGTACACTTGGCGCATTGTATACTCCTTGCAGTAATAGATCAAATTATTAATTTATCTACTCAAATTTAATCCGTAATATCCAAATAAAAAAACACTAGTGGCAATTGATACGTTGTTTCATAACAATGTGGTGTTGTGTTAGTTACACCACATTGCATACGTCGCCTCTAGACATGAGATATTAAGCAGAATTCCCCTAGCAATTTCTAGCAGGCGCTGTTGCTAATGAAAAATTATGAAATAAATTACATTCATGCAAAATAAGTATAACTCCTCACATACGTGTATTTATGTGAAACTGTGTGTGGATATGAAGTAGACCAATATAAATCCACAGTGCTGATAACTTTTATGTGTATTACTAAAGTAGGAATCTTCAAATTATAAATCAAACCTTCATATAAAAACCATTTATGAAGGCTTAATTTCTTATACGTATTTACTGTAACTTTAATGTGTACTTTTTAATTTCGGTAGAATAGAAAACGATGTTTCGAAATTTTCATTCTCTTTAAGTGACAGTAAATTAAAATTAAGATATGACGTAAGTTTACAGTTAACTTTTCAGAAAAGAAATAATTTTTTTACAGATAATCTTGTTTATTATAAGCCTATAAAGAAAAAAGTTACAAGAACACCAAGCGGGGCATAAATTAACGTGGCAAGATGCGACGCCGCAGCGCCTCGATACTTTCAAAACTGCCCCAGATGCCGTATAACGGGACAAAGACAATCGTGACAGATGCGCAGGCGGAGCTGCTGGCGTGCACAGCACAGAGAGCACCAGAACACCTGGATCCGACACCGGCACCAGTGATATTTCCACATCTCGATTATGTATTCGAAATGTACGCGAGTACATGATTTTGGATTCGAGGACAATCGTGCCCGGTCTTCATTCATTGTAATTCAGCTGTGAAGAGTTACGCAAATAAGATGTGCTCATGTGAAATGTATTGCGCGAAACAAAAACAAAAAATATTAATTATAATAGTAATAGAAAGTAACACCTGTCCCTGTCAGTCCTTGGATCGGTTGCGGGGCCACTTGTCCGAGTGTATGGTAGTTTTTTCAACCTCTTAACAGCATTGGTCTGTTCTGGATGTCAACATATGAGAGATAAAGTATTCCAGGAGAGCACGATGCGGTTTACTCGGCAATAATGTTTTAAAACATTATATGGTGTCGAGATCTTAGATTAGGGCTATTGTGAAAAAAATACTTGTAAAAAAAATGTCTTGTAACTTAATCGCAACTGAATTAATAAATATTTCGTAATGGTGTATAAAGATATTCTAAAATTTATGTTGTTTTTGAGACTTAACAAATCTTAAATTAAATTCCGGAGACAAGTCTATGTCACTGTATTGAAGATTTCTTATGATGATATTAAATTACTGTCGCATAGATATTTCTGGGTCACAGAACTGTTGTGAAATTATATTTGCAACTACTTATAAATATATTTTATGTAATTGTATTTCAATATTTTTTTATTTTGTTCAACGAAGCGACGAGACGAGCGGGATGTTCACCTAATGGTAAATGATACGCCTGCCCATATCGTCGCGCTAGTAAGGATGACACCACCACATTTCGATCGTCACCTTGAGGACATAAGATATTAAGTCTCGTTACCCCATTAATTTCACTAGCCAGAACTCCCTTCAATCCAGAACAGTACTGTTTGACAGCAAAAATAGGAACTACAGTACCTACGTAGACGGTCTCCGGCAACAGAAACTTACCACCATTGTTATGTATAATATATTGAACGGTTAATTAATCGTTACAATATAATATTTTTAGAAGGTGCATTCATAAACGTTTAGTAATTCATTTGAGTTTAGGTAATATAGTTCTTAAACAATTCTTTTACCCGACAAGAATATTCAGGACAAAGATGTGAACGTAAAAGCTATTACTTATAATATAGCATTAATCTCACTGACAACTTTAAACAGTGTTAAGTTATTCAAAATAAAATAAAGCAATTTATATCATACTATTTGTTATCAGAGAGTCCGTTGGAGTGTTTAAATATTCAACATGGCCGTCGCAGCCATCAAAATGTCTCATCATGTTAACTTGGGGCAACATTATTCAAGACTAGTGACTAAACAAATGTCATCTACTTTGATTGCGTAAAATTTTCCGCGACACAATTCGCAAATTGATAAAAATCACATCCATTACATCATAAAAAGGCAACGGACATATAAACTAAATTGGAAATTACTATATTACTAGCACAAAAAGAAAATAATTCATAATGATTTTACAGCTCTACTGGTGGTAGGTCTCTGTTGCTGGAAACCGTCTAAGTAGATACAACAGTAGTTTTGATTTCTGCCGACAAACAGTAGTTATGCAAACATTACTGTGTTCTCGTTGGAAGGGCGTTGCAGCGAATGAAGATAATGACGGTAATAAGACTTAACTCCTTATGTCTCAAAGCAATGAGCACAATGTGATGCAGTGTATCTTCCAAAATAGCGCCACGTTATTATGGGCACGTGTATCGCTTACCATCAGGTGTACGACTCGTTCGTGTCGCTTCTTTTATTAACAAAAAAATAATTTTTGACATTAACGATATCAACATATCTGATTTGATATCCTTCAGATTCTTGCAGAAAGAGACGAGCCAACCTTTTCGAAAAAAGAACGTGGCGTAAGTTACATTTAATAATAGCTAATATTATATGACTGATGCATCACAATGGAGGCTGTTCGCATATTGACGCGATAACGTTGATCATTAATATATGTTGTGCGATGTGGGTGTTTATCTGAATCAATTCATACGGAAACGAGCCAAATCATCAAAGTTTAACATGTGAAGGTAAATAGTATACCTTCACTGGAGTATCAACAGTATTAAATTATTATTTCCACTCTTCTGTGAACCCAAAAAAACAACGAAATTTTAATTATATTTCGGCTCAGCTAGTGTTTACTTCTCATGTAAAATTTCCACATATTATTTTTAGATAAGAACTGTACGAGAAGTTACTTAAATTTATCTCAGTTAACATTGGATAAAAATATTGTTGTTATTTACTTTATCTGATGTAACTTGTAATGAAAATAAAATACAATCAAAATGTATACGTTTACAGCTTAAAAAACCACTTGTCGGTGTTGAACAAATACCTACTTTTGCTACAATTACATGAAATACCAAATCTAAACGACGATCTGTTTACATCTGTGTATACATTCGAAGACTATGAAAGATCCATGTACGGCGGTGGACACTCATCGTTTGAAATGAAGATGATTATTCGAAACCTGCGTGGTGCCTAATGTTGTATAAATCCTGTCACCATAAAAACAATAGAAACTACAACCATCCGATAAAAATACCATTTTAATACTATTAAAAAAGTATACCACAGAATCAAATTGATACTAGATACAATGCGATTAAAACATGTATGTGCTCACCTTGTAGAGAGTGTTGTCCGGCTGAACGAGTCCGGAGTGTTGAAACTGAGGGCTTAGCAGACGTAGCCTCTTGGTTGGCTGGTGCGCCGGCGACTGTGCCGGCTGGTACTCGCTGTGCGTGTGTGGCTTACTGCTGCGAACTTGCACCGGCGGCCCCGGGTACATGACATGCATTCCCTGTTGTAAAACATAATTATAAGTTATTTACTACAATGGTAAATTAACAACTTACTTTGTAGATATAATTGCTAAAATAAGACGTAAGTTATGACGTTTTTATTTCACTGCTTAATTTTAAATGACTAATCATTTCAGAAATTTGTTAAAATTTAAAAATTAAAACTTTTTGTATAAAAGCATGAATTGCAATAAGTATGACTTCAGTGATATATAATAATACATTAAAGAAATAAGTAGAAATACCGTTGCGTAATGAAGAATGAAAAGAGCGATGGACATTATTTTTATTATCAAATATTTTCAGAATAATTTCACAAAGTGCTCGATGGAATCAAATTTTCATTTGCTAAGAGCCACCATTACTAGGATCCGTGAGTTTCGTGAAGACACCTCGTAAATAACGGGCGACACGAAAACCCAATGTAAAAATGAAGATACCTCATTAACCTAATTGTCAAAGGCGCTGAAAAGTTCAGGCGAGCGAAAGAAATAAAATTAGTATATATATTATTCGAGGCTTAATAATAAAGCTTCATTTGATTAATTAATTGCCACTGGATTTAAACAGCGCAAGACCATGGTTTGTAGAACACATTACAAGAGACCTATGTCCAGCAGTGGACGTCCAGTGAACTAACTTCTTCCTTTAGTCGAAGTGAAGTATAAATCTTAAGGTTAATTACAAAGAGAAATTGGAAAAAGTAAGCAAAATAAGGGAACATTTGAAATTCATGTAATAATTAACATTATACTAAAAAAGCGGTGAACAGAGAACATGTTATGTTACTAGAAATTAGAGAAAAATGGAAGAAAATTATCACCCAATGATACCCAAGAGATAACAAAAGAAGATATGAAGGTAATTGCTGATCCTGAATGGATTCGGATAGCCAAATAGAGAAACGTGTGGAAATCTTTACACAATGGACAAAATATTAATAGTTTGCAAAAACATTTGGATTAAGTTTTTTATTTGTTTGAATAAAGGCTAAAAATATATAAATAAAATAGATATAATAATTAATCCTATATACAAATATATATTGTTGTCGTATTCCTCACAAAAGTCATAGCTTTTCCAGAAAAAAACTAGCGAATTGATAGATGTTCGATGGCCTTTCCTTCACAGACATGTAATTTTTCGGCCCGATGGTGCTTAAAATAAGGGCTTGTAAGGAGGGGGTGCAAATTACTATCGACAAAGCATTTCTACTTAACGTGATAGCCCGTAAAATAAGGAAAACGTCAATTACGCAATTATTTATTTATTGTTAAATATAAGAACTTTAGGGTAATACATTTTCACAAATACTAGTTTTTGTATCTATTCCGTTAAATTCGTTCTATTTTTTTTTTAGTGGATGAAACGGTGAGACTGGTATGATATTA
Organism: Ornithoptera alexandrae; assembly: GCA_029030555.1. Classification (NCBI taxonomy): domain Eukaryota; kingdom Metazoa; phylum Arthropoda; class Insecta; order Lepidoptera; family Papilionidae; genus Ornithoptera; species Ornithoptera alexandrae. Next base: position 6,719,648 of record JARDVY010000011.1, on the reverse strand, counting down.
ACCTGATAGTAAGTGACACGGCTTCCTGGTTTAGATGATACACTACACCACTGTGATCTTGAGACTGGAAATGTTAAGTCTTGTTAGTCTTGCAGTATCTAAATTTTAGGAGTAAAGATTCTGCTCAAATATATCTATAGGCATTTTGCTTTGTTTAATCGCGTTTGTTCCGACACAGAAATTATTTATTTTATAAATGTACACTGTTAAGTTGTAGAACGTTGAAATTATACTTGAATGTACTACCGTTTTTTAATCACGATTTAATGTTATATAAACTAATAGAATAATTAAAAACCGTCTAATATATAGTCTTCAGACACACAAAATCTGTATAAAACTATAGAATTTTTTCATATAGTAGCTCAACTTACACCAGTTTGTCCTTCTCACCGATACCCGGACTGAATTACGAGTAACAGCCCTGGTGTCCGATATTAATTCGCCGAGACGCAACCAGCCGAGGAAATCCGAGAGCGTCTAAACAATCTAGACTTACACTGTAACCGGACGCGGTGGAATTATTGACGGTGGATGACCACCTCCGATTGGATATTGAAATCCGCTTATAAGAATGGAATAGGCGGCCTTTTGAAAGGTTTCGTAAAGCTCTACTGTGCAAAAACCTAACAGGAGCTTTATTATTTATTTAACAGGAATGGCAGAATTTAGAGCATAAAAAACATTTTTTTTTTTTTCAAGTAGAAGCGGCGAAACGAGCGAGACGTTCACCTGGTGGTAAGTAACAAACAACGTAGCGCCTAGTTAGGACGATATACATTGCACCACGTTATGTTCGTCGCCTTGAGACATAAGATGTTAAGTCTCTCTTACTCCAGTAATTTCACTAACTACAACGCTCTTTAAACCGGAACATGTTAGAAAAATGTGTTGCGGGGGTGCTTAACTAGATGGTCTCCGGCAACAGAGACCTACCACCAGAGAGTATATTCTTATTTCCTATTGTTATTCTAAAACAAAATTTCAAATAATAATTTCGTTTCTGTTTATTATTACTTCAGTAATAAATGTTTATTTGGGATTATAACAATAAATCATTTCTTGTTTTTTTCCACGTTCACATCGTCGTAGGCAAGGTGAGAGATTGTTTTTCGAGACTAATATATATACGCGTCGCGCTATTGGCTTAAGGCCAGTGAATTCTTAGCGGAGTTGCGTATCATCAAGAGAAGATATCTTTGTGTCCGGAGCGAGACCTTATATAAAGCGATAAAAAGCAAAATATATTACTTATTAACTGTATTAAATATAAATACTGCCCTACTAACCGCTTTATACTGAAGAGTACACATTTACTCACGCTTTGTGCCTATATGATCGATACGTCTATATCAAGTATCAGATATGAATATTAAGCTGCTACTTAAGTCTAAAACATACATTAGTTTTAGGCGATACTTTATATGATATTGAAGACTACGATTAGAATTTAACGTGAAAATCATAATACATACAATATTTACACTAAATCTTAAATAACATATACAGTTTTATATCGGTGGAAAAAGTTACGAAAGTGCCGTTACATTAACAGTCCTCATATCAACTAGTTTTAACAAATGTCTCGGAGAGAAATAAAGAGAGATTGCTTACTTGATTTTCTAAGTAATCCATAACAATAAAATATTACTAGTTAATTGATAAACTACTATAGTTAATATTTGACCGGAACGGAATTATATATATGTTATAAAATTTCCAACAAATAAAACGTATATTCATTATCTAATTTATAAAAGTTATAAAAGTGAAACCAAATACAAGTACTTTTGCCTACTTTCCCTTCATAATATAAACATCTGCCTACCCTCAACTAGGTTGAGTGCTGTTTGAAGTACGCTCGATACGGGTGCTCGGGAGTACCGTGTCTCTTGTATTCCTTATACGCTTGTTAAACTATGAAACTATACGTGCAATCGTTTCTCAAATGCGAACTTAGGACAAACTTTCTATTACGTACAAAAGTACATATATATAGCTGTATGCGTTTCATAAAAACAAAAAATCATTACATACCTTAGCTTCTTTAACCTATCTAAATAATAATCTCTCGAGTCATTCAAAAGCTAAGCAACTTTGCTGAATTGAAATAAGCAAGTTTATTTTTAAGTATATATAAGAGACAAAGAGATGTTGAGTACAGTATGCATTATCCTACCAGAAATCTCTGTGCACGTCCCTGCGTATATATTTTAATTCAATAGTTTTTAAGATGTAAGTTTACATTGTATTACATCTACTTATGGAAAATATTTGTATGGGTTTTTTGTTAAGCCGACGTGTTATAATATAATCAAAAAAGACTATCCTAAACTGGTTCTATAGCAGATTCTACTCTCATACCACACTCATGTATTATCGTTGTATACATACATACCAAGTGAGTACCAGTACGTAGATTGGATTGCAACAAAGGAACGAACAAAAAAAAAACGGACAAAAATATAACGAATATTAACAGTATGTGTACTTAATCAACAAACAAAGTTGATTTTCAACGCGTATTGTTTCACGGTTGTGTATATAATAAATACAGAATGAAAAAGCAAATCATCATAACTACGGACACTTTAAAAACTATTGTAATGTTGCAACTTATTTTGCATTTTACAATGGATAAAAAACCAAAAATACTTAAGCATAATTTAAGAATTATAGTAATATTTCTAATATTATTTTGAATTCAACTAATTGACACAAATATTTTTCGCTAGGAGTCGATGTGGTGTATTCGAACCCGCGACTTGTTTTATCAATTAAACATACATTCATAACAACCATTTTACGTAAAAATGTATAAAGTAAAAAAAGAATTAACGCCGTTTATCTTAATTGATAAACGGCGTTGTCTAGTTAACGATAATAATAAAGGTATAACTTCCTCAAAGCACTTAATTAAGGGTTATGAGTCATTAAAAATCAATGTAAGGTACAGTAACACTGGAGTTTAGCGGTGTAGATAAATATACACGGACCGGTGGAAAGTGGTCCAGGATCTAGAACAGTTAAACTGTTTAACTAATCTAATTAGTGAAAACAATAGCATGAATGCAAATAACCGATACTTAGTAAATACATAGTTTTATATACGAAGCCGATTGTTGTACAGTAGTTGTTTATATTTGTTGTATAAAATAATCTTAAAAACCGTTTATTTGTGCGTGCATAGAATTATCACCGCTTCTAATGAAAATAACAATTTTATGTACCGTGGATAGGAAACACAGTAAAACTTGGAAACAATAAGAGTCGCTTGCCGCTTCGTTACCTTTTTAAAAGTGAAAATATTTCTCATTAATTACTAGCTGTGTACTATACAATGATATGTAAAAACATGAAATCAAGGACTATAGACGTCGTATGTTCACAATGAAGAATCCATTTTCAAAGGAAGTTGATTATACGTATATTACATACAAGTAAAAAATTTATTGATATATCTAGTTAGTAAATTACATTTCATAACTAATAACGCTACAGATAAAAGGATTATGTTGGTGACTCTCCAGATGTATATAGCTCTTTATAATACAATTTTAACGAGTATTAAATCTCTCATTATGTCTGCGTTATGAATTACTATCTTATTACTTTAATTGCATCTCCGAAAAACCGAGTCTATACAGTCTGTAAATGCTTCATTTAGAGAGTCTTGAATCTTTCGTAGCAGAACAGACGACAATAAATTCGGTATTTTTTTGTTTCTACTACTGACAATTAAGACTATATATTAAAGACAACATCTCCATAATTTTTTAATACAATAATAAGCATTCAAGCAGATTTGTCACCCCGAGTTGAAATAAATTTGATGCAATATTTCTTAAAAGCGACCGCTTATCAACAATCACAATAAAATTTTTATGAATGGGATAAATGAATAATAGCCACCAACGTTATAAAAATAGTGATCAAATTCAATATAGGTACGTAAAACATTAATAGTTTACGTATTAATAAACGTACATCGATAAAATACCACCTCGTCAAAAGGACTATAAAAATAACTGAACTATCCAAACGTATCGTGGGCGACCTCCACTGCGACCTACCCGAGGCGAATATGAAAAAATAGGCGGAAGTGAAAATAACTTAAATTCGAAAAGTATCATGTAATAACCCATTGAGTTTCTTATTTAACGCATTAGAACAATAGTATAAGATGAGAAGCTGCGAACGAAACGCCTACAGTAAATTTACTTGCCGTTGTAAGTAAATTTAATGTGGGCGTTTCGTTTTAAAGCGACGAGACGAAGGGACGTTCACCTAATGGTAAATGACACCCCAGCCCATAACAAAGTGGCGGTAGTTAGGATGGTATATACTACATTACCCTCATCGTTGCTGCTGTAACTACACTAGCTACAGCATCTTTAAAACCGGAATCCAATAATATTTATTTGCACACTACTGTTTCGCGGCAGAAATAGGCGCTGCGGTGGTACCTAACTAGATGATCTCCAACAACATAGACCTACTACCAGTAAAAAAATTAAGTATGCTGATGAACATTGCTGTCGAAATAGGAAGTTTAACTATATCTTGTTTAGAGGAATATTTATAATATAGGCCAATATATATACGCCATGAGATATAACACCGAGTTGAAAATAAATGTAAACAAAGTTACTGCCTAGAGTTTCCGATACAGGGGAAGGTGGTCGGAGAATGGATAGAGTAGATTCGCCAAAAAGCAAAAATCCAGACGCAAAATGTGAATATCCGCCGTCGGATAACTACAATCCACGTAGTACATATTTTTTGGATATACGCCGTGGATCAGATGAGTTGTAAGAGTCGCTATGGCTTTCAAGCGCCTACGTCATCAGAATCAAAAGACAAACTTAACTTCTTTCTTATAATATATTTCGAATTGTTTCAACTTATTGATATATAAACTAACATAAAAACAGACTCGTGAATATTGCGCATATAAGACAGTGTTTTAGAAACATCGTATCAGTACATATTATGTTTGAAAACACTACAACGCTCATCCATCTATGAGAGCAACCCAACGAAAGCCACGAATGACTAAATAGACATTATTCACTAATCCAGACAATGGATGGACAAGCAATTAGTTAATAGGATACATCCTGCGCTAACTTGTCTCCATTTGACCGAAATATCATAAAAACGTTTTAAATCAGTAATGAAACTACATCGTAGGAAATAACGTCATGCTTTTTCGTAACTATTCGTATAAATTAATCAACTTTATTACTATTGAGCAGGTAATTACAATGGACTACTTTATATAAACGGTATATCGTTAGATTTGCTTAATGTTTAAAGAAAAACTAGGATTATCATCAAATTGAATATTTAAAATAATATCGGACTTGTAACAATGTTTTGAATTCTCTACGAGCCTGACGCCGGTGGTTCGTATCGGCAAGTCAATTTAAATTTGAAAGTCACATTTAATGTGTATCGGCATAACTTGTTCTTCAAATTATTCGCGTCGTAGGCGATAATGTATAGCAATAAATGAAATTGCCGCATCCAATACCCGTAAAGCTAAAACGAGATCAGCCTTGCATCATTGGCTTGTGCAAACATTGTGCAAAAGTTCTTTATACTCGACGCTTGCTCGGTTAGGTAACCCATTCGGAACGATAAACGGCAGAGTGTTTCCTTACCACCCCGCAATTTGATAGCCTATTGACTGATTGATCGAGAGAGGAAATTAAACTGTCCATTGTACTCGCATAGTGCTGTATACACATCCGACGTGAAGTGCGAGGCAATTGCATTAAATTGCGACTCGCCTGCAATACTATTTAGCTGATGGATTTTATAAATACAATATCAAAGTTTGAATAATTCTAGGTGTAAGTAAAAGTGAAGTGAAAGTAAGCAAATGTTTCAGCCTTTCTCTACAAACATTTGAAATCCAGTAATTATGAAACGTATAGGTGTAATTTTTCCAAGTAATGTGTTTAAAATTTTAAAAGATTATTTTTTAATTGAATTTTACATAAATTGAAAAGTTTTTTTTATAACAAAATGCTATGTGCGAGTAAAAAACTGATAAATAATATATTCACTTATATAGATAGAAAGCAGTATGTAACAACTAATACAATATAGAGTGTTAAGCACCACATTCCGCCGACGCTCAAATACACGAATGATGTTATAACAATTTGACCTAAGAAAAGCTATTTAAAAAAACAAATCAAATACAGTGAAAGTGGTGTTGGTTTTAAAATACTCTTGATTGTAATAGCAAACGCCTTAGTTATTTTTTGGACATCCTCATTTATCCCGACATTTATCATATCGCAACTTCTATACCGTGTAGTTCAATCATTGTTACTGTCCATGTCGAAACGTGTTGCTAAATATTTGCTATTTTCACAGACGTTGTTTTCAGTGTTTCAGAATATTGAGCAATGGGTATTGATCGGAAAATAGATCAACGGTTTCAGTCACACAGTAATATATATTTGATAAGTAAGTAACGTAACATGAAGGTTAATTTAAAGGCTATATTACTTAAAGAACCGATAACCGACGGGAGAATGGAAGTAGTGTTGGTCGCCTTCATATTAAGTGGTGCGATATTCGTAAAGTAGACAACCATCAGGCTCTGTGATATCAAGTTCAACGATTACCAAATGTGGATAAATGTTGATGATATTACTTTGAAATTTACTGCCCAATTGCGCCTTATTTTAATTTATTTGTAAATAAGTAATTTTGGAGAAAAAGGCCATTCTCCTCGGGCTAAATTTAATACGCCGAGGATCCATTTTTCAGCAAGATAATGATCCAAAACCCTGCTTCATGGTAAGTCTCTATTTCTATACACCGTCTCTAGGTTGTTACCACCATTACTCCTATTTCTGTCGACGAGTATAATATGAGCGACGTTTCGCCCGTTTCGTCGTACAAGTTTCCGACTAAACCGAAATTGTCGAATTATTTACTGGTGTTACAAATCATTTATTTGTATTGTAACTACATATCTTTATTTGAAATGAATGTATAGACACACCAATGCTATCAATGAAGTTCATACCAATGAACTTGTTTTTATTATCTATTAAAAATAATGAGCTGAAGGCAGCCAGTGTACGAAACAAAATATTTATGTTAACAATTTTTTTTATCTCATTTTATAACATTTTAATTTAGTTACTATATTCTGAATTATAGCAAGGTTACACTTATATACAACATGAGTAGTATTGAAAGTATCTTTAGAACATAAATTTATTTCTCCAACCACAAATAAATATCTAATAGGTGACTATACATATCAGACTTGAAGATATACAAAATATCCCGTGATATGATTCAACTCCAGCAAACACAGTCGCATAAAAGTATCATAGAACTATTACTTTATACATCTACTTATTAAGTAATATTATCACCTGTCCTGAAAGTCTAATATTATATACCTTAGAGATGTGCAAACAAGGGCTACCCATAAATATATTGGTATTGTGGTGGTGGTTTCGAGGAAAAAATTATTACAAAAATTTCTGTGTTCCGGCTTTAAGAGCGCTGTACCTAGTGAAATTACTAGAGTTACGGGATAAATTACAGACAAGTCTTAAAGCGACGAGCACAATGTATACCATCCTAACCAGCGGCACGTTTTCATGAGTCGGCGTATCACTAACAATCGGATGAACATCTCGTTCATGTCGTCGCTTCTTTAGAATAAAAAAAAGTTTTTAACTGTTGGTACGCCGCTAAACTTCCACTCATTAGATGTTTCATATATACTGAATATATAACTCGGTGGTTCCTTATTAACGGAGGTTAGTATTAAACTGTACGCACTAAAGATGCCTCGGTGGTTTAGGTAAGACTGACACAATGGGTCCCGCGAAACAATATGATACTAACACGGTGGTCGCAAGTGCATCGCAATTCCGCTAAATCGGTATCAGTTCCAGCATATATCTCGCTGATACTGTGAGTATTGAATTTTGGTTCCACTTTATCATTAATGGCAAGCCGTGTCACGTAACATACTTTAAAAGATAAATACTAATAATAAATATGATGAAGATAGCGATGCAAAAAGATAAACTCTTTTTGCCTAAAATATAATTAAATATTACCTAAATGGATAAATTTTGTTTACAAGTAATAATAAACAAAGATATATTGCTTAAAATTAATAAAATTACTGTGGTAATGTGATTGAACATCTGATGTCTCAAAGCTATGAACAGAATTTGCTGCAGTTTGTATTATCCTAACTAGCGCCAAGTTGTTATGGGCAGGCGTATCACTTATTATCGGGTGAAAGTCGTATCGTAGCATAAAAAAATATTTAGATCGTCCTATATAAATGCGGAAATATAATTATTTGCACAAATTTTGAGTTAAACTAAAAAATCGGAGAGTACCTGGAACGAGTAGTGTGGAGTATGGTCACCCTATCTGTTCCTCGATTGTTGGAGAACCGGCTAACGGTGCCCCCGACATTTCACGATCGGAAAGCGAAGTCTGACTTTGGTGACCTTAGCTGTTACCCACTACGCCGTTTTTTTTAGTGCCATAATGTAAAAAAATACTTTTATAATTAATGTAATTTTAAACATTTTGTTAAAAAAAAATCTAGAAAATAATAAAAAAACAAACAAATCAAAAATTATGTTATTTGAAAGGAAAGTTGTGCTTAATAATGGTATTACAAATTATAACAAAATTTCATATTAGATTTTTAAAACAAAAACACAAATAACATATGCAGAAACAACGTTAACTTGTGAATACCTTCATGTTATAAACAAAATGGAGTACAGGATAACATTACACAATATAATGCTTAGTTGCATGTTAAATTGTTAAGTTAATTAAAATAGCTGTAGTTATTTCATTTAAGTAAACACAAATTGTATCATTCACATTACCCTTATTCACAAATTTTTAAACAAAGATTTTCCAGATAAAATGATAATCAAAAATTTTGCTTGATAACAGCAATAAGAGAAATACCATTAATTATAATAAGAAAAAATATTATGATGAATGTCTTGTGTGTAAAAATATTTTGAAATGAATATAAAAAGTATTAGAGTAAACAGTTTTTATTGAACGTTTAAATCAACTTTCAAAACCAGTAACTAAAGATATAGAGACATAAAGTAGGTAATAACTAACAAAATTTTTAAAATTTAAACTCAAATTCTTTAAAGACTATATTTAAAAAAAGATATGGCCAGAACACTATATTTACTTTTGTACCAATAATATTAATGGATAAGAATATGTAATGGTAGTACTCTACCAATGTCTTAAGTCAGTTGAACTTATAAAGCTGCATTTTAAATAGCTTAAATACTTTTTTTTAAAAGCCAATAAATGTTTAAATACTAAAATTTAAGAAGTTATTTCAAGAGATTTTTAATATTTTGTAAGATAAAAACCTAATTCAGTACTATTTAATTGGATTCTAAATTTTTTTTTGATATTAATAATATTTTTTAAAAATCAAGGGATTTTTTAAAAAAAAATAATTAATTGCAAAATGAACTGTACAAAAATCATTTATTATTCAATATGCGATTCTATAGTAAATAAATGACGAAAGAAAAAAAACGTGAAAATATAAATCCTCCGAAAATTTTGTTTATTCGATTTTACGTAAAATTTATATTTCATTTCATTGGAATTGTTTGCTCGTTTGTATAACATATCCGACACTATAATAATTGGTGATCTATTTGACTCGATGTTCTCGGTTTTAGTAATTATGTAAATTTTTCTCTTTATGCGTTTGCTTACCATAACAATAATAAATAACGTAGTGGATTCCAATAAGCTAATTTGTTATGATAGTCATACGGCGAGGTAAACATAACAGTCGTTCCATGTGAAACCGCTAAAATATTTGTAACGGATGTTATAAGTTTAAAAAAGATGGAATTTTTACCCAGAACGCCTCACCAACTAGTCTTCTCATTACTAAAACGAGTAAATAATATTATTAGAAACCTACACGTAGTGAGTAAGCGTCTGATGTTACTAGTATAGAAAGGTAGGCGACGGTTCATTACCGTGTTAACCAGTGATTTTCCATAATAAAATTTCCCGTCCTGAACAATACACGCAATAAATAAACTTTCTCACCTTCTGAAGTTAAATTTATGTCCATAAGATGCCACTACCATGCTGGAGAAACACAAGAAGCGGACAAAGGGTCCTTCAAAACACAGCCATTTTGAAACCGTTCATATAAAATGTTACGTGTGACACGAACGTGTAAAGTTATAATGACCGAAAAACGACTTTTAGGTTATCCGTTCGCACTCATTTTAGATACATAACACAGTAAAAACTATCACTAAACATTTCACACACCATTAGTACGATTTCACTTCATACTTTCGCACACACCCGTACACGTCGCATCGTCCGTCGAACGAAAGCGACGAACTTGAACAAATGTTGCGAAGCACAAGGTATGAAACGACGAATAACCAATGTTGCCATTTATAGAAAACAATTTTCTACTAACATTTTTAATTTTTTTATTTCTGGCAATAACATGAAGACAATTTAAACTGCTACTAATAAAACTCTTGATTACTGATTGATTCAGGTATTACATAATCTTAAAACATGTAAAAAATTATAGATACCCGTAAATAAAATATTAAAATTCTCTATTTACTTTTAATTTAAAATAAATTCATGGTATTATAAAAAAAGATTAAAATTAAATATTTTTCAAACATAGACACACATACATTTCAAGTAGTTTCTTTGTAAAATATTGCTGATTTTTGGATAAACAAAAGTTTTCTTTTGCTTTTGGTTTGTGATATTTATTTGTCATAGACTTGTTCGGCACAACTGCTACGTTCTATTCTCTATGGGCATGTGTGCGCGCGTTATTCAATTTCATCAATAGTTGCTACGCAACGCAATAATCTAAACCCACAGTAGCATTCTAATCATTTTTGAAGTTGCATGTATTTTTAACATGAGAAATTACTTAACGAAAATATGAATGGAATAATATCCTTTATATTATGTAATTTAATATACTAATTGTTAAATCATGTTTATAAGTTATTTGTTAAATTTTCGAATACATACATTTAATGAGCATAAAATAGATAAAACTGTACTAGCTTTGTTTATGAAGAGAATATGTAAATAGTCGCTATGTTAGTCAGAAATATATTAATAATCAGTGTTTTTATATCAACTCGCAGTGTTTTCGCCAATGATTTTAACAACGACGATGAAAGTAAGTATTTTTACAAGTAAATTTTTAAGTTTATAAGTATTTTAATGTACTTTAGAAACTAATCTTTTCTTTTTTAAAAATTAGTTATATAGCTTTGTCTGTAATACAATAGTAGATACTTATGCCGTCATAATTTATAACCTCTAATTAACAACATCATTATCAGTCGAAAGACGACTGCTGGACTCCGGGCTGTGTAACACTCTATCTAGCGGTTTCTCGCGACGTTCACCAGATAGTTGATCCACTTTGTAAAGACAGGCATCGTATTGTAGTAATTAATGTTGGTGATGCCAGTTATAATTAGTCTTGTGTAAATAATCATGTATGAAATAAAATAGTTACTAAAATTCAAGTTTTGAATGAATATTAAATCCGTGCATGTGCTGTCCCGGTAATTTGGGTCATTTATATAAATCTATGTCCAGAACGTCATGGCCTGGTGCTCCTACGCCGATGTGGTCCATGCTACATCCGCTCTGCTCACTGCGTACAAAACACATTGACGCATTTTCGTAATGGAATTTTAGGGCTTGTGCTGTTTAATATTATCATAAAATTTATCAAAGTTTTCTTTCAACATTTTGTAGATCTCAAATTATTGGATTGCTTAGACGTTCTATATTTCTTGTCTAGAATTTTGTAGTTTTTGTTTTAGTTACATATAACAATGATGATGTGATGATCATAACAAAAAATAACAATATTTTATTATACCTATTAACCTGTTGTAACTTTATTACTCAAACAACAAAAAATTTGATTTAAGTGAAGTAAGTGGAGTATATTAAAAAAATCTTAATAAATTCATCAATCTAGTATGAACGGTAATTTAAACAAGCAGAGTTTAATAAGAAGATGGCTGCAAGTAATGATTTTACATATCTGTTAGTCTTATATATTTTAAAATTAAATCGCGCTTATAAGTATTTTTCACCACGTGGCCACGGCCGGTATACATAACTCGTACCGAAATATCTTTATTTTTTTATAAACGCATATATTAAAAGCTGTGACAACCCTGTTGACTTCCAAATTACGGACGCTTTTATATGGCGTTTTATCCAATTGTACCTCCGGCTAAAACCAGCCTACCAAAAGGATGCGTACTGACGACAACCTACAACCGCAAACCCACCGTATAATAGCAAATTTTTGGCCATAGTAATTGCAAACTGTGCTATAATAACAGTCATTCCCATACATTTATTCTGACAATAGACTGAGTTGTCTTCAATTGATATAAAATACATTGGGAAGACGTAACATATGGCTCATACAAGGTTCAAATTTTACTTACGTATACTTTTTTATTTAAAAATGCGAATATGTAGCGTAACAATTGTTACTTATTTCGAGAACAAAAACTTCCTACTTTTTCAATTAATTTTGAATTATTATTGAATTAAGTTATATTTTAAGAAGAAAACACAATTAAGGTCTCCAACATTACATTTTGTAAGTTAAGACAGGTTACAGGTATAATATTGAAATTATAGATTTATAGCCTTTATATTGTCCGTATGTAGTACCACAAACCATCAAGTGCTATTAACTAACCTCTAAGTAAATATCTGCTAAATGAATTTTTAGTTGCAAGTGTTGTCAGTGTATACAATAAGCTAAATAGGAACTGCGATTCCTTATGTACCCAAGTTGGAGCTTGGTACGGAGTGGTGCCTGAAATATCTACTGCTCTACCAAACCATGGCGAAACATACACAAGCAGAAAGCGATTTCTATGTTAACTAGCCTTTATTAAGCAATATAAAGATAAGTTAATTTATATTAGTTATATTAAATTTATTCCCCTATACCGTGTTTTGTGAAACACTATCCAAGGGAGCTATGTTCAGCTGGGGACCTCCATCGGTTGATATGATAAAGGTGATAATATTTATTTCTATTATTTTATATTACGTGTAATAAATAGTAATAGTTAACATTTTATGCAACGCAATACGGCAAACTTTTTATAACAATGAGGATTATGAGAGGATTGGGAGATCACGTACATCAATTTGAAATTTTAAAATTGTCTTATAGTTTAAAAGTTTGAATAGTTAGTATTGATTTCAAAAGAATTAATCATAATAATTAACCTATAATATAAATTTAATTTAATTTGTTAAAAAGTAACAAGTTTTATAATAATAAAAGTTACATGTGACATGATATGACTTAGTATACATTTTTCCGTCTCGCGCCAAATGTGAGTAGTCTCATACTACGTATATACGTAGTTACAGGCAGTTACAGAAGGGGGCCAATAAACTGCAGAATTATTCTGGGGATCACGCGATGCCCACCAGCCCCGAAATGTTTATCGTCCTGTCAGCCAAACGCAACCCCGATTCGTTTAACTTAAATATCGTGTAATCATTTCCGCATAAAATTTCCGGTAGACGTGCAACTTGAACATCAACATTGCAATATAAAAATACGGCAATTAAATAAAAAAAAGTACATAAATTTTAAAAAATTGTTTGTTATTGACCTTTATTTCAAGTTTTATTCTCGGTTCAGTAAATTATGGATCGATGACGAGATATTTGGGGGAGGCCTATAACCAGCTTTGGACTTCTATCGGCTGATGATGATGAAATGTCATTTTTATACTACAACCGTTTCTATATCGTGTACATAAATTACTGTTGGTAGATCTCTATTGCTGGATTAAAAGAGACTATCGAGAGGATTTTAGTGGGTAGAAATCCCGCACAATCTTTTCTTCCCCTCAGAAGTAGGGTATCTTTGAAAATGATTTCCTCTGCGATAATAATAAAAAAATCTCTGTTGCCGGACACCGTCTATGTAGGTAAGGCACCAGCGCTTTTTTCTGTCACCATACAGTGTGTGCAAACATTATTGAGTTCCGGTTCCAGAGTCGTTGTAACTAATGAATAAACTTAATATCTTATGTATTAAGACGTCGAGCACAATGTTGTGCAGTGTATGTTATCCTAACTAGCACCACGTTGTTATGGGCAGGTGAATGTCGCGTCTGCTCGCTTTGTAGAATTAAAAAAACATTAATTTCGCGATGTTGGCGCAGCTCTTGTTTCTACCGCCAAACATTACTGTGTTCGGGTTTGAAGGGCGTTGTAGCTTGTGAAATTACCAGGGTAACGAGACAACATTTTATCTTTCAAGGCGACGAGCACATTGCGGTGCTCCTTATTTCATACTAACTAGCACCACGTTATTATGAACTTTTTTCATGGCTTCAACGTTTAAATAAAATTTTGCAGTAAATGACACAATTTTCAGTGTATATGCTGGTCTCAGCTGATCAACACATGCGCACCCCTCGCTTGGAAGACTTCTTCTGGACAGGTTCAGGCGATGGTCCTCCGCCTCCTGATTCTGCAATACCAGCGCCGTCGCCCTCTACACCTATTATACACACTACCACCGTGTTGGCTACTGTTTATCTGGACACCTATCCGCCTCAGGTTATTATGAAAAAAAAAAATTCAGACACACCTTTCTTAATCGATTTTTATAAAGTTTTCCATGCTTTATTACCAGCTCCAATGCATTTCAATGGAGTGAAATACTCTGAAGGAAATAAATTCATATGTAAAATATTATTAGCAACACATTTCAGGCGGTGACTGACAAATCCACCGGTGACTGTGTTCTTAACTGCATTGAAGCTAGTGTGCCTGGCAGTCTAGAACCGGAAATACCTGAGGATCGAAGATACTGGCTGCTTACTGTAATCCAGGGTTCAACACCAGACAGCCTACAGTTAAGACTGGCTAGACTATATCAGAAGGCTTTTTTAAGGTTAAATAAAATGTTGCTACTTTGCAGTTGTTATAATTTTTAATGAAATAAAAATTTGTTTTTGGGTTATATGTAAAGCAAAAATATAACTAAAGCTTTTTTAGAAGTAAAATTTTTAATATTTCCTGTATTTTCCCTCAGGCAACAAGAGAGACACCTAGGTATCATCAAGTCCCTAGATGCGCCTACACCGAGGAAGAAACATGAAGTGCAATCTTTCATTAGTAATACAGAAAACAATTTAAACCAAGCGACGACAAATAAGTCTCGATTACCCCAAAAAATTCTTGATAATGATAATTCTTTTGTTAACGTCAGTGAATTAGTGTTAAGTACGATGACAGCTATTACGAGAGGTTCACTCCCAACCATCCTAAATTCAACATCTGGAGCAGTCAAGCCTGAAAAATTAAATTTAGACATAAGCAAATCGGAAGCGCGTATATCTAAAATAGAACCTACTAAGATAAATGATACTAGTCTTTGGGTTCTTGTAACACCAACAGTAATCTTAAAGAAGCGGGAATTACGCGAAAGTGAAGAGAGAAAAGAGAGTCCCGATCTTATTGACATTCCTTTGGAAGAAGACTCTAGCAACAGCACTTTATTGTTCAAAAGAGAGATACTCAAGCCTGAACAACAGCCACCGGTGCGGGTTCATATTCAAAACATAACTGAGGTAATACCAAATTTCTGAAATAGATATACTATTTAGGGTACAGCATAGTGTACGAAGTGGTCATAGTTCAATTTATCAATTTTCCACTCCTCGAGGCATGAGTTTAACCCCCTTGAGGGTGAGCTTTCAGTGCAATAAAACATTGTCTGGAAGTCATGTTCTCGGAATAAATGCTTCCCTTGATGTGTGATGATATCTATCGCTCTTGGCCAATGAGGTGAATAAATGGCCTCGACCTTTTCCTCATGACGAGAGGTTCTGTCACTCTTTTTTATCGTAAGCAAAATCTAAAAATACACTTCTATTGGGAGAAGTCAAATTTATTTGGGATTTGTAGCTATTAAAACTTCCTCGATGATTATCTTTCGCGTATTGCCGAAGAACATGGGATGCCGGGGGGGTCACGGATGTCCCTGTACCTTCGCTTTGATACGACGGTGAAGATGTAATCTATTTATCATGTTTTCCGATGCACAAGTTTGGCTGATTAATAAAGACAATTCTCGTGGTTTTTGGTCATCAGTCAGCAGAAACGGGCAGCGTGGAGATAGTGTACGTGGTGCTAGTTGGTGGTCGCGCGGTGCCCGCTGCGGTGGCCGCGCGCGACATGCGGCTCGTGCGCGACGCGGAGGTGGCTCGCGAACTGGGTGCTCCCGTCACCACCAAGGCGGAGCGTGTGTACCACTTAATTACCAGCTCTAGATATCGTTTTACTTTAAGGTATTGACTAATTGGTTCGTGCGGTTGCCAGCAGCGTACCTCAAGGCGGCGGAGAGCTTGGAGGGTGCGTCGGAAGGAGTGCACGGCACCGAGCTATGGGCGCTGGCGATTGGTTCAACTATAGCTGTACTACTGCTGTTGATGCTGCTTGTTCTGCTGTGCCTCGCTCATAGGTACCATAATAAGTTCAGATTGGATAGTTTAACTAAAACTTAGATTCTTAAAAGAATATTTATTTAATTCCTAACAGATCTTAAAAATAAGTAATTCTAAACACATATTACATTGTTGTATTATAATTTAGTACACTAAAACTAAATATTATCTAGTAAAGTATATACTAACTGTTTTGTAGTAAAGTTAATAAAATTCAATTAACTGTTTTACTAGAAAATGGTCAATTCCATCTGGTATTAAATGGTGGTGTTGTCCTATAGTGATACGTCGAATAAAAAAAATCTCTCTTCTGAATACAGTTTTAATTGGCGCCGATATATTGTTGATAACTTTGTCCCGACCCTCTTATAATCAGCGTGGACTGCCCCTTTATCAAGCATCAGTACATCTAATACAGGTTTAAAAAATTTTAGACGCAAATCTAAGAAGTCGGCAGCGTCGTTTCGTGCTTACCGAAACGAATTGTTGAGGGAAGTGGAACGCAGCCAGATGAAGCAGGTCCACGAGGAAAGAGACGGCAAGGTTAGTCACATTCACTCATTGAATTAAAATCAGTTAATGGTTGCAGGACCCTGAATTGATTCGGAAGCTACATTTTATATAGTTTGTTCGGTGGCAGATTATTCAAACCCATCTCGCTAGACTATCACACTTAGGTAGTAAACCTCCTGCCATCATGGAGTTATTGCCTTCAGCCTTAACTGTTAGTCACTTGTAGATAAAAAAGATGTTTTATTTTCTATGGCGAAATATAAAGGTATTGGTTACAATAAATTAAATCTCTAGCTTGTTACACGGTTTAATAAAAAAAAAAATGTTTTTTTCTTCAGCTGATAAGCGTGGTATCTCCGAGCAGGACACGTCCGAGCAGCACCCTGCTGCCGGTTTACAGGACTGGAAGTGCGTCCGGGTGAGCTGGCAACGAGCAACTTGATACTTGATCTCACAATTTTATTCATTAATCATTACTCTAATCGTCCAAAGTACCAATGCGACATTTTTCTGACACTTCTTTTTTACTCTTTGTAACTTAAAAAGGTCAGATACTGGAAAAAAAAATTATAAAATTTTCAATACGGAACCGAGATGAAACGTATAGTCGCAGGCGCTGAATTATCATCTTCATTAGCTAACATACGTTCACTACTGGACATGGGCCACACCAAAATCCCCCACATTGATCCATTTCAAGCTATCCAGCAGTCGGTGGATTCCGGCAACCTTTAACAGATCGTTGGTCCACGATATGGAAGGCAGCACTATGTCTGCCATTACCTATCCGTGACTTCATATTTTAACTGACTCATCGGTAGCCAGACCTTGCCTAAATTTGCAAAATTTAGTAAATTATAGTGCTACGATCAACGGAAGTGATAGAATTTATAGATATGAGATGAAGGACAATTGAAAGGAAATCTCTACACAGCTAAATATTAAATTGAAGCCATTCCAAAAAATATTTTTTTTTTTATAAAATGATAAAAAATGCCAAGTGTGCCTTTCCTTCTATAGACATACAAGTTCAATGATAATAAGGCTGTGGATGGTAGAGCGTGTTCTACCACTGGTGGTAGGTTTCTGTTGTCGGAAACCGTTTAGGTAGGTACCACTGCAGCGCCCATTTCTGCAGCCAAACAGTAGTGAGAAGGAATTCCCGTGTTCGATTTGAGAGCGCTTTAGCTAATGTAATTACTGGGGTAACGAGATGACATCTTATGTCTCTGGACGACGAGGCACATTTTGGTGCTGTGTATTCTAACTAACCCTAAATGGTTATGGCCGTCACATCACTTACTATCAGGTGAATGTCCCGTTCGTCCCGTCCCTTAATGGTATATAAAAAAAACAGAACAATGCAATGCTGTTATAGCGGCAGATTTACGACATGTAGTTGGTAGGTAGACAGGCACATTTGTAAAGACTCTACCGCCCATCAAAAGCATCAGGAATGTGGTCATGTTAGAAATACTTCATCCCTACTGCAGCTCATCGACGACGTCATCCGGCGTGTCGGAGGTGGCCGCTGCGATTCGTCGCCGCCGCAAGAAGTCGCACGCGCTGAAGATGACGCACAAAAAACGAGGTTAAACCACTGTTTAACATCTTTATCCGCTCTATACTATATGTACTTATATTCAAAAATATTTATATCATCATCATTAGTAGCCATTATCCATTGCTGGATATAGGCCTTCCCCTATGGTGGAAGATATTGAGGAAATAGTTTCCCACAGAGATTACAATACAACAGTTTTCTTGGACATCGTCATCGACATCGTGTGATATCTATCAATCCGCATAAAGGTTCTGACTCTCTCCTTGACTGATCATGTGTGAAAGGTCCCAACTCCCTTCTAGAAGAACATCAAACGATCTGTATTTTATTTATGTTTGAAATGCTGTCATTTCTTTATTGTTTGTAATATAGCGTTTGTTTACTTGCATAATCTTTTCCAAATTTCCAAGAACTACCATAGGTCTGGTGGTAGGTCTCTGCTGCTGCAGACCGTCTACGTAGGTACCACCGCAGCCTTTATTTCTGTTGCCAAACAGTAACGTGCAACCGTTATTGTGTTCCTGTTTGGAGAGTGCTATAGCTAGTGTAGTTTACTGGGGTAACGAGACTAAACACTAGTTCTCAACGATACGAGCGCAATTTGGTGCAGTGTATATCATTCCAATTAGTGCCACTTTATGGGCGAGAAATCACTTATCATCACGTGGTCGTCCCGCTCGTCTGGTTGCTTTTTTCAATAAAAAAAAGGACTCTAAACTGAACGAACATGGTCTTTTAATTTCATTGTAAAAATTGTCTAATTAATATATATATATATATATATATATATATATATCATTAAACCTCATATAACCTTTCCACCGTTTCTTAGTCATAATATTTATGATGATATATGAAGAAATGGTGGAAAGGTCAAATGAGGCCAGGTGCGTTTGTAGAAACTACCACCAACCCACCCTGTAGATGTTGTGGTCAATCAACCCTATTTCTACTGTATTAATGATTATGTATAAAGATAACAAAATATTTATTTGTAATTGTTACCACGTTGCGACTGCAGCGGCCGTGGGCACGACGGACAGCCTGCTGGTTTCCGCGGGGCTGGACAGCTCGGACAGTGCGCCCTCAGCGCCCTCCGCACCACACACACCCACTTCTTACCTATCTATGCCTTCGATAGCAGCATTCCCCAGGTTAGTTAAAGTAAATCGTTAGATTGTTTTATTCCATGGACGGATGAGATGTGAATAATGTTCACCTGATGGTAAGCTTACCATAGCAATGACGTACCAGTTAGGCCGATATATACTGAACCACATCGAGCTCGTCGCCTTAAGACACTTCAAATTAAGTGTCGTTACACCAGCATATACATGAGTTACAACGCCTCTGGAACGGGAACACAGTAATGTCTGCACACTGCTGTTTGTCGGCAGAAATAGGAGTGGGGGTGGTGCACCTACCTGGATGATTTCCGGCAACAGAGGCTTTGCACAACTACCACTGTACATGTTTACCGATGAGAATTTTTTTTTTTTTGTAAAAGAGGCAACACAGTGGAACCGCTTTCGCGGATATTAGAACCGGTGTCAGTTCGTCATCTGGACATTGACACCCCGCCTACTTCTCGCAAAGCGGTCCCGCCTAAAGTCCAGGAGAGCGACATCCCGAAGCGCCGCCAGATGCCATCACAGCTGGTGCGGCTGGGTAGCATCGATAAGGACCCGGGCGTTATCGGACCTTTGGTTTGGGATCTACATTGCCAACGGATTAAGAGTGGTGAGTTTGTTATACAATGTCTATTGTCTCCGGCAACAGGGACCTACCACCAGTAAAACCTAACCTAGAGTTGCGGTGGTACTTACCACATTATTATTTCTTTCGCCGAACAGTAATATCTAAACAATACTGTGTTCCGGTTTTAAGTCTCAGTAAGGTCCGATTTAAAACCTAGTACCGGATCCAACACATCACTTTTATCAATTGCTTCGACGTTCAAAACATTTGCAGCGTCGAAATCAAAGAGTCCGGTGAAATCACAAGGCCAGAAGGAGACCGGACACTCGCGTATGCGGCAGCGCTTCAACGAGCTGGTGGATGACGCGTTCACGTTGTTCGGTAGCGCATCGAGCGCCTCGCACGTCTCGCACGACACCTTCACCCTCGACAAAGAATCCAGAACAGAGGAGAAGAAACCTGGTGAGCTGTTTCACAGAACCAATACATAAATTAATATTTGATTCAGTCACAAAATAGTATTCTTGTTTATATAGATAGGTACTAAGAAGTTATATCAGCTATACTCATGGCACATCCGGTGTTCTTTATTTTAAACGTTTTGTATATCCGCCCATTAGTAACGTTAAAATATTATAAACGCTTTTATAGAAGTTTAATATTATTAATTTAATAAAATTAATTAAGAAATCATTAGCTAATCTTTTGCCGGCTCTCGACAGCGTTACTAACACACGTTTGTTGCCTGTATGGAAAAATATTGTATACCAATGACTTACATGGTGTTATGTTATCGCGGGCTGCTGCAGCAGCAGGAGAGTATGTCTTTTGTGTAGATCAATAATAAGGGATTAATTATCGGTGTCTTCGATGTTGACAGAGGCGAGCCGCGTGACGCAGGCGCGTAACGACAACGTGCGGCAGGCGGCGTCGCCGCGCAGGCGCTCCGCCGGCGGGGCGCGCGGGTACGCCACGCCACGCCGCGAAACGGCACTGAAACACGCGCACCAGCAAACGCACACGCAGGCGCACGTTCACACGCACATGCACAAGAACACGTACACTTACACGCAATCGCACAGGCACAAGCACAAGCACACGCAAACACACACGCCCATGCACACGCACACGTACACTTACACGTACACGTACATGCACACGTACACGCACACGCTACCCACACATACACGCACACGCACACCCACACATACACGTACACACACATGTACACGTTCACGCACTCGCACTCGCACACACAAAAACACACACACACACACGCAATCGCACAGGCACACGCACACACACATACACTCGCACACGAACACGTACACCCACACGCACACGTACACCCACACGCACACGCAATCGCACAAGCACAGGCACACGTACAGACACACGCACTCGTACACTCACACGCACAGACATACACACGCAACTCGCACGCGCAAACACATGCACACGTACACCCACACGCACACACACTCGCACAGACACACGCGCAAGCCCTCGCATAGGCAAACGCACACGCACGCGTACACACCAACGCACACCTACATGCACTCCCACACGCTCTCGCACACACACGCGCACACGTACACCCACACGCATATGCACATGCACATACACATGTACACCTACACGCACAAGCACTCGCACACGCACACGCCTATGCACACGCACGCGGGGCCAGAACAGGTTATGTCGGATTTGCACTCCCATGATGTTCCACCGTCGTCGCTTTACGGCGCGGACACGGGAAGGCTCTCGCGCACATCCGCGACCCCGGCAGCGCCGCCCGCGCCGCACGGCGCTGCTCCGTCTCAGGATGAGAACCTCACCTTTTCCACCTCTGACCCCAGAAGAGACACACCATATAAAATAGTAGTTAATGTTAAATATATTTAGACAGCGGCATGTACATAGATTCAACAGTTCGTTCTTTAATATTTCGGATGCAGTGATGGTGGGAGTGTCCTAGAAGCTGGAAAGGCGGAGAGCTCCCGCCCACGCACCTCCTACTGTCGTGTTGTCGAGGCCAGAGCTGTGCCTGCTCGCGCCTGGGGCCCGACCCCAACACAGGTTATTACTTACATGAATTATGAACATCCAATGACCTGAAGATCACAGGGATTCCTTGGAAGTAGATAGCATAGTACTAGAATTCCGTTTGGGGTTTTGGGATATTGGTGTAAATGATAATAATGATGAACATTTCCTGGTGATAGGTCCAGGTCACCTGTGTTGTGGAGATTACTATGACTGCTACCTCACATATGTGCTGTTCATTTCTCACGAGAGAGCTGGTGGTAATATGTCCATTTGGTGTTAAATCTGATCACGCTTACTCGGCGGATACTTATTTTGCTGCGTTGTAGAAAAATTATGGCCCAAGCACTTCACTAGTCACAATTTTTTTTTTGACGAAACTATGAGACGTGCTGGACGTTCCTGATGGTAAGTAATACTCCCATAACAATGCGTCCCTAGTTAAGATGATATACACTAAATCACATTCTGTTCGTAACCTAAATTAGACTAATTACACTAGCTACAGCGCCCTTCAAACCAGAACACAGTGGTGTTTATACACGACTGTTTGGCGGCAGAAACAGGCGTTGTGGTAGTACTTACTTTTTCCCTGGGGAAATTTTGCATGGATGCTTCCTCGATGCGAGGGCAACGAAATAGGTATGCCAGACTCCTGCTGGCTAAGACGTCCAGGTCCGGTAACGTCGGCCTACTAAGATCCTGCGCAGAAAATATTACACACGCCTTCGTGAAACTTAGTTCACAGGGTGGCGGAGTATCATTTCTCCGCTACTTAGGCCTTCGTTAGGGGATGTTGAAGCTTCGTGGTTTCTATTAATGTTGTTACATGTTACTTGGAGCGCAGGCGATGGTGAGTAGGGCTCCGCCACCAAACCCGCCGACCGTGCAGCCCGCTCTGATCTTGGCGGAGGGCCGCCTGCCGCCGGACGACCCCGCGCTGCCGCTCATCTCTGCAATCAAGGACGAGATAAAGCGCGTCCGCGGAAACGGAAACAACAACACGAACTCATAACTTATCCTGGACATACTCTGAACTCTCACATTTGGTAGTAGGCCTGTGCCCCAACAGTGGGGGCATAAATTGGCTGTTATGTAATACTGGAACTATGTCGTTGTAACTGAAACAGTGAGAATACTTTATGTCTCAAGGCGACGAGCACAATGTAGTAGTGTTTATCTCCTAACAACGCTACATTATTGGAAGTCAGCGTATAGCTTACCATCAGATGAACATCTCGTTTGTCTCGTCAATTTGTCATCATCATCATCGGTTGATCCGGCTGTGCGGCTGTCCAACAGTGGACGTCTAACGGCTGTTAGACGTCCACTACTGAACGTAGGCCTCCCCCAAAGATCTTCACATACAGCCAACATAGTCTCCGGTACCGCTGGGCACTACGAGCTGTTGTATGTAGAGGTTCATATGGGTGGATTTGGGCCATTTCCCACCACGCAGAGCCAATGCGGGTTGACGGAAGCCAGAGCCTCGTTTATTGATTAGCAGGGTGCACCACGAGCAGGTGAGGTTGGCGTAGGTTCCGTGAATTGTTATGCGGAACCCTTTACACCCCCTGTCAATTTGTCAGTTGAAAAAATTCCAATCGCCGATGGAAGCTTGGCCTCATATTTCACTGGGTGTTAAATGACAATCAGGCCGTGAATGGTGATCTGTTCTCACCTAGAATACACCAGCTCTCAGCGACATTCTCTATATCCAAAAGAAAGAACCTGGACTGTTATTGTTCTTTTATAATTTCTTATGTACAAACTTTTTGAATCTTAACACATTTTAAATATTTTTTTTTTTATTTAACGAAGCGACGGGACCAGTGGGACGATTACTTGATGGTAAATTATACGCCTGCTCATAACAACGTGGCGTTACTTAGTATGATATACACAGCTCCACGTTGCGCTCGTCGCCTTGAGACAAAAGATGTTAATTCTCCTTAACCTCGTTAATTACATTAGCTGCAGCGCCGTTCAAACCGGAACACGGTAATGTTTACACAGGACTGTGTCGGTGCGGTTGCACCTACCTATACGGTCTCCGGCAACAGAGACCTGCCACCAGCGAAACGTATGATATATGATATTTTTTTTTTGTAATATAAATTATACATACTTTAACTATTATACGAATTATTTGTTAATTATTATTATCAATGTTGATTAAATTTACTTATTATAACAATTTTTTATATTATTTAACTGTTTTATTAACGCGTTTAACTATTTCATAAAGATGTTATTTGTGTTTTACCTAAAGTTTAATTAAGACTTTAGCCAATAAAATACTATAATTAATTATATATTAACGCCAATATCACTAAGTACTCCCTTTAGTGTACTAAAATGGTACGGTAGTGTGATTTTTTTTTATCATCTAGAGTTAAAATTGTACTTTTAATGTTTATTAACAAATTTGATATTAAATTTTATTTACCGGCCAAAGAGGTTTCATTTATATCATCATCAACCGATAGATGTCCATTGCAGAGTCCTGCGCTGGAGTCGGCATAGCCTCCGGCACCGCCGGCATTAAGACTCGTCTGTATGGGGTTGATTTGGGCTATTTCCAACCACGGGGGATGGTAGCCAGAGTCTCGTTTCTTGATTAGCAGGGTGCACCACCAGCAGGTGAGGTTGGCTTGCGCCCCGTTTTTTTTATAACATCAAGTAACGGAACCAGCAGAATATTTATCTATTAATACGCGTGCCTGTAACAACGTACCGGTAGTTAGTATGATATACACTGCGCCATATTTAGGTCGTCAGATTGAGACATATGTTAAGTTCCAATTTTTTATTGAAAAGTGTAGTCCTTGGCCTTGACCTGGTATTAAGTAGTAATGTGATCTATAATATACTGTTTTTTTTAGAACTACTACTGTTAGCTAAAGCGCCGTTTGCACTGCAACAGTAATGCACACTGCTGTTTGACGGCAGTAATAACTGCTGCAGAGGTAACCTTATTAAATATGTTAAAATTACCATAATTTTTTATTTATTTCTTATTTTTAAATACATTTATACTTTAAGTGAAACATTTTAGATCAAACGGTCGCTGTTTTGGGCGCCAGAGATTTTTCCTCTGGCACAAGTCCGAGACATAATTTAATAATATAATTGCTTACATTGTTAACTTGTGAATATTTTTGCAACTTTAAGCATAATTAAAATATTTACTTTATTGTCAAGTTCTTATCTAATTATTCTGTGTGTATTTAGTTTTATTATTACTTATCAAAAAGGTCTTTAGTGCTGCTCACTTGAAGCGATGCGTTACATTGTATGAACGCAATACTCTCGCATGCAAAGCTGGGATCTTACGGGATAGGGACAAGTAGACGCCTTTATAACTGACAGCAATGAAAAAATAAGGAAACCGTTATCCTTTCGTGCAGGACTTTATTTTGTACTTTTTATATAAAAACTTATGTTCATCATTATCAATTTATATATGGGATTAATTAAAAATAAAAAATTCAAATCATGTGCCAACCGCAGTTATAACTTATAAACGAAATGATGGGTAACGAACAAACATTTGGGAAACATGAGGGCGGGGCAAACGCAGCGTTGCGAGGGGCAAGGGGCATGGGGGCAAGGGGGCTCGTCAACTAATGAAATATACTATAATATACAACATACTACGACCACACTATTAAGAGTTATACCGATGAATACGAAGATACAACATTGATATGTCCATGGTTTTTTTTATGTATTAAATTCAACGGTTTTGAATTTCTCCAACAAAGACTCTTCTTCATTATTCTATTGACTTTAAATCTTCATGAACTTCTGATGAGCTGGCTTTCGCCGCACATTTCCCCGCCATATAATTATGTACTTAATTATATAACAATAAACTTAACTTTAAAATATAACTTATCCTACACCACACAATTTTAGCCTGTAGCAACATTTGTAGCGATTTAAATAAAAATTTATAAAGGCTTTTTCTGTTTGATTTAAAATAAAAACGCAATTTAACTGGAGCCGATTTTATATACATAAATTAAAATAATAAATAATGCCAACATAAAAAATTATCTATTGTACTATATCAATGGAAGGGGAAGAAATATTTATATACACATTTTATTTTTTTTTTGTTTAAACTAAATATGTTATACTAAAGTCATGTTTGCTTCCAACATTTTTATATGACCACTAATGACATAATTAATTAGCTACTCTCCCGTTATATAATGGCAGTGCATTAAATAAATGTACGTCACGTGTGAAGTTGGCAACACCGAATTACTCTAAGATATGCAGGTCAGTCTTTTGGCGAAATTTAACCGAATAATTTAACACTTTGGCCTGCCGCTAACTTACAATTGCACTACACCGTCACATAAAACTATATTTACATATATATATATATACATATATACAAACTTGTATTTCTTTCTGCTCGTGCGTTGTCAGAATTAAAATTTCAATCGACATTCTTACAGTTTACATTTTTGATATCAACAGCTTGACTTATTATATCATAATGTACAAACATACTGTTTAGTTATACATAAATAAAAAAATAGATAAAACTATAATAGGAGTTTAGCGACGTCGTATAAAGACGAAGGTACTTAATTCGTGTATATACACGGCTTCAAAGTCGCATAGAGGCAATGAGAAAGGTGCTAACATCACCGACATAGCCCAAAGATTGCTTACTTGGCTATGACTGAGTCCTAAGCTAAGTGTCAATGGGCAGGAGACATATCTCAAAGTAACACCGCGTATGGGAAATGCAGCGCTGACAGGCCCCCCACAAGGTAACGATTTAATGAAGGTTGCGGGAAGCAGTTGGATACGAGCAGCGCAGCATCGAGCGGAGGGAAAATTCTGGAGAGGAGTCTTAGCTGTAGATGTTATCCAGCTGATAGCAATCTTATATAAACAATTATTTATTTTAGTACACTATATTTATATACGGGATCGCTAAACTCCAATTATAACGATCATAGTAAAAATTACTAAAACCATAAAAAAAATAATTACTATTACTAAATTTTTGAAGCCGTCTTTAACAGTTAACTATATAATTTTTTTTTTTAAATATATAAAAACCAATTTAAATGCCTTCCATAAAAGCATTGCTGTGTTCCGGCTGTCAACATATGAGAGACAATTCTAGGTGAGCAACTCTACCATCCACAGCGTCACTTACCATCATGTGAAATTGGGGTCAAGTTTTAGACCATTGTGGGTAAAAAAGTTCAAGCTGTACAGAGTCACCCTAGAGTATATATTATACACCTGTATATATACGTATCTTAGTATAGTACATACATTATAAATGTATACAATTTTTTTTATCTATGTACCAGCTCGTTATCTAGAATTTTATCTGGTTAAATAATTTTATATGTTCCATGCTAAATATACAATAGTACAAAAACTAACGCACGTCTTCGCCAATATTTAACTGGCTAAGTTAAAATCCGCGCAAAAACTGTTCATTGACTCATGGTAGTAATTCTATACGAATCTCTACATATTTATATATAAATATAAACGAATACAAGAGTACACACAATTATCGTCATATTGCTAAAAATTTTATAAATATTAGACGCACACAAAAGCGCACATATATATACCTTGAATACAGGCAATAAACGGATGTAGATTATATCTTGATTTCACTAAGACAACCAAAAACGAAAATTGGCTACAGCCACACATATTACACCAAGTTTATCGGAACACGGGTTCAAAGTCCACTGCTTGTAGCTTTACGTGTAACTACATTGCCGTGTGCTGTTCAGCGACATCTCGCCGACATCAACATTAACATCCGGTAATTTGGTTAAAATATCACTCGCACAATGTATATCTAGACACTACGCGGTCTTTTCCAACGGGTAGTTGCGCCCGGTCCGCACTGTCCGCGAAGATTACTCCTCGGGCTCCACCTTTACGTGCTATGCGGACTGCATCGGCTGCGGCGCGAGCCTCCTCCATTGGTTGGGTTGGTGATCCTGTGTAGACTCTTCCTCCTGAGAAAAGTAATTTTCCTTAACTGTATATACATGTGATACGCATTCATTTAGCATCAACACACCACAAAAATTATAATTGTTTTATTCGAGGAGGGAACAGGAGGAAGGGGACGTTCATCAATGATAAGTGTTAATTCATTTAATATGTTGCCGCCCGTGAGTTTACTATCGTTAGGTTTTTGTTCCACGGTTGTCAGCGAAACCGTTGCCGTCATTCTGGCTAAACGCTTTGAGAGAGAAACCGTCGGGTTTCCGCCGATAAATGTCCGGCATAACCCTTTTGTTGCCCCCACAGCAGAAGAGTTTCCAATACACCATTTCCCCGCAAAAAAAAAATAATAAAATAAAAAAAATGGCACACTATTGCAGTTCCTATTTATATTTTATACAGCAGTATAGAAACATGAGTATATTCCGGTTTGAAGGACGTTGTAGCTAGTGAAATTACTTGGGTAATGGAACTTAACAACTTGTCTCAATGATGCGACGAGCCCAATGTGATGCAGTCGTAGACCCGTAAAAAAGCGGTGTTTCTTAAGATGATATACACTATTCTATATTTTGATCGTCGCCTTGAGACATAAGATGTTATGTCTCGTTACCTCAGTAATTTCATTAGTTACAAAACATTCACAGACGTGACTCACTTGTATAATGGTGATGGAGACCGTGTCCGGCTTAATGTCTTCCAGAAGTTTCTCCGTTTCACTTTGCTCGGCGATCTCCAAGTTCCTGATGATTAATATTATGATTAGTAGAGAACCTCACTCGTTTTAACATTACGTTAGCAACTGATCACAACCGCGAGAGATTGTGGGGTTGCTTGAAGCACCACTGTATGGTTACCATACTGATCAGCTAAAATAAAGATAATGATTAATATTATTGTGTATTTGTACTATAATCAAAAAGAAGTTTTAACAATAAATGTTTTATGTAAATAAAAAAATAAATATGAACTATAAATATACTAACTTTCTACTGCCCGAGTGGAAGCGTCCGCCTTCGCCGCGTATCCGGTTCATGGCGTGTCGATGCCGCGACTCGTGCAAGTATTTCTGAAATCGATATTTTTTTTTTTTATGCAATACAAATGGACACTGCTATTTAGACGTTAGCTGCTGGTAAGTAATACGTTTATCAGTAACTGCGCTGGTTAAATATACCCTGAAGACCATTTAGTCTACGACCTTTCTACGTCTGATAACCTGTATGGTGAAGAGCGTTGTAGCTTCTGAATGACATCGTAGCTCGTGAACCACTGTGACTAGTTGAAGGTTTAACAAATAGGCTGGCCCGTCTCATAGTTTTTTTATTCTCAGAAGCGACATGAGAAAGACGTTCACCTGATAGATACGCTCGTCCATAACAACGTGGCGTTTGTTAGGTTCATACACGTTGCACCACATTGTAGTTGACGTCTTGATATAAGATGTGAAGTTTAGTTATCAATAACTGCAGTATACTTTAAACCGGAGTACAGTAATATTTGCACACTACTGGTTGGCGTCGAAAACGGATGTATCTGGATGGTCTTTAGCAACAAGACTTACCACCGGTAGTGGCTTCTTAAAACAAAATTACAAAGGTAGGAATGTTTACACATTAATACAAAGATGAGCTGGTCGAATATACTCACGGGCCGTTCCTTGGGTATCTTGCCGAGCTCGTGCAGACGTGCGCGCGCCGCCCGTCTCTTCAGTATGCGTTTGTATTGGCGCGCGTTCACGTACAGCAGCGGCTCCTCGTCAGAGGCCGCGCCGCCGCTCGTCTCCGCTCCCGACCCAGAACCCGCGCCCGCACCTGCTGCTGCGCTCGCGCCAGAGCCGTTGACCATCTACCGGCAAACCTTGTCAATGAGTCATATTCTTTTTAAACAGCTCTTTTAATTTTCCCTATATGCCAATTCGGGGCCTTATCTCAAAGAAGAGCTAAAGCCATTTTTACACCAGACGCTATTGTTCTTGGAACAAATTGGACAGAAAGTTTAAGTTAAATGAAAATTCAACTCGCGCCTGTTAGAGACTAATAAAGTGTACCATCTTCTTAGAAGCCGATTCATGATATCTATCACAAGCAAGAAAAAAATTTTGTTCTTTTTTTACATTTGTGTGCTTTTTTAACAGTGGCCCAATTTTAATGATTTTTTTTTGAGTAAGACCAAATCTCCAAATTGATCGCATTTATAAAAACATGAGTAAAAAACGAGCAACTATACTTTTACATCTGCTATTTTCTCGAACTGTGCTCTGTTTTTTTCCATTTCTTTTTAAGGCTCTTTCTATGTTTTACTTCAAGCAAGCAGCAAACAGCAGCAAGTTATTTCATTCTTCCGAGTTCTTTATGTAACCAGCAACAATGAAACAATGTATACAGCGTTCAAGGGGGTGATTTCAAGAGAAGTGTGAACAGGCTGATAGTGGATTTGTGCGTTTAACCACCGCAGACCACTTCACCACTAAACACATGGTGGGATCATGGGCAAATAATCCATTTGATTAAAAATAAATCGTTATTCTATTTTAAGTGCAACATTACATTATGCTACAGTGACCTTTAAGCTCAAACTCTTCCGATAACCTTCACATATGGGACAGATAGCCACAGTTGGCACTTACCATAACGATATTGGGCTGGTTGACCACCTGTTGCTGCGGCACCGCGCCGCTGATGCCCCCAACCTGCACCAGGTTCCCGTTCAAATTGATTACTGCAATATCAATGTTAACTATTAAAACCCAACAGTAATCGATAACAGCTTGAAACTTATAAAACTTTTTCTTTTTCCGTTCAGTAAATTTTGACATAAAAAACAAAACTATATTAAAAGCAGTGCCATTGTTGCAAATGTATTATTATTGGATTAATAATATACGTGTAAAATTTATAACACCTCTCTTATTTTCTTGGGGAGATGATAAAAGCAGCAGAGACTACCAGTAGCGAAAAATACTAGCAAAACAAATGCTGAGTACTATAGGCTCACGTGATATTACGTGATTATGGCTGCGTTAGAATTAGAACTAATACTTCACGGGTGTTATTGGTAGGTCTCTTTTGCCGGAGACCGTCTAGGTAGGTATCACCTCTGCTCTTATTTACGCTGCCACACAGTAGTGCGCAAATGTAATCGTGTTCCGATTCGAAGGACGCTGTAGTTAGTTAAATTACTATGATAAAGAGTCTTAACATGTCATATCTCAAGAGTATGTAACCAATATCGTGCGGTGTTCAAATTAGCGCTACATTGTTAAGTACAAACATATTACTTACTATCACGTGGATATCTCGCCTCTCACGTAGATCGGTTGAATAAAAAAAAATCTTTAAATATAATAGAGGGATAGGTATTCTCACCAGCTGGCTGATGGATGATTTGGTGCTGGTCGATGGCCGGCTGCGGCGCACTGGCGCTGGGCTGGTAGATGAATGTCTGCCCGTCCGGCGTCTGCACAAGCTGCATCGGCTGCATGTTTCCACTCGCGCCTGTTGTGATATCTCACTATTAGTTCGGAAGACGAATTGCCGATACAACTCTTTAAACATTATTGTATTTCTATAACATACTGTTTATATTTAGAGTTTTCGTTTTTAACTTATACGTGATCCGATTCCAAAGTATGTTATTTTAAACAAAAAAAAATAATTAAATTACTTATAATAAAGTTAATATGTTTTTTATATTGAGCAGAACTGTGACCATCCCGTGCGTTGCTAAAAGTCCCTAGATCTACTTGTTTAATATTATTAAATCCAAAAAAAATATATTTTCACTATTTTTAACAAAACGTCTCATTGTAATGGATAAGGTATGTAGCTGGTGAAATTACTGATATTATGAAACTTAACATCTTAATGTCTCTACTACTGTTGTTGATGTTTTTGTTCTTACCTTGTAGACTAGATATGGGATATACTTGCACTTGTTGTCCGTTAGCAGTTGCAACCTGAAAGTAATGTAACGTATAATTATTATAATGGTTTTCATATTATTAAAAAAAATATATAAGCTAAAAAACCAAACGATCACACATTAAGTTCCATGTTAAAAATAAGCAACTCGCCAAATTGTTACTTTATAATAATTCTATTACTTATCACATTCCTTTCAAATAGCTTAATTATAAAACAGATCACTATTTATAAGATCTATAAGAAATGTTTTGATCGTTTAAAAATTATGAAGAAACTATAACTGGCTATTTTCGTCTAATCTACACAGTACAGATATTTATAGTATTTTCTTTACAAATGAACTAACAATAATATTCTTATACCATATCATCAAACATTATTAGAAAAAAAATATTAAAAATTTTATTTTATACTACAATCCTTCATCATAATCAACTATTAGGCAATCCATTGCAATTAAAATAAATAGTAAATTTATAAATCCAGTTTAAAATTCTGGCATATGCCAATTGGTAAGTGGTATACTTATCCATAACAAAGTGGCACTAGTTAGGATGGTATACATTGGCACCAGATTGTGCTGATCGCATTGAGAGGTTAGATATTAAATCTCGTTACCCCAGTAATTTCAGTAGCTATTACGCCCTTCAAACTGGAACACAATAAAATTTACACACTACTATTTGGCGGCAGAGATAGGAGCTGCTAGTCCTTGACGGTACCCGACTGAAGCCTACCACCACCCTCTCCATTACGAACTTATTTTGTCGATGTATGCAAAATAATCATGCGAATGATGCTGTAGATGAAAAAATAAAAATCTTAGTTCAATGTCGTATCGCGTACAAACAAATAACAGTTAAATCTTTTGACTGATAATTAAAAACACTTAGATTACTTACGATCAATAATTTGCAATGAATTTTAAAAATTTCGAAAGTAACCGGTGGCATTATTTCAATTATTTAAAGTGAACCGTTTATTGCACTGTATTGGTTTCCGACAGCACCAGTTTCTTGATATAATCCTTTTTTTCTTACTTTCAAATTAAGCTACAATTTTACTGGTGTTCGCGTTAAGTTAATATCGGATCATCTATACTCAATACTCTCTATTATGACAGGTACGTTGAAGGTAAATAAAAAAAGTATATCGATCGGAAATAGATGAAGCGGAAATACCCTTCAATAGTTTATTTCCCACTTCGTATAAATATTTAATTTTATTTATATAATTTATATTTTTAAATATAGTTTTTATGTTCAAACATAATCTCGTTTAAATCGAGGAGTATTTTTAATATTTTATATCTTACATACTCGATGTGGAGATCTTTAGGTGAAGCCAGTCCAACAGTGGGCTGATGATGATACTCGTATATATTAATTTTTCAGAAAACAATTCTTTAATAATATTGCACATGAAAATTAAACAAGTAATGTTATGTACGACAGGAAAACTTTTAAATATTTAACTTATTCATTAATCGCGTTGATTAACAAAGTTTTAATATTTTATATAGTAAAATGTACTTAATTAGGAATATGGACACGACATTCAACTAATGGTCAAAAACTGGCAAAGTAATACACTCAAGCTATGGATGTGATACTACCATCTGGATCTGAGGAGCTCCGATCTGAATGCATGTGGGAATAATGTGGATACGTTATTTTTTTTTATATATATATATATATATATAACTGTACGTCATATAATGGATATTTTTATCTCGCTGATGTGAAGCTGGTGAGGATTAAAATGTTATCTCCCAGTATACATTTGAACGAATGAAATCTGCTCCACCCGATGACTCTTCAGTGAAGTAATGATGGTTCGGTGAAAGGTAATGAATTTCATCAGGCCTTTTCTTCTATAGACATCGATACACTTTTAATAGTTTTAAGCGGTTAAGCATGCATATGAGAACGTAGAGAGAGAGTAAGGAAATACCAAACTCTATCCTTACATTGCATAAGAATGGGAACAGGATGTATGTACATAAATTGTCATTTGGTATACTATGGAAGACAAAAGCATGAATTAATGGTATTGAAAGACTCACTGTCAGTGTTTCATGAATAGAAACGTAATCGTGCTTCCTAGTTACCTGTATCCCCGGTGACGTCGAAGGTATGGAGTGTACGAGGATCTGCTGTCCATTGGGACCTTGTATCATGTGAGGTGTGTTGTTCATCTGCAACACTTGCATTTGCTGCCCGTTGTTCGTCATCACCTGGGCACCCTCGGAGTTCTGGATTTGTGCGTGCTCCATCTCGCACTACTGGATGAGTAAATACATTTTTGAATAAAGCGAACGAGGCGAGTAAGTCGAATAAATAATGGATTGCGGTAAGCTTGCCCATAACAAAAAGTCAATGGTTACGATATTATCACACAGCATCGCATTTCGCTCATCCTGGGATAGACGATAAGTATCGTTACCCAGGGAATTTCACTACATACAACATCCTTCAAACCGGATAACAATAATGTTTGCACACTTCCTACTTGACGGTGTACGGCAGCTGTCACCTTTTGTAAAGGCGCCTTCGCTTTTTCTGATTTCTTCTTGACACCTGGGCTCCCCTACCCTCGAATCCGTCACCCAGAGACTGGGAGCCAAGAGAGAAAACTCTCCGACTCCCTGCGACCGATGTGGTATCGGCTCTGCCGCCAACCGTTATAAGGATGCGGAGAATAGAGAGAGCGGCGAAACACAATACCGACACTCTTCTCCCCCTGCGGCTCTACCGTCGCCGCATCGGCGTTGCGGCACCGCTTAATCGGGGTGAGTAGGGAGAGCGACGAAATGCAATACTGACAACACTCCTGTCCTTCCGCGACTCCACTACGGCTGCGAAGAACAGTGAGAGTCTGCCTCTACCGTTTGCCCAAGTTAAGTAAGTTCCTCTTAACTTCACCATGGCTGATCAAGCCACAGTTACTGAGCTCCACCGCCACGACAATGCAGGAGCCGGTTCAGGGAGGCCGGTAGCTGAGACTTATCACCAGTACTAGTTTAGGAAGATCAGGTATTTTTTTAAAAAAAACTATTATTTAAAGATTACATTAAATAATTGGTATAACTACATATAATAATAGTATCAAAATAAAGACTACCGATTTAAAATTTTATGTTAAAGGAATAAAGGTTTACAATTATTGAAATTGTATGGCTTGTTTTAATTTTCTCCTTGTTTATCCTTTTTCCTTGTTACGAGGGTAAATATATGGATAACTAGGTACCACCAGGGCCGCTTCAATGATAGATTATTTTTCGTAATCCGCAAGTAGTGAAAGCCTGATGTGATAATACAAATTACGAATACAGTATATACGTACTTTGTAACACCGTTAATTCATTTCAAATGGTAAAAAAATCGCAATCACTGAGACCGGAAATGTCCTAGTATAATAACAATTGCGATCTATGGAAACACTGTTATATGGAAATTTGAATACCAAATGTATTATTTCGTTTAACAAAATCATTACTGATGAATCGGAACGAGCTACAATGGCCAGCTTGGTAATAAAACAATGATATAAACTAATATTAATAAATTATAAACTTATACTAAGTTTATGGGTAAGTAGTTAAGGGACGAATGACTTATGCGAAGTTTCATCTTTTTTTATAGAAAGGGTAGGCAAACAAGCGAACAGTTCACCTGGTGTAAAGTGATCACTGACGCTCCTGGACAGTCGTAACACCAGAGGGGCAGTGGCTGTGTAGCCGAACTTTAAGGGAATAATAGGCTTTTTACTTGAAGGCTACCATCTCATATTGGTTCGGAAACAAGGCTGGCGACAACTGATTCCACAGTGGTAGAGCGTCGTAAAAAGTTGCTCTTGAAACGCACAGTGGAGGATCGCCGGTCATCCAAGTGGTGAGGATGGAACTTATAGTTGCCTTATGGTAAGTGTATGCCTGCCCCCCAACATTCCTGATTTATCGTGGTGGAGAGGCTCAGTAGCCGTGGCGTGGTCCCCCATGATAAAGCGAAGAGGAACCTACTCAGCCAGCCTGAGGCAGCCGCTCCAGGTTAGTGTTCCGAAGTTCCGTGAGCTCACCTCGGATGCGTGCCGATGGGCTAAACGGGCGGCTTTATACTACCCTTTGCAGCCGAAGTGGAATCGCGGAGGTGGAGGAGTGTCGGTATTGCGATTCGCCGCTCTTTTTACCCTCTGCGACTAAGTGGTACCGCACCGCTAATGCGGCGGCGGTGGGGCCGCAGGGGAAGAGGAGTCGGTATAACGATGCGCCGTACTCCCTATCCTCCGCAGCCGTTTAACGGGTGGCGGCGGGCCGAATATCGGATCCGCCGCAAGGAGCCGGGAGAGTTTTCTTTCTTGGCTCCCATGGCCTCTGGGCAACGGGTTCGAGGGAATCCGTTGCCCGCGCGATAGCAGGAGGTCGACAAGGGGGCGCGCTACATGCTTCGGAGGTGGATAGGGAGAGTTCATCTCTCCCTCTCGCCGCGCCGGCGGCGTCGCGGATGGTGCGTAAACATTCCTGTAACGCCGCCATCTGGCGAGGAGCAGGAACACCGCGAGGGTTTTAGTCGGTGCAAGTCCGACATAACCTATTCTTGCTCCCGCGAGGACGAGTATACGCAGGAATTTCTCCCACGTTAATAAAAAAAAAAGTACACACTTTTAACAAACACACATCCGCGACCTCGCCAGCGCCAGCCGCACAAAACAGCCCCACCTCGAGAGGGAGGAACCCCCCTTTACCATCTCTGTAACGGCACGCCGGAATACAGCGCGCCCCCTACTCGGCCTGTTGCAGCCACCTGGGCAACAGATTCTTCCGAATCCGACAACCAGAGGCCATGGCAGCCAAGAGAAAAAACTCTCCAGACGCCAACTGTTATACAGATGCGAAGAATAGAGAGCGGCGAAGCGCAATACCGACACTCTTCTTCCCCTGCGGCTCTACAGTCGCCGCATCGCCGGTGCGCCACCGGTTAATCGCAGAGGGTACTCCCTCCGTGACTCCACCTCGGCTGCAAGGGGCAGTATGAAACCGCCCGTGCAGCCCCTGGCTGCTCCGGTGAGCACCATTTACCCAACCCGTGCTCTAACCTGGAGCGGCCGCCTCGGGCCAGCCTTTCACCGCGGGCCGGCAGGAAGGGGGTTCCTCTTCGCTTCACCGTGTGTCCGTGCTAAGGTTACTAAGCCCCTCCGCCACAACAAGGCGGGAACCCGTTGGGGGGTAAAAATGTACACCTGCCCATAAAAATGTAGCATTAGTTAGGATGATGTACACTGCACCAAATCGTTCTTGTCGCTTCGAAATATAAGAAAAGAAGATCCCGTAACAGAAAAGTGATTCCACTAGCTACAATGTCCTTGACATCGGATCACGGTACTATTTGATGGCAGAACTAGTTTCTGCCGTGGTACCTAGATGGTTTCCGCCTAGCATTGCCTACCACTCGTAAGCTGGGTCACTATTCAAAGTTTAAGATAAAATCCATATGTTTAATATTTAGTCAGCTCTCTATACAGAAATAAATTGTATGATCGCAATATACTGAAATTGATAACGATAACATTGATATTTTTTTATTTACAATAGACTAACATTTGTCCTTAATTTTACACGGTGTTACAATGAAGGTGATGATGAAGCGTGCTCACTTGGTATACTTCGGCTCCCATATGTTGGCAGCTGGTACATAGCTAGTCAAACTAATTGAAAAAAACTCTGCGACGATGTAACCCTACTAAACACGTGCCCCGGAATCGCTTTTAATATGTATCCAAAAAGTAAGTAAATCAGCAATTTACAATAAGTTTTTTTTTATAATAAAGTTAGATGTTTGATAGTAATGGCAAACATCAGTGTCTTCATAGAAATGTTGCATTCACAATTATAAAACAGAGAGCTCAAATGCTCCGTTATTGGAAACCGTTATGATATATATGCAACGCCTATTACAGCTTTTATGCAAAAAGTAAACTATTCCGACTTGATGCGCTTTTGGTAGTAAAATAAGTAAGGTTGCAAGAATTTGAAATTTATATCACAAAGTAACGAGGGCAATGCAGTGCTATGTAAACATTGTAACTAGCGCTTCTTAGTTACGGGCAGGCGTATCGTTTATCGTCATAATAATATGCTGCCAGCCACGACTTTTCTTCCGACATAAAAAGTATTTTTCGCTCATGCTATTCATGGCGATTACGATAATCACCGTTCTATTAATGTTCATCAGCAAAAATCACTACGCTAAATGATGAAATAATCTAATAAAGTAAAACAATGAGAACGAAAGCTTCAAAATTAGTACAAAAAAACTTTTATTATGATAAAAGGTAATTGATTATTTTCAACCTTAGGTGATCATTAAGCAACAGATAGGTAACAATAAGTGCTCATTAATATTAAACAAATAGGTGTCCTTTTGGTTACACGGGACACATGGTAATAACAGCTACAATTATTTTTTAAACGAAAATATTTAACAAATATAAGTGACCCCAGTAAATAATGACAAGATGATATAAAAAGCAAAAACAGTAAGCAAATAAAAATTTTATCACAAAATTAGTAATACGTCATCCATGCAAGGCCAAGCAACTTGGAGAACGTAATCAAAATGGCTGCTTTTCAACAATTCATAGCAACAATCAAACATTTTGGAAAGTAGTCGAAAGTCTTATCTAAATCACAAAAGCTCGTCAGCTCAACCATCATCGAGTAATATTCATTGAAAATTGTGAATGTAAACTTACATTGGATTTCCTCACTGGTTTTTCGATGATTGGTTGACAAAGGATAGACCAATGGCCAGTGTCAATGATCACAAGAACGTTGTAGATTGGTTCGGCACATTACCACTCCCAAAGAAGCGCGCTTGCTCTACTATCCAATACTCGTTCTCGTAATTAAAACATGCTCTATGGTGACGTACGAGCATCAAAAAGTAATTTTTTTTTATAGTAGAGTATTGTATGTTTTTGTAATAGATAAAGAGTATAACAATACATTAGAAATTTTTTGATTACAAATTTCTCAAACTCTTTATTAAAAATAAGGAATACATAAAAAGCAAAGTTAACGAAAGCAGAGAAACATTAGCCATTGTTAAAAATTTTAATATATTGAAATTATATGTATTGGCAAACAAAATAATTTATTTTTAATAATAAAAAAATATTTTACTTCTTTGTTTATTTTTATAAATTAAAAGAAATGCAGTACATGTGATTATACAGTTTAGTCACAAATAAACTAAAGATTTTATTTAACTTTTGAAGTTATCTGTGGCGTATGCTTTAGTCTGTAGCACTATAACTATATATGTTACAATTATTATGGCTATATAATTATACAAAACGACGCTATCACCAATTGCAAATATTGTGTTGATGATATACTAATATTAGATGTTTTAAGCAAACCACAATAGAAATAAGAAGGCTAACATAAGATGCATTCATCAATATTAGACGATTTAACTCGGGAGCATTTGGCACAGGAAGCTGCAAAGTGTTTAAGTAGGTTATTTTAAAAATCGAAGTTTATTACTCTTCGTTTGTTAATCTTTGACAGATTCTTTATTTATGTTTTATTTCAGAAAACATTTCAGTTAATACTTTAAACGTAAGTGCTCTGCAAAAGGAGTTATTAGAACTTAATTTGTCAATAACAACATATATTGAAGAGAGCAAAATTCGTCTAAAAGATCTTCGTTTACATTTGGCTAACCAAGCCAACAGTTCTAACAAAGTTGTGGAGATTTTGTCGGATAAATGTATGTATACTCCTATTTTTATACTTGTTATGGTTTATTACTTTTGCAGTCTGGTAGAATAGTGAATTTCATTTCTTATGGCAATTCCATGGAAATTACTTAATATGCAATACACAAGTGTTAAACCGATTGAATAGTTGCGTCTGATACTATTTTATTGAAAAAATTTGTGACTAATTTCCTTTATCTATTTTTTCCAAGTATAATGCAATCACAACATTGTTTAATTGGAAACTGGAATCTAAATTACATTTCTAATATTTAATATTTCTAATAGTATTGAGTAAAGGAATTTCTATGCCAGAGAATTTAAATTTTTTTATGTAATTTTTGTATTTACAGAGAAATATGTCACAGTCACCAGCAACACCACAGAAACAAAATAAAATCACATGTTTAACACCAACTCTTGAAAATGAAGACAACAATAACACAAATTCAAAATATTGTAAAAGACAAAATGCAAGAATATTCATCTCATGGTACAAACAAATGATTGATGATGATCGGCAGAATTTAGCTTTGTACTTATCT
Source organism: Ornithoptera alexandrae (assembly GCA_029030555.1). NCBI lineage: Eukaryota > Metazoa > Arthropoda > Insecta > Lepidoptera > Papilionidae > Ornithoptera > Ornithoptera alexandrae. The sequence goes on along the minus strand of JARDVY010000011.1, from coordinate 6,678,985 downwards.
GATGACATTACCTTAGAATGGTTTGGGAGAACAATTACAAGTAGAAAAAAAGTTGCTGCATTTCTACGATATGATATGCAATATTCAAGACATGATTTTAGAACAGTGGAGAGCATAGAATTGATACCATTAAGACAGGAATCTGTATTGAGGTTTGTAGCAAATGTGCATTAAGACAATATTTTTGGGAAATAAACTATGATTTAATAATTATTTAGTTTTCTTTGAAGTTTACATATACCTGATATGGATCAATAACTATAAATAGGACCAATTACTTATTACAATATAAAACCATTCAGGTTTTTAATAAATATGCTATTGCTATCAATAACATATAAATTTTTTATTTAAACATTAATTCAACTTTTCAGAAACGATGATTCAGAACATGCTAATCCACTTAACCCCCTTGAAATTTGCGACATCTTAACAGAAAAACATGGTAGAAAAAGACCACTTAGATCTAATTGTAATAGTCCAGAATGGGCTGAAAATTGTGGACCTGAAAGAAAACTTGACGGTCCAGAAAGAAAGAAGATGAAAAACAGCCATACAAAATTATTATGTACTAGTAGCAAAGTAAATATTAGTAATGGGACAAATGAAGAATTACCTGCGGTGGAGCCGTCGGATATTAGTAATAAGGGTGATTATAATTTGTGTAAGAGAGCAGTTAAACGAAAGTGTTTCACAGTTACACCACCAAACTTAGAGAAAGGCCAAGGTGACTGTATTCCATCCACTAGTGGCACAGAGTCTGATAAATCCCATGACACATTAAATGCACAGTTGCCGAGGCAAGCAGTTGAATGTAATGGTTACATTGAGTTTACTAGAACTAGAAATAATCGTAGTATAGACTCTGTTAAATGGGAGAGGAAGTGTAAAGTTCAAATTTCGTATTCAGAAGATCCTCTCAATGTTGGTGAGTATATTATTTGGAACATGCGATATCATGATGAGAGTAAATGTAGAAGAAATCTCCTAGCAGCATTTGAAGAAGTTGCAAAAGTGGAGGAATCTAAAAACAAGTAATACTTAAATGTTTATTAAGGAGTAACACTGAACTTTATACACTGTTGGTTTAGTTGTCTTAAAATACTGCCCTCTATAACAGATTTAAAGACTTCAAAATTTTAATGATGATTTATTAATATCATAATGTTATTTATGCTAGCAGTTTATAAAAAAAAATTGCACCATGAAATAATGTTGCACATTTTTGTCATTGGAGGGAGCCAGAACTTTATTAGTAATTGGTTTAAGTTACAATAGCATGTAGTAAGCCTGCATACTATTTCTCAACCAATGTTACACAAAAATATTCAGAGAACCACACAATGGTGAAACATAGACTGCACATTTATTTTATTACTATAACCATGTGATAAATACTGTAGTACGTAGAATAGTGTTAGATATAAAATTATTTAGATATTATTTACTTTTGTAGCTGTTTGTTTTATTGTTATGACTAAATGGTACCCCCAAGGTATTATGAAATTTATAGTAAAACTATACAAATATTCTATATAGTAGGCTTAGTACGAAAATTTACGTATTATTTTGTGTTAATGTAAGACGTGCAGTTATTTTTTATATGAATGCCCAACATGACTGTTTACAATTTGTTTTATTTTTGCTGTTTATGAATTTATAGCAATTTAATTTTTGTTTTAATTTTTTTTAACTTCATGACCGGACCGAGCAGTTCGTTTATCTGATGGTAAGAATTACGCCCGGCCATAATGTCGCTATAGCAGTCAGTATGATTAAAGTTTACCACTCTGTATGGCTTTAGATATGATGTACCACAAGTAAATGTTTCTATGTAAGAATATCTCTAAACCATAAGGTATAATTTTAATATTTGCTCTATTTCCTACTAAAAATGTTTTATGCTGAATCAGTGATCCTGAATATTTAATTTCATATATATATCTTCACTTAGTTACAAATTTTAAGATTTTGTTACAAAATTGTTCACAATATTAGTGTTAACCAGTAGCAATGTTTAGCAAAAGTGCAGACTTGTGTTTTATTGCGTACAGTAAAATAAATATTAAGTTACTAAATTTTAAACAAGTTATTGTACCACTGACAATGTTTCTATATATTATTTCATAATTTTTCACACAGTATGACAAAACAAATTGAATTAACATATAAATTGTATGTAAACATGACCGGTTCATAAATTAACATAATGAATAAGAATATTCTTTAATTTAATTATAGGTTATACAAGCCTATAATGTATGTTTTGTATACAACATTATACATAAGTTGCATGTTCATTATGTTTGGGTTTATCTCTATATTAGTATAAGAGCCTAAGGTACTATAACTGAAATGACAATAAAATTTGTCCATAGTGATCGACATTAAAAATACTAATTGAAAGAACGAAACTGATTCTTATCTGTTCCACCTATTGCCTAATAATTAGCTTGACTTTAAATTTCAATGTGCTCTCCACCTTAATCATGTGATGCAGATGTGTTGTTACAACTAATTTCATTATCTACTATACCTTTAAACCAGAACTTGGTAATGTCTGCACGCTGCTGTTGGCGTCAAAAATGGACGCTGCAGTGGTATTTATCTAGCTAGATGATCTCCAGCTATAGGGATCTTTGACAATTTAACATCTAAGAAAATGTGATTCTTTCAAACACATGCATTGCCAAGGCGTTACATTAGTATTTTCTTAATAATTTTCTTTCATTGAATGTCGATTATGCAAAAAATTTGCTAATTAATGGAAGATTCTTTTATAACGCCGTTAATAGTTAAGTAGTTTAAGTTTTTGTTATTACAATAATTACTTATGAAGTAATGCAGATGATGGAATTTTGTTTGAGTATGCTAGAGATGTATAAGCTGAATAAACATCTTTAAATTGAAATGACATTTCATTTTATGCTAAATAAAAACTCATTTGTTGAAGGATACATCGAGAATATATACACAAAAAATGTTAAGAACGAAGTTTGCATATCAGTGACTGTTTAAATGTTTGATCACCGCAATGACATTGGTGCTTAGCTGTTCTTGTACTAAATTACTGATATTTTTAATGAAGTAAATTCAATACATAGTAGCTCGCTGGCCTAATGGTTAAAGCGTGCGGCATTCATTCCAAAAGCCGAGAGTTCGAATCTCGGTATGTACCAGTGACTAATCTTTAAGTTATGTACATTTGTGAACTTTAGTAAAAACAGCGAAATACAAATGGTGAAGGAAAACATCGCGAGGAAACCTGCACATGGATTAGAATATATTCTAAGGTGTGTGTGAAGTCACCAATCCGCATTGGGCCCGCGTGGTTACTATGGCCCCATCGCCCGCATATTGAGGGTAGGTCTATGCCCCAACAGTGGGCATGTAATTTGGTTGTTATGGTGGTATGGTAAATTCAACACATGCGTTTTATTTTAGATGAGCACATCTGTTTCTATGGCAGTGTACAAGGCAGTTTTATAAAACTGTAAACAAAAAATAAATCATCATCTCAAACAATGGATGAATATCAAATAAAATAAATGCAAAAAAGTGGTTTTGAAATTATTTCAATATTGATCTCAAGATATTCATAAAAAATATAAAGTATATAAAAAAGATTTTATTTAATCATTTTGTTGGCATTGTTGATTTATAACATCCTTCACCAAATATAGTTCTGTAGTATTGACAGTCTGAAGTAAGGTGCAGACAGACAGCAAAACTATCAGTTTCATATTGACTATGGAACCCCAAAAATTTGCTTAAAATAATAATGAATTTTTAAAATGTTCCATTGTTAACATAATTCATGTTCATGAAGCTATAGCAAACATACATTACTAAAGAAAATTCACATGTTTATTCATGAGATTATACCCTGTACAGTTGATATCTGATAAGAATCAGAATAAATCAACAACAAAGTTATCATAATACCTAAAATAACCAATAAAATTTATATGAAGCTTCTTTAAAATATTCAGATTTAATGCACAAATTTTGAAATCACAATATTTTACACAAATAAACATATGAATTGAACAACGAAACAAACATACTCCAGTCAGATCTAAGTGTGGCACTGTCATGGCAAATACACCTTATAATTATGTTGGACACTAAATAGAATAATTAATAGATACATTAATTAAAATAGTGGATATTAATATACCTAAAATAATAATAATTCCAATTGAATAAATGTATAGATATAGCTACCAGCATTTTATATTATTAACTTACATAATGTCAATAACTTGTAGATTTTATTTATTTGTGATGGCTTTTGAAGAACTTAAAGAGTAATGAAATCATGAAACATAAAAAATAATAATTTACCACCAAACTTTGAGAAAGAACAAATTCTGAATGATTTTTTCTTATTAAACATTAAAATATATCTAGTGTTATAAATATAAATAAAGTATTGAGATAAACATAAACAATTTCAAATATGATCATGATTGGAAAAATCAATTAAACATAAGTCATGATTATGTACTTAATTATATGATATGTTTATATTTGATTTTATAGGTAAAAACATAGCCATTAAAACAATCCAATAAAGTAAAATGTGTTAATAATTCAATATTTGTCATTATTTAATACATGTGATTACATTATTTTCTGTTCATATTGTAAATTATAATAGAAATTAATAAAGTTTTTCCTAATTAATTAATGTAAAGAAAACTGTAGCACCACAAAATACTATATATCTTTAATATTGTACTTTATATCAATATTTTTTTTTCTTGTGACTACAAAAACTGCATGAACAAAGATAGTAAACAAACATTTCACCCTGAACTGTAATTTAACAATACATTTTGCAATTCAGATCGTTTACAATACTTGTTGTGTAAACACTCAAATATTCTAATCGTATTATCACAAAACAGTGAGGCCACTGGATATCAATATATCTTTTTTCAATCTTGTGGGTCAAAATCATTGCCCTCATTTAGAACATTAGGATCCTCTAATTCCTCTTTAGCATTATTTTCTAAAACTGGTTCATTAATAGGATTGTGGACATTGAGAGCAGGACTCAATTTAGGTGGTTGAGCTGCTGGAGTTACTTTAGACGGTACTGAAGGATTCAGTGCGCTTTTCGTGGTCAAAGCCGATTTTAATTTTAAAATTTCTTTTTCCAATTCGTCAATTTTTCCTTTCTTTTCTGATAGTTGAGAGGTTAAAGTAACTTTTTCCAACCTTAAAGTTTCTAAAGTACCTGATTGGATTTCTTGGACATTTTTTACACTCTGAAGCTCTGTTTTACAGTAATCAAGATCCACTAATGTACGATTGGCTTGAATTTCAGCTTTAGACACTTTGTTCACGTATTCGGAAATTTGATTATTCAATTTAACTTTTTCTTTTTCCAAGTCATTCATTTTTGTATTGTATCCATCTCGCTGTTCTAGCAACGTTAAAGATTCCTCCATACATGATGTTTGAGCTTTTGAACATTCTTGCAATTGTGCACTTATTTCACCGACTCTATTTTGTAATTCAGTCTCCAAACTCCAACTATTGAAAAGTGAAAGGGTGAGTAAAATGCACACCGCGAAAACGATGTACATTGGCCAGCGACGCATGTTTTCTATTCCCATATTAAACTAACATAAAATATGATTAAACTTATGTTATGCTGTAAAAGTATTTTTGGAACACGGCCTCGTCGTAGCAGAGACGTTTCTCTATGATTTAATTTGGCGCTAGATTATCAACTGGCATTAATGTAAACCGTGGTTATAAATCAAATATTTAAAAAAAAAACTGTTTCTATAATTTATTATTTGCATAAAAAAAAAATCCCAAAAACACTTTTAAGTTTAAAAAAGAAAATGATTTCGATCTTTGTTCTAATAGGTGTGTTATATTATTTTGTTTTATTATCAATTGTAAGTAAAATAAAAAGCCTGACTAGTCTCCTTCAAAAGCAAAATATACAAGAAATACTTTAAGTTAATATACAAATGCACATCTATAAATTTTATGATTAGTTTCGATTTATTAAAACAATTTGTTTCGATTCTTCAATTTCACACTGGCAAGAAGTACGAAAGGTCACGTGACCAGCCTGTATACCATAGGCTAAAATCCTTCATCGACTTCTTTGGTTTATAGCCACGAGGTTTATAGAAATATTTCAATTTAACATCGAAATAATAAACATATACTTCATATTTCACATAAAAAATGCCATCCAGCAATCCATTGCCGCCAAAAGAAAATGCCCTATTCAAACGAATTTTGGTAAGTTACTTTGTAAACATTCATTTTTGTTCGAGTGGCTTGTCATTCCAGGCCTTTAATTTGAAATAAAAAATAATGCATTTAAAATAAAAATAAAAAAATGATCTAGTTTTGCTCATGCTCTATAATAATTTAATGTAGTTCTATTATTGCATATTTCACTCTGTTGGTTTACAAATAAATACACAAAATTTATTATCGGCCTTGCACTATTTGGGTGCATCTAATAATAAATACAGGTTAACAATTCTTAACATACTTTTCAGAGATGCTATGAACATAAACAATATAAAAATGGGTTAAAATTCGCGAAGCAAATATTATCCAATCCAAAATTTGCGGAGCATGGAGGTAAGGAGATGAGCTGCATAAATGTAATTTTGTTTATGGTTTCATATTAGTAAATACAAAATGATTTTATTTTTAAATTGTAGAAACGTTGGCAATGAAAGGATTGACTCTTAATTGTCTCGGTCGTAAAGAAGAAGCGTATGATTACGTACGTCGTGGTTTACGCAATGATTTAAAATCACCTGTGTGCTGGCATGTGTATGGACTGCTTCAGCGTTCAGATAAAAAATACGATGAGGCTATCAAATGTTACCGAAATGCACTTAAATGGGAGAAGGAGAACATTCAAATACTTCGTGATCTATCATTGCTTCAAATACAGATGAGAGATCTTGAAGGATATAAGGTAAGTGAATATTTACATAACTTTTCTAAGTTTAGGCTAGAATGTATTCTTGTATCTTTAACTTTATGTCCTTTGTATGCATATAAAAAATGGTAATAACCAGTGTAAGGCTGCTTGAAGGAAATTATTCATGTATTACAGAAATAAAATAAATTATTGTTATTCTAATTGTAATTAAAGTTCTGGCATGAATTGTCTTCAATGAAATTTAGTCTTCTAATTCTGTTTAAGTTTTGTGTAAGTTTTCTGAACATATTTCTTGTTTGTGACATTAAATACTATTAAATTTTTGTACATCTTAAATTTGTGTTTTAAATAAAGAAAAAAGAAATGAAAGTAACACTATTATATAGCTACTGTAAAATTTTTTAATTTAAAATTATTTCGATCTAAAGCTTTGAGAATTAATTAACTGGAAAAAAATATCTGCTATAGCATTACCAAATATTCTAAAAATAGTATTGTGTAAAAGAAATTATACTGGTAAACATTGTTATTAGTCTTTCGCCAAAGGCCAATTTTATATTATAATTGTGGTTTGACTTGCTTGTGGTTTTAATTGCAGTGCTACTCAGATTACATGATAATGATACAGAATAGTATATTGTTATTAATGTTAATCATTTTTGTTGTTTCACATATTTAAATGTTCCACAGTCTCTCATTTCTGATATATAATGTAAATGGAATTTTAATAACAACACTTATATCATAACACTGAAAATGCTATTTTGCTTTCAAAGTATTGTATGTGGATATTTGAACAAAATTTTTAGTTTACACTAAGTAAGTTTTAAATAGTGTATTGAAAAAACTTAAATGCAATAGAGAATTATTTTCAGATAAATATTTTTTAATATAGATACATATATATTTTGGTAAATATCTGATAAATAAAAAATAAATAAAGAAGATACATTGCTGTCTACTTGTAAACAGTTATATAAACAAAATGGTATGCAATATTTAAATAATAAATATGCATGTAGATAGGCTAAAAAGCACAGAAGGACCAAAAAAGAGTTGGATTGAGTGAAAATGTGTGAGTTGAGAGTTGATAGAAAGGAAAGGAAGAAGTCATGTTGTGCTGTCTCACACATGTAGTGGTAGTGGGACAGGGATATGGTGAATGTGACATGAACAACAAAAAATTTCATAAAAAATGTTTTCATTCACACAAATGTCCACTTCTAATTGTTTAAAATTTTCTCATGATAACATTGGCCATATTTATAACTTTTCTTGTAATCTGGAAAACTTATTTAACATTATAAATCACCATTATCAAGCATAGTTATTTTTTTTAATGTATTATTAAAATTATTTTCCAGGATACAAGGTACCAGTTGTTTATGCTAAGACCTACACAGAGGGCATCATGGATTGGTTTTGCAATGAGTTATCATCTCCTTGGTGACTATGAAATGGCAAATAGCATTCTTGATGCATTCCGCACTAATCAAATGAAGGGACCATATGATTATGAACATTCAGAATTGTTATTATATCAGAACATGGTGTTGGCAGAGTCAGGGCAATATGACAGAGCTTTACAGCACTTACAAAAGTTCCAAAGTCAAATTCTTGATAAGTTGTCTATTAAAGAGACCTCTGGAGAATATTATTTAAAACTCAAAAGGTTAGTAAGTCTTTGTTAACCATTTACTATTTTAAAAAACCTGCTCAAGGATGTATATACCTATTTTTGTACATAACCAAAATTTATATGTTAAATTTTTTTTATTTACTATGGGGTTGACCCATAATATACTCATTGTGTTAAGAAACCATGCAAACCTATGGATAATGAAGTCTATTTGCTCTAAAATATTCTGGTTCTCAAATGATGACTGCCCAAATATAGCAATTCTATTATGGCGGCAGTTTTATATTATGAGTGTTGTAGATAGCCAGGTGGATTTGAAAAAACCCTTCCTAATCAAACTATACAACTGTGGCCCCAAAATCGAACTGAGGACTTCTTTCTTTTAAGTTAAGAACTTAGTCATTACATTATGAAGGTATTTATAAGGGTTTACTAAACTGTTATTTCTTTATCTCAATTTAAACCAATGTGTGGTTTATAATTGTTTTATATTATTGTAAACAGCAATATTCTTTAATAAATAAAGTAGGTGATTTCATTACATTGCTGAAAATAATAGTGAAGAGTTTCTTGTGGGAGGTTTTCTTTTAAAATATTTTCTTTAATTTAAAGGTACAAGGAAGCTGAGGGAGTGTATGAAGACTTATTAAGAAGAAATCCAGAGAATGTTATGTATTATCAAAAGCTAATTGAAGCTAAGCAGCTCAATGATGCTGATGAAAAAGTGGCCTTCTATGATGTATATAAGTAAGTAATGGATGAAAATGAACACTCTCTGCAATTTAGTACCATTTGATAGTAAGTTGTAACTCTAAGAAATATAATATTTCTACTGCTGACCCTTTTGACTTGCTCTTACAAAGTGAGATACAAGACCATTTAGTTATCACATTGGCCATGTACATGACATCCACCAGTCCATGAAAGCTGTTGGTTTTAGAAATATCAGTTTCCTCACTATATTGTTCTTTACCAAAAGCTCAAGTTCACAGAGGATTGAACCTTTTTTCTGAACTGGGCGATCATTGTTCTTACACTTAAGTACACCTACTTAATAAAAATGATTTATCTTTGAACATATAAAGTGAAGAGCAATGAAGATATAGTATATATATTTTATATACTTTATATCTTCATAGCTTTTGCAAGGCTTTGTAGGTGTCAATTTTTGTTTTCAAAATACAGTTCACATCTAAGTTAGCTTTCAGCTCATATGATGTGTCTGCTACTTAGACATTATATATTAAGCTTATCTCTTTGAGACAGAAATCACATTCACTTAGTAATTTCATTAGCAGCAACACTAGAAATCCGACCACAGAAATATTTGCACATTACTGTTAAGGTGCAGAAATAAGATCTGTGATTTCAGCATCTATTCAGATGGCTTTTATTCTGTGACTTATCACCAGTGTAGGAAAACAATCATCTATTCATCTAATCAATACTATTCTGTTCTGAATAATACTCTCGAACTACAGTCATTATTCCTAATCATGGATATCTGTAAATTTTGGTTTTAAATGTAAAATTCTAATTAAAAAAAAATCCGCTGTAATTATTAAAAACTAAAAAAGCTACTCTTGCTTACTTTTGTTGTCTTATTATAGCAAGAATGAATTTCTTCTTGTTTTCTGAAACTATATTTTAACATTTGTAATTTTGCTTTAACCATATAATACATTTATTGAATCTTATTAAAGAGAAAATTTAAAAATTGTTTACAGAAAAGAATTTCCAAAAGCTATTGCACCCCGGAGGTTGCAATTGACTGAAGCTCAAGCTCAACCGGTATTTGAACGGCTTGTAGATCAATATTTAAGGCATGGTCTTCACAAAGGCATACCTCCACTTTTTGTTGATTTAAGGTAAATATACTTTGTATACAAATAGGCTTTTTTTTACGACTTTTACCATCTGGTGGGATGATAGTCTAGTACTTGTTATATAACTATATTTATTAAAAAAATTGATTATGATTGTAGTGTAACTAAAGAAGAATGGACATTTGAATGCCCCAAGGTTCGTTAATAAAATGATATAAATAGTTAAAATGTTTTTTAAATTTTTATGGTAGTAATCTAAACAATGTGAAAGAAAACATTCCACAATTATTAGTTATGGAATCCAAAATTATATCATATATTTTCCGCACCTAAGTGTGGATGTTTTTTTATTCACTATCTTGATGAGCATAATATGTTTAATATATATGTTTTATAACTATACTATAGCAATGAATATAAAAAAAAAAAATTGTTAAAATAATCTTCAAAAAATGCTTTTGTATATTTTGTGGTTAGTATTTAATCTTTATTTATTTTATCTTATTTGACATAACATATGCTCTTGGAATTGAACCAGGATCTTTATATTATAAGCCAAGTGGTTAACTGCTGCTCCATGGATGTAATTTAATATACAATGAAGTGGTTTAATTTTGACTGAAGTATCCATTTGCTTTTACAGGTCTTTATATGCAGATGAATGGAAAGCTCAGACAATAGAAAAATTAATTGTACAGTATGTGGAGAATTTATCCAAGAATGGTGCATTTAGTTTAGAGCCTGATGAAGTGAAGCAGCCTGCAAGTGCCTTGTTATGGGCTTATTACTATGCTGCGCAACACTTTGACTATAAGAAGGAAACAGACATAGCTCTGCAATACATAGACGCTGCTATAGGGCATACTCCTACGCTTATAGAATTATTTATTGTTAAGGGGAGAATATATAAGGTATGATTGATTGCCTTTACATCAAAAGTAATTTATCTCTAAATAAAATGATCATCCACTGCTGGACTTGGACTTCTCTCAAAATACTCCACACTGATAGGATCACACAGTATATATTGACAATAATATTTTTATTAGTGGTCACTGTTGCTAGATACTGTCTCAATAAGTACCACCAAAAATACAATTTTTTATCCGTCAAGAAGTTCTGGTTAAATGGGTGCTCTGGTCAGTAAAAGTATTACAGTAATGAGTCTCAATGTCTTTGAGAGCATCAACCACATTGTGGTATAGTATATATCATCCTAACTAGCGTCATATTGTTCCGGACAGGCGTATCACTTGCTATCAGGTGAATGTCTTTTATATGGTTGTGAGATACGGACTTTCAAAAAGGATTTTGTCGAACACAAGCATCTGAAATATGGGACTATCGAATGTTTAAGATCATGTGGAATCAGTTTGTCCCCAATTATCGAGTTCTTAGAGAGCTAATTGCAAACGTAGGATTATGATAATCATCGTCAATCAAATAAACGTTGCATTATTTGGACAGGTTGAAAGAGGATCTCTATATGAGTTCCCAAGATTGATCCTAGGGGGCAACGTTACTGGAAGAAAGGGTATAAAGGAGTGGTCCGCCCGGGTTTAAATACCATCAGTTAAAAAGAATAGCTGAGGATCGAATTGTTTTTTTTTTTTTTTTTAATCTTATTGCCAAACTTCAGTTTGAAGAGGACACCTAATGATGACGATGAATATCTCGCTCATTTCATCATTTTAGAGAATAAAGAAAAACGATGTTTTGTATTTAATTGTATGTTTTTAATTAATGTATATATTTTACTTATTCACAGCACGCCGGAGACCCGGTGTCGGCGTATAAGTGGTTAGAAGAAGCACAGGCGATGGACACTGCGGATCGCTACGTGAACAGTAAATGCGCTCGCTATATGCTGCGCGCAGGACACGTTAAGCGAGCGGAAGAGATGTGCGCGAAGTTCACGAGAGAAGGTCAGTTTACAACGTTTCACGAAACACTGGAGGCGGTGATTGTTATGTAAGAATGCAAATAAGGCGGGGGGTCATGGTGGATATATGATAACCGCCAATCGGCGCTTTGTCAGTGTTGTGAATAAATGCTTTGATTTCTTTGTTATGAGAGAAGGGACTGAGTCCTATCAGGGGTAACATTATGAAGACTGTTTATTATAGCAGTTGCCAAACTTTTTCACCTTATGGGCCCATAAATTTGATCACTAAGAGGATTTTTTATATGGTAAATATACTTATAAAAAAAAAATTGTGATCTAAAAACACTGTTCTAACAAATTTTCATATATTGTTATGCATTAAATTATGTTTTATCTTAATACATAATTTAATGTAATAAATATATTGCACATTTTTCTTCAGACTAGTGAATTTTGCATGTTTTATACTAGTGGCGTACGTCCGTTTATTATACCATTTATATAATTGTTCTTGTTGTATATTACAGCTCAGTATTATGATCCTGTAAAATAACGTTTACATTTTTAATACGTTGACAGGCGTTCCCGCGACTGAGAACCTTAACGAAATGCAGTGCATGTGGTTCCAAACAGAGGCAGCTGCCGCATATCAGAGGTTACAGCAATGGGGTGAAGCATTAAAGAAGGCACACGAGGTGGACAGAGTAAGTCAATAGAATACTAGAAATTGCACATACTAATATTAGCCCAGTCTGTGTTCAGCTGTGGACTTTCATTGCCTGAATATCATGAAAATATTGTGTGACTAGGACATTTTTTATCTACAATGGGCTAACAATTGATCAAAATTACATATGATGGTTTTAACAGAAACATAAAATTTTTTAGGCTCATAAGTAAATTTTAACATTGATCAGGCATCTATACTTTAGGCATTCTTAAAGATATTTTTTTTTATTACATTTATACAATAGTAAATAATATTTTAGCTTGGGAATAAAAAATTAAATAAATATGTAATGTATTTATTTGTCGACTTTTTTGTTCACCGCAATTACACACAAGTGGCATTCAAATTTTTTTCATCTTCACTTGAATTTTTACTTTTATTCATATGGAGATATTTAGCTCCAATTATGTTTCTTGTACTTTTCTTATGACTTCTTGGTTTATTCATTGCCATCTTATGAGTGGTGGACGGTTAATATTAACTTGATTTCAAGGAGTACAGGCAACGTGTTTTCATGGATAATATTAAAAATTCAAATTTAATTTTTGTAGCTAGTTAATGATTATTCTTATAAACCAATTAAAATTACATGCTTTTTATTTTGCAATTTTACTTAAGTATTCAAAATGTTAGTTTACATGAATGAAATTTTAAATAATAATAAATTAAAAACAATTCTTTCAGCATTTCTCCGAAATTATGGAGGACCAGTTCGACTTCCACTCGTATTGCATGCGTAAGATGACTCTACGCTCTTACGTTGGCCTACTGAGGTTAGAAGATGTGCTGAGATCGCATCCCTTCTACTTCAGATGTGCGCGTGTCGCAATCCAGGTGTACCTGCGTCTGTACACGCAACCCCTTCAGGACGTGCCACAGACTACGGAGCCCGATACAGGTTAGTTTTATTACAAACAGATTCTTATTTTAATGTGCCCACCACTAAAAGTTAGGTTCTTTTGGTAAAGTCAACGCTATTCATCCATCACTGGAGCCTTGGTACCTGTTGATGGACGTCACACTTCTATGAAAGCTGATTGTTCATGAAACATGTCAGTTTTCTTACAATTTTTTTCTTCACTGGTAGCTGAAGCTCAGTGAGAGTTGAATTTGTGTCTCTTTAAGATTTCCACTGTATGCAATAGTACAGCTTCACAAACCTAGCTGTTATATTACACCGACACAAATTAGTCTATAAGGCAAGGATATGCTTACCGTTGAAAATAGACGATTTTTAATACAAATTAAATCTTAAAAAATTATAAAATAGGTTAAAAAATATCAATGTTGAGAAAGTAAAATTAGTACCACGTAAATAATTTTTCAATGACCGCATCAACCGTCTTAAGGATCTAGTAATATGTGGGTGGAAATATAGTTTTTTTCGAACAAGCCAAGTTGTATATACCTAACCGAACGAGGGCCAGAGTATTCTGGGAGAGTACGCATCACAAACCATGGTGTTAAGATCACATAACACCATGTGAATGGTGGAATGAATTTTAGTCAATATTCATCCCATTGTATTTAAATATAACACCTCTGTAATAACTCGCAACAGGTCGATATTTTAATTGCAATACTTTACCAAAATTGACATTTTGTTGTCAATAAATAATTTACACATATTTAGATAACCATATTTTACGATTGTGATTTAGCAATAAAATTCATATAATTTAGGTTCTGAAAAAGTTAACTATTCTTAATAAACCAATGTATTTTTTTACTGGTGGTAGATTTCTCTTGCCAAATACCATCTACGCAAGTACCACTACAGCATCTATTTCTGCCGCCAAATAGTAGTGTTAGCAAACTTTACTGTATTCCGGTTTGAAGGGCGCTGTAGCTTGTGTAATTACTACGGGGGTAACGAGACTCAGCATTTTATGTCTTAAGGTGACGAGCGCAATTTGGTGCCATAAATACCATCTCAACTAGCACTATGTTATGAGCAGACGCATCACTTATCATCAGGTGAATGTCACGCTGGTCTCGTCGCTTCGTTGAATAAAAAAAAATCTTAACGCAATGTTATGGAAATTTAAAAATTAAACTGTCTTTTTCGGATATAAACAAAAAAATTAGCTTATCCCTCTAGTTTTCAAAAATAAGTAAAATCGTATTTGTTTGGTAGGTTTGTTAGTTTGGTAGATATCCATAAGATGTCGCTGTAGTCAAATTGGTTAGATATCGGTGACGCGTCATGGTCTCTAAGGTCGAGGATTCTATTGCGAGAGGACCTAGTGACTAGGTCATGGTAAATCTGAACTATTTATAAATGCGCTGTTTTTTTTGTTTGATGCATACATTTTTTTTATTGAATAAGAATATTGCACATATTTAGAAGGTTATTAAAATTTCTGCCGTAAATTCTATTTTTTTATATTACATCAATTATTGCATTTTATTTTGCAAAATTGCTTCCTCATTACCAGTTTGTTATTATCTTCCTTTCAATAAAAATATTCCATGTTAATTGACATTGATAATAATAAAAAAATATACTTAGCTTTGAACAAAAACAGAACTCGTTTTTTCTTTAGTATTTTATTATTAATGTTGAGAAGTGTTGCGTTCAGTAACCTGTCAATAATATTTTTATGGAGATGGTAGTATTTTTTTGTATATATCTAAGTAATATTTTGTTACAAAATTAAGTACATTATTGTAGAATTTTTGGGTTAAGAAGACTACATCTTAAGACTCCATGTGACGAGATTAATGTTGTGCCGTTATGGGCACACGTAGTACTTACTATTAGGTGAACGTCCTGCTCGCCTCGTCTAAATAATTTTATACGTAGGGTTATAATGAGACATTGAATTAAACTCTTTTAATATTATACTTTATTTTCTTTGTGTAACAAAGTACAGATACAAAATCACAAATCCTTGTCATTATTCTCGTTTATATAACAGTTATAATAACAAAATGTACATATAATTAATCTACGACAATGTCTTGAAACACCGTCTCGCATATCACATCGCATCGAGCCTAAATTTTCATACACAATACTGACATACATAAATAAATTAATAACTACTACGCTTGCACCACAGTCACTTAAATAATTTAATAAATAGGTTATAAAAGTTAGTAGCGTTCATTTTCATATCGCAACAACGTCCCCGCAGACCGGTTCACTGGTTCCGTACGACTAAAATCTCGCGGTTTAAATATTATGGCAAAGGGGCCGCAGCCGTTAGTCTTTTCGGACCTTATACTACTTAGGACACTTTAACATCACATTTGCGCTTTGTATTTACACAATTTGTCGCCTCCACTGTGGCGTAAAATGTTCAGACTAGAGCTTTGGTTTCACCGTCCGTAGCCGGGCGATCTGTGCCTCTCCGGTGCACCCTGCGAGGTCTGCGGGGTTAAAAAGTACACGTGTGCTCCTTCTCCGGGCAACCTGTAAGACACGAAAGCACCTCGTCTTCCGCCTCCTGTGTTCACAGGTTGTATCCACTCTGCCTCGGGGTTGATAGCAGGCATTGGATTTTTGTAATTTACATTTGTGTCACCGTGCAATGTTGGTGGTGTAGCGTTTAAATCGTCCAACTCGATACCATACTGAGCCGCTTTTCGGTAATTAGGGTTCGGTATGGGAATGAATTCACTATCAGGGTTGATTGTCGGTCGAGGGTACCTGTCGTTCACTAGTGTATCATCCACTAGTGAGGGTGGATTGGTTGGTCGCACAAGCTGCGCGCTCGGCCTGACGGGTACGGGTTCACTGTTTGGGTTAATTTGTGGCCTTGGTAGGCGGTAGTTTACGAGTGTGTCTCGTTCTAACGACGGCGGGTTAGTAGGCCGAGGAGATTGAACGATTTCATAATCGTACTGCAAGTTTATGTTGTTATTAACTGGAGTTCGCACAGTGTCTAGGGAAGGCGTCACTGCTAAACCGTTAATGTCATGCGCGCCATCTTCTACTTTTTGTCCAAAAATATCAAATGAATTTCTTGTTATGTCATCAAAGTAACTCTCGTCTTGTTTCGTGTAGTATCCATTACTTATAGGGTTGGGTGTGGTACTTGGATATCTATTCGCTTGATGTACTTGAGATACAGGTTTGCTCGTTTGAACAGGAATATGATTTCTATTCCTGTTTGCCTCTTTACTCCTAACAGAGTCATCGTAATCTTCTTCTCTGGGTTTTGTTTTTGGATAATATCTGCTTGGGGTTGGCGTTTCCGTTGTCATTTGCACGTTTTCTACTAAATACTGTTGATTGTATACTGGTGAAATCGAAGGTGATATTGCGTTGAATTCGTTTTCGACATTAAAAGGCTTGCTATAGCTAACCATTGGCCTAAACGGCTCTGGATCAAGTTTAGGTGCACGGAAGGTTAGATGTTCAGGTCTTTGATTAGACTGATAGCTGAACTGATACACAGGTCTTGGAGTTACATGTTTCTGTTTTTTAGTATTATATTGTGATTGTGCCTTAGGTCTCTTTGTTGTGAACAAATCAATAGTCTGTCGTATGTCTGAAATTTGTTGATAAAAAGATTGTGGATTCTGATTTGGTTGTTGAACGTAAACCGGTTGCGGACGTTGATTGTGGACACTGAAGTACTCTTGTGTAAGAGTTTTAGGTCCTTGTTTTTGTGGCCATAAATAGAGGCTATCAGAGTCATCAATTGCTCCATAGGTAACATCAACAGCAGGATTGTAGCTATGCTGAGAGCTTACGTTCGGTTGTTCTACTAGTGGTGCTGAATTAGCGGGTACAGTTTTATAATAGTTGCGTCCGTCATAATAGCTTTCAGGTACTGACGACGTTTTAGGTTGTTCGTCATAAAAGTAGAAAGATGCTACAGCATTCTGGCTTGGTTTTCTTCTATAAACTGGTTGTAGTTTTGTTGCAGGGATGCCATCGTTCTGTGTGTTAGAATAGTAAGCCCTAAGTGGCACTTGTGTTGATGTTATAATATCGTCATGGATTATGTTTGGAGTTTTCTCCTGTAATTTATATATTATATAAGGGTTCTCCGATGTTACTGACGGCTTAGTGTTGTAAATTTGTTCCGGATAATCGTATAACACAGGCACAGATATTGGTTTTGAAGTAAGTTTTGTTCTAGACTTGTAGATTAGTTTTTCAGTTTTAGGTCTGTTTGTTTCTTCATCTGGTAAATTGTGTATTCTGATCGGATGTCTAGGCGGCAACGGTTCGACGCGCTGTGATGTTCTCTCTTTAGATGTAGTCACGGTTTCAGTTGGCGGCGAAGTTGTGATCGTTGTTGGTACTTCTGTTGTTGTCCTTGTAGATTCCGTTGTTGTTGGTCTCGTTTTGTATTTACGGCGATATACAACAGGAGGTGGTGTCGATTGTTTTCTACTAGGTTTTGGCCTTGAGTATGTCGAAGTTATTTCTGGTCGTTTTGTTTGTTCTGTTTCTGTTGTAGTTGTTTCTTCGAGAGGAGCAAAGAAATCAGGCGGTGGTGGTAAAATTATTCCTGGCACAAGAGGTCCCGCTGGCACACTGTTGTTGTATTCAGAGTGGTAAGAAAAATTGTAGGGCGGCGGATAGTAGATCGAAGGGTCGTCTTCGTCGTACAGGTCTGTTTGGTTGCTCGGTGGTGGTAGGAATGCTGCGCCCGGAGGAAAGCCTTCTGGAAAAGAGCCGTTCATGGATGGGGGGAAAGGGTATGGTCCTTCGCTCGCATTCCCAGGTAGGAATGGGAACGGAGGAATTGGCAACGGCGTTCCCCCGGAAGTAGAGTTTCTCTGATTATCACTCGAGGGGTAGGGCGCTCCCGCTGCGAAGAGGAATGGCGGTGGAGGTAGAGGGCCATCGCCTTCTCCCGTAGGGAAGGGAGGGAAAAGGGACGCGGGGACGCTACCGTTTGGTGTGAGGAAGACGAGCGGTCCGTTGTCGGAGAGGCGTACCGGAAAGGGCGGAGGTACTTTAGGTTTTTCTGGAAGCTTTACTTGCCTTCTTGGGGCTTCGTAACTATCAATTGGAGGCCAAGGTTTTCGTTCACTTTCTTTCGTTCGCTCTGGGAATGATCCGCCTTTGAGAACTAAAAGGTGATCTTCTGCAAGCCATATTTCATCTTTTTTGAGCCCACCGAGATTCTGAAGATTATCTTTCGTTCTCGTGTCTGTATTTAATTCATAACTAACAATCCCTGGTCGTTTCGGTGCTCGGGAGAATATTTCATTTTGTATTAATCCATATTTTCCCTCGGCTACTTGATCCGACAATGTTTTTTTTTCTTCGTCGTCCTCTTTGACTTTCCCGACGTCTTTTCCTTCGCCGGCGCTGGACATGAGCATGCCATCATCCCAGATGCCCTGATTCCATCCTACCGTGCTACCCGCCTGCACGGGCGCAAAGACACCTGCAAACTTTCCATTTTCAGTTTTGCCGTCGTAGCCGATGTAATTTTTGATGGCGTTGTATTCTTTGTCGTGCTTTAGTTTCATGTGCCCACCGATGAGACGTTTCACGGTCCTCTGGCTCTCTGCGGGAGATGAGTCGGATGGGGATGCAAGGCTACGTTGGTCGCGCACGAACGAGTCGGGCGGTAGCACGTAGGTAGGAATCAGAACACTGGCTTGCGACTCGCACGCCCACGCCAGCGCTAGCGTCAGCACTAACACCGCCCCTCTCACCATCTGAAAGTTTGAAAAAAATATTTATTAGTTGCAATGCAACAGCCACAATTTCATAAGCCATTAAGACACGAGTTAATAAATCACTTATCTAAATGTGCTCGCTTTTGTTAATCGAATCTGCCACGTTGCATGAGCTAAGTGAAAGGACCGACGAGATAAAAACGTGGGCCAGTAATTTAGGAACTGGCGAACCGCGCGCCAGAGCCCGCCTTTTATCAAGTCGCATAGTCGACCACCTCCGACCCAGCTGGCATTGAGAATCAAGCGTTTAATTTGGAAATTAGCGAGTAATGGCCACGAGACAGGAAGGCCGATCGAGGCTTGCGACGAAACGGTCTTGTTTTTTTTAAACTTGTTCGCATTCGCCTTGTTTTAACTTGGATACTTGTTTTGTTCATGCAATTATGGTAAGTCTTATTGTTGTTGCATGTTATCTGCAACCGTCTGCGTAGAAATCGATGACATTTTGAAACAGTCGCTTTAAAATTAATCGGTATGAATCACCACTATAAGTCCTGAAAAAATACGATCTAGATAAAATATTGTAGCAAATATTGACTTCGGTATATAAATTTTCATCATAATATTATCTTGCATAGAAGTTATTATAAGCTCTTTTTAAAACACCCGTGTGAAATTGTTCGCGGGTGTGTTGCGAAATGAGATCATTCTGGTAGTTCGAACACAGTTTAATGCGAGCCATATTGTATAAAATATTGTCAGAATGTCGGTTTAGTCCAATACACTGGGTGTGCCTAGGGTCTGTGAAAGGCGTTTTATTCGTTCGATTTCGACTTCGATACGAGCCCCATAATCGTTCTCGCCAATTTAAACGTTAAACTTAACTAAATATAAAACATTTTGAACAATATAATCGTTTGCAATTTGTAAAATATTGGTTATATTATAAATCTAATAGGTTCAGCAGTTTATCACTTTATCATAGAAATAACTTTAAAAAATTTCATTGGTTATATTGTATGGACATAAGTAAGAGTTTTGTTTGGTAATCTTTTCGTGTTATGTCACTTTGGAAGTTTAAAGACAATTTCTTGATATGGAGACTTAATATATCATTGCAAAAATACTAAGTTGGTTTTGGTTGAAACTGATTGATTTTAATAAGAGGCGATAATTAGCTAGTAAGACTTTTATATATGGAACCTTCATTAGATCTTTCTGTCTTATTAAATCTAACCTTAGCATATATCAGAATTTGTCGGATTGTAACCTTTAATGCAATTAAATAATATATCTATTTATTAAATGGTAGTGAAACATACGGAGTACTACAAATACATGCAATTAAGAAGTGTAAATAAATGTTACAGATTCATGGTCTTCACGGTAGACTTGGAAACAGGATTTAAAAACTTTAATAATGGTATATATTTTAAGATACATATTGCCCCATGTGCAGCAATTTATAGAGTTCACATTAAATGTGTAATTTGACATTTGCTCCGGAGTAGCGAAGAGCGCATCCTTTCCTTTCCGATACCTGTTTACCTTCGCAGAAATCACTGAGATTGTTTTCAATCTGAAGTTCGATAATCTCGTATAATTCCGAGTGTTATTTTAAATAATATTAAAATTTCAGACTTTTGTTTTGGGACACAGAAACTTGTTTAGTTGCAATGAGCAAGGCCAACAGAGGTTTTGAATTTATCTTTTTATTCTTTTTGTTGCTGCAAGCAGTAGGTAAAAGTAAATGCCTTCAATTTAAAATAAAAAGAGAGCCAAAATATGCCTTTTTTATCAGAATCTTTACATTTTTTCAATAGTTATTAAATTTTATTTAGTACATCGTATAGGTGGTTTTGTTAGATAATGAAAGCGAAATTTACGTAGATTTCGTAGAGTAGTAAATTTTATTCAAAGTTCGTCTTAGATAAAAGATAATTTTAAACATATGCCAAATGCATTCGAACTTTCTTTGGCGTCTCTGCTACATTGTTGGGAAATGTTCCCGATGTATGTATTATTGTCATTTTGTATTCAATACGCACGCTTGACGAGTCGCCAACTTTCGAATGGCCTTTATTTATTGAATAGACAGGACATGTCGATTTCACAAAGTTTATTATACTCTTAATCAAAGAGATCTTTAAAATTGACATATCCTTTAATATATCTTTTAACATTAAAAAGTTTGTATTATTGTACGATTTTGGGTATTCAAAAAGATATTTGCTTGCAATGAAAATACTAAATAGCCTTTAAAATAATTGCATAATATGATGAGCATATTATATATTTAGCTAGTATTAAAATGGGTTACTTTTATAAGAAAACTTTTTAAACTTGTGCGCAACAAGTATGCGTGTCACGATAACTATTTGACACTTTCGAAATTGTACCAAATTGTCGCAATAGCGGCATTGGGCCCTTTGCTTAGAGTTATATCATTAATGACTATTCGTAGACCTCGAGAAGTATTATTTCAAGTAAAATATCCCCGCAGGTTGGGGGCGGGACGGATTCGTATTAATCACGATTAATAAGAATCTATTTACAGAAGACAAAACAAAGAATTACGTACAAAAGCCACCGTAGGTGTATGGAGTGAACAACGCATTCATTCATATGCAACTTTGAATCCTTGAACTATCGTGGCTGTAATAATCAAGCCTCTTCAATGAGTATTTGATTAGTCATCAAAAATATTGCATATTTTCTAGCAATAAAAATTTATAATTACCTTTCTAACCAAAGGCCTTTCTTACTAGCGGTTTCAATAAAAAATGTACGTGGTAAAGATTTTATATTAATTCTTACTCTTCCATGCTGCGCTTTTGATTAATTATGAATGTATACCTATGGACGTGTACATCGTTACATTATCGTAATGGTCAATCGCTATTCGATTCGCTGAATGGATTGAAATTAGTTCTAATAGTGTCAGGGTTTAATAATTGTCGCGAAGGAGTTTGGGGTCAAGGCGAACCCATCCACCTATCGTTCATTTTGCACTAAAGTTTTTCTAATCATGAGTTATTATTCTTATTAATTTGTAATATTGTTATCATTTTGAAATTTTTACTGTATCTACTCTTGCATGATTTTTTAGCCAGTTGTTAATTTGATTGTATCGTATTTATTGTTTTTTATAATTTTCAATTAAATTTCGCAGTCTAATTCATGTTATACTGATTCAATAACCCTGTACACAAATGTTTTGTGATAGCTCGTTTGTGGTTTCAGTCATTGCACCGGTATGTAAAGTGAGGTCGAATTGTAAAAAAAAATTGATCCGTTTCTTGTCGTGACTGGCGGCGGCTATACGAAGTCAGCGCGCGCCTGCCGCGGGGCCATTTCGTCGTGAAATATTTCCAAGTATTTCTGTGATCCATGTGCTGTTATTGGCTTATGATTTATAATGCCTCCAGCCGGACCTCAAGGTTCTTTTTTTACATTTATGTTGCGTAAGTGGAAATCAATCTTAAACTAGAGCCATTTATTATTCGTAATATCGAAAAGGACAATTTGTTCCATTTTATGTTAAGCAAATATTTGAATAGTTTTAGTAGTAGTAAGCAAATCTTTTTTAATGCTGAACTGACGTTGACGCGGACCCGGAGCGAATCTTCAAATGGTTTGTGTTAAAGAAAATCTAAATACATTGTAATGAGAAAAACGACTAACATTAGACCTTAAGATGATTCGCTTTGTTAAGCTTCTGCGCGACACCTTTTATGTAGACGCGCGCTTTCTTCTCATTGTTGTGACTTTCTTGATTGTATGTTACGTTATTCGCAAAATGGTCACATCTCTTATTGTATGTAATCTACCATATAATGGTCGGTTATTCGTTCACATGTACAATCGTAATAGCAATTACGAAGTTTCGAAACGTCTCCTTGTTGTTTTCACATGAATTGAACAAAAGCGAAAAGAAATCGTGGGCGCGTCGTCATTAGCTTTTGAACTTTCCACTATAACTACTTTTTATTCAGTTACATACTTCTTACACGTAAGCTATGTTAATTATATTTTAAACTGTAAAAGCACTGCAATATGCGAGACTTAAGTTTGATTAATAACAAATTAATCATGTATATAATTTATTTTAATCGTTTGTTACAGGTAAGAATTGAAGTGTTTCGGATGTTACATTAATTGGTAAGTAATTATTTTTAGATCAACTATCTGAAAGTACAGAATGGGTGGGCGGAGGCCGTGCGCGGTGCATCTATGAGGTAAACGCCAATTAACCGAACAGATAATCGTCGCTATTTGCTATTTCCATATTGTTTAATATGAGATACTTGTGCAATGCATTTCAAAAGTTTTCCGCTACTCTAGCCACCTTTTGGTGTTTTTCGGAGCGTGGCGGATAGGCAACCTTTGCAGCCGCAGTCCTTCGCTCGGTTTAAAGGAAAGCTGAATATTTAAATGACTTGGTTTTGTAATTTTTTCAAGCAATGTCGGAGCACGGGTAGCGATAAGATTATCTCGCTGTTCAAGGCAATTTGCGCCCCCGTACGCCAATGTTCTCGCGCCGAACAATTCGTCCAGATTGGAGTTGTAGCCTACATCGTTAAGTTTGGCGCGCACGCGACAATTGCACTGTTTCTTAATACCATTGTAACGCGTATATTCTACATTGTTTTCACGATTACATACTTTTCACAGACCTTGCTCTTTTCGAGATTGGATGGGTCTAACAGGTTTCACGTGTTTCTTCGTATTTTTTTCTCATTTGATAATATCGCCATGATGATGATGCTCCTAGCCGGATGGATTTTTTGTTTACGAACGGACGTACGGACAGGTGACGTAATCGTAGTTATCATTAGGTTTGATCCCGCGTAAAAACCAAGAACTTTTTCAGATGGAATGGATGGAAACGCTGCTTTGTTCTGTGCAAGACAACAAAAGTTGTAGAAAAATTTTATTAATTTTAAATAATATTAATTAAAATATCAATAATGTAAATCCCTATAACGTGCACGATTGCTTATTTCTTGTAATACAAACGGCTGGGCGTTAAAAGCTTACTTTTTAGGAACTCTGCGAATTGGAGCGAGGCCGTGGTCTGTGAACCGCTACAGATGTCATACGAAACATTAAACACTTTTCTATAGCATACCGAGAAAGGAAATTGGTTATTTGTAACTTTTAATATTTCAGTTAACATTTACTTTTGTGTAATATTTGATGGTATTCATAAATATAAGACTCATGCAAGCTTTGATGACATAGTGGCATTAATGTCGTTGGTTGAAAAAATATACGCATCAATAATAGACGTTTTTGCTCGTTACCTGATGAGAAGTTGTATTATGCGTTCACAAGCTTTGAAAAATTATGTTTTCTATTCGTGTTAATGTTGCCATTATATTTGTTGCTGGTTCTGAATAACTATTAGAAACCGCAGTGAGTTGGATTTGAAATCGTTCTGGCAATGAATATTTCATAGTTCGCCGGTATTTGCAGATTGGTCAAGATTTTTATCTAACGTCGTACGTATCGTTTGAACGTAGATTTCCTGTTCTCCGCTTAATTATCTCGCGCGGTTCGCTGTGTCCTTGTTTGAATTATTTATTTTCACACGATCTGAGATTTGTTCGCGTAACAATTATTCGCTTATCGATCGCTACTTCCTTGATGTTTTTGTGTTAAACACCCGCGCTAGTTATCGGTGTTCGATTATTTTTAATATCATAACGTTACTTGCAAGCATTATGTCATATGAGACCGTGTTCGACTTTCGTTGCCTGGTGGGCTACTTTTGTCCGACAGATCAGAATTGACCAACTGGATTTTTCTGCCGGATTGAGTTTAATGTTCGTGAACACAAGTGTGTTATGTTATTATTTCTTGTCTATAATCGGAAAAGACGTTTCACGTATTAATAATTTTGTACTGCTTGTTGATGTATGAATATCCCCAATAACAACGTGACTAAAGAATACCGGTCCCAATTAATTAACATTATCTACACGTATATGGATAGCGGGTCATCCGTTACAAGAACATCCTGTGCCGTTCCTTGTTAAAGGTCATTATTACACTACGCGCTTTGAGTATCTTTACTGGTATTCACGGTTATGACTAATCGTTATATTTGCAACAAATTTTTAAGGTTAATGCTTAACAAACGCCATGTTTACATGAACATTAAGTGTAGAAACTTCCAGAGTGGAATAACGTAAAACCGCAATTAACAATACGCGATTGAAGACTTAAAACATTATTGCAGAATCGAATTTTGAACGATATATTAAAGGCGCGAGCTTATATTTTCGAAACGCCTCGCGGTTGGTGTCGCGTAGGTTTGGATTAGCACATCGCCGGTATAACGTGAATAATATTTGCAGTGCTTATTACCATCAAGAACATTCCATTATACCTCACTGCATAGATCACGATAAATGTCGTTGGGTCGCGGTTGTAGCCTTTGCTTGCATTAGTGCAATATGTGTTCGGCTAGAGCTACGCGACAACAATTCGTCGGGCGAACACTTGTTTGCATTTTCTCACAGGTATTTCTCTACGTCGCGTCATTGAGTATTGCGCTGAAGGCTGTGCTATGTGAAATTTCGACTATATTCATGTCGCGATACAAGCATTGTCTGTCGTCCCGTATATTGTGAGGAGTCTAGCTCGTGGGATCTAGGTCGGAGGCCCTGGATTGCGTCTATTTGTATGCGGCAATAGTGTTAAAACGACAAACGTTTTGTAAAATAAATCTTACATTTACTTATAACGGCTGAGGCTGCGGTCGATAAACACTCGTACACTTCTTAACTGCACATGTCAGTCACTTCACTGTTAATGTCACTTGGATCACAGGCACATAGCTGGATTCTGCGCGTTTCGATATCTAAATGTCTTCGTTGGTCTTGAGGGATCGCCGCGTCCGGTAATGGTGGGGTGCACGTGTGTTCGGTAGATTGCTCGGCGCATGAGTGGCGGAGGTGGTAGGGGGCGCCGATGTAAATACTCCGCCGTAAGCGCGTGCGCAGCGCTCACCCACACAAACACCGCGTAGTGTAAGCGACACGCACACAACGATAGAGACGTCCCCGCGCCGCTGTGCACCGTGTCCGTGCGTGTCGTGCTTTAAACCTACAACGCATCGATACGAAATCGATGGGAGAACTCCGATCGCCCTGTTGCCGGATATCAGTAATGATTGGTGTGCTATGTGCTCATCGTTCTAGTGTCTATGTGATGTGTGATGTACTTTAATTGATTTGGTGTTTTTGTCTTATTGCCTTGAATTTTGTTGTGCAATATTTTGTATTAGCTACATTATCTCTAATTTTTTAATAAAGTATTTCGACATAAAAATAAAAGTAATGTGTTAAACTTATTTTGTTTTTTTTTTTTTAATTTTCGCCGTAGAAAACATTGACGTAATGATCTTTTGGGCTTTTATTTCTACTTAATTATAAAATATCATTAACCAGTGATATAAAGAGTAGATATTAAACGTCGCTTGAATGAAAAAAATATCTTGCTGCACGATTTTTTATTATAATGTTTATTTTATTTATTATAACGTTATTTTTATCTTATATTAACAATAGTAATAATAAGTGACAAATTTCGTGTTTTCATAAGATCTAATTATTAAAATTGGTGTTGAAGTAGAAATAAGTCGAGTGTTTTTGAATACTAAACATATTTTATTTAACATCTTTTACGTTAGAAAATAAAATTATTACTCACATAGACGATATTAAATGCAATAAACATGTTGAATTACGAGACACGGCTATAATCGTGGTCCTATTTATATAGTATTGATTTTTCTAAGTATTTTGCTTTGAATTTGATACTATTTGACGTATAATCAATTTGAGATGTATAAAAACAATCTAGGTTTACAATTGAGAACATGTTTTTATTTATTGTTAATTTCACGTGACATAGATTGGTTGATTGATTTCGGTTAAAGGAAGTTTAAGTAAAATATTGTATGTTTATTTTTGTGTGACACAATCGGA
The DNA here is from genome assembly GCA_029030555.1 of Ornithoptera alexandrae. NCBI lineage: Eukaryota > Metazoa > Arthropoda > Insecta > Lepidoptera > Papilionidae > Ornithoptera > Ornithoptera alexandrae. Next base: position 6,651,374 of record JARDVY010000011.1, on the reverse strand, counting down.
TAATAGTTCATTTAAAGTTCTATGTTAATGAAAATAATTTTTTTTACTAATGTAAGTTTTAAACATTTCAAATTGTTGTTTTATACGTTTATTAAATGGGACAAACGTATTTATGGCATTTAGTCATATTCTAAAAATAATTATTTTTCCTCGATGAGACCGAAGCGGGGGCCGGTGTCGGCGTCTGCTCACTCGGTTCGCGCCCTGCGGCGTGAGAGCGGTGTCATCGACATCCGCCGCGTCCTCGGAAGGTCGCGGCAGACCAGAACGGGAACCCCGTGCCATTTACATAATTACATAGGATTCAAACACACTGCACGATTTTTTTTAACACATCTTAATTTTTTTTTATAACATGCTTAAAACCCACAAAATTTTTTAAGCATTGTCTACGTTATTCATTTTTATAGTCTAGTTATTTTTTTTTTTAGTCAACTCATCAGGAAGGTTTATCTATAAACAAGCTAATTTAGTAATGTTATTCACTTCTTTTCCTCGTGCCAATCTAGAAACAATCTTATGAACCAGGATGCAAACGTCCGTAATAATTCGGTATTGTCAAGTTAATAAATGCCCGACAGTGTTCATAGTTCATACTAATGAAATATGGCTTTCCCCAAATATTTATAATAAATTATCGCCGCTCATATGTTAACAAGTGTATTTTCCTTTTTACGATAACACGGACAGCAATGTTTTCACGTCTTTAGAATGATCCCGGATCTTTTTTTGTTGGCAAGAATTCACTCCTCACATACACTAGCTCACATATTAAGAAAACAACTTTTTTATGTTTTTTTTTCATTCACTTTGCATCTAATTATTCGATTATTAGACTTGATTCCATACGTCTTCTTTTTCTATTAAGTATGCTTAAGTTAATATATTCTTATAAAAAGTTTTGTGTTGTATATATTTTTTAAGTAATTTTTACGATTTCTGTAATTTTTGATGTACATATAGTTAAATGTTATGTACTATTGCGTTGTTCATAGTTCACCATCATCATCATTTATATTAAAACAGTTTTTGTCGATTTTTCATATTTATATATTATCATAATTTAGTTACAGGCTACCTAAGATAATCGATAAAAAACTTATTAAATAATTATTTTAGATATTGACACGTAACTTTTACGACACACACCGTAGGGGGGTCACTACGAAGATTAAACTTTGAACTTGTGTCACCCTTGGTTTGATCACGATAGAGGAATGTCAGGGACTTTCCTAAGGCTGCGTCATAAACCTCGGGTAATGTTTTTATTATACACTTCTTTAACTTTTTTCTGTTTGTGTTTACATCAGTAAAAAAATAATTAAATATGTTCTTGTAATATTGTTTTCTTAAGTAATCGCGTTGCCATTATTCGGCCTCTACGATTTATTAGGATTTTGAATTGGTTTATTATTTCAAATTGGGTTAGTATATTGTTTCTGTAAATAAAAGTTAAATAATTCAATTAATCTAGTTGTGGATTTAAATTTACTTTATGTTTACTCATCGTAGTTCTCTGTTGCCTGAAGGTTTCAAGAGAGCTGTTGCTAGTGAAATTACATGGTAACGAGATTTAACATCCTATGTCTCAAGATGGCGAGCACAATGTGGTGCAGTGTATACCATCCTATCTTGTGCCACGTTGTTATTGGCAGGTGTACTATTCGCCATAAGATGAATGTCCTGTTCGTTCAATAATAAAAAATATGTATCGTATGATACAACATTGTTAGAGAAATCAGAGGAGCGACATTCCAATAATGTTGGTTTCCCCCAAAACCGGGGATTCTACAATGGTCACCGCCGCCGGGGCGCGGTACCGGTGCAAGTTGGTTACTTTTCGTCCTTTTCTCGGAATCGCGCCGACGGTGTCGGCGGGACGCGGCCGCGCCGCATTCCGCGACAACGAGGCGCTCGCGTTTGACCGTTTGACCACTTCATAACTCTACCGAACACCGGATACTAACGGAACTCGATTCGAACCAAATGCGCACTCGATCGGTCTCCATTCTCCGATGATGTTAAGCGCTTGGTAGTCATTTTAGCTCTTACAGTTCATCTGATACTGGGTTCGTGGAGTCAGGTTTACGGCCTGTTGACTCTACTAGAACACCCGTCGGAACACAGACAGGCTTCTGTTGGCGAAGACTATTTAAATACTACCGTAGCTCCTATCTTCAGTGCCATACAGAAGTGTACAAACATTACTGTGTTCCGATTTGACGGGTGCTGCTATCTAGTAAAATTATTGTGATAACGATACTCAATACTTAACATCTTATGTCTCAAGGCAACAAGCACAGTGTGATGCTGTGTATACCTTTCTAACTAGTGCTTTATTAGCATGGGTAGGCGTGTATTACTTAGTATCATATGAACGTCCCGCTCTTCACATTCGCTTCTCAGAATAAAAAAAGTGTTTGCATGCTGCTAATTGGCGGTAAAATTAGGAGCTTCGGTAGTATGTATCTAGACGGTCTTCGGCGACAGAAACTTGTCACCAGTACAAAATTGTATAATTTGGACAATGTTATTGATTTATATGTTTCGATGGTAATGGCGCAGCATCCATGCAGGCGCCGGGCGGGTCGGCCGTGGCGTCTGTCCGGTTATATTATATAATCGCATAACCGTGAGGACGTTTTTGGCGCACTGCTTTATCGGGCATCGCCTGCCACCCGGATGTGGAGGGCGGCGCGCCGTCGCTACTCCATGCGCGTAAAATCTCTTTACTTCGCGGTCGCGCCGAGTCCAAACTATATGCTTATCCTTATATCATTTATCGACAACGTTTAAGTCGTTTACGGTGTTTTTCTAAACCATACCGTTGTATTTGATTGTTTATTAATTGTAAATGTTTAATTATTATATTATATTGATATATTTTTTTTATTTGGCGTAGCGACGAGGCGGGCGAGATGTTTACCTGATGGTAAATGATACGGCCTATTCATAACAATGGGGCGTTAGTTGGGATGGTATACACTGCACTACATAGTGCTCGTCGCCATGAGATATAAGATGTTGTTTTGTTGAGTTAAGATGTTCTACTAATTTCATGAGTTACAACTCCTTTCAAACCGGACACTACTATATGCCGGCTGCAAGAGGAGCTGCGGTGGCTGGCACCCACCTAGACGATCTCCGGCATCAGACACTTACTATCAGTGAAATATACTTATGCATGTACGTTCTCTGCTAATAATGCAGTATTTCGAGTATTACGACGTTTTTTGTGTTAAGACTTTTTTGCACCTAAAGTTTTTTTTTTTTATAGAATTTTTACATTTATTGTGGTTTTACTTAGTATAAAATCTTGTGTTTGTTTTATTCCACCACAACGACTTGTACGATTTACTTAATAACAACATTTATCGCTAGAACTATTTAAAGAAACGCATTTGTGGTTACTATGTATATACATATATAATATATTACCCTAAATGAATTGACACCAGAATAAAGTAACTGTCATTCTATAAACATAGGAATTTATCAATTCCATAGAGTAATGGACTAACAATAACATTATAAATGGTGGATACATTGTATGGGGTAAATTACATTAATATATATATATATATATATATTTATTTCTAGTACATATCCTTAAAAACTTTTCCTTTATTAGTGTTATTTAAACGCAATAAGGACTTAATGGCCAAACATTAAAGTGCCTTTACAATAATATGAAGACGAAGGCCATTATCAAACGTGTTTGCAATGTACAGTGCTTGAACTGTAAGTAGTCGAAGCTAATCATACTTGTTTGATGTTTATAATACAAACAATATTTGTAAAAACTCCAGTACGAATATAAAATGATCGGGTTGTTTAGTTCCCTCCATTTCCTCTTCAGCTTTTTTATAACGATGGTGATGACAAAACATAGAGTATTAATGGAAATCAATGTTATTTCTTACTATAGCTGTAAATAGAAAAATCTTCCTTCTGAATATAATTTTTTTTATCTGTTATTAATTTTTGATGAAACTTGAAAATTCTTACTTTTTAATAAATTGTCATACATGAATCGTGTACTTATGTTCGTTACGAACCAAATTTTTAAAAATTATCTTATTCCGGGATATTTCTAATAAATCAACTACTAATGTAACTTGTAATAATTATGAAGCGGATTTAGCATTTGTATATGTGCCTCAGCACCAGAGGTGTGCTTAGGATTCCTCGCATACCAACACATGGATGCCTCGTCTCGGAACAGGTTAGGTGTAGCCACGTGCATCCGTGTTTTATTTGCATTTAATAGATATCAGAGTTAGATATTCCGACTGTGCTAACTCATGCTAAACGTATTATTTTAATATTGAAATATTTCTAATTTACTCCTTTTGTAAATCTTACATAATTTTACGACCCCTAGATACTACTTGATGTAAACAGAACTATTTAAATACATGAAGTATATTTTATTTTTATTTCTGTGAGGAGCTTTTTGAGATAGCAGATTTTCGAGCATTCTGTGTAAAGCGGGGTAGGGTAAAAATGGTTGTAATCTTTTTTATTTATTTATTATTTGGTACTACCAGCATAGCATATTATTTATTATCTTATTTTCTAGATGTTCTTTAGTAATTAATCATTTTATACTATTTGACAAATATTAAAATGTGAGATGAGTTCTATTTGAGATAAGGATTTTAAAATATGTATACGTAAAAGTATATCATAGTGATTACCACACGGTTTAAAAAAAATAAACTGCTGAGTGGAAGTTTTTATGCTTTTTGAAATTAACGGATCCGCAGGAAGTACAAATAAATTCTAGAATATTAATATACAAATTTTCTGAAATATTCGAAACTTAATCAACTGGCTCTATAAATCAATCGGCGCATCCTTTGCGCTAAATCAAAAGCAATTATTCCTATAAACTGCCTCCGTGACGCAATGTGTACTCGATTGCACAGTTACACGAAGGTCCTTTGTTTCATTCCGGAACCATAGTCATGGAGTTTGGATTGCAGGATATTTTAAGTCTGGCTAACTGCCACCCTCATATAGTAAATCTGCGGCTATATTAGCATTATCGTCTTCCAGTTGTGAAAATGAAAGACGGAGAGTTTTGGACGAGTGCGCTTCGACCATCCACGACCTCTTTGTCATAATACTAACGATAAGGTTATCGGAGACCATTTAGATAGAAATTAGCAGTTATTACTTTTACCAATAAACTTGTGTACTAAAATTACTGTCTTTCGGTTTGGAGTGCGTTTTAGCAGTTAAATCACAAGGTTAAGGAGACTTAACATCTTATGTATCGTTGCGACGAGACAATGTGGTGTTGTGTATATCATCCTATTCGACGCCACATTGTTATGGTCAGTATGTGTCACTTGCTATCAGATGAACGTTTCGTCTGGCTCATCACATAGTTAAATATTTTTTTTTTTAATATGAATTTAAGTTTTGCTTATTGTCGTCTAATGCGAGTCATTTAACTATATAGTAAGTTATGATTTCAATATTGGGAAAATCAAACTTAATTGCAATTGTATTCGACATTGAATATCAATGTTTGCACTACTGTAGAGTTAATTCAATTGTAACGTATTGGCATTCTCATGGTGTGTTGCAATGTTGGACCTCGGTCTGGTTTTTCAGTCTCAACATATTGCGGTCTGTTAACACCTCCCACTTTCGTTTGCATTTGTTATCACACCGCTTCCAATGTAACCCAACTTACGACGAAATAGAGCTGTAAACTATTAAGCTACACTTTTAAGTTTTCATTTACTTCATTTATTCGATGTGCAAGACCTTCGTCTGATAGTAAGTGAAATGATCGCCCATATAACAATGTGGCGCTCGTTAAGATTACTTACATTGCATCACGTTGTGCTCATCACCTTGAGACAATCAAATGTAATAATCAAAAATCAATTGGTGGCAAGTATCTATTGCCGGGGAAAGTCTGTGTTCCGGTTTAAAGGGCGCTTTCGCTAGTGTAATTACTGGGGTAACGAGACTCGACATTTTATGTCTCAAGGTGACGAGCGCAATGTGCTGCTTTAAATACCATCTTAATTAGCGCCGTGTTATAGGCAGGTGTATCACTAACCGTCAAGTAAAATTTTCGCTCGCCTCGTTGCTTCGCCGAATAAAAAAACAAAAAAACCTTCATATGTTGTCTTATTACTTTAGTAATTTCACTACACCATATAGTAATGTTTGCACGCTACTTTTTTGTCGGCAGAAATAGGAGCTGCGGTAGTACCTAGCTATACCGTCTCCGGCAACAGAGATCTACTAGTAGTAAATATGATCATGTTATAAAGTCGATTTTCTTCTTACCATTGTTAATAATAATACTTCATCACAGTCTTTTTATTATAATAACTCACATGTACGGTCTCATGGTAAATAAAAAAAAAACCATATACTGTTTATTAATATTCAGAATGCTGAATAATAAATCATAATATTGTGAAATCTGTTAATCATAGTGTAAATAGGTTTGTCGGTATTAATTACAAATAATGTATTACCTTCATAGTGTTTAAATAGCAGGTTTTCCTCTGCGGTTAGGAAAAGTTTTACGTTTAATAATTATGCTTGTTTCTATTTTTTATCTCCTTAATATACTTGTTGGTATAATACGAAAGAAAACATATATTTATTAATTTTAAATGTTATTGAATAAAGGGGTCTCAGGGGTCCCGCATAACAACTCATGGGATCCAAGACCTGCTCGTGGTGCACCCTGCTAATTAACAAACGAGGCTCTGGTTTCCACCAACCCGTCTAAAAATCCCGTCAATATGAACCTCTACAAACGACGACTACTTCTAGTATCAGGCGGTTTTGCAAGCAGCACAGGATCAATGGCTGTAGAGAGAGATCTTTGGGGCGGCCTATGTTCAGCAGTGAACGTCTAGCGGATGGTGACGATGATTCAATATGTTTCAGTTTAAATATTTATTAAGATGTATTTATTAGTAACAGTGCAAATAAATGTATTGATATTTAAATTTTTATAGAACAAGCAGATTTATGTTTTTTATGATTTTTCAGTTAGTATTTCATAAATTTTTATTAACAATAAATTTGAGAGATGTATAGAAAATCTAACAAGTTTTAGTTTCATTTAAAATCATAGAAACGCATCTCTTCCTGATAGCTCAACAAGGGGTAAGAGGACATTGTAAAGTTACAATTACATAAGTATTTTTTTATTTCAAGTACATACTTCTTATATTATGTATAACATATACGTCACGAGAATCATATACCGGTTGAATAGTATGGAATCCTAACCAATATGTGACGTAATTTTGTTTTTTTTTTATCCTATACAATGCCGCCGACACAAACATTTCAAGGTATCGTGAAATTTGATTAAGGAAAACATCAATATTTATCTAAGAATAAATTATTAACCTCAAATAAAGGAACTTACGAGTATCTCACGATCTTTTTTTGTGTTTGTTTGTGCTTAGCGACGTTTTTATGGTTTATCGTTGCGTTATTAGGTTTCCTCACACGAAGTTTCAATGTATAAAAATTACAAATTGATTTTATTTACTGCTATAATGTTTTTTTTTTGTAAAAGAAATGTATTATAGTTTTGTCACCACAATACATATCAGCGCGATGAGTTGTTTTCGTCACTCAATGGAATTTTAAGCAGTATAAATAATTTTATTTTATACAGTCTATTCAAATATTAATATCATTGATTTCGTTATGTCGTTTTAGTTTAACTGAAATTTTTATGTTGTTTTACGCTCATTGTAAGAAAGCAGCAAAAGCAACTCACTATATTCATTTACAATAAGGTAAATAGCCTAGATATAGTTCACATTAAATTGTCAATTGGAGCAGGACCGTTTTGTTATGGCATCAGATTTACAATATGTTCATCGTATCTAATATCACAAACCAATTGAATGCATACGATAATTTGTCAAAACGAGAATAGGTCAAAATTATATCCTTTGTAATACAAGACGTATTTGAAAATATTGGTGTACAATGTTACAATATCAGTGTACCAATTTTAGTATTAATTGTAGAAGGTATAAGTTTGGTTAGTTTCTAATTTGGTACTAAAGATAAAAAGCGTTAAGAAAGAATATTATATATTCATGAGAAGATCTTATCACTGACAAAATCAGCGAGTACGTTGAAGTTAACGATATTCATCATCGTCGTTTTCTGTCATCTTCAAACTATTGTTTGGCGGTCAGTTAGAGAAAACTTTTCCGATCCTGTACCATTCTTTTAAGTTTAATGGTGTTAGTACATTAAAATGCGCATACAGAATATTTAAATGTAAATATTTATTTTAAATGCTGAACTCGTGTACACTAGTAAAATTACAAACAAAATAAAATGTATCTTAATATTTTCAATACGCTACAGCATGAGGAAACGCAGCCGGCATTTAGCGTCGTGACTTAGTCAAGCACTAGTTAAAGTCTCGCCTTTCGGTGCCCTTGTTGGTTATTCATAACGGCTCCATAAAGACCAGGGTCGTCGCACTGCCAAGATTGCGGATTTGGAAGCGAGCGCGCCCCGACCGGACGAGAGGGCTGAAATAGTCTTGTGCAGGCATCGAGCTTAGGTCTGGACAGAGATGTTCTGCTGCTCTCTTATAGGTTATAAACCAATAATGCAAAAAGAGGGATGTTATCACTTTAACATCATTTCCTCTTTGTCGCCATTGTCTTATATCTTGATTAGATCTATTTCCATACTCCGATTGCGGATTGCAGCTTTTGCTTGTATAAATCATTATAGGTAACATAGTTGATATGCAATTATTTTTAACTAAAAATATTAACTATTATCATCATGAGGTGCCATCTTTAAATTGGAGATTAGTGGAAAGATTGAGAATACTAATCCGGTTTTAAGCTATTCTTATCAATTATGTATTTAGGCCCGATCGAATTCTTTAAATGATAATATTAACTATGCCGTTTAAATACAACTAAATTCCCGTTTCGACTTGTTTGACTCGTTAAAAAGTGTGTTTCCCTGCAGATAGGAAAATGTACATCTCGTAATTACCGATTTCTTGATATCTCTACACAAGTAGGATCAGATGTCATATAACGAACAGACCATTAATTTGTCACTGAGTAGTAGTTTTACATTTAAGTCGACAATCTAACGGATATATGATCTCAAGACGGACGCAAGCCAGGCAGGTTCCTGCGGATGTAATATAAACTCAAGTAGAAATTGGATTGGGAACTGTAGATCTTGAAAGGGAATGTATCGATTACAACTGTCCACGGCGATATATTTTCATAATTACTGGTACTGTAAATGAATACATTGGAACAATATGTATCGCTTTGAAAAAAAAATCCAGTGTGATAATTTAAATATTTTCGCTAAACACTAAGTACTATTGTTCGTTATGAAGGGTGCTGTATCTAATGAAATTACCAGTTTAAAGAGGCACAAAGTGGAGCACTGTAAACATCCTAACCACAGCTACATTGTTATGAGCTGGTGTGACATGATTAATGTCTTTCTCATAGCTATTATTAAATATAAACATTTTGCTAAAATTCTTTTGAAGCTTTGTTTTTCACGTGATAAGACGTGTCCTTATTTGGTGTAGCAGTACATTAGTCTCATAACAAGGATGGTAATTATGCACGAAAACATGTATTCAATGGGAGATTACCGGAAATATTGCGATGTGAGAAGATATTTACATTCATTTTATCAATCGTAAGCTACAATGCGATTTAACTTTAGCTGCAAAGTTCATTGATAAAATGATAATGATAGGTATCAATTATACCTTTTTGATAATGCGCAAATAATATGCATTGACTATATTAGAAGAATTTTTTTAAAAGTTTTGTTTAACTACGTTAACTTTGTAATATTGTTACTTATATTGACACGAAGAAAAGATTAGGTGCCAAATAATTATCGCATAGTTAAATAAATAGTAATTTATTAAAGCCGGTCGTACAAATGTTGTAAATATATGTAAAATACATTTTATATATCTCTTATCATTTATGGATACTGAGTAGTTTTTAATATTTGTATCGGACATTCAATAAACCAGTTGACATTCTCTGTTAATTTCTATGACTCACGTTCAACAGAGTTGTCGTTCGTGTAATAGTAAATGAATACTCATAACACTGTGTTGATAGATTAGATGATATACACTGCACCATTTTGCGTCCGTCGCTTATAAAATGGTAAGTTCTTCAGCAAAACACACGTTTGTACGCTGCTGTTTGGTGGTAGAAACAGTTGCTGGGGTTGTACTTGCATAGACGGTTTCCGGCAACGTTTTTCACAAGATTTAGGTTCTGAGATTGTTAAGTGTATATATGCTTATCTTATATGTTAGTGCGTAAATAGATGTCAATTAATTAGTTGAAACCTGTTAGTATTAACTAATTTCAAGATAACTATTCTAATAATGATTTGTATGTTTATCGAATTCTGAATCCGAATTCCGGCGACGGCTGTCTTATCTATACCAGATATTTTTTTTCTCTCGCTGAAGTCGTCATTCATCCAACATTCGGGCGCCAAAGCGGCCGTATGTTAATCAGAAAGGCAAAATGTGCCGAAACGAACGGTCATCTCCGCATTCCACGCGGGCCGCGCGGCTGCGACGCCGCTCGCGGAAAACCCGATCAACAACGAACACACAAGCCCAATGTCAACTCTACGTCCATAACACACAGCTCATTATTTATTAGCTCAATCAAAACAAAACATAAATAAAAGAAAATACATAACCACAAAATCAGGATTTTAATGTTATAGCAACAAGGCATAATTTCGTTATGTATACGGAGGTCGGCGCCAGTTCGCAAAAAACTATGCGAAATGTTACTGTTACCGATTAGATGAAGGTGGCAGCGGATTCATTCGTGTATACAAACAACGATGGATCAGCAACGCGTGACAGTGTACAAAGTGGTTAATGTTGATAATATCCAAATATGATTTTATTAGGCGACGTCCGGACGCCGACGAAATTATGAGGTCTATTAATTATTTCATGCAACGATCCGGCGCCGCGATTCCGCTCAGATACAGGTTGGAGCAGATCTATAAATGGAAATTTTAATTTATATATCTCTTGAAATTTAATTTTTTTACTAAAAAAGATCAAGTCGTTCTGTTTAACTGCCTTACTTATTTTGAAGTATTTTTTTACTTCACAAGTACAAATTATTTCAGTAATTTGTATAATTTTAATTAAGGTTCGCGGAAGCTTTCCAGATAGTATATGTTAATATGTAATGGCAACCAATGACTTTAAGATTAAGGTAACCGTCACAGCTTTAAAGACTGCTACACATGTGGCAATGGGCAGGGTTCTTTGCTTAAAAAATTTACGGCAGATAGGAGAGTAAAATTCTAGAGGCATGGTATTCACGTACCTATACAGAACAGATCGGAACAGAGATATTAAGGGTGGCTATGTCCAGCAGTGTACGTCTCTTGATGATGAATGTCATTGCATGTAAGTGTATGGAATGTATCAGTAATGATTATCCACAAACTTCAAAATCACTTCAGAAAATATTAATAAAGAACCTAATTTACATGTTAAGAATTCTGAGATAATATGTCAATATTAAAAGGAAAATATTTTTCACAGGTTTTATATCTCAGAACTACGCGATTGTCTGCGATAGTATCATGGTCATACAGCCTTTTTAGAAAACCAGTTAGTCGTGAAGTTTTTCTTACGTTAAGTTCAAATATAGTTAGGTATCTCAATACTTGTGTATTTAACCGAATTAATTATGGATGTGAATGTGTCAGCGTATAACATATTCCGTAGGTCGTTTTTATTTATTGGAAAATTATGAAACGGCAAATGAAAAGGTGTAATAAATGGAAGGTAAAATAAAAAATTTACATGGAATAGAAATCAATGTATTGTACCTAGTAATACGAGTGGTACATATTTATTGTCTTGTTTATGCTGCTATGTTCAATTACTATTTTCCAGACGTAAAGGTAATTTAGTAAAATTACTGATGTAATAAACCTTTATATTTTTGTCTCAAGACGACGAGCATAACACTGTGTAGTATATATCTTAACTAACGCCCAATTGCTATCTGAAGGCGTATCACTTTTACTATCAGATAAAAGTCTCGCTCATCTCGTCGCACCCTGGAATATTAAAAAATACATTTTTAAAATCTACTCTATGTATATATTTCAGTGAATATTTAAATAAATGCAGTTGAATTGCAATGAAAAGTTGTTTAATGTTGATAATTGAACTTTTAATGCGAGCGAACACGACCGTGGTTAAAAACATGTGATTCAAAGGTTATCGTCTATGGCACTTTTTCTTTTAGGAAAATGGGAGGCATTAAACAATAGCTCGGGCTTAACAATGGTACGACGACAACTTTCCACTTTCTCGCGTTTTCCACACAATGATCAAACACCACCACAGACGTACAACTAATTTTTTTTTATATAACAAAGGTGACACATTATACACCTGCTTTGGGAGGTCACCGCAGCGTTTAAACGCCAGTAACACTTGGGGTCGGCCCCGAGTTTTATTCGATTATTTAAGAAACTTGTCCTATTCAAAATACATAACATAGACTTCTAGACAAAAGAGAACGATTCCAGTATTTACATTTCTGTGTTATTCTGATTTAATACATGGACAAACCTGTACCTGTTTTTCACCTATACAACCTATTTCAAACAATTTTCCGACGGGGTTAAGTTATTATGCGATCTTATAGAAATGTGTTTTTGTAAACAAGATTACTAAGTTTGAATAATTAATAAGCAACTGTTATAATATTACGCTCGCCATTAACATTCGATTAATTTATGCAAGAAGAGGTTTTGATTTTCTGTTATTGAATTATTTATTCATTATGGCTGGCGACCATCAGGCGCCTCCAATTTATAAGAATCATATCTTTAATATATAGCGAGCGCGTGCTTTATTTTTTTAAGAGCTTCATCTTTATCATTTATACAAGCAAATGTTATACGTCCACAACTATTAAAAAGGTTCCAGAACTATAATAATATTTTTTTATCCGACGAGACGAGCGAGATGTTCATCTGATAGTAAGTGATACTGTGTGCTACTAGTGCCCTTAAAAATGAGCTAGATAAGATGGTACAAACTATATTGTGTCCGGTACTGTACGTAGGATGTTAAGTCTAGTTAGCCCAGTAATTTCACTAGCTATAACATTTTTAAACTGGAACACAGTAATATTTGCACACTTTTTGGAGGCAGAAATAGGAGCTGCGGGAGGTACCTACCTAGACGAGCTTCTGCAACAAAGACTTACCACCAGTATTAAAAATAAATTTTGACTATTTAGATGTTATGCTACACTTACTTAGAATTTGTTAGAAAACTTAGATTTTCTTCGTTTCCTTTTACTGGCTTGTTATTCAGAATTCGGATTTAATTCATATACTTCTTAAAATTCTTTGTTTCAAAAACAGTGTTATGATTCTTTTACTTTACAGCTGTCTTCTCTACATAATATTATTTTCAGTACTAAGTCTTCTCGTGCCAAGATAATTAATTATTTGGGGGTCATTAATTTAATTTAAGATAATTATAGTTCACCTAGCATCATTTTACGTTTAGTTTTATAATAACTCATAAAAAATTTTTAATTACCACTTCATTACATTAAACTGTAATGAAAAAAGTAAAAGAGTTTCGGGTGTTATTACAATATATACATATATATATACATAATCACGCGAAACTAGTGAACGTATTGACATGAGAATAAGACCATTCCATGCGGAATCATTTGTAGATAGTTATAAGCTTTTTATTTTTTGAATTTCATAGATCTTTCGTCATTTTATTTTTAATTAACTTTTATAAACATTTTCATTTCGTATTATTTATGCGGTAGCTAAGTAACGGTTACTAAAGAAAATAATTTGCGGTCTATTTGTATATTACGGTCAGTAAAGCGGGCGGGCAGCCGCTAGCGTTGCATAAATATAAACGAGATTTGCACATACGTTATCATTTACTAACAGTTTTCCCTTGCGAATAATCAATATTTTGCAACATGTAATCGGATGTCATAGTGTAGCTTGTCCAGCATTTTCTCATTTAAACGTTCCAGTAATGATACGATCACATTAAAAAAATCCTATATTTCTTACTGAGTTTGAAAAGTTTTACATCTGCTTACTTTTTTCAGAGTAACCCATAGGTGAGGATGTATAAATATATACATTTACTGTTACTAACAACGGTATTGGTCACGTGGATAACAACGATGGAAGTACGATTATATCAGAATGCTGTTTTAGACAATGTTATATATATATATATATATACACAAATAAAGCTCGTTATCCTTAAGTTAAAAACATGTTTCGATAATATAATACTTAGGATTCAATTGTAGTCTAAAAATGTTAGCCTTTGTTTATTATAATTTTATATTATGTATGGAAGATAAAGGTATGATAGACAGAAGCCACAAAAACCCTCTTAGTGGTTATCCTTAGTGAGATGATGGGCGGGGAGTAGTTTCTCGCGCAATTCACCGCAACTATCCTTCACTAATCTTAAGCATTTCCAAGAGAAGACCGTAACCCTTTCCAGCACCGTCACTATGTTACGACTAACACCAGACCATCTTTCCACTTTTCCTCTAGCTCCTCGCTTAGTTAGCAATTGAGGACCTTAAAATACCTTCAAAGTCCACGACCGCGGAAATCAATTTTATACGCTTTCTACGACAGACAGTGCTTACTTTATTCCTGTTCCGAATAACCCGAGACTTTAGGGCAGATATGACAGGGTCTGCTGATAGAACGATATGCTGTTTCTTGTTTTTAGATTAAGTAACACCGTCATAGTTATTACGTACATATAACGAACGTGATAACAAATCGCCATTACAGCGGGATAATGTGGAGCGTGTTGAATCGGTTACGGCGCGAGAACACAACGCGGGGCACCGCACGATATTGTCCGCCACTTTAAGCCTATTAAATTAAAACCACATTACTAAAACTATGCACTACGTGATTGCTATATCGCTCGCAATATTTGTCGCGGTTACGAGCCGAGGTTTTTTATGCAACAGAGACGTACAACTAATCATATACCTGCCGACAGCGACGAGGAACTTCACGAAGGGTGTAACATTTCTCCGAGTAATGGCTAATGATACGTCCGCTCATAATAACGTGACGCTAGTTAGAATGACATACACATGATATTCTGCTCATCGCCATGAGACATAAAATATTTATTCTTTTACCCCATCAATCTCACTAACTAACTACAGCGCCCTTTAAACCGAAATAATAATGTTCCCGCAGTACTGTTTGGCGGCAGAATTAGGAGCTGCGGTGGGGTACTTAGATCTAGCACTAGTGGCTCTAGTACTACAGGCGTTTATAGATCATGGTTTCTTCTTATCATTAGCAAGGCAGTACGTCAGTTTTCTACCTGCGTAGTGTAAAAAAATGAGGTGTTAGCTAGAATACAATCTTAAAACCTGGCTAGCTGTCCTAAAGCTATTTGAGTTTAGGATAATTAAAAAAAATGTGTAAAAGACAAAAATCAAATCAGGTTATACCTTTTACTATATATTATAGTTATATTTAGGTTTCCTTTATAACCACACAATTTAATCTTTATATCATTAATATTCATTACAAACATGCACAGGATTGATGAAAATTATTAAAACGTAATATTCACAGTTGAAATTTAATCTTTTTAAAATCACTTCCTTATGTCGAGTTGATGCGAGAGTATTACAAAAAAAAATATATTAATTCAAAGTCAACAAATGTAAATTAAATTCGAATAATGAATATAAACTCGTTTCTATGGTAAGTGGTACTGTGCCTATAACTATCCGGGTCATGAACTTGACACCGTAAACCATAGGCCAGTTAGACACAAAAGCAACAATACGTAGGAGTAGAAACGCTTTAATGATACGTTTTATTGTGTTATTGTATGTCGAATTTTTAGTTGCATAGTGTACCCCTGTGTTAGTTGCTTATTAAATAATTAAGTAAATTTCAAATAAGATTAGCACGAATCTACGATATATACAAAAACGGTCGTAATATCGAAATATATTCTATTATGTTTATAAATCAAAACTTTAATATCTTTAATTATCTCTTTTATGGAGTTGATCGATATCCTATTAGTCTAGTGTTTGTATGTATTTCTCTAATCAAGTAGTAGGAGTTTAGTAAGTTAACAAATAGTAATAAGTTCACGAAGACATGCTATTCCATTATTTGTTATAAATATCATGTTTTTTGATCCTTGTATTCTACATGGCGTTGTTAGTAAAACACTGTCTCTAAAAACTTTAGACCAAGATTAGCAGTCAAGGAAGATCTTTTACTGCTAGTTTCGGGGAGGCGTATTATGTTTAGTTACGAAATAATTTTTATAGAACGGGTGAACGATTACGTATAACGTAAGTCGAGATTTAAAAACACCGTGACCTTAACTTTTGTATATGTCAATTTAATCATCAGTTTATTCAATCATAACGAATGAAGTTTAATTGACTTGATGTAGAAATCTTGTTTAACAATAAAAGTGCTGAAACCATAACCTATATAAGACTACACATGGCTCTATAGAGTAGCGGTTAATAAAGTGGTGGTCAGCATGAAAATTTCGCTGGTTCGCAGATAAATGCAATGGTAGCTTATTCATAATGTTAAGTTCTTCTATAAGGTACATTTAAACACAATTATTGGTTATGTTATAGTTTATTTTTAAAGTTCTCACAATTATGTTAAAGTTAGTAGTCCATCATCATCAGCCGATAAACGTCCACTGCGGAACATACGCTTTCACCAAATATTCTCACAACGGGTAATGAATTCATATGGGGGGATTTGGGCCATTTTCCACCACGCTACCCCAACCCGGGTTGGTCGAAGCCAGAGCCTCGTTTGCTGATTAGCAGGGTGCGCCACGAGCAGGTTAGGTTGGCTTGGATCCCTTGAGTTGTTGTGCGGGAACCCTCACACCCCTATTAGTAGTTATTTATACAATTTATATTATTAACTAGGTATATTTTACGTGTTCGTAGGTCACTTTTAAAAAATCGTGTTATTAGTCCGCGGGATTTAAATTATGAATTTACTGATTCGAGTAAACATGTTTGTCGACCGCTGTTATAAAAGACTAGGTGTTCCCCGTTGGCTTTGCCGGCCGTAATATCCTCAGAATTCGCTTTGGAGAATGAATTTTGTAAAATCCATTCATAACTTATCTCTAAATGGCAGAAGCAATTTCTCTACCAAATGTTTGTGTGTATACATCTAACAGAGTCGGAGATCTGTGATGAGTCAATTAACCTTTGAATATTTCCTATATATATACAGATAGTCTGATAATACAATAATATGACAGATGTGTTTACGTTACTTTTCATTATAAATTAATATAACGGTAGGAATGATGCTTGAATGGTGATCACACTATCTGACCTCAATCCATATTTGAGCAAAAGTTATGTTGGTCAAAATTTCTATTGATCGCTCTTGGTGCCGTGAACTTGACACGCCGTTATTTTTTGGGCGAGTCACTTGCAGGGTTACTGGGCAACGCGAATAGTGGGTTAAGATGATTCATAACGACGTTCTTGTCTGGTGCTTAGTTACCTAGTATTTACATTTCATGATGTTTATGTTGGCTATATTTAAATTGTTATTGCCTGTTGTGATTTAAATAGAAATTCTGTACATCATCATGGCATATGACTTTTTTGTCGCAATGGAAATCTTAAAACGATATCGTGTTTCTGGGAATAAGATAAGGTTATGTGGAATTTATTACGTATCCAAACAGCCTCGGTGGTCATCATAGGTGCGTTACGCGGAGCCTTGGGATTTCGTAGAGAACGCACCGGTGCCTGCCCTGCACTACGCCTAAGCACGTTCTAGGGAAGTCCTAAACTCGCTCAGTAGGCTTCCACCTTCATAGTCCGCCAATCCGTAAATCCTTTTAGTCGTCTTCTACGACGGGTAGGACTTGGCCCTATTCTTGAATATCCCGAGATTACAGGACAGTCACGGTACATGCTTAGTTTGATTTTTTTTATTCAATACGAAAGTACATGATGTGGCCCACCCTTCGTAACAACGTGGCCAGTTGTAGTAATTATAATAAGTATGATACAAACTGCACCACATACTCCGTGAATTTTTAAACCTAATTAGAGTTTTGATTTTGCAATAGTAATTATTGGATTTTTTACAACTATAAATATATAGTTGTTAATATATGTATTTATATAATAATATGTAAACTATGAGTCTCACATTTCAACTGATGAAATGGTGATAAAGTGAATTTTATCAGATAAGGTGTCTATAATCAAGCTACTGATAGTGTACTGTAAATTTTATTATACATTATAAAAAAGATTTCTTAGTTTATAGGGTTTATATTAGTTACATAAACACCTTACAATATGTTTTCGGTGATGACATCAAATATTTAAGCAGTTGTTTTTGGTTACTGACGCGCACTCATATTGAACAAAAGATAATCTAATGAACACAAATATTACGAAGGCGATACGAATTTAATCGTGCAAATATATTTTTAATACAGATTTCATAATTTAATTTGTTTCATATAATAAATTTGTTAATATGACGAATGGTTTCGTTTTATTACAGCAACGACCTTGCTACCGTCGCCGTCTTATTTCGCAAAATGACTGACTGGGTCCAATGGTTCTATGTAAAATTAGTTGGCCTTATTCGACATTTGGTATTCGAAAGAAAAAAACAACTAAACATAAAAACCATTTATGCCAAACTCTTAGTTTTTATGGTCACATACTGGCGTTTGTAGATCGACATTCTTACGCTTACACGGACATCCTTGTGGCTAAGCTATAAAATAGTTATTTTTTGTCGATTCCCTGGTGTATTGCAGAAATAAGTGCTTCGCTTTTAAAGTAACAGCAAACATTCGTTACATTGAATGCCAGGTCATTGGACTGTTGCTATATTCGATTTTAAAATAAGACAAGTAATTTTATATTAAAAAAACATACATCTATATTATATTACAAAAAGCTTTTGTTTGTATAACTTAAACATAAGATAGCTTAAACAATGAACTATACAATCCTAGTAATAACCTATAGTTAATAACTAATTTGATATAAAACAACTACTTCACCATTATGATTATGTTTAAGTTTCTTCGTTATTTATTCTATCATTACAATACGCGTTAAAGGGTATATCAAGAAACAAATGATGACTTTAAAAAAAGCATAAATTACAGTCACGTGGGTGGGAAGCTAATAGTTTTTGGTAATACGTGTAGCTCTAGCGCCGTGAACTTGACCGTTCCGTCGGATGCTTCCAACTGACCATCAACTCACCTAACAAGCCAATTTACTGCATAACGTTGAATTCATGAACAGATTAAGCTTATATGTTATACAAACTTTGTTCAATTGTAAAAATATATGTTTAATATGTTTTTGGACAGATGGGTAAAAGTAAACTTTCAAAGCTGTCTGTCACCAAACATAAAAGTGTTGTTATAGTAGAAAATCTACAATGTCAAGGTGTTAGCTAGTTAGGCGGGTCCAAAATTGCTGTGTTGTTTTGTTGTGCCTCCGGGAACAAAAGAACACAGCAATCTACACAATTCATCTTTTTATCTATTAACTCAAACGGGCTGAAAGTAGGTTTGTTTTAGTGAATAAGGCAGATAGTGGCCAAGCGTGTTCGTTTAGAATAGTTCATGTTAGTGAAACTATTGTACGATAATATCTTAGGTCAAGACAGAAATAAGTGTTCCTCGCCACGGGTGAAGGTGGCAACAGAGATTTTGCAAACTGCGATCTTATTTCTAAAGCCTCGAGAACTACTTGACACAATAATATAGGAATGTGAGTTTAGTAGCTTAAAAACTTGCTGAGAGTTTTATTGTCCGGATAGCGCTTCGTCTGCTCCATTAAGATCGCGATAAGTCGTCCGGAGCCGGATACATTTATTATATGCCAACGTACTCTTATATATGTTGATGTTTAGTAAAACCGACAAATTTTTCCATTGGACTGGTTGAACAGTTGGTCTGTCGTGGCGTGTCGCCGATAATTAATTGATGTGCTAATGAGTTATTGTCTGTAATGGGAAAATTGTTATAGAGATGTGTCGCAACAAAGTAGGCTTTAGCTGTGCGAAGGTTCCCCATTTCTTCTTTTTTGTTTAAAATTAAGGGACAGTTATGTGTTTAAAATCATAAGAGCTTTATTTGCTTCCTTAAAGTTTTATTAATTATTTAAGCTTTTGAATTCAGGGTGATTGATCGAAAGCGCCTCATACCACTAGAGGGTAGGTAGGTGGAGGGTAGTTAGAGATTGCCTATGTTGTAAAAAAAATATTTTCCTAGTTGTCGAGCAACAAATGTGCTAAGATTTCTATTTAATAATTTAAGAGTTAAAATATGCATTAAATTTTAAATGAAATGTAAAAATGTTACATTAAAAACTACGAACTAATCCTTTTGTTAAGGGCGTGCGCTTCAAATAAGATTAGCATACCCCAGTTCACTAAACCTAACTATATAATAATCTGTCCAGTCACTCAAAAGGTACGGGAGTTTGCGGAATTGATATTGGTAAGTTTATTGATACTCAAAAATAAGGTAAGTCTATCTGTCAACTCTGCCTTTTGTTTGTATTATGTTATGTTAATTCGTTATCGTAGCGAATGTAGAATAGACATATTTTGACAAGACGCATCAATTAATTTAGAAACCCACAGTTATAAATCATTCATAAAGTATCAAAACTGGCGCCACCGCGCTAACCACACGAATAATTAAATCATCTGTACTATGTGTCATTCCGTTGATATTTAATTATTTCTCTATTATAATTATATGTATCGCGCATCGGGTCGGCGAGTGAGGTGCGTTTGCACATTCTGGGCGTTAATGTCAATCTGCGAGAGCAACATAAATTATTTATGATATAGCGCAGGCGACAGGTGATGTGGGCCTGTCAGAGTCACTGACGTCGGGAATTGCTATTCTGATGGCTGCACTGACAGGGCTGTACTGCATAAAAACATCCTCCGCCCGGTAAAGGCGGTTAAGTATTTTGAAATAACTAATGTGTTACTTATGAATAAAGCTGCGAAATTTTACGTGATGGATGGGTGAAGCATTAGTATAATAATTTGGGTATAATTAGTTTAGATTTTTTTTTTCATTCGACTAAGCGACCAAATAATTAAGAAGTTCACCTTGTTTGGAGATACGTCTGCCTATAACAATGTGGCGTTGGTTAGGTTAGTGTAAACACAGCATCACATTAAGCTCGCCACCTTGAGACATAAGATGTTGAGATTCATTACCTCAGTAATTTCACTAGCTACAATGCTTTTTAAATTCGAACACTGTAATATTAGCAAATTACTGTTTAAAGGCAGAAATAAGAGCAGCGGTACCACCTACCTATTATAAGATCTCCGGCAACAGAGATATAGCACCAGTAAAACTTTTGTTATTTTGATTGAGGTTTTTTTTTAAAGTTATATGACGCCTATTCATCATTATCAGCCGACAGAAGTCCAGTGCTGAATATAGAAATTTTTAATGTTCAAATAATTTAACGACAAAAGATGTGCATACATAATTTTAACTGAAGCAGTTAGAAATTTCATACTGATGTTCTTTAACATGGAAAACGTTTATGACCTTTGGTTTATTTACCTTCAATAAAAGCTTTCATTGTCTCTTGCGATTACCACGTAGTTCAAGTCACTGATGATACGTCTTTTTTACCAAACACTATCTAAGCACTCGGTGTTACCGCAAGTTTTGCCGCAAAACAATAGTACACACATTTTACTGTGGTCTGGTTTGAAAGTCGTTTTAGCTAATGAAATTACTGGGGTAACGATACTTAACCTCCTATATCTCATGACTACGAAACAATGTGATACTGTGTATATCATTTTAACTAGCGCCACGGTAGTATGAGCAGGCGTATTACTATCCGGTGAACGTTTTGATCATTTCATCGGTTTTATGAATAAATAAAAATAGAGATGTGCTGATACGTACTGCGGACAGTATTCAAATGATTCAGCAGGTGGCTGCTTAATATAACTGTGAATTATGACTGCACTTATGCAATTCGTCGTGCGTTTCGCTGACCGGTGCAAACGAGCCGTTGAAAATCCAATCAGGCAATCACCCAAATTTGTGTTTACTTCTCAATTCGTGTACCTAACAACGTATTTAGTTCATTTATGTGTAAGTTTAAATGTTTTCGTAGTAAAATATATGTAGTAAGCTAGATTTATGACTAGGATATAATCAACCTTGTCTTCTTGGTCTAATAAGAATAGGATAAGATAATTCGTGCCTGTCGTAGAAGGCCACAAAAAAGCTAGATAAGCGAGCCTTAGGATAACGGAAAATGTAAGGTGGTTTTAAATATGCACGTAGTACAACGTGGGGGCCAAGGAAGGCTTTGCCCTTCTTTGAGACATGATTAACCAGAATGCGGAGAAGTACCCTAACTCACTGAAGGAGACCATGAAGGGAGTTTTTATGGCCAAGAATCCCACATAACTCTGACTTCCCTCCAGAAGATACATAAAAAGGGAATAGGATATAATCTGGTCTTATTTATACTTTGATATTTTTTAAATAATTCTATATACATGCTACACACGTCATTAGACTCTGAAATGCACTTCCCCCTGAAATTCGAGAGGTTAGCACAGTGGCACTATTCAAGATTATTATTTTGCTCCATAGTAACATTTATAAATTTGAACCTTTTTTTACTCATTATAACGAATTAAAATTTATACAGTAAAAGTTCCTTATTCGGGCTTCCTTCATTCGCGTTTTCACTACTCGCCGCTAAAATTACATTATTCGCGGATAAAATAAGTACATATACACATAATAATAAATTGATTCCAATAGGTATTTAATCCAATATCCTTTGTAAATGCCGTCAAATGGACTAATAAAAATATAATCCGTATTCACGGTAACTGTATTCACGGCATATTTATGGAACACATACCCCGGGAATAAAGAACTTTTTCTGTATTTAATATAAGAGTTTTGTTATAGTGTATTCCATGCATTTGATTTACTTTTACCATTATAAACTTTTCTAACGTCCTACTTGTAGAAATTTTACTTTAGAATGAGTAGTGCCTTATCATTATATATGAGTGTTTAACTATGATTTCTGTGTGCATAAATAAATAAACAAATAAAGTAAATATATATATAACTAGTCTGCTCATAAATGCTGTTACATAAAAACTTCTTTTTATCAATTTTTTTATTATTTTGAATTTGGAACACGTATATTATTTTAAAAAGTTCTTTCGATGTTGCGCCGTTTCATATATTTTTTCGTTTTCATTATCAAATTACAATATGGAATAGGGTGGTGGGAGTGTTAAAGAAAATAGGATTGCAGTGGTCGCCTTGCACAAAGTGAGTACGGAGACGTTGGTCATATTCCAGACACTTCAAAAGCTTGGTATCAGCCGTATGTTCGTATATCGTACTATCAACAGCTACAACAACACTTCCTCTGTCGAAGACCAGAAAGGATCGGGGCGGCCGCGTGCTGTTAGAACTACAAAGGCTGTTAACGCTGTTAAAGCTAGAATTCATCGAAACCCCATTAGGAAGCAAAAAATCTTATCGCGAGAAATGAAAATTCCCGCTAGAACTCTGTCGCGTATTTATAAAACAAGATTTGAAGCACGGTGCTTATCGTCGATATACAGGACATGCCCTAAATCGATCTTTACCATTAAAGAGAGTGGATCGATCAAAACGCCATCCGTCGCTATACGCAGGTAAAAGCCACAAAAATATCCTCTTTACCGATGAAAAAATTTTCACGATTGAAGAACACCACAATAAGCAAAATGATAAAGTGTACGCTCACAGTTATAAAGAAGCTGATCAAGTGGTCGGAAAGGTACAACGTGGTCATCATCCTGCGTCAGTGATGGTTTGGTGGGGCGTGTCTTATCAAGGAGTCACAAAACTGCATTTTTGTGAATAATGAGGTGAAAACATCAGCCAAAGTGTAACAAGATACAGTCTTGGAATATGTTGTGAAACCTTTCACCAATACACTTTTTAAAAATATACCGTGGATATTCCAGAAGGACTACACCTGGTCACGAGACACGAACTACCCAAACTTGGCTTGAAACCAACGTTCCGGCCTTCATAGGGGATAAAGACTGGCCCTTATCTAGCCAAGACCTCAACCCTTTAGACTTCAAACTATGGTCAGTTTTAGTCTGCACTAAACGACACGGCGACATTGAGTCTCTTAAAAAATCTTTGGAGCAAGCAGTGGCGGTGGTGGAAACTTCCCTTGGAAACAGCGCGTAAATCCATAGAATCGTCGCCATTTCGAATAGAATTTTTTTTTCTTTTTTGCTGATACTAATAAATATGTAGGTATAAATTTAAATAATATTACATTACTTCATTAAAAAAATGCATTTTCATTTCTAAGAGCTTATGGCCGGACCAGGTATATATATTCAAAACATTAAGTTCTGTGTTACATAATTTAACTTATTTTACTTTAACTATTGTAACGTTTTTATTTTATTGAATAGAGATTTTATATTGTTAAAAAGAATGTTTTTGTCGTCCTATGATAAAACTATTTACTGATGTTTTCTCGGAAATATTTATATATACATATCATTGGAACGGAATATTATACAATTCATTATAATGTTTGTCACGGGTACGATTCTATATTACTGTTAATTCATTAGTATTACGATTAGTCCTTGTTGGAATTGATGATTTCTTATCTTTTAATTATAAACTCGTATTACATGATTAGATAATTGCTTGTGACACATCTGCTTATACAGTGATGGTAGTTTGAATGATAAACACTACATAACATTGTGTTCGTCCGTTAGAGGCAAGTTTTTAAATCTCTTTAACCTAACAATGCAGCTATAACGTTTTTCTTTATTTTTTTTTTCATTTAACAAAGCGACGAAAGGAGCGGTACGTTTTCTGATGGTAAGTGATACGTCTGTCCGAACAAACGTGGCGTTAGTATGTTATACACTGCACCACATTGTGCTCGTCGCTCTTCAAATATAAGATGTTAAGTCTTGTTACTCCAATAGTTTTAGTGGTTACAACTCCTTTCAAACCAGAACAATTATGTTTTCAGATCACTTTTAGGCGGCACAAATAAGAGCTGCGTTGGTAGGTACCACCTAGACGGTCTCCAGCAACAGAGACCTACCATCAGAACATCACAGTCTCTCTTAAATTTTTCCTTAAGACATATATATAATATATATTATATTAGTTACGGTTTAAACAAAATTCTTACTTTAACCTGCAACCAATATTCTTATCTTCTAGGCTATGAGATGCTCATTCACGAACGGATTTGCAAGCTCTTTGGAAATCATTGCTAAATTTATGAAATAGTTTTTTAAATCAGTTTTTACGTTGGTGCTGGTCTATCCTGTCAATCCGTACGGTGTTAAAATATACACATACGTTTCTATTTCTTTTTACCTATGTTAATTGAAATACGTATGTACATATATAGGTAAGACACTAATGTAAGTGACAATTTTTTCTCGCCAACCGAGAGTCTCGTGGTGCGTTGACTCAGTAAGCACTTTTAGGTACGCGGTATGTCCCGGTTAGGATTTTTTTTGTTCCGGTATATTTATTCACATTGCTTAACTTCGGTTTTGCAAATCGTCCAAATTGTGCAAGAGACTCGATTAAAATTCATTGACACAATGTTGGGTAATTGAACTTCAACAGTTATTAATTTGAGGCATAAATGAATTACGTGTGCTAAAAGGAAGTCGATATAACTGCACTTTGTTTAAAAAAAATATTTTATTACACTTTGTATAAACCCACCAACCGCTTTAGAAGTCTGAGTGTGTCTATTACATACATTCTGTATCATGTAGCTATAGTGAAGTTTCTAAACAATATTTTCTAATTGTAAACTTATGAAATATATATCTATATGATACGAATCATATTTTTAGCCATATTAAACGTAAATCGATAGATACTTGGTTAACTACAAAGATTAAATTTTTTAAACACGAACTATATTGCAGAAAAGACAGTGAAAATGTATTATGTGGACATCAATACAAGTTGTCACGTCTTGTTACATGTTATAGTAATGTTACTTTTTCGAAACAAAAACAGTTGAATCATAATACAAATTATGGGTTCAGTTCGCACAAGATTACGAAAACACTGCCTTCTTGCAAGCACTCCGTCGCCCTAGCTACTTGTTGTTTGTAAATTGTACATGGTTTTAGTAAAATTACCATCGTAATAACGTTTAAAATAACCAAACGTATGCTAACAATTTGTTATTTTATCGTTTCCGTTTATAATACACGTTGTTATTATATTTTTAAAGATTGATAATCGCAAGTGGCAATGGGCAGGACGCATCGTTCGAAGGACTGACGGCCGGTGGGACAGCGAGGTCCTCGAATGGCGACCACGTACCGAAAGACGCAGTGTTGGCAGGCCTCCCACTAGGTGGTCCGATGATCTGGTGAAAGTCGCGGGAAGCGTCTGGATGAGGGCAGCACAGGATCGATCGATGTGCAGATCTTTGGGGCAGGCCTATGTCCAGCAGTGGGTGTCTATCGATCGATAATGATGATATTTTAGACCCATAATTCGGTCAATCTACTTTTTACGAGAGATTTAAAAAGACGATAGCATGTTTATTATGTTAATAAAATATAAATAAGCATTTAGTATGTTTGACGTACTAAAATTGTATTCATAACATATTATTTTTTCCAATTTAAAAAAAATATATGCAATAGAATTACCACTGTAGTAGTAGTTACACCAGGAGTAGTAGTCAAAAATATGAAAAGGTTAACAATTTTGGTGCATATATTAAAGTTAATATTCTACAGAAGCAGGAAACCATACATATATCAATAATAGAAGAAGGCAAAGTTGGAGATAACATATAAAACAAAGACACTAATAATATTTTAGAACAGTCAAATATTTACGGGGTATATATAGTATATGTATTTCTTTATCATAATACTTAATATCATCATATGCACGTGTATTAAACATATTACAGAGTGCTATATTTTTCCTGAAGTTTTAAGATAATTTGTGCACTATATACACGTCGATATAAAGGGGTAACTTAGACATGTGTTGTATATATAGTATATCCTTTTATAACTGTTTGTCTGATCTTTGTTCAAATATTCGGCAAACAATTGTCGTGGGAGTGTGGGTGAGAATTATAACATTTTATATTATCGACACAAAAAACGTCGGTTTGCATCACAAATGCATTTAAAATGCGCAGGTACAGCAAGGTCAGATTGCACGGATGCAAGGACAAGCACAAGTTGCCAGATAAATTATTTAATTATAGTACATTTGGTGAATACATTTATATCGAACTAAATGTTTACATAAATTTTAAGGAGCAATAAAATAACATTTCGTTAAATTTTTATTCGACGAGACGGGCTCGATGGCACATAAGTACTTTACGCCAGTTCAGATGATACATTCTTCACCACACTCTTCTCTTCACCTCCACACATACGTTAAGTCTCGTTACGATTGTTTTAAATTTTTTAAGGTACTACATACAAATCATTACATCTAGAAAACATTGATTGTAGCAACTGACTGCACACAACATTCACAAATAGAATATATTGTTACTAACAATCAAAAATGTCTATGATTTTTATTTTTGTTCAATCAACAATACATAAAGTATTGTTGATTGAACAAAAATAAAAATCATAGACAACTGAAAATAATGCGAACTTATAAATGTTAGTGTTAAAGGAAAATCTATATTTCTGTATGTTGTTTGACCATTCAACTATATACATATGTATAGCTTCGGCTAAAATTATTGAGTACCGACAATATTATCACATTTTCGGGGAATGTTATAAAACAATAAATTAAAGCAATTTAATACAGGTTCACATCATTATTTATTCACATAAAATTAGTATGTTGTGGGTCCACCCTTTGCTTTAATTACGACAGAAATCGTTTTCGGTAGACACAAGCCTAAGCCTATACAACATTTATGGAGTATAAATATTATATGTGCCGTAGTTGTTCCTAAATTGTCTCCAGGCCTCATGGTATTCAAGCGATATTGTGATGAGTCTTTACAGGTGGAAATTTCTTATAAATATACATACATAAATATATGTATACTTATTGGAGTTTATTTACTTAGTTCCTAGTGTTAGTGGTAATGAATTTAAATTAGTATAGGGTAAGATTCACGAAAAGTATTTAAATGTTCGATGGATTTATGTGATTGTTTAAGTTAGTTCTTTGTTGTGGCCCCCATGGTCGATCTGTGGCACATGTTTAGAATTCGGGGCGTGGCCGCAACCGACTTCCTCTAGCAGCAAACACGATTTGCCTCCTTTGTCTTAAGTGAATGTAATAAAGACACCACAATGCAAAATGTCTGATCACGAGTTTTTCATTTGATTAGGTATACGTTCGGTAATGTAGCTCCACTTATTTTGTGATGAAATTATCGGGTTTTTCTAAATGTTTTTTTGACTAAACGTGCTGAGCGTAACGTTTACCTCGTGCTATGTGATATGCCTGCCTGCCCAATAATAAGGTAGCGTTAGTCAGGATGACGACACACACTGTATCGCTACTAGCTACAACGCCGTTCAAACCAGACAGTAATATTTGCGTGCTACTGTTTGGCGGCCGAAATAGAGCTGCGGTGGTACATACCTAGACGGTCTCGGTTAACAAAGCCCCCCTACCATCAGTAAGTCTAGGATTTTATGCTTAAATATTTATAAGTAGTGAAGTGTTGTTTATATTGTATTCTTATTACATGTGTATTACTGTACAAATTTATTAAAAGCACACAATGGATCATTGATATAATATTTACATAAGGAGCTTCCGCGAAATATAACTTAATACCAATTAAGTATAATAGAATGATAGACATCGGTATTAACTTATAAGTTGTGCAAATATTTTATATTCCATTGACTATATAATATATGAGTAAATTAAAGAAACTGAAAATTTCCAAAACATAGTCTTTTTTTTTTTTTTTGTATAGAATATCTAGAGATTGTAGGAAACGATGGTCATTAACCGCAAGTATTATTAGTACTGCAAATCGATTATGGATGTGTGAACGTCGATTCCAAGTATCGAGAAGCTAGGTTCGGATTGTTCGGTTAAAAGCAATTTGCAGATTGGTGACGATTTTATGAGTTATATCTACTTTATTTGGAGCCGTTTTTTTATACTGCTTAGGTGGTAAAGCAGCTTGCGGTCCATCTGGTGTAGAGCGGTCATTGCAGGTTATAACCACCAGAGGCATCACTAGCGTGTTGCTGACCCTGCAGAAAGCGATTAATTTTATGTTTTCCTTACAAAATTTTAAATTATAATGATGATGCATAATTTTCATTTATTAAGCAAATTTTTAAAGCAAATTCATTAAGCAAATAATTATTCGAATGATAATCAATAAAAATACATAGTGGTAAATCATTAATAATTTTACAATTCATTTACAAATTTAAATTAATTTAATGTTTTTCAGTTTATTTTTATTCTTTTATTAATTGTAATTAAATATTTAAAAAAAAATGTATATATTACATTTATGACTTATGATCTATGAGTATATGTTTTACTACTTTAGTGAATGTATTAAAATGAAGGATCGTATATAGAAAAGGTGTCCAGCTGTTATTGATTCTCACAGAGATGTATTTGCTTTTAAAATATATAACCAGGACACATACTTGAAGTACAAAATATAAAAATTTTACATTCAATGGTTTCAATAAAAAATTGGCAGTGCATATTTACGCGTATTAAATATTGATGAAATAACCTATTTCTTAATTGTACAATTACAGAAACAAATATATTTTTTGAATATTGTAACTTAAATTTTTTACAATACTTAATTTTTTAATGTCAGTACTTCCTATCTAAATAGAGACTTCTGTTCAGTAATTATATCTTTTTCTTGTCCTACAGGATTACCTGGAAGAGATCGCTTGTAGTGATAAGACGGGCCTTGCACACATTTAGATTATAAATTTAGTTATAGTCAATTGACTATACCTACCGTAGTTTGAACCCGAAGTGTTTATCTATCTTAGATTGTTATGTTTAGAAAATAAGGCTCAATGAAAAATTTCCAACGAAACACGACTCGGAACAGCAATAATAATAAGAAAGAAAAATAAAATTGGAAATATAGTTCGCGCGACTGGCGCCGCGTCTGCGGGGTAAACACGTTAATTTATGTAAAAGGATGTCGCCTTAATTGAAACGGTGAAAGAACATCGCGGACTGGTTCTATAAAAACATGCCAAAAAACACGCGGACGCGCCGTCGCCGTTATCACTTTATATTATGTCACATTAACATAATCACAGTATTCTATGAATAATATTATTTCGGTCGCATCGCCGAGGGCAGTCAATCTCAATATCAAATATAAAATTATCAAAGCATAATGTATTCAACCAATTCATTTCGTTAGTACTACCGTTTGTGTTTTGTGTTACTGGTGGTAGGTTTCTGTTGCCGGAGACCGTCTAGGTACGTACCGCCGCAGTACTTATTTCTGCAGTCAAACAGTAGTCTTACAGTTTGAAAGGTATCTAGTGAAACTACTGGAATATTGAGACTTATATTATAGGTCTCAAGGCGACGAGCTCAATGTGTTGATACTTCGATAGAACCACCGGTTATTACACCAAAATACACGTTGCAGCAAATCCGATGTAGTTTTATATTTGCTGCATCAAAATGTTGGAACAGCTTACTACCTCCGCTGTATCGTATCGTATCTCTGTTTATCTTTAAGCGCAACTGTTGCAAATGTGTTTTGATGCAGCAATCACTTGGCACATGTCCGCTGTTTATCATTACACTGTTTCCGTAACTTAATAAATTAAACATCTATTCATATAATTAAGTGTTCTAGTGTTTTAACAATGTCAGGCCAGGGCAGAATATTAGGAGTTGTTGGCATCAGATGCCAAAGTACTGAGTCCTGGACCTTTTTGGCTAACTTAAAGACTTATTTCTGTTGTGTTTAACCTAATGTACATAGACTTGTTTCTTTTAGACAAACAAATGTCTTTATTATATCATCTTAAATAGCGCGTCATTTTTATGAGCGGCCATATGACTTACCATCAGGTGAACGTCTCCCCCGTTTCCTTGCTTCGTCGGACTAAAAAAAAATATTATTTCAATTATCCTTGTAATATTTTGATTGTTGACACAATAAACCATCAACAACACAAAAACAACCCTTTAATGTTTACTGTATACTTGTCCACTTTGGCAAAGACCTTGTTCGCCTTGGGAATGTTGATGTGTAAGTGCGAATCCGGATGGTTCACAAAATTCGACCTTGCAAGGTCAGATGTATCATGCTGTATGTAATTTCTTAAGAAAATGTATTCTTATCCGAAAATAATATAACAGTTATAATAACAGATGATTTCCCTATTACTGTAAATATTTCGAGCTCTCATGATTTCTTTAATAAATTAAAATAAATACAGGCGAAATTAACTATAATTTTATCTGTAAATATGATAATAGATAAACTATAAATAAAACTATTCGGTTTACTGACCCAAGGTCTGATACTCGAGAAACTTTGTTATTAACAAAAGATTTCTTTTCATGTGTAACAAGTAGTGTTCTTGTGAGTCCTTAAACAAATTTAAAATTTCATCATCACCATCAGCCGATAGACGTCCGTTGCTGGATATAGGCCTCCCCAAAGATCCCCAACATCGATCGCTCCTGCGTTGCCCGCATCGCGCGTCACCAGGGGCTCTCGTTTGTAGATGTTACGTGAGGGATTTGGGCTATTTGCCACCACGCTGCCCCAATGCGGGTTGCTGAGTTACATTTCATATTGCAGTCTTTAAATGTTCGTTATGTTAATACAGTTACTTTACACCGACGCTTCGCTAAATGGCTAAGCTGTCATATCAGGAAAAGATAAAAATTGATTAACGCATATTTAAAAGGATAACATTTTACGGTTATTTTATGTAAATGGAAATTTATTAAATTTCATCAAATGTTAAGATTATGTTACCCTTAAGATTTTATTACTATCAGCCTTTTTTATGTTAATAAAATGAAGTGTGATAAATGCTGGTGGCAGGTCTTTGTTGACGGAGACCGTCTGCCGTCTATTTCTGCTGCAAAAAAGTTTTGTGAAAATGATACTGTGTATCATTATCATGTAGGTTTAGAGGATGTAACCAGTGAAATTACTGGGGCAACGAGACAACATATACCTCAGGGCGACAAGCATAATGCGGTGTAGCTTAACCTATCCTAACTACCGCCTTGTTATGTGCCGCGCATCATTTATCATCAGGTGAACATCTCAGCAGGATGTACTTCGCCTGATCGTAAAAGAAATCCTTCCCCATAACAATTAGGCGTTATATATAATGATTTCCATGGAAATAAACTATGTCCGATAAACTTTATTTATTACAATATAAATTATAAATGACATAGACAAGGGATGTTAAGTTTCGCTATCCATGTAGTATGTAACACATATACATAGCAACAAAACCCTTTAAACTAAAAACACTACTGTTTAGAGATATACATTATTTTGCTGAGAAATATGGACTATACAATAGTCATTGATGTTTTCTGAGTAATTGAAAAATATAAATATTTGCCTAGTTAATATTCTCGAGACCATGATTTAATAACTACATCGTATGTATGATGTAAAAAAAAACTTTTGGACAGATGTTACTATGACATGTAGATATTAATATTATAGGTCAATTATTGGATTAAAAAATAAATCTTGGAGAATAATTATAAGGTTCGCAAGGATGTATTATTACAAGTTTTTTCTACGTAGTTAAGTTCCTTGAGATCGTACGCGGCAAAAAATGTAGGATTTATTCAAGCTATTTGCACTCGACCCCGATAACTCTCCATCAGGTTTCGTTCATTTAAAACCAGTCTTGACTGATAATGATATAAGGTCCCAACCTTAGTGCTGATCTATCTTTAAAACGTAATTAATGTGCTTTTATTTAAAATTTATTACTTTATTTATGATAAATGATTGTATGAAATTTGTACTTTCGGTACAACATCCGTAGTAAGTGTTCGATGCTGGTACAAAGGGGAATCCAGTTATCAACAATATGAATGTAGTTTCTTGTTTAAGAATATTTGTTATAAGAATAACACAGTTGTTATGTTATGACTTAGTTATGTATCAATTCACGAGTTATGTAAGCATGTTATGTGTCAAATAGATTTTGACAGGTGTCAGATTTTATCTAACGACATCCGTGTTTAGTGTTGTTTGTAAGTTTACCTAAATTTAGTCGACGTTTTGGCTCCGACTATTGAATATAATCAATTCTATACAGATAATCGTTTAAAATACTTACACCCCGCCAAGTAGCATGCAACATGCGATTCAGAGTAACAGGTTATATCGTTAACTTGTCGGCTTGGTCTTATTACGAGAATAATTTTGGTTCATATGCTACACTTGTTCAAGTCCGGATGTATTTTGTACCCAACAATTTTAACATATTAATAAAAACAGTATTATGTTATACGTAGAGGAAATGATATGGCGGATTCGCTTACTATCTTTTTTTTAAATTTATTGAGGCGATGAAACGAACAGTACGTTCACCTGATGGTATGTGATATAATGTCGTGACACTAACTAGGATGGTATACACAGCACCACATTGCGCTCGGCGCCTTGAGACAGGAAGTTGTCGCGTTACCTCAGAAATTTCACTAGCACAACTCCCTACAATCCGGAACACAGTAATGTTTGCACTTTACTGTTTGGCGGCAGATATAGGCGATGCGGTAATCAACCACCAGTGTGAATCTTGATCTGACTACGTAAATAAATGATTGAAGAATAAGTTACTCTACAATTCTAAAGTAATGAAAAGATTTAGAGTTTGAATTTGGTCCTACACCGTGGATGATTACAAGTACAGTAGTACAGATTATAGTACAAAAGTACAGAGGGCGGACTTGTGTCATTGAGTCATTTTGCTAGTCAACAGAAAAGTGGAAGTAACATTTGCTTGTATGTAGGTAACAATGAAATATATATATATATATATATATATATATATATATATATATACATACATACATACATACATACATACATACATACATACATACATACTGAATAATACTTAAATTGTATCGACATTTCGTTAATTTAACAACTCTACCAATTTGCAATCGTTTCTGGTTTACAGCGTGGCAACCGTTGTTTCTTGTCAAATATGCGGCCGGTCGTCGGCGTACTGGTTTCGATACTCTAAGGAATCTGAGTATAATTGGGGCTATTAATTTAATACTTTATGGCGGCCTTTATTGCGCGAAAGACAAATAGGATCGATATTAACAACCTTGAGTTTAACATACTCGAGTTCATTAGTATTTTTTGTTTTAAGAAAACTACGCATTTGTGTAAAAATTAAAAGAAAAATAGAAGTAGTTATGATAAAGTAATATCAAATTTAAAGCCAATATTATATGTATTTATATTAAGTAAATATTTTTTTATTACTTTGAAAGTATTACAAAAACATACATACCTATAAATACACTAGCTTCCTTTGCTGGCCGTAATATAGAATTAGAATTGATACTTGTCTGAAATATTACTTGAGAGCAATCGCAACTGCAAATGATTTTCTATAGGAACCGCATAAATAATACGAAATGAAAATGTTTATAAACAAATTAAAAAAAAAAAAAACGAACTA
Source organism: Ornithoptera alexandrae (assembly GCA_029030555.1). Lineage (NCBI taxonomy): Eukaryota > Metazoa > Arthropoda > Insecta > Lepidoptera > Papilionidae > Ornithoptera > Ornithoptera alexandrae. Next base: position 6,616,454 of record JARDVY010000011.1, on the reverse strand, counting down.
TGAAATTAAAAAAATAAATAAATAGCATGTAACCGTCTACAAATGATTCTGCGTCGAATGCACCCAAGTTCGATACGTTCACTAGTTTTCACGTGCTTGGCGAATAGAGATATTGCTTTTGCTATTTAGATTTCAGCTAGTTGAACAACATACTAGTGTAATTTTAGTTTCATCGTTTATTGTTTTCTCCTTACAACTTTTACTCACCTATTGTTTACAATTTTTTTTTAATTTGTCATTGAAAGTCATTTGTTCGTCTGCTCGTAAGATCGATTGCTGGAAACGTTCAGATTCCCAGCTCACAATGACTTGAGTGATAGGAGTGTTTTCACGCAAAAAATACATATCGTTTCAGTAATTTGTTATTGTAAAGATTTTTTATGGAGTCATTTATCACTTACATGTCAATAGTGATTTCTTAGACAAATTATCATGAGTAAATTCTAGTCTATAAATTACCTAACTATGTATTATCGGCAAAAAATTCGTACCTGAAATTTATCTGCCTACATATTATAATGTACACATTTTTTTACTATTAACTTAGATAAGTTTATGGATCTCTTCATGTTCATTCAAACTCAAGTTTGTGTATAATAACATAGGTACAACGTGTTATGTTTACTACGGAAGCTTTAAGTATTAAGTTTAATAACGTAATCAAATTTCTTACGAGAACATGAGTATCTTCAGTTAAAGTTGTCACTTCCGACTCGAATAGCTTAAACTAACATCATCTTACTCGCCGACGTGCATTTAGAGCTTTAGCTCGAACTCTTACGACATCGGATGTGAGTAAAGAGGTACTATACACATTGATTACTTCCTAAGAAGGCTTTCAAAAGCATTAACATTAGAGTGTTAAAATTATAGTACATAACCATACTAATACGTACACAAGGAAACGGAAAAAGTTACTGAACGTTATATATTATATACACTCGTTACTTTCGTCCTATTTAGTAATTGTTGGGAACCACCGGGTGAAAACATCGCACGACTGTGTTTTATGGAATACATTACGAGAAACCTATATCCTCAACAGTGAACGTCCGTTGAGATGATGATAATGAATGAGATGCCGTAGACCAGAGCAGCGTGGCGACACAACTAGTGTCAGATACACCTGTAAAGTAATTTCAAAACAAACACGACTTTCTCTAATGAAGCCCACTAAAGTGAAAAATAACATATTTGTAATAGCTTTGTCTTTAAAAGTAAATTGGGATTTACTAGATATATAAGAAGAGGGACATGACTTATTGAATGTCCATATTTTTTCTAACTTCTTAAGTTTAAGACATTCTTGTCATTGTTTTTTTTAAAAAAATATACTTCCGAGCACAAAGTACTGAAAGTAAAATGTTTGTAATAGTACAGTTAAAAAGTTCTACTTAAATATAAAATACGTTTGTACGATTCTTTTACAAAATAATTTTAGAAAAAAATTTTTTTTGTTGGTTTGGAATATTTTTCGAAAGCGTTAAACATATTTTGAAGAAACTTTCACTAGTTAAGGATAAGGAAGGAATAAGATATAACTTGGAAATACTTATATTTTAAAAGAAAAATGTTCTGGGCGAATAAATTAAGTCTTAAATTTATGACATTAAAACCCAAGTTTATTTTATTGTTAATATTAATTATAATATAATACGATAATTATGCAAAAGTAGTACAACGTGTAGCGTTTGATTAGTAAAAAGTTTTTAATTTGAAATAGTTTTTATGTTTTGTATCCTTCACTTATTCTATTTCTTTCGCAGTACAAGTTGAAGTGATTACACGGTAAAGTAAAACTCGCTTAGAACAAGTATTCAACTTTCTTGCCGAGGTAACGTAAGCTTAAGGGAAAGTGGTAAGCGAAGATCATTTGTACGTGAATAATGACAGCTAATGTTCGATAAGTTTTCCTCTCATTTCACTTTTACTAGTTAACATTAAATATGATTTCCGTCTAAACATTTCAACAATATTTGTATGAATGGACACATGACAGTGATGATACTTAAAGCCGGGTTTGGTTATTTTTATGTGAGATAAGAATAAAAACAACTGTTACGTATAATTATGATTAACTTACACTTAAAGGGAAATATTTCATTAAAAGTACCATGACACCGTCACCGTCCCATTGTATTTTATTGCTTAGTTACGTTGACACGTGCCTATTCAAATCTCTAAGGCTTTATGGCGTTTGCGACCTGCGACATTCTTCATTGCAATTAAATAAAACGGTTTTACCTTATAAAAGACGTGCTCAAGAGAATATAAGCACACTAGAGCTAATATATTTTTTTGTGATCTGAAACAAAGTACTAAGTACAGTAATTTAGCTTGTGTGCAAATTTCGCTTTTCTGACCGCTTGTTCACCCGCTATAAGTAAAATGTACGTGAAAATGCAAATCCGACAAAGTTTACAATAAGCGGGTCCTTACGTTAGTATTAGATGTAGAAAATGTTATTATATAATTGTTTAATATTTCCTTATTTCGATTTGTTTAATTATGCTAACGCATATCACGTACCTATGTTCGAACTTACAAGAGACCTATGTCCAGCAGTGCACGTCCTATTAAGACGATGCTGATGATACCACCGACAATTATCATCTATATTGTTGATAAATTTTCTAAATAATATTAAATTAATTCAGTGTTAAGATTCGTAACACACTTTAGAAGCTTTTATTATTGTATGTATATATTTTTTTGTAATATTTTTTTTTGTGACATAAACATCTCGGTGTGATTGCAGTCGAATATTACGGTGTGCAATAAGCACTAACATTGTTAACGATAGCATTTTTGATATGATAATAATTGTGGGTCCCGTAGAACAATAGCGTCGCAACACCGACGCAACGCGTACCATTTGGTCGCTAATTTATTGTTTCAGAGACCTCTTGTCCCCTGTCTATTAACGAACACTTGATGCAATTGTAACTTGGCCCGTTGTATGTTCCGTGCAATGAGAACGTTAAGTAATGTTTGGTAACGTTACGATGTATCATATGTGTTTTAATTGGGATGGCTATTGTGTTTGTGATACACGTAACCTTATTATTATATGTTAACTATTTCCGAACAAAAAGAAAGAATTACGTTTTAATATAATGGTTACTTTTGCTAATAATAAAAATTGTAATTTGCATATTTCACGGGCGTCTTCCTCGCCGGATCGTTCAACTTTTAAAAGATACTCTAAAGTCTCATTTCGATGTCTCTTAACATAAAATATTAAGTAGCACTTTAAGAGTCAGACGAATAAATACTTGAGTTTTGAAAAACTGTTAATTACTGATCGAAGCTCCTATTACTTTTTGCGTCAATAACCAGTTCAGTATTAACTGCATATTCTCACTTAAATATTCTCATGGTTATTTTAAAGGTGTCAGCACGTTTACCTCCTTTACGTGAAGTAATTAAGATGCAATGATGATAATGATGAAATTGTTGCATTGATTCCGTTCTAACATCAACAATGCTAGGCGATTGGCATACATTATCTGGCAAGTGTGCTCATTATTGCAATAAGACAAAAACTTTATGCTAATACACTGCGAATCATGGAACTATAGACATCAGCTACTACAGGAGACGTAACAAGATCTAGAGATACTATAGCGAAAATTCTTCATTTTATGCATAAATACCCCGTATCTTTATTTCTTGCTTACTTATTGAAGCAATATAGAGTATAAAAAATCATTGCACTGATGTAGACTGGTAATGATGGTAGAAAACTTTTAAACATTGTATGCTATCCCTTCCAGTGTGCCGCGGTATAAACTTCGTGATATAGGAAATCAAGGATTTGTGATCGAATATTGCCATAGTAATGTTAGTTTGCTTAGTCAGTTTATGAATAATTAACGGACAATAGATTCACGATGAACTATAACATTCTTACGTCTTTTTGTATAAATTATTAAACAATTAAAATGTGGCTACGAGATAAAGAATTTGTAATTTCGTATTCAGTGGTTTTCTACAATTTTTTAATTAACAACTGTATCGATTGTTCTAATCAACATAAATACATACATAAATTGGTTTATTTGATATCTAAACAAGCATTTTCCATCATATTTACTAGTATACTTACTTATTAATATACTTACATTATATATACATTGTTACTTTTTACCTTTCATACGCGGGGATACCCGAAGGATAAATAATTTTGTAATATAAAATTAAATTATCGTGTGTTTGACTTTTACTTAAACCTATCTGGTATATGATTGGAATTTTCTATAACTCCGGTAAACGAATATCTCATTATTTTGTTAGTTCTAGTGATGATGAATATTTATACTTAAAAAGGTTGTCCATATTGAAAACTTATAATATCTTGTTTATTTGTATTGTTTTTAATCTTTATCTTAGTTTTTTTTTTAAGCTAAGGGAACAAATAAAATTATGGGATTTAAGTATGAAATAAAATGATCCCGTGAGATCGTGTATATAATTGCCTTAATTTTTTCATTAGCTTGAATTACCACAAAATTACAACTATAATTGTCCAAAAATTTTTTTAACTCATTTGATTTCTGCTTTGTGGTTCATAACATTTATTTTGAGTAAAATATGCTTTCCAACATAAATGAACGCGGCTAACGAAAAGTTTTTTAAGTTTCATATTCACTTATACCCGGATGCGATTGTTTGTTGTAATGAACTATCGTACTATTTGTTGAAAAATAAATACTTCCTTTTCTCAACTTTAAGTAATAGTTGCAACATCTGAGAATTTGATTACGATTCTGTAAATACAGATATAGAGTATATTTATTTAATTTTTTTAAATCTTGTAAATATCTCGAAATATGTGCCGTAAATGTGCAGCCAAAATTGCTGTGTTCCACTAGTTAGATAGACGTAGGAGAGCTGGAGCACTCTGGTCAAGCACGCTTCTTACCTTCAATCTAACATCACGTGAAAAGAACTCTAAATGTTATAATGTAATGCACTTATTAAATAATATTTTTGTACAGAGACGCCAATCAATTTACCATTACTTCATGCAGTACAAGATAATATGCCTTAATATTAATTTAATAGTAAAGACATTTGAATTTGAATCTCTTCACAAAATCATTTAATTTTTATATATTTTTATACTTTTCGTAGTATAGATTGACGATGTTTAGTTTTTTGCTTCACACGAGTTACCAAGCTTCTCGCTTGGATGCAACAAAAACTGCCTTCGAATGTCTAAAGCAACTGTTATCGGTTCACGATTCGTTAACACTTAATATATAAGTTATCTGAAATAGTTGCAAACCTCGTAAACTTGCTATTCATTGCGCTTGTTAATAGCTATTTAGCATTACAGCATAACTTCATCAATTACGTTGTTTCCAGTTCAAGTTTAATTACTGTTGTGTGGAGTTTCTTTTAATTTAATAATGCTTTTTCAGTGTTATTTATATACAATTTTCTATTTAGTTTATTTAGTTGCAGTTAGGGATTTCATCATCAGCCCGTAAACGTCCACTACTGGACACAGGCCTCCACTAAACAACAAATTTACTGGATATTCTTTTTTATATTATAATAGACTTAATTAATTTTGTTTGAGTAAATCTTACGTAGGCGATGTATTTTGTATTTTTTTTATTTTAAATATAAATAAAAGTGACTGTTAAATGTAATCATCAATTACATGGTAACATGTTAATTACATTATCTTGTGTTTTTGCTTCGCCTTTCTAATTACTACTTACAAGGTGACCATTTGCATTGCTAGACATCTACTTCTTATATTTACTGACCATCGTTTTGTAGATAAAAGGATAAAAAAATAATAATGTACGAATTGAGTACGTACTTAATGTATTCGCGTATTTGTTATTCTTTTCCAATGATAAGTACAGAAAACATACTTTAAGCATACTAAAGAAATGAATGTATGAAGCTTTCTTAGTATTTCTTATTTATAAAAATACTAGTTACTTTATATCCTTACCATGTCAGGATGCTACTTCTTAAGTGTCGATCGGGAACTATAAGACCTAGCTAAATACTTGGAATTTGGTAAGAATATTCCTTATGTGATTCCCAAAACGGGTTGCGACGATGTTAATAACGAGACGTGGCCTGGGGGGTTGTAGATTTACCGCCCGTTGGGAATATTTCTGACAAATATCAAGTCTAAATTGGAAACCTAAGTCTACATTACGGCCAACAAAGCGTGCGGGGAACAGCTTGTTAAGAATTTATTATTAGCAAATTTAGCGAAGGACCGCGTAGTTTTTTCTAATACCCTCTACGTAATATGTAGTGATAACAATGAATGCCACTAATTTTGCACAAGTCAAGTAGGTTAAGGTCAAGTTTCACATTAAGGTTTAATTAGAAGTATTGTTGTTACACGTAATAATTTTAATAAAAACAACTTTGACGAAATTTAAATATGTCAAGGTGTTTGTGCTCTAAATAGGTGTAGCTGATATTATTATACGGTCATGTAGCAGAAACTCTTCAACAATTTATTATTGTTATATTAACTACTATATTTTTATTCATTGCATTCATCCTCTTTTGTCCCATTCTTTTAAAATAGTCAATCAGGTAATTTATCCAAATTTACCTTCCACAGTATTTTAATTTTAAATGTAAATGTTGTTATTACATTGGTCATTAGTGATAAAGTTTACAACAATTGTGCCTTTGGGGCGTTTGTCCCTCGTTCATAGCTGCAAATTGGAGGAGATATCTGTCCTATGAGAGAACTGTTACATTAGATACTTTAAAAACATTCCATACTCAAACAAAGGCATCATCATCATCACCCGATAAACGTCCACTGCTGGACATAAGCCCCCCCCCAAAGATCTCCACGTCGGTCGGTTCCGCGTTGCTCGCATCGAGTGGGTTTTCGCGATTTTCACCAGATCGTGGGTCCAACAAAGGCATAGAAGTAATGAAATTTCACTAATTTTTTTATATTAATATAGTTTATTAATAGTTTTACAACAGTACCGTTAATATAACTATGTTGGCGAGTTCCCAAGTAATCGGCTGACCATCCACTGCCTCCGCTTCCAAGAGTTCCGGTAACTTGTCACGGATATATCAATATGCATTAGCGATATAATCGTATTCATGAGTACGTTTGCAATTTTATTATGCTTTAACGACACACTATGTATTGAAATTGCTTCTTAAGTGTGTGTGAACATCGTATAAAGATAATTATTTTTTAAATGCGTTGGGCTCTACGAAAGTTTATCTAAAATATTTAATATAGTACTTCGTGCGACTGATGATCATAATAAATTTATCTTTTCCCAATAGTTATCTTTTATAAAAAGATATTTATAGAATTAAAAGTAAGAATGTTTTTAAAATCATTATTGACGCTCTCTAAAATTGGGTTACAATGCGCCGACTTATGTATAACGAGCATTCTCTGCCAGTGAAAAGTGGAGAGACATAGATGCAGTAGAGGGTGAAGAGGAACATTTTTAATTTTTGAAAAAAATTTAAGTATATTTTTATACGCATACGTACAATGTAGAAGTATAAATACACGTATATATATATATAAAGGAATACGTACATAACATACAAAACGAGGAACTAGTCTTGAGTGCCCAAATGAATAACTTCACCAATCTCCTAAAAATAAAAAATATTATATATTAATACTTAGTTTGAATGACATTTAGTTGCGGCATATAATCAACATTCTGTAATAACGCGACATTTCGTTTATTAATAACCTCACTCGGCGCAGCACAAAGGTCAACCACAACTTTTTCTACGCTTACGGTGTGGTAATGGACTCTGATGGAACCGATTGTGGAATTAACCGTTGGTGGAGGATTCTAGAATGTATCATCATCATATTCTCAACAGATCAACGTGTTCTATTGGACGCAGGTCTCTTGTAATCTATTTCACAAAACACGGTGTTGTGCTTTGAGGCCAATGGCTCCTAGTATAAACTTGAGGAATAACCTCATCAAAACGATTGTTTATTTCAAATGTATAATGGAGTAAATTTTATAAATTTAGCAGGTCCTCTTATATGACTAGTTCAACGAGTTTTTTCAACTATATGGCCAGAAATAAATTACTTTCAGAGAGATTTATAATTTATGAGCAGATTTTATTTGCAGGTCCTTGAAATCATCTTTTGATGCTTGTAGCTCTTGATATTTATTACTTTAACAACTAGTTTTATATAACTTATTTTGTTGTTAAAAATGCAAGAAAAAATTGATAAAGGTTTATGTATAATTAGGTTATATTTTAACTTATAGCTAACGAAATGTTAAAATCCTGATTGCTATAAATACTTAACGTATATCATAAATAATTAGATTTTTTTTTTATTGGAAACTTAACATTATTTAAAGTGTCGTTTTGATAGGACTCTAGTTTATTCAATAGTGCAAACATTTTATGTAGCACCACTTAACCATTTACTGTATTTTCGGTGTATTTCGGGCAGTATCACTTACGATGAGGTGAATGTACTAGCACCTTCAATAGGTTGTGTTGAGTATCTATTATAAATGCTTGTGTTAAAATATGTTTTTCTGTTTGTTACAGGTATGTATATATATCGCAAGTGTCATTGAAATGTAAATTGTAACGCGAACGGTAAGTTGAAGTAGTCACTTGACATTTGCGGGTTATTGGTGAGAGTGCTGGGGTTCATTGCTTCAATGTCGGAGGTGATCGTGAGTGGGCGGCCACGGCGACGGCGGCCCTTGTGCAGTACTACCTGTCGCGCATATATAATGAATGGAGGATAAGTTCATTCATGGTTTTAGATATTTTAACAAATAGTTGTTTGCAAAATGTTTTATATGTAATAAAATGATTATGAAATATTAATAAATTTAGTGCTGGTAAATCTTTGCTAATAGACACCGTCTAGATAAGTACCAACACCATATCAATGGTCGTAATGTTCAAATAAATTATATTTTTTTTTATAAAAATAAACTTTAAGCTCGTTAACTCTTCCTTATGGAATTGATCTTTATATCATGTCGAAAATTTTTATCAATTTTCCTAAACAAGTATTTAGTTATGAAGATGTTTTATTTCATTGTTGCGTCATAATTATAGGTTTTTGTGTTCGCGGTGTTAACAATGCACTTTCTGTGTATAAAAGTCCCTGACAGTAGATCTCTGTTGCCGGAGACCGTCGAAATACACCACCGCATCACCTATTTCTGTCGACATACAGTAATGTGCAAACATTACTGTGTCCCGGATTGAAGAGCGTTGGAGCTGTTCAAATTACTGAAGCAATGACTTAACATCTCCAGGCAACAGGCGTGTTGCAATGTATATCATCCATACTAGCATCACATAGGTTGCAGGTGAGCCGTATCATTTACCACCAGGTGAACGGTTCGCTTGTTTCACTACTTGGTGAAATAAAAAAAAAATTACTCATTATTTTTTTCTGTGGTGTTGTTTAAAGGAAATGTCATATACGGTTATTCATATTTGGTATAGAAACTATAGAGACATTTAATTACTGGTTATTTGCTTTGTTTGATTAACGCTTGTGTAAGGTTCTTAAATACAATTGGTTTCTGAAGGTTGTTACAGACAAAGCGCACGTAGTAAAGTAGAGTAGAATTGAAAGATTGGCAATGAACTAAATTTTAAATCATAAACATGTTCCGCCTTCCGGATGTTGAAAATATAAAAGCTTAGAAAAGCTAACACGACTTCCGATAGTGCGCTGAAAGTTGTCAGTAAGGGTCAGCGGCGAAGGTGAACAAGCAGCAGCGCACATTTCTATCTGATTATTTATATATTTTTGACCTTAGAATGTAGTAACTGCAATGAATTGTTTTACTAAATCTTTTTAATCGTGTATGGTACTTACAGCATTACTCGTGATGTTGATGGTTATGGACATGTATATATGATATGTATACAAAATTTACCGTCTAGATAATCAGATAGATATTTATGCATAATCATTGTGAGGAAAATTCACAAGTATATGATGATTAAAAATCGGGCTATATTTTAATTTATTTCATTCTTTTAACAACAAATTTTTTCCAAACTATTCTTGTGAACTTTGATCGTAAACATAATAGATATTGTATGACATCACTACATCAGTTGAATATACAAAGCGATAATGTAACTAGTCGTATTCAAAATAGTATGTAGGTGTACACCATAATTTGATCACCTACGTGTTTATGTGCTATATGCACTATTTTGGCAAGACTAACGTTTTAGAAACAAAGGTAGTAATGTTATTGAACGATGATAGTAATTATACAAATACTGTAACCGATATATACTTTTGTCACGTATGATTTCGCTAATGCCAGGGTCCTGAAAATACGATTTGCACCTCATAATTTGAGTTCTCATCGGCTATAAATTATTGCCCTATATTAAAGCAAAATTTGCCCGTGGTTTGATTCTTAAGAGGCATAACCACATTCGTTAGTGAGGCACTCGGAACCTTCGTGACAAGCAATAAATAACTCCCCTGCCGGATATGCAGCGGACGAAACCGCCACTCTTGCCAAGAGATTTTCCATGATTGAATACGTAGGTTTGCTGATATGCGTCAAGGATGCTCAGCCACATCCAAGTGCCTTATTGAGTACAAGTGAAGCCTGTGTTGACTGTACGGCTACCTCACCTGACTAATTAGCTTCAGTTCTTAAAAATAGGTTTGAAAACCTTTGAATAACGACTAACAGATCAAAATAGGCACAAGTATTTACATGTCTTTGTTGAACTCTTATTTATGTTTTATTGGTCTGAAATAGACTTGGTACTAATACACCGGCTTTTCTATAAGAGATTAAAAATGTAGTTTGCCACCATTTTATTACCATCCAGACAGGCTGATAGCCATTGGGGCAGCGTGGTCAACGAAAAGCAACCGCATAATGCTGACAGGCCTCCCCACTATTCGGTTAATAATTTGACGATTACTACTAACTATTTCAGTACAGAATCTTGCACCAGTAACAATTCTTTACATGCTTATAAAAAAGTATAATAAAAAAAATATTATATAAATGCTATTATATAATTTCAATGAAATACATATTCAATAGGTGGTCGTTCATAATCGTTATTGTTTTAATGAATTATCTTTAACATCCTGTTAGGTGTATTAATAGCCCTCTGTATTCCACTTATAGTTTTATATACCGTCGATGATTTATGAAGTGATGATTATATAAAAGTATTTTTTTATGTCAACACGTACAACGGGCGCTGTAATTGCGCGCCAGTTGAAATGACTTTGTAGAATCAACGTTCACGGATGTAGGTAAAGATAATGTAAATACCATCAATTACATTTATCCTCAATGAACAAAAATTGACGTCATAACAGCTGAAATAAATTTTATAAGATGTATATCATAGCTGTCATTACACTGAAAAAGGAGTGTAATTGTAATTTAGAAAAAAGTATATATGCTACAAATTAGAAAACTGTTAAATTAAAACTAGCAATATACCTAACTTCGACCTTCGTAATGTGAGCAGCTAGGGATTGGAACAGTGTGCCGGCGTCAATGTTGCCATCCTGGTATGATGTGGTAGTCTTTAATAGAAGAGTGAATAGGATACTTCTAGACTAGTGTGCTTTATTACTTAAGAGTACACCACTCGCCTATTGCAGCCGACAATCAGTGGTCTGCAAACATTTTTGTGTTGCTGATTGAAGGGCGCTGTAGCTAGTGTATATACTGGGCTAACTAGATAACAACATCTTCTGTTTCAGGTGTCGAGCGCAATGTGGTGGTTCAGTATATGTCATTCTAACAAGTGCCACGTTGTTATGGGCAGGCATGTCACCTACCATTAGTTGAACGTCCCACTTGTCTCGTCACTTAATTAAACAAAAAAAATAAGTGGTAGTTAAGAGTTTTATATTGTATTTGTTTTCCGGCAAAACATTACACGGCTGTCGGAGAACGACGGCTCGCATTATAACGTTTCCTGTCCAACCCACAGCTGCAAGTAAAATAGCATGTAACCATTAATTTCATCAACTAAGCTATTAATATTATGACACGTGGGTAATGAGTCGCCACCCACATTAAATATATTACTTTAATTGTACGTTCAACACATTTTATTTAATAAAAAAAAAATACATATATTTTAAGTAAGACAATTATATAAGTAAACCTCCATAACTTCATAATTGTCAAATTATAATATATTTTATTTAACACAATGACGAGACGAACTAGATGTTCACCTGATGGTAAGTTATGCGCTTGCCCACAACAACGTTACGCCAGTTAGGATGATATACACTACACCAAATTGTGCCCGTCACAATGAGACGTAATATGTTAAGTCTCCTTATCTCAGTAATTTTACTGCTTATAGACTTCACTATCCATACAAACCGGAACTCCGTAAAGTTTGCGCACTACTGTTTGTCGGCGGAAATAGTAGATGCAGTGGTACCTAGACGGTCTCCAACAACAGAGACCTGTTAATACTAATAACAGAAAACAAAAAGCAAGGAGAAAAACCAAAAAAACATTTATTTGACTTAGTCGATTATTGCCTATTAATTGGGGCTGATGATGATGATGTACTCATTATTTTTAAAGATACAGTTGAATTAATTTCTAATTCTCATAATATAGAACCGGTTAATCCCCGAATACAAATGTATTATAAATATCATTTGTACAACTTTGGTAGTAATTTATCACTTATCTGTAATCATGTAGCTCGCAACATCCAGTAAATATACTTCAAAGCGGATCTTGTCGCTCTGATCGTAGGAAGTCGCTGGAACAATTTACTCACTTTACATAAATGTTTTATAATAGCATCCGGGTGCTGATGCTGTTTTCAAGTGTCCCTCGTTCCGATCTAATTAGACCATTTACTAACAAATGAAACCGTTTAAATAAATTAAACGTTTAATTTATTGAAAACCGATGACTTGTATCGATCACTCTGTTTACAATTTACACTAGTTTTTCTGGCAACTTAAATATACGTATTTCTTTAATTATTGAATGTCAAATTACTTTAAGATTCGATGCTATTACATAAACTTATTTTATCAAAAGGAAAAGAGGTTCCATAATTGATATTTCTAATTTAAATAGAGTTAACGAAGAATCTATCTAGCATCGGGCAATCGCTAGTTCAGATGAAGACGATAAATAAGTAATCTGTAATACTATGGTTAACTCCTCTTATATCTAAGAACAGTATTCACACCTTTAATAACTTCTTTTCAATAAATTAAGATATTACGTAATCAGAAAAAGATTCGAAGAATGTAATTTTTATATACCGGGTACATTTTAAATTTATCTTTCTACTGTAGTGTTATGTTGATTATTTAATCAAATTTCGGGAAGTTGAAGTGAAAAAAGGCGGGGCACATAGCACGTAATATCGATGGACGTTTGGAACTTGAAAGTACTGGGATAATGATCTCGTACCGGAAGGCGTAGTGTAGGCTCCACTAGGTAGACAGACGATAATAAAAGATTCGCTGAGGCCAAGTGCACATAAACTGAGCAAGACAGTGTTTTATGCTGTATCTTACGAGAGAGTGAATATGATTATAATGATGAACTCAAATTGTAGAACATAAATGATAATACTAGATTAAAAATATCTTAGGAAACAAATACATTAACATACATTTACATAAAAAGTACAATGAAAATGTATTTCATGGAATATGAAAAAAAAATCCTGAAAGAAAAGTAATGTTTGCACGCTACTGTTTGAAATTGAAATTGGAAATGTAGGACATTAGTGTTGTTTGTTCTCTGATAAAGGTTTTGGTACTGATTTTGGGATAATATTGAGGAAACGGTGTACTCCTATACTGTTAGAATGCCGTTTTCTATTTATACACTTCGCGGTTCAGGTTTTTCCTACAATAACGATACCTTTGTTTCCATTCATAAGATTTGTATAATTTGGATTAGTTCACGTTTATGTAAATAAAGTTCGTCATTGGAAAATCCTTCGCGTTCATGTTTTGAACAATAAGATGCGGCGTCCTTGTCAATGAGAGATTTATTTTTTCCCAGAGACGTTAGGGCGCAGCCTTACCCGGGAGTCGACGGTCCGTGTCTAATCAACTATTCTATACGCGCGCTCAATTATTGTTTCCTCGAACTGATATCTGTTACGTCCTTAGTGTTTGATTATTGATGAGGAGCATCAGAGGTTCCGGGTTGACAAAATGTTTTTGTCTTCCGATATTTTGAACAATACGATCTTATCTAGCTCGTTCTTTAAGATGATATTCCAGTGACAACTCGAAGAATAGTTCGTGTTGTATTAATTACAACATGCGCTTAGCTTTTATGGTTATTGTAATATAATTTGTTGTCTCATTCGTACAAGGTAAGATTCGATCATCATTCGCAAGAACGCAATAGATTACTTGATAACCCGTACACATTAGACCTCCATATTTGGCGTCAGTTGCTTGTTCGATGAAATAATTAATAGTTCCTATCTTTGCGTTTTGAATAATGGTATTTTACGTTATTTTGATGCTTTACGGTTAATTTGTTATATACAATTCTAGCTGTTGTACTAAAACAATTGACCTTTTACATCGCATCGACTACCCTTGAACGTAAAACTGTATCCGTTTGGTTTCCCTACGCTGACCCATCGCATCCTTATTCGTATGCATGCATCCGGGTCGATAGCCGCATGTTATTGGCCCCTTTTATAACTTGTAATTAATTACTACATATGATCGCTGATACATGAAGACGTAATAGTTAGTTAAATCTATGACTGGTCTATCTTACATTATTCAATCTACGATCTTCCGAATGATTCATTTCTCTGTCACTTATAATATGGTTAAAAGGCCGTCCGTCAGTTTCTTTGTCATCGTTAAGCTATGCCCTGACGTCTTTATTAAAGTCCTTATGAAGTTATGAATGATGTCATTGCGGTTTGCAGGCTCGCCAACTTTTACCGCGAAAACTACCGGTACATTCATAATTTTAAACTCCTTTTATGCCCTTGGCGTCATAATTTACTTACGTCGGAATATGTGGGTGGTTGAAATACCACGTTGTTGCGTTTGCTTAGCTGTTACTTTAAGTGAATTTCGTTTGGAATTGATACGAAACGTTATGTACAATTTACGACACAATGTCACCGTTACACGAGCTCTCAAGTGCGACTGGAAATATTTCGCATGAGTTATTCTTTGAATTAAGTTTCGTTCTTACAAAAGTTTATAATGCAATTTTATATAAACGTAAATTTACGTTTTCGTTTTTAATAAATATTGCAGTATGTCACACAAATTCTGTTATTTGTAAATTAACTGCTATTTGAAGAAAACAGTTTGTTTTGAAAATTATGTTGTACATCATCATTATCATGTGGTTTGAAAAATGGACATGGACATGGAAAAAAACTCTTCAGTTCTGTTGACGGAATTTAAGTCATTTAGTGATATTATTAATGAGCAGGGAGGGACGAGCGCTGGGATTCTGGAAACCGTACCTGAAATATTTGTTGTTTATTTTCAGTTATTTTCAACTTACCCATTTAAATTTAACGTAGTTGGCGTATCTTTTGAGGATATTGGGAGTTTATTATTTAAATAGGTCCAGCCGCATGATGGGCCGGGCTAAACCCCTGGTGGTACATGAACCATTGCCACATTAAAGCAATTAACCTTTTTGCGACTTTGTAGTGAAGTTGCGCTGTTTTTAAAACTATTTTCTTCAATTATGTACATTTTTTATTTAAATAAGCAACGAGACGACCGGACGTTCACTTGATGGTAAACGATTCACCTGCTCATAACAATTTGGGACTAGTTAGGATGATATATACCGCACCACGTTGCGCCCGTCGCTTGAGACAAGATGTTCTGTCTCGTTACCCCAGTAAATACACTAGCTACAGCGCGTTTCAAACCGGAACACAGTAATGTTTGGCGGTATAAATAGGCGCTGCGGTGGTACCTACGTACACGGTCTTCAGTAACAGCGACCTACCAGTAAAACGTACCACCGGTGGCTCATGCCGTCTCATAGGACAGATAATATTGTGCCCCGGATGGTTCCACCCCGTTGCGATCGTGTTAGAGATCTAGGATATGTGTTTATTTGTTTATATTAAGAGCACGCCTCTGCGTGTTAGAGAATTTATAAAGGCAACCGTACAAGAGTTCAACGTATTCTAATGCTTACGTCACATTTACGTTTCCAATTATTAATTATTCGATCGATGAGGTCGTAAAGATGCGTAGCACGCGCGATGCGCCTACGCACAGTTACACGTCACGCCGTTTACATAGCTCCATACCATTTTTGTTCAACTCGTCACACAGGAATCGTGTGGGTTTTTCTGAGCAATGTTTACATGGCGCCGGTCATGTAGCCGAAGCGGCATTTGACTGCAAATTTGTAATGATTAAGATCGTAGGACCGACAAATGCGCAGGGGCCACACGGACTATGTTCTATCCGTGTTATGTATACGTAATTTTTACGATTTATGACTTCGCTGTTTTTTTCTGTCATAACTGTATCTTTTTTTTTTGCTTTGGGTAAATATTAACTATAGTTTATTATTTCTTTTTGTATTATGAAGTGTTGTATTGTTCATGATATTACGAGGGTAACGAGGCTTACCATTTTATGTCTCAAGACAACTAGTACGGTGTTGTGCGGTGTATTAAACTTAACTTGTTCCACGTTATTATGGGCGCGCTTATCACTTAACAGAACAAAAAAATAAAGCCCCATATTCTTTCATCTGTACAGTCCTTGCTAATAACTTATAAGTATTTTAAAATAACAAAACTTTAAATAGTAGTATAATTATGAGCGTCTAGCATCAACAACCAATACGAAATATTAGAATGTGCAATATGTTGTGCTTGTGAATATGATAATCGTCCTCAACATTGGAGACTGAGAGTAGACATCAATTTGCAATAATTTTGAAATTGACGGGTAAGGCGAAAAATCAACTTACTTTAATATTATCCATTTTGAAAAGTAAACTTTAAAGACAGTCATCAGCACATTGAATATCTGTTTACGTAATAGAATATAAAACCCGGAAACCTTGCTTTTTTGTACATTTATTTTTTTAAATTTTTTATTTAAAGTCTTTTGTAGTACACAAAAAATTAGGTTACAATAAGCCAAAATAATGCTTATCTTATGATGGCCTAGGAAATGGTGTGGTGCAGTGGTTGGCATGGTGAAAAATTTTCACACTTTACAGCGTTCACAAAATAATTCAGTGTATTTGTAATACATACATCCTAATATAAATGAATAGTCTCTTCTTCGGCGGTATCACTCTTGACGGAGTGAGTGGTCGTGGTAAGCACTGTGTAGGTGTTAGTCGCAATCTTAACAATACGTCGCCATTCTCCACTGATGGCCGCCTTCCTATGGCGTTTATATATTAGTAAAATGAATAGTATATGTACACTTTATAATATACATATTAATATATATATACACTCGCGTGCAACTGAATCGATTCAAGCCGTATATTGGTATAAGAGGTTGATTTTTTAGAAAATGGCTTATCCGATTTTCTTGTTTTTTTTTTTTTTTTGTTTATGAGACTAATCTTTTCTCTAAAAAATGCCGCCCTAAGGAGAAAAATCGGTGAGTATTTATTGATGAAATTTAATTTGGACAGAAATGCATGAACAATGGAGAAAAATTAAAACAACAACATAATTAATAAAAAATTAATTTTTCATAAAAGTAAAGATTAAAATGATCAATACTTTGTATTGTCTCCACTTGCTTTTGTTACGGCTTGCATGTCACTCTTTATAGACTTTATCAATTTTCTCATAAAATCTTGAGGTATCATATTTCATTCGTCCTCTAGCGCAGTTTTAAGCTCGACGATGCTTGATGGAGCCATATCTCTAGCTCGAAACCTCTGTTTGAGCCCGTATCATAAATGCTCAATAGGGTTCAGGTCAGGACTGAGGGCTGGCCACATCATCGTCTCAATTTCGACCTCTTTAATAAAATGGCGAGTAACACTGGCTGTATGACACCGAGCATTATTATGCATCAATACAACATCTTTTCCTATGTACCCTGCATAAGATAAAACCTGATCGAGGAGAATGTCTTTCACGTAATTTTGAGCTGTCAGACCCCCAGCAGACTTCCGATTCAAACCGCTGACTGCCACCAGGCACGAAAACAAGCTCGGTCTTCCCTTCATATGATATTCCAGCCCACATCGTGACTGAACCACCGCCATATGATACTGTTTCAGCGAAACAGCATTGCGAGAGCCGTTTCCCTGGACGCCTGTATACTCAGCATCTTCTGTCGTTGGCATTAAGACACATTCTGCTCTCGTCAGTGAACAGGATGGAGCTCCATTGTTCAATAGTCCAATTGAGGTGTTCACGAGCGAATTGTAGTCGGGATGAGCTGCGGTCAGTTTCGGGCTTCTGGCTGGTCGCTTTGGAGTAAAATTGGCTTTCTTCAGGCGTCTTCTAATTTACCGCTGATTTACAGCCACTCCTCGAAACCTTCTAAGCTCCTGTTGCACATCAACACCCGTGAGATGACGATTTCTCAAAGAAGTTGAGACAATGAAGCGGTCGTCCGTCTTAGATGTGCTCCGGTGCCTGTTGGTTTGTGATCTCCGAATGAAGCCACCAGTCTCTTGAAATCTTCTGTATGCTCGTGAAACACCTGATTAGCTCATGTTAAGTTCACGAGCGACTTGCCGTTGATTATGGCCCGCTTGCAACTAAGCTATAACTTGGGCCGCTGCTTCTGAGGTAGATGTCGATTGGATTGCGATTCAAATAATGGGAGCTTAAGGAGATGTGTACCTGTCAACGTCTGATGAGTATATAGATACGAAATATATAGATAAGAAATATGGGTCACGTGAGCTTTTATACGTGATTTAGTCCTGCAACTCGTGAACAACAACGAGCAATTTCTGTAACGGTCATGTTTGGCCGTATTTATTTAAAAAGTTATGTCATTTTTAATTTGGAAATTGCTGTATTATGAAAAAAAAAATAACAGTATTTCGAATAAAAAATCTTTTACAAAAATAGCAAAAGCCGTTTTCCGAAAAATCAAACTTTTATGCCAATATACAGTTTAAGTCGATTCAATTGCACGCGAGTGTATATATATAATACAAACAATCACATATTTCGAGGTTAGTACCTCATTATTTTGAGTATTCAGATAATTCTGTAATGTCGTACTTGTAAAAAATTCTTTGTTTGTAGCTTTTGGAATAACATCGGGCAGAGTCAACATATTCTTTCATAATTTTATTACATTCGCTTTTTATACAAGGAAACAATTATAACAGCGAATACTTTTCGTGAGTAAACTACCTGCCCTAAAAATTAGAAACGCGAGCCAGATATTCGTCAAATCGCAACCTTATACCGATTTCGATAGCATTTTAAGTGTCCGTAAACAGTAGTGCCATAACATGACTGTACAGTGTTCTCATGACTTCAAACTTAAAAATAGACAAATTATGCAACGACCTGCGCTTTAACTTTATATCAAGTCGAATCATTGGAAAACACACGATAACATCACAATGGCAATCGGCCTGATGATTTACACTAACATTGTATTATAGATAATGTCATTTAATAACGATATAGATCTCATTATAATAAATAAATAAACAATTATCATGTCTTACGTAAATACAGCTTTGGGTTGCAGTCAAACCTATGCAGTGCGCTAAACAATTTTTTTTTTATATTATCTTGCTTTTTCCCAGTAGTAGTAGGTAGAGGCGTATAAACACCCACTTTTCGCCACATGTGGTCAGATTAGGATAAATATTTAATGGTTATAAATTAAAGTTAATATTCTCAATACGTCCATATACAAGCAAGACTTTCTTGGACGATAACAGTATAGCTACAATTGCAAGTATCATCCATATATATGCAATAGAATTCCGTTATTGGATAAACGTGTTTGCTATGTCTATTATGTAAAAAAAATACTGTGTGTTAAGAGACCGCTTCCGAAAACAAAGACAGGCGATAGTACTAATGACACCTTTGATGATTAGGCGGAAAAAAAATCGATCCTGATAAAAAAAATCATATTTTTAAAACGTTTTATTTGCATTATTTACGCTCCATCATGTTAATACAGCTAAATGAAACAATAGTTTCATAACTAATACATTAAGTTACTAAAAAAAAGCAATGAAACAAAAAATTAAAAACAGCTGATGCTCGGATCAACGATCGCTCGGGCGCGCAATCTAAACGCCGGTAGTCCTATGAAATAAGATTGAAATTGAAACCAAATTCATCTCGAGTTACCCCCGCGCCACCTTGTCCCATCATCAAATGTGTCATTAGTACTATCGTCTGTCATCGTTTTCGGAAGCGGTCTCCTAACACCCAGTATATACAATACTTGATACATATATTGATTGCGTATTGCTTTAAACGACAAATGTTCTACAAATTCAATAGTTATTTAAGGTTTTTGTGAATTGTTGTCGATGGGCACTCAGATATACAACAATGTGCCATTCAAAAATATACTCTTGTATGGCACCTTGAGCTGTGGCCAAAAAGGTAAATTTAAAGAAAAAATAAACATTTACCACAATACATGTAAAAGGGGTAATTTCAGAAACATTAGGTGATTCGTTACCTTTTTATTGGAAACAAGAAAGTTTAACCGATGTAAATTTTTATTTTAGCTGTAACTGTGCCTTTGTGGACCACGAACCATGGATATATTTTACCCTCCGCGGAGAAGAATTTGTGTTATTTCATTTGTCAATGATAAGAATTTTATTTCATAAAAATAAAAGAAAGAAACATTTTTTACAATGTATTGCCTTTTTGTTTTCTTCAGAATAAAACTGGTGTGCCTTTATCTGTACATATATACGAGCATATACACGTAAATATATGATAAAAGAGCAGTTTATAGCCACGCAACGTGATAGGAATTTTAAATATCTTCAATCTCTATATTGATTAAGTCTGTGTCCTTTTACATTTGATCTAAGTGTTCATTACGCGCAGTATAATCTTAACTTAGCCCAGTGTTTTCCTGTTGGCCTTGCTCCAACGCGTAGGCTCTTAGGCCGTAAATTGTTGTGGCACTCCTATTTCTCAGAAAGACTTTTGTGTTAGCTTTTAATAAATGTTATTATAGGAGAGACAGTTGATCGTTCACAATGTGACTATATTTAGACTCCGGTCAGTCACACGATACTATAGTGTACGTACATTCGTTTGGGTACACTTGCATAAATAAACGTTCGAAGTGCAAGCAACAAAATTGTGAGAATTTTACTAGGCAAGTATCACTGCAGCTCATCTTTCTGCCGACAAACAGTAGTGTGCATACATTACTGTAACGAGACTTAAGTTTTAGGCGACAAGCACAATGTAATCATGTGTATACCATTCTAACTAGTGCCACGTTGTAAGTAGGGTAACGAAACTCAACATTTTAGGTCCCAAGTAACGAGCGCAATATGGTACTGTATCCTAATTAGCGTCACGCTGTTAGGGGCGGGCGTATCACTATCCATCAGGTGAATGTCCCGCTCGTCTCGTCGCTTGATTATATTAAAAAAAAAAAAAAAACATTTATCATCAGGTGAACGTCCGTTTGTTTCATCGCTTCGATAATAAAAACTGTTTGATTTTCGCAGAAAAATGTGTCTATGGTAAATAATAAATGGCACACGTGAAATAAATTTTTTTCTTACTAATTTATTATGCTTTATAAACAGAAAGTGCTTTAGCTTTTTGAATGAGGTGAAACCTATATTAAAAGCATGGAGTTATTTGAGTCATTACTACATATATTTTAAAAAATCTCTCAATAATCTAAATATTTGTGTTGGAATATTTTGTACCGGAAAATCAATAGCGTTTGTCTGGTGGCTACGTATAATAGCAAGTGTTTGTGCTTAGTTAATTATATGTTTGCCGCTTGTTTAAATCAAACTTTAGTGCCCGATGTTAGGGTGTGTCACTACAGGCTAAATGTGCCAACTCCGTATTTGCTAAAGTGTACGTTGGAGCTGTCTAAATATTATTGCACGACATTCAATATCAGACTGTGTTATTAATCATATGCTTCTAAATGGAAACGTACTGCGAGTTACGACAGATATTTTAAGATTATTGGTAATACATTTTTAAAGTTATCACAAAGTGTGGGATTATATCATTTTATAAATTTTGTGAGAAAAGCATTCTTTACTGTTTGTTTGCAATTTTAACTTAATTTAGATTTCTGCCTTAACTCAATTGTTAATATATTTGTAGGAAAAAAAATCTTAAACCACAAATGAAGTAAGAGACAATAAGTGATATTATTAAATATTTCTATTTTTTCTGTGCCTAAATTAAATGTTGAAGTCCGTTGACGTTTGAGATCTTGTCTTAGTTGATCGACTCAAGGCCATTTGTGGTTTATAGATAATTTAGTTTTAAGGTCAACTTATCGTCAATTTCATATATTTAACAACTTCATTTACTCATTTATATTCTTTGCGTAGTCTTTGTCATATTCTATGTACGTTATGACGCAGGGCAGGTCCATGAGAGAGAGTTGAAAAAGTCCGTTTACGCAGCTAAATTATGTCGAATCCTAATGTTAGATATTATAACCTAATTAAAACATTTCTGTACGTCAAAGTACGAATTCGGCGATTAAAACGATTAACCGTGTATTTAATAAAGAGTTATTGTTTCTTTGGAGGTTTTACAGGTGGTTTGTAGTTTAAGCCTCTTTGGATCATAAGTTTAGTTGTGTGTGTACCTTTACAAACAAGCTTTTTTGCTCCTGATATTATCTCCGAACGCCTTTTAACTTATAGTTTGCTTTGATTCGATCACTGTTAACATTAAAGCTATAATTTTTGTAATTCGTGTGACGAACGGCAATGCCATGCCGGGTACGACACGGAGCCGGCGTGTGTAGACCAAGGTCTTGAGAACATACCCAGTACAATCTAAAGCGCGCTGAAATCGCACGGCATGCAGTGTATTTTTGTGATGGAAAAGGTTTGATGAATCATATCTAGTAAACCATTAATTCAATTTACGTACTAACTGTTTTTTGAGCATTTACTATCATAAAAATTAACTGTTTGATTTTACAATATATTATAAAAAAAAATTTAATCCTGACTTGTCGTATGATAGTTTATTAACTATGATAACCATTTAAAAGTAGGGGTAACTACTACAAGAGGATCTGTTTTTAAGGATTAAAAATATACTTAAAATATTATTTAGAGGTCTTAATTATTTCTATACCGCATACGATATACTACAAAGAGTTTTATAATAGTTTAACCAAAACTTAATTTGAGATTTCACATCATTTGTATAACGTATAGCTATTGTGTAAAAAATATCTATTAATACGTATAAGTCTGATGTAAGGTATATCTTCCGTAACAGATACAGCTTTGCTTAATGGTCTGTAATCGATTCAGTCTTACTAGATTATAGTTATTATATGGAATTCTTAGTGGTAAATCGCTTGATTTGATTTCTGTGATTAGTAATTACTATGCAAGATAATAAAACATCTTAAATTACTATTGAAGTTATTTAGCCTAGCTCGATATTTGCATACGAAGAACTTTAACGGTGACGCAATATATACACAGCTGACAGCTCACTCCGGCTGGTCAGTATACGTATCCAGATCAATTCGTCACTGAGATACTAGCATCTCATCCATTACTAATTGGCTATTCTTGTTTTTCTGCTTAAAATTACAATTATAATGTTATTTAAGTTTGGGTTTAGCTTATAGTAATTACTAGTTATTTGTGACGCTTTTAACAACACTGATGTATTATTTATTATGGAATGCTACCCAAGAGATAGCAAATGGAAACAGAAGTAGTCGAAGAGGATATGAATGAAATAGGTGGTTCTGAATGGATTCTGAAAGTAAAGGATAGAGACATAAAAAACTTTGGAGGTCTTTCTCGAAAGACAATAAACATAATATAAAAATATGTATATAAATATAGCTAAATTTATATGTAAACATTTACATTAAGGTTTATTGTCCAACTAAGGCTTTATAAATATAAATATTATTACTATGGAATTTATTAATAATATGTGGCGCTTTTGATAGAAAATAAATTTATATCTAATATTACCTTCTAGATATTTTGTAACAGTACTAACCCGTTCCTATGGAGTGTTAAAAAAACCTGGGGAATTTAGTAACACCAATCATTTGCGGATTTGATCACTATTTTTTAACGTTATATCCTGCTGTTTCATGTTTTACAACCTGATTGTACTGAGGACGGAAAATACTTTAATACCTCCGAATATTCTTAAATACAAAATCTATATTAAAATTGAGATGAAAACTCTAATGAATATTTTACTTTAAGCTCACTGGGCTATTAATTTAGGTTCTTCTTATTCAAGTAAAACAATTACCATTGTTTCGTTTTCACTTTTCGTTTGATACCTGGAATGTTGACCACTTACGGCCGAATTTATCATATAACAAAACTGCAAAGGTATCCAGAACTTTCACCAAATCTTGGAAGGTTGTTTTAATGTCCTAAGAATGATTAATTAGACAGATGTGTCTGCCACTGACCCACTGATATATATATTTTTCTATGTATGAATATAGTTTTTAATTAACAAAATATCAAGGTGTCACGAATGGAACCGCTGATTAATTATAGATTTATAGAACATTCCTGAGGTCAGTAACGAAGTCCATGAATCGTCACCGACGGCGCCAGCTCTCCACGTCATTATTACGATTTGTCATCACCACTCGCGAAGTCATTCATTCAAGTCATCAAGAATTTTAATGGTTCTTCTTATTGCGGAATGGAGGATGTACCAATTCGTCACGGAAATTTAATTGTGTTTACGTGTTAGTCTAGAAATAATGATGTAAACTGGATCTATGTAACTTTTTCATTAATGATTTGATATAATTTTGTGAAAATTTTGGAGAGAGCCATTGTTCAAAAAACAAGACGGGGTTACGTGAACCATTGAGAGAACAACATCTCAAACACGTTTTGTTCTATGCAGGTGGTAGGGAATAGTTATACAACCTTAGGAAACAATCGAACTGCTTACGACTCCAAACATGCATTTAGCTTTGTAATTAATATCAACGGTATTAGTACTATAAGCTTTTGCATAACTACTCTTTTCTTTGTCAGTTAATACTTTAAGGAGAGGCAATCGTACAATTTGTATTGAAAGTTGGTCTATATAATAAAGAGTAAATTAAAGTTATGCTTTTTTAACAAGTTGTACTATCGAACTATAGTACCAAGTGATCAATGATCCGGTCTTAGATTAATGCTCAAGTTTTGGCTGATATATAGAGTAACTAAAATTGTTTTTCTTTAGCTAATTACAGAGATTTGACTGTAGCTAATTCATTGTCGGGAGAATAATAATTAGTAATAAGTATGTCAAAAATACAAAACTGAAATGAAAGTAATTTTTGGGGGTATTCCCTCGCCGTCTTAACCAGCGTTGTTATATCTCTCACCTCAATAAGCCTTTTAAATAGTCACATCATATAATCAAGTCACAGCATTATTTCATCTGTCGATAGCGTCACTTTACTTGGATTAATTTTTGTTTATTTCTGTAATATTTAATTTGCGTAGTTCTTAAAATTTTATTGATGCTTTCTATCTAATGTAATCATGGTGAAAGGTATAATAATTTCGATTCAGTTGAAGATGTTCTTATATAAATTTAATAGACGGTTAGGCGAAACGAATTCATAGCAAAGTGTTTACGACAGTTACATCAGTATTTGTGACCGTAACTGATGATCTGTTTATATAAGCATCCACAAGACAAACGCAATACGAGATGAATTTGGTCCGACGTAAAACATATTTGTCGTTACGTCGCATGTGTATGATTCATTTGGATAGATGATTTTGCATTTTTTTTATTCAACTTATAAAAAAAAAACAAGTGTTCGTGTGAAATAGCGATAGGTTTAATGCGTACTCGCCAATGATTAAATCGATTGATCTGTCTGTTTATCTCCTCGGTGTATAAGGATTTATGATGTTCTGGAATATAGCGTGTACAATTCTATTATTGCTTTTGCAGTAATAAAGCGACATTGTAAGCTTCATTTCTTAGATGTGATTATGTCATAATTTCATTTCTTGTATAGCTCGCAGCCAATGTATATTTATTTATTTTTTTTATAAATTTGTCACAGATACGGAAATATTACTCGTTTCATATAACAGGTAATGTCTTCCTAGTTTTGAATATAACAATATCGTGAGATTTCATATCATGTGAAAACAAAATGTCAATATTTAACGTGCATGTTTTAATTTAACATTAACTTTGGATAGTATTATTTAATATTTTCATATGAATCTATTAACCATATTATTATAATAAGAATCATATAATAACATATCTATTAAAAATTTTGCGTCTTTGTTGGATATTCGACCAAGTTTTTAATGAATGCCATTTTTCAATTTTAAATACTATCTAATAACCTTTTTGATGAAGATGTCTTACGCATATTTACCACTGTAAAAAATTAATATATAACTAAACTAAACAAGAGGTTAGTTTTAGTCAATATCTCCGCTCGAGCCAACTAAGACATGATGCTCTAATTGATATTATAACGATATGAGAGATAACGTCGCCCGTCGCACTTCCGAACGTGTTTTTGTTAAGCAAGCTTTCATATTCGGGGCAGGAGAGCATGCAATGTCCACTTTACAACAGTCTACGTCCAGCTGGATGAAAAGAACATGATCTCGCAATACATTTTAGTTGAGTCGAATTAGTTTTGTTGATTACAAAAATTTGGATTAACCTATAAATATAATGAATCGTACAATACTTTGAAAAAAAATTTTTTTAAATCTATGAATACGTCTATTATTTTACATGGTGGGAGGAAAGTCTTGAAATAGAGGCCGCATACAGGACGCAGGGGTGTGGGACGTCCTTTCTCGGAATAGACCAACGACATCCTAAGAGCGGTCGGAAGTGGGTGGATGCGAATAGCTGGGGAACTTATCTGGTGGAACACATTGGGAAGGCCTACATCCAGCAATGGATTGAGAAAAGCCGATGATGATGAATATGTTTTGTTACCATATAAAATTTAGAAGCCGTCCGCAACCTGAACTTTATCACAAGAAAAAAAAATAAAAAATAATATTATTCATAATGGGACAGCAATCGGGAAATATTTTGATAATGCCCAATGTTTATCCGTTGTAACTGTACCTCATCATTATTTCCACACGTAAATGCACTATAAAAATATTTTCATAAGATCGGAATACCTGTTCAAACAAGCGTTAAGGTAAGGTACCCAGATATTGTGACAGGTGGGCGAGGTATTACCAAACAGCGTCTTAATCAGGGCTGTTTAAAGTAACTCGTAATCTGGTTATTAATTTACTCAAGTTTTGCTAAAGTACTAAAGTATACTCCACTCTAAGTGTTGGACAGACGGCTGTCCAACTTCTATAATGACCAAACTATTAGTAGTCTAAGAATATTTACCGATAACAAATGATTCTTAAAGCAATAGTTGTGACAAATTTTTGTGTTTTATATTTTTTTAATTTAATATATTTTAAAGTTTTAATTTTCCGTTTGACTCGTTATATCAGCTAATGCGGGCCGAAGATTGTAGAAGCCTGCACTAAGTAGAAACCTGACGAAGTGCACGAGAAACTCGATCCAGTTGTCCGGTTTCAAAGCAAGTCCGGTACAGATTGCAATAGCGTCTAAGGGCCCCGGGTTATTGTTTGACAATTTAATCGGCCGTCATACCGTTTCCACGCTCATTTTGTTATTTTTTTTACCTTCAAACGGATAATGTTTCAATTCTTTCACTCGAAACGTTATATGGTACGTAAGGAAGAATGATTCTTCGCATGTTTCCTTAAAAGTAAATATTTACCTCCTACTGCTTTTACCTTTATCATAATCTCTACTTGCACTAGAAAATTTTAAGCTACAGTTTTTAAATTTAAGATTGAATAAATATTTTATCTAACTTATTGCTAACATTTTCTACGGTACGAACACAAACAATTTTTTATTATTTTACATCATTGTTAGTTCATTGTCATGTTATAAATAATTTCTAACATTATCAACCTTTTCAGAATTATTATAAAAGTTTGCTTTTACTTTGTATCTGCTATAAACATTATTTTATATGAAACATTTACTGTTTCTTAGGTCTTTATAGTCTCGCGGTTATGAGTAAGTATCCATAAATGTAGAGCAGCCGGTAGGTTGATAAGCGGCGTCAGGTCAGGTTTTACCATGTCATGTCAGTGTCCCCAGTGTTAGGTAAATGTATATGAGTAACCTCGGAAATGTTTATTCAAGTGTATAACGAGGCTTAGCTACATAACGTCGTTTGATACATAACAATAAATCTTTTAAAGGTTATGTCTGGTTTTACACGATTGCATATATTTTATTTTATTGAACACCTTGTACTTTTTTTTGTAAGTGTTTTAATAGTTTCATATTCATACATACATATATAAATAGTATATTGGTTATTCTGAGGCACATTACGTACATATGCTTATATTTTATGTTTAAAAAAATGTTTGATATCTTTTATATTCCTAATTCAGGTCTTGTCTGGTTATACTTACCTTATAATGGAAATATAGAGTGAAGGTTACAAGTTGATAACATAGCACACAAATGACACGAGAGCTCGATTGCGCTGAGGGTTTGCGTACCCGGTGTAATTCGTGAAACAATATGAGCGTTGCAAAATGTAAATACCAATTTTGGACATTTTAATTACGAGCCGCCGTCGACCCCAGCGGCCCCCGTGGGGGCGAGGAGTGGCGTGCATCACGGTCGCAGTTTCATTAGCTTTGCGAAACCCCAAGTGAATTAGAGCAACAATTTGTGTGTGCGACGTGTCCTAGACGCGTTCGCATTCGGGGGCACAATGCGCTTGCGCAAACGCGCCTCCGTCTCCGTTAACGAAAATGCGCACTATTACATTGCTACGTCCGTGCCCGTGTGTGGTACATGTCGACCGACAACTACACACAATGCTAAGAATCATTTTTCTATACAACAAAGAGACGAGACGAGGACGTTGCGCTCATTAAGATCAAAATATGTCATGTCTTGTCACCCCAATAATTTCTCTAGTTACGTCTCCAGTCAAACTGAAACATTGTTTGCATACTACATTACTTAACGAAGTTTTTTTTTTAATCTACGAAACGACGAGTCTAGCGGGGCGTTCATCTAATGGTAAGAGATACGCCTGCCCATAATCACATGGCTCTAACTCGGATGATATACACAGCACCACATTTTGCTCGTCGCCTTATCATAAGATGTTGATTTCGTTACCTAGTAATCATTTCACTAGCTACAGCACCCTGCAAACCAAAACAAATGTATTATATTAACACTACTGTTTATTGGTAGAAGCAGGTGCTGCGGTGGTATCAACCTAGACGGTAGGGGCGGTATCCGGCAACAGAGACCTACCACCACCACCATTGTATGTTGTAGCCATACCTATAAAAGGGTTTAGGATAATTTTACAATGGGAAAGTTACTCATCCAAATAACACTTCAAAACAAATGGCCTAAAGTTGTGGTCTACCTTCTCTCTCTTATTAAATATTAACAATTCGTACTTATTTTTTACTAATTACTTTCAGTCTTAAAAATGACGATTATTTGTCAATTTGTTTTGTTTATTATCAAAATTTGTTCTTTTCTTTAGTTCTTTTTCGGTCGTTTGTTTGTTTGTTCACGTTTCATGTTGTCAATATGGTTCGCGACGAATCTTCGTTCTACGTTGTTGATCAACTATATACCGTTCAAGGTTCAGATTTGTAATTACTTTATTTCTCTTTTTACTGGATTTACGTTTCATACGTGATGCTTGATACATGTTAGTTAACGAAGCACTTACGTGGGGGATAGGCACTGATCACGTACTAAGCACTCGTGACGACTTGTTACAACGAAATCATGTCTTATAATGTATATTATATGTTGAAACAAAACAATCACTAAATTGCTATCTAATTTTAATGATATATAATATCTTTTTTACAAAAAATTTGTAATAAAATTTTATATTTTGTGTGACATTTATTCAGGAGATCTAGATGCAGAATAGGTCCTTAAACGATTGTATTAAAGTGTCGTACATAAAACTCATGTATTGTATCAGAGTTTTAGGTCTCCGCCAACGGAGACCTAAAACCAAAACGTATACAAGAACTATCGCAGCGCCAAGAATAGTATACAAACATAATTGTGTTCCGGTTTGAAGGGAGCTGCAGCTAGTAAAGTTACTAGGGTAACAAGACATTAACATTTTATTTCTCAAGGCGATTAGCACAATGTGGTGCAATACCATCCTAACTAGCATCACGTTGTTATGGATTGGCGTATTGCTTATCATCAGGCAAATGTTTCGTTCGTCTTGTCGCTTTGTCCAATATAAAAAGGGTTCTCATTGTATTTGTATCATCAAGAGAAACTGAAGCATTATCAGCCCATTGTAGATAAAAAAATGATTCTGTCTATATATATGAAATAAAGACATCACTGTTTGTTTACCGGATAGAGCAAAATTATGTCGAATTTATATTTACAGAACTTTTGTATATAGTTTATACAAGCCACCCATACGATTATGCCTCTGTTGATATAGATAGATAGATAGCCAACATTGATATTAATGCCGTCAGGCCAAGCCCAACTGTATTGGAAAGGCGTTCTGAATCTATCGGCGGGCAAATGTATAATAAATACAAAGTACCGGATATGGAGCTGGTTTGATTGTAGCTGCTTAGAATTATAGGCTTGTAAGGATTCCGGGTTACATAATATCCTGTCATAATTTTCGATTGTTTCCTTGTTAATAGGCATTCGCTAATAAATCTGTAAACGGAAATTACTTTATTTATTTAATTAAGCAACGAGACGAGCGGGACGTTCACCTGTTAGTAACCGATGCACTTGCCTATAACGACGTGGCGCTAATTAGAATGACATACACCGCACCATATCGTGCTCTCCGTGAAACAAAGGATGTTAAGTCGCGTTACCTCAGTAATTTCACTAACTACAACGCCCTTCAAACCGAAACAGTAATGTTTGTACACTATTGCTTGGCAGCAGAAAGAGGCGCTGCAGTGGTGACATCTACTTAAACGCTCTTCGGCAATAGAGACCTGCCACAAGTAATATAATAGAAATCATTGTTGTAAGAGAGAATAATCAATAATTTTTTTATTGTACATTTTATTACTTTATCGGAATTGGAATGTATAGATCTTAAAGCAGCTAGAAATAGAACGTGGTGTTGAATACGTCTTGGGTTGTTGTACGAATAGCCGGCGCTGATCTCCTGATGTATTATATTTTTTGTGTGCATGTCTAAATATAGCGGAACACAGGACATGCGACATGGCAGATCTTTTAGTGACCGTCGCGAATTGACTATTGTGTCCACGTCAAATTCAATAGAATTCGCACATTATTTACAGTTTAAGTTTCACCGTTTACTTTCCCATCGAAAGTTGTAAAAACCCATTACATGTTTCTCAGGCTTATGATGTCTAAAATAACTGTTATTTATGAAAGAAGTTGTTAAATTTTATTTTTATCGTCGCTGACTATCTCGACTACAAATTACGCTTCCCGTGGTATTCGTGTGTTACGAATTTCCATCCGTCGAAAAAGCTTATGCACAAGGCCGTTGAATTGAATCAAAGCATGGGAAAGTTTTGGAAGTCATATGTGTGCTTAATTATTTAGTGGAAGTTTTAGAATTTCTTAAACTATATACAAGTTAGATTATGTAAATGCTTCTAATTAAATGCAGGATGTACAAAAATGCTTTTAACCTAAAGCAATTACAAAACTATGTACCTACAATAAAAAGACTGTTTAACCTAAATATTTACATAACGAGATTGTAGATTTAAATGAGGCATTTGAACGTAGGCCCGCACGATAGGGCGGCCCCGATAGCTCAATTACCGAGCAATGCACCCGGCTTCGAAGCTGTCCTAGATATAATTAGAATTTATATACTGCAGATAATGGGAAATGTCTTCGATGTAATTAAACTGTGTTTGCAATTATTATTAAGCTATAAAATTGATTCCTCTAGCAGTAATGAAGTTAATACTTTAAAATAGTTCTAATAAGGTCATCATTAACTTATCGATTTCATATCCTGGGCAGGCAGGCAAGTATCGCCATCAGGTGAGAACGTCCCACTCGTCTCGTAGCTTAATTCAAATAAACAATATATAAAAAAATAATAATGTGCTTTATGCACAGCTTAATAGAGAGCTTAAGAACTATCTTTCGATAACAGTTGCATCTAATGATTTCCTTCGGCACTCACCAGCTCGCTAGTCGATCTGTAGGCGGTAAACCATCTCAGGCTATTGTCATTTATGACTATGTACCTTACGTTAATGGAACGTGTACAGTTTTATTTATTATTTAAATTAAAGCAACAGATATGCCGTCGAGCGTGATCCAGCAATATATATCCATCCATTACGGTGAATTTATTTTCGTCCTGTCCGTTGTCCTTGCTCAAGTTTTATTAAATAGCGATATAAATCTACGAATAAATCAAAGAGACGATGGGAGTAAGACAGACTGATAAATATCGTGTGCTTCATAAATACTTCACGCAATAATAAATTTGATAAGTAAATTAATACTTTACTTGGTACTTGTAAAGGAATAGCCTTTAAAAATTTTGATTGTTGATTGTTTGATCAAGTTTTCGTCAGAATGCGGCTATTTAGAGAAAAGTAATGAGGATTGCGAATAAACAAGAAAATTGCTACTTTAAGGACAATCTCCAATATAGTCACCGGTTTACTGGAGAAACTTTTTTATTCTCACAATAAAATATCGAGGTATAACAATGATATGTTAACTTCGGAAACGATAGTTGAGTTTGCTCTATAGTCTTGATCCAGTAATATATAAGAAATATATAAGTTGTCCTTTGTTTTCACAGTTGAAGTTAAAAGCCATTCTTATAGTATTTTGTTCTCAGAAATGTTCAAATCTTAAAATTTTTATTGTCCAGTGCAAATGTCTAGCACAAGAGTCTACGTACTTATACTTTACCGGTTTTTAGAATGATTGTTTGTTCAGTAATTCATAGGTACAAAAAACCTCTACGTATAAAGCAGCGTGATCGAAGGATTAAAGTGTATTGTCTCTGTTATTATATTTCTCTACAAATTTTTAATAAGTATATTTCAAGACGTACTCCAAAATTCCATTGGCTGTAAGGCAGTTTCTTTTTAGAGCATATTATATCGTTAAATCGATAAAAAATTTTGTGATTTTTATTTAATTCGACAAAGCGACGAAACGAGACAATCGCCTGATAGTAAATGCCCCCATCCCCCCATAAAACAGCGTTAGTTAATTTGATATAGACAACACTAGATTGTGTCTGTCCGTTTAAAACACTAGATATTATAGTAATTTGGAATAAAGCTTACCACAGTAATTTGGAAATAGCAGCTGCAGATCTACTACCAGTCATCATCATTATCATCAGCCGATAAGACGTCCACTGCAGGACATATGCTCCTCTCCTCTCAAAGATTCTTCACATCGATCGGATAGGGTCTCCCACCAGTGCTCCCGTTAAATTAGTTAATAATAAAATTCTAGTACGTGATATTATTTCGTCATAGTGATGTAATGAGATATATATTCTTTTCAGCAGTTACGGGAAATGCGTACCGCTCACCGGTGAGCCGTTTCGTTTGTCTGCTCGCTCAATAGAATAGCAGACAAACGTCGCAGTAAACAAATCGGCAATCGAAAACGCTCCGTATAAGGCAGGGAATGCATCGCAGCCTTTGTTGCTTCAATTCATTTATTCTCGTGCCGCTGACTAATTTTATATCGCGCATTTAGCGCGTTCAATTATTATCGCCGTTAGCAATTGAAATGAGCTTTAATGCTAATTAGTGTATGCGTAGAGCCACTCAATGAATAGCTTACGTAATTATATGTGACCGAAAACACTTCTCAGGAGTTATTGTACGGGACGTTTTTGTTTTGTAAGTGCGCACTGAAGGCCAATACCAACAAACAATATGTTTAACTCTATCAATCGAGCGGTACGTTTTTAATTTATTCAGTTTTAAAATGCAATACAAATATAGCAAAAAAATAATGGTCACCATATATACACATTACAATAATTTCCTTTGACATTAAAATATGAGATATAAGTATATTATAATTTCGTGTAACTAACCTCGTAGTTAAAAAATGCTAAAAATTTTTACATACCCGATCGATACTATAATTTTTAGGTTCGAAACGAATTTTTTGTTTAACATACTTCTGAAGTAATTATTATTTTGTTTCAAAAACAGTGTATTATCACACATATAATAATTTACTATTACGTTATTATTTCCAAAGAAATTTATTTTTCTTACATGTATTCTTGTTTTGAAAATGTTTAAATTGTTTTTGTTACTGTTTTTGTATATTTTTATAACATTACTCTCCATTCAAGTATAAAATAGTTGATGTCTTTATCTTCAGAAAACCTTGCGCCGTCAGAACTGAAGAAGCTAAGAAATAAACAGAGGAAAGCAAAACGTAAAGCGGAACAGGAGAGTGCTTTGGCCGCGCAAGTTCAGGTGGAATATTTTTTTTTATTTTTGCACGATGTGACGGGCGGACGATCACCTGGTGGTAAGCGATATGCACGCCCGTAACAACATGGCGGTAGTTACGATACTCTACGAGTGCACAGCACCACATTTTGCTCGTTGCTTTGAGACAAGATATTAAGTTTTATAACTCCAGTTATTTCACTAACTACAACGCCTTTTAAACTGGGACACAGTAATGTTTGCACAATATTGTTTGGCGGCAGTAATAGGCGCTTCGATGTTACCTACCTTTTTTTTTGTTTCCTGGGGGGAAATCTTCGAAAGATACCCTGCTTCTGGGAGGAAGTCAGGATTATGTGAGATTTTTACTCACTAAAACCCCCTCGGTGCTCTGCATCAATGCATTCGGAGAGGCTCCGGGATCTCGTATAGAACGCACCGGTGCCCCTCTACACTTTGTATTAACACATCTCTGAGGAGGGGCTTAAACCTCCTAGGCAGTTTCACACAGATTCGCATGTTGAGCGATAAGGGCCTCCACCCTCAAGTCCTGCGAAACTCCCAGGCCCTTTTAGTCGCCTTCTACGACAGGCAGGGCTTACCTGAGTCCTATTCTCACTAGTCCGAGACTGTTGTCTTATCTTGATGTTACCTACCTAGACGGTCTCCACCAGCAGAGATCTACCATCAATAAACCATATTTGGCAAAATAAAATTTTTAAAAAAAATTTAGTAAAACCTGCGTTATTTAACAGCGCCATCTAACAACATGGCATTAAAACTTGTAACGTTACTGAACAACAGTTTTGTGAAACGCCTCTTTTTATTTACTTAATTCGCCTGATATATAATATGTAGTTTTCTTTTATAGTTACACTTTTGGACTCTTTCAATGTTAGTTTAATTATTACAGTCTATCTCTTTTCAGGTTAAACGCGAGCAACACCACAAAGCGCGTCAGCAGCAGGAACAAGGAGATCCCGAAGCGCCGCAACTCGACGAACTAATACCTGATAAATTAGCCAGGGTATATATCTAAACCAAATAGTTTGCTGCACATTACTTTTAAATCTTGAAAAGTTTTACAGGCACTATGGTTAAAAGAGATAATTTCACTAAGGTCACGCCGGAAAACAAAGGAACATCTCGATTTGGTTTTGACAGTAGATAATTTTGTTAAATTTTTTTTTAAGTAGATAATTTAGTAAATGAAATAGTACTATATACTCATAGTAGTGATTGAGGTAAATAACGTAGCACGAAAGATTTCTAAACTTACTAAAATGTGGCAAGGTATAGGTTTCGGAAAATGAATGGTCGATAGTGGTAAGATCCTCGTGTGACGGCTGAATACTGATAGAAGCAATGATGTAGGGCTCTCCATCTCATCTAGCGAAGTTCGCTGGAAATCGTTACGTGCAGGAAGTATAGAACCGATCGACGTGCAAATCTCTAGGAGATGGATGTCCAGCTATGAACGTCTGTCAGCTAATGTCGATGTTGATGATCTTTTTGAAATTCAATATTAAATGAAATTTCTTTTTCAGAATTAGTCATGTTAATATTAACGACGAATACTTCTTGGGTAGTATAAAATCCATCCCAATCCCATTCCCATCCCAAAAATAATTCGTAAATATTTAATTATCTTGTAATTAATCAGCTAGACATTGTACGGTGGATGCGTTTCGTAGTAACACCAGCCGATGTTCTGTACTTTCAGGTGGAGGACCCGCTAGAGCAAGCAATAAAGTTCCTGTTACCGCTTCGTACCCTCGCCGCTGATAGAATAGACACACATTTAATGGCCTTCGAAATATATTTTAGAAAAGGTAACGATGACTAGTTATTTTTTTTTATCATGTTTTACCTAAATATATATTTATTATTGTTTTTAATATTTTATAGAAAAACCCCTATTGATGCTGCAAAGTTTGAAGCGCGCGTGGCGATTGGACAGCGGGCATCAGCACCTGCACGATTGCTTGCTGCGTTTTCAAGGCTGGTTGGAAGGTGCCTTGCCCACCCTGAACGCAAACGTCGCCGCCGTACTAACGGCGGAGACGCAGCCGGTAAATGTCATTATTATTTTTAACTAATGTTCTTTCACTATTATTATACGAGTATATTCATGGTATAGAGAAGAACGCCCGGGCGTGCAATTTAAATGCTCCGTGGCCATATGAAATAAGGTTCAAAATGAAACCAAATACATCTCGAGTTTCCGCCGCGCCTGGGCGTTCGTTGATCCGAGCATCAGCTGTTTTTGTTTCATTGCTGGGTTTTTTTTAAAAGTAAAGTAATGTATTTTATATGAAACTATCGTTTCATATGGCTATACTAACATGATGGAGCTTAAATAATGCTAGAAAAGTTTTAAAAATATAATTTTTTTAATCAAGATCGATTTTTTTTCCGTCCCATCATCAATGGTGTCATTAGTACTATGGTCTGTCTTCGTTTTAGGAAGCGGTCTCCTAACATCCAGTATAAACTCCGTGTGTTAAAATTTCATTTATCATCATCATCGTGTCTTTATATGCTAAAACAACTCTACTGATAATTACCACCGCGAGTAGTGCGATACCATGGGCATCCAATGATTTCTTGCGATCTCCACCAGGTATAGTTTACCTGGCCCGCTTTGTGGTGGTCGCACGTTGCGCTTGCTAAACTTTATTAATGTTATCAATAATGTTGTATCTGTTATTTTACAGATGGTGAGCGGGCGCCGCGCTGTTCAGATTGCGGAGCAGTTTATGGAGGGGTCGGCGCGCGAGTCGCAGGCGGCTGCGCTGTGGGGTGCGCGCGCCCTGTGCCGCCTTATGCCGGAGCGCACGCGGGACGCACTCGCGCACGCCACCGCGCTAAACTACCCGGACCTCTCTATACAGGTTAGTTTTATTTCGAAAAACGTTTATCTGAGAGTAATTAATACACTGGATATTAATGTGGTATTAGGACAGTGGTACACAGCCCTGCAAACTACCTTGGGACAGAAAAAGTTGAGTTTTGTTATCTCTATAATTTTATTAACTACAACGCCTTTAAAACTGGTACACGAGGAGTACATGCACACTAATGTGTTTAACATTACTTATTAGCAGTTACAAAGTAGCAAGCAGTAATTCGGTAGTAGACATATAAGTTATTGTCGTACTTAGACGGTATTCGGCAGCAAGGCACCTACTATTGGCATTTAATTTTTTTTTTAATTTAACTGCTTCCGTTACGTAGTAGCTAAGTGCCCTATAACATCAAGGTTCTTGGTTCATTATGACTTATAAATAATAAATTTTGAAGCTATTATACACTGTATTGGCTTATATCTGTGTATGTAGTTATGATATTAATTCTTTTCAGGGTTGCGTGGAAGTGTTAGACAGCCTCAAAGAAGGTGACTTTGGACCATGCGAAGTAGAAATAGAACAATACATAAAAGCGTGTCACGCGAAGTTCCCTTACGCACTTGCATTCAAACCGCCGGCGCCGGCGCAGGAGTGCGCGGAAAACCACGTTGACGACGCTGCGCTACAGCCCAAAGAGATCGCCGTTAACAATTGAGCACCATAGACAAATACGGGTGGGGTGATTATAGTGCGCGAACCATTTACTACGGCGGTGATCCTGACACGGTGTCAAAGCATCTTTCAACGATTTCGAAAGGACAATTGGTTATGTTTCGATTATTAATAATTAATCAACGCAATGCAGTCACACCGCGGGTGTGAACCGTCAATAATCATCATAGCTGATAGAAATTTATTGCTGGATAATATGCCTCTTCTAACAATCGCCCGGTGTTCCTTGTAGAAGGTCTTCGAGCACCATCTTGATAGATAAGAGGTGTTGTTCCTCGAGATCCCTACCGACGCCTCAACCTTCCATCTTTCGAGCAATATGTCTTTACCCATTGCCGCTTAATTGTATCTTCTTTGAGCTACGTCGACATAATTTAAGGTTGTCTTAAAATTATTTAGTATTTGTGTTTCATTGAAAATTTGAAAATTCGTCAACTTCTTCATTTATTTTTCATTAAAAATCCAGCACATAAGGGGTTTTAACAATTTCAAGATTGTTAACAGTGTTTTCCTGATTATTTCCGCGGTACCCTAATTGAAAACTTAGGCGATAGGGTTAGCCATTTCCTAATAAACACAGCTGTCACTGACGTCATTCGTATTGGAAATTCATAAAGTCGACCAGTGATCTGATAGTTTCGGGAAACCACTGGTTGCGGGTGTCGCAAAACCGATTGTGTGGAGATCTTTGTAAGAAGCCTCTATCCAGCAATGGCCGTCTATCGGCTGATGATGATGACTACTTTTCTCGATTGCGCTAGATACTAATAAAATTTTCGATGCTATTTAAATCTAAATTTATTTTAAATTTTTTACTGTTGTTTATAAAAGTATAGAATGTACGTAATGCATTGTCCAAGATTATAAATTACATGTGAACGGAACACATTTATACAGTGCAGGTCACAGTGTAAACACTGGTGTTGCTGTAATTTCATCTCAAATAACAGAATCTATTTGTTATACGGAATTATAATTTATGAAACTGTTATATAACTATTACGGGGTTCATATAACATAATATGTGCGATATCGTTGTTTTATTCGATGAAGTGCAAGACAGTTACTTATTGGTAAATGATATGTCTGTCCATAACAATAAACACTATATATAACACTGCACCGTTACCACACTAATTTAACTAGCTAAGAGCTTCCGGTCGCTGGATTAATTCCAGCAATAAATCTACCTACAGTAAAAAAATTATTAAACTTTTCCTCGGTTTGATTTCCAGTTATATACAGTTTCATAAACTGTTTTATCTACACTCCTGTACTAGGTAAAATAATATAAAAAAAAATATTTATAATGAAATTATATCACACGCTGATATCAAAATATCTTCTCAATTCTCTAACAAGGAGACTGGAGAACATATCCATCGCGTTTCTGTATTTTAATGTAAAAAAAAAGGTTTCTATAGATGACGTATATAGAAATAATATTGTTTTAAAAAAAATTAAATTAAGTTTTCTTTCTGTAAAAAGTATTTTTTTAGGAACGAGTGTAGATAAAATTTATAAAAAAAGTTACATGGCGGTAAGTTAAATGAGGGTGTAATGATAGTGAAGACGGAGTTGCGTCACAAATAAAGTTTAGGCCGCAGAATATATTGAATCGATTTCTTTAACATAACATACATATATACTTACATCCTATTTTCTTTTAATTTTCCATTTTATGATAATCTGAAAAAAAAATTATATTGATATTTAAATGCAACAGAGTCTGATGCGACTACAATTTTAGACATTATAATTTATAAAGAATAGGTTATCATATCTTCGTAGTTTTGGTTCAACGAAGTTTATATGTGAATTATAATTTTTCTACTAGACATCAAAGCTAGACCTATAAAAGGTCTGTAATTGTTTTTATAATAAAAAAAATCTTACTAATTGTATTTAAACATAATTGTCGTGTTTCCTTTACAAACTACATACAACGTGTGGCCTCTCGTGTGTTCAATAAAAATGCAATATAACAAGACGGATTTAGGATTCGTAACGTTTAGGTGAGACCGGTTTTAGATAGAAAACCTCACGCAATATTTCACTTACTAAACTGAGGTACGCTTTGTAAATAATTTTTATTTTTAAGTTTGTACTGTACAATAACATTGCAACTGCAGAAGTCTGTTAATGTCCATCGCATCCATGGGGCAACGGCTAACCGCTTGCCTGTCACGGAGGTTCCTGGTTAGATTCCGGGCCCACATGTCAAGTTTGGTTGAACACCCGGCTGGCTAGCTAACACCGTGTGTAATAAAAAGGTCAAGTGTTATACCTATTGTAGATAATATATTGAATTAAATATTGTGAAATTTAATAACAGTGTGAAAGCTGGGGTTTTGTTTGTGAACATCCCACAGTTGGGCATGGACCTGATCGCGACATTTTACTTTGTTGATTTTAATTCTCTGTAGATATGTGTAAAGTTTGGACAATAATTATATAATTGAATACTCCGAATTGTAATTTTGTATGGACTTTAGTTAGACGAATGTTCCTCCACCCTGGTGTGAGCCGCCTGCGTAATGTGTCTTTATTGAAAGATAAAAATAAAAAATCCACATGATTTTGTGTATGCATTTGGTTCCATTATGTGAAATTTATAAATCGGCGCTGTGATACTGCAGTTTCTATTTGTGAAGAAATTTTATTTGTTCCTAATGTAATTATATAGTATATCAGAGGAATGAAACACTTTCAATAAGGACAAATCGCAGATATTTTTTGTTATTTCTTGACATAAACAACATTCATCTTTTAAATTTTAATTCAGTTAAAACAAATCTATGTTGGTGTTTTGGTTCATTTGTATGATTGGAGTATTTTGTACCCCTGTCGACTTGTACATAAAGTAATAAATTTTTATTTTACAAAATTTATTCACATTTGTGTTTTATTTAACTACATTCAATTCATGATTACAATTAATTAACACAATGTTGTCTTGATTCACTTAAAAAAAAATAATTCTTCACCAGCTTGTTAATTTCATAATGATAAATGTAATCATTTTGATGGGCTCATACATTCCCAGTCGATGCCGGTGAAGTTAATTACTATTTTATCATTCTTTGGCTTGAATTGCCTGAAATTAAAGGTTCATGTTACAAAACAGTTACACTTGCTCCTAGCTATTTTAGCTTGCATGATTGTAATTATGTTAGTATAAAACTTTAATAAAAAAGGCATTTGTTATGATAAGTGATATGCCTGCCAATAAAAATGTGGTGCTAGTTAGGATGTTATACGTTGCACCACATCACGTTTCTCGCCATGAGACATAAGATCTTAAGTTTAGTTACACCACTAATTTTACTAACTTCAGCATCCTGCAAACACAATAAAATTTGCATAACACTGTTTGGCAGCTGCAATAGGCGCTGTGGTGGTACCCACCTAGACACTCCAGCCACAGAGATCTACTACCAGCAAACATACAATAAAAATTTATCTAAACACTTCTAACAATTCCATGTGGAAGGGTATCAAATAATAAAATTCTTTATTAAATGTAACAATCATACCAGTATTTGACTCCAGCTGCGTCAAACATTCTTTTTGAAGCAATATTAGTTGGTTTTTGTGCATTCTTATCTGACAGATACACAACTTCTGTGATACCAGATTGTATAATTATTTTTGCACACTCATTGCAAGGGAAGAGCCCCACATAGATGGTGCAGTTTTTAACATCACCAGAATTCTTGTTTAATATTGCATTCATCTCTGCATGGCAGACTGCAATAAATAATAGTGGCAAAAAAAGGCATTGTAACAGGACGGTATTAGTAGTAGCCTCATAATGGAAAATTTAATAACGGAATAATACTTGACTGCTCATAATGATTTTATGTATTAACTAAAAAGGGTTTTTTTTTGTCATAAAAAGCTATAATAAAAGTTCCAGAACAAATTAATGTGAAACACACCATATAAAAATTTACTATCCAATGGTGACAATGTATTTTTTCCCCATGGGAATTCATCATCATCACATCCAGTTGGCATGCCATTGTATCTGTAATGTTGAAAAAACTATTTTTCAGCTTGTCCAAATATACCCGTGTGAGAAATTTTAAATATGAATATTGTACATAAAACTAGTCATATTATATTTCACACATAGAAAATAATTAATAGACTTTAAGGTAAACATGTCTTAAGTTTTCATGAAAAATTGCTCCAGAATATTTGTAACTAATTTGCAATAATTGATCAGTAATAATTTGATTGATGTACTTACCCTACTCCAACTATTATATTTTCCTTATTAACAACACAAGCACCAACTTGATAGCTTGGGTCTTTGCTTCTTTTAGCCGCTAGAAATGCAGTTGCCATGAAATATTCTTTCCACTCAATGTAATCTGTCCGCTTTGTTTGTCTATCTTGACTGTTTTGTTCACTGCAATGGTTTTAGTTCCAGGTTACAACTCAGTTTCGTATCCATTTATTTAATTGCACAAAGGCATAAATTAAGAATATGTATATATATAATAAAGGCAGGACTTATCACTCAAAGAAATTTCTTCCTGATTACCAGTAAATGGATATGACATGATGTATGAAACCTACACGTGGGTGCGCCGAATATAAGTATACATATATGTATAAGTAAACACGTACATATATTAAAAATTTAAATATATTATTTTTTAAAAGAGCGTCAACATAAAGCTTATCTGTGTCAACATACACATATAAGCGTTATACTTGAATCAAAAAAATCGTTTACTTACTGATTAATAGAGAGATTTTTAGCTTTTTCAATAAAGTCCATAATTATAACTAATTGTATGAAACCCGTGATAAAATTATTGACAATATCCTTGAAAAACCCCGGCAAAAATAATTTCACATAGGAAAGCCTAATGTCAACAAATTTCATTGTTGCCTGTTAAATAATATAACAAAGATAAAGGTTATTTATATATAAATAGTAAAATATCTTTGATCTATAAAATATTTAGATTACGAAACAAATACAAAACAAAAATCGTTAGGTTGGTCACAGTTTATGTATCTATACATTTAGAATAATTACCAATTTTTGAGATACAAAGTTTTTTTATTTGTTATATTTACAATTTGACTAACGCTAAATCGTTATTCTACTTAAAGTGAATTTAACAATTGTTATGAGATTGTACGTTACAACTCTCACAGGCATACTCCTCGTTTTTTTCGTTCATTTTTGTTAATCTGAAAGAATCATTCGGAGGTTAATGACAATGAGGCCGTGGTTAGTGAAGCGAGCTTGCCCCAAATACGACTGTCAAGATATCTAGCACGGATGCCTCTATTATATATAATTTTATTTGTTATAGCGTGAGTTTTAGTTTAGT
The DNA here is from genome assembly GCA_029030555.1 of Ornithoptera alexandrae. Lineage (NCBI taxonomy): Eukaryota > Metazoa > Arthropoda > Insecta > Lepidoptera > Papilionidae > Ornithoptera > Ornithoptera alexandrae. The sequence goes on along the minus strand of JARDVY010000011.1, from coordinate 6,572,798 downwards.
CAGATTACTACCTTTATACTTAAACGAAAACTTCCTTCAACTAAATTCCACAACATGTTACCCTGGAATTGAAGCAGAGACTTAAGTGGTAATATTCAAGCAGTTAGCCACATTAATTATTATAACATAATGACAATTCACGAACGTTATGACGTTTTTGAGTTAAATTAAGAAAGATAACGTAGCATCCTTGAGGACTAAAAAGTAATGATTAGCATTTGGGTTAACTATTTTTTTTGCATAATAAAAGTACTGTATTACTACTGTACCTGTACTATACTGTACTGTACCTAAGTATTTTACGTCGTATTATCGTGAGTTAAGTTAGAATTTGGGTTAACGCGTGGTAACCGCCAATGTATCGTATACAGTTCATACTGATTAGGTAAGTATAACCACGAAGAAAGCGTCTACGAAATAATTTTTTTTCATCGTATTCGATGTAGTAATATTTAGCGGTTCGCTACGTGCATGTCTGATGTATCAGATTATAATTTGTACTTAACATCATCGAATCTTTACATTTTGCTATAGTAAGTTCCAATGTTAATATTAATTACTATACCGCTACAATTACTCAAGTAATTACTAAATATTTATCGACGGAACCAGGAAAACCAGGGATCACTTTGATCTGAAATTACTTCTCTTTGGTTAAGAATTCCAAATTCAAATTTATAAATTCATTTAGCTGGTACATTTGAGTTTTGAAAACAGTCATTCGTTTGTTTTTTCCTCATTATTTTTTTCTTTGGCGTCGCTTATTACTGCACAATAGTAAACATGAAATATCGGTATATTTACGAGTACGAGTTCTACCGTGGCACCAGTGCTGCAGAAACAGCTCGAAGAATTAATGATGTGTACGGCGCTGGTGTCGCAAAAGAGAGCATTGTACGTTTTTGGTTTCAACGTTTTCGTTCTGGAAATTTCGATCTTCACAACCAACCCCGTGGACGGTCGGAGACGAAAGTGGAATATAAAGAATTAAAGGCTATTGTGGAAGCGGATCCATCTTAAACCACTTGAGAGATAGCTGCAGGCTTCGGGGTAAGTGACAAAACTGTATTAATCCACTTGAAGCAAATCGGAAAAGTAAAAAAACTTGAACGATAGGTACCTCATAAATTGAGTGAATCGAACTTGCGAACACGCGTCAACTTCTGTGTTAGTTTGCTCAACCGACACAATAACGAAGGGATTTTAAATCCAATCATTACTTGTGATGAAAAGTGGAAACTGTACGATAATCGGAAGCGCTCGTCGCAATGGCTGAACCGTGGAGACCCAGCCAAATCCTGCCCTAAACGAAAATTGACTCAGAAAAAGTTACTCGAGTGTTTTGTGGATTAGCGCGCTGTCGTTTACTACAGCTTTCTAAAATGTGGCCAAACGATTACGGCAGATATCTATTGTCAGCAACTGCAAACCATGAAGGAAGAACTAACTGCTAAACAACCGAGATTGGTCAATCGCTCTAGGCCACTGCTGCTTCACAACAACGCAAGACCACACACTGCACAACAAACAACCACAAGTTAGATGAGCTACAAATCAAATGTCTGCGACATCCACCGTACTCCCCGGACCTTGCCCAAACAGATTACCATTTTTTGCGGAATTTGGACAACTTCCTACAAGGAAAAAAATTCAACTCCGATGCGGCAGTCTAAACCGCCTTCTGAGAGTTTATTGTTTCTCGCCTCCCATGATTTTTTTAGTAAAGGGATCAATGAACTACGTATGAGATGGCAAAAGTGAATAGATAACAACGGTGCATACTTTGATTTATTAAATATATTTTACAAAAAAAAATTGACTTTATATTCCTCCCGTACAAAACGCCAATTTCATATGTAAGGACCTAATATTATCATTATAATTAATTTACTAAATGACTTTAATAAATGACACTTGAGGAGTATGAATCGAAAAATTAGAGTGTTAAATACTTAGACGCCTACACTGCGTCAAAGGTACAGAAGTTTCAATTTAAAAAAATCGGTTAAAAATTGGTGAATATTGTTTCAGATAGTATAACACAAAAATAAATGATGAAATGAAGAAACTTTAATAATAGCTTTCCTAAAACAATTGATTACATAAACCAAAATTTATAAATATTTTCAATCGATCTTGTATGACTGAGGTAATTTAAAAGAAAATTAACCTTAATCATACAAATAATCTTAATGTTTCTGTTCGAAGGTTCTCCGCGCATTAAACCTATTTTAACAGTAAAGTTTCAGAAACCTTGATGTTTACCTGTGATATCCAACTAACCTAGATGAAAAATTCATGAGCCTTCAACAGAGCTGTATGTTAAAACCTTTAATAGAGTTAATGTATGTAATCTTCAATATGATTAAAATATTTTATTATGATAATTTTAATGTGTGCTATTTACCGTCATCTTATAGTCATAAACATTAATTTATGTGCGTGTATATTATATGTATAGGTATGTAAATAAAAATAAATTGGGGGATGAAATGATAGAAATGACATGAACAAATAAATATATCGATAAACTTAAAGTATAAGAGCATGATATTTAAAAAAAATAGACTATTAATAGCAACTATTCAACAACCATATTTGAAACAGATAGAGAAAGATATTACGTGTTGATCAATCGACCGGTGCTGAGCAAAAATCAGGTCTGATTCTGGTTCTGTTATGAGTGAACTAACTAGTTCAGTACAGAAAAACATTGTGAGGAAAACGCGATGTTCCAAGAGCAACAACTTTCGTGAGTATGTCATACTCACTAACCTGCACTTGGACGGTGCGTCAAATAAATGTCCATGAGATGCCGAGCCTCAGAAGTGGGATCAATAAGAGAGCTTTATTTTATTATCTAGATCACTCACAGGCCACTTGAGTAGTAGTAGGTCTCTCTGGAGTTAGTATGTTCCTTAGGATATCGTAAAGCATTGATGAGTACCAGTAAAGATAATTTTACCGGGTAGATAAATATACCTGTGACTTCCATCCTGTATGTATCTTTCTAAAACTTCCTCCTGCTACCATAAAACAAACTTTTTATTCTATATCGTATAATGTATCCCATCAGCGTTTGTTCCTGAATAAAAACAGTAGCTCCAATATAACTGTTTTTTAGTTTGAAAGAATTTCTAGGTATTGAAATATCTGTAGTAACGCAAGTAGCAAGTCTACTAACTACTATGTGAACTGAAATTGATACCATAATTTTAAAGGTAGACATATACCATAATATTCCTTAAGTGAACGTTTTTTTAGTATGAAAAAAATAAATTATTCTGAAGCTGTCGCTAGTTCTCGAGAAACTTTACATTAAACACATTTGTTAAGGTCGCATATCTTAAATAGTAAAGTACCTTTTGGAAGATTATAACGGGTTAGTAGACTAACACGTTACACTCTTCAAAAACCTAGCAAGCTTAGAAGTTATTAACCAAATGATCTATAATATTATTAGGTTAATTACTTGTTAGTTTCTTGTTTATCTTTAACCTCAAAACAATATCATAAAAGGATTTAATGACTAAGATAAATATGGCATTCAGCCAAGCCTGTGATCCAGAATAAGAGGAAGTAAGTTGTATAAACAAAACTAAAAGATATACGTTGAATATAATATATTAAATAAACAGAAAAATTAAATATTAATAGATATAAAAAGTAACATAATAAACACAAAAGTAATTAAATGAACAAAGATAACTACCATTATAAAGAACCTTTAATCTAGATTTATAATTTTTCGATTTTCTTATCCAGATTGTTTACAACATTTTCTGAGTAATGATGAGTCCACAGCAATATTGAGTAGAGGAATAAAGTTAACATTTTTTATACTAAGGTCAGGGTTAAATTTTTCTATTATATAAATATTTGACCTTAATTTGTGCCTCTCAATGATATAAACTGAAGCATCGGCAGTCCTTTGGTTGTCCAGGTTGTCTAAAATCTCTTCAGAATAGATTCAGCGGGAGATCACTTAAAACCGAAAGCTGTCGCTTTGAACATAAAGGAACAAGCACCTTTCTTCCATATCTATCTGGTTGTTTTTTTTAAATAAACCGAACGAAATAATAAATAACCAGGTAGAAAATTATTAAGGAAAATCATCATCAGCCGATGGACGTCCACTGCTGGACACAAGTCTTTCCCCAAAGATCTCCACATACATACAGTCAGCATAGCCTTCAGTACCGCTGGGCACTAGGGGCTCTCGTATGTAGGGGTTGATATGGAGGGATTAGGGTTATTTCCACCATGCTGGCCCAATGCGGTTTGGCGGGAGCCAGTGCCTCGTTTGGTAAATAGCAGAGTGCACTACGAGCAGGTACGGCCTCTTACACCCCTTTTTATTTTTATTAAGTTAAATGTTATATTGATAACGTATATAGTTGGACTTTAATTTTTGGGTAGATGTTATCCTGTATTTATTGTAAAGCGAATTGACATTCCAACGCGCGATATCACCATTTAGTGTTTTTCAGTAGTTCGATGTACATTGACTATTTAGTATGTACTTTAATAATCCAGTACATGATAGACACGAAGCATTAAAACGAGTTATTCTAATCACGCATGTTTCAACACACGTGGTGTTGTCCACCAATTAAATAAATTGAGGCGGCCCTCAGTTTATTCGGCTTTTTGTTTATTGTTTTTAAGAACGCGCGTCGTCTGCTTAGAAATATTGTAACTTGACTGTTGCAAATTTAATAACATAAGTAAATAAATAATTATTTATTACATAAATAAAATATCAAAAGGTAATGTGAAACGATTGGCGATTTATTTGTCTTAACAGCGATTATATTTAGGTGATACAATCGTATAGTTAATATAGTAAAAGTGATGGAAATTTAAAATACTGGAACATGTTTCAACTGACCGGTTTGAACGTGTTTTTCAATAAATTCCTCGGGTTCGTGCAGGCCGCCAGTAGTTTGCCGTGGGTGAAATGGTTACTGCGGCTGATGGCTCTGGCACAAGCCATCATACCAACTGATTGGCCGGAGGATTACCAACTACGAGGTAAGATTCTTCCATAATCATAACATCACTAATGATTTTTGCTTAATAAAAAATATTAATGTTCTTTAAAATCAGAATGCATTTTTTAAAAAAATTATATATATATACATATATATACATACATATATATATACATATACATATATACATACATATATATATACATATATATATATATATATATATATATATATATATATATATATATATAAATAAGATTTCCACTTATGTAGAGATTCTCATCACGATATATCTGGAACCATAAGGCCTGAAGACTTGAAATTTGGTAGGAATATTCCTTTTCCCGTATATAAATTAGCTAAAAAAGGATTTTATGAAATGTTACCCCAAAAGGAGTTGCCAGTGTTAACGGCCAGCAAAATGGGGAGGGAATAGCCAGTAAACATATACAAGGTTTCAGATAGTTATAATAAGACGTAAAACCTTATACATTATCTTTACGAATTTCAGATGGCGAGAGGTTTCATTTCATAGTCGTCGGTGCTGGGAGCGCCGGAGCGATTGTGGCCGCTAGGTTGAGTGAAGTGCCTCACTTCAGGGTTTTGCTGTTAGAGGCGGGTGGAGATCCACCACCGGCTAGTGTGGTATGTACTGTAAAATATAACATTTGCAAGAAATTTGTTTTTCTATATAGTAATATTTAAATATTTTAGAATTAAATACAGTTTAGATTAATAGACGATTTTATTTCAGGCTCCAAGCTTGTTCGGTACATTAGCCCACACTGAATACGATTGGGATTATAAAGCATACCTGGACAAGTTCACAGGCGGTGTCCATCCCGGTGGAGTTCTTTACATGACTTGCGGCAAAATGCTTGGAGGATCTTCGTCCAACAATTACGAAATATATTCAAGAGGAACGTCTATAGACTATGACGAGTGGGGCTCTGTAGCCCCTGGGTGGGATTGGAAATCCGTCTTACCTTACTTCAAAAAGTTTGAAGGCATGAAAGATCCCGTAATTACAGACAATCCGAACCATTCGCATTTACATTCCACTGATGGTCCAGTGGCAATAACGAGACCAAAAACTAATGATTATTTTAGTCAAGTTAACGATATCGTCCTTAATTCTTACGAGGAAATGGGAATAAACAGAATCTTAGAATTAAACGGGCCTGAATCTCTAGGTGCTTCTTTACCGCACTTCACTTTCGCAAACGGAAGAAGATCGAGCACAGGAGAAGCTTATTTGAGAGTGAAAGATAGATATAATTTAAAAGTTGCCAAATTTGCTAGGGTTACCAAAGTGTTAATAGATGATTTGACATTACGTGCTTACGGCGTTGAAGTGTTTGTATCAGGCCGGAAGCTTAACATATTTGCAGATTTAGAAGTCATCTTATCGGCTGGCGCTATCGACACTCCAAAGCTTTTAATGTTGTCTGGTGTTGGACCCAAAGATATGTTGAATCATTTTGATATAAACGTAATAGCAGATTTACCCGTTGGTAAAAATTTACAAGATCACCATTATACACCGATTGTGTTTGCTGGAAGAAAAGGTTTGCAAAGTATAGTCCAGAATTTACTAGTACCTACTGAACTGGACTCTTATCCTGTGCCAACGCAATCTGGTTTCTTCAGCTTGAAGCAATTAGGCGGTAATTTGAATAAACCACAGTTTCAAATATTCAACATACGAATTGGAGCAACAGCATCGCCATTGATCCTATTCGGTTTTCTCACGATTGCGAACTTCGATGGACCTCTTTCATATTCAATAAGCAAAGCTAACTTAGACAGAGAAATAGACGTAACATCGCTACTTCTCTTACACCCGCGCTCAAGAGGAGAAGTCACTTTAAAAAGTAGTAATCCCTTCGATGATCCGAATATAAATATAGGTTACTTTAGAGACGAAGAAGACATAGAAACTACATTGCAGGGATTAAAATTTATGCTTCAATATTCTAATACTACGTATTACAGAAGAGCTGGAGGAGGAGTAGCAAAGTTGGATGTGGCTCCGTGCAATCATATTAGTTGGGGATCGGACAGCTACTGGAGATGTTACGTTAGACACGTCGTCGGTACAATGCTACATCCGGTTGGGACCTGTGAAATGGGGCCTTATGGTGTGGTGGACGAGAGATTGCGCGTGCGCGGGATATTTGGTCTTAGAGTGGCTGACGCATCCATAATGATGACAATCCCAAGCGGTAACACGAATGCTCCTACAATGATGATTGGTGAAAAAGCAGCGGATTTAATTAAAATAGATCACAACGCATTTTATCAAACGAACCATGTTGGATGATGTCAAACGGCTTGGAATACGAATGCGATATGTTTGTAAATAATCGAAACAGTACCAAAATAAACCAAAGCTGAGAAGTTTAAAAATAAAGTAAACTATTAAATTTCTTATTCTTTCCTTATTGTGTTGATATTTAGATATTTTTTTCCTCATCTGTAGTCTTAAAGAGATTTGTATTTATTAACCTGGCCTCGTGGATTACCATCCTTGATTTCTAGCATGAATATATTTGATTATTACAAGTTTCTATTTGCGTCATATATTTTACGAAACAAAAATTTGTACTAAATATAATACGGTCAAGGTGCTAACATAAACATTGAATCTCAAGGTTTATTGCGATATATTATTAATGTCTTTTTCTATGATATATATTTTAAAATTAATTATTAAGAAAAAGGCATTATATAGTATTATTGTTAATGGCTACGACAAGTGTTATAATACAATTAATACGTCGTAATATATCATAACAGTATAAAAATCATTTGAGCTCATCGTATATCATAACAGCTTTAGTTTTATATTCAAGTCTGTTTGTAGTCAATATACAGAGCTATTTACTTAATTGATATAACTACAAGATACTCTGAAATATAAATTAATTTATTTGTTTGTTTGCTTCCGGTAACTTCAGAAACGACTAATTGCAATTTGATGGACATTCACTGGCACATAGCTATTATTGTAAGGGATTTATTTGTCTTCTTTTACATGAAAAGTCCTAAAATATACATTTAATATTATCTTAGTTGTCAGAGACCACCAATCAAATAACTCACTGTGTATTTTATTAAAGAATCTGTAATGAAATGACGAAAGAATCTAAATATATGATACATGTACTAATATTGTAACAAGAAGTTTTTAAACAACTCAACAGATGGTGCCACCATGAACAATAAATCACGCTATCGTTTATCATAGCGCATATCTTTATAAGAATGGTAAATCTTTGTATAGATTGCCTTCGGCCAACAAATCATTATGGAGTATTTAATTGTATCCATGTACTGGATCTCTCTGGATCTCTGTATGCTAGGACTTGGGTCACTCAGTCGTAACCGGAGTGTATACAAATATATTGTAATGACGACGTTTAAGAGAGTCATTATCATTAGAAGGGTAGAGGCAGTGTATCGATTACCATCACAAAGGCCTGACCGTCAAGTTATGGTAATGAAGTCTGCGCTGGTGCTCTCTGCTCGCCTCCTCGCATCCGAGTGTTTCGTAATGTTTGAATAAAACGCTTCTTTATTTAGAGATTGATGCATTTTTAATGGTCGCCCCCAAGTTCTGTTATTGTAAGTGAAATATTGTGCGTACTTCCTTTAAATATCTATTGAGCGACTTTGTCCGTGTAGAGATTTTGAAAATAGAAATATGCACATTACTTGATCATAATGGTTATTTTTCTATACGTAATGCTAGCGGGATGGCCAGATCATTGTTAACAGGTGGAAAGCATGAAAGCGATAGCGATGAGATTGTAACACCGGTAACTTTACTACCTGCTGATCTGTGTATTTATTAATTGATGCCTTTCTGATTTTTACGGCTTCATTGATTAAGGACTCAAAGTGGTGTCAATGAGTTTACAACGAAACTCTTCACACAGCAACTGATATTCATCAGTGGATTTAATGTCATCTGTTGACCTGTAAAACTACCTGCAGCGATATTAGTATCGGAACACAATGTTCGCATATCACTGTATTTGTAACTAGACGATCTTAACCAAGAATCTACAATCGGGCATCTCACATTGGTTACCAAACACAGAATGATTCTTGTATTTTTTTTGTTATGGCCTTTACAATAATGTTTTAGATTTTTTTAAAACTTATATGTCGATTGTTCATAGAACGTCTTAACTTCATCTATGTGCTTATTCCTAACGCAAATAATTGAACTTCATATGAATTGAATTTTATGCGAGGAACTTATTCCGTATTTTTTCTATTAGATAAATATTGAACGTCTCACTTAACAATATAAAAAAAAAGAATTTGGTCTAATAACCACTTTAATAACATCATCTATTTCTTCGTGATACTCTGTTAAAAAGTTATAAAATACCCTTTTGTACTGATCACGAAATGATTATATCGTCAAAAGTAAAATATCTAGTCCATTTTAGATCTTGTCCTCGCTTGAGGTCATTTAATTTCATTCATTCTTGTAGTACAGAAGATTGCTAGAGCCCGATGATTACAACAATGAAGGCCCCCCTCAAGCTCTTGACCCTTAAAATTGAGTGCGACGTCGTTCTACTTGCCTCGCAATCGTAAAGTTGCTCGTTTACATGACAAAGTCTCGTTCGGGGCTGTTAGGAAATGATTATCTGTACCCTCGATATTCTACCACGAGTTTTCAAGTCGCCAAATATAATATAATATCTTTTATATCTGCAAGTTGTTAAGTAAAGAGTTTATCAAATATCAAACTATTAACTGTCCTGCTGACGAAATATATAACAAAATAAATCCAGTATTTAGTATATATTGATGTAAATAACGTACATTATATAGGTAACTTTGTTAAATATATACATATATTGATTTGATGTTATACTCTCATTGAGTTAATTTCGGATTTCAGATTCACCAGTCTTGTAGAAGTTATCTAACAACAAACATAGCATAACATCCTGAAGCTGGTATTTGGAGCTATTTGAGGGAGAGAGTCAAACCATTGATCCTCCCCGCTAGTAGTGCGAGTTAGTATTTATTTATACCATTTTACATTTGTCGCGAGTATGACATTAACCAGTTTTAAAGACCTATTTTAATTGATTCTGATGTTTCTGATATAACAATTATAGATGATTTCAGGATTTTAGTTATATTAATGTAATGCGTTCCTCACTCCTGTAAAGTATAATTAATTAATTTATATAATCTATTATAACCAACTGCTCCATATGTGTTTGCGAGAAGCTCTCGAGTATAACACATATATATAGGATACTGGTGGTAGGTCTCCATGGTCGGAGATCGTCTAGGTGGGTACCACCGCAGTGCCTATTTTTGCTGCCAAACAGTAGTGTGCAAACATTACTGTGTTCCTGTTTGAACGGCGCTGTAGCTATTGTAATACCTGGGGTAATGAGACAGCATCTTATGTCTCAGGTGACCAGGTGGTGCATACCATCTTAATTAGTGCTACGTTGTTATGGGCGGGCGTATCGCTTACCTACAGGTGAACGTGCCGTTCGTATCGTCGCCTAAATACATGAAAAAAAAATTTGATGTCTGGAATTACTAGGCTTAGAGACTTGAAATTTGGAAAAATATTCCTTATGCCGAGTATAGGTCAGCTAAAATAGATTTTTACAAAATTTCTTCCTCAAGGGTGTTGCGAGAGAGTTACTGCCAGAAAAGCGAGCGAGGAACAGTTAGTTATGAATAAATGAATAATTTAAGTACTTAAGAATGTTGTTTTAAATATAACGCTAAAAATAGCGTGAAGATGAATCGAGAACACGCAGTATGGAGGGAGACGCGGTGTAATGACGCATCGGGGTTTATGTAGAGACGGGGTTTAATGTTGTGGAATACAGTCGGCCGCGCTCTAAGCAATTTTAGAAATAATAACGCTCTTCATTTCTTTACATCACTAAAACGAAGTTCTTGTAACGCGAATAATTACTTATTAATCACTGAAAATGAAGCAAGAGAAAAAAAAATTACGGCATATGTTTGTAGCAACAATATCTAGTTTATCATCGAGACGAGCAAGATGTTTACTAAGTTGTATGCGAATCGCCTGCTTAGAACGGTGAGGTAATTAACCTCAATTTCACACAGTATTAAGTGATAACAATGCCGTAAATGTTGATATGTGCTTGTATAGAAATACTCCAGTTTTTGTATGTTATGCCGGAACACAGTGGCGGTGTAATCAGATTTCCAATATAAGGCGATGGGTAATTAAGAGGATTTAAATATTCTACCATCATCTAAAATCTATAATATGCAGCTCAGCAATACAGTGTTTTTTTTTAAACGACGAAGCGTTGGGATGAGGAAGACGTTCAACCAATGGTAAACGATACTATTGCTATATACACTCCACCTTATAGAGCTCGTCTCCTTGAGACATAAGATCCTAAGTCTCGTCACCCCAGTAGATTCACTAGCTACCATTCAAACCGGACACAGTGCAGTTTAAACACTACTGTTTGTCGGCAGGAATAGGAGTTGCAGTGGTAGCTACTTAGACGTTTTCCGGCAACAGTGACTTACCATTTTAGTAATAAAAGGGAGGTTTTATACAGCACCCTTCTAAATCATGAAATGTATTAAATGTATCATTTTAGTCCTATTTTTGTTTTTTTTTAAACGTAATTAGGGTGGGTAACATAGCACCACATTGTGCCTGTCGCCTTGAGATATAACGTATTAAGTTTCGATAACCCAGTAATTTCACCAGCTCCAACTTCCTTCAGATAGGAACAGAGTAATGTTTGCCTATTAATGTTTGGCAGCAGACATAGGCATTGCGTTGGTATCTACCTACACGGTCTATGCCAAGAGACCAGCAGTAAAGGTTGTTGGTAATAATTATGTTAAACAGGTGATTATAAGTAACGTGCAGGTAGTATACATTATCTGAATAGTATAGCGCCTGTGAAATTATGTATAGCAATGTCTAACAGTTAAGTATGAATAAGTAAAATATTAAAGTTTTATAATACCTTTTGGCTTATTGTTTAGGGTTGTTTATAACCTAATATCATATACACGATGATACACACTGTTTACTGCTGTAGTGAAGGTGTAATCAACGCTTCGATATTAGTCTAGCTCAAAATAAAACCAAGGCTTTTTTCATCTGCCTCAGGCGAATCTTAGAATACTTGGGGCACATTATCAGGAAAGACGGAGACAATCTTGAAAAACTTGTGGTTACTGGCAAAGCAATGCGCATGCTAATGCGTTGGTGTGATCAGATCTGCAACACATTCGATTTCACAGTCTACGATGCTCTCCGAGTAGCCGGAGATAAGACGAGGCAGTGAAATATAATGAAGACAAGAGTGATGGGTGGAGGTAGTCAGGATCCTCAGACATGAAGAATGCGATTTGAGGAGGAGGAAGGTTGTATTAGAGTTAATTGCATTAAGAATGTTGGTAAATGTGGCGAGTGTTTGAAACATTGAAGGTATTTGGAAGCCATTTTAATAAAATCAAATTATCTCGGATTTTACCGAAGTGGGTAATAATGGACGAAAAATGGCGAGTTCGCGCATTAAATTGAATAATTTGCGCGGACGAGGCTCAGGCAAATGAGATTGAGGATAAGCGTGCTTCCATTTGGGGGGCGAAAAAAAAATTAGAGCTTACTTCATGGGAAAACAAAGGGCTCGGAGATGTTTCCATTTAAGTAATGACTAGTGATTGTATTCATATGCCTTCTAATAAACCAATTTTTTGTGTGCCAATCTAAAACGAGTCGAGTTTACGATTTATATTTTTAATTTTGACTAAACTTTAAGTATGAGTTCAAATAAAAAAATTATTCAACAGTTTTTTAACTGCACCACCTTTTCTAGTTTCTATTAAACCCTTATATAATGATATTTGCATACATTTCTTTTTGCTTCAGTCAATGAAACTATATTTCAACCTTCCGATTTTTGCTTACACTCGTCCAGAATTGGGTGCTAAACCATTGCGAGTCAGTTAAGTACAGGGTTCCCACTTAATATAGTCGTCGTAAAGTAGTAATTTTATTAGGTAAATATTGTTATGGGAGAAACATATTTTACTATCGTAATATAGCCTTATTTGTAATAAAAAGTAAAAGTGAGGTGTAAACTAGTAACGAAATGATTCTGCTGATAGATCACATCATTGTTTAAAATTTTTTATTGAATGTTGAACAGTTCTTTTATATAAAGTGTTGTTTAAAGAAATTTAAGTTGTTCAAATTGATTTCTCTTTATGTTCACACCTTTATACTTAACTTGAACTTTACTATAAATTAGGTGATATTACCTTTGTTGTCAACCCTCGAAAAGATGCTTCTTGTAGCAGAAGTTCGGTTCGACGTATACATGATTTGAATTTTTTAGCTTAAAGCCGAGCACTTTGTGCGCCAAATCTTCATAATACGAATACGTACTCTTTGTGTCTTAGCAAAATATAAGACAGTGTTCCTCAACCTTTTTTCGTTCACCTATCCCTTATTAAAACTTTTCATTTATGAGTACCACCTACTCCTAAAAATGTGCCTCGTTTCTCTTAAGCTCTATTGTCAATATTAACGTTGAAATATACTTTCTATCTCTCCCTCTATTCTTTAACACCTTAGTAAAGGGAAAGTAATAAATAGCAATAAGGAATAAGTACAGTAGTAAGCGAAGAATCTGGAGAAATAGAAGGATACAGACAGATAATGTAATAGAAAGAAATACTGTGATACATATAAGACTGGAAAAATAGGAAATAAAAAATGGAATGTATACCAAGGAAAGAGAAAAATGTTAACGTTACGAAATAGAATAAATAATAATATAAGAAAACTGTACTAGAATAAGGAAACGGAAATCGTAAATAGGAATGGATACAATAAAAATTGGTACGAGTTGTTCTCATTTATGAGAAATGGATGAAAGAAGGAAATAGGATGGAGAGTGAAAGAAGAGAAATGAGATGTGAAAGAGGAAAGAAAAGAAAGAAGGAGGGAAGAAAGAAGGGAGTGAAGGATAGGGTAAGGAATGTGATGATTATATATTATGTAAAACAATAAAGAAAGACAGGGTCTCAGCCTAACACAACTGGGAAGGAACGCACATAGCAAAAAAAAAAACACTTTAGTAAGTCATTAGTTATATGATTTATTTTAAATTAATTATTGTAGACGTTATGACGATTATAATAATATTTATATAGGTTAACTGTTTTAACTACTCAGTATTTCATCCATTACTAATAAAAAGTTCATATACCTTCAGTAAGATCCCGCGTACCTTCAGTACACACTTACCAAAAGTATTGGATTGTTTTTGAAAGTTATAAAGATTTAAAAAAAATATGATGACCATGACAAAGAATTTGGTTTATAATTTACCAACAGGAAACAGTTAAAGGACAAGAGCTTGTCCTGTGGGTTTTACAAAACTATTGCATTGGCCCAGCTCTTCTACAAGCAGAGGCGTTCAGCGCGGTCCATGCAGTGCTTACTCTGGTTTCCTAAACCTGTCTAAATAATAATCTATCATTTTACTTAAAAGGTACATAACTGGTGCTTTGACTATTGCAAAATTGGTGTTAAACTAACTAAATCGCTAAATTCGTAAGTTTATTTTTAAGTATGGATGAGCACAAAGATTTCGGGTGTGGTTTGCATACCTTACCTGAAATCTCTATGCACGTCCCTGTCCACAACGAGTAAGACTTACTATCAACTTATCATTAAGAGTTTATAGTGATTTCTATAATATGAATGTTAAGAATCGATATTGGTTGTTCAGTTACCTCCAGAATTTCGCCCTTCTTTGGATAACATACGAGCCGCTAGATTAGAGGTGGGACGATAAAGTGCAGCCGCGCCGGCCGCCCCAAGCAGGTACAAACTTCTCGACCTCCATTACAATAGTTTTGCTTCGGACCTTTACATACGTTACAAGTGTTAACTTTATATGAAATCAATAAAATGTATAAATAAATATACATATATAATTTTCTAAGTTTAACAGAATGCTTGAAATTGTATTTTTTTTTGTTATTGTAAAGGTATGGAGATCTAAAGCTTTAAACAAAGAGCCTTCAATATTTATAGAATACATGTTTGTCTGCAGGAATAGGCGCTGCGATGGTACCTATATTATCGGTCAACGGTAAGAGTGATCTATCATTAGCAGCTTCATCAGATACCAGATCCGCGAGCCCTGAGTTTAATGAAGCTGCTATGGTTGTCTATCTAGGGGCGCCAACTTCATCATAGAAGCGATCTATCACCCTCTTCCGATGACCTCATGCGCGGCTTCTTAGATTAAGTTTTTGCAGATATATTTATCTATATATCTATTAGTATATATATCCCTTTTCTCTCCTTTTATATCATTATCCACCATTTCAACCCTTTGTCATCCAATATTTTTTCACCTTTCGTCTCCATCTTATATATAAGATTATTTAAATACATATTTACTGTTTGGAATGTAAGGCGTCCCACATAATAACTTACTCACGGGATCCAAGCTAACCTCACCTGCTCGTGGTGCACCCTCCTAATCAACAAACAAGCTTCTGACTCCCACTAACTCGCATTGGGCCAGCGTGCGGTAAATGGCTCAAATCCCTCTATATGTACCCCTAGAAATGACGATCCCTAATGCCTAGCAGTGCAATGCCATGCTGTCTGGTGAAGGTCGCGGAAAGCCCCGGATTGCGGGCAACGCAGCATGCGAAGATTTTTGGGGCAGGTCTATGTCCAGCTGTGGACGTCTATCGACTGATGATAATGATATTTAGTGGTTAATATCTGCGTGGTGTTGAACGTGGTCTGTTTAGTTTAATTTTATTTCTATATTCTCTTCTCTGCGTCTGCGTCTGATGAAGCTGTAATAGTTGTTAAAAAAACTCACGGCGTAAACTTGATTGATGAAAAAAAACCGATCAGCTCCCGTTAAGCTGCACAACAAAAGAGTGCAGACAACTTAACTAAAGCCCGCAGTTAGATAAATATATTTGAAACATGAATCCGTACCATCGATCACTCAGTAGGTGAATTGTTTCCTTTTATCGTTTGTCTGGATTTTCGTTCAATTTAAAAAGGGACATTGAACGATTCTAACGGGAGTATCCTTTTTAAAATCCTCACAAGTAGAACATTCCAGGATAGTGCTTTCGGAGATGTTTGATCTTTAAAATTGCCAGATTTAATACGACGTTAAAGCCAAAACAGTACATTTACAATATGACTTTCGAATTCAGTACTTTAAATATGAAAAGCTCTAAGTAAGTCTTTTACAATAAAAACTTTTGTGTTAAAAAAAAATTTAGTATTGTCTTCTCATTAGTTCTTAAGTACCAGGCTAGAATCAAGTTTTTCTTAGAGTTCTTGGATATTTATATAATGATTAAGGTTTACAAAAATGTGTTTTCGTTCCCTCTTCAGCTATCTTTCAATTGGTTAGTTTATTTTTATGAAAGACATTATAATGGTGAGGACATAGGTGACTATTCTGCTATAAACCATTTAGTTAATTGTCTACTTTGTATCTATATATAATAGCATATATTGATGTATGTATTATACGTGTTTAAGATATTTTGCCTGTATTGTGTCAGCGTGTTATACAAAGCCCGTGTGCATTACGTCAGCGATATTAATCCCAAATCGAGCTGAACCCTCACGAACTGACTTTGACGTTAATCATGGTTTAAGCTTAGATAATCAAGTTTGTTTATCAGTTAATTTACATACGGTAGTCTAATTTAATTACAATTATTATTTATATATTATACATGTTCCTGTGTAACTATTTCTACATATACAAAATTTAAAGTTTGAAGTGAATTTAATATATTTCTTCTATAATAAAACTGTGCTTAAATTGTAAATGTATATACAGAGAAGTATAGTAGTAGTAAAACCATGGCTACTAAGTGAGGTGACTGGTAGAGGCTTTTAATATGTACATCTCGAATATTGTTGGATATCTTGAAACTTAAAGACTAAAAAATAATGGATTGGGAAAATCAGAAAATCAATGTGTTTACTTATATATATAATAACAACACCGGTACGCGATAGTAATTCTGAAGAGCAAATAACCAACAGTTCTGCCAAGAGGGTTTATTGCAGTACCTCTATAAAGTATCAACCCACACATGGGGTATGGTGTTGATATACTTTTTATTTATTATAGGAAAAGATATTTTTTTTTATTATCGAAGAAAGAAAACTTCATATAAGTTCAAAAGCCGATTCTTTAAAAATGTTTTATATGTTTATCAAGTCGCCCTTAACATTTACCCTTTATTAAAAAAAATTGTATTTTTCAAAACCTTGATGTCTTTGAAAGGCGTTTTTCTCTCATTGATTTCCTCAACCGGAAACTCGAGTTCAGTGGTGATCGAACCCATATTTCTGCGTGTTATCTAGCGCATAGCTTCACCGGACTTATAAAGAAACCTTATAAAAAAATAAACATTTAAGAACATGTCTGATGGTGAAGATTTCGTTTATTATAAAATGTATACAGTATATGAGAACAATCAGTCTTTATTTTTTTATTCGTTAACAGGGTAACCAGAGTTAAGAGTAGCCGACCCCACATAGCTGGGAAAAGGGCAGGAGGAAGAAGAAGAAGAAGAAGAAGAATAGAGTAACCAGAGAATAAAGTGTTACTTCGTATGGATGGATTTTGACTTCGAATCGATCACCGAGTGTGGTATGAGCTATCACTTGTTAGAGCCTTTATCTAATTAGGGGCAAGCGATATGCGGCACCGCGTATTATTTAAGCGAGCTTAAATACGCAACGTACGTTACATCCGCTTAAAACATGTACGAAAACAAAAGGAGCTCAAGGTTTTGTTTTAATTGACAAAATGTAATCCATATATGATATACTGATGCTATATTTAGTAGTGACCGGCGTTCAGGCACGACATGAAATCATTTAAAGATGGGATGGATGATGATGATGCAAATTTGCCCTCAAGAGTATTCCATAAACATTACTGTTGTGATTTGAAGGGCGTTGCGAAAGTAATGGGGTAAAGTGATTTAATATCTTACGTCCGAAGGCGACGAGCACTATGTGTTGCAGTGTATATTCTGTTTCATATTCAGTTAAATCTAAACACAGAATAGACTATAGCAAAAAGGTAAACAGCTTGCGATATGATGAAATACTCGGGCTTTGTTTTTATTAATTGGGGAAATTATTTGGAACGAAAACATTTTAATATTCAATTTCTAGTTTATTTTAATTTTATTGATAAACAGCTGAATTTGATATAAATATTGTACTATAACTCTCATCATCATCATCAGCTGATAAACGTCCGCTGCTGGACATAGGCCTATCCCAAAAATCTCCACATCGATCGGTCCTACGCTGCCCGCGGCTTCTCACGACCTTCGTTTGTAGGGATGCAAAAGGGAGGATTTGGGCCACTTCCCATCACGCTGGCCCAATGCGGGTTAGTGGGAGCCAGAGCCCCGTTAGTTGATTACTAGGGTGCACTACGAGCGGGTGAGGTTACCTTGAGTCCCGTGACTTGTTTTTTTTTTTAATATTCCCTCTGCGTGTGGTGGGCCAGGGCCTAGTCTTACATAATTCACTTAACATCTATGTTTTTCTAATTCCTACACAATTTTGTTTAACCTCATTCTCTCCTTTCATACTTTCTTTTCTATCACTCCGAAACTTATCTTCCATACTATTCTTTTCTATCATACTCCATTCCATTTCCTTCTTTCATACCTCTCACAGATTGAAGACCGTCGCCTCGTCCCGTGACTTGTGAGGAATCCCTTACACCTTTATAAGTGACATTTGGCAGTAAAAAATAATATTATAGGTAATAAATGTATACTAGCAGTAGGTCTGTCGGATTAATCCAATTTATTTACCGTAATAAAGGTTTTCGCTTTCCCCCCCCCGTGCTTCCTTCCGTGTAATACAATCCAAGTGTCTTATAAATCGCTAAGCAGTGCTTGCGTAAAACCACCGCAACACTTTTCTTCAGCGGCCGGCCATTCATCGCAGTCGTGGGCAATAACTCCTGAAGGATCCATAGACAGGAATGAGGGCGGACGCGGAACGCCGCCGCGTTATTTATGCACGCGCCCTTAGCAGCCAAGATCACCGCGCGCTTGAAACTGATTGAATTCGCCGGCTCAAGCTGCGTGATGAGCGGAGCGGGTTTTCATTATTTTAATTTCACCTCGCGACCACGGCCAGTGACAAAAGCTCTAGTCTTCATTATCATTATCGACTCATGGACGCCCACTGCTGGACCTACGTCTCCACCAAAGATTTCAATGTCAAATTGTATTAAATAGGACTGCGTCTTTATTAAACAAAGCTTCTAATAATTTTCTTAAATAAACCTAACTTTGATTAAAACTTCAGAAAGCAATCTCATTGTCATACTTATTAAATTGGCTTTATTAATAATTTATAATAGTCATTGGTAGAATTATTATACTAATAACCTTGTCAGTTTAAATAAAAGTTTTACTGCGTTAATTATATTGTAAGTATAAAAATCTGAGAGGAGAGAACATGAAGAGCTTTGGATATAATACCTTCCACATTTGAATGAACAAAAGCCCCGCATATGCTAAGTTACATTAAGTATTATAATACTTTTGTGTAAGACAGGGATTGGTCCAAGTGATTAAAGCTCCAAACAAATAAAATATAGGTTTTTTTTTTTTGTATTTTTAATGAAAACGATAAAGCGAGAGTTAGTATTAAATTTGTGATGTCATACGACTTTTTCTTACTGTGTTATAGTAATTACAACGCTTGTCTATTCGCCCTGTAAGTTCAGTGGTGTTGCGTGGTGGTTCATTTACTTTATTTACTTAATTATAGGATGTGTCGCATCGTGTGTTTACACATGATTTTTTTATACCGTTTAAATTGTTTTCTTTGGAGACATTACCAATCCGCTTCCGCTCAAGTACTAAGCGTTCAAGTTCTTACTTCGTTATTCTTTAGTCGTATATTATTCAGTTGAGCCCGGAACCCTGTTTTTCTCTTCCGCAAACCTTGTGATTTTTTTTCTTTTGACCCCAAAGTTAAACTTATCTTTGCTTTAATTAAATTTCATTTAAAACTTATGAACAGCACTGGACTGCGGCAGTATGATGATCGTGTAAACTTTAAAACTAACTAGTTGAACCCAAGAGATATTATCTGAGTATATGTATTTATTTATTTTTATTTTACGTCTATATACATACAAATAAAGCAAAGACAAACAATAATTACATGTAAAGGGAGTACTACAGGCGAGCTTAACTTACCTTCACTTTATTTATGTTAGTTATTTACTTCATTTGTATTATTATAATTAATACAAAGTGCAGTATTAAGGAAACAGATCATACAATGTGTAATCAATTTTTTTACGCCAACTTACGCTAACAATTTTT
Organism: Ornithoptera alexandrae; assembly: GCA_029030555.1. NCBI lineage: Eukaryota > Metazoa > Arthropoda > Insecta > Lepidoptera > Papilionidae > Ornithoptera > Ornithoptera alexandrae. The sequence goes on along the minus strand of JARDVY010000011.1, from coordinate 6,552,351 downwards.
TTTTGATCTTTTGCTATCTATCACTTGAAGTTCCATTTCAGAGATTACTTGATTGTTTCGTTAAAAAGCGAACAAACTTTTTTTTTGAGACGAATATAGTGTTAACCTTTTTTAAGTATTTTCAAAGTAAACTGCAAAACTTAAGTTATACTATTTCTCTTCGCGTGTTTCGTCCGTATTTGTTATTTAATATATAGATGGAGATATACTTGGTGTATATATATCTAAGGATATAGCTTTAAAAATTGTAGAGTGAAGCTTGGAGAGTATGCGAAGGGGAAAATTGCATCGAGGGAAGTGGGAATTGGCCGAGGGTTGGTCTCGTGTCGGATCGAATTCACTTAGCGCGTCGTTTCACAACCTGACCGAACTGAGCGAGCGAAGATAAATAATATTGGAGATTTTCTGAACGCACAGCATATAAGCTCTAGCCTCGACGATGTAACAAATGTAAGTGCAAAATCACTGCAAAGAGACAATTGCAGGCGATGGATAATGACCGGGTCACGCAAAGGAATGTGCTATATTTCGGCCACCTGCAGAGTGGATCTGTTCTTTATTTTCCAAAACCTGATTCTCGAAGGCTAGATGTAGAGAAAACAGAGCATCCAGAAGACGACGACAAAAGTGGTTTGATAATATAACAAATGGGACACATTTTAACTACTTCACACTTTCAAAAATTGCGCAGTATCGGAAATATTATCTCCAATTGACCATGCAACTCATTTTCAAGATGGCGCCCAATGATGACGATAGTGCTTTAGTGTTCACTACTTACACAACGGTATTGAAATTGCGTCAATAATATATAATTATCGTTAACTTACGATAATGAGATATGATTTTGATAACATTGAGTGGTTATGCGCTGTCTCAAGATTTGGGTATACGCAGACAAGCGTTTTATGCGCAATCCAGAAAATAGTTAAACAATCGCTGCTCTATAGAGATAATGAAACTGATATATTTAATATCAAAGAACAATGATTTTCCTACAAAATTATTTGAGATTTATTAACCTATATAAATAGCTTTGCTTGAATTTTTTTTAAACAAATCATATGGACTTATTTATAACATACAGCGGGCATAATTCTAAATGGATCAGCTCGATTCTGTGAGTACCACCTTCAGACATTAGACTATGATTAAAGGTGAAAAATAAAAAAAAAGGAACTGGATACTGTTACATATACATATATATATATATGTCCTATCTGTTCGCTGTCCGCTTTGCTGGCCGTAATATAGAATTACACCGCATATGACATTCTATGGCGACCGTTACTATGGCAACCGCATAATTAATACCACATGAAAATATTGTTAAGAGTTATTTAGAAAAAAGTGTGATGAAGGATTTATGACATTAAAAAATTAAATAGCTATATAACAATAGCGTATAACTATTTAAAATGTTCCCGTATCGATACGTTCACTCGTTTTCACGTGATTGGGTAACAAAGGAAATCTATTGTCATTTTGTATATCATATATATATTATATATATATATATATATATATACACATGCTTGCTTTTTCTCGAAATAATGAAAATAAAATTTTAAAGAGACCTCTAAAACAAGCTGATCTAGTTGAGATCTAACACTAATTAAACTATTTGTTAAGATAAAGTATAGATTAATTTAAAAAAGTTGCGTTTATTTTATCACTGTAACATCAGGGTCTCTATTTACTTGGCAGATTATCTGCGACAATACAATAGCAAACATTTCATAGATCATGAACCAGACTTCATAAAATATTGCAGTTGTTTTCTATAACTTGTTGGGCTGAAGGTAAATTGCCTCTGTACTAATTTATGTTCGCAAACACGCCACCATATTGCTGGGATAGGTGTACCCAATTCTGAATTTATTTTACTAATATACGAACACATTATTATTATAGAATAACAGATTAAATACAACTTTATAAGACTTAAATTATTATATTTGTAGTAACAAAAACAAATACCTTGTAACTTTATTTATAATTCAACATGAATCATCATCAACACTCAGTTTTTTTGGTATAAGTATCGTATTAGTGTATACTCGTGGTAGGTCTCTGTTGCTATAGACAGTCTAGGTAGGTACTAAGGTAAGCCCCGTCTGTCGTAGAAGGCGATTAAAAGGGTCTAGGAGTTTCGCGGGCCGTGACAGTGGGGGCCCGTACACTCAACAAGCGGACCTGCTTGGGACAGCGTAAGGCTCAGCGATGGTGTCTAGAAGAATTAGGCGCCTCCTCAGAGACGTGTTAACACAAAGTATAGAGAGGCACCGGTGACTATAATTTATCCCGAAACGTCTCTGAATGCATGGATGCAGAGCACCGATGGCGTTTTAGTGAGTAAGAAAATATAACCCTGACTTTCCCCCAGAAGCAATGTATCTTTCGAAGATTTCAGCTCTGAAACCAAAAAAATAGGTGAGTACCATCGCAACTTCAATTTATGTTACCAAATAGTAGTATATTACTTTTTTCCGATTTGAAGGGTGCTGTAGCTAATGCGACTGGATGAATCTGGAGTAAGATTGAATGTCTTATGTCTAGGGCTTAATGCGGTGCTGTGTATAATAACCTAACTAGCGCCACATTATTATGGTCAGGGTCACCGTCCCACTCGTCTCGTTACTACGTTGAATAAAACGTGAATAATGTTGATATTAAAAATGATTTTTTATGTATATATAAATTGAGAAATTAGATAGGTTGTATCACAATTGAGATACCTTTCCCCGTGACTGTACAGCAGCAGCGGAATGGGCCGTTAGGTGAGCGGATGTGGCGCCATGTGTTATGTTATAAATTATTGAAAAGTCTTGCAATAAAATCGGTTGTTATCCTTGCGAGCGGCGACATGTTGCGAGAATGTACGAAGTTGCGAATAAACTGTGTGTAACTGGCTGGAGCTGATCGTGGTCTATGACACTGATTCCAAGCGACAGCAACTTTCGTCGATTCCGGAAACGCGCTCTGCGTCTGCTGAACATGTAAAACAATCTACAGGGCTATGAAAGCATTGCGTTGTAAAGGCCGCAGATGTCTTCTGAATGGAGATCTATTGATCTCTCCAAACGCTGAGGACATATCCAGATCGCTCAGACTTCCCCAGACAAGCAAAGGTTGGTTACCTTTTCAAGAATTTCCTCACATATAAAAACTTTATTTATATACGAGCAGCTATACCATCACAATAGTTACTGTTGAAAAGGTTTAACGGGTACATTTGTGAATATAATTAGTTTGGCCATATAAGTTACATAAAAACTTTTTTTTTTTTCAACTTTTTAATTATTTTAAATTTGGGACACGTATATTTTTTTAAAAAATGTTTCGATTTTGCGCCATTTCACATATTTTTTTGTGTTCGTTATTAAGGCGTCACAAAACTACATTTTTGTGAAAAAGGAGTGAAAACTTCAGCAAAAGTGAATCAAGATACAGTCTTAGGTCATGTTGTGAAACCACCCAGCAATACACTTTTTAAAAATATATCGTACACTTTGCTAAGACTCTGCACCTGGTCACAAGGCACGAACTACGAACACGACTTTATAAGAGCTGAAGACTGGCCCTCACCTAGCTCATACCTCAACCCTTTAGACTTCAAACTATGGTCAGTTTTAGCCTGCTCTAAACGACACGGCGACATTGAGTCTCTTAAAAAATCTTTAGAGCAAGTAGTGGCGGTGGTGGAATTTTCCCTTGGAAACAGCGCGTGAATCCAATTATTCGTGAAGCACATTAAAGGCCTGTATAAAAGCCAAAGGTGGCGATTTCGAATAGAATTTTTTTTTCTTTTTTGCTGATACTAATAAATATGTAGGTATAATTTTTAATAATATTACATTCCTTCTTTGAAAATAATGCAGTATCATTTGTAACAGAACTTATGACCGGACTAGGTATAATAATTGCATCTATTTATTAACCATTGACATTAAAAGTAGAATAATTTTTTTTTATAGTTACGTCAAAACCAGTAAATTTTAATGATTATTAGCTCTTTTATAATTAAAGATCTTTGGGATTATTGTTTCCAGTGGTGGATAAATTGCCTTGACTCTTTTCTCGGAAGGAAAGAGCACCAGTCCCAGCTGTGCATTACAGGTTGTTTATTCAATTAATTATTTCTTCCCATCGATAGTTTTAAAATTTTCACACTATAAATTTTCCCTATATTATAGTTATGAATAGGATGAAGATTTTCACGTCTCTGTCCATCCATTTTTTAAGCATGAAAGCAGCATGTTATAGAGAAAAGTTAAAAGTGTAGGTTTATTGTCTAGTTTGTTAGGGGAGAAAAAAAGTAAATCCCTTACTGAAAATAAGAGACGATAGAAATGAATGAAGAAAGCGACAGGTTTTTCAGGTCTCATCTAGGATATGGGTGGAAAAAAACGTAGAAGTATACACTATTATGATAATGGTATGTAATGTAAGCAAATATGAAAGCACCATTTAAAGTAAGTGTAACACTTATCTGTCATACATAAACACGACCATAAAGCAGGTTATGATAAATCATACTTTATAAAATTCGAGGTTATATCTATTAAATAAAATTCGCTATAATCTTATAACTTGTATTTTCATTTACCTTTTTCCTTAAAGAATATTCAGAGATAAAAGGATTTGTTTTTTGACGTATCAGTGAAACTGTGCCAATTTACTAGGAGCCTCAAGAGTCCGAATACTGTTTCCAAAATATTTTATAAAAAAAAAACTGATTGGCCTGTCGTCCGGAACTGCCTAGTCGAGGCATAGCAGTATAGCAGGACCTACTTTCTTTACCCTATTTATAATTAAAAAGATTGTCCCGGAAGTAACTTAAACAGAAAAATATATTTTCATATTTTTGTTACTTTTCTTCACACATTGTGCATGTTGTGTGTATTTGTGATAAGTATACATGTTAAAATTGGTTATAAATTATTTTTTTATTAAAGATTTACATAGTAGACTGCAGATACATCTAAAATATAAACAAAGGAGAAGAACAGGACTTTGACAAGATGATAAGTGAGCTTCGCCATAACTTTTGCACTCTACTGTAACAGTCGGTGCGATACCTAGGCGATCTGCGACCTACATCTACCACCAGGGACGAATAATACTATACAGCTACTACTGTACCAACTAATACCAGATAACATTTTCTAGACTGTAGCGTAAATTGAGTAAATATAAAAGCCCCTATTATGCCGAGATAAGATCCCGGATGCCCGGGGGAGGCAATTACTGCGATCTGCACATGACACTGCTCCGGAGAAGCAAGACTCGGTTTACTCTGCCATACTTAACTATTCGCTTTTTTATATCAATTAACTTTTTATAGTGATAGTTGCATTACTAAGTAATTTCTTAATTTGGATTACCCATTATAGTAAGTTATTACTATCTGTCTTAATTTTTTCGTCACTTGAACTTTAGGCTTGCTCTGATGTTGCGAGAGTTCTCCATCCATTGTTGTGGCTATATTAATGTATATAGGAGATATTCATTGACATATCACGAGATCTTCGAAACTACTAGATTTAAACATTCAAAATCTGGTAGAGATGGATCTGCCGTTTAGAGGTCAGCTAAGAATGAATTTTACGAAATTCATTTCGCCAAAGGGAGTTGCGGGGGTGTTAGGGCAAGTAAAGCGGGCGAGGAACAGCTAGTGTTATATGTAGGACTATTAATACTAGAGTAAAGAGAAAAAAGTACTCTGAAAAGGAAAAAAAATAATAAATTTCATAATGCCGTTTGCTTTATTTATTACATACAAATACATCTTACTTCGTTTAAGCTCTAACGTTAAGGATTATTAAAAAAAAAATGATATGAGGTGCGTGCTTTTATTATGTATGACATCCTTTCCCCTTTTACAGAGTGATCAAATTTTGATTATTCTTTATTGTTGATAAGTATATAATTGAATGATGATATTTTAAAAAGAATTCGCAGTATAGAGTATCGTTGGAATTCTTCCCAAGCATCTACATCTCCAGCGTGTTCATTTACGACTCTTTTTCTGTCCAATAGTACCCTTAATGTATCTACAACTATTTAGTATACATCAGCTATGGTAGGTACGTTTCAGCAATTAGAAATCCCCTGAAACGTCCGCCACTGTAAGCCGCTTACGGCCGCAGACTGAGAGATCTTTAATTTATTGTCACGCGGAAAATTTTGTGCTAAAGCCCTTTGCCGGCGCCAGTTGGGAACGACCGCTCTTTGATATACGGAAATCCGTTTCCCACGAACGGAAGCAGATGATAGTGTGGTACTTAGAACATTTGACGTGTTTCAGTTTTAATACATGTTTCGTTATTACTTAGTATTCTTTATTGTCTTTACACATATCTCTTTTATACTGCATTTTATTAGTACATTACATAAGTATTTTTACAGGTTAAAAAGGTTTGATATAGAAATATTTATATTCTATTACTGTTTAAAATATATTATGTTAAATACGCTATGCTAAACTGTTATTGGAGTGATTCTTATTCATAATTGTTAATGTTATTAATAATGTATGTTATGCATTACAAATGGCCTAAGTAAATAAATAAATATATAATTGAGCAAACGTAAACAAACCTCTTTGTGTTCCTACTTTTGGAAGTGTATCCAGCAATGTGTACTATTCAAATAATATATGCAAGGTTCAACGGAAAAATTTACATAGAAAATTGTTATTTAAAATAGACTAAAAGATACTGCTGAAAATCATCATCAGCCAATAGACGCCCACTGTTGGATTTAGGCATTCCTCAAAGATCTCCCTGATTACCTACTATTTGTAAACAGTCACACAATTTCATAGATATTCTTTCGTTGATCTTTTGTTCTACTGTGTTACTATACTTCAATTTGTGTTCAGGCAAAGAATTGGGAAGTGTGACTCACAAGAGAAATACCAAAAAATCTACAAAGATCTGTTGGTAGGACAATATGAATACATTTTTAAATACACTATTATCTTCATCGTAATACAGCGCACGCGGGGTGTAAGGGGTTCCGTCCAACATCTTACGGAACCCAAGTCAACCTCACCTGCACGCGGTGCACCCTGCTGAATAACAGTCGAGGCTCTGACCACCCGCCAACCCGCACAAGGCCAGCGTGGTGGGTTACGGCCCAATTCTCCTCAATTAACTACAACAAACAATGTGGAGTTCTTTGAGGGAGGCCTATGTCCAGCAGTGAATGTTTGTCGGCTGATGATGATGGTGAATACAGATTATTAGAATAAACCACGGCTCTAAGAAATAAGGTGGACATGTTACATTTAAACTCCAATTAAATATATTGCTGGTACAATGTAGAAGCTTGCTTAGATTGATTTAGAAGAATATTGGAACCAAATCAATGTTAATTCTTAATATTCCGTTTATTTGCTAAATCCATTACTTTTTAAAAAAACAACAAGCACCAGAATCCTAATGTATAGACATTGTTACATGCTTTACACTTATAGCTGTAGACAGTAAAGACGTAGAGAGGAAATTCTTGGGGGGATGAATGGGATATTTTAATAGCGTGTTTCTCTTCCCAATTGTGATTTGATGTCAACAAATAATCAGCGAAGAAGAGAAGAGCTTAATTTAAATAAGTAAATTAAGCTGTTCTCATCCCGTCGCAATAGTTTCGTCATATTATCGGCTTCGGACAAACACGGCCGCCAGTCAGCACAATGCGAGATTATCCCCACAAAGATTTATTGTGTTGCCAGTAATACAGTATCAGCTATTTCAGACTAGCCCTCTGCAATTTTAAGATCACTTTAACTATTATATATCTTGCTATATTCATGTATATAACTATAATAAAGCGTACCATATGCTCTAAGATAAAAGATAATGATCTTGATAAATTCAAACCAGCGCAAGTATTCTTTTTAAATAAATATTAAAATGCATCGTTAGCAGCAGATCCACCTTTAAATCTCCTTTGAATCCATTTGGAAATCCGTTTCAGGAGATTTACGAAACAAAGTATCCTTCAAGCGGTTCATTTGCGAAGGAGAATGTCGTCCCTGCTCGCTGTGATGCGACAAAGAATTTAAAATTTATTCCATCGCCCCCACTTTATTCGGCTTCCCCGTAACAAAGGAGGTATTATTTTTTATGATAACTCCTTTTATTTTATTGTTCAACAAAATGGCCTTGTCCGCATGTAGATGGGCGGAAAGCAGCGAACTTCCGTTGTTTAACGCAAGCCTGTGGGATAATTGTGGCTGAATCTGTTTTGTGTTTGTTTCTTTAAGCGTTCATTTAGATTGTCAGTGGTCAATTTGTTTCCGCAGATTGATTTTTTTAAAACGATACCTTATTTAAAACGCTAGAATTTTTTTTTTAATAAAATCGTCACGAAATTACATTTTGCCATTACCTTTTTTTTGTCTTGTACCTACCATAAGCTAGTAACACATGAGGACCTTTAAGGAAATCTATCCTCAGCGGTTGGTGCCTTCCGGCTGATAACGTAATGTATGTTAAGGGTTGAATCATGTCTTGACAAAGGGAATTCTGTGTATCTACGTAAAGTAATTCAATTATTCCCTTTTTATTCAAAATCGCATTCGTTGAGACCTCTTTTGTCCCCAGCTATTCCTATTCCTATACCTTCTGTTATGTTTACAAAGAACGCATTTCGCGCATTTATGTTTTATATTGTGTTATCACCCTGAAACCGTTTCAAGTATTTTTGAATTACTATAATTAAAAAAAACATTTATCACCCCTGAATTCTTATCGTTCAATAATTAAGGTAATATATAAAAGTCATGCTTTCAATTCGATTATTGTAGTCGACTGTGTATATGTATAATTTAAAGTAGTTTTTTCCAGTAGAAGTTTATACATTCATATTATAATTTTAAATTGCAAACTATACGATAATTTTTTTAAACTTTAGTTATTTTGGTATTTTCTTTTATTTATACCCTATTTGGTCTTTTTAATAGTTTATAATGTGTATTAAATATTTAGAAGTTTAAAATGTAAAATCATCTTGTTTCAAATGCTGTGTATTTGTTGTTTGGATATAAGATTCTATGAGCTAAACTTATAACCAACTGTTAGTACAATTATAAAGATAACAGCCTTGTAGTCACAGGTTAGTAAGAATATGACTGACGTAGAAGGCGACTAAAAGGGTCTACGGGCTTCGCGGGTCTTGAGAGTGGGGGCGCCTATCGCTCAATAAGCGAATTCATGTGGGACAGCAAATACGGCGTGGTTCCGTACTTGTTGTATCTCAGCGATGGTGCTAAGGAGAGTTTGGCTGAGACGTGCTACGTACGTCAAAGTGTACTGGTGGACCGATGTATTCTGTAACAGATCCCAGACCCCTCGGAATGCACTGACGTAAACCACCGACCGGGTTTTAGTGAGTAAAAATCTCACATAACCACATCCTCCCAGCTGCACGGTATTTTTCGAAGACTTCCCCCTGACACTTATAAAAAGTATAAAAGTAGGCCTAGACAAAAGTAGTGTAGTGACTGCTGAAATTACAGCTGTTGTTATGTAAAAAAATATTAGCTTGTAAATATAAAATAACTATTGTGTAAGATGTTTTGCACAAGTGGATGACCAATCCAGACCCATTGGATGTGTTATCGTTGTTTCCGTACGAAGCACACCGCGAGTCAGCACGATTTGGGATTATCCCCTCAAGGATTTATTGTTGGTAGTCCGACTCAGTCAGCAAATCAGATATGACCCGTTTAAGCGTCCGTATATAAAAAAAAATAACAGTTAAAATGTAATGATCGATTTAAGATACCGCAGATAATATTTCTACCACCAAACAATGCCAAACTGTATTTTGGTTTATAGCTAGTGAAATTACTGAGGTAACAAGACAACATCTTGTGTCCTGAGGTGATGAGCACTATATGGTGTAGTGTACTCGTACATCATCGTAAGTAGTATAACATTGTGAGAGGAAATCGTATCAATCAATTGCCATCATGTGAACTTCCCGTTCGTTTCATCTCTTTGTTAAATGCAAAACCAATACAAAATATGTTTGTTGAATAATATCTTTTTATATAGTTATTGTTGTTTATTCAGCAGTGATATCTTCTCATGTAATTTCATAACTAAATTGTTTTAGAATCAATCAATCACGAATGTAATGAAATGGCGGCATTGTTGAGGCGTTTCGTTTACAATAGAAAATGTCTTTCGTTTTCATTGTATAGCGAGCAATCGAATTAAAATTATATTCTTTTGTCCTCACACTGTCGTGTCTAAAGACGCCATTTTGTATTAATTTTTTTATTCATTCTTCGTCAAAATGGCGGTAGGTGGCCAATCACAGTGTTTCAAAGTTATCAGAGAATTAGAAGTTAACTCGGTGAGGATCTAACGACTAGTCTACTGCACTTACAACTAAGCCTAATAAGGTTTACTTATTATCTAGCAACTAATATTGATAGATAATAGTTGTAGTAGTAATTGATAGATAGTAGTTGAGTATCATCGTTCATAATTAATTACTCTAAATATTAATATTTTTAATACTGCGCCGGCCACAATTGTATCAGATTTCAAGACATTAGTCTTTAGTGCTACATCAATTTCTATTTTGTAAATCAGTACGTCTCGTAACCTCTATTCAACAAATCGATTTTGGTACAGTTGCGATTTAACAAAATCTTAACCTGTCACTACAATGGATATATTTGGAATTGAGGGTTTGTTGTATTAGTCTTCTAAATATTCAATTCTTGCCATAGTGTAAGCCTTTTTTATAATCTCCTTTGGAGATTTTATACAGGTATCTCTTTCTTTTACAATTTGAGCTTAATTTTTATCCAATTTTTTATTCTTAGAGAAGAGAAGTTTGTAAGGCAAATTAGATTGTAAGTTCCATAGCAAATTTTCAGCTCGAAGGATTACTTTCCCCATAAAGGTAATTAGATTTCTCGTAGACTAGATTCGAACGATGTTAGCGCTGCAAGCCATGCGACTTTTACAGCTTACCTGACACTGGATTCGTGGACCCGGATCCACGATCTGTTTCCAAAAAAAAAGTGCACTACGTGGAGTATAGTTATCGGACGGCGGAATTTTACTATGTGTGTTTGGTTGTTAGTTTTTCTGGCGTATCTATTCGGTCGTTGAGAGCGGGCGCGGACCCGTTCCTCGACTACCTTCGCCTGAGTCGGAATCTCTGGGCGGTGAGGACCGCCCCTGTTCGCGGATGTACTTAGTGTACGCGGTGTGTGTGTGTGTGCGTGTAGCTGTGGCCCTGCGCTCTGAAGCGACAGCGGCGTGATGGCTAAATTCGGAACGTATCGGTAGTGCCTGAAGTGTGTGTGGTGACGTGGGTGTTGTCGGTGCTTGTGGGTTCGTGTGTGGTGTTAGAGACCCTTGGGGATAGCGTAATTAGCGCATGTAGTGGTCTGCGCTTTTTAATCTTGAGATTCGAGGGCAGTTCGTAGTTGGCCGCTTGGCCACCAGAGGGTTGGGGTGAGATGACGCCTTGGCGAAGTATGTTTCGGAGCACTCTGAAGTGCTCCGTAATAGTCGGAAGTTTGAGGTCGTCATGGAGGACCACATTGCGCTGATACCATTCGGCACCGGTTGAAATGCCGGTGAAACGGTTTTGGAGAACCTGTAGGACTTTGAGGTGTGCTTCGGACGAATGGGCGAAGACTACGCTGGCGTAAGACATTATAAGTCTTACGCATACCTTGTAGAGGTGCAGCTTATGTCTGAGAGAGGGCTTCTTGCTCTTCATACATAACAGGGGGTATAGCTTGCCCAGCGCTTGAGCCGCTTTGTTTCTCACCTCGCCAATGTGGGCGATGAAGTTGAGCCTGGCGTCGAGTGTGACGCGAGATATCTGACCGAGTCCCTCCATGGGATGGACTGGCCGAAGAGAGAGATCTGGCCGCGTTTATGGCCGTAGAAGACCGACTTCATGTGAAGGGTTGAGGGCTTTCAATGGGTTGGTTTCACTTTTTTCCGGGTTTACGTCGATTCGCTACTTCCGGAACCACTCGCCTAGACGAGTGGTCGACTCGATATAATACCCGGAGTTCTGCCAGAGTGGTAGAGAGCGATGTCATCCGCGAAAAGAGTGAGGCTGATGTAGCGGTCTTTGGGCATGTCCTCGTGTAGAGCGAGAAGAGTAACGGAGAGAGGCAAGAGCCTTGAGGGACGCCGGCTTTAATCGGCCGGATCGACGAGAAAGAGTGCTCGGCCAGGAAGAAAGGAACGGTTCGAGAGGTAGGCTCGAATGATAGTGACGAGTTGATCGGGCACTTTGTTAGCGTAAACCTTGTATAAGAAGCACTCGTGCCAGACTTTGTCGAACGCCTTCGCGACGTCGAATAGCACGGCGCAGATGTCTTTCGGACGTTTGTATTTGAAGCCGGTCAAGATGTGTTCCGTCAGTCTGTGGACTTGTTGGACGTAAGAGTGGCCACTCTAGAACCTGAACTGTTCATCGGGGAGGAGGTTGTTCTCTGTGGTGAAATGGCGCAGAAGCTCTAGGAAGATGCGCTCGTAGACTTTGGGCTTCACCCTCGTCGTCGGCACGTTTGGATGGTGGATATTCCACCTCCATGTCGTTTCCGCTAATGTTCCCTCCCGAATCAGAATCGGAAGAGGCGGGCAGGTCGGGTTTTGAAGGCCCCGCCACGAAGCCTTGTCTTGGGTGGCGCGCGAGTCGCGGGCGTTGGGTCTGGAGAGGCCGTGCTGTCTGTGTCATAGTTCACGGAGCTTGAAGGGAAGGTGGCAGGGAACCTGCAGAAATGTTTCCAGGCTTCTGCGAACTGTTTGCGTACAAAGTAGGCGAACTGGGCGAGTAGGGCGTTCGTTTGCATGGCCGGCATTTTGTGGTGATGCCGCCCCGCCGTACGATGGGCGGGTTGTGTGCTTATTTGCGTAGGAAACCTAGCCGTCGCCTAATGCGACAGGCCCTATACAATAACTATGACTGCCTCTGAGGCGAATAAAAAAGCTACTCACAGTGCCGGAACCAAGCTCCGGCAGAGTTTTCGCACACTGGAACACGCACTATTACACTGCATTGGCACGAGCGCTAACGGCGGCCGACTGAGCGGTGCCTTGACACGCACGGAGCACTTGCGGGGCGGAGCGATAATGCGCACTGATAACGGGAGCATGGAGTGCGTCCGGTCGGTACGGCGGGCTGAACCCGATTGATTTCTCGTAGATATAATTCGACGTAGCCTCTGGGATATGATACAGTATATTAAATATTTCGATTAACGTTATTACGATATAACTATCTTATTATAGACTCAATTTCATCGGAGTTTAAACATTATCACTCGATCGTCTCACTTCTCATACGTAAAGATATTTTAGTTGCCAAACAAATAGAAATAATAATTCGAAGAAGCTATATTTCAAATAGTAACGTTGCCTTTCTAATAGCTGTCTATCAACGTATTAAAAACTTATCAATCGCGTAATTGACATGTAATGGCGATAACACTTTAACACAGGTGTGTGCAAGATATACGTGCAGTTATCATTACCTCGGTATTGCTCCAGAAGCGAATATTAGTCACCTTTTATACTAAATGTAATTTTATTATCTATATTTATAACATTGTGGCCTCGTTCGAAAAACAGTAATTCGACTTTTGCTGTTTTAAATGTTATAGCTTGAGAATAAAGAAAACACCGTCATGGATTATAACAAAAAAAGCGGTAAGATGAGTGGCACAAATATCTGTAGAGTAGATACTGTTAAGCAGTTAATTAGATCATAAAATGCAGTACATGCCGTAAGAATTGTTATTCAAAGTTTTGTGTGTATAGTTCGATTAATCTTCAAAACAGCTAATGTGATGATAATGGTAATTAATGTTATCGTTGAAAAAAATTGTTTCACTGGTATAATTGATTATTTTTATCGTTACCAGATTTTTAGTGATCTCTAATTTCTTTGCTAGTTAGATGGAGAACTAAAAACTTATACAAGATGAATATTTTTGAAGTACTCTCTTTATTATAGTTTGCGTTGCAGTACAAAATTAAAACTTTCAGATTGCTTAACCAAGACATACCGGTAGCTAAAAAATACTAAACAGCTATTTAAAAAGGATGTAAAAAGCATAATATTTTGCCTTTCTACCGTTTATCACCTCATTGTACAAATACCCTTTTAATATCATATCAATAGTTTCAAGTTGTATTTGTTTAATGGCATTTTTAATCTTGTTTGATTTGTGTTCACAGTTACAAGTGATGTTGTTCAATCATCTCGTGGTGCAAACGTCCCCCACAAGCGAACAGCACAGGGTGTGTGCGAACATGACGCTGCAAACATGCCTTTATTTACACCGCTGCGATTTCGTTTCGCCGCTATTGTGATCCAGACTACATCTCTTAAATTCTTTCTTTTCATTATTTTCATAAGTTTTATAATTTTTATATTCTTCGAACATTTAGTAAATAAAGTCAATTATTTCCCCATCAATGAACGGTTTCTCGAAGAGGCGATTAAAAATATAACGGAAGACACGAGATTCGCAGAAGTTTACAGGAGAAAGACTCATTTGCGTAAAGGACTCAAGTACATTTTGCTATGGACGCCAAAAGATTATGCACCGTTCTATCAGCTAGGGGAAGGACAACGCGCATTTATTATAAACAATTGTTCTATGATTAATTGTTATGTCACCGATAATAGACAATTTTTCGACGGCGATTTAACTAAATTTGATGCCATTGCATTTAACGGAAGAAACTTAGATCGAATGTCAAGGTACGAGTTTCCAAAATATAGAATATCGCATCAGAAGTATATGTATTTAAATATGGAGTCATCTGATAACTATCCGGTATGTAAC